>CAJQUN010000159.1:0-1410870 GCA_907163345.1 Haberlea rhodopensis
AACCTTGACCATCGGTATAACCTTGCATAACCTTGCTTCGAAGTCTGCGATCCTCTTGATCCAGAATTCTGACTGGCCGTTCAACATATGACACATCTCAACTCAACTGAACTCTGAAGGCTGCAACACATGAGACGGGTCCGGCTCATACTTCTCAACATAGAAACATGGAAGACATCATGTATACCAGAAAATGACGGCGGTAGGGCTAGACGGTAAGCCAAAGTGCCTATGCGCTGCAATATTTGTATGGTCCCAACATACCTCGGAGATAACTTCCCCCCATTACCGAAACGAACTACACTCTGAAGGTGAGATTTCAGAAAGACTTGTCTCCTACTTGAATTCCAATGGTCGCCGTCATTTATTAGCATAGGTCGCTTGCCTATCTTGAGCCGCTTTCATTTCTGACGGATCACTTTGATTTTCTCTTCCATTTCACGAATCAATTCCGGTCCTCCGACCGTCTTATTAGTCAAATCTTCCCAGTATAACGGTGATCTACAACATCGATCGTAAAGGGCCTCAAATGGAGCCATCTGAATGCTCGCCTGATAACTGTTGTTGTGTAAGAGAACTCTACAAGTGACACTGAATCTTGCACGGAGTATCGAACTCCAACACACATGCCCTCAATATGTCCTCAAGCGTCTGTATGGTACGCTCTGTCTGACCATCTGTCTGAGGGTGGTAAGCTGTGTACTCAGTCTCACCTCTGTACCCAAAGCTGATTGAAGACCCTCCAAAAAGTGCGATGTGAACCGCGGGTCTCTATCAGACACAATCGAGACTGGGATGCCATGCAATCTTACTACGTCCCGAACATACAACTGAGCCATTTTTAAGTATGTGAAAGTCATACTATATGGGATGAAGTGAGCCGCCTTCGTCAGTCGATCCACAATTACCCAGATCGCATCGAATCCCGAGGCAGTCCTTGGCAAGTGGGTCACGAAATCCATAGAGATGTGCTCCCACTTCCACTCGGGTATCTCTAAAACTCTTCAACTCGCCTCCGGGCCTCTGCCTTTCCGCTTTCACTGTTGGCAAATTTGTTACTTCTTAACGAATGACATAACGTCTCTCTCCATCCGTCTCCACCAACATTGATCACACAAGTCCTTGTACATCTTTCTCCCACCTGGATGGATGCTAAATCTGCTACAATGAGCACGATGCAAGATTCCTTGACGCAACTCTGGTGCCCTCGGCACTACCCAACGGTTACCAAGCCTCAAGGAACCATCTTCTGCTACTCTGAACTTTGATGACTGACCCAGACGTATAACATGATAAACATCTCTGTACTTCAACGTCTGTCACCTGGGCTTTCCTGATAAATTCAAAGATGTCCGGTTCTGCCAATAGGGTCGATACAAAACACCGGCGATACATCTAAATCAAAGTCATATCCTAGATGACAACAAGAGGTCATCAAGGCCGATAGCTGAATCACATCATCTGCTGTATACTTCACCTTCCTACTCAAGGCATCAGCAGTCAGGTTCGCCTTCCCTGGATGGTACTCTATCTCGCAATCATAGTCCTTGAGCAAGTCCATCCACCTCCTTTGCCTCATGTTCAGTTCCGCTCGAGTAAATAGGAATTTCAAGCTCTTATGATCCGTGTTAAATGGTAAAGGAAGTACATAGAGATAATGCCGCCAAATTTTCAAAGCGAAAAAATAATGGCCACCAGTTCCAAATCATGGACGGGGGTACCTGTTCTCATGAGGCTTCAACTGCCTCGATGCATAAGCCACCACATGCTTATCCGCATCAGTACACAGCCCAATCCCTGCAGTGATGCATCCGTGTACAAAGCAAACCTTTCGTTCTCCGAAGGGATCACCAGAACAGGTGCTGATAGTGTAAACCGGTGCTTCAACTCTTGGAAGCTTTGCTCACATGCCTCAGACAAGAAAACGGAACACCCTTCTGAGTCAACTGCGTCAACGGCTTAGCGATCTTAGAGAATCCCTCGACGAAACGTCGGTTAGTAACCCGCTAAACCGAGGAAGCTACGGATCTCGGGCACAGATGTAGGCGCAGACCAATCCGTCACTGCTTCCACTTCCTGGGATCACAGAAATCCCATCACTAGAGATCACATGCCCCAAAATACCACGCTGCTCAGCCAAAATTCACACTTGCTCAGCTTAGCATACAACTGATTGTCCCTCAGAATCTGGAGCACTGTCCTCAAATGATTCTGTGATATTCCTCGCTCCGAGAATAGATAAGTATGTCGTCAATAAATACGATGACGAATTGATCCAAATAGGGTTGGAACACTCGATTCATCAAGCTCATAAACACAGCCGGGGCGTTTGTCACTCCAAACGGCATGACCAAAAACTCATAGTGACCATAACGGGTCCGGAAGGCCGTCTTCTGCACACCATCCCTCTAACTCAGATCTGGTGGTACCCCGACCTCAAATCAATCTTACTGTACAACCTCGTGCCCTGCAACTGATCAAACAAGTCGTCGATCCGCGGAAGAGGGGTTATTTATATCACTGTGGCCTTATTCAATCGTCTGTAGTCGATGCACAATCTCATCGACCCATCCTTCTTTTTCACAAAAAACACAGGCGCACCCCAAGGTGATACGCTGGGGCGTATGTAATCCTTATCAAGTAGTTCTTGTAGCTGCTCTTTCAGCTCTCTTAAACTCCGCTGGTGCCATCCTGTAAGGGGCACGAGAAATAGCGGATGTCCCCGGTAGGTAATTCGATCCCGAACTCAACTTCCCTAACCGGCGGGAATCCGGGAATCTCCTCCGGAATACATCGGCAAACTCGGCAACCACGGGTATATCTTCAACTCTTAACTCATTTCTTGCCAGTAATGTCAATGGCATAAATAAGATAACCCTCGTGCCCACGTTCCAATAACTGAGTCATCTTTAAAGCCGATATCAACGGAATTCTTGAGTGGGAACCATCCCCGTAAAAAGTCCACTGAACCCCTAAATCAGATCTAACCGTACTGTCCTCTGACTGCAGTCCACTACTCTACTGCCTGGTATTTGTTCAGCACATCAATACCCACAATGCAGTCGAAGTCCGACATTCCCAGAACAATCAAATCTGACTTCACTCGTTGCCCTCAAATAAATGAGGCCGTCATCAACAAACTGATCTGCAATCACACTCTTCCCAGCGGGTGTCGAAAACACAAGAGGCGTTGGTGACGGAGTTGTGCATATACGGTGCCTCTCCACAAAACTCGTCGACACAAAGGAGTGTGACGCACCTGTATCTATCAAAATATAAGCAGGGTGTGTAATAAATAACACGTACCCGCTATCACTTCCTCTGGAGCTGCTGTAGCCTGCTCCCTGGTGAGGGCATACACTTGCCTTTGAGGTGGCCCCAACGCTTTCCTCCCAATGGTCTCGGTGCGAATGGTGGTCTCTGCTGTGCTGGCCTGTCTGAAGGTCTCCCATAGTATTCTGTGGCCCTCCCCGGTTAGGACAATTCCGGGCCAAGTGACCATGTTTACCACATTCGT
Organism: Haberlea rhodopensis; assembly: GCA_907163345.1. Taxonomy (NCBI): domain Eukaryota; kingdom Viridiplantae; phylum Streptophyta; class Magnoliopsida; order Lamiales; family Gesneriaceae; genus Haberlea; species Haberlea rhodopensis. The sequence goes on from CAJQUN010000159.1 coordinate 3,518, forward strand.
AAAAGCAGAGCATCCTTTCACTGAATGGGTTCCCCCCGCACAGAAAACACTTAACCTTCTCAAAATTGCTAGCCTGAGACTGTCCCCGATGAGACGGAGCATTACTTCCACGTCCACCCCTTCCACGAGCATCTTGCCATCTACCACTGAATCTGGAAGATGATGAGTTTCCCTTTGGCTTAAAATGGTCGCCCCTTGGTTTCAAGTTTTCAGGGTCGGCCTCTGTAATGGTGCTGGAGGCGGTGCCACAGTCGGATATGCAACCACTCCTAACTCTGCCAGTTCAGCCCGGGCTAGGGCATCATCAAAACAAGTAGGGCCATAAGTGATCACCCTATTATACAACTCCGGCCTCAAGCCTTTCATGAAGTTCCTCATCTTTGCTTGGGTGCTAGAGGCGATATGAGGTACATATCGAAGTAAGGAACAGTACTGGAGGGCATAGTCAGATACCGGCATAGTACCTTGCCTCAAGCTAGTGAATTCATCCTCTTTAGCCTGCCGTGCCGCCGCTGAGAAGTATCGGGTCAGAAATCGAGTCCTAAACAGCTTCCAGTTTATTTCCTGACCCTGAGCCTCCTGTTCAATCACTGTGGTCTTCCACCACATCAACGCCTTTTGCCCAATTGAAATTCTGCTAGCCGTATCCAACTGTCTTTGCGCAGGGGCAGCTACAAATATATGTTCTAACCCTCTCTAGCCATTCCTCGGCTTCTCTCCCCTGTTTCAGTCCCTTCAAAAGTCGGGGGTCGATATGCTAGAAATTGAGTCAAACTCAGTTCTCCGGCAATAACTGTTGTTCCGACGCTCTCTTCGCCCAGGCTGGCGGCGGTAGGGGATTTGTGTGCCTAGCACTAGCATTTACACTTATTGCATCACCAACATCCACGTTTGCTGCCATACTGCAACACAAGGATTAACAACAATATCCAAAAACAATTCACATATATACATCGTTAGAAAACCAACCATGTTAGCATAACAGTCACATACTTCATATGCGCACAACATGTTAAAAAAAATAGACGCCTAGCCAACTTATTGCTAAGGCTACCCTTCACTCGTTCCCGGGTTCTCTAACCACTGCTCTGATACCACTAATGTAAGGACCCTAAACCTTAACAGTGAATTCAAGATATAAATAGGGCTAAATATGTATTAAAGACATCTTAGGGTTCTGGTTTGATGTGAGCTCAATTAGGTTACAGGCCAAATAAAATTTCAACAATTATTCAGTTACATTCCCAATCATGAATGTTTAAGTGATAGCATTAGACTACATCGAGAGTAGAGACTATCCAAAATTTCCTGTACTCTATCTTCCTTTATGCTTTCAACAGCTCACAGTTCAACCGACCCTCAGCCCCCTTGGTTCAAAAGCATACCTACAGGAACAACTCACCATGAGCATATATATATATATTATCAATTACACAGTTCAACTTAAAAAGTAATTAAGCGTATGAAACGATTAATTGATATGCTCCTCGATTACCACATTAGCACATTTCATTGTCGTTCCTGTTTCACAAGCTTATGCACAAAATCATTAGTTCACGATATAATGATCGATAACGCGTTTCCAATTATAACCACAATATTTCACTTTAACCACTAGAATTGTGACTGTTCCGGTCCCAATACAACAGCGGAATTTTAGGACCCCTCGCTTCGACATATAGCGGCATGATATGATATCCCTCGCTTCGACAATGACAGCGGCATGTTACCTCGCTTAGACATGACAGCGGCAAATATCATATTACCATCGCTTCATATGACAGCGGCAAGTACCTCCCCCTCTCTCGATAAAGGCTACCGGAACATTCATCAATTCCATCACATTAATCAAACACAATAGTTGATTCCATTATCACAGTAAATCACAGTCATTTCACATATACCATCACGTATAAGGATTCACTATCCACAATATACATAATCAAAGGTATGGCACGTTTTACCGTCCGATGCTCGTACGTCTCACTACGTACCTTGGTTCCAAAAGTGGAGATATCATGGACTTTATCTCCTAGGCTGTGTGGCTACCTGGGATGGTTCTACATAATCACATGAATCCATATTAGAAACCAATAATGAACCATTATCAAAAACATCACCATATAGAACAAAATCCCAAAAATCCAATTTATGCCTTGCGATCGATCGGTCCTAAGCCCCGATCGATCGCCAAGTTAAGAAAATAAGCATCAAGGTACTGCATCCGATCGATCGAGCCTACCGATCGATCGGATCACAGCCGATCGATCGATCGAGTCGATCGATCAATTCACACGCGATCGAGAGTATGTCGGTAAAATTGCCGATCGATCGGTAAGCTCATTTCACGCACGCCTTGTTCAGGCTCTGCCTTGCTCGATCGATCGGACCCATTTCCCGATCGATCGAGAAGTCCTGTTTCTGTGAGAAACTTCCCTGAATGAGCTTCCTCAACACATACACTCATGAACAACCAAGAACAACTACTAAGCTCAACATATAACCACAAAACAACATGAAAATGCATCCCCCAAGTATAAATAACATGATGGAACAAGATCCACCCTTTTTAACCTCAAAAATAAGCCCAAAACTAACCACAACTCAACAAACTCTACCAAATGGAAGCTACCACTTGAGCTCCAAGTTTTTAGCAAGAGAGCACAAAAGGCTCCTTTTTCAAAGCTTACTCCTCTCCTCTAGATGCAGAAACGAAAATGGAGTTCTAAGATGAGGGAGAGGGATTTGGGGACATAAAGTTGATAGCAAGGGGGGTGATGGGATGTAAAGATGTGAGCAGTGGCTCCTTATCAGCTTTGGAATAAAAAAATGTGTATCATAATATAAGCATGATATGTAGAATACTCCAACATGATATTTTAAAAGTATTTCACCACAATGCACCACAATTGCCATTAAAATCATGCTTTACCAAAACTACAACCCAACACATTATCTAATTATCACCAATGTCACATAAACATAATTAACGCCCAAATTGCAATTAATTATCTCGGGGATATCACATATGCCACTATCGCTTTTCCCCTTACCAAGCTCTTAAAAAAAAGATAGTTTTCATTGTAATTGGAAAGCACATGTCTCTTTTGATAACCTCAAAACAGACTTTGATTATGCCCTTATATTGGCTCTCCCAAACTTTTCTTTGCCTTTCAAATCAAAACTGATGCTTCGGGGTCGGGAATAGGGGCAGTACTCCTTCAACAAGGCCATCCCATTGCTTACTTTAGCAAGGAACTACACTTTCATTTTGTAAGGACCCCCGTGTAAGGACCCCGTGCCCTTAACCCGTTATTAGTGCATTAAGCCATACCATGAGTGCATATAATCATACTATCAGGGGAAACCCTATGCAAGTGCAACACCGTATGCTACCCAGAAAATTTCTTGCATTCAATTCCCAATATTCAAATTTCCCCTACCAATATTATTCACATAACATGCACCCACATAATACACTAATATGCTCTTAGTTCATTTAGCCAATTCCATAATTAATTGCATGCAACCATAATGAACAGAAAGAGGCCATAGCCCATTTATACATCCCATATACACGTAAGGTGTACTCACATAAGAGTACTCAATGAATAAGTGTGTATTTGATGCATAAACACTATATACCGGATACCGTTACTGGTACTTCAATCCTGGAAGCATCTTCCAAGCACAACTCGATCTCAACACTGGATCTGTGCACTTCTTTGACCAGCTCTGGTACCTCGATCCTGGGAGTACCCCAATCAATAGCCTGAGCTCAACTTCAAAGCTACCGCTACACCTGTATTACCTGCCCCAACAGAGACAGCCCCCACACGGGGTGAGCATACCAATACCACCAATCCAATAAGCATAATATTGCAATTCAAATACAAAATGTAAATGCTTTAATTTAAATGATACTCCCTGGATGGCAATACCCTCATCCGGGATCCCCTGTATTGTCCCTGTTCTCAAAATAACCAAACTCATCAAATTCCCAAAGCCAGTTAATCGTCACATAGATTAACTAATACCGTTCTATTATACCAGTTCCATGATCAATGTAGTAAGAACACAATGTAAAAGACCATAGATATCACATATATCTACCCAATCATTCCATGTTCCTATTTCCTCGCTCGCTCCTCAATAGCGGTATAACAAACCTTGCGCACGCTCAACAATAGCGGCGTCATAACCGATGGTCGCCCAATGGCGACCGCATCCCGGATCATTACTCGCTCGAAGACGGCATCGTATGATTCCCAATATATATATCCATTTAAGGCAAATACCATTTACCATGCATATTATTATCCATTTGTAGTAAGTATCATGCACCATGCATTTCAATACTTATCCGATGTAATTACCACATGCCACATATTGCAATGTCCATACAATACAATTACCATACACCATGTATTTCAATGCCCATTTAATACCATTATCACAAACCATGCATTTTACAGTTGCAATACTATAATAGGCTATGCTCGTACGTCCACGTACCTTAAGTCCCCGTAGTCCAAGCCAAACCTTGCTTGAGTTCCACGCCTCTAGAAATTTGTGCTAAAACACATAACAATTCACAATCAAGAATAAGCATGTGACCACGTGCCCAAGCACGTTCATAGCTCCCAAACATATCGTCAATCCATGACGATTACCAAAATAAAAGCTCCCCGGCTAAGCATGCGTAATACCCAAAATAAACCATTTTACAAGTTTAAAAGATTGCCAAGAATTCAACCGGGAATTCCTTTTAATTTAATTTGGCTCCAAACAACCCATTTTTAAAAGCAAAGCATTCCCATTGGAATGTAGACATTGCCCCGGAAACGGCCCCTTTAAACCTCGGTTCCAAAAATCCCGACATTTTCCCAAAATTCCAAAAAAACACATTTTCTCGGGTGGCGATCGATCGCCGCATTTACCGCGATCGATCGCCACACTCCAGTGGCCATCCAGTGCACTCTCGCGATCGATCGCCCATCCTCGCGATCGATCGCCAACCCGCTCGCGATCGATCGCCGAGCCTCGCGATCGATCGCCATCACTGTTCATCGTCTACAAAATTTGGATTGCTCGTCGCGATCGATCGCCCCACCATGGCGATCGATCGCCACCTGCGATTTTTCCGAAAAGTCGAGCTTCCATGGTGTTTTTCACACCCCAACTCAAAACCAACACCCCCAACCTCCTAAACACCACTCAAACACGAGTTAAGCTCCATAAAAACACTTAAAAACCAACATTTTGATTTTAACCCAAAAATTTCCAAAACCCATAGCCAACTAAAACCCCAACCAAAAGCTACCAAACTACTATCAAATCGAAGCCAAGGACGAGGGGAAGATGAATACCTGATTATCTTCGAGGAACCGGCCTCCGATCCAAGCCACCCGCGATTTCTCTTCCAAGGGAGAAAGGGGGAAAGGGTTTGGGGCGATGGAGAGAGAGAGAGAGAGAGAGAGGGAGAAATGGATTCCAATGACGGAATCCCAAGTCTGACTGGTATATATAGCAAAAATGCTCCGAAATACCAATACTCCCACAAATACATCATAACTCATTAAAAATCATCTGTTTACAAAATTCCCTCTCCAACACCAAGTCCCCAGACTGGCCAAACATAAAGCACCCTGGACACCAAGTCCCATTAAAACCCAATTCATAGGTTTTCCACCGAAATGAGAATACAATCTCAACCTTTGGATCCAGCGATCCCAAATGCCCGATTAAGCAATCCCAGGGGATGCCAAACTGCAATTACTTCCTAATTGCCACAATTAAAAATCCATCAAGGATTATTACCATACCGGGATTAACACCATTAATCTCCGGACATCACAATTATCCCCCACTAATAAAATTTCGTCCCCGAAATTGCACCGGTGTACTCCACGTAACACCAGGACTACACCAACAAAACAAAGCAACAATCCCGATTCTGAACCATATTAGAATCGAATTAACAACCACGAGAACACCCATCTCGCACCAAGCTAAAAATAGAGCAAACGCCAAAACCAATACAAATCCAAAAGATAACGACATACCTCGACGTGAATCGTCCCAGAAATCAGTCCACCACGACTGCAAACCAACCAAATCTCCATTGGTTCTAACATAGGCATCATCCCGTGGTATACACCGCCTGTCCACGATGCTCGACACGCATCGTCAAGATGGGGACCACTAGTATACAACAGTATACTCGCAGAAAAAACCGGTTTCCGCTTTCCAGCCCATCTCTTCCAAAGGAGTAGTTGCACCACTTGCAACCCAGACCGGGTTACCCACGGTCACTGATCCACACAAATACATCACCGAGGATGTTTACACCGGCGTGTTCCAAGAAATCATATCTTGGTCCCGACACACCATCAAGACTCCACCAAGTCTCAAGTTCCATAGGGGACATGGAAGGCAACCAATGCATTCCTACACAAGTGTCAACCATGACACTAAACAAATCCGAATCTCGGCCATCCCTCATTTATCCTTGGATCTAACAATCCTAAAATAGGAAGGCTATCGAATTATCCAACAAGAACCACCATGATTCCAAATCACATCGATCCCTCCTCGGGGAATCAAACAACCCTCACGATCATTCATTAGAATGCATCGTGCCATCGAGATTACCGATCTCGAGGTTCCACAATCTCACACCGGAGATCCACTAAACCAATCATACACACTCGGCGTTCCACAATGAACGAAATAAGGTTGGCATTCGTATACACACACGGCATACATGCCCATACACCACACAACATGCATACGCAATGCAATAGACTCGGGTGTCTCCAATCACACCCAAATCCCAAAACCAACTGTCAAACCCCGATTATTCTCGCCCCACGGAGAATGATGGTTGACAAACCAAAACCAAAGGGTGTGATTTCAACATCACCACCACACGAACCAAAATAACGAATCTCCCCAAAAGATTCAACCGGTAGGAATCACAATACCGTCTTCCTCTCAAGGAAGAAGTCATGAATCCATGATCCTCCAATCCTCGAATTACCGTTCGGAAAACCTGGTATATTAATACCAAAACATATCCTGGAACCCAGAAATATACAATTGGTTAGAGTAGTGCATCAATACTACCATTACCCGATCCAAAAATCCGTATACGCCATGTATACACCTTCCAACGATGCTCTGTACTAATACCATAGTACTCCAAAATCGAGCATCTCCCCGAAGACGTCTCCTCAAACGTCTCACCGAGGTAAGAAATCCATTACTCGGTCCAACATCAGTAATGCTTACCATGGCTGACTTACAATCAAACCACGACGATGCAAGCTGTCTCCAAGACAGTACAATCCAAATCTCTCCAAGAGATAAAAAATCAATATAGTAGTGTCACCCCACTAACTATATCTCACAAACCATTGTGACTCCCATTGCATGCCATATGCAAGGATGCTCAACTGGAGCTAACCACGACTTGTTGACACTCACGTTGGTAATACCAACAAACTTGAGCTGTCCCAGCACAAGTCCCTCAAAACAATGACGTATAACGTCCCCGTGAGGTATTCCCTACCTCAAACACCATGCCACATAGAGACTACAAGAGTCTACCATAACCCTCATCGTATCACCATACGATTCACCAAACTCGAATCCAACGAGCATTATAATAGCTACCACAAGCACACTAAAGCACTGCAACAATACCTGGCTAGTGATTCGCTGGTCCCATAGGCTTATACCAACCTATTAACGCGACACACATTCCATCCCGGTATACCATACCGCCCAAACCATTAGAGTTGTGGGTCATTGCCCAACATATCTCTAAAACACCAAAGCACACTGGACAACCCGGCGTCCACGCTCAATTATCATGCAATCCTAATCCATTAGGACTTCTTCCACGCCCTTAGGGTGGGTGTAACCATGTTTACTCCTCATCACAATAACAAGCGAGTAGTTTCCTCAATGACTACTCTTACCACCATTCACTTGGCCTTAGCCATCCCAGCGAGCATACCCAAGGGTATCATTGCTCGTCAATAATATACCTCCATAATACGATGCGTACTCTCACCGGTACAATGCATCAATGATCCATCGAGCAAACCTGCTCGGCAAAAGGTCTCGTCAACTAAATACCCAGACCCTACCATGTGCCCACCATCGGCACTCAAACCATACAACCATATACATAAACATGAATGTATAAATCACCAAAATGACGCCAAGCGTCCACATAGTTATCCCAAATAACATCGTCGAACATATGACGGTACCTGTCGATACACGACATCCATAATCTCATCGTCAAACACATGACGGTAAATAATAATACACCATAATCACCATACTGATAACAAAAGTAATATGCCATACCTCATCGCTATCGAGATAGCGGAATACCTGTATCCATCGTCCACCAGCGGTACATAAGCAGCACCCATCGCTCGTAGGCGGCATAATCCAGTGCTACACACATAGCGGTATAACCCATCGCTATCGAATCAGCGGCATGATCCCTCGCCATGGAGTCAGCGGCATAAAATGTCGCTATAGATATCCGGCGGTATAAACCATCGCCAATAGAATACCCGGCGTAACCGTCGCCAATAAAATACCCGGCGTAACCATCGCCAACAAAATACCCGGCGTAACCATCGCCAATAAAATACCCGGCGGAACCATCGCCAATAAAATACCCGGCGGAACCATCGCCAATAAAATACCCGGATAATCGCGGACTCAAGAGGTACTCACACTCATGTAGTACTTTGTTCCCGATCACATCGCTACGTCATGACAACGGCATCATCGCTTCGACGTAACAGCGGCATGTATCATCGCTTCGACACGACAGCGGCATCATCGTTTCGACTTGACGGTGGTACCATCGCTTCGACGTGACAGCGGCATTTACCATCGCTTCGACACGACAGCGGCATTTACCATCATTCCGGCATGACAGCGGAAATACCCTTCGCTTCGACGTATTAGCGGCATAATATCCCTCGCAATAATAATATGACAGCGGCATTTTCCTTCGCTTCGACATATTTGCGGCAAATATTCTTCATCGCTATAATACGACAGCGGCAAGTATTCATATCGCTACGCCATGCATGCAACCGTAATGCATAACCCGTATTTCAATAATTGTTTCGGCACGACAGCGGCATCATCGCTTCGACGTGACAGCGGCATTTACCATCGCTTCGACACGACAGCGGCATCATCGCTTCGACGTGCATGCAACCGAAATGCATAACCCGTATTCCAATAAACATCGCCATGAGTGCATTTTAATGCACATCGCTCCAACATATAGCGGCAAAGCATTAAGTTCATCACTCCGATGTATATCTATGCAACCGTAATGCATAGTCCATGTCTAAAAAGACCCTGCAACCACCATGGTTAGCAACCCATATTCCAATTATGAACACATATCATAAACGCACATAAGCAATCATGCATAAGTATGTGATTCTCATTCCTGATAACATGTTCCTAGGCCCTCAACAGCCCCAAAGAGCTAACCACTGCTCTGATACCACTAATGTAAGGACCCCGTGCCCTTAACCCGTTATTAGTGCATTAAGCCATACCATGAGTGCATATAATCATACTATCAGGGGGAAACCCTATGCAAGTGCAACACCGTATGCTACCCAGAAAATTTCTTGCATTCAATTCCCAATATTCAAATTTCCCCTACCAATATTATTCACATAACATGCACCCACATAATACACTAATATGCTCTTAGTTCATTTAGCAATTCCATAATTAATTGCATGCAACCATAATGAACAGAAAGAGGCCATAGCCCATTTATACATCCCATATACACGTAAGGTGTACTCACATAAGAGTACTCAATGAATAAGTGTGTATTTGATGCATAAAACACTATACCGGATACCGTTACTGGTACTTCAATCCTGGAAGCATCTTCCAAGCACAACTCGATCTCAACACTGGATCTGTGCACTTCTTTGACCAGCTCTGGTACCCTCGATCCTGGGAGTACCCCAATCAATAGCCTGAGCTCAACTTCAAAGCTACCGCTACACCTGTATTACCTGCCCCAACAGAGACAGCCCCCACACGGGGTGAGCATACCAATACCACCAATCCAATAAGCATAATATTGCAATTCAAATACAAAATGTAAATGCTTTAATTTAAATGATACTCCCTGGATGGCAATACCCTCATCCGGGATCCCCTGTATTGTCCCTGTTCTCAAAATAACCAAACTCATCAAATTCCCAAAGCCAGTTAATCGTCACATAGATTAACTAATACCGTTCTATTATACCAGTTCCATGATCAATGTAGTAAGAACACAATGTAAAAGACCATAGATATCACATATATCTACCCAATCATTCCATGTTCCTATTTCCTCGCTCGCTCCTCAATAGCGGTATAACAAACCTTGCGCACGCTCAACAATAGCGGCGTCATAACCGATGGTCGCCCAATGGCGACCGCATCCCGGATCATTACTCGCTCGAAGACGGCATCGTATGATTCCCAATATATATATCCATTTAAGGCAAATACCATTTACCATGCATATTATTATCCATTTGTAGTAAGTATCATGCACCATGCATTTCAATACTTATCCGATGTAATTACCACATGCCACATATTGCAATGTCCATACAATACAATTACCATACACCATGTATTTCAATGCCCATTTAATACCATTATCACAAACCATGCATTTTACAGTTGCAATACTATAATAGGCTATGCTCGTACGTCCCACGTACCTTAAGTCCTCGTAGTCCAAGCCAAACCTTGCTTGAGTTCCACGCCTCTAGAAATTTGTGCTAAAACACATAACAATTCACAATCAAGAATAAGCATGTGACCACGTGCCCAAGCACGTTCATAGCTCCCAAACATATCGTCAATCCATGACGATTACCAAAATAAAAGCTCCCCGGCTAAGCATGCGTAATACCCAAAATAAACCATTTTACAAGTTTAAAAGATTGCCAAGAATTCAACCGGGAATTCCTTTTAATTTAATTTGGCTCCAAACAACCCATTTTTAAAAGCAAAGCATTCCCATTGGAATGTAGACATTGCCCCGGAAACGGCCCCTTTAAACCTCGGTTCCAAAATCCCGACATTTTCCCAAAATTCCAAAAAAACACATTTTCTCGGGTGGCGATCGATCGCCGCATTTACCGCGATCGATCGCCACACTCCAGTGGCCATCCAGTGCACTCTCGCGATCGATCGCCCATCCTCGCGATCGATCGCCAACCCGCTCGCGATCGATCGCCGAGCCTCGCGATCGATCGCCATCACTGTTCATCGTCTACAAAAATTTGGATTGCTCGTCGCGATCGATCGCCCCACCTTGGCGATCGATCGCCACCTGCGATTTTTCCGAAAAGTCGAGCTTCCATGGTGTTTTTCACACCCCAACTCAAAACCAACACCCCCAACCTCCTAAACACCACTCAAACACGAGTTAAGCTCCATAAAAACACTTAAAACCAACATTTTGATTTTAACCCAAAAATTTCCAAAACCCATAGCCAACTAAAACCCCAACCAAAAGCTACCAAACTACTATCAAATCGAAGCCAAGGACGAGGGGAAGATGAATACCTGATTATCTTCGAGGAACCGGCCTCCGATCCAAGCCACCCGCGATTTCTCTTCCAAGGGAGAAAGGGGGAAAGGGTTTGGGGCGATGGAGAGAGAGAGAGAGAGAGAGGGAGAAATGGATTCCAATGACGGAATCCCAAGTCTGACTGGTATATATAGCAAAAATGCTCCGAAATACCAATACTCCCACAAATACATCATAACTCATTAAAAATCATCTGTTTACAAAAATTCCCTCTCCAACACCAAGTCCCCAGACTGGCCCAAACATAAAGCACCCTGGACACCAAGTCCCATTAAAACCCAATTCATAGGTTTTCCACCGAAATGAGAATACAATCTCAACCTTTGGATCCAGCGATCCCAAATGCCCGATTAAGCAATCCCAGGGGATGCCAAACTGCAATTACTTCCTAATTGCCACAATTAAAAATCCATCAAGGATTATTACCATACCGGGATTAACACCATTAATCTCCGGACATCACACCCGTGCCCTTAACCCGCTATTAGTGTATTAACCCATGTATTTAGTGCATACAATCATATAATCAGGGGTAAAGAACCACATGCTATGGTAGCATAACATACAAATAATAAAATTTCTTACATTAAACCATGTAATGTCCAATTTCCCCCAATCAAGTCCACTTACATAGCATACACCCTTATAATACACTAACATGTTCTCAATTCATTTAGCAATTCTTCACATTAATTGCATGCAACATATGAAAGAAAAGAGAAAGGCTCTTACCCTTTTATACAAACTATATACACATATAACAATGCTCACATGCGAGCATCAAATGAGAGAATGTGTATTTAATGTATAAAGTAATCTACACGATACCGGCACTGGTACCTCGATCCTGGAAGTACCTCCAATCCATAGCTCGATCTCCACTCTGGAGCTACCGGTGTACTTGTTCCACCTGCCCCAACAGAGACAGCCCCCACACGGGGTGAACATACCAATACCACCATTCCCATAATCAAACTATCGCAGTTCATAATTTCTAAAATGTAAAGCCATGAACTTTAAAAGACACTCTCTGGATAATATCATCCTCATAAGGAATCCCATGTGCTGTTCATGTTCTCAAAATAACCGAAACCATCAAATTCCCAAAAGTCATTTAATCACTTCATTGATTAACTAAATCCATTCACCAATTGCCAATTTCATAATTAAGTACGAATACATCATTCAACTAATGATTACAGATAACACGTGTATCTGTACCATGATTCCATAGTTTTATCATATCATATTTCATCGCTCGCTCAATAACGATGGCATTTCATACTCTCGCACGCTCAACAGCGGCTGCCTAATAACCGATGTTCGCTCCATAGCGACAACATCTCAATCGTTGCTCGCTCCATAGCGGCACCATATACTTTGCAATACTTACAAATTATTGCATTAATAGTGAATCATGCATTTCACAATTGCAATAATATAAAAGACTATGCTTGCACGTCATATGTACCTTATATTTTCGTAGTCCGAATCAAACATTGCCTTCGTCCCGTGACCCGATGAATTATGTGCTAACACACAAAAATAACTCACAATTATTATGAACACACAACACATACCCAAGCAAAACCCCCAATTACATCATCAATGTACCCATACAAGCTCCTAAAAATTTAAGGAGAATTTTTTTTTTAGTTTAATTTTTTCTATTCAACCTTACCGATCGATCGGTAACTTCTACCTATCGATCGGTAAAACCCAGATTTTTCATTTTTGGCTACGGCACTCGACCGATCGATCGGTAACTCCTACCGATCGATCGGTAGAACCGTGAAACTCGAAAATCACAATTTCAGCACCTCAAATCCTTCCCCAAACTCAACCCAACAATTACCAACAACCAAAACACTTCATAAACTCCATTAAAATCCATAAAAACATTAAATACAACAATTTAACAATTTCTCCAAAAAATCCCAAAAACCAAATCCATTACCATACCAACGAAAGACCATAAAATTACTACCAATACGAAGATAAAAGCGAGGGGAAGAATATTACCCAATTATCTTCGAGAAACCTCGCTCCGAGATCGAGCCTAGCTCGATTCTTCCATGGGAGGAGAAAAGAAGGGTTTGGGGAAATGGGGGAAGAAATAGGAGAGGAGAGAGAGAGAGAGAGGAGAGTAAAATGACAAAACACCGAGCCCTCTTGGCATATATATAGTACCAAGGCTCAAAAATCTCGAGTCCTTCACAAATACATCATGACTCATTAAAAATCATCTGTGTTCAAAAATTACCTCTCAATCTCAATTTCCATCACCAGCCCCAACTCAAAGCACCCCAGACCCCAAATCCCATCAAAAACCCAATTCCAAGGTTTAACACCACGATGAGAATACAATCTCATCCCTTGGATCCAACGACTCCAAATACCAGATTTAAAATCCTAGGGAGTCCCAACACGTCAATTAATTCATAATTGCCACAATTAAAATCCATAAAGGATCATTACCACACCGGGATTTACACCATTAATTCCCGGGCATCACAATTATCCCACACCAATAAAAATTCATCCTCGAAATTTGCACAGGCGTACTCCACGTACTGCCAAGACCACACAATCCAAACGGATTCACATCGTCGAATCATGAGTGCATCATGAATGATACACAAACTGCAAGGACACCGACCGCACTCCAATTCTAGAATGGGTAAACCTCTAAAACCATTACAATCTTAAAAATACGTCAGCATAACTCGATGCTAACACCCCAAAAGCAGCCAGTCAACTCTAACTGCTAGCTACTCGAATCATCCCTGATTCCAGCGTAGATATCGCCTCAATGATATCTCTACGACTTAGTCTACGATGTTAAGCACACATTGCCACCAAGGAAACAACCAGTACACAGCAGTGTACGCACACTAAACTTGGTTTTCATTTTCCCAATTCCATCTCCAGCCAAGGAGTAGTGCACCACTTGCAACTCGGATCGGGCAATCCCACGGCACCTGTTAGGATCGGGGTAGTGTTTTGAAGGGAGGGGTTGAATAAACACTAGATTCAATTTGGATTTTACTCGGGTTGCTGCAAACTGTTAAGTACTGCAGTAGCTTCTCAATATATTGCAAGTCAGCAGACACTGATTATAGTGAGGAAGACGTCTGTTGGACTTGTGAGTAGTAATATGTAAGGACCCTAGTTCCTTAAGTGCGGACTAAAGGCGTAATTAAAAATTTCCATGCATAAACAGAGTATAAAGGTTGTGTCGATGCTCTGAGCTAATAAATTACAGTGCCAAAATAAAGATCCAAAATGGATTAATTACATTCTTAACTATGAATGTTAATCCTATAGTCTTACACTACTCCTAGAGTAGATACTATACAAAAGAATGTGCCTGCTACAAGAGCACTCCGCACTAGCTCACTGCACCAACTCGCCTTAGCCCTTCCGCCCAAAAGTACCTACAGGAACAACCCCAAAACCATGAGCATGTATAAAATCATATACACAACGATATGACAGCAATTCAAATGCATAATTATAAATGTGATTCACTTCCTGTATGTAACACATTTAAAATGCTCCCTTGGGTTATCCCTGTACCAAATGATAATCAGTAGATTATATTACCAACAATGTATGTCATGACATGCACCGATTCCCATATATATGCCGTGTTCAATCCCGAGTCTTATTATATCAGTGGCATAATACCCCTCGCGTTATCATGACAACGGAAATACCCCTCGCTTAAGACAATACCAGCGGCACTAATATCCCTCGCTATAAATATGACAGCGGTCGTGTTCTTCGCTTCATATTAGCGGCAAATATTCTCTCATCGCTACGGTATGACAGCGGCAAGTATTCACATCGCTACGCCACTAGCGGTAAGTATTCTTCATTACTGGAATATAATTCCTGACTCACAATCACATGCAACAATGCATCCAATATACACATGCAACCAAAATGCCTGACCAATCATGTATACAATCCATGATGTATAAACATTACCCCATATGCAACCACAATACATAATCAATTCTATGTGCACAACCATAGTGCATAATCAATACAAAGCGTAATAGATACGTTTTACCGTCCGATGCTCGTACGTCTCACTACGTACCTTGGTTCCAAAAGTGGAGATATTGTGGAACTTTATCTCCTTTGTTGTGTGGCTACCTGGGATGGTTCTACACAATCACATGAATCCATATTAGAAACCCATAATTGAACCATTACCAAAAACATCAATATTTAGAACAAAATCCCAAAATGCACATTTATAAGCCTTCCGATCGATCGGCCCCAAGTCCCGATCGATCGCCAAGTGAAGGAAAACAGGCATCCAAGTACTGCCTCCGCCGATCGATCGAGAGTTTATCTCGATCGATCGAGATTACACACACCGATCGATCGGGACAAAATCTCGATCGATCGGTAAGCTCATTCCTCGCCTTGGGCAGACACTGCCTTGCTCGATCGATCGGACCCATTTTCCGATCGATCGAGACGCCCTGTTCACGCGAGAAATTTCCTTAAATGAGCTTCCAACCTCACCTATACACAAGCACAACCAAGAACAACCACCATGCTCAACTTAAAGCTATAAAACAACCTTAAAAATGCAACTTCCAAACATAACAAGATGTTGGACCAAGATCCACCCTTAAATCCCCAAAAATAAGCTATAAACCCAATCAAAACTCAACAAAACTCAACCAAGGTGGTAGCTTACCCTTTGAGCTCCAAGTTTCTAGCAAGAAAACACCAAATGAACCCTTTCACTAAGTTTTCCCCTTTCCTTTAGATGTAGAAACGAAAATGGAAAGTATTCTTGCAAGAGATAAGATGGATGGATGAGGTTTTGGGGCAAAAACTGATAAGGAGAGGGTGATGTGATGTAAAGGGGGTATGCAAGTGGCTCATGCCATGATATGGTTTTTAAATGTGTATCAAGACACAAGCATGATATAGAAAATACCTCAACATGATATTTTAAAAGCATTTTACCACAATGCATCAAAATCCTTATTAAAATCATGTTTTCCCAAATAAACACAACCCATATCATTAAAACCATTTTAACACCCAAGATTCCTCACATGTACAACATGCACCCCGAAATGCTCTACCGGGTCACTCCTACCATGTGACAAGCATTATACCAAGATAATTAGTCCCAACACATAACCTAATTATCACCATAATATCACATAAACATAATTAATGCCCAAATTGCAATTAATTATTTCGGGGATATCACAATACTCCCCTACTTACAAGATTTCGCCCTCGAAATCGCATGCACTTACCCAAAACAAAACTAAACATAAATCACATACCAGAGAATAATTCCGGGTAGTGCTGCACCATATGCTGCTCCGTCTCCCACGTGGCCTCTTCGACACCCCTGCGATCCCACTGTACCTTTACCATAGGTATCACTTTGTTCCGAAGCCTGCGATCAGCCCTATCTAGAATCCTGACTGGCCGTTCCTCATAGGATACATCAGAATCTAACTGAACCTGAGAAGGCTGTAATACATGCGACGGATCCGGCTCATATTTCCGTAGCATAGATACATGAAACACGTCGTGAATACCAGACAACGACGGTGGTAGTGCCAAACGGTAAGTTAAGGTACCAATGCGTTGTAAAATCTCATACGGTCCCACATACCTCGGAGACAGTTTACCACGCATGCCAAACCGAACCACACCTCTGAAAGGTGAAATCTTCAAAAAGACCCTGTCTCCCGTCTGAAACTCTAACGGTCTCCGTCGTTTATTCGCATAGGCTGCCTGCCTGTCCTGGGCTGCCTTCATTTTTTGTCGGATAACCTTTACCTTATCCTCCATCTCCCGAATCAATTCGGGTCCTCCCACAGCTTTACTGGTCAAGTCATCCCAGTATAATGGCGACCTACAACGCCTACCATACAAAGCCTCAAACGGTGCCATCTGAATACTCGTCTGATAGCTGTTGTTGTATGAAAATTCTATCAAGGGCAAGGAATCTTGCCATGAAGCATCAAACTCCAATACACAAGCTCGCAGCATGTCCTCAAGCGTCTGAATAGTACGCTCAGTCTGCCCATCCGTCTGGGGATGATATGCCGTACTCAATCTCACCTCAGTACCCAAAGCTGACTGAAGACCTCCCCAGAAATGAGATGTGAACCGTGGGTCCCTGTCTGACACAATAGATACTGGAATCCCATGTAGTCTCACTATGTCCCGGACATACAACTGAGCCATCCTCAAGTATGTGTACGTCATACTATATGGGATGAAGTGAGCTACCTTCGTAGTCTGTCAATGATCACCCAAATGGCATCACAGCCCGAAGTAGTCCTCGGCAGGTGGGTCACAAAGTCCATAGATATGTGTTCCCACTTCCACTCCGGTATCTCTAAGCTCCTTAGCTCGCCACCGGGTCTCTGCCTCTCTGCCTTAACTTGCTGGCAGATCAAACATCTCTTGACAAAAGCGATCACATCACGCTTCATCCGCTTCCACCAGAACTGATCACATAAGTCCTTATACATTTTCCTTCCTCCTGGGTGGATGCTAAATCGGCTACCATGAGCCCGTTCCAAGATTCCTCTACGCAACTCCGGCGTATATGGAACTACCCATCGGTTACCGAGTCTCAAGGAACCATCCTCAGCCACTCTGAACTTTGATGGCTGCCCTTGAAGTGCCAATGACGACCATCTCTGAATCTCATCATCTGTCCTCTGAGCTCTCCTGATATTCTCATAGATATCTGGCTCAGCTAATAAGGTCGATACCCAAACCGGTGATGCGTCCACATCGAAGTCATAGCCCATATGGCAACAAGAAGTCATCATAGCCGACAAATGCATGACATCCTCAGCAGTATTCCTCACCTTCCGACTCAAGGCGTCTGCTGTCAAATTGGCCTTCCCCGGATGGTACTCTATTTCACAGTCATAATCTTTAAGTAGGTCCATCCATCTCCTCTGACGCATATTCAATTCCGCCTGAGTAAACAAGAATTTCAGGCTCTTATGATCTGTATAAATGGTGAAGGAGGTACCATACAGATAATGCCTCCAAATCTTCAGGGCAAATATAATAGCCGCCAACTCCAAATCGTGGACTGGGTACCTAGCCTCATGCGGTTTCAACTGCCTTGATGCATAAGCTACCACGTGCTTATCTTGCATCAATACACATCCCAAGCCCTGAAGTGACGCGTCAGTATACAGAACAAACCTCTTATTCTCTGAGGGAATTACCAAAACAGGTGCCGTGGTCAACCGGTGTTTCAGTTCCTGGAAACTCTGCTCGCAAGCCTCAGACCAATAAAACGGTACCCCTTTCTGAGTCAACTGAGTCAGTGGCTTAGCAATCTTAGAAAATCCTTCGACGAAGCGTCGATAATAGCCAGCCAAACCAAGGAAACTCCGAATCTCGGGTACAGAAGTGGGTGCAGCCCACTCCATCACAGCCTCAATCTTCCTGGGGTCCACAGAAATCCCACTGCTGGATATGACATGCCCCAGAAATACTACTCTACTCAACCAAAACTCACACTTGCTGAGCTTGGCATATAATTGGTGATCTCTGAGGATCTGGAGCACTGTCCTCAAGTGTTTCACGTGCTCTTCCTCGCTCCTGGAGTAGATGAGTATATCGTCAATAAATACGATGACGAATTGATCCAGATAGGGTTGGAACACCCGATTCATCAAGCTCATAAAGACAGCCGGGGCGTTCGTCACACCAAACGGCATTACTAAGAACTCGTAATGTCCATACCGAGTCCAAAATGCTGTCTTCTGTACATCTTCCTCCCTGACCCGTATCTGGTGGTACCCGGATCTCAGATCAATCTTGCTATAAAGTCTGGTACCTTGCAACTGGTCAAACAGATCATCAATCCTTGGAAGAGGATACTTGTTCTTTACCGTAGCCTTATTCAGTTGCCGGTAATCGATGCACAACCGCATCGAGCCATCCTTCTTCTTTACAAAAAGAACTGGTGCGCCCCAAGGCGATACGCTAGGGCGTATATATCCTTTATCAAGGAGTTCCTGCAACTGCTCCTTCAGTTCTCTTAATTCTGCCGGTGCCATTCGGTAAGGGGCACGAGAAATAGCGGATGTCCCCGGTAATAACTCAATCCCAAACTCGACTTCCCTAGTCGGTGGGAATCCTGGAATCTCCTCCGGGAACACATCAGCAAATTCCGCTACTACTGGTATGTCCTCCACTTTTAACTCCTTGCTTTTTCCCAACAGATCCACGGCATAAATGAGATAGCCCATGTGTCCACGTTCCAATAGTTGGGACATTTTGATTGCCGAGATCAACGGAATCTTCGCACGAGAACCGTTGCCATAGAAAATCCACTGAACTCCCAAATGAGATCTGAACCGTACTGTCCTCTGTCGGCAATCCACTACTGCCTGATATCTGTTCAGAATGTCGATGCCCACAATGCAGTCGAAATCTGACATGCTCAGAACAATCAAATCTGCCTTAACCTCATTGCCCTCAAAATAAATGAGGCAGTCCATTAGAAACTGATCCGCAACAACTTTATTTCCGGTGGGTGTCGAGACCAAGAGAGACGTGGGTAACGGAGACGTGCACATATGATGTCTCGCCACAAAGTCCGCAGACACAAAGGAATGGGAAGCACCTGTGTCTATCAAAATAAAGGCGGAATATGTAAATAATAGGCACGTACCAGCTATAACCTCCTCTGGAGCTGCATCGGCCTGCTCCCTGGTCAATGCATAGACCTGTCCCTGGGGTGGCCCCATCACCTGTCCTCCCCCCTGACGAGGTACCATCGGTGGCCTCTGCTGTACTGTCCCGGTAGAAAACCTCCCTCTGCCTCCTCTCAGATCTACCTGACCATCACTATTCTGACAAAACCGGGATATGTGGCCCATCTGGCCGCATTTATAACAAGCAGTACAGTCTCGCATGTGATGCGGTCCTCCACAAAAATGGCACTTCACTACTCCACCCCTATTCATTTGAGTCTGCCCTCTGTTGTTAGGCGCACCGCCCCTCCTGTTATCCATTCTTCTCCCACCAAACCGAGAAGATGAAGAAGAAGCCCCACAAGGTTTAAATGATTCTCCTCGTGGCCTCAGATTATTAGACATTGGCCGCGGCGGTGGGACTTGTGGGGGTGTAACGTCCGGATAGGCGCCGACCCCGATCTCTGCTAGCTCCGCTCTGGTGAGGGCATCATCAAAAGAAGTGGGTTTGTTGGAAATAACCCGATCAAAAAGTTCCGATCGCAGTCCCTTCATGAAATTCCTCATTTTGGCATGCCCATTGGTGGCAATATGTGGAACATATCTCAGTAACGAAGAGTACTGCGTGGCATAGTCGGACACTGTCATGCTTCCTTGTTTCAAACTTGCAAACTCATCCTCCTTCGTCTGTCTTGCTGCTGCCGAGAAGTACCGGTTCAGAAACCGGGTTCTGAAAAGCGTCCAATCAATCACTGCACCTTGTGCTCTCTGTTCCATTACAGTGCTCCTCCACCACATTAAAGGTTTCTTTGCTAACTGGAACTCCGCTAGCCTCAGCCAAGCTGTAACAGCACAAGGAGCTGATACAAAAATCTGTTCAAGCCTTTCCAGCCACTCCTCAGCCTCCTCTCCGGACTCTGTTCCCTCAAACCGAGGTGGGTGATACGATAGAAACTGAGTCAAGCTAATCTCACCAGGTAGCAATAACTGAGCCACTGGTTCCATGCTTACAGCCGGTGGAGGTAGAGGGTTTGCCTGTCCAATACTTGCGTTTACGCTACCCACATCGCCCACCTCTTCATTGAGATTCATAGCCGCCATGCTGTAACACAAGGGTTAAAACAACTCCAAACAAGAATATATGTTATGCCGTTAGATAACAGGAATGAGAATAAGCACGTTAGTATAACAGAATATACATCAATATGCACCACATGCATAAACATGCTTCAAATGTAAGCACCTAGCCAACCATGCTAAGGCTACCCTTCACTCGTCCCCGGGTTCTCTAACCACTGCTCTGATACCACTAATGTAAGGACCCTAGTTCCTTAAGTGCGAACTAAAGGCGTAATTAAAAATTTCCATGCATAAACAGAGTATAAAGGTTGTGTCGATGCTCTGAGCTAATAAATTACAGTGCCAAAATAAAGATCCAAAATGGATTAATTACATTCTTAACTATGAATGTTAATCATATAGTCTTACACTACTCCTAGAGTAGATACTATACAAATGTGCCTGCTACAAGAGCACTCCGCACTAGCTCACTGCACCAACTCGCCTTAGCCCTTCCGCCCAAAAGTACCTACAGGAACAACCCCAAAACCATGAGCATGTATAAAATCATATACACAACGATATGACAACACTTCAAATGCATAATTATAAATGTGATTCACTTCCTGTATGTAACACATTTAAAATGCTCCCTTGGGTTATCCCTGTACCAAATGATAATCAGTAGATTATATTACCAACAATGTATGTCATGACATGCACCGATTCCCATATATATGCCGTGTTCAATCCCGAGTCTTATTATATCAGTGGCATAATACCCCTCGCGTTATCATGACAGCGGAAATACCCCTCGCTTAAGACAATACCAGCGGCACTAATATCCCTCGCTATAAATATGACAGCGGTCGTGTTCTTCGCTTCATATTAGCGGCAAATATTCTCTCATCGCTACGGTATGACAGCGGCAAGTATTCACATCGCTACGCCACTAGCGGTAAGTATTCTTCATTACTGGAATATAATTCCCGACTCACAATCACATGCAACAATGCATCCAATATACACATGCAACCAAAATGCCTGACCAATCATGTATACAATCCATGATGTATAAACATTACCCCATATGCAACCACAATACATAATCAATTCTATGTGCACAACCATAGTGCATAATCAATACAAAGCGTAATAGATACGTTTTACCGTCCGATGCTCGTACGTCTCACTACGTACCTTGGTTCCAAAAGTGGAGATATTGTGGAACTTTATCTCCTTTGTTGTGTGGCTACCTGGGATGGTTCTACACAATCACATGAATCCATATTAGAAACCCATAATTGAACCATTACCAAAAACATCAATATTTAGAACAAAATCCCAAAATGCACATTTATAAGCCTTCCGATCGATCGGCCCCAAGTCCCGATCGATCGCCAAGTGAAGGAAAACAGGCATCCAAGTACTGCCTCCGCCGATCGATCGAGAGTTTATCTCGATCGATCGAGATTACACACACCGATCGATCGGGACAAAATCTCGATCGATCGGTAAGCTCATTCCTCGCCTTGGGCAGACACTGCCTTGCTCGATCGATCGGACCCATTTTTTGATCGATCGAGACGCCCTGTTCACGCGAGAAATTTCCTTAAATGAGCTTCCAACCTCACCTATACACAAGCACAACCACCATGCTCAACTTAAAGCTATAAAACAACCTTAAAAATGCAACTTCCAAACATAACAAGATGTTGGACCAAGATCCACCCTTAAATCCCCAAAAATAAGCTATAAACCCAATCAAAACTCAACAAAACTCAACCAAGGTGGTAGCTTACCCTTTGAGCTCCAAGTTTCTAGCAAGAAAACACCAAATGAACCCTTTCACTAAGTTTTCCCCTTTCCTTTAGATGTAGAAACGAAAATGGAAAGTATTCTTGCAAGAGATAAGATGGATGGATGAGGTTTTGGGGCAAAAGCTGATAAGGAGAGGGTGATGTGATGTAAAGGGGGTATGCAAGTGGCTCATGCCATGATATGGTTTTTAAATGTGTATCAAGACACAAGCATGATATAGAAAATACCTCAACATGATATTTTAAAAGCATTTTACCACAATGCATCAAAATCCTTATTAAAATCATGTTTTCCCAAATAAACACAACCCATATCATTAAAACCATTTTAACACCCAAGATTCCTCACATGTACAACATGCACCCGAAATGCTCTACCGGGTCACTCCTACCATGTGACAAGCATTATACCAAGATAATTAGTCCCAACACATAACCTAATTATCACCATAATATCACATAAACATAATTAATGCCCAAATTGCAATTAATTATTTCGGGATATCACATAATAACTGAATGGTAAATTGCAGTAAGTAAATGGCACAAGTATTGTTTTTGGAAGTTCGAAGCACAACACTTCTATGTCTCCCCTTCTTCCTTTGCAGGAAGGTTACACTAGAAGACTTTGGTTTACACTTTACAGTGTACAACCTTCTTAAGCACTCACACAGCTTGGCCTAAACTCCTAGCAATCACAAATTCCTAATTTGTTTACAATGAATTCTATGACACTCACACAAGATATAAATTGTTTAGCTTCGAGTGTTCTTCGAGCAGCAGACTCAGTTGTAGTTAATCTGTCAAGATTACAGTAATAGTTATTTTTTGCTCTTGCTGAACCTTCAAAGAATATCAATGAATTGATTTGCTTTGATGTTGATGTTTTTCTTTTGTTTGATCAGATCGTTCAGCTAACCTCTTCATTCTTCACTTGGACTTATTTATAGATCAGTGGTCTAACAACAACTTTTCTGTATTAGGAAGAGATCAACTTTCTGTCCTCATTCCAAATTCTGATTGTCTTCTTTCCTATTTTGTTAAGCAACGACTCTTTTATTCTGACGCTAATGGTGGCGGGGATATAGCAAGGTGCGGCGCTCTGTTGTACCTTTGTCATAATAGGTTGTACTTGTTTTGTCTTGTTGCTTTGTGCTCTTACTGGATAGTTAGACGTCTGCTGGCTTTCTTCTTTTCAAATGATCGTTCATTCTTCTGTACTCAGTAGATGTCTTTGTTCAGTATATGACTATCCGGTAGATGTTTATCTAGTTGATGTCCATCCGATAGATGTTTATCCAGTTGATGTCCATCCGGTAGATGTTTATCCAGTTGATGTCAATCCGGTTGATGTCCATCCGGTAGATGTTTATCCAGTTGATGTCACTCCGGTAGATGTTTATCCAGTTGATGTCCATCTGGTAGATGTTTATCACCCGGTAGGTGTCTGTATCCAGTAGGTGTCTGTATCCAGTAGATGTCTGTCCAGTAGATGTCTGTCACCCGGTAGGTGTCTGTATCCAGTAGGTGTCTGTCCAGTAGATGTTTGTCACCACCAAAACTTAGAAATGTTTTCCCAACAATTTTCCCCTTTTTGGTGATGACAAAACTTCGCACTGGAGACTCTTGCTTGATCATATGAACATCAACTTCTGTTAAGACTTAGAGACAAAACAAACGTAGACTTTGCAATTTGTTAGAATAGATAAGCAGATTACAAGTAGTAATCAAACTGAGTAAATGAAGGAATATCATTTTTTATATAAAATGAATTCTGATTACATGGTACATCTTACCAATTCCATAGTACATCTTACAAGTCATTCAGCAGACCTATCTATCCAAATGGAGAAACATAGCCAGTATGGAATGATCCGAGCCAGCTAGTTTCAGGGTTATTGACTAAGGGTGGGGGAGAGAAAGTGCATACATAGAGGCTTAGAACAAAGGAAAACCTAGAAAACTAACATTCTCTTCAAAGTAGTCCTCTGTTCATTTATCAAGAGCTCTGTCTTCAATGAAAATTCTCTGTCTTCCCCCTTTTTGTCATCAGCACCCAAGCATCTGCTGTTCCAAATTCTAGGCCGAGGGAGAACACCAGGGCTAGTCCAGAAATCTAGAGCTAGCAGACGTGGGTTAGATAAGTAATTAACCCATGTCGGGTTGATTTATATAAGTAATGAACCCATGAATATGTGTTGTAGAAACAGTTGCAAGACTAGTAAGAATATCAGTTAAGAGTAGCATGATGGATGAGTTGAGTTAGAGGACTTAGCATGCTATATATAGTGGACAAAAAAAGTTGCAGTATGAAATGACATATCATGCGTAAAGAAGTGCAGATAAAGATAGATAAGAATTGACAGCGCTATGAATATTTATGATAAACATATAATGGTAAACACAAAAGACAATAAAAGTTACTGTTTTCTCCCTAGCCAATGCTGGGAGTAGTCACGGGTGGAGGGTGGAGTGTCAGCATGAGGTTGTCGGGGACTGTGGGACCGTTGCTGGGAGGGAGGTCTTGACCGACTTGATGCTCCAGCTGCAGCAGATGAGCGTTGAGCTGGATTCTGTTCTCGTTGGTTCAGGGGAGCCGGCCTGCTGGACTCTGGCAGTCGTCTAGTAGTTTGAGCAGCAGCTGGTAGACTGTTGCTCAAATCTTGGATCTGTGAAGCAAAGGTCGCCTGCATATTTGCCAATTGATCCGATAAGGCTTTCTTGGCATCTTCTATTTTATCTTCAAGTGCCAGTGAGGTGGCAGTATGAAGAGATTCATTCTGCTGAGTAATCTGAAGACGAGCCTGCCCTATCCAAGAGAAGGAATCAGCAAAAGCATCCACAACGAAGGTTTGGAGCCTGGTTACTGTAGTCGTCAGACTACTAAGATCTCGATAGACTTGCTGAAATTTGGAGTCAGTATGCAGCTGGTGACTCCCAAGGATAAGATTAGCAGTGCGTTCTTCCTGCTTTAGTTTGTTGACATCACTGGCCATTTCAGAGATAGCGTTGGACAGATGCCCCAGTTGATCAGTAATACTGGGTGGTCCTTCCAGAGGAATGTGAGTTGAAAAATCGAAGAAATCCTCAGGAGGATCTTGTTCGAGAGATTGATCCAGGGCATCCGATTTGGGTCTCAGCATTAGTGGTGATAACGCCGAGAGGACCCTCAATATCAGCAGTGGTCAACATAGCAGTAGCTTTAGTGGTTGGTGCAGTAAGTGTGACGGTAGCAATGGCATCCATGCTAGTAGCAGCGTGTTCCAGCTCAGCTGCAGAGGACTAAGTGTGATCAGCAGAGTGTGATGAAGACTCGCTGGATTCATCATTACCCGAGGAGATGGTAACTTGATGAACCACAGTCTGAATGACTGTGTCAACATTTGCATGATCAACATTCAGCACTTGTAGCGGTTGATCATTGATAGGACTTGGAACAGAGGAGATAAGCGGGTCAGCGGGAGGAGCAATCTCAATGGCAGTAGGAGCTGTCTCCAAGTCAGTAGGAGCTGTCTCCAAGTCAGTAGGAGTTGGACTTTCATCTCTTGACAAGGCGGAGCAGGAGTGTAGACGTGTTGATATTCGGAGATCATGAAGAGCATGCTCAGCCATATCCATCTTGGGTCCTAGAGCATTTAGAACTGCCCGATCATGATTTGTTGTGCCAGAGTCAATGTTGAATTGCTGAAGTCTTGAATGAACAAGAGCTTGAAGGTCTCCCACATAATTCATCATACGGAAGAGATCACGAAGCTTCAAACTCTCTTCAGTGTCCGTGATCTGCAGATAGGCCAAGATGAGATTCTCATCCTCCCGTGCTTGATCAAGAATGGGAGTGAAGTCATCGAAGCGAATGTTTAGACGCGCCTTTACCCATCGATCAAATATTTCTAGCTGCGGTTTCAGCTTGGCTTCCACTTCATCATGACCATTTGAATTTCAAATGCTACAGGGGTGGACACTGGTCCCATAATTGCTTTCCCTTTTTCGGTGGTGGTGTCCTTAGGATGACAGTAAGGACAAGTGGACTTAGGTTGCCGGAAACTAATAGAGCCAGGTGCTTGTTGAGAGCTCACCAGTTTGGAGGAGTGGTCAGTTGGAGCTACTGGTGCAGAGAGTACCATGGCCAAAGAGGCAGCTGATGCAGTCGGTTCCTCTAGTGGAGGATTTTCGGGACTTGGCTCCTTAGAAGTAGTGGTAACTGCTGCTAGAGCTGCAGTAGATGGTATCAGCGGCAGCAGTAACTATCTTTTTGAGGGCAGGAGGAGCCCCTTTTCTTGTCCTGAGCTTTTTAGGAGGAGGAGGAGGAGGAGATGACTCAGCGGACTCAGATATCGTCTGTTCTGAATCACTTATAACTTGAGTTGTTCGTCGTTTCGTCAGACCAACTTTTCTACCAATCCGTTGACGGTGAATCTGAAGGTATTTGGCAGTGACAAGTCTTCCTGGATGAAGAGTGGATGAGGCTCCTGCCTTAATGTGTTTACTGTCAAAGATACTACTGAGGGGGAGAGCAAAACGCGATTGACCCTTCCCTGAAATGACTAGTCCGGTAATAACCTGAAACAGAACGACCGACTAGTTGACGTCTAACCCTTTGATAATGGCACTCATGACATCAAATTTATCAGGGGTGATGACATCAAAGGATCTAGCTTTGCACAGGAGACCTTTGGAAATGACATCAGTCAGTTGGCGGAAATGACTCTTCATTAAAATCTTTTTGAACGGAGGACGTCGAAGACGAGCGTCAGAGTTGGAGAATATGGTGCGCATTTCTTCCCGAACATCCATTGGAACAGTGGAGAAGTCTGTGAGTCCAGTAGAGGAAAGACAAAGGTGAGTGGTGAAGTCCAGTTGAGTGATGGTAATAAGTTGACCAGAGATGGAGGCCACCACGGAGTCGTCTATAACATTGGCAGTGGCGAAGAATTCGTGAAGAGCTTCTTTGTAGAATGTAGGAGCTTGACTGAGGATCACCAGAAGTCCAGATGTATCCAGTTTGTGAAAAACTTCTTTGGTATCAGAAGTTGTGGAAATCGAATGAAAATCCACGTAAATAGCATTGGTGATGAAGCTTGGATGGATATTCTTTGACATTTTGATGTAGATACCGAGAATCAAATGTCCTGCAGTGTAAGAGTTTGTGGGGAGAAAGTTAACGCAGTAATTTTGGAAAAGATAAGAGTAAGAGAAAATAGAGAATGTTAAAGGCGGTTAAAGAATGAGTAGATGTAACCTCGTACTGTAGATGAGCGGACACATGGATACGTGGCGGTCATCTAACGATTGAAATATTTTAAAAAATAAATAAAAGGACAAGATTTGGGCGGGATTGAAATAATTTTTTTTATATAAAAGTAAATTTCAATTCCGACGTTCCAGTAGGTTAATAGTTATCGAAGGTTATTTTTGTCAAAGCATACTTGGTAAAGTCTGCTGGTATGTAGGGTCCGACTAGTAAGGTAACATCTACTGGTATGTAGAGTCCTACTGGTACGGAAGCATCTACTGCATCAGGCTGTTGTTTTACCAGCTGAGCTTAGATAACCAAGATAAAATTCTAACTGAAATTCCCCCTTAATTCATGCAGTTTCTACTAAGTAATTCCCCCTGAATTCATCATACTTAAATAATAGTAATCAAGGATTTATTTCAATTAAACCAAGAATATTTCGAAAATAGGAAAACTTAGCGTCCGGTAGGGGTTTTGTGAAGATGTCTGCTGCTTGTAGTTCGGTAGATATGTATTCTAGCCGAATCTCTTTCTTCATAACTTGATCTCTAATGAAATGATGACGGATGTCAATATGTTTGGTGCGAGTATGAAGAACCGGGTTGTATGTGATGGCTATGGCAGACGTATTATCACAAAATATTGGTGCCTCAGTGGATTCAATTCCATAATCTCGCAGTTGTTGTTGAATCCAGAGCAGTTGAGCACAGCAGCTTCCAGCAGCAAGGTACCCTGCCTCTGCAGTAGATGTTGCTATGGATGTCTGCTTCTTGCAACCCCATGAGATTAATCTATCTCTGAGAAATTGACAATATCCACAGGTACTTTTTCTATCAATTTTGCATCCAGCGTAGTCAGCATATGAATATCCAATCAAATTAAACATTGAGTCTCTTGGATACCATAGACCAATATTCTCAGTGCCTTTCAGATATTTGAGGATCCTTTTGGCAGCCGTGAAGTGTGACTGCTTGGGATTTGCTTGGAACCGAGCGCACATACAAACTGCAAACATGATGTCTGGTTGGCTGGCCGTCAAGTAAAGTAATGATCCGATAATACCTCGATACATTGTTACTTCGACTGGTATTCCTGAATTATCCAAGTCGAGTTTTGCAGATGAGCTCATTGGAGTGGCAGCTGCTGAACTTGTACTCATCTCATACTTCTTCAGCAGTTCTTTGGTATATTCTGACTGAGTTATCAGAATTCTGTCACTGGATTGCTTGACTTGCAATCCTAAGAAAAATGATAATTCTCCCATCATGCTCATCTCGAATTGATCCTGCATTATTTTAGAAAACCTTTCGAAAAGTTTTGAGTTAGTACTGCCGAAAATAATGTCATCAACATAAATTTGAACTAGTAGAGTATGATCACCCTTTGTGAATTTAAATACGGTCTTGTCCACGGTGCCAATGGTAAAGTTATGCTCATTCAAATATTTTGACAGAGTTTCGTACCATGCACGGGGAGCTTGCTTTAGACCATACAATGCTTTGTTTAGACGAAAAACAGAAGAGGGCTGCTGATGGCTTTCAAATCCAGGAGGTTGTTCAATATAAACTTCTTCGTGGAGTTTGCCGTTAAGAAACACACTCTTAACATCTATCTGATAGACTTTAAAGTCTTTAAAAGCAGCAAATGCAAGAAATATGCGAATAGCTTCTAATCGAGCTACATGAGCAAATGTTTCATCAAAATCAATACCTTCTTCCTGTCTGCAGCCCTGTGCAACTAATCTTGCTTTATTCTGATGACTACACTATTTTCATCTAATTTGTTTCGAAATACCCATTTGGTACCTATTATAGTGTGATGCTGTGGTCGTGGTACTAAATACCATACTTGTTTTGCTCAAATTGATTTAGTTCTTCCTGCATTGCTTCTACCCAGCTTGGGTCTAACATAGCATTATCAATCCTTTTGGGTTCTATGTGAGATATGAATGCAGCATGAAGAAATTCATTAATCATCTGTCCTCTGGTGCGTAGAGGAGCAATAGGGTTTGTAAGGACCCTAGTTCCTTAAGTGCAAAATAAGGACATAAGTAGAGCTAAAGTATATTATCAGAGTATAAAAATTTCGTGTTGAGGCCTTGAGCTTTAAAGGGGTTACATGCCAAGATAAATACTTCCAAATGGATTAAATACATTCCGAACAAAAAGAATGTTAATATCCTATAGATTTATACTACTCCTAGAGTAGAAACTATACAAAAGAACCCCAGCTTCTATACCAAAAGCCCTCCTCGCTAGCTCACTGCGTCAACCCGACCTTAGCTCCCTTTATGCCAATATGTACCTACAAGGACAACCTCCAAATCATGAGCATATAATAATCCATATTAAGCATAGCATGATTAAAAGCGTAAATGCAGAAACCGTAAATACGAAACACTTCCTGTTTCCCAATTGCATTTTTAAACGCCGCATTTTTAGTTGTCCCTGTATAATAACTCATGAGTGTAATCAATGGATTATTCAATGGTTTTACAAATGTCATGACATATCACCAATTATCAATCCCTAGTCTGTTATAACAGTGTATTTTAATGCACCTCGCATGTCATGACAGCGGCACCAATACCCCTAGCTTCGACATATTAGTGGCATTGAATAACCTCACTCAAATGCGACATGCGGCAATACCCTCGCTTCAACATTTGGCGGCAAATATTCATTCCTCGCTATAATATGATAGCGGCAAGTATTCTATCATCGCTTCAAGTGACAGCGGCAAAGCATTAAAATCATCACTCGAATATAACCATGACTCATGGGATGTGCACCCATCAATCAACATATACATATGCAATCATAATGCATAGATCAACATGTATTTGCATCTACAATGCACAATTCAATATACACTTGCATCCACAATGCATATCCCAATGCGTATATAAATTACATGTTACCGTTGGGTGCCTGTACGTCTTCTACGTACCTTTCCAAAAGTAGGATGTGGTAGGACTTTACTTCCTTGGCTGTGTTGCCACCTGGGATGGTTCTACACAAACACACAAACCAATATTAAAGCCAATTCATAGTCCCATAATCCAAAATCTTATCAAATTACAAAGTTCCATATTTTTCAACATTTCAAGCCTCTCGATCGATCAGCACTTCGAGCTCGATCGATCGGGAGATGATAGGTTTTGGTGCCCAACTCGCTGCCTCGCTCGATCGATCGAGTTGATCTCACCGATCGATCGAGCGGAGCATTATCTTCCCAAAATTTCCTCTGCCATGCGCGAACGATCGGAGGGAGCTTCTCGATCGATCGAGCTGCCCTGTAAACGCGAGAAACAACCATTTTCGAGCATATACCCAAGGCTACCATGAAACACACCATAAACCATTATACCCCAACAATTTAACTTACAAAATACACCAATATACTACCATGTAGCTACACAAAACAATATCCTCCACAAAACGATACTATACATGCCATTTTTACTCAACAACTTATCAAAACTCAACCAAAAATTAACCAAAACAAGACATGATTCCTAACCCTCTTTTTGCTCCAACTTATACCAAGATCAAGCAACAAAATTTCAACTCTTCATCTCCTTCCTCTTTGCTAGGTGATGGACGAAAATGAGGAGAGAAGGGGGAAAGGATTTGTGGTAAGGTTTGAATGAGTGGTGGTGAAGGAGTGTGGGAGGTATGGGCTTGATTGAGTGATAGGGGCTTAATGAGTGTAGTGGTAGTATGGTAATGTTTATTTGTGTACCGGTATTTAGCATGATGTATTAAAATATCCCTACATGATATTTTATAACATTCATTCGATAAAATACATCAAACTCCAATTATACATGCTTTACCAAAACAACCAACACCCACCCCAAATAATCATGCCATTACTCAATTCCCAACATACGTTGTTGGGATATGCCCTAAGACAATTCATTAGATGATTGTTTATGACATACAATGTATTATGGTTTTATTAATGGCAATTCATTATTATATATTATTCGAGCATCTGTGTAATATGAATTAATATATAAGTTAATGTTCTTAGAATAATATTGTATTGTTCTTAAAGATTGTCCATAGTCAAATATTATCATGAATCCGGATAATGATAATGCATTGAGATTAGTATGTTTTGATTGATGAATTGTTCATAGATATGAGATATCAAAATCAACACATGGGTACATGTTAGAGAATGATGTACTGGACAGACCCACCATGAAAATGTACATGGATAGTTATATGAACGTCATAAGCAATTCTCATAGTCATAATAATGTATGTAATCCTTACAACTTGAGATCACCAGAGATCCCAACATAAGGAGTCATGTATCTTGATATTGTCAAACGTTACCTGTAACAGGGTAAACTATAAAGACAATCATTGGATACACAACGAATTATGTAGAGGGATGTTGAGTGATCAAGAAAGGATTTGTCCCTCCTATATAACAGTAGAATTGTTTGGGCCCTTGATCAAGTAAGACTAAAATGCATGGCCATGCTCGAATGAGTCGATATGTGATATCAAACTTATTCGTTTATTCTAGTTCTACTTGGGGATCAAGAACTAAAAGATTGAATATACGAGTATGATTATTCCATGACTCGTGTTCAATCTAAACACATTGGACAAATGGATTAAGTTACATGGTTTATATTATCACAGTCCGTAGGTCATGTCGAGTCAATGACATTCTTGTAATTTGGTTAGCCTTGATGTGTTGCTAGATATCACTCATTGCTTGTGACATAAAATTAGATTTTATGTCACTGCCAACATTGCAAGATTCTATCGGGTCGCACAAAAGATTAAATCAATAATGGGAGATAAAATTCATTGGATGAATTAATTAATTAAGAAGAGTCTTAATTACAAATATTAGATATATGGATTTAATTAATATATTGGGTATGGGAAGGCTTTTAGAAAGCCTTTTAATTAAATCTAATATATAATAAACTAATTAAGGTTTTGAGTATGAAGAGTTAATCATATTAAAAATCTAATAGCCACCAAAACTTGCTCTCGGCCGCCGCCTCTTGATCTTTACCTCACGCCGCCGCCGCCGCCGTGAATAGGGATTTGAACGGCTGTCGTTGATCGGTTTTGAACCAACGAGTCTAGCAACTTGTTATTGAACACCCTTTTCGATTTGATCGTGTGGATACCGTAGAGACGAAGGTGCAAATCTTTGTTCGTGACTCGTGGTCTTGCCACGAGGATTCTGCTACAAACACACTACAAGGGTATGATTCTTATCAATCTCGGTATGAATAACTTTGTATAGGTCCAGTGGTAGGAATCAAATTTTATTTTCCGTTGCGTATTGCTTGATTGATTCCTAACAGTGGTATCAGAGCCGTGTAGAAAGCTCATATCGGATTTATGTGATTAATTGTTTAATCATGTTTTGAATCTTTTGCATGCTTTGAAACTGCATGATTCATATATGATATGTATTAATCGATTTTGTGGGAATTATCACAATATTATATGTGATATAATTGACAGATCAAAGTATATGATAATTCGTGCTCAAAACCGAGCCATTGGCTCACGAGATCCTCACCGCCGCATGAAGCTAAGGTCTCGGACCCTTGGCTCGAGCATGGGCCGAGCCGCCGCCAAAGGGCTAGGGTTTCGAACCCTTGGCTCCATGGCTCTCGGCCGCCGCAGCCATGTGACTAGGGTTTCGAACCCTTTTGGCTCGATGAGGTCCAAGCCGCCGCACAGGCTAGGGTTTCGAACCCTAGTCTCGTGCATGGTTGGGCCGTCGGTTAGGCTAGAGTTTTCGAGCCTTGGACCGAGACATGGCTGCAACCGTGGGCTTGCTAGGGTTGGCAAGTCCATGGCTTGAGACACGCCAAGTATCCCTGGCATGTGATGTCCCGAGCGTACGATAATTTTTCATAAAATTTTATTTTACAGTTTTAATTGGAATTAAATTTTAAAACGTTTAGAATTTAAATCATTAATTGTTATAGCATGTCTTATGTGTTGTTTGAGCATGGTGCATGGTTATAGCCCTATGACCTATTAGATTGGATTTTGTGAATGTTTATAATTTTATACGGACTATGTGTCGTGTCTTCTCTATTTTTCCTAAATGTTATCCCTCCCCTATGTTCCCCTCGAATGTAACTCGAGGAATTCTCTATATCATGTAATTGTTATATAGTATAGTTTATTTTGTTGATGAAGATCAATGAAGATGGACCAAGGTGCCGGGAGGAGGAGGCCATTCACAAAAGGGAGCCAAAGAGGTGCTTGGAGAAGTTACCTTATGTTGACC
Organism: Haberlea rhodopensis; assembly: GCA_907163345.1. Lineage (NCBI taxonomy): Eukaryota > Viridiplantae > Streptophyta > Magnoliopsida > Lamiales > Gesneriaceae > Haberlea > Haberlea rhodopensis. The sequence continues at coordinate 38,324 of CAJQUN010000159.1, forward strand.
TTTTAGGATTTTCTCATTGGCTTGAGAAAATCTTTAGTAGGGGCTATAACCATGTCACGTTTATTTTATGATTGATGTATGAGATGCATGTTTATCGTTTTATTTAATATTGATGCTTGATATACATATATGTAGATATGTATATATTTATATATGTACCAGACATATTTTCAATATTAATAAAATCATGAGATCTTTAAATCCCTCTTATAATATTAAGTCAATCAAGATGCCTACCAATTAAAAAAGACTCGTCAAGGCTTCGATTGAACATGTCTGGGTTTGCCAAAGCAAAGCACCATGACAATCTTAGTAAGGCGCGAAAGGATAAAAGTGATATCCGTGTTATTTTAAAATTGGGTTCGACTTAACTAGCGTTATCTCAATAGGATTGGAACCTAGTGGCATGGGGTTGGATAATAATTCATTAGATGAATTTGAACAAAGTGTTGTTCGTCCCACCATCCAAGAATTACATGTGATGTAATTGACAAAGTGTTGTCTACCTAAATAACCGAGTCTTGGGTGATTAGCCAAAGCTAACTCAGGATTAGGTGAAATATGGATCTTGGCCCACTAAGGTTTCGAGGGTTGATATTTTAAACAAAATAGTGGGAGTGTCATTTAATATAAGACCTTATTAAATGATTAAAATCATAAACTTATTTTGCATATTTATATTGCAGATATCCATGACATCAAACAACGTAACTAGCACACTATCATTGTGATCGGTCCTTGAGAAGGACAAACTGAATGTGACTAATTTCCTAGACTGGTATAGGAATTTGAGTATTGTCCTCAAACAAGAGAAAAAGCAATATGTCCTAGAGGAACCCTTACCTGCTGAGGAACCTCCCGTTACGGCCACTAAAACCGATAATGATGCTTACAAGAAGCATCAAAATGGCGCACTTGATGTTGGTTGCCTTATGCTTGCCACCATGAACTCTGAGCTTCAGAAGCAACATGAGGAAATGGAGGCGTTCGATATGATCGAGCACTTAAAGCAACTCTACCAACAACAAGCTAGACAAGAGAGATATGATGTCTCTAGAGCGTTATTTCAGTGCAGAATGGTAGAAGGAAGCCTTGTTGGAACTCATGTACTGAAGATGATTGGGTATATTGAGAATCTTGAGAAGCTAGGTTTTCCATTGGACCAAGAGTTGGCCACTGACGTAATCTTGCAATCGTTGCCTGATAGCAACAGTCAATTTGTCTTAAATTACAATATGATTGAAATCGAAAAGACTCTACCGCAATTGCTTGGTATGTTGAGAACATATGAAGCAAACTCAAAGAAGTCTAAGCCCACTAATATTCTTATTGTGAATAAGAGCAAGGGAAAGACTAAACCAAAAGGCTTTAAGAAGAACAAGAAAGTCTTTGTTAAATCTAAGCCTCATGCTTCTGCGCTCAAGCCAAAGGGAGGAGTGGCTAAGGAAGGGAACTGCTTCCATTGCGGTGAGACCGGTCATTGGAAGAGGAACTGCAAATTATATCTGGAAGATCTTAAGAATACAAAGGGAAGTGTGACTTCCACTTCAGGTAGTTTTGTTATAGAAGTCAATTTATCTACTTCTTCATCATGGGTATTAGATACTGGATGTGGTTCTCACATTTGTGTTAATGTGCAGGATCTCAAAAGGAGTAGGATGTTGGCGAAAGGCGAGGTTGATCTCCGAGTGGGAAATGAAGCAAGAGTTGCTGCATTAGCTATTGGAGATTATTCATTAACTTTGCCTTCTGGTTTAATGTTAGATTTGAAAGACTGTTATTTTGTGCCATCGATTACTAGAAACATAATTTCAATTTCTTGTTTGGACAAGGTTGGTTTTTCATTTATTATAAAGGACAAATGTTGCTCCATTTATTTGAATGATATGTTTTATGCTAGTGCACAATTGATTAATGGTCTTTATGTATTAAATCTTGATATGCCTGTCTATAACATAAATACTAAAAGGATTAAGAATTATGATTCTAATCCAACTTATCTCTGGCATTGTCGCTTGGGCCATATAAACGAGAATCACATATCAAAACTTCATAAGGATGGAGTATTAGATTCATTTGATTTGAATCATATGAAACATGTGAATCTTGTTTAATGGGCAAGATTACTAAAGCTCCTTCCAAGGGACATGTTGAAAGGACGAGTGATTTATTGAGTCTCATACATAATGATGTATGTGGACCAATAAGCACACAAGCTAGAGGTCAATACTTCGTTACATTTACTGACGACTTCAGTAGATATGGGTATGTGTACCTAATGAAACATAAACATGAAACCTTTGAAAAGTTCAAAGATTTCAAGAATCAAGTACAAAACCAACTTGGCAAAAGTATCAAAACTCTCCGATCAGATCGAGGAGGAGAATACCTAAGCCAAGAGTTTCATGACTATCTAAAGGAGTGTGGGATAGTCCCACAACTCACACCTTCGTATACTCCACAATGGAATGGTGTATCCGAAAGGAGGAATCGAACTTTGTTGGACATGGTTCGATCAATGATGAGTCATGCAGATCTTCCGACTTCCTTTTGGGGACATGCTTTAGAAACAACAATATTTATACTGAATCGTGTTCCATCTAAATCAGTAAAAAAGACACCATATGAGATATGGACTAAGAAGCGTCCTAGTATGTCTTTTATGAAGATTTGGGGTTGTGATGCTTACGTGAGACGTCACACCTCCAATAAACTTGGACCCAAATATGATAAGTGTTTATTTGTTGGGTATCCTAAGGAAACGAAAGGATACTATTTCTATTATCCCACCGAGAACAAAGTAGTTGTTGCTCGGACTAATGTCTTTCTTGAAAGAGAATTTATTTCGAGAAGAACCAATGGGAGACAAATAGAACTTAGTGAGTTCAACCACAAGAAAACATTGAACATGATATTGAGATGGAAACAGAGCAGACACCGCAAGCTGTTGTGGATGAAATGCCTGCTCAAGAGACACAAGCCCAGCGTAGGTCTGTAAGAGAACACCGTGAGCCACAGAGATATGGATTTCTTGTGACTCGACAAGGTGACTTACTACTTATTGATGAGGATGAGCCGTCATCTTATCAAGAAGCTATAATGGCCCTGATTCTGAGAAATGGCAAGAGGCCATGAAATCTGAGATGGAATCCATGTATGCAAACCAAGTATGGACTTTGGTTGACCCGCCTGAAGGGGTAAGACCCATAGGGTGCAAATGAATTTACAAGAAAAAGACCGACTTGGATGGTAATGTACAAACCTTTAAAGGTCGACTGGTTGCTAAAGGTTTCAAACAAATTCATGGTATTGACTATGATGAAACTTTTTCACCAGTTGCCATGGTTAAATCCATTACGATCTTTTGCAATAGCTGCATTTCATGATTATGAAATATGGCAGATGGATGTCAAAACAGCTTTACTTAATGGAAATTTACTTGAGGATGTGTACATGACACAACCTGAGGGTTTTGTCGATCCAAAGGATGCTGGAAAGATATGCAAGCTACAACGCTCCATTTATGGATTGAAGCAAGCTTCTCGGAGTTGGAATCTTCGTTTTGATGATGCATTCAAAGAGTTTGGTTTCATCAAAAACGTAAATGAACCTTGTGTCTACAAGAAGGTCAGTGGGAGCATAATTATCGTCCTAATATTGTATGTAGATGACATACTTCTCATTGGGAATGATATCACTGCCTTACAATCTATAAAGATTTGGCTAGGGAATTGCTTTTCTATGAAAGACTTGGGTGAAGCCACCTTTGTATTAGGTATCAATATCTATAGAGATAGATCAAGAAGATTGCTTGGCCTAAGTCAAAGTACATAAATAGACAAAGTGCTAAAATGGTTTAGCATGCAAGAATCAAAGAAAGGATTCGTGCATATGACACATGGGATACATCTCTCGAAGGATCATTGTCCTTCAACACCAGATGAGAGACAACGCATGAGTAAGATTCCATATGCGTCAGCTATTGGATCTATCATGTATGCCATGATATGTACTCGTCCCGATGTCTCGTATGCTCTGAGCATGTCGAGCAGATATCAGGTTGATCCAGGTGAATGTCACTGGATTGCTGTCAAGAATATCCTGAAGTACTTGAGAAGAACTAAGGATACATTCTTGATTAATGGAGGTGAGGAAGAGCTCAATGTAAAAGGTTACCATGATGCAAGCTTCCAAACCGACAAAGATGATTTCCGATCGCAATCAGGATATGTGTTTTGCCTAAATGGAGGTGCTGTGAGCTGGAAGAGTTCAAAGCAAGAGACAATAGCCGATTCTACAACTAAAGCTGAATACATTGCTGCCTCTGATGCAGCAAAGGAAGCTGTTTGGATCAAGAAGTTCATTTCTGAACTTGGGTTGATGCCTAGCATACTAGATCCGATTGAACTCTATTGTGACAACAATGAGCCATCGCATTGGCTAAGGAACCTAGATCTCACCAAAGATCCAAGCACATACTTCGGCGTTTTCATTTCATTCGAGAATTCGTTGAAAGAGGAGATGTAAAAATATGCAAAGTACCAACTGATGATAATGTATCTGACCCACTGACGAAGCCACTATCACAGCAGAAGCATGATTTTCATACTAGATCTCTAGGCATTAAGTATATGTCTGATTGGTCTTAGTGCAAGTGGGAGATTTGTTGGGATATCCATAAGACAACTCATTAGATGATTGTTTATGACATACAATGTATTATGGTTTTATTAATGACAATTCATTATTATATATTATTCGAGCATCTGTGTAATATGAATTAATATATAAGTTAATGTCCTTAGAATAATATTGTATTGTTCTTAAAGATTGTCCCTAGTCAAGTATTATCATGAATCAGGATAATGATAATGCATTGAGATTAGTATGTTTTGATTGATGAATTGTTCATAGATATGAGATATCACATCAACACATGGGTACATGTTAGAGAACGATGTACTGGACAGACCCACCATGAGAATGCTACATGTAAAGTTATATGAACGTCATAAGCAATTCTCATAGTCATAATAATGTATGTAATCCTTACGACTTGAGATCACCAGAGATCCCAACATAAGGAGTCATGTAGCTTGATATTGTCAAACGTTACCTGTAACAGGGTAAACTATAAAGACAATAATTGGATACACCACGAATTATGTAGAGGGATGTTGAGTGATCAAGAAAGGATTTGTCCCTCCTATATAATAGGAGAATTGTTTGGGCCCTTGATCAAGTAAAACTAAAATGCATGGCCATGCTCGAATGAGTCGATATGTGATATCGAACTTATTCGTTTATTCTAGTTCTACTTGGGGATCAATAAATAAAAGATTGAATATACGAGTATGACTATTCCATGACTCGTGTTCAATCTAAACACATTGGACAATGGGATTAAGTTACATGGTTTATATTATCACAGTCCGTAGATTATGTCGAGTCAATGATATTCTTGTAATTTGGGTAGCCTTGATGTGTTGCTAGATACCGCTCATTGCTTGTGACATAAAATTAGATTTTATGTCACTGCCAACATTGCAAGATCCTATCGGGTCGCACAAAAGATTAAATCAATAAACGGAGATAAAATTCATTGGATGAATTAATTAATTAAGAAGAGTCTTAATTACAAATATTATATATATGGATTTAATTATATTGGGTATGGGCCAATAAGGCTTTTGGAAAGCCTTTTAATTAAATCTAATATATAATAAACTAATTAAGGTTTTGAGTATGAAGACTTAATCATATTAAAACCCTAATAGCCACCAAAACTTGCTCTCGGCCGCCGCCTCTTGATCTCTACCTCACGCCGCCGCCGCCGTCGTGAATAGGGATTTGAACGGCTGTCGTTGATCGATTTTGAACCGTGAGTTAGTTTTGGTTTAAGAACGAGTCTAGCAACTTGTTCTTGAACACCCTTTTCGATTTGATCGTGTGGATACCGTAGAGACGAAGGTGCAAATCTTTGTTCGTGACTCGTGGTCTTGCAACGAGGATTCTGCTAAACACGCTACAAGGGTATGATTCTTATCAATCTCGGTATGAATAACTTTGTATAGGTCCAGTGGTAGGAATCAAATTTTATTTTCCATTGCGTATTGCTTGATTGATTCCTAACATATATCACATGCACCCTGAAATGCATTACTAGGTCATGACCACCGCATGACTAAGCATTTTCCCCTTATTATTAAATCAACACCAATAAATTAACACCATAATCCTCATATAACATAATTAATGTTCATTTGCACATAATCATTTCGGGGACATCACAATACTCCCCTACTTATAAGATTTCGTCCTCGAAATCAGCATGCACTTACCAAAATGAAACAAAACATAAATCACATACCAGAAAATAGTTCCGGATAGTACTGCATTATATGTTGCTCCATCTCCCACGTGGCCTCCTCGACACCCCTGCGATCCCACTGAATTTTGATCATAGGGATCACTTTGTTCCGAAGTCTGCGGTCTGCTCGATCCAAAATTCTAACAGGCCGCTCCACATAAGATACATCGGACTCTAACTGAACCTCAGAAAGCCGCAAAACATGTGACGGATCCGGCTCATACTTCCGTAACATAGATACGTGGAACACATCATGGATACCAGACAAAGAAGGTGGCAAGGCCAGTCGGTAAGCTAAGGTGCCAATGCGTTGCAAGATCTCATACGGCACAACATATCTCGAAGATAATTTCCCGCTCCTCCCAAATCGTACAACACCTTTGAAAGGTGAGATCTTCAAAAAGACCTTATCTCCCAACTGAAACTCTAACGGTCGCCGCCGTTTATTAGTATAAGTTGCCTGTCTGTCCTGGGCTGCTTTCATTTTCTGCCTTATCACCTTTATCTTCTCTTCCATTTCTCGAACCAAATCTGGTCCTCCGACCGATTTACGGTCCAAATCGTCCCAACATAAGGGTGATCTACATCGTCTGCCGTAAAGGGCCTCAAAAGGAGCCATCTGAATACTTGCCTGGTAGCTATTGTTATACGAGAACTCTACCAAGGCCACTGAATCCTGCCATGAAGTATTAAACTCAAATGCAAATGCCCTCAACATGTCCTCGAGCGTTTGGATAATACGCTCGGTCTGGCCGTCCGTTTGGGGATGGTATGAAGTGCTCAACCTTACCTCAGTTCCCAAAGCTGATTGAAGACCCTCCCAAAAATGATATGTGAATCGTGGATCTCGATCAGACACTATAAAAATAGGGATCCCGTGCAATCTTACCACATCTCGAACATATAACTGGGTCATCCTCAAATAGGTGAAGGTCATACTATAGGGAATGAAGTGAGCCACTTTGGTCAGTCTGTCTACAATCACCCATATGGCATCAAAACCCGAAACAGTCCTCGGCAAGTGGGTCACAAAGTTCATGGATATGTGCTCCCATTTCCATTTCGGTATCTCTAAGCTCTTCAGCTCACCACCAGGTATCTGCCTCTCTGCCTTAATCTGCTGATAGATTAAACACCTCTTGACAAAAGTGATGATGTCCCGCTTCATATGTTTCCACCAGAATTGATCACGAAGATCATTATACATTTTCCTCCCTCCGGGGTGGATACTAAGCCTGCTGCTATGAGCCCGCTGTAGGATTCCTTGACGCAACTCCGGCGTATTCAGAACCACCCAACGGTTACTTGGCCTCAAGGAACCGTCTTCAGCCACCCTAAATTTTGATGACTGTCCAAGACTTACCAAAGATAACCATCTCCGTATCTCATCGTCTGATCTCTGAGCTCTCCTGATATTCTCATAAATATCTGGCTCAGCTAATAAGGTTGATGAACGTACAGGCGATGCATCCACATCGTAGTCATAGCCCAGATAACAGTAGGAGGTCATCATGGCTGACAACTGCATGACATCCTCAGCAGTACACCTCACTTTTCGGCTCAAAGCGTCTGCTGTCAGGTTAGCTTTCCCAGGATGGTACTCAATCTCACAATCATAGTCTTTGAGTAAGTCCGTCCATCTCCACTGTCTCATGTTCAGTTCTGCCTGAGTAAAAAGAAACTTTAGGCTCTTGTGATCTGTATAAATGGTAAATGAAGTACCATACAAGTAGTGCCGCCATATCTTCAGAGCAAATACAATAGCCGCCAGTTCCAAATCATGAACTGGATACCTAGTCTCATGCGGATTTAATTGTCTCGATGCATAAGCTACCACATGCTTATCCTGCATCAGCACACATCCTAAGCCCTGAAGTAATGCATCAGTATATAGAACAAATCTCTTGTTCTCCATAGGAATCACCAACACTGGTGCTGATGTCAATCTGTGCTTCAATTCCTGGAAACTCTGTTCACAAGCCTCAGACCAATAAAATGGTACTCCCTTTTTAGTCAACTGCGCCAGTGGCTTGGCAATCTTCGAGAATCCTTCGACAAAACGCCGGTAATATCCGGCCAAACCAAGAAAGCTCTGTATCTCGGGCACTGAAGTAGGCTTAGACCATTCCATCATCGCCTCTACTTTCCTGGGATCTACTGATATCCCGTCCCTAGAAATGACATGGCCGAGAAATACTACACTGCTCAACCAGAATTCACATTTGCTGAGTTTGGCAAATAGCTGATTATCTCTGAGGATCTGGAGCACCATCCGCAAATGACTCACGTGTTCATCCTCACTCCGAGAATAGATAAGTATGTCATCAATGAATACAATGACGAACTGGTCAAGATATTGCTGGAACACCCGATTCATCAGACCCATAAAGACAGTCGGGGCGTTCGTCACCCTGAACGGCATAACCAAGAACTCGTAATGTCCATATCGAGTCCGGAATGTTGTCTTCTGTACATCTTCCTCCCTAACCCGAATTTGATGATAACCAGACCTCAAGTCAATCTTAGAATAGAGTCTCGTGCCCTACAACTGATCAAACAGGTCATCAATCCACGGAAGAGGGTACTTGTTTTTAACCGTCGCTTTGTTCAACTGACGGTAATCGATGCATAACCGCATCGAACCGTCCTTCTTCTTGACAAACAGAACCGGTGCACCCCAAGGCGATACACTCGGATGTATGTATCCCTTATCAATGAGTTCCTGTAATTGTACCTTCCGTTCCCTCAGTTCCGCCGGGGCCATTCTATAAGGGGCTCGAGAAATAGCAGAAGTCCCTGGTAATAACTCAATTCCAAATTCAACATCTCTACTCGATGGAAACCCTGGAATTTTGTCCAAGAATACATCAGTAAATTCTGCAACCACCGGTATTTCCTCGATCCTCAACTCTTTCTTCTTTTCCGCTATATCAACGGCATAGATCAGGTAACCCGTATGACCACGTTCCAATAACCGTGACATTTTAACAGCTGAAATCAAAGGGATCTTCAGACGAGAACCATTCCCATAAAAGATCCACTGGAACCCCTGATCAGATCGGAAGCGAACAGTTCTCTGTCGGTAGTCAACCACGGCCTGATATCTGTTCAGCACATCAATGCCCACAATATAATCAAAGTCTGCCATATTCAGTACAATCAGATCAGTCTTCAAATCATTGCCCTCAAAATAAATGAGGTAGTCCGCAAGAAACTGATCAGCAATAACATTTCTTACGGTGGGTGTCGAGACCATAAGAGGCGTGGGCAATGGAAACGGGCACATACTATGTCTCCCCACAAAATCAAAAGATATAAAGGAATGGGAGGCACCTGTGTCTATCAAAATAAAAGCAGGGTACATATATAAATGGCACGTACCAACAATCACCTCCTCTGGGGCAGCCTCGTCCTGCTCTCTGGTCAGTGCATATACTTGTCCCTGAGGCGGTCCCACTGTCTGTCCTCCCGATGGTGAGGCATGTTCTGCTGCCTCTGGTGCACTGTCCTGTCATCAAATCTCGGCCTATTCATTCTGAAGTCCGACTGTCCTCCCCGACTGGGGCAATACCGAGAAATGTGGCCCATCTTGCCACAACTAAAACAAGCTGGACAATTGTTTGATGAGTGTGGCCCTCCACAATTATTACATCTTGTTTCCCCTGTCTTGTTCCCTTGCATCGGCCCCCGGTTGGTTGATACATTGCCCCTTCGATTTTCCTATTTCCGGTTATAGGACTTCTTCCCACTAAATCGAGAAGATGAAGAAGCTCCACGAGGCTTAAACTGCTCTCCTCGTGGTCTCAGGCTATCGGCAACTGACCTCTGCGGTGGCACATGTGGGGGTACAATATCAGCATAAGCCCCAACTCCAAATTCTGCTAGCTCTGCTCTAGTAAGAGCATCATCAAAAGAGCTAGGTTATTGGAGATAACCCGGTCAAATAATTCCGGTCTCAGACCCTTCAAAATGTGCCTCATCTTGGCATGTCCATTGGTAGCAACGTGAGGGTCATACCTCAACAGTGTTGAGTAGTGCATAGCATATCTGAGATAGTCATACTGCCCTGTTTCATGCTGGTGAACTCGTCCTCTTTCAGTTCTCTGGCAGCAGCTGAGAAGTATCGATTTAAAAAACGAGTTCTGAACAGGATCCAATCAATAGGTACCCCTTGAGCTCTCAGCTCCATCATATAGTCTTCCACCACATGGAGGACTTCTTAGCTAATTGGAATTCCATCAACCTTAGCCAGACAGTCTTGGCACAGGGTGCCGACACGAAGATCTGCTTTATCCTTTCTAACCATTCCTCAGCCTCTTCCCCAGTCTCAGTTCCCTCGAATCTTGGCGGATGGAAGGTTAGGAACTGTGTCAGGCTCAGCTCACCCGGCAATAACGGCTGTACAACAGGTTCCACACCCACAGCAGGTGGCGGTAGAGGATTCGTTTGAGCAATGCTATCATTAACACTTCCCACATCGCCCAGCTCCTCATTAAGATTCCCCAAATTTATGGCCGCCATGCTGTAATACAAGGGTTAACAACAATACCAGAAACAATACATATATTCCACCGTTAGATAACATGAATAACAAAAGCATGTTAGCATAACAGTTGTATACCAATATGCACCATATGCATAAACATGTTCATAAGTAACTCCTAGCCAACAAGTTGCTAAGGCTACCCTTCGATTATCCCCGGGTTCTCTAACCACTACTCTGATACCACTAATGTAAGGACCTAGTTCCTTAAGTGCAAAATAAGGACATAAGTAGAGCTAAAGTATATTATCAGAGTATAAAAATTTTGTGTTGAGGCCTTGAGCTTTAAAGGGGTTACATGCCAAGATAAATACTTCCAAATGGATTAAGTACATTCCTAACAAAAAGAACGTTAATCCTATAGATTTACACTACTCTTAGAGTAGAAACTATACAAAAGAATCCCAGCTTCTATACCAAAAGCCCTCCTCGCTAGCTCACTGCGTCAACCCGACCTTAGCCCCCTTTATGCCAATATGTACCTACAAGGACAACCCCCAAATCATGAGCATATAATAATCCATATTAAGCATAGCATGATTAAAAGCGTAAATGCAGAAACCGTAAATACGAAACACTTCCTGTTTCCCAATTGCATTTTTAAACGCCGCATTTTTAGTTGTCCTTGTATAATAACTCATGAGTGTAATCAATGGATTATTCAATGGTTTTACAAATGTCATGACGTATCACCAATTATCAATCCCTAGTCTGTTATAACAGTGTATTTTAATGCACATCGCATGTCATGACAGCGGCACCAATACCCCTCGCTTCGACATATTAGCGGCATTGAATAACCTCGCTCAAATGCGACATGCGGCAATACCCTCGCTTCAACATTTGGCGGCAAATATTCATTCCTCGCTATAATATGACAGCGGCAAGTATTCTATCATCGCTTCAAGTGACAGCGTCAAAGCATTAAAATCATCACTCGAATATAACCATGACTCATGGGATGTGCACCAATCAATCAACATATACATATGCAATCATAATGCATAGATCAACATGTATTTGCATCTACAATGCACAATTCAATATACACTTGCATCCACAATGCATATCCCAATGCGTATATAAATTACATGTTATCGTTGGGTGCCCGTACGTCTTCTAAGTACCTTTCCAAAAGTAGGATGTGGTAGGACTTTACTTCCTTGGCTGTGTTGCCACCTGCGATGGTTCTACACAAACACACAAACCAATATTAAAGCCAAGTCATAGTCCCATAATCCAAAATCTTATCAAATTACAAAGTTCCATATTTTTCAACATTTCAAGCCTCTCGATCGATCGACACTTCGAGCTCGATCGATCGGGAGATGATAGGTTTTGGTGCCCAACTCGCTGCCTCGCTTGATCGATCGAGCTGATCACACCGTTTGATCGAGCGGAGCATTATCTTCCCAAAATTTCCTCTACCATGCGCGATCGATCGGAGGGAGCTTCTCGATCGATCGAGCTGCCCTGTAAACGCGAGAAACAACCATTTTCGAGCATATACCCAAGGCTACCATGAAAAACACCATAAACCATTATACCCCAACAATTTAACATACAAAATACACCAATATACTACCATGTAGCTACACAAAACAATATCCTCCACAAAAAGCTACTATACATGCCATTTTTACTCAACACCTTATCAAAACTCAACCAAAAATTTACCAAAACAAGACATGATTCCTAACCCTCTTTTTGCTCCAACTTATACCAAGATCAAGCAACAAAATTTCAACTCTTCATCTCCTTCCTCTTTGCTAGGTGATGGACGAAAATGAGGAGAGAAGGGGGAAAGGATTTGTGGTAAGGTTTGAATGAGTGGTGGTGAAGGAGTGTGGGAGGTATGGGCTTGATTGAGTGATAGGCGCTTAATGAGTGTAGTGGTAGTATGGTAATGTTTATTTCTGTCCCGGTATTTAGCATGATGTATTAAAATATCCCTACATGATATTTTATAACATTCATTCGATAAAATACATCAAACTCCAATTATACATGCTTTACCAAAACAACCAACACCCACCCCAAATAATCATGCCATAACTCAAATTCCCAACATATATCACATGCACCCTGAAATGCATTACTAGGTCATGACCACCGCATGACTAAGCATTTTCCCCTTATTATTAAATCAACACCAATAAATTAACACCATAATCCTCATATAACATAATTAATGTTCAATTGCACATAATCATTTCGGGGACATCACAGGGTTACCTATGACCTGCCCAGGAGGATGATCCTTCATCCACCGGAGCGGAGGTCCAAGAGGGTTGAACTCTTCATTTGGATGAATATGAGTGGGTAGCTCGGGAGATTTGATTGATGCATCTTTGTCGTTAGTTCCATCTACTGCAGCAGGGGTGTGTATAACGTCGTCATTGTTAGCTGGGTGCAGTGCTTGTGGAACAGCAGACTCCTCTGCTTATGCTTCAGAAACTTCTGGTTCTAAAGAGCAGTCAATTCTGCTTCTGTAATCTATCTCATCATTAACATTTTCATCAATATAAGTGTTTTCCTATCGATTGCTCAAGTTGTTGATTTGTAGATCAAATACAGTACAATCAGTAGATTCATCAAATTTTACATGCACAGATTCTTCTACAGTAAGTGTTCTATTATTAAATACTCTGAAAGCTTTACTAACTGTAGAATATCCAAGAAATATTCCAGCATCAGATTTGGCATCAAAAGCGGTGAGAAGAGTCTTTCCATTGTTGCGAATAAAACATTTGCAACCAAACACATGGAAATAAGAAATATTTGGCTTACTGCCATTCTAGATCTCATAAGGGGTATTATTTGCTCGCTTATTAATCATTGATTTGTTCTGCGTATAACATGCTGTGTTGACAGCTTCTGCCCAAAATCTCTGCGAAATATCTAATTCTGCAAGCATAGTTCGCACAGCTTCTTTCAAAGTGCGGTCCTACGCTCAGCAACTCCATTTTACTGATGGGTTCTTGCAGCAGAGTATTTGTGTTTAATACCAAGGTCATCTAGATATGATTCGAGTGATTGATTGGTAAACTCGGTACTTTTATCAATGTGAATCCTGTCTATCCCACACGATTTCTCATTTTGAAGTCTTTTCAGTAGTTTGATCAGCTTAGGAGTAGCCTGATCTTTGCCACTTAGAAACAGGACCACGTAAAACTAGAGTAATCGTCTATTAACACTAGGGTATACTTCATTCCCCCTAGACTTGTTACTGGTATAGGACCGAAAAGATCCATATGCAGCAACTCTAGGCACCGAGAAGAAAATTTACTCCCTTTGTTCTTAAATGAGGATCTGATTTGCTTACCAAGTTGGCATGCTGCACAGATCTTGTCTTTTGAGAACTCTATTTGAGGCAGTCCAATAACTAGATCAAGTTTACGCAGACTGGCAATAGTTTTAAAGTTTAAGTGACTCAATCGTTTGTGTCAAAGCCAGTTTTTTTAAAATATTCAAGGCAGCAAAGAAAGTAGAAGAAGTAGGCTGATTAAGGTTCCAATCAATCTTATATGTGTTCTCATGCCTTCTTCCTACAAGCAATACACTGCCATCAGTAGATTTGATTGTACATGAGTGCTGGTTGAATTCTACATAGTGGCCATTGTCACAGAGTTGACTAATGCTAATCAAGTTATAGCATAAATTTTCAACCAACAGAATATCTTTAATAATAATGTTACCGTAGATAATCTTACTCTTACCCATGGTTCTACCTTTCGCGTTGTCTCCAAAAGTTATTCTAGGTCTGGTGGTGTCCACCAATTCAGACAATAAGCACGCATTCCCTGTCATGTGTCTAGAACATCCTCTGTCCAGAAACCATTCTAAGCTCCGAACTTGATGGATTCTAGTTTTCTGCAATTAAAGCGATAATATGATTGGTACCCAATCCTACTTGGGTCCAGACAAGATTAGCCCTTTCGGGACCCACACCTGTATAACCCTGAATTGTTTGGGTCTGTGTGTGTCCAGAAACGTGTGTGCATCAAGTGATGAAGATGTTCTTAGGTGATGTGTGTGATGGTGAGTCTATTCATGTTGTTTAGGTGTTTGGTTTCTGTTGGGAAGCATATACCTCTTCTGGACAGGCATACAGTTATAGTACCAGTTGGGCTTTACCTCTGGAGTGGCCTGACCTGTGGGATTATGTTTATTTCTAAACTTTTGCCCTGGTATAGCTTTCTCTTTTGACTCAACATAACCGATACCCTTGTGTGAGGCCCGTTCCTTGATGAGTATTGGCTCAACAGGTTCCTTAACCAACTCACTTGGTTCATATACTGTGCTTGATCTTACAAAATTCATTGTTTGAATCTTGTTCTTTTCTAGACACAGTTGAGATTTTATGCCAGATGAGTTACTATCATTGTTAGTGTAGCCTATACCGGTAAGATCACCAGCAAGCCTTATTGACTCAAGCAACTCATCTTTTCTGGCAGTAGATGCATTCCATGTGCGAACCAGCTTAATGAGTTTCTGGTGTGCACATGTTGCTTCATCCCTTTCTTTCTCAAGTCGACGTACTTTTTCCCTTAAGCCTCTCAACTCATTTGATTGTTCACAATCAAGTTTGTTTGGGATTGGTTGTTCAGTCTTATAATTCTCGAAGGATTCATACAACATCTGATACTGTAGGGTCTTCCTACCTTAATATCATTTAGTACACATAGATGGAACAGAACATGCATTTATAACCTCTTAAGGGTTCCGGTTGTAGTTTGAGCTAGGGAGATTACAGGCCAAAAATAACGTTTTCAAAGCTATTTAATTACATTCCCAATAAAGAATGTTAAAGCTATAGATTTACACTACTCCTAGAGTAGAGACTATCAAAAAAAATCCTGCATCCTATGTTCATCATGCTCCCTTTAGCTCACTTCCTCAACCCGACCCTAGGTCCTTGGTCCAAAAGTGTACCTACAGGGATAACACATCATGAGCATTCATATATTTACTTAACATTATATAAAAGCATACAATAATGCATAACATCTTAGTTAAGTAAAAGTTATTGGTCGTCCTCCGACCTCCTTGGTTATCCCTGACTCTTATTCATATATTGGGGTGTCTTACCCCATTGTATGGCATCTTACCATATCATAATCATTGCGTGGCATCTTACCACGTGGGCATCTTTCCCAATCATATGGCGTCTTACCATATTCTAAACATTACGTGGCATCTTACCACGTGGGCATCTTACCCAATCATATGGCGTCTTACCATATTATAAACATTGCGTGGCATCTTACCACATGGGCATCTTACCCAATCATCTGGCGTCTTACCATATTATAAACATTGCGTGGCATCTTACCACGAGGGCATCTTACCCAATCCTATACTTTGGGTGGTGTCTTACCACATGGGCGTCTTACCCAATCATACACGTCGTATGACCTTATCATAAACTTCGTCATTATAGACGTCCTCATAACATCGTTATCATAAACATCATCTTAAGCATCATCATCGTAACATCATCATAAGCATCATCATTATAAATATCATCATAGATATCATCATCATAACATCATCTTAAACGTCATCATCGTAAACATCATCTTAAACATCATCATAATATGTAAGGGCATGGTTTACCGTCCGATGCTCGTACGTCTCTTACGTACCTTAATTTCCAAAAGTGGAGAATTTGGAGAGCTTTATCTCCTGGATGTTGTGGGCACCTGGGATGGTTCTACACAACCATACAAATTGATATTAGAAGCTAAACATAGTCCAATATCCAAAAAAATCCCACAAAAAATCAAAAATCCACTTTTCTTCAGCTCGCGATCGATCGCCACCCAGGCGCGATCGATCGCGAGATCGCACTGGACGAGGGGCCAAAATCTCCTTCTTGGCGATCGATCGCCACTTTTGGCGCGATCGATCGCCAGGCCCGCCGATCGATCGCCCAAAAGTGGCGATCGATCGCCAAATGCTTCTGGCTGGTACTGGACGCTCGCGATCGATCGCCAAGAACGGGCGATCGATCGCCGAGTGCTGTACATCGAATTTTCGCCATTAATGCTCATTTTTCAAGCTCCTTCACATACCACCCCAAAACCAAACTTCCATAAAACATCAATAACATCATAACCCACCAAAACCAACATAAAACACTTCAAAAATCATACCCCAACCATACACAACACATACCCAAACAAACCCACATAAAACATCAAAAACTTAACCCATTTCAACACCAAACATCATAAAACTTATAGGAATGGTTCCATACCTCTTGTAGGCTCCAAATCCTAGCAAAGATCACACAAATAAGGATTTTGTGGGACTTTCCTCCTCCTCTTTTGGTGAGTTTCGAAAATGGGGGGTAGGGTTTGGGGTTGGGAAGTGATTTGGGGATTTTTAAAAGGTGAGAGTAAAGTGGGGGGTTTAAAGTGATGGGTATGGGATTAAAAAGGGGTTGTAATGACTTAATAAAAAGTATACCCCAAACTTAACATGATGTATAAAATACCCAACTTGGTATTTTAAAAGCACTTTACAACAATGCTCTAAACTTCATTTAAAATCATATCTTCCTCATAATTGATAATTTAACACAATTAATCATGTTAACATCTTAATACCCAACACATAAATCTATCAATACATGATACATCATATAAACATAATTAATGTCCAAGTTACCACTAATTAATTTCGGGGCATCACATTACTCCCCTACTTACAAGATTTCGTCCTCGAAATCGCATGCACTTACCCAAAAGAAACTAAACATAAATCATACCAGAAAATAGTTCGGGGTAATGCTGCATCATATGCCGCTCCGTCTCCCACGTAGCCTCCTCGACACCCCGACGATCCCACTGAACTTTGACCATCGGTATAACTTTACTTCGTAGTCTGCGATCCTCACGATCCAGAATTCTGACCGGTCGTTCAACGTAGGATACATCTGAGTCTAACTGCACTTCAGTAGGCTGTAAAACATGAGACGGATCTGGCTCGTACTTTCTCAACATAGAAACATGGAAGACATCATGAATTCCGGATAAGGACGGCGGTAGAGCCAATCGGTAAGCCAAAGTGCCGATACGCTGTAATACCTCATACGGTCCAACATACCTCGGGGATAACTTCCCCCGCATACCAAATCGAACAACACCCCTGAAGGGTGAGATTTTCAAGAAGACCTTGTCTCCTACTTGAAATTCTAGCGGTCGTCGCCGCTTATTGGCATAGGCTGCTTGCCTATCTTGGGCCGCTTTCATCTTTAAGCGTATCATCTTAATCTTTTCCTCCATGTCCTTAATCATATCCGGTCCTCCGACCGCTTTACTCGTCAAGTCCTCCCAATACAGCGGTGACCTACATCGTCGTCCGTACAGAGCTTCAAAAGGGGCCATTTGAATGCTCGCCTGATAGCTGTTATTGTAGGAGAACTCCACCAGAGGTATAGACTCTTGCCACGGAGTATCAAACTCCAAAACACATGCCCTCAATATATCTTCGAGCGTTTGAATAGTACGCTCCGTTTGGCCATCAGTCTGAGGGTGATAAGCTGTACTTAGTCTCACCTCGGTGCCCAAAGCTGTCTGGAGACCCTCCCAAAAATGAGAAGTAAACCTTGGGTCTCTGTCAGACACAATCGAGACTGGAATCCCATGCAACCTCACTACATCCCGTACATATAATTGGGCCATCTTTAAATACGTGAAAGTCATACTGTAAGGGATGAAATGAGCTACCTTCGTCAGCCTATCCACGATCACCCAGATCGCATCAAATCCAGAGGCCGACCTTGGCAAGTGGGTCACGAAGTCCATAGATATATGCTCCCACTTCCACTTAGGTACCTCCAAGCTCTTCAGCTCGCCACCAGGCCTCTGCCTTTCTGCCTTTACTTGTTGGCAGATCAAACATCTCTTAACGAAGCTGATCACATCACGCTTCATGCGTCTCCACCAGAATTGACCACTTAGGTCCTTATACATCTTTCTTCCTCCAGGGTGGATACTGAACCGGCTACTATGAGCCCGTTCTAAAATTCCTTTACGCAATCCTGGCGCATCTGGGACCACCCATCGGTTGCCCAATCTTAAAGAGTCATCTTCAGCCACACTAAACTTTGTTGGCTGACCTCGAAGTACTATTGATGACCATCTCTGAACTTCATCATCCAACCTCTGGGCTTTCCTGATTGCCTCAAATACGTCTGGCTCGGCCAATAAGGTCGACACTCGCACCGGCGACATGTCTACATCGCAATCATAGTCTGATGGCAATAAGAAATCATCAAAGCTGATAAACACATAACGTCCTCAGCGGTGCTCTTCACCTTCCGACTTAAGGCGTCTGCTATCAAATTTGCCTTACCAGGATGGTACTCAATTTCACAGTCATAATCCTTGAGTAAGTCCATCCACCTCCTTTGCCTCATATTCAACTCTGCCTGAGTGAACAAGAACTTCAGGCTCTTATGGTCCGTAAAAATGGTAAACGTGGTACCATAAAGGTAATGACGCCAAATCTTCAAGGCGAAAATGATAGTTGCCAGTTCCAGATCATGGACTGGGTACCTGGTCTCATGAGGCTTCAACTGTCTCGAAGCATAGGCTACCACTTGTCTGTCTTGCATCAATACGCAGCCCAAACCCTGCAGTGACGCATCCGTGTACAAGGCAAACCTCTTATCCTCAGACGGGATCACCAATACTGGCGCTGTCGTCAAACGACGCTTCAATTCTTGGAAGCTTTCCTCACAAGCTTCGGACCAAAAGAATGGGACTCCTTTCTGAGTCAGCTGTGTCAATGGCTTAGCGATCTTGGAAAACCCCTCGACAAAACGTCGGTAATAACCTGCTAAGCCCAGAAAACTCCGTATTTCGGGTACAGAAGTGGGTGCTGCCCACTCCATCACAGCTTCAATCTTCCTCGGATCCACAGATATCCCTTGGCTAGATATGACATGGCCTAGGAACACCACGCTGTCTAACCAGAATTCGCACTTGCTCAGCTTTGCATACAACTGATGATCCCTAAGGATCTGAAGTACTGTCCTCAAGTGCCGTACATGATCTTCTTCGGTCCTAGAGTAGATGAGTATGTCGTCAATGAAAACTATGACGAATTGGTCCAAATATGGCTGGAACACCTTGTTCATCAAACTCATGAAAACAGCCGGGGCATTTGTCACCCCAAAAGGCATAACTAGGAATTCATAATGCCCATACCTAGTCCTGAAGGCTGTCTTCTGGACATCCTCTCCTCTTACTCGAATCTGATGGTACCCCGACCTCAGATCGATCTTACTGTAGAGCCTCGTACCCTGCAACTGATCAAACAAATCATCGATCCTCGGGAGTGGGTACTTATTCTTCACCGTAGCTTTGTTCAGTTGTCTGTAATCGATGCACAAACGCATCGAACCATCTTTCTTCTTCACAAATAAAACTGGTGCTCCCCAGGGCGATACGCTAGGGCGTATATAGCCCTTATCAAGGAGTTCTTGCAACTGAATCTTTAATTCCCTTAGCTCCGCTGGTGCCATCCTATAAGGGGCACGAGAAATGGCCGACGTCCCTGGTAATAACTCAATCCCAAACTCGACCTCTCTCGTCGGTGGGAATCCGGGAATCTCCTCCGGAAAGACATCAGGGAACTCCGCCACTACGGGCACATCCTCAACTTTCACTTCTCCTTTCTTTTCCGTAACATCGACGGCATAAATGAGATATCCTGAATGACCTCGTTCCAACAACTGCGCCATCTTGACAGCAGATATCAACGGAATCTTAGAGCGAGAACCATCCCCATAGAACGTCCATGGAACTCCCATATCGGATTTAAACCGTACAGTTCTCTGCCTGCAGTTCACAACTGCCTGATACCTGTTCAGAACATCAATGCCCAGAATGCAATCAAAATCTGACATTCCCAGAACAATCAAGTCTGACCTTAGTTCCTTATCCTCAAAATAAATGAGGCCATTGTAGACGATCCGATCAGTAATCATACTTCTTCCAGCGGGGGTCGAGACTATAAGAGGCGTGGGCGACGGAGAAGTGCATAAGTGGTACCTTTCCACAAAACTTGTCGACACAAAAGAGTGTGACGCACCTGTGTCGATCAATATAAAAGCTGTGTGCGTAAATAAAAGACACGTACCCGCTATAACCTCCTCCGGAGCCGCTGAAGCCTGCTCCCTTGTCAGTGCATAGACTTGTCCTTGAGGTGGCCCCATGGGCTGACCTCCATGCTGACGCGGCACAAATGGTGGTCGGTGCTGCGCTGTCCTATCTGCAGGCCTCCCCGCAGAACCCTGTTGACTTCCCCGGTTGGGACACTGTCTAGCAAAGTGGCCCTTGTCGCCACAAACATAGCACCCTATACAGTCTTTTGCCAAATGTGGTTGCCCACAAAGAGTGCATTGGATCCTCCCGGATCTGTCTCCCTGAGACTGCCCCCTTCCAGATGGGGCATCACCTCTTCGGTTTCCTTTCCACCTATTGTCGGACTTCTTACCACTAAACCTTGACGCTGAGGAGTTCCCCCTTGACTTGAACTGATCATTCCTCGGCTTCAAATTATCCGGAGTGGATTTCTGAGAGGGTGCCGACGGTGGTACAACATCAGGGTATGCACCCACTCCTAGTTCGGCTAGCTCAGCCCTTGAGAGTGCATCATCAAAACAAGTAGGGCCATAAGTGATCACCCTATCGTATAGCTCCGGCCTCAGACCCTTCATGAAATTCCTCATCTTCGCTTGCGTGCTTGTGGCAATGTGAGGTACATATCGGAGCAAGGAGCAAAACTGAAGAGCATAATCCGATACCGACATATTACCTTGCTTGAGGTGAGTGAATTCATCTTCCTTAGCCTGTCGTGCTGCAGCCGAGAAATAACGGTTCAGGAAGCGAGTTCGAAACATTTTCCAGTTAACTTCATGACCTTGAGCCTCTTGCTCTACCACAGTGGTCTTCCACCACATTAACGCCTTCTTGGCCAATTGGAACTCCGCTAACCGTATCCAAGCTGTCTTCGCACATGGGGCTGCCACAAAGATTTGCTCTATTCTTTCTAACCATTCCTCAGCTCGTTCCCCAGTTTCGGTTCCTTCAAAGGTTGGGGGTCGATAAGCAAGAAACTGAGTTAAGCTTAGCTCCCCCGGCAACAACCGTTGTTCGGCCGGTTCGTCATCAAAAGCTGGCGGGGGTAGGGGATTCGTACGTCCCGCGCTTGCATTGACGCTCACTGCGTCACCTACCTCCACATTTGCTGCCATACTGCAACACAAGGATTAACAACAAGATCCAAAAGCAGTCCGTATAATACTTCGTTAGATAAACAAAACATGTTAGCATAACATCATATACTTCATATGTAACTTATGCACAAAACATGCTCGAAAGTAAGCACCTAGCTAACTTATTGCTAAGGCTACCCTTCACTCATCCCGGGTTATCTAACCTGGCTCTGATACCACTAATGTAGGGTCTTCCTACCTTAATATCATTTAGTACACATAGATGGAACAGAACATGCATTTATAACCTCTTAAGGGTTCCGGTTGTAGTTTGAGCTAGGGAGATTACAGGCCAAAAATAACGTTTTCAAAGCTATTTAATTACATTCCCAATAAAGAATGTTAAAGCTATAGATTTACACTACTCCTAGAGTAGAGACTATCAAAAAAAATCCTGCATCCTATGTTCATCATGCTCCCTTTAGCTCACTTCCTCAACCCGACCCTAGGTCCTTGGTCCAAAAGTGTACCTACAGGGATAACACATCATGAGCATTCATATATTTACTTAACATTATATAAAAGCATACAATAATGCATAACATCTTAGTTAAGTAAAAGTTATTGGTCGTCCTCCGACCTCCTTGGTTATCCCTGACTCTTATTCATATATTGGGGTGTCTTACCCCATTGTATGGCATCTTACCATATCATAATCATTGCGTGGCATCTTACCACGTGGGCATCTTTCCCAATCATATGGCGTCTTACCATATTCTAAACATTACGTGGCATCTTACCACGTGGGCATCTTACCCAATCATATGGCGTCTTACCATATTATAAACATTGCGTGGCATCTTACCACATGGGCATCTTACCCAATCATCTGGCGTCTTACCATATTATAAACATTGCGTGGCATCTTACCACGAGGGCATCTTACCCAATCCTATACTTTGGGTGGTGTCTTACCACATGGGCGTCTTACCCAATCATACACGTCGTATGACCTTATCATAAACTTCGTCATTATAGACGTCCTCATAACATCGTTATCATAAACATCATCTTAAGCATCATCATCGTAACATCATCATAAGCATCATCATTATAAATATCATCATAGATATCATCATCATAACATCATCTTAAACGTCATCATCGTAAACATCATCTTAAACATCATCATAATATGTAAGGGCATGGTTTACCGTCCGATGCTCGTACGTCTCTTACGTACCTTAATTTCCAAAAGTGGAGAATTTGGAGAGCTTTATCTCCTGGATGTTGTGGGCACCTGGGATGGTTCTACACAACCATACAAATTGATATTAGAAGCTAAACATAGTCCAATATCCAAAAAAATCCCACAAAAAATCAAAAATCCACTTTTCTTCAGCTCGCGATCGATCGCCACCCAGGCGCGATCGATCGCGAGATCGCACTGGACGAGGGGCCAAAATCTCCTTCTTGGCGATCGATCGCCACTTTTGGCGCGATCGATCGCCAGGCCCGCCGATCGATCGCCCAAAAGTGGCGATCGATCGCCAAATGCTTCTGGCTGGTACTGGACGCTCGCGATCGATCGCCAAGAACGGGCGATCGATCGCCGAGTGCTGTACATCGAATTTTCGCCATTAATGCTCATTTTTCAAGCTCCTTCACATACCACCCCAAAACCAAACTTCCATAAAACATCAATAACATCATAACCCACCAAAACCAACATAAAACACTTCAAAAATCATACCCCAACCATACACAACACATACCCAAACAAACCCACATAAAACATCAAAAACTTAACCCATTTCAACACCAAACATCATAAAACTTATAGGAATGGTTCCATACCTCTTGTAGGCTCCAAATCCTAGCAAAGATCACACAAATAAGGATTTTGTGGGACTTTCCTCCTCCTCTTTTGGTGAGTTTCGAAAATGGGGGGTAGGGTTTGGGGTTGGGAAGTGATTTGGGGATTTTTAAAAGGTGAGAGTAAAGTGGGGGGTTTAAAGTGATGGGTATGGGATTAAAAAGGGGTTGTAATGACTTAATAAAAAGTATACCCCAAACTTAACATGATGTATAAAATACCCAACTTGGTATTTTAAAAGCACTTTACAACAATGCTCTAAACTTCATTTAAAATCATATCTTCCTCATAATTGATAATTTAACACAATTAATCATGTTAACATCTTAATACCCAACACATAAATCTATCAATACATGATACATCATATAAACATAATTAATGTCCAAGTTACCACTAATTAATTTCGGGGCATCACAGATACTCATTAATCATGTCCTGCAATGCATTAGTGAGTTCATTATGTGTAAATTCAGAGAGAGTAGAATCAGTTACCTCACAGTCATCGTTGGGCATTAGACAGTGAACTTCATCCTCTTCACTCTCACTGGATGAGCTGGTAGATTTTTCTGATTCTGATTCTGAATAAGCCCATTTGCTCTTGATTTCTTCAGCCACCAGTACTTTCTGTTCTCTGTCCCTTCTGGATGATCTTCTACTTTCCTTTGACTTTCTATAGTCCTTGGATCCTCTCTTTTGATCATCTTTCTTTGGTTTAGGATAGACGGCGATAAAATGTCCTGGCTTAAGACAGTTGAAGCATACATGATCATTCTCATCTGATCTATTTTTGAAGTTATGCTTCCTTGGATAAGATTGATAGGTCTTTTGATTCTTCTTCATAAATTTTCCAAATTTTTTGACAAACAGCACCATTGCATCATTGCATATTTGTTCAGGAGTCATCTCTGTTGTGGTAGGCAGAGCTTCTGAGGCAGTAAGAGCTTTGGTTGGTTGACTGGTGCTGGGTTCATCTTCAATCCGAATGCCTAGTTCAAACTCATATGCTTTTAAGTCAGCAAATAAATCATGTAGATCTATCTTGTTTAAGTCTTTGGATTCTCTCATGACAATCGTTTTTACATCCCATTCTCTTGGGAGACCTCTCATGACCTTTAGGGTGATTTCCCTATTGGATAGATCCTTACCAAGGCTATTGAGTTCGTTTATGATTCCAGGTACTCTTTCATCATATTCACTGAGAGTCTCTCCGGACATCATTTTGATGTTTTCAAACTTCTGTAGGGCGACAGTGAGCTTGTTTTCCTTGGTTTGATCATTTCATTTGCATAGCTGAGCAATCTTGTCCCAGATATCCTTAGCAGTGGGACACATTTTGATCTTGTTGAACATGTTTTTGTCCAGTGTTTTGAACAATATGTCTTTGGCCACATTGTCCAGATTTGCTTTTTTCTTTTCTTCATTTGTCCTGAAGGATATGTCCTTCTCGACCATTTAAGGTTCACCACCTGTAATGGCAGCTGTTGTATTGACCTTCATGATCTTCATTGGTCCATCAGTGATGAAGAACCACATGTCATCATCTTGGGTACTCAGATGTCTTGCATACGAATTCTCTAGTCATCGTATTCATCATTTTTGACATGTGAATCTTGCTGAATGAGGCCATCAGTTTTGGTAATTTCTCAAGACTGAGAAGACCTAAGCTCTGATACCACTTGTTAGGATCGGGGTAGTGTTTAGAAGGGGGGTTGAATAAACACTAGATTCAATATGGATTTTACTTGGGTTGCTGCAGACTGTTAAGTACTGCAGTAGCTTCTCAATATATTGCAAGTCAGCAGACACTGATTATAGTGCGGAAGACGTCTGCTAGACTTGTGAATAGTAATAACTGAATGGTAAATTGCAGTTAGTAAATGACACAAGTATTGTTTTTGGAAGTTCGAAGCACATCGCTTCTACGTCTCCCCTTCTTCTTTTGCAGGAAGGTTACACTAGAAGACTTAAGATATAAACTGTTTAGCTTCGAGTGTTCTTCGAGCAGCAGACTCAGTTGTAGTTAATCTGTCAAGATTACAGTAGTAGTTATTTTCTGCTATTGCTGAACCTTCAGAGAATATCAATGAATTGATTTGCTTTGATGTTGATGTTTTCTTTTGTTTGATCAGATCGTTCAGCTAACCTCTTCATTCTTCACTTGGACGTATTTATAGACTCAGTGGTCTAACGGTAACTTTTCTGTATTAGGAAGAGATCAACTTTCTGTCCTCATTCCAAATTCTAATTGTCTTCTTTCTTATTTTGTTAAGCAACGACTCTTTTATTCTGACGCTAATGGTGGCAGAGATATAGCAAGGTGCAGCGCTCTGTTGTACCTTTGTCAGAATAGGTTGAACTTGTTTTGTCTTGTTGCTTTGTGCTCTTACTGGATAGTTAGACGTCTGCTGGCTTTCTTCTTTTCAATGATCGTTCATTCTTCTATACTCAGTACATGTCTTTGTTCAGTAGATGACTATCCGGTAGATGTTTATCCAGTTGATGTCCATCCGGTAGATGTTTATCTAGTTGATGTCCATTCGGTAGATGTTTATCCAGTTGATGTCCATCCGGTAGATGTTTATCACCCGGTAGGTGTCTGTATCCAGTAGGTGTCTGTCCAGTAGATATTTGTCCAGTAGATGTTTGTCACCCGGTAGGTGTCTGTATCCAGTAGGTGTCTGTCCAGTAGATGTTTGTCACCCGGTAGGTATCTGTATCCAGTAGGTATCTGTCCAGTAGATGTTTGTCACCACGAAAACTTAGAAATGTTTTCCCAACAGCACCGATCAACACAAATACATCTCCATAGATGTCAACATCAGTGTGTTCCAAGGATTCATATCTTGGTTCTAACACATTACCCAAAACTCCATAGAGTCTCAAAATCCCATAGAGAACATGCAAGGAAATCAATTGCATTCTCACCACTTGTGTCGACAACGACACCAAGCGAATCAAATCCTAGTCATCCCTCGTTACACTTAGAATCAGAAATTCTAATACAAGGATACTATCGAATTACCAGTAAAGAACCGTCTTTACCCAAAACACGACAACCTCTTCTCAAAAGAGTCTACGAAACCTCACAATTTATTCCTCGGAATAAATTGTTCCACCGAGGTTACCAACCTCAAGAATATAACAATCTCTTACCAGATTTACCAATCAAAGCATAACAATGCTGGCCCACAATATACATACCAATATGTATACCTCGACACCAAATTAACCATAATCAACTTAGGTATCTCCAAACATACCCACAAGCCTCAAACCCATCTGTCAATCCCCTAGTTATTCTCATTCAGAAGAGAACAACGATTGACAAACCAACAACTATTGGTGTGAAGTCAACATCAACACCACGCGCACCGACTCATCGAATATCTCAAAGCTTCCCAACAGGTATATCAATACCTCCTCCCTCACAAGGAAGGTGTCATGAATCCATGACTCTCCAGTGTCGAACCATCGTTCGGAAATCAAATCTGGATATATTCATACCAAAATGTATCCCAGAGCCAATAAATACACAAGCGGTTCGGGACAGTGTGTCCTCTCCACCATCACTAACCATACTCAACCCGTATGCACGATGTATACAAATTCCAACGATGCTTCGTACTAATATCATAGTATTCACCATTCCCAATCATCTCTCTAGGGATGTCTCCTAGTACGTCTCACAACAATATAAAGTCCTTACACAGTCCAACACAAGTAATACTTACCATGGCTAGTTCACAATCAACCCTCGACCGATACTAGTTGTCTCCATGACAGTATGCTCCAAATCTTTCCAAGAGATACAATTAATATAATAATGTCACCCCACTGACTATTTCCCACAATTTTGATTGTGTCCCCCATTGCATTCCATATGCAAGGATTGTCAACCAGCGCTAACAATGACTTGTCGAGAGTCACGTTGGTACTCCCAACAAAATTGAGCTGTCCCAGTACAAGTCCCTCAAAACATTTAACGTATAAACGTTCTCGTGAGGTATTCCTTGCCTCAATCATCATGCCACATAGTGACTATAAGAGTCCACCATAAACCCTCATCGTATCACCATACGATTCAGCAAACTCGGATCCAACGAGAAGTATAATGGCTACAGCAAGCTCGCTACAATACTGCAACAACACCTGGCTAGCAGATTCGCTGCCTCCTTAGGTTTATACCAAACCTACCAACGTATCATGTGTTCCACCCCGGTATACCACACCATACCATCCATAGAGTAGTGGGTCATCACCCAACATTTCTCTAATAGCAAAACACAACGGACATCCCGATGTCCTTACTCAACCACAATGCAATCTTAATCCATTAGTACTTATTCCACACCTTCATGTGTGGTTGTGACCATGTCCGCCATAAGTCACATTGTATAAGCAAGTAGTTTCCTCAATAACTACTCCTACCACTAGTCTCTCGGCCATAGCCATCTCAACGAGTATACTCAAAGGTACTTCTAGGGTCTTCCTACCTTAACATCATCTTATACACGTAATGTGGACTAAAGATGCATTCATAACACCTTAGGGTTCCGGTTGTAGCTTTGAGCTAATAAGATTACAGGTCAAAGTAAAATTTCAAAACTTAATTAATTACATTCTCAATAATGAATGTTAAAGCTATAGATTTACACTACTCCTAGAGTAAAGACTATCAAAATCCTGTATCCTATATTCATCTTGCTCCTTTTAGTTCACTGCCTCAACCCGACCCTAGGCCCTTCAGTCCAAAAGTGTACCTACAGGAACAACCCATCATGAGCATGTACATCGTTACTTAACATCATAAAGCAATGGCATATAAATAAATGCATGAAAATAATTGGTAACATATACTTCCTGGTTGATCGCATTAACCCTCTTTGGTTGTCCCTGTTTCATAGCCATGCATATAATCATTAATTTTTGACATGAATGATTAAAATCATCATCTTATAACATCATCATCATATAAGCATCATCATCTTACAAATATCATCATCTTATAACATCATCATCATATAAACATCATCATCTTATAACATCATCATCTTATAGCATCATCATCTTATAGCATCACCATCTTATAAATATCATCATCTTATAACATCATCATCATATAAGAATCGTCATCTTATAGCATCATCATCTTATAAATATCATCTTATAACATCATCATCGTATAAGCATCATCGTCTTATAGCATCATCATGTTATAGTATCATCATCTTATAACATCATCATCTTATAACATCATCAGCATATAAGCATCATCATCTTATAGCATCATCATCTTATAGTATCATCATCTTATAATATCATCATCTTATAAATATCATAACAAAATATAACAGTAAATGTACGAAATCTTAGTTAAGTAAACTTGCTGGTTATTCGTCAACTTCTTTTTGTTGACCCTGATTCACATTCGTGCATATGGGCATCTTACCCCATCGTATGGCATCTTACCATATCATAACATCGTGTGGCATCTTACCACGTGGGCATCTTACCCTATCGTATGGCATCTTACCATATCATAACATCGTGTGGCATCTTACCACGTGGGCATCTTACCCAATCGTATGGCATCTTACCATATCATAACATCGTGTGGCATCTTACCACGTGGGCATCTTACCATATCATAACATCGTGTGGCATCTTACCACGTGGGCATCTTACCCAAACGTATGGTCTCTTACCATATCATAACATCGTATCATTATATAGACATCATATAAACATCATCGTTACTTATCATAATCATCCTCATAGACATCATATCCTCTTCACTCATCATAAACATCATCATCATAAACTTACTTATCATAATCATCATCATAAACATCATATCCTCTTCACTCATCATATACATCATCATCATAAACATCTTAAATACTTATACGATTATTGCATAGTCATAGTGTAAGAATATGTTACCGTCCGATGCCCGTACGCGTCTTACGTACCTTAATTCCCAAAGGTAGAGAAGTTGGAGAACTTTATCTCCTTGACGTTGTGGGTACCTGGGATGGTTCTACACAACCATACAAATCGATATTAGAAGCTAATTATAGTTCCATATCCAAAAATCCGACAAAACATCAAAAACACATAATTATGTGTCTCGCGATCGATCGCTGGGTTGTCCCGATCGATCGCGAGATCACACTGCCCGTTGTTGAAATTTGAGTCTTCGGCGATCGATCGCCAGCTCGCCGATCGATCGCCCAAAGGTGGCGATCGATCGCCAAATGCTACTGGCGTGCACTGGTGGCTCGCGATCGATCGCCAAGAACGGGCGATCGATCGCCGAGTCCTGAACCACGAAAAATCGCCATTTTTGAGCATTTTACAAGCTCTACCTCAAACCATTCGAACCCAAACTTTCCTACAACATTAATGTGACACCCCTACCTTTTCATTACACATGACACGCATATCTCTTTCATACAAGTGTAAATACATGAGGCATGTCGCCTAACATTTAACCTGTAAGGGCGTCACATTACTTATATACATACACATGACTGTGACTATAGCATTACTATAGTACCATATTTAATTCGTTGCAGCGGAAATTTTACTTTATAACATGTAAATTTAAAACTTTTCCATAACCATATGTACATGGCATATATGCCACAAAAATGGACTGATGTTGTATCTCGCATTACCCATACCAAAAACCTATACACTTATATGTACAATGATGAGCAGAGGGAGAAGAACTACAGAATAGCCGGCCAACCTTGTATCCATACTGGAAAATACTTCAAAAAGATTTCTAGACCTTCCTCTAGAGTCGACTTTTACTTTGGATTATCTGAAACAAAACACTTCACTGAGTATATACAAATAACCGATATTCAACATCACATAAGTATATAACTCATCAAAACTGTAGTAATACTTGTACAACAAGTAATTCACATGTACACATGTATGTATGATTATTTGTTCTTCTGTTATGGATCCACTAGAATCATGAACAATTTGTGATCACAAGATGGCCATGGCACTCTGTAGATCCCCTTTTGAGTTCTCAATTAACTCGGGATCGATATAATTTGATTCTGTAATTCTGACCGTACTCAGAATGAAATAACACATGGTTCAAGATCCTTAGCATCCATAACAGAGTTCATTAATCTCTTATGTATGCATATGAATGCACAATTCATAAGCACATTGCAATATAATGAAACATCACATCATATACAACACGTATGTACATCCTTTATAAACGCAATTCATAGAACATAAATCATATACTTATGTACAGTTAAATACCAAGTTATAGGATATACTCACAAGTTGTTGCCTCTATCTCGATGATTTCACTTAATTTGTCTTATTTGCACCTTTGTAAAGATTTTGACCTATAAATGTATTACAATTGCATAATCAAGTTTCATATTATTTGTTTAAGATCAAATTTTGTATATGCATGTTATGTATGATAGGGTCATAATAGAGATGGGTATGCATATTTAAAGTCTTGAAAAGTACCACGTATCAATTTTGTTACGCCTGTCCATATGCTATAGCATGAAGTCTATCTTATTCCAACAAAATATGAATATGTCAGCATATCTCATTTTCATTTATTAATCTGAATTACACAACTCATATAGGTTGTTCATGCACTTGGACATGTATAAGTGAAAGTTTAGTAGTATTTGTCACCTAACTACAATAATCTGGTTCAATAGCAGTAATTTATCCCTTAAATCGATGAGCTCAGATTACAAAAATTCAGTTTCATAATAAAGATACCTATAAGATTCTTCTCAAACATAAACAACATTATCATCTCACCAATTCAACTAACTTTTGTTCTTTACAGATTCATATGATTAATTTGTAAATCTATTAATCCATAACAACAGAAACATTAAAATTCTCACCTCAATTAGCTAACTTGAAAATATCACGGCCGTGAAGTTTATTTTTCTATTTCAGAAATCCTGTTGCCAAAGGTATCGTATGTATGAAGTTCATTTACACTGGGTTATAACCCTGTTTCTTTTGTCCTTGACACGCACATGCATGTGCTTCAGATAGTGTTGTAGTGAATTCATTGTGTATGCTAAGTACACGTGTAACTCATGTATTATATGCATGGTTTCTCTCTAATTAAAATTTGGCACTTAAATAAATTATAATCCTTATCTTATGTTTGTGCTTCAATCGATGCAGGTTCTTCTATTTCCTTCTGTATTTTTATTTTGTTTTTTTTAACCTTTATTCACTATACAAGTCTATTCATTAAATATATTCATTATATTTAATATCAATTCAAGTTTAATCAATATATTCTCATCTATTCAACATATCTATTAGTATTATTCTGTTTATCATACTCATCTATGTATTCTTCTCATTATTTTTCACTTAATTCTATTCACAATCTCTATGCTTTACATTGTACATATGAAATGTCAAAATATATGCCATGATGCGTATGCATGATCATGTAAAGTGTCGGGTCATTACAATTAACATCATCATAACCCACTAAAACCCATATAAAAAACTTCAAAAATCATACCCCAAACATATAAAACATATACTCAAAACAAACCCACCCAAAACACTTCAAAATCATCCCATTTCAAAACAAAACATCATAAAAACTTTAGGAAGGGTTCCATACCTCTTGTAGGCTCCAAATCTTAACAAAGATCACACAAAGGTTTTGTGAAGCTTTCATTCTCCTTCCTTGGTGAATTTCGAAAATGGGAGATGGGTTAGGGTTGAGGAATGAGTTGGGGATTTTAAAAGTGATTGGTAAAGTAAGTGGGTATAGTGGGAAAAAAGGGGGTTATAAGGTTTATATTAAAATTATACCCCAAAGTTAACATGATGTATAAAACACCCCAACATGGTGTTTTAAAAGCATTTACAAAAATGCATTAAACTCCCACTAAATCATGCTTTCCTCATAATTGATAATCAATACAATTAAATCATGTTAACACGTCATTACCCATCACATAATCATTTACCATGATAAATAATCACATAACCATCATTAATGCCCAAATTGCATATAATTAATTTCGGGGCATCACATTACTCCCCTACTTATAAGATTTTGTCCTCGAAATCGCATGCACTTACCCAAAATGAAACTAAACATAAATCATACCAGAAAATAGTTCGGGTAATGCTGCACCATATGCCGTTCCGTCTCCCACGTAGCCTCCTCGACACCCCGACGATCCCACTGAACCTTGACCATCGGTATAACTTTGCTTCGTAATCTGCGATCCTCATGATCCAAAATTCTGACCGGTCGTTCTACGTAGGATACATCTGAATCTAATTGTACTTCGGTAGGCTGTAATACATGAGACGGGTCTGGCTCATACTTCCGTAACATAGAGACATGGAAAACATCATGAATCCCAGATAAAGACGGCGGTAGAGCCAAACGATAAGCCAATGTACCGATACGATGCAATACTTCATATGGCCCAACCAACCTCGGGGATAACTTCCCCCGCATACCAAAACAAACTACACCCTGAAGGGTGAGATTTTCAAGAAGATCTTGTCTCCTACTTGGAATTCTAGCGGTCGTCGTCGCTTATTGGCATAGGCTGCTTGCCTATCCTGGGCCGCTTTCATCTTTTGGCGTATCAACTTAATCTTTTCTTCCATTTCCTTAATCATATCCGGTCCTCCGACCGCTTTACTAGTCAAGTCCTCCCAATACAATGGTGAACTACATCGTCGTCCGTAAAGAGCTTCAAAAGGGGCCATTTGAATGCTCGCCTGATAGCTGTTATTATAGGAGAACTCGACCAATGGCACTGCATCCTACCATGGAGTATCAAACTCTAAAATACATGCCCTCAGCATATCTTCGAGCGTCTGAATGTTACGCTCTGTTTGGCCGTCAGTCTGAGGGTGATGCGCTGTACTCAGTCTCACCTCTGTGCCCAAAGCTGTCGGAGACCCTCCCAGAAATGCGAAGTAAACCTTGGGTCTCTGTCAGACACAATCGAGACTGGAATCCCATGTAACCTCACCACATCCCGTACATATAATTGGGCCATCTTTAGGTACGTGAAAGTCATACAGTAAGGGATGAAATGAGCTACCTTCGTCAGCCTATCCACGATCACCCAGATCGTATCAAATCCAGAGGCCGTTCTTGGCAAGTGGGTTACGAAGTCCATAGATATATGCTCCCACTTCCATTGGGGTACTTCCGAGCTCTTCAGCTCGCCACCAGGCCTCTGTCTTTCTGCCTTTACCTACTGGCAGATCAAACATCTTTTGACAAGGCTATAACATCACGCTTCATACGTCTCCACCAGAATTGACCACTTAGGTCCTTATACATTTTTCTTCCTCCTGGATGAATACTGAACCGGCTACCGTGAGCTCGCTCCAATACTCCTCCACGCAACTCCGGCGTATCTGGGACTACCCAGCGGTTGCCCAGTCTCAATGAACCATCTTCAGCCACTCTGAACTTTGATGGCTGTCCTTGAAGTACTATCGATGACCATCTCTGAACCTTCTCATCCGACCTCTGGGCCTTCCTGATAGTCTCGAATATGTCTGGTTCAGCCAACAAGGTTGACACTCGCACCCGCGACACGTCCACATCAAAATCATAGCCAGATGGCAATAAGAAGTCATCATCGTTGATAAACACATAGCGTCCTCAGCAGTACTCTTCACTTCCGACTTAAGGCGTCTGCTATCAAATTTGCTTTACCTGGATGGTACTCAATTTCACAATCAAAATCTTTGAGTAAGTCCATCCATCTTCTTTGTCGCCTATTCAACTCAGCCTGTGTGAACAAAAACTTCAGGCTCTTATGGTCCGTGTAGATGGTAAACGACGTACCATGCAAGTAATGCCTCCAAATCTTCAAGGCAAATATAATGGCTGCCAGCTCCAAATCATGGACTGGGTACCTAGCCTCATGTGGTTTCAACCGCCTCGATGCATAAGCCACCACATGCTTATCTTGCATCAACACACAGTCCAAACCCTGCAGTGATACATTCGTGTACAAGGCAAACCTCTTATTCTCAGAAGGAATCACCAATATAGGTGTCGTAGTCAAACGACGCTTCAATTCTTGGAAGCTTTCCTGACAAGCTTCGGACCAATAGAACGACACTCCTTTCTGAGTCAGCTGCGTCAGGGGTCTGGCAATCCCTAAGGATCTGGAGTACTGTTCTCAAGTGCTTCACGTGTTCCTCTTCAGTTTGAGAGTAAATAAGCATATCGTCAATGAAAACTATGACGAACTGATCCAAATATGGTTGGAGCACTCTGTTCATCAGGCTCATAAAATAGCTGGGGCATTCGTCACCCCAAAGGGCATGACTAAGAATCCGTAGTGCCCATATCTAGTCCTGAAAGCTGTCTTCTGTACATCATCCTCTCGAACTCGAATCTGATGATACCTCGATCTCAGATCGATCTTACTGTAGAGCCTCGTACTCTGCAGCTGATCAAACAAATCATTAATCCTCAGAAACGGATACTTATTCTTCACTATGGCTTTGTTCAGTTGTCTGCAATCGATGCACAGCTGCATCGAACCATCTTTCTTTTTAACAAATAGGACTGGTGCACCCCTGGGCGATACACTAGGGCGTATATAGCCCTTATCAAGAAGCTCTTGCAACTGAATCTTTAACTCCCTTAGCTCCGCTGGTGCCATCCTATACGGGGCACGAGAAATGGCAGACGTCCCCAGTAGTAACTCAATCCCAAACTCGACCTCTCTCGTCGGTGGGAATACGGGAATCTCTTCCGGAAAGACATCAGGAAACTCCGCCACTACGGGCACATCCTCAACCTTTAATTCTTCCATCTTTCCATTAACATCAATGGCATAGATGAGATATCATATATGGCCTCGTCCCAACAACTGCGCCATCTTGACAGCCGATATTAAAGGGATCTTAGAACGAGAACCATCCCCAAGGAATGTCCACTGGACTCCCATATCAGACCTGAATCGGACAGTCCTCTGCCTTAGCCCGTTATCCTCAAACTAAATGAGGCCATCATAGACAATCCGATCAGTAATCAAACTTCTTACAGCGGGGGTCGAGACTGTAAGAGGCGTGGGCGACGGAGAAGTGCATATGAAATCGCATCATCTACTTCAGCATTTGCTGCTAGGCTGCAATACAAGGGTTAACAACAATACCCAAAAGCAGTTCATATAATACATCGTTAGAGAAACAAAACATGTTAGTACAACATCATATACTTCATATGCGACATATGCATAAAACACGTTTAAAAGTAAGCACCTAGCCAACTTATTGCTAAGGCTACCCTTCACTAATTCCCGGGTTCTCTAACCACTGATCTGATACCACTAATGTAGGGTCTTCCTACCTTAACATCATCTTATACACGTAATGTGGACTAAACATGCATTCATAACACCTTAGGGTTCCGGTTGTAGCTTTGAGCTAATAAGATTACAGGTCAAAGTAAAATTTCAAAACTTAATTAATTACATTCTCAATAATGAATGTTAAAGCTATAGATTTACACTACTCCTATAGTAGAGACTATCAAAATCCTGTATCCTATATTCATCTTGCTCCTTTTAGTTCACTGCCTCAACCCGACCCTAAGCCCTTCAGTCCAAAAGTGTACCTACAGGAACAACCCATCATGAGCATGTACATCATTACTTAACATCATAAAGCAATGGCATATAAATAAATGCATGAAAATAATTGGTAACATATACTTCCTGGTTGATCGCATTAACCCTCATTGGTTGTCCCTGTTTCATAGCCATGCATATAATCATTAATTCTTGACATGAATGATTAAAATCATCATCTTATAACATCATCATCATATAAGCATCATCATCTTATAAATATCATCATCTTATAACATCATCATCATATAAACATCATCATCTTATAACATCATCATCTTATAGCATCATCATCTTATAGCATCACCATCTTATAAATATCATCATCTTATAACATCATCATCATATAAGCATCATCATCTTATAGCATCATCATCTTATAAATATCATCATCTTATAACATCATCATCATATAAGCATCATCATCTTATAGCATCATCATCTTATAGTATCATCATCTTATAACATCATCATCTTATAACATCATCATCATATAAGCATCATCATCTTATAGCATCATCATCTTATAGTATCATCATCTTATAATATCATCATCTTATACATATCATAACAAAATATAACAGTAAATGTACGAAATCTTAGTTAAGTAAACTTGCTGGTTATTCGTCAACTTCTTTTTGTTAACCCAGATTCTGTGATGACCTGGGATTATAGATGTTAATCCCGGAGTGTTAATGACCCCTAAAGTTGTTTTACGTGGCGATTTGGAGTTTAATCGTAGTGTTGGGCCTTTCGGGCTCGTCTATTTGGGTAGTTGGGATCGTTGGATCCCGAGGTTGAGATTGTTTTCTCATTTGGGTGAAAAACCTAAGAGTTGGGTTTTTAGTGTGACTCGGGATCTGGGGTGCTTTGTGTGGGCACCGGTAGGGGGTTTTGGAGTTAGAGAGAGAGTTTTTGAAAACAGATGATTTTTAATGAATCATGATGTATTTGTGGGGCTATTAGTATTTCGGAGTATTTTTGCTATAAATACCAGTTGAACCCGAGATTTTAATTTTTAAAAATCATTTTCTCCTCCAGCCCGTCACTCTCTCTCCCCGTCTGCCCCATTCCCGATTTCCCCCAACCCCCGCGCGTAAAAGCGCCGCGCCCGACGCCGTCCAGCCACCATCCGGCGCGTCCGGACCGCCGTTAGCTTCGTCTCTTCCAGGCGCAGCTTTCCACACCGGTAATTCGAAGTTCGTCGCGATTTGGGGTCGGATTTTGCAGAAAAACGCAGAGGCCCAATTTCTAGGGTTCTTCGATTTTCGAACGATTTCCTTCCGATTTTCGATTAGGTAACCTTCCTTACCCCTTTTTCGTCATTCTCATGTAATTCCCTGCCATTTTTGGTGATGTTGGTTCGAAATATTTCCCTGTATGCGTAGGGTTATGTTCGATTTTTGGGGGTTTGGCAGGAGGGGTGATTTTTCTTGTTAATGATCGATTAATTCATGTTTTAGATGAATTATGGTGCTTGGTTGGGTTCGAATTGTGATGGTAGGGTTCGAAAAATTGAAGGGTGTTCTTGAACAATTTTCGATAATGTCTCATTCGTTTTCCCTCCCTGCATGTGCCCTGCCCCGGGTCTTTTAAATGATTAAATGTCGTGTGTTGACAATATTTTTTAGGGTTATGGGTGTGCTTGAGCATGGGTTGCATGTTCGTAAATAATTGTGAATTATTTATCGTGTTAGCACATCGTTCCACGGGGCATGGAACTCGAGCAAGGTTTGGCTCGGACTACGGAGATTTAAGGTACGTGCGACGTACGAGCATTACTTATATGAGAGCATTTGTGAAATGCATAATGTATTTTGATTGCATTAGATGGTTGTGCGTATGGTTATACATATATGTGTTGATATAGCTATGGAACGACCTAATCTTGATATCGCCGCCACAAGCGTGCGTGATATTAGAGTTGTATGACCTCATAAGATATATGGGGTACTGGATGTATATGACCATTGTAGGGCATTGAGATGCCTGAGAATGATCGTGGAATCATGTATTCATTATAAGACATGTGAGATGTCTAAGTATAATGGAGAATTGGTAAAATAAATGCTAGGCATTTGAGCTATCTGTGATTGATAGCGAGGTTGAGAAATCAGTATTTGATATTGAGATATCCATATTTGCCTGTATAATGAATTTGGAATCACTATATATTGATATTCGAGAATTAGTCATGCGATGAGTTAAATCAATGTGTTGATTTACTGATTTTTGAGATTTGATGAGTTTGATGATTGTGAGAACAGGGACAGTACACGGAATCCCGGATGAGGACGTTGCCATCCAGGGAGTATCATTTAAAATTCATAGCATTTACTTTTGTTGTAAATTATGAATTTCATTATTGTGATTATGGGATTTTGTGTATTGGTATGCTCACCCCGTTGGGGGCTGTCTCTGTTGGGACAGGTGAACAGGTACATCGATGACTTTGGAGTTGAGCTCGAGCTGTTGATTGGATGTACTCCCAGGATCGTGGTACCAGGGCTTGATGGAGCACGGTATCGTATAGTACTTATATACACCTGAGGATTATATACACATTCATGATGCTCGCATGTGAGCACGGTTATACTTGTATATGGGATGTATATAAAGGCATGAGCCTTTCTCTCTGTCATTCTATGTTGCATGCAATTAAGGGTAGAATTGCTAATGATATGAGAGTCATTGCTGTATTATGTGGGTGTTGAAACCCACTTGTGTTGTCTTATGTGTGGTGTCCTCCCTGGCTGGGAATTTACTTAGTGTTGCTGTATTCTGTTGAGTATTGTGTTTTCCCTGGCCGGGAATTATATTATGTGATGTGCTTTTGTTTCGGGATAGCTCAATTTATGGGGAGACTCTGCCCAAATTTTTATAAAAGTCCACAATGTAAAAAGTGGTGTAATGGGGATGAAAATGGGCGAAATCTATGAGTCTATTTGTCGGTAGAGATGATCTTAATGTTGAATATTAAAGAAATTTTGTAATTGACATTCAATGGTAATGTATCATCTGAGTTTCCCGATTGATTTTTAAATTGAAAGCATGTGCCACACATAATGATTAATACACTAATCAAGGGTTAAGGGCTTGGGGTTCTTACATTAGTGGTATCAGAGCAG
Source organism: Haberlea rhodopensis (assembly GCA_907163345.1). Lineage (NCBI taxonomy): Eukaryota > Viridiplantae > Streptophyta > Magnoliopsida > Lamiales > Gesneriaceae > Haberlea > Haberlea rhodopensis. Next base: position 78,148 of record CAJQUN010000159.1, read on the forward strand.
TGGTTGCTCATTGGGGCTGTTAAGGGCCTAGGAAGTTATTGATAGCACATAATTATGCATGATGTCATTAATGTTGAATGACACAACTAGTTGTTTATGTGCTTTTATAATATGAAAAGTGGTATTGCTAACCATTGTGGTTGCAGGAATCGTGTGTGACGTGATAGGATGGCATTAATGGTAATGTCTGGCACTCCGTATGTTATGTGTCAAGGAATCTGGTTTTTAAAGAAAATCAGGTAAAGGGATATTTCCGAGGTAACATGTCTTGGTATACATATTGACATGCAAGTGGTTGCATATATGTATTTCATGGTTGATGCATAGCGTACATGGCTATTGTTGCTAACCATGATGATTGCAGGTTACAGAAAATATGGAGTATGAAAAGGAATGATGATTATACATATGTACGGGCATCCCAACGGTAACATGTACTTTATGTTTGTCTATTTGACACATGATGAATGCAAGGTGATGCATTAAGATTATGATACATGTTATTATGCATTGTTGTTGCATATTATGCATTGTTGTTGCATATGGTAATGTGGAATAAAGAGGTGTATTCCACGAGTCAAGAGAGATCACAGTGTAGGTTTTAATGCTTATACTTGTTATGTAGTAATGAAGCGGGGAGAATTCTACCGCTCATTATGAGATTATGTAGTAATGAAGCGGGGAGGATTGTACCGCTCATTATGAGATTATGTAGTAATGAAGCGGGGAGGATTGTACCTCTCATTATGAGATTATGTAGTAATGAAGCGGGGAGGATTGTACCGCTCATTATGAGATTATGTAGTAATGAAGCGGGGAGGATTGTACCGCTCATTATGAGATTATGTAGTAATGAAGCAGGGAGGATTGTACCCTCATTATGAGATTATGTAGTAATGAAGCGGGGATGATTGTACCGCTCATTATGAGATTATGTAGTAATGAAGCGGGGAGGATTGTACCGCTCATTATGAGATTACGTAGTAATGAAGCGGGGAGGATTGTACCGCTCATTATGAGATTATGTAGTAATAAAGCGGGGAGGATTGTACCGCTCATTATGAGATTATGTTGTAATTAAGCGGAGAGTTATGGTACCGCTTGTTATGAGGATGATTCATCTCTTTATGATGATAGGCGATGGTTTATACCGCCGGACACGGATGATAGCGGTGATGTATTCCGCTGTGTCGATTGATGATGATTCATCTCTTTGTGATGATTGGCGATGATCTATACCGCCGGACACGGATGATAGCGGTGATGTATTCCGCTGTGTCGATGATGATGATTCATTTCTTTATGATGACACGGATGATAGCGATGGTTCATTCCGCTGTGTCAATGATGATGACTCATTCTTCTATGAGGATTGGCGATGATTCGTGCCGCCAGATATGTTGATAGCGATGCCTCGTTCCGCTATTATGTGGACGATGATTCATGCTCAGGTGTATAGCGAGGTTTCATGCCACTTTTTATATGACGAGGTATCATGCCGTCGATTCTATAGCGATGGATTGTGCCACTATGTACTCAGCACAGGATTATGCCGCCCTCGAGCGATGAGTGCTGATTACGCACTATTATCGAGCGACGGAGACAGGTATGCCGCTATCTTGTTAGCGATAAAGTATGGGATATTGCTATTTTATTAGCATAATGGTGGATGGCATACGTTGATGTACATGGACCGTCACGAGTTGACTAGGTTGTTTAGATGTCATTGTTGACATGTATCGTCACTAGTTGACGACGCCTTAGATGCCATGAGTGGGCATGTATCGTCACGGGATGACGATGACGATGGTGTAGGAGATGTCTTATTAGACATGCATCATCGTTATGATGAACAATGCGTTGAGTATACGTATTCAGTTGTATACATTGGGTGCCAGTGCCGAGCATAAGGTGGTGTCTAAGTCACCGGTCGACATGAGCCTTATACCGAGCGGGTTGCTCGAGAAATGGATGGACGCGTTGTACTTGTGATTGTACCACAGCATATGTTTGAGGTGATCTTATTACGAGTGGTGATACCCTTGGGGTATGCTCGTTGGAATGGCTTTTTGGCCATGTTTTTGATGACAGGAGTAATCATGGAGGAAATTACTCGCTTTCTATTGATATGACATGTGGTAGACATGGTCACACCACCCTTGAGGGTGTAGGATGGGTCCTAAGGGAGTAGGATCAGGTTATGTTAAGTACATAGGGACATTGGAGTGTCCAGGGTGTATCGGCATTAGAGGAATGTTGGGTAAAGACCCACTACTCTATTGATTTTCTTCCCATGGTATGGTATGCCATGTGGAAACGTCCGTCTTGTTGGTAGGTTTGAGGTAAACCTAAAGAGGCAGAGACTAGTTTGTCTGCCGCGTGTGTGCAGCACCATGATGGGCTTTCTAGAGCCGTTATACTGGTCGTTGGAACCAAGTTTGACAAATCGTAAGGTGATACGATGTGGATTGTGGTGGACTCTAGTAGTCACCACGTCATTTGAGGTTGAGGTTGGGCATGCCTCACTGAAACGTGTATACGTTTATGTTTAATCTTGGTGAGACTTGTCTGGGACAGCTCATAATGTTGGAGTACTAACAAGAGAGTCATCAAACCGTTGTTGACTCGATCAGGGGAATCCATGTATTTGGGATGCAATGGGTGTTATTGTATCCAGGTTTTCCGAACGGTGGTTCGAGACTAGTGGATCTCGAGTTCGATGGCACTTCCCTTGTGGGGAAGGAGGTAGTATTATACCTATTTGGGAATCTTTGAAAGATTCGGTAAGTTGGTACGTGTGGTGTTGATTTTGGGAATCACGCCGTGTTGTTGATCGTCGATTATCATTCTCCACTGGATGGGAATGACTCAGAATTGACGGTTGTGTTTGGGGCTTAGGGGTATGTTGTAGATACCCGAGCCGAGTGCATTGAGTATGCATGTGGTGTCAATGCTTAGGCAGGTATACCGATGAGTATACGGATGCCAGTTATTGATTTCCTTTTGTCAAGCATAGAGTTATGCTATTTTTGGATGGTTAAATCTCTAATGAGAGATATGGAACACCTTGAGATTGGGAATCTCCATAGCATGATATTTATGAGGAATAATCGTAAAATTAGTTGACTCCCTTTGAGGAGGGATTATCTTGTGTGGGTTAAGGTATTTCCTTGTTGGTGTTTTCCTCCGAGTTATACGATAGCCTTCCCAAGTTTGGATTGTTAAATCCTAGGATTTTCAAGGGATGGCAGGAATTCGGATTTGTTGGGTGTCGCTGTCGACACAAGCGTTGAGGATGCAATGGGTTTATTGCATGTCCTTTCAGAATTTAAAACTCTGTGGAGTCTCGATTGTTTATTTATGATCAGGATGTGGTTCTTGGAACATCCAGAGGTGGACATCTTGTGAGATGTCTTTTGTGTGAATCTGTGGCCGTGAGTTGCCCAAATTGAGTTGCAATGATGCGACTGCTCCTTCGATGGAGGAGGTTTGAAAGTGGAAACCAGGTTTGTTATGTGTACACCGTGGTATACTAGTGTTTCCCTCGTAACGATGTATGTTAGACATCGTGAGTCATGATAGAGATGTCATTGAATGATATCTACGATGGAATCGGGAGCGATTCGAATCTTTGCAGTTTCAGTTGACTAACTGCTTTTGGATTATTAGCGTTGAGTTGTGCTGACGCTCTTTGACGTTATGATGGATTTGGAAGTCTATTCCACTCCAGAGTTTGACACGAGGTCAACGTTCTCACGGTTGAGGTGTCATTCATGATGCGTTCTTACTAGTTGTATTAGAACTAAGGATGACTGTCCGATCTACAGTCGTAAGTATTATTTGTTTTGCAGTCATGAGAGACTGACTTTTGGGATGACCCGCATCGAGGTACGTTTTGCCTCTTGGGTGATATGTTGGTTTTGGTCAGTCGCTCTGTTTCAGAGTTTGATGTGAGGTAAGTATCCTCGCGTTTTTTTTGACGATTATAATATGGTCAAGGATCGAGGTTATGGCTTCATGTTGTTGTATAGCCTAGGTGTTACGTATTACACCGGTGCAAATTTCGAGGAGGAAATTCTTTTAGTGGGGGATATTGTGATGACCTGGGATTATAGATGTTAATCCCGGAGTGTTAATGACCCCTAAAGTTGTTTTACGTGGCGATTTGGAGTTTAATCGTAGTGTTGGGCCTTTCGGGCTCGTCTATTTGGGTAGTTGGGATCGTTGGATCCCGAGGTTGAGATTGTTTTCTCATTTGGGTGAAAAACCTAAGAGTTGGGTTTTTAGTGTGACTCGGGATCTGGGGTGCTTTGTGTGGGCACCGGTAGAGGGTTTTGGAGTTAGAGAGAGAGTTTTTGAAAACAGATGATTTTTAATGAATCATGATGTATTTGTGGGGCTATTAGTATTTCGGGGTATTTTTGCTATAAATACCAGTTGAACCCGAGATTTTAATTTTTAAAAATCATTTTCTCCTCCAGCCCGTCACTCTCTCTCCCCGTCTGCCCCATTCCCGATTTCCCCCAACCCCCGCGCGTAAAGCGCCGCGCCCGCCGCCGTACGGCCACCATCCGGCACGTACGGAACGCCGTTAGCTTCGTCTCGTCCAGGCGCAGCTTTCCACACCATTAATTTGAAGTTTCGTCGCGATTTGGGATCGGATTTTGCAGAAAAACGCAGAGGCCCAATTTCTAGGGTTCTTCGATTTTCAAACGATTTCCTTCCGATTTTCGATTGGGTAACCTTCCTTACCCCTTTTTCGTCATTCTCATGTAATTCCCTGCCATTTTTGGTGATGTTGGTTCGAAATATTTCCCTGTATGCGTAGGGTTATGTTCGATTTTTGGGGTTTGGCAGGAGGGGCGATTTTTCTTGTTAATGATCGATTAATTCATGTTTTAGATGAATTATGGTGCTTGGTTGGGTTCGAATTGTGATGGTAGGTGTAGGGTCTTCCTACCTTAACATCATCTTAATACACAATTTATGGACTAAACAAGCATTAATAACGTCTTAGGGTTCCGGTCGTAGCTTTGAGCTAATAAGATTTCAGGCCAACAATGAAATTTCAAAACTTAACTCATTACATTGTCAATAATGAATGTTAAAGCGATAGAATTATACTACTCCTAGAGTAGAGACTATCCAAAAGTCCAGTATCATATCTTCTTTCATGCTCCTTTTAGCTCACTGCCTCAACCCGACCCTTAGCCCTTCGGTCCAAAAGTGTACCTACAGGAGCAACCCATCATGAGCATGTACATCGTTACTTAACATCATAAGGCGATGGCATATAAATAAATGCATGAAAATAATTGGTAACGTATACTTCCTGGTTAATCGCATTAACCCTCTTTGGTTGTCCCTGTTTCATAGCCATGCATATAATCATTAATTCTTGACATGAATGATTAAAATCATCATCTTATAATATCATCATCATATAAGCATCATCATTTTATAAATATCATCATCTTATAACAACATCATCATGTAAGCATCATCATCTTATAACATCATCATCTTATAACATCATCATCTTATAACATCATCATCGTATAGCATCATCATCATATAGGCATCGTCATCTTATAGCATCATTATCTTATAACATCATCATCTTATGACATCATCATCATATAGCATCATCATCGTATAGCATCATCATCATATAAGCATCGTCATCTTATAGCATCATCATCTTATAACATCATCATCTTATAACATCATCATCATATAGCATCGTCGTCGTATAGCATCATCATCGTATAGCATCATCATCATATAGGCATCGTCATCTTATAGCATCATCATCTTATAACATCATCATCTTATAACATCATCATCATATAGCATCATCATCGTATAGCATCATCATCATATAAGCATCGTCATCTTATAGCATCATCATCTTATAACATCATCATCTTATAACATCATCATCATATAGCATCATCATCGTATAGCATCATCATCATATAAGCATCGTCATCTTATAGCATCATCATCTTATAGCATTATCATCTTATAAATATAACAGTAAATGTACAAAATCATAGTTAAGTAAACATGCGGTTTATTCATCAGTTTCTTTTTGTTGACCCTGATTCACATTCGTGCATATGGGCATCTTACCCCATCGTATGGCATCTTACCATATCATAACATCGTGTGGCATCTTACCACGTGGGCATCTTACCCTATCGTATGGCATCTTACCATATCATAATATCGTGTGGCATCTTACCACGTAATAACATCGTATGGCCTCTTACCATATGGACATCTTACCCCGTGGCATCTTACCACATAATAATATCGTATGGCATCTTACCATATGGGCATCTTACCCCGTGGAATCTTACCACATAATAACATCGTATGGCCTCTTACCATATGGGCATCTTACCCTTTTTATAAACATCGTATAACATCATTATAAACTTACTTATCATATCATCTTCACAAACATCATCATCTTAAACTTATTTATCACAATCACCATCATAAACATTATCATCATAAACTTACTTATCACAATCGTCATCATAATCATCATAAATACTCATGCAATCAATGCATAGTCAGAGTTAGGAGTGTGTTACCGTCCGATGCCCGTACGCTTCTGACGTACCTTAATTCCAAAAGTGGAGAAATTGAAGAACTCTATCTTCTCGATGTTGTTGGCACCTGGGATGGTTCCACACAACCATACAAATCGATATTAGAAGCTAAACAATAGCCAAATACCAAAAATTCATCAAAAAAACATCATTTGCCATGTTTTAAACAGCGGCGATTGATCGCTGTACGAGGTGATCGATCGCCTCACTTTTTGCCCTGCGGCGATCGATCGCTTCATTTCAGGCGATCGATCGCCTGCTACGTGAAATGGCTACTGGCAATCGGCGATCGATCGCCTCATTTCAGGCGATCGATCGCCACCCGCTGGTGCGCGATTTTTCGCCATTTTTGTACATTTTTCGAGCTCATCCTCATACCTTACAAAACCAAACTTTCCTACAACGTCAACAACATCATAACCCACTAAAACCCACATAAAACACTTCAAAAATCATACCCCAACAACATACAACACATACCCAACCAAACCCACATAAATCACTTCAAAATCATCACATTTCAAATCCAAACTTCATAAAAACTTTAGGAAGGGTTCCATACCTCTTGAAGACTACAAATCTTGACAAGAATCACACAAACACAAGTTTTGTGGAACTTTCCTTCTCCTTCCTTGGAGGATTTCGAAAATGGGGAATGGGAAGGGTTTTGGGAATGAATTGGGGATTTTTGAGGGAAAGGGTAAAGTGAGGGGAAGGAGGGTGTAGTGGGGTATATGGGTTAATTAAATTGTACCCAAAATTAACATGATGTATAAAATACCCCAACAATGTATTTTAAAAGCATTTTACAAAAATGCAACCAACTTCATTAAATCCATACTTTCCTCATAATTAACGATCAACACAATTAAATCATGTTAACACATCATTTTCTATCATGCACAACATGCACCTTGAAACGTAACCCCCCGGGTCATGCCTATCATGTGACTAAGCATTTCATCGTGATAATTAATTTCAACACGTAAATCAATCATCCACATAATTAATCACATAAACATAATTAATACCTTAATTGCAATTAATCATTTCGGGGACATCACATTACTCCCATACTTATAAGATTTCGTCCTCGAAATCGCATGCACTTACCCCAAAAGAAACTAAACATAAATCACATACCAGAGAATAGTTCCGGGTAGTGCTGTACCATATGCTGCTCCGTCTCCCACGTAGCCTCCTCGACACCCCGACGATCCCACTGAACTTTGACCATCGGTATAACTTGACTTCGTAATCTGCGATCCTCACGATCCAGAATTCTGACTGGTCGTTCAACGTAGGATACATCTGAATCCAACTGCACTTCAGTAGGCTGTAAAACATGCGACGGGTCTGGCTCATATTTCCGCAACATAGAAACGTGAAAAACATCATGAATCCCAGATAAAGACGGCGGTAGAGCCAAACGGTAGGCCAAAGTACCGATACGCTGCAATACTTCATATGGACCAACATACCTCGGGGATAACTTCCCCTGCATACCAAGACGAACTACACCCCTGAAGGGTGAGATTTTCAAGAAGACCCTGTCTCCTACTTGGAATTCTAGCGGTCGTCGCCACTTGTTGGCATAGGCTGCTTGCCTATCCTGGGTCGCCTTCATCTTTTGGCGTATCAACTTAATCTTGTCTTACATATCCTTAATCATATCCGGTCCTCCGACCGCTTTACTAGTCAAGTCCTCCCAATACAGCGGTGACCTACATCGTCGTTCGTAAAGAGCTTCAAAAGGAGTTATTTGAATGCTCGTCTGATAGCTGTTAATATAGGAGAACTCCATCATTGGCACTGAATCTTGCCACGGAGTATCAAACTCCTAAACACATGCCCTCGACATGTCCTCGAGCGTCTGAAGGGTAGGCTCTGTCTGGCCATCTGACTGAGGGTGATAAGCTGTACTCAGTATCACTTCTGTGCCCAAAGCTGTCTGAAGACCCTCCCAGAAATGTGGAGTAAACCTTGGGTCTCTGTCAGACACAATCGAGACTGGAACCCCATGCAACCTCACCACATCCCGCACATACAATTGGGTCATCTTTAGGTATGCAAAAGTCATACAGTAGGGGATGAAGTGAGCTACCTTTGTTAGCCTATCCACGATCACCCAGATCGCATCAAATCCAGAGGCCGTCCTTGGTAAGTGGGTCACAAAGTCCATAATGATATGCCTCCACTTCCACTTAGGTATCTTCAAGCTCTTCAGCTCGCCACCAGGCCTCTGCCTTTCTGCCTTTACCTGTTGGCAGATCAAACCTCTTTTAACGAAAGCGATCACATCGTGCTTCATGCGTCTCCACCAGAACTGACCACTTAGGTCCTTATACATTTTCCTTCCTCCTGGGTGGATATTGAACCGACTACTATGAGCCCGTTCCGATATTCCTTTAAGCAACTCCGGCGTATCTGGGACTACCCATCGGTTGCCCAGCCTCAAGGAATCATTTTCTGCCATTCTGAACTTTGGTGGCTGTCCTCGAAGTACTAAAAACGACCACCTCTGAACCTCATCATCTGACCTCTCGGCTTTCCTAATAGCCTCAAATAAGTCTGGCTCAGCCAACAAGATCGACACTCGCACCGGCGACGTGTCCACATCAAAATCATAGCCCAAATGGCAACAAGAGGTCATCGTAGCTGATAAATTCATGACATCCATCTTCTTTGTCGCATATTCATCTCAGCCTGTGTGAACAAAACTCCAGGCTCTTATGGTCCGTGTAGATGGTAAACGACGTCCAGGCTCTTATGGTCCGTGTAGATGGTAAACGACGTACCATGCAAGTAATGCCTCCAAATCTTCAAGGCAAATATAACGGCTGCCAGCTCCAAATCATGGACTGGGTACCTATCCTCATGTGGTTATAACCGCCTCGATGCATAAGCCACCACATGCTTATCTTGCATCAACACACAGTCCAAACCCGGCAGTGATGCGTTCGTGTACAAGGCAACCCTCTTATTCTCAGAAGGAATCACCAACATAGGTGTCGTAGTCAAACGACGCTTCAATTCTTGGAAGCTTTCCTCACAAGCTTCGGACCAATTGAACGACACTCCTTTCTGAGTCAACTGTGCCAGGGGTCTGGCAATCCCTAAGGATCTGGAGTACTGTTCTCAAGTGCTTCACGTGTCCCTCTTCAGTTCGAGAGTAAATAAGCATATCGTCAATGAAAACTATGATGAACTGATCCAAACATGGTTGGGGCACTCTGTTCATCAGGCTCATAAAACAGCTAGGGCATTCGTCACCCCAAAAGGCATGACTAAGAATTCGTAGTGTCCATATCTAGTCCTGGAAGCTGTCTTCTGTACATCATCCTCTCGAACTCGAATCTGATGATACTCCGACCTCAGATCGATCTTACTGTAGAGCCTCGTACTCTGCAGCTGATCAAACAAATCATCAATCCCCGGAAGCGGATACTTATTCTTCATCATGGCTTTGTTCAGTTGTCTGAAATCGATGCACAGCCGCATTGAACCATCTTTCCTCTTAACAAATAAAACTGGTGCACCCCAGGGCGATACGCTAAGGCGTATATAGCCCTTGTCAAGGAGCTCCTGCAACTGAACATTTAACTCCTTTAGCTCCGTTGGTGCCATCCTATACGGGGCACGAGAAATGGTAGACGTCCCTGGTAGTAACTTAATCCCAAACTCGACCTCTCTCGTCGGTGGGAATCCGAGAATTTCTTCCGGAGATACATCAGGAAACACCGCCACTACGGGCACATCCTCAACCTTTAACTCTTTCCTCTTTTCAGTAATATCAACAGTATAGATGAGATATCCTTTATGGTCTCGTTCCAATAACTATGCCATCTTGACAGCAGATGGTAACGGAATCCTTGCACAGGAACCATCCCCATAAAATGTCCATTGGACCCTCATATCAGACCTGAATCAGACAGTCTTTGTCTGTAGTCCACAACCGCCTGATACTTGTTCAGCACCTCGATGCCCACAATGCATTCGAAGTCTGGCATTCCCAGAACAATCAAGTCTGTCCTCAACTCGTTACCCTCAAAATAAATGAGGTCGTCATAGACAATCTGATCAGTCATCAAACTTCTTCCAGCGGGTGTCGAGACTACAAGAGGCATGGGCGACGGAGAAGTGCATATGAAATCGCATCACTTACTTCAGCATTTTCTGCCATACTGCAAGACAAGGGTTAACAACAATACCCAAAAGCAGTTCATATAATACCTCGTTAGATAAATAAAACATGTTAGCATAGCATCCTATACTTCTTATGTAACATATGCACACAACATGTTTACAAGTAAGCACCTAGCCAACTCATTGCTAAGGCTACCCTTCACTCATTCCCGGGTTATCTAACCACTGCTCTGATACCACTAGTGTAGGGTCTTCCTACCTTAACATCATCTTAATACACAATTTATGGACTAAACAAGCATTAATAACGTCTTAGGGTTCCGGTTGTAGCTTTGAGCTAATAAGATTTCAGGCCAACAATGAAATTTCAAAACTTAACTCATTACATTCTCAATAATGAATGTTAAAGCGATAGAATTATACTACTCCTAGAGTAGAGACTATCCAAAAGTCCAGTATCCTATCTTCTTTCATGCTCCTTTTAGCTCACTGCCTCAACCCGACCCTTAGCCCTTCGGTCCAAAAGTGTACCTACAGGAACAACCCATCATGAGCATGTACATCGTTACTTAACATCATAAGGCGATGGCATATAAATAAATGCATGAAAATAATTGGTAACGTATACTTCCTGGTTAATCGCATTAACCCTCTTTGGTTGTCCCTGCATCATAGCCATGCATATAATCATTAATTCTTGACATGAATGATTAAAATCATCATCTTATAATATCATCATCATATAAGCATCATCATTTTATAAATATCATCATCTTATAACATCATCATCATGTAAGCATCATCATCTTATAGCATCATCATCTTATAACATCATCATCTTATAACATCATCATCTTATAACATCATCATCATATAGCATCATCATCGTATAGCATCATCATCATATAGGCATCGTCATCTTATAGCATCATCATCTTATAACATCATCATCTTATAACATCATCATCATATAGCATCATCATCGTATAGCATCATCATCATATAAGCATCGTCATCTTATAGCATCATCATCTTATAACATCATCATCTTATAACATCATCATCATATAGCATCATCATCGTATAAATCATCATCATATAAGCATCGTCATCTTATAGCATCATCATCTTATAAATATAACAGTAAATGTACAAAATCATACTTAAGTAAACATGCGGTTTATTCATCAGTTTCTTTTTGTTGACCCTGATTCACATTCGTGCATATGGGCATCTTACCCCATCGTATGACATCTTACCATATCATAACATCGTGTGGCATCTTACCACGTGGGCATCTTACCCTATCGTATGGCATCTTACCATATCATAATATCGTGTGGCATCTTACCACGTAATAACATCGTATGGCCTCTTACCATATGGGCATCTTACCCCGTGGCATCTTACCACATAATAATATCGTATGGCATCTTACCATATGGGCATCTTACCCCGTGGCATCTTACCACATAATAACATCGTATGGCCTCTTACCATATGGGCATCTTACCCTTTTTATAAACATCGTATAACATCATTATAAACTTACTTATCATATTATCTTCACAAACATCATCATCTTAAACTTATTTATCACAATCACCATCATAAACATTATCATCATAAACTTACTTATCACAATCGTCATCATAATCATCATAAATACTCATGCAATCAATGCATAATCAGAGTTAGGAGTGTGTTACCGTCCGATGCCCGTATGCTTCTTACGTACCTTAATTCCAAAAGTGGAGAAATTGAAGAACTCTATCTTCTCGATGTTGTTGGCACCTGGGATGGTTCCACACAACCATACAAATCGATATTAGAAGCTAAACAATAGCCAAATACCAAAAATTCATCAAAAAAACATCATTTGCCATGTTTTAAACAGCGGCGATCGATCGCTGCACGAGGCGATCGATCGCCTCACTTTTTGCCGTGCGGTGATCGATCGCTTCATTTCAGGCGATCGATCGCCTGCTACGTGAAATGTCTACTGTCCATCGGTGATCGATCGCCTCATTTCAGGCGATATTGCCACCCGCTGGTGCGCGATTTTTCGCCATTTTTGTACATTTTTCGAGCTCATCCTCATACCTTACAAAACCAAACTTTCCTACAACATCATAACCCACTAAAACCCACATAAAACACTTCAAAAATCATACCCAACAACATACAACACATACCCAACCAAACCCACATAAATCACTTCAAAATCATCACATTTCAAATCCAAACTTCATAAAAACTTTAGGAAGGGTTCCATACCTCTTGAAGACTCCAAATATTGACAAGAATCACACAAACACAAGTTTTGTGGAACTTTCCTTCTCCTTCCTTGGAGGATTTCGAAAATGTGGAATGGGAAGGGTTTTGGGAATGAATTGGGGATTTTTGAGGGAAACGGTAAAGTGAGGGGAAGGAGGGTGTAGTGGGGTATATGGGTTAATTAAATTGTACCCAAAATTAACATGATGTATAAAATACCCCAACATGGTATTTTAAAAGCATTTTACAAAAATGCAACCAACTTCATTAAATCCATACTTTCCTCATAATTAACGATCAACACAATTAAATCATGTTAACACCCCATTTTCTATCATGCACAACATGCACCTTGAAACGTAACCCCCCGGGTCATGCCTATCATGTGACTAAGCATTTCATCGTGATAATTAATTTCAACACGTAAATCAATTATCCACATAATTAATCACATAAACATAATTAATGCCTTAATTGCAATTAATCAATTCGGGGACATCACAGTAGGGTTCGAAAAATTGAAGGGTGTTCTTGAACAATTTTTGATAATGTCTCATTCGTTTTCCCTCCCTGCATGTTGTAATACCCCCGAAATGTAATATGATTATGTTCTATGATGATGAATTATGATGTGTTTAAGGGTTATGGTGTATTTAAATTGGGGGCCACGATTTATGTTATGATGATATGATGTGGGGAGCTTGTTGGGTATTTTAAGGGATGTATTAATTATATGAAGTTAGAAAATATCGAGTGAGGATATTTTAATACATCGTACTAAATACCGGGACACATTTAAACACCACATAGCACCCAACCACACCACCCCACCCCCACCACTCGGTCACCTCACCCTCCCCCACTTGTTCAACCCATACCCCCCACTTGCCTAACCCATGCTACCACTCAATCAAAAACTCCATCTCCTTCTCTCCTCCCCTTCTCCTCCATTTTCATCCCAGAACAAGCTGCTTTAAGGCAAGGAAAGCTTGGTAAAAGTGTTCAAAGTCCTTGCAAAAAGAGGAGCAAGAAGAGGGGTAAGGATGTGTACTCTGTTTTTCGGAGGTCTTTGGTTAAGCTTGGGTTTTGGTGGGATGTTTTATTGCATGATAAATATAAGTATGGGTGGAACCTTGGTAGGGATGCTTACATGGTAGTATTATGTAACTACTAGCATGTTTATTCGAGCATGTTACATGTTTTATATGATAGATTTCTAGTTATGAAACTATGTGCTCGAAAATCTGGGTAATGCCATGATGCCCTGTTTTCTGTAAGTTGGTTGAACTCTAAGTTTATGATGATGTTATAATGCATGTTGGCTTAGGTTTTGTTAAACCTTTGATTTAAGTGCTTACATGGATGTTTTATGAAGTTCTTCACATGTTATTTTCAGCAAGAAAGATGTGTTATGAAGTAGAAAAGATGGTGTGAAATGAGGTGCTCAAAAATCTGGGGAAATCCCGATTTTTTCAGAGCTCTCGATCGATCGAGATTTGGTCCCGATCGATCGAGCGAGACAGAAGGTCTAAACATGTTTTCAAAATTTTGGTGCCGATCGATCGAAGGATTTCTCGATCGATCGGTGAAGCTCCTCAATCGATCGGTAAAATGTTCGATCGATCGAGCGAGGCAGGAAGCCAAGACACTGTTGGTGCACAGTGTCTCGATCGATCGAGACCTAGGGCCGATCGATCGAGAGAGGCAGAAAGTTGAAAATTATGATGATGTTTTATTTTGTTAAGTTTATGATGTAAGATGGTTTTGAGGCATCTAATATGGTATTATGTGGTCTTGTAGAACCATCCCAGGTACCGGCACCATCAAGGAGATAAAGTTTGTTGACTCCTCCTCTTTTTGAAAAGGTACGTAAGAAGCGTACGGGCATCGGACGGTAACACACATCTCTATTCTACAACTATGCTTTTATTGCATGAGTATTCACGATGAAATGACGGTGTTTATACGATGTTTACACGATGATGTTTATATGATGTTTACACGATGAAGTTCATATGATGTTTATTGCTTATACGATGCTTATATGAGGACATTTATGTGATGTATTGTGGTAAGATGCCACAGGGTAAGATGCCCCACATGGTAAGAGGCCATGCGATGTATTGTGGTAAGATGCCACGGGGTAAGATGCCCCACATGGTAAGAGGCCATGCGATGTATTGTGGTAAGATGCCACGGGGTAAGATGCCCCATATGGTAAGAGGCCATACGATGATGTTGTGGTAAGATGCCACGGGGGTAAGATGCCCCATATGCATGATTCTAAATCAGGGACAACAATAAGAAGTGAATGTATAACCAGCATATTACTTAACCAATGTTTCATGCATTTACTATGATGTTTATAATGTTAAGTAAGATTATATATGCTCATGATGTGTTGTCCCTGTAGGTACACTTTTGGACGAAAGGACTAAGGGTCGGGTTGAGGCAGTGAGCTACTAGGAACACGGGAATGCATAGGATTCAAGTTATGATTAGTATCTACTCTAGGAGTAGTGTAAATCGAAATGACATTCTTTTGGAATGTAATGAATTATTTTTGAAGTTTTGTATTTTGGCCTGTAATCCTGTTAGCTCGTGTAACAACCAAAACCTTAAGATGTTACTTTAATGCATGATTTGTCCTTCTTATGTCTTTTAATCACTGTTAAGGTGGGAAGACCCCACATTAGTGGTATCAGAGCAGTGGTTAGATAACTCGGGAATGAGCGAAGGGTAGCCTTAGCAATAAGATAGCTAGGTGCTTACTATTGAACATGTTTTATGTGTATTTTGCATATGAAGTTCTATGTTATGCTAACATGTTTAATTATCTAACGATGTGCATTATGAACTGCTTTTGGTGTTGTTATTAACCCTTGTGTTGCAGCATGGCAGCAAATATAGAAGTGGGTGACGCCATTAGTGTAAATGCAAGTGCTGGGCGTACGAACCCATTGCCACCACCAGCTTTGGGAGAGGAACCCTCTGAACAGCAGTTGCTACCTGGGGAATTGAGCTTGGCTCAGTTTATGATGTATCGACCTCCGATGTTTGAGGGAACTGAATCAGGAGAGAAAGCTGAGGAATGGTTAGAGAGGATCGACAGATATTTGTGGCAGCGCCTTGTGCAAAGACGGCCTGGATCCGATTAGCAGAATTTCAGCTGTCCAAAAAGGCATTGATGTGGTGGAAGACCACAGTGATTGAGCAAGAGGCTCTGGGACAGGAAGTAAATTGGAAGATGTTCCGAACGCGGTTTTTGAACCGCTATTTCTCAGCCGCTGCAAGACAGGCCAAGGAGGATGAGTTTACCAGTTTAAGACAAGGTACCATGCCTGTATCTGACTATGCTCTACATTACTGTTCCTTACTACGATATGTGCCACACATAGCTGCAAGCACTCAAGCGAAGATGCGGAATTTCATGAAGGGCTTGAGGCCTGAACTGTATGACAGGGTGATCACTTATGGCCCTGCTTGTTTTGATGATGCACTCTCACGAGCTGAGCTAGCTGAACTGGGAGTCGGTGCATATCCTGATGCTGTGCCACCTCCGGCAGCCCCTCAGAGATCTACTTCTGACAATTTGAAGCCCAGAGGTGATCAGTTTAAGCCAAGGGGGAACACTTCGGCATCGAGATTCAGTGGCAAGAGGCCCGAGAATCGATGGAAAGGGAAAGGTAGGAATGATGCTCCATCTGGGAGAGGACAGTCTCAGGGAGACAGATCTGGAAGAGTTCAGTGCACTCTTTGTGGGCAGCCACATTTGGCAAAGGACTGCGTAGGATGTTATGTCTGTGGCGACAGAGGCCACTTTGCTCGGCGGTGTCCCAACAGGGGAAGACAGCAGAGCTCTACGGGGAGACCTGCGGACAGAACGGCACAACACCGGCCACCCTTTGTGCCAAGACAGTATGGAGGTCAGCCCGCTGGGCCACCTCAGGGACAGGTGTATGCTTTGACGAGGGAGCAGGCTACGGCGGCCCCGGAGGAAGTTATAGCGGGTACGTGTCTTTTATTTACGCACCCTGCTCTTATATTGATAGACACAGGTGCGTCACACTCTTTTGTGTCGACGAGTTTTGTTGAAAGGAACCACATATGCACTTCTCTGTCCCCCATGCCTCTTATGGTCTCGACCCCCGCTAGAAGAAGTTCGACTACGGATCAGATTGTTTATGATGGCCTCATTTATTTTGAGGATAATGAGTTAAGATCAGATTTGATTGTGTTGGGAATGACAGACTTCGATTGCATTGTGGGCATCGATGTTCTGAACAAGTATCAGGCAGTGGTAAACTGCAGGCAAAGGACGGTCCGATTTAGATCTGTATTGGGAGTCCAGTGGACATTTTATGGGGATGGTTCCCGTCCGAAGATTCCGTTAATATCTGCTGTCAAGATGACACAGCTATTGGAACGAGGCCATGAAGGATATCTTATCTACGCTGTTGACATGACGGATAAGAGGAAGGAATTGAAGGTTGAGGATGTGCCCGTAGTGGCGGAGTTTCCTGATGTCTTTCCGGAGGAGATTCCCGGATTCCCACCGACGAGAGAGGTCGAGTTTGGGATTGAATTGCTACCAGGGACGTCTGCAATTTCTCGTGCCCCGTATAGGATGGCACCAGCAGAGTTAAGGGAGTTAAAGATACAGTTGCAGGAACTCCTTGATAAGGCTACATACGCCCTAGCGTATCGCCATGGGGTGCGCCTGTCTTATTTGTTAAGAAGAAAGATGGATCGATGCGTCTATGCATTGACTACAGGCAGTTGAACAAAGCTACGGTAAAGAACAAGTATCCACTTCCGAGGATCGATGACTTGTTCGATCAGTTGCAGGGTACGAGGCTCTACAGTAAGATCGATCTGAGGTCGGGGTACCATCAGATTCGAGTAAGAGAAGATGATGTTCAGAAGACGGCTTTCAGGACTAGATATGGGCACTATGAATTCCTGGTCATGCCTTTTGGGGTGACGAATGCCCCAGCTGTCTTCATGAGTTTGATGAACAGGGTGTTCCAGCCGTATTTGGATCAGTTCGTCATAGTCTTCATTGACGACATACTTATCTACTCTCGGACGGAAGAAGAGCATGTAAGGCACTTGAAGATAGTACTTCAGATCCTTAGGGATCATCAGCTGTATGCAAAGCTTACTAAGTGCGAGTTCTGGTTGGACAGCGTGGTATTTTTAGGCCATGTCATATCTAGCCACGGGATATCTGTGGATCCCAGGAAGATTGAAGCTGTGATGGAGTGGGCTGCACCCACTTTTGTACCTGAGATAAGGAGTTTTCTCGGTTTGGCAGGATATTACCGACGTTTCGTCGAGGGTTTTTCGAAGATTGCCAAACCCCTGACGCAGCTGACTCAGAAAGGAGTCCCCTTCTTTTGGTCCGAAGCTTGTGAGGAAAGCTTCCAAGAGCTGAAGCGTCGTTTGACTACAGCGCCTGCTGGTGATTCCGTCTGAGGATAAGAGGTTCGCCTTGTATACGGATGCATCATTACAGGGCTTGGGCTGTGTGTTAATGCAAGATAAGCATGTGGTGGCTTATGCATCGAGGCAGCTGAAGCCACACGAGGCTAAGTATCCAGTGCATGATTTGGAATTGGCGGCCATCATATTCGCCTTAAAGATCTGGAGGCATTACTTGTATGGCACGTCTTTCACTATTTATACAGGCCATAAGAGCCTGAAGTTCTTATTCACTCAGGCAGAGTTGAATATGAGGCAAAGAAGATGGATGGATTTGCTCAAAGATTATGATTGTGAAATTGAGTACCATCCAGGTAAAGCAAACTTGATAGCAGACGCCTTAAGTCGGAAGGTGAAGAGTACTGCAGAGGATGTTATGTGTTTGTCAGCCTTGATGACGTCTTATTGCCAACTGGGCTATGATTTCAATGTAGACACGTCGCCTGTGCGAGTGTTGTGATGACCAGGGATTATAGGTGTTAATCCCGTAGTGTTAATACTCCCTAAAGTGGTTTTACGTGGCGATTTGGAGTTTAATCGCGATGTTGGGCCTTCTGGGCTCGTTTAATTGGGTAGTTGGGATCGTTGGATCCAGAGGTTGAGATTGTATTCACATTACGGTGAAAAACCTAAGAGTTGGGTTTTTGATGTGTCTCGGAATCTCGGGTGCTATGTGAGCACCGGTAGGGGGTTTTGGAGTTAGAGAGAGAAGTTTTGAAAACAGATGATTTTTAAGGAATCATGATGTATTTGTGGGGCTATTATTTTTTCGGGGTATTTTTGCTATAAATACCATTTAAACCCAAAATTTTAGATTTTATTTCATTTTCAGCCCCAAATCTTCTTCTCCTCCCCCGCGCGCGATCTCCCGCTGCCAGCCCCTGCCCGCGCGCAAAAGCGCTTCGGCCGCCGCCGTCCCGCCGCCGATCGGCGCGTCCGACCTACCCACGGCTTCGTCTCGTCCAGGCGCTCATTTCCCCTCCGGCAATTGAAAGTTTCATCGCGATTTGAGGTCGAATTTTGAGAAAGAGCGGCGATCCCCAATTTCTAGGGTTCATCGGATTTCGTCCGATTTTGCTTCCGATTTCGTTGGGTAACGTTCCTTACCCCTTTTCCATGCTTATGATGTATTTTCCCTACCTATTGTGAATTATTATGTTCGAATTTTGAGGATTGAGTTCGAATTTGTAGAGGTTGGTTCGAATTTCATGATGTGTGGGGGATTTATGTTCGATTTTGGGGATTGTTGGCATGAGGATGATAATTCTTGTTAGGATTCGATTTATTCATGCTTAAATGAATTATGATGCTTAAGTGGGATCGAATTAAGATGTTATGGTTCGAATTTCCCCAATTTCGTAGGGTTTAATTTTCGAATTATTGGGGATTTTTGGCAAAGGTGATGATTCTTGCCATTGATGGTTTAATTCACATCTTAGGTGTATTATGATGCTGGTTGGGTTCGAATTGTGAGTTTAGGGTTCGAATTTTGTAGGATGTTCTTGAACAATTTTCGATATTATCGCATTCGTTTTCCCTCCCTGCATGTACCCTGCCCCGGGTCTTTTAAATGATTTATTGTCGTGTGTTGACAATATTTTGAGGGTTATGAATGTGCTTGAGCATGTGTTACATGTTCGTAAATAATTGTGAATTATTTATCGTTTTAGCACATCGTTCCTCGGGGCATGGAACTCGAGCAAGGTTTGGCTCGGACTTCGAGGATTTAAGGTACGTTTAGCGTACGAGCATAGTTTAAATGATGTTTTACAAGTATGATGCATGATTTAAGATATATGATATGTTTTACTATGATGGTATCTGGACTTGGTTACGATATGCTGTTTCACATGGTGGAATGCTCAGTGCCGCTATGAAGCGAGCCAATGATGAGGTGTGGTTGCTACGGAGCAAACACCCATAGTATGACGTTACCTTGAAGTAAGAAATGAGAATGTGGTATTTGATTAGATATCTAGGATATCTGTATTTTATTCCCTATGGGTAATAATAGGAACAGAGACGTAGTTAATCAGAGAAGTGATTAACCAGTATCGGAAGTTAAGGAAATCTCAATATGATATCTAGAATTATGATAATTGCTAGATTAAGTAAGATGTTATGAAAAGATGTTATGAAACGATGTTATGAAATGATGTTATGAAATGTTGCTAATTATTGCTAAATTAAGTAAGATGTTATGAAAAGATGTTATGAAAAGATGTTACGAAAAGATGTTATGAAACGATGTTATGAAATGATGTTATGAAATGTTGCTAATTATTGCTAAATTAAGTAAGATGTTATGAAAAGATGTTATGAAACGATGTTATGAAACGATGTTATGAAATGATGTTATGAAATGTTACCAATCATTACCAAATAAAGTAAGATGTTATGAAAGGTTACTGATTTGAGACTGGCTAGGGTTAACCAATATGATGATTAACTGCATATTCAAGATTTGATGATTTATCTGTTTTGAGAACAGGGTTATTACAGGGATACGCTATGACGAGGATGATACCATCCAGGAAGTATCATATATGTTCCACAATATTTACATTTTCGTAAATTATGTACTATGTCATTATGATTATGAAATTGTGGAATTGGTATGCTCACCCCGTTGGGGGCTGTCTCTGTTGGGACAGGTGAACAGGTACATCGATGGCTTTGGAGATGAGCTCGAGCTGTTGATTGGATGTACTCCCAGGATTGCGGTACTAGGGCTTGATGGAGCACGGTATCGTATAGAGTACCCATATACCCATGATGGTTTTATACATATTCATGATGCTCGCATGTGAGCACGATTATACTTGTATATGGGTTGTATGTAAAGGCATGAGCCTTTCTCTCTTTCATTCTATGTTGCATGCAATTAGAGGTAGAATTGCTAAATGATAAGAGAGTCATTGGTGTATTATGTGGGTGTTGAAACCCACCTTTGTCGTCATATGTGTGGTGTCTTCCCTGGCTGGGAATTTACTTGCATTACTGCTTTCTGCTGAGTATTATGTGTTCCCTGGCCGGGAATTATGTTATATGCTGTGCTCTTTTTTTCGGGATAGCTCTATTTATGGGGAGACTCTGCCCAAATTTTTATAAAAGTTTACAATGTGAAAAGTGACACCAAGGGGTTGGTAAAGGGCAAACATATGAGTCAATCATTGACAGGCAATGATTAAGTATCATCAGAGCTTCCCGATTGACATTTTATAGAAAGCATGTACCACACATAGTGGTTAATACACTAATCAAGGGTTAAGTATACGGGGTCCTTACATTAGTGGTATCAGAGCAGTGGTTGCTCATTGGGGCTGTTAAGGGCCTAGGAAGTTATTGATAGCACATATTTATGCATGATAGCATTAATGTTATACGACATGACTAATTGTTTATGTGCTTATATGATATGAAAAGTGTTATTGCTAACCATTGTGGTTGCAGGAATCGTGTGGAACACGATATGATGGCATTAATAGCGATGTCTAACACTCTATATGCTACGTGCCAAGGAATCTGATTTTGGAAGGAAATCAGGGAAAAGAAAGATATGATGTATTGTCCGAGGACAGACTAAGTAGACCACCGACAGTGGAATACTTCGGTATGGTCTCAATTAGTATTGAATATACTAATGCGTTTGTTCATGTAATGTTCAAGCAAGGAATGTACGTAAGAGACGTACGGGCATCGGACGGTAACACACATCCTTATACTACAACTGTGCTTTTATTACATGAGTATTCACGATGAGATGATGATGTGTATACGATGATGTTATACGATGTTTATACAATGAGGCTTATACGATGTTTACATGATAAGATGTTTATGATGATGATAATGATAAGTAAGTTATGATAATGTTTACGATAAGTAAAGATGATAAGATGTCTATGGTGATGATAATGATAAGTAAGTTATGATGATGTTTACGATGAGTAAAGATGATAAGATGTTTATGATGATGATAATGATAAGTAAGTTATGATAATGCTTATGACAAGTAAAGATGATATGATGTTTATGATAATGATTATGATGATGATTATGAGGAATAAGATTATAATGATGATGTTTATACGATGTTTATATGATGATGTGCATAAGATGTTTATATGATGATGTGCATACGATGTTTATATGATGATGTGCATATGATGTTTATATGATGATGTGCATACGATGTTTATATATGATGATGATTATACGATATTGTGGTAAGGTGCCACGGGGTAAGGTGCCCCACATGGTAAGTAGCCATGCGATGTTATTGTGGTAAGGTGCCACGGGGTAAGGTGCCCCACATGGTAAGTAGCCATGCGATGTTATTGTGGTAAGGTGCCACGGGGTAAGGTGCCCCACATGGTAAGTAGCCATGCGATGTTATTGTGGTAAGGTGCCACGGGGTAAGGTGCCCCACATGGTAAGTAGCCATGCGATGTTATTGTGGTAAGGTGCCACGGGGTAAGGTGCCCCATATGGTAAGAGGCCATACGATATTATTATGGGGATTTACGATGACTCATTCTTTTATGAGGACTGGCGATGGTTCTTTCCGCCAGATGTATGTAGCAATGCTTCATTCCGCTATATTGATTGGCGATGGTTCTTCCGCCAGATGTACGATAGCGATGCCTCATTCCGCTATATTGATTGGCGATGGTTCTTTCCGCCAGATGTATGATAGCGATGCCTCATTCCGCTATATTGATTGGCGATGGTTCTTTCCGCCAGATGTATGATAGCGATGCCTCATTCCGCTATATTGATTGGCGATGGTTCTTTCCGCCAGATGTATTGATAGCGATGCCTCTTTCCGCTATTATGTGGACGATGATTCATGCTCAGGTGTATAGCGAGGTTTCATGCCACCTATTATATGACGAGGTATCATGCCGTCGATTCTATAGCGATGGCCTGTACCGCTATATATTCAGCACAGGATTTTGGCCGCCTTCGAGCGATGGGTGCTGATTACGTATTATTATGGAGCGACGGAGATAGGTATGCCGCTATCTTGTTAGCGATGAGGTATGAGATATTGCTATTCTATTTAGCATTATTATAGCTGGCATGCGTTGTTATACATGTTTTATTGTGACTATTTTACTAGCATGATGATGAATGATATATGTTGATGTACATGGACCGTCACGAGTTGACTGGGTCATTTAGATGTCATTGTTGACTTGTACCGTCACTAGTTGACGATACCTTAGATGCCATGAGTGGGCATGTGTCGTCACGGGATGGCGATGACGATAGTGCAGGAGATGTCTTATTAGACATGCATCATCGTTACGATGAGCAATGCGTTAAGTATACGTTTTCAGTTGTATGCCTTGGGTGCCTGTGTCGGGCACAAGGAGACGTGTGCGTCACCGATTGACGTGACCCTTATACCGAGCGGGTTGCTCGAAGAATGGATGGACACGTTGTACATGTGATTGTACCGCAGACATTGTTTGAGGCAATCATATTACGAGTGGTGATACCCTTGAGGTATGCTCGTTGGATTGGCTTTTTGGCCATGTTTTTGACGATAGGAGTAATCGTGGAGGAATTACTCGCTTTCTATTGATATGAAATGTGGTAGACATGGTCACACCACCCATGAGGATGTAAGATGGGTCCTAAGGGAGTAGGATCAGGTTATGTTAAGTACATGGGGACATTGAAGTGTCCAGGGTATATCAGCATTGGAGGAATGTTGGGTAAAGACCCACTACTCTATTGATTGTTCTTCCCATGGTATGGTATGCCGTGTGGAAACGTCCATCTGATTGGTAGGTTTGAGGTGAACCTAGTGAGACAGCGATTAGTTTGTCTGCCGCGTGTGTGCAGCACCATGATGGGCTTGCTAGAGCCGTTATACTGCTCGTTGGAACCAAGTTTGGCAAATCGTAAGGTGATACAAAGTGGATTGTGGTGAACTCTGGTAGTCACCACGTCATTTGAAGTTGAGGTTGAGTATGCCTCACAGAAACGTATATATGTTTATGTTTAAATCTTGGGGAGACTTGTCTGGGACAGCTCATGACGTGAAGTACCAACGAGAGAGTCGTCAAGTCGTCGTTGATTCGATCTGAGAATCCATGTATTTGAGTTGCAATGATGCGACTGCTCCTTCGATAGAGGAGGTTTGAAAGTGGAAACCAGGTTTGTTATGTGTACACCGTGGAATACTAGTGTTTCCCTCGTAACGATGTATGTTGGACATCGTGAGTCATGATAAGAGATGTCAAGGAATGAATTCTACGATGGAATCAGGAACGATTCGAATCCTTACAGTTTCAGTTGACTAACTGCCTTTGGATTATTAGCGTTGAGCTGTGCTGACGCTCTTTGACGTTATGATGGATTTGGAAGTTTATTCCACTCCAGAGTTTGACACGAGGTCAACATTCTCGCGGTTGAGGTGTCAGTCAGGATGCGTTCTTACTAGTTGTATTAGAACTAAGGATGACTGTCCGGTCTACAGCCGTAAGTATTGGTTGTTTTGCAGTCATGAGAGACTGACTTTTGGGACGACCCGCATCGAGGTACGTTTTGCCTCTTGGGTGATATGTTGGTTTTGGTATGTCGCTCTGTTTCAGAGTTTGATGAGAGGTAAGTATCCTCACGTTTATTAAGACAATTCTGATATGGTCAAGAATCGAGGTTTTGGCTTCATGTTGTTGGGTGGCCTGGGTGTTACGTGATACACCAGTGCTAATTTCGAGGACGAAATTCTTTTAGTGGGGGATATTGTGATGACCAGGGATTATAGGTGTTAATCCCGTAGTGTTAATACTCCCTAAAGTGGTTTTACGTGGCGATTTGGAGTTTAATCGCGATGTTGGGCCTTCTGGGCTCGTTTAATTGGGTAGTTGGGATCGTTGGATCCAGAGGTTGAGATTGTATTCACATTACGGTGAAAAACCTAAGAGTTGGGTTTTTGATGTGTCTCGGAATCTCGGGTGCTATGTGAGCACCGGTAGGGGGTTTTGGAGTTAGAGAGAGAAGTTTTGAAAACAGATGATTTTTAAGGAATCATGATGTATTTGTGGGGCTATTATTTTTTCGGGGTATTTTGCTATAAATACCATTTAAACCCAAAATTTTAGATTTTATTTCATTTTCAGCCCCAAATCTTCTTCTCCTCCCCCGCGCGCGATCTCCCGCTGCCAGCCCCTGCCCGCGCGCAAAAGCGCTTCGGCCGCCGCCGTCCCGCCGCCGATCGGCGCGTCCGACCTACCCACGGCTTCGTCTCGTCCAGGCGCTCATTTCCCCTCCGGCAATTGAAAGTTTCATCGCGATTTGAGGTCGAATTTTGAGAAAGAGCGGCGATCCCCAATTTCTAGGGTTCATCGGATTTCGTCCGATTTTGCTTCCGATTTCGTTGGGTAACGTTCCTTACCCCTTTTCCATGCTTATGATGTATTTTCCCTACCTATTGTGAATTATTATGTTCGAATTTTGAGGATTGAGTTCGAATTTGTAGAGGTTGGTTCGAATTTCATGATGTGTGGGGGATTTATGTTCGATTTTGGGGATTGTTGGCATGAGGATGATAATTCTTGTTAGGATTCGATTTATTCATGCTTAAATGAATTATGATGCTTAAGTGGGATCGAATTAAGATGTTATGGTTCGAATTTCCCCAATTTCGTAGGGTTTAATTTTCGAATTATTGGGGATTTTTGGCAAAGGTGATGATTCTTGCCATTGATGGTTTAATTCACATCTTAGGTGTATTATGATGCTGGTTGGGTTCGAATTGTGAGTTTAGGGTTCGAATTTTGTAGGATGTTCTTGAACAATTTTCGATATTATCGCATTCGTTTTCCCTCCCTGCATGTACCCTGCCCCGGGTCTTTTAAATGATTTATTGTCGTGTGTTGACAATATTTTGAGGGTTATGAATGTGCTTGAGCATGTGTTACATGTTCGTAAATAATTGTGAATTATTTATCGTTTTAGCACATCGTTCCTCGGGGCATGGAACTCGAGCAAGGTTTGGCTCGGACTTCGAGGATTTAAGGTACGTTTAGCGTACGAGCATAGTTTAAATGATGTTTTACAAGTATGATGCATGATTTAAGATATATGATATGTTTTACTATGATGGTATCTGGACTTGGTTACGATATGCTGTTTCACATGGTGGAATGCTCAGTGCCGCTATGAAGCGAGCCAATGATGAGGTGTGGTTGCTACGGAGCAAACACCCATAGTATGACGTTACCTTGAAGTAAGAAATGAGAATGTGGTATTTGATTAGATATCTAGGATATCTGTATTTTATTCCCTATGGGTAATAATAGGAACAGAGACGTAGTTAATCAGAGAAGTGATTAACCAGTATCGGAAGTTAAGGAAATCTCAATATGATATCTAGAATTATGATAATTGCTAGATTAAGTAAGATGTTATGAAAAGATGTTATGAAACGATGTTATGAAATGATGTTATGAAATGTTGCTAATTATTGCTAAATTAAGTAAGATGTTATGAAAAGATGTTATGAAAAGATGTTACGAAAAGATGTTATGAAACGATGTTATGAAATGATGTTATGAAATGTTGCTAATTATTGCTAAATTAAGTAAGATGTTATGAAAAGATGTTATGAAAAGATGTTATGAAACGATGTTATGAAACGATGTTATGAAATGATGTTATGAAATGTTACCAATCATTACCAAATAAAGTAAGATGTTATGAAAGGTTACTGATTTGAGACTGGCTAGGGTTAACCAATATGATGATTAACTGCATATTCAAGATTTGATGATTTATCTGTTTTGAGAACAGGGTTATTACAGGGATACGCTATGACGAGGATGATACCATCCAGGAAGTATCATATATGTTCCACAATATTTACATTTTCGTAAATTATGTACTATGTCATTATGATTATGAAATTGTGGAATTGGTATGCTCACCCCGTTGGGGGCTGTCTCTGTTGGGACAGGTGAACAGGTACATCGATGGCTTTGGAGATGAGCTCGAGCTGTTGATTGGATGTACTCCCAGGATTGCGGTACTAGGGCTTGATGGAGCACGGTATCGTATAGAGTACCCATATACCCATGATGGTTTTATACATATTCATGATGCTCGCATGTGAGCACGATTATACTTGTATATGGGTTGTATGTAAAGGCATGAGCCTTTCTCTCTTTCATTCTATGTTGCATGCAATTAGAGGTAGAATTGCTAAATGATAAGAGAGTCATTGGTGTATTATGTGGGTGTTGAAACCCACCTTTGTCGTCATATGTGTGGTGTCTTCCCTGGCTGGGAATTTACTTGCATTACTGCTTTCTGCTGAGTATTATGTGTTCCCTGGCCGGGAATTATGTTATATGCTGTGCTCTTTTTTTCGGGATAGCTCTATTTATGGGGAGACTCTGCCCAAATTTTTATAAAAGTTTACAATGTGAAAAGTGACACCAAGGGGTTGGTAAAGGGCAAACATATGAGTCAATCATTGACAGGCAATGATTAAGTATCATCAGAGCTTCCCGATTGACATTTTATAGAAAGCATGTACCACACATAGTGGTTAATACACTAATCAAGGGTTAAGTATACGGGGTCCTTACATTAGTGGTATCAGAGCAGTGGTTGCTCATTGGGGCTGTTAAGGGCCTAGGAAGTTATTGATAGCACATATTTATGCATGATAGCATTAATGTTATACGACATGACTAATTGTTTATGTGCTTATATGATATGAAAAGTGTTATTGCTAACCATTGTGGTTGCAGGAATCGTGTGGAACACGATATGATGGCATTAATAGCGATGTCTAACACTCTATATGCTACGTGCCAAGGAATCTGATTTTGGAAGGAAATCAGGGAAAAGAAAGATATGATGTATTGTCCGAGGACAGACTAAGTAGACCACCGACAGTGGAATACTTCGGTATGGTCTCAATTAGTATTGAATATACTAATGCGTTTGTTCATGTAATGTTCAAGCAAGGAATGTACGTAAGAGACGTACGGGCATCGGACGGTAACACACATCCTTATACTACAACTGTGCTTTTATTACATGAGTATTCACGATGAGATGATGATGTGTATACGATGATGTTATACGATGTTTATACAATGAGGCTTATACGATGTTTACATGATAAGATGTTTATGATGATGATAATGATAAGTAAGTTATGATAATGTTTACGATAAGTAAAGATGATAAGATGTCTATGGTGATGATAATGATAAGTAAGTTATGATGATGTTTACGATGAGTAAAGATGATAAGATGTTTATGATGATGATAATGATAAGTAAGTTATGATAATGCTTATGACAAGTAAAGATGATATGATGTTTATGATAATGATTATGATGATGATTATGAGGAATAAGATTATAATGATGATGTTTATACGATGTTTATATGATGATGTGCATAAGATGTTTATATGATGATGTGCATACGATGTTTATATGATGATGTGCATATGATGTTTATATGATGATGTGCATACGATGTTTATATATGATGATGATTATACGATATTGTGGTAAGGTGCCACGGGGTAAGGTGCCCCACATGGTAAGTAGCCATGCGATGTTATTGTGGTAAGGTGCCACGGGGTAAGGTGCCCCACATGGTAAGTAGCCATGCGATGTTATTGTGGTAAGGTGCCACGGGGTAAGGTGCCCCACATGGTAAGTAGCCATGCGATGTTATTGTGGTAAGGTGCCACGGGGTAAGGTGCCCCACATGGTAAGTAGCCATGCGATGTTATTGTGGTAAGGTGCCACGGGGTAAGGTGCCCCATATGGTAAGAGGCCATACGATATTATTATGGGGATTTACGATGACTCATTCTTTTATGAGGACTGGCGATGGTTCTTTCCGCCAGATGTATGATAGCAATGCTTCATTCCGCTATATTGATTGGCGATGGTTCTTCCGCCAGATGTACGATAGCGATGCCTCATTCCGCTATATTGATTGGCGATGGTTCTTTCCGCCAGATGTATGATAGCGATGCCTCATTCCGCTATATTGATTGGCGATGGTTCTTTCCGCCAGATGTATGATAG
Source organism: Haberlea rhodopensis (assembly GCA_907163345.1). Lineage (NCBI taxonomy): Eukaryota > Viridiplantae > Streptophyta > Magnoliopsida > Lamiales > Gesneriaceae > Haberlea > Haberlea rhodopensis. The sequence continues at coordinate 107,753 of CAJQUN010000159.1, forward strand.
CGATGCCTCATTCCGCTATATTGATTGGCGATGGTTCTTTCCGCCAGATGTATTGATAGCGATGCCTCTTTCCGCTATTATGTGGACGATGATTCATGCTCAGGTGTATAGCGAGGTTTCATGCCACCTATTATATGACGAGGTATCATGCCGTCGATTCTATAGCGATGGCCTGTACCGCTATATATTCAGCACAGGATTTTGGCCGCCTTCGAGCGATGGGTGCTGATTACGTATTATTATGGAGCGACGGAGATAGGTATGCCGCTATCTTGTTAGCGATGAGGTATGAGATATTGCTATTCTATTTAGCATTATTATAGCTGGCATGCGTTGTTATACATGTTTTATTGTGACTATTTTACTAGCATGATGATGAATGATATATGTTGATGTACATGGACCGTCACGAGTTGACTGGGTCATTTAGATGTCATTGTTGACTTGTACCGTCACTAGTTGACGATACCTTAGATGCCATGAGTGGGCATGTGTCGTCACGGGATGGCGATGACGATAGTGCAGGAGATGTCTTATTAGACATGCATCATCGTTACGATGAGCAATGCGTTAAGTATACGTTTTCAGTTGTATGCCTTGGGTGCCTGTGTCGGGCACAAGGAGACGTGTGCGTCACCGATTGACGTGACCCTTATACCGAGCGGGTTGCTCGAAGAATGGATGGACACGTTGTACATGTGATTGTACCGCAGACATTGTTTGAGGCAATCATATTACGAGTGGTGATACCCTTGAGGTATGCTCGTTGGATTGGCTTTTTGGCCATGTTTTTGACGATAGGAGTAATCGTGGAGGAATTACTCGCTTTCTATTGATATGAAATGTGGTAGACATGGTCACACCACCCATGAGGATGTAAGATGGGTCCTAAGGGAGTAGGATCAGGTTATGTTAAGTACATGGGGACATTGAAGTGTCCAGGGTATATCAGCATTGGAGGAATGTTGGGTAAAGACCCACTACTCTATTGATTGTTCTTCCCATGGTATGGTATGCCGTGTGGAAACGTCCATCTGATTGGTAGGTTTGAGGTGAACCTAGTGAGACAGCGATTAGTTTGTCTGCCGCGTGTGTGCAGCACCATGATGGGCTTGCTAGAGCCGTTATACTGCTCGTTGGAACCAAGTTTGGCAAATCGTAAGGTGATACAAAGTGGATTGTGGTGAACTCTGGTAGTCACCACGTCATTTGAAGTTGAGGTTGAGTATGCCTCACAGAAACGTATATATGTTTATGTTTAAATCTTGGGGAGACTTGTCTGGGACAGCTCATGACGTGAAGTACCAACGAGAGAGTCGTCAAGTCGTCGTTGATTCGATCTGAGAATCCATGTATTTGAGTTGCAATGATGCGACTGCTCCTTCGATAGAGGAGGTTTGAAAGTGGAAACCAGGTTTGTTATGTGTACACCGTGGAATACTAGTGTTTCCCTCGTAACGATGTATGTTGGACATCGTGAGTCATGATAAGAGATGTCAAGGAATGAATTCTACGATGGAATCAGGAACGATTCGAATCCTTACAGTTTCAGTTGACTAACTGCCTTTGGATTATTAGCGTTGAGCTGTGCTGACGCTCTTTGACGTTATGATGGATTTGGAAGTTTATTCCACTCCAGAGTTTGACACGAGGTCAACATTCTCGCGGTTGAGGTGTCAGTCAGGATGCGTTCTTACTAGTTGTATTAGAACTAAGGATGACTGTCCGGTCTACAGCCGTAAGTATTGGTTGTTTTGCAGTCATGAGAGACTGACTTTTGGGACGACCCGCATCGAGGTACGTTTTGCCTCTTGGGTGATATGTTGGTTTTGGTATGTCGCTCTGTTTCAGAGTTTGATGAGAGGTAAGTATCCTCACGTTTATTAAGACAATTCTGATATGGTCAAGAATCGAGGTTTTGGCTTCATGTTGTTGGGTGGCCTGGGTGTTACGTGATACACCAGTGCTAATTTCGAGGACGAAATTCTTTTAGTGGGGGATATTGTGATGACCAGGGATTATAGGTGTTAATCCCGTAGTGTTAATACTCCCTAAAGTGGTTTTACGTGGCGATTTGGAGTTTAATCGCGATGTTGGGCCTTCTGGGCTCGTTTAATTGGGTAGTTGGGATCGTTGGATCCAGAGGTTGAGATTGTATTCACATTACGGTGAAAAACCTAAGAGTTGGGTTTTTGATGTGTCTCGGAATCTCGGGTGCTATGTGAGCACCGGTAGGGGGTTTTGGAGTTAGAGAGAGAAGTTTTGAAAACAGATGATTTTTAAGGAATCATGATGTATTTGTGGGGCTATTATTTTTTCGGGGTATTTTGCTATAAATACCATTTAAACCCAAAATTTTAGATTTTATTTCATTTTCAGCCCCAAATCTTCTTCTCCTCCCCCGCGCGCGATCTCCCGCTGCCAGCCCCTGCCCGCGCGCAAAAGCGCTTCGGCCGCCGCCGTCCCGCCGCCGATCGGCGCGTCCGACCTACCCACGGCTTCGTCTCGTCCAGGCGCTCATTTCCCCTCCGGCAATTGAAAGTTTCATCGCGATTTGAGGTCGAATTTTGAGAAAGAGCGGCGATCCCCAATTTCTAGGGTTCATCGGATTTCGTCCGATTTTGCTTCCGATTTCGTTGGGTAACGTTCCTTACCCCTTTTCCATGCTTATGATGTATTTTCCCTACCTATTGTGAATTATTATGTTCGAATTTTGAGGATTGAGTTCGAATTTGTAGAGGTTGGTTCGAATTTCATGATGTGTGGGGGATTTATGTTCGATTTTGGGGATTGTTGGCATGAGGATGATAATTCTTGTTAGGATTCGATTTATTCATGCTTAAATGAATTATGATGCTTAAGTGGGATCGAATTAAGATGTTATGGTTCGAATTTCCCCAATTTCGTAGGGTTTAATTTTCGAATTATTGGGGATTTTTGGCAAAGGTGATGATTCTTGCCATTGATGGTTTAATTCACATCTTAGGTGTATTATGATGCTGGTTGGGTTCGAATTGTGAGTTTAGGGTTCGAATTTTGTAGGATGTTCTTGAACAATTTTCGATATTATCGCATTCGTTTTCCCTCCCTGCATGTACCCTGCCCCGGGTCTTTTAAATGATTTATTGTCGTGTGTTGACAATATTTTGAGGGTTATGAATGTGCTTGAGCATGTGTTACATGTTCGTAAATAATTGTGAATTATTATCGTTTTAGCACATCGTTCCTCGGGGCATGGAACTCGAGCAAGGTTTGGCTCGGACTTCGAGGATTTAAGGTACGTTTAGCGTACGAGCATAGTTTAAATGATGTTTTACAAGTATGATGCATGATTTAAGATATATGATATGTTTTACTATGATGGTATCTGGACTTGGTTACGATATGCTGTTTCACATGGTGGAATGCTCAGTGCCGCTATGAAGCGAGCCAATGATGAGGTGTGGTTGCTACGGAGCAAACACCCATAGTATGACGTTACCTTGAAGTAAGAAATGAGAATGTGGTATTTGATTAGATATCTAGGATATCTGTATTTTATTCCCTATGGGTAATAATAGGAACAGAGACGTAGTTAATCAGAGAAGTGATTAACCAGTATCGGAAGTTAAGGAAATCTCAATATGATATCTAGAATTATGATAATTGCTAGATTAAGTAAGATGTTATGAAAAGATGTTATGAAACGATGTTATGAAATGATGTTATGAAATGTTGCTAATTATTGCTAAATTAAGTAAGATGTTATGAAAAGATGTTATGAAAAGATGTTACGAAAAGATGTTATGAAACGATGTTATGAAATGATGTTATGAAATGTTGCTAATTATTGCTAAATTAAGTAAGATGTTATGAAAAGATGTTATGAAAAGATGTTATGAAACGATGTTTATGAAACGATGTTATGAAATGATGTTATGAAATGTTACCAATCATTACCAAATAAAGTAAGATGTTATGAAAGGTTACTGATTTGAGACTGGCTAGGGTTAACCAATATGATGATTAACTGCATATTCAAGATTTGATGATTTATCTGTTTTGAGAACAGGGTTATTACAGGGATACGCTATGACGAGGATGATACCATCCAGGAAGTATCATATATGTTCCACAATATTTACATTTTCGTAAATTATGTACTATGTCATTATGATTATGAAATTGTGGAATTGGTATGCTCACCCCGTTGGGGGCTGTCTCTGTTGGGACAGGTGAACAGGTACATCGATGGCTTTGGAGATGAGCTCGAGCTGTTGATTGGATGTACTCCCAGGATTGCGGTACTAGGGCTTGATGGAGCACGGTATCGTATAGAGTACCCATATACCCATGATGGTTTTATACATATTCATGATGCTCGCATGTGAGCACGAGTTATACTTGTATATGGGTTGTATGTAAAGGCATGAGCCTTTCTCTCTTTCATTCTATGTTGCATGCAATTAGAGGTAGAATTGCTAAATGATAAGAGAGTCATTGGTGTATTATGTGGGTGTTGAAACCCACCTTTGGGTCATTGTGTGTGTCTCCCTGGCTGGGTTTATTGATTATTATGAGTTTATGTGCTGGCCGGGAATTATTTATATGCTGATTTTTTCGGGATAGCTCTATTTATGGGGGACTCTTATTTTTTAAAAGTTTACAATGTGAAAAGTGACACCAAGGGGTTGGTAAAGGGCAAAATTTGAGCAATTTTAAGCGGCGCATTCCCAGCCGCCGATCGATCGGCGCGTCCGACCTACCCACGGCTTCGTCTCGTCCAGGCGCTCATTTCCCCTCCGGCAATTGAAGTTTCATCGCGATTTGAGGTCGATTTTGAGAAAGAGCGGCGATCCTAGGGTTCATCGGATTTCGTCCGATTTTGCTTCCGATTTCGTTGGGTAACGTTCCTTACCCCTTTTCCATGCTTATATGATTTCCCTACCTATTGTGAATTATTATGTTCGAATTTTGAGGATTGAGTTCGAATTTGTAGAGGTTGGTTCGAATTTCATGATGTGTGGGGGATTTATGTTCGATTTTGGGGATTGTTGGCATGAGGATGATAATGCTTGTTAGGATTCGATTTATTCATGCTTAAATGAATTATGATGCTTAAGTGGGATCGAATTAAGATGTTATGGTTCGAATTTCCCCAATTTCGTAGGGTTTAATTTTCGAATTATTGGGGATTTTTGGCAAAGGTGATGATTCTTGCCATTGATGGTTTAATTCACATCTTAGGTGTATTATGATGTTGGTTGGGTTCGAATTGTGAGTTTAGGGTTCGAATTTTGTAGGATGTTCTTGAACAATTTTCGATATTATCGCATTCGTTTTCCCTCCCTGCATGTACCCTGCCCCGGGTCTTTTAAATGATTTATTGTCGTGTGTTGACAATATTTTGAGGGTTATGAATGTGCTTGAGCATGTGTTACATGTTCGTAAATAATTGTGAATTATTTATCGTTTTAGCACATCGTTCCTCGGGGCATGGAACTCGAGCAAGGTTTGGCTCGGACTTCGAGGATTTAAGGTACGTTTAGCGTACGAGCATAGTTTAAATGATGTTTTACAAGTATGATGCATGATTTAAGATATATGATATGTTTTACTATGATGGTATCTGGACTTGGTTACGATATGCTGTTTCACATGGTGGAATGCTCAGTGCCGCTATGAAGCGAGCCAATGATGAGGTGTGGTTGCTACGGAGCAAACACCCATAGTATGACGTTACCTTGAAGTAAGAAATGAGAATGTGGTATTTGATTAGATATCTAGGATATCTGTATTTTATTCCCTATGGGTAATAATAGGAACAGAGACGTAGTTAATCAGAGAAGTGATTAACCAGTATCGGAAGTTAAGGAAATCTCAATATGATATCTAGAATTATGATAATTGCTAGATTAAGTAAGATGTTATGAAAAGATGTTATGAAACGATGTTATGAAATGATGTTATGAAATGTTGCTAATTATTGCTAAATTAAGTAAGATGTTATGAAAAGATGTTATGAAAAGATGTTACGAAAAGATGTTATGAAACGATGTTATGAAATGATGTTATGAAATGTTGCTAATTATTGCTAAATTAAGTAAGATGTTATGAAAAGATGTTATGAAAAGATGTTATGAAACGATGTTATGAAACGATGTTATGAAATGATGTTATGAAATGTTACCAATCATTACCAAATAAAGTAAGATGTTATGAAAGGTTACTGATTTGAGACTGGCTAGGGTTAACCAATATGATGATTAACTGCATATTCAAGATTTGATGATTTATCTGTTTTGAGAACAGGGTTATTACAGGGATACGCTATGACGAGGATGATACCATCCAGGAAGTATCATATATGTTCCACAATATTTACATTTTCGTAAATTATGTACTATGTCATTATGATTATGAAATTGTGGAATTGGTATGCTCACCCCGTTGGGGGCTGTCTCTGTTGGGACAGGTGAACAGGTACATCGATGGCTTTGGAGATGAGCTCGAGCTGTTGATTGGATGTACTCCCAGGATTGCGGTACTAGGGCTTGATGGAGCACGGTATCGTATAGAGTACCCATATACCCATGATGGTTTTATACATATTCATGATGCTCGCATGTGAGCACGATTATACTTGTATATGGGTTGTATGTAAAGGCATGAGCCTTTCTCTCTTTCATTCTATGTTGCATGCAATTAGAGGTAGAATTGCTAAATGATAAGAGAGTCATTGGTGTATTATGTGGGTGTTGAAACCCACCTTTGTCGTCATATGTGTGGTGTCTTCCCTGGCTGGGAATTTACTTGCATTACTGCTTTCTGCTGAGTATTATGTGTTCCCTGGCCGGGAATTATGTTATATGCTGTGCTCTTTTTTTCGGGATAGCTCTATTTATGGGGAGACTCTGCCCAAATTTTTATAAAAGTTTACAATGTGAAAAGTGACACCAAGGGGTTGGTAAAGGGCAAACATATGAGTCAATCATTGACAGGCAATGATTAAGTATCACCAGAGCTTCCCGATTGACATTTTATAGAAAGCATGTACCACACATAGTGGTTAATACACTAATCAAGGGTTAAGTATACGGGGTCCTTACAAGTGTCGACCCTATTGGCGGAGCTAGACATATTTGAGGCGATCAGGAAGGCCCAGAAGTCCGATAGTGAGGTTCAGAGATGGACATCATTGATACTTCAGGGTCAGCCATCCAAGTTCAGAATGGCTGAGGATGATTCCTTGAGACTGGGCAACCGATGGGTAGTCCCAGATGCACCAGGACTGCGTAAAGGAATATTGGAGCGGGCTCACAGTAGTCGTTTCAGTATCCACCCAGGGGGAAAGAAGATGTACAAAGATCTATGCGATCAATTCTGGTGGAGACGCATGAAGCGTGAGGTAATCATTTTTGTTAAAAGATGTTTGATCTGCCAGCAGGTAAAGGCAGAGAGGCAGAGGCCTGGTGGAGAGCTGAAGAGCTTAGAGGTTCCTGAATGGAAGTGGGAGCATATATCTATGGATTTCGTGACCCACTTGCCAAGGACGACCTCAGGATTTGATGCGATCTGGGTGATCGTAGATAGGCTAACGAAGACGGCTCATTTCATCCCTTATAGTATGTCGTATACATACTTAAAGATGGCCCAAATGTATATACGGGTTGTTGTGAGATTGCATGGTATTCCAGTCTTGATAGTGTCTGACAGAGACCCGAGATTCACTTCACATTTCTGGGAGGGTCTCCAGACAGCTTTGGGCACAGAGGTGAGACTGAGTACGGCCTATCACCCTCAGACAGACGGCCAAACAGAGCGTACCATTCAGACGCTCGAGGACATGTTGAGGGCGTGTGTTTTGGAGTTTGATACTCCGTGGCAGGATTCAGTGCCGCTGGTGGAGTTCTCCTATAATAACAGTTATCAAGCGAGCATTCAAATGGCCCCTTTTGAAGCTCTGTATGGACGACGATGTAGATCACCGTTGTATTGGGAGGACTTGACTAGCAAAGCGGTCGGAGGACCGGATATGATCAGGGATATGGAAGGTAAGATAAAGTTGATACGCCTAAAGATGAAAGCGGCCCAGGATAGGCAAGCGGCCTATGAATAAGCGGCGACGACCGCTAGAATTCCAGTTAGGAGACAGGGTCTTCTTAAAGATCTCGCCCTTCAGGGGCGTGGTTCGTTTTGGGATGCGGGGAAAGTTATCTCCGAGGTATGTTGGGCCATATGAAGTTTTACAGCGTATCGGTACTTTGGCATATCGTTTGGCTCTACCGCCATCCTTGTCTGGCATACACGATGTTTTCCATGTCTCTATGTTGAGGAAGTATGAGCCAGACCCGTCCCATGTCTTACAGCCTACTGAAGTTCAGTTAGACTCAGATGTGTCCTACGTAGAACGACCAATCAGAATTCTGGATCGAGAGGATCGCAGACTACGAAGTAAAGCTATACCGATGGTCAAAGTTTAGTGGGATCGTCGGGGTGTCGAGGAGGCTACGTGGGAGACGGAACGGCATATGGTGCAGCACTATCCGGAACTATTCTCTGGTATGTTTTTATGTTTAGTTTCGATACGATGATGCATGTGGATTTCGGGGACGAAATCTTATAAGTAGGGGAGTAATGTAATACCCCCGAAATGTAATATGATTATGTTCTATGATGATGAATTATGATGTGTTTAAGGGTTATGGTGTATTTAAATTGGGGGCCACGATTTATGTTATGATGATATGATGTGGGGAGCTTGTTGGGTATTTTAAGGGATGTATTAATTATATGAAGTTAGAAAATATCGAGTGAGGATATTTTAATACATCGTACTAAATACCGGGACACATTTAAACACCACATAGCACCCCAACCACACCACCCCACCCCCACCACTCGGTCACCTCACCCTCCCCCACTTGTTCAACCCATACCCCCCACTTGCCTAACCCATGCTACCACTCAATCAAAAACTCCATCTCCTTCTCTCCTCCCCTTCTCCTCCATTTTCATCCCAGAACAAGCTGCTTTAAGGCAAGGAAAGCTTGGTAAAAGTGTTCAAAGTCCTTGCAAAAAGAGGAGCAAGAAGAGGGGTAAGGATGTGTACTCTGTTTTTCGGAGGTCTTTGGTTAAGCTTGGGTTTTGGTGGGATGTTTTATTGCATGATAAATATAAGTATGGGTGGGACCTTGGTAGGGATGCTTACATGGTAGTATTATGTAACTACTAGCATGTTTATTCGAGCATGTTACATGTTTTATATGATAGATTTCTAGTTATGAAACTATGTGATCGAAAATCTGGGTAATGCCATGATGCCCTGTTTTCTGTAAGTTGGTTGAACTCTAAGTTTATGATGATGTTATGATGCATGTTGGCTTAGGTTTTGTTAAACCTTTGATTTAAGTGCTTACATGGATGTTTTATGAAGTTCTTCACATGTTATTTTCAGCAAGAAAGATGTGTTATGAAGTAGAAAAGATGGTGTGAAATGAGGTGCTCAAAAATCTGGGGAAATCCCGATTTTTTCAGAGCTCTCGATCGATCGAGATTTGGTCCCGATCGATCGAGCGAGACAAAAGGTCTAAACATGTTTTCAAAATTTTGGTGCCGATCGATCGAAGGATTTCTCGATCGATCGGTGAAGCTCCTCGATCGATCGGTAAAATGTTCGATCGATCGAGCGAGGCAGGAAGCCAAGACACTGTTGGTGCACAGTGTCTCGATCGATCGAGACCTAGGGCCGATCGATCGAGAGAGGCAGAAAGTTGAAAATTATGATGATGTTTTATTTTGTTAGTTTATGATGTAAGATGGTTTTGAGGCATCTAATATGGTATTATGTGGTCTTGTAGAACCATCCCAGGTACCGGCACCATCAAGGAGATAAAGTCTGTTGACTCCTCCTCTTTTTGAAAAGGTACGTAAGAAGCGTACGGGCATCGGACGGTAACACACATCTCTATTCTACAACTATGCTTTTATTGCATGAGTATTCACGATGAAATGACGGTGTTTATACGATGTTTACACGATGATGTTTATATGATGTTTATACGATGAAGTTCATATGATGTTTATTGCTTATACGATGCTTATATGAGGACATTTATGTGATGTATTGTGGTAAGATGCCACGGGGTAAGATGCCCCACATGGTAAGAGGCCATGCGATGTATTGTGGTAAGATGCCACGGGGTAAGATGCCCCACATGGTAAGAGGCCATGCGATGTATTGTGGTAAGATGCCACGGGGTAAGATGCCCCATATGGTAAGAGGCCATACGATGATGTTGTGGTAAGATGCCACGGGGGTAAGATGCCCCATATGCATGATTCTAAATCAGGGACAACAATAAGAAGTGAATGTATAACCAGCATATTACTTAACCAATGTTTCATGCATTTACTATGATGTTTATAATGTTAAGTAAGATTATATATGCTCATGATGTGTTGTCCTTGTAGGTACACTTTTGGACGAAAGGACTAAGGGTCGGGTTGAGGCAGTGAGCTACTAGGAACACGGGAATGCATAGGATTCAAGTTATGATTAGTATCTACTCTAGGAGTAGTGTAAATCTAAATGACATTCTTTTGGAATGTAATGAATTATTTTTGAAGTTTTGTATTTTGGCCTGTAATCCTGTTAGCTCGTGTAACAACCAAAACCTTAAGATGTTACCTTAATGCATGATTTGTCCTTCTTATGTCTTTTAATCACTGTTAAGGTGGGAAGACCCCACACATGTGCCCTGCCCCGGGTCTTTTAAATGATTAATTGTCGTGTGTTGACAATATTTTTTAGGGTTATGGGTGTGCTTGAGCATGGGTTGCATGTTCGTAAATAATTGTGAATTATTTATCGTGTTAGCACATCGTTCCTCGGGGCATGGAACTCGAGCAAGGTTTGGCTCGGACTACGGAGATTTAAGGTACGTGCGACGTACGAGCATTACTTATATGAGAGCATTTGTGAAATGCATAATGTATTTTGATTGCATTAGATGGTTGTGCGTATGGTTATACATATATGTGTTGATATAGCTATGGAACGACCTAATCTTGATATCGCCGCCACAAGCGTGCGTGATATTAGAGTTGTATGACCTCATAAGATATATGGGGTACTGGATGTATATGACCATTGTAGGGCATTGAGATGCCTGAGAATGATCGTGGAATCATGTATTCATTATAAGACATGTGAGATGTCTAAGTATAATGGAGAATTGGTAAAATAAATGCTAGGCATTTGAGTTATCTGTGATTGATAGCGAGGTTGAGAAATCAATATTTGATATTGACATATCCATATTTGCCTGTATAATGAATTTGGAATCACTATATATTGATATTCGAGAATTCGTCATGCGATGAGTTAAATCAATGTGTTGATTTACTGATTTTTGAGATTTGATGAGTTTGATGATTGTGAGAACAGGGACAGTACACGGAATCCCGGATGAGTACGTTGCCATCCAGGGAGTATCATTTAAAATTCATAGCATTTACTTTTGTTGTAAATTATGAATTTCATTATTATGATTATGGGATTTTGTGTATTGGTATGCTCAGATCGTTGGGGGCTGTCTCTGTTGGGACAGGTGAACAGGTACATCGATGACTTTGGAGCTGAGCTCAAGCTGTTGATTGGATGTACTCCCAGGATCGTGGTACCAGGGCTTGATGGAGCACGGTATCGTATAGGGTACTTATATACACCTGAGGATTATATACACATTCATGATGCTCGCATGTGAGCACGGTTATACTTGTATATGGGATGTATATAAAGGCATGAGCCTTTCTCTCTGTCATTCTATGTTGCATGCAATTAAGGGTAGAATTGCTAATGATATGAGAGTCATTGGTGTATTATGTGGGTGTTGAAACCCACTTTTGTTGTCTTATGTGTGGTGTCCTCCCTGGCTGGGAATTTACTTAGTGTTGCTGTATTCTGTTGAGTATTGTGTTTTCCCTGGCCGGGAATTATATTGTGTGATGTGCTTTTGTTTCGGGATAGCTCAATTTATGGGGAGACTCTGCCCAAATTTTTATAAAAGTCCACAATGTAAAAAGTGGTGTAATGGGGATGGAAATGGGCGAAATCTATGAGTCTATTTATCGGTAGAGATGATCTTAATGTTGAATATTAAAGAAATTTTGTAATTGCCATTCAATGGTAAAGTATCATCTGAGTTTCCCGATTGATTTTAAATTGAAATCATGTGCCACACATAATGATTAATACACTAATCAAGGGTTAAGGGCTTTGGGTTCTTACAGATTCACATTCGTGCATATGGGCATCTTACCCCATCGTATGGCATCTTACAATATCATAACATCGTGTGGCATCTTACCACATGGGCATCTTACCCTATCATATGGCATCTTACCATATCATAACATCATGTGGCATCTTACCACGTGGGCATCTTACCCAATCGTATGGCATCTTACCATATCATAACATCGTGTGGCATCTTACCACGTGGGCATCTTACCCAATCGTATGGTCTCTTACCATATCATAACATTGTATCATATATAGACATCATATAAACATCATCGTTACTTATCATAATCATCCTCATAGACATCATATCCTCTTCACTCATCATAAACATCATCATCATAAACTTACTTATCATAATCATCATCATAAACATCATATCCTCTTCACTCATCATAAACATCATCTCATAAACATCTTAAATACTTATACGATTATTGCATAGTCATAGTGTAAGAATATGTTACCGTCCGATGCCCATACGCGTCTTACGTACCTTAATTCCCAAAGGTAGAGAAGTTGGAGAACTTTATCTCCTTGACATTGTGGGTACCTGGGATGGTTCTACACAACCATACAAATCGATATTAGAGCTAATTATAGTTCCATATCCAAAAATCCCACAAAAACATCAAAAACACATAATTATGTGTCTCGCGATCGATCGCTGGGTTGTCCCGATCGATCGCGAGATCACACTGCCCGTTGTTGAAATTTTGAGTCTTCGGCGATCGATCGCCACTTTTGGTGCGATCGATCGCCAAATGCTACTGGCGCGCACTGGTGGCTCGCGATCGATCGCCAAGAACGGGCGATCGATCGCCGAGTCCTGAACCACGAAAAATCGCCATTTTTGAGCATTTTACAAGCTCTACCTCAAACCATTCGAACCCAAACTTTCCTACAACATTAACATCATCATAACCCACTAAAACCCATATAAAACACTTCAAAAATCATACCCCAAACATATAAAACATATACTCAAAACAAACCCACCCAAAACACCTCAAAATCATCCCATTTCAAAACAAAACATCATAAAAACTCTAGGAAGGGTTCCATACCTCTTGTAGGCTCCAAATCTTAACAAAGATCACACAAACAAAGGTTTTGTGAAGCTTTCCTTCTCCTTCCTTGGTGAATTTCGAAAATGGGAGATGGGTTAGGGTTGAGGAATGAGTTGGGGATTTTAAAAGTGATTGGTAAAGTAAGTGGGTATAGTGGGAAAAAAGGGGGTTATAAGGTTAATATTAAAATTATACACCAAAGTTAACATGATGTATAAAACACCCCAACATGGTGTTTCAAAAGCATTTACAAAAATGCATTAAACTCCCACTAAATCATGCTTTCCTCATAATTGATAATCAATACAATTAAATCATGTTAACACTTCATTACCCATCACATAATCATTTACCATGATAAATAATCACATAACCATCATTAATGCCCAAATTGCATATAATTAATTTCGGGGCATCACAGTTCCACTACTCATAAATATCTCAAATACGTGTTGTGGTACGTTTACCTGTAAGGCGTATCCAATAATTCATCGAGCAAACCTGCTCGGCATAATGGTCTCGTCAACTAGTGACTCAGACGCTACCATGTGCCCACCATTGGCACCCCAACCATACGACTAAATACATATACCTAAATGTATACTTTTTTTTATCGTAACGACAGTACCCGTCTACATAGAACATCCACTATGCCATCATCATCTAGTGACGGTACATGTCAACACATGACATCCACAATATCATCGTCAGCTCGTGACGGTACATGTCAATACATGACATCCACAATCTCATCGTCAACCCGTGACGGTACATGTCAATACATGACATCCACAATAATACTAACAAAACAATAATATGCCATAACTCATTGCTAACAAGATAGCGGTATACCTGTATTCCATGCCCAGTAGCGGTATGCAATCAGCACACATCGCTCAAAGGCGGCACAATCATGTGCTACGTACATAGCGGCATAACCCATCGCTATAAAATCGGCGGCATACGTCCTCGCTATATAATCAACAGCATGAAACATCGCTATTTAATCAGGGGCATGAACCCTAGCTATAGAATCAGCGGCATAAATCATCGCTATAGAATCAGCAGCATAGACCCTCACTATAGAATCAGCGGGATGAAACATCGCTACATATATCTGGCGGCATGAACCATCGCCATAGAATTAGCGGAATGAACCATCGCTATATACATATCCGGCGGCATGAACCATCGCCATGGAATTAGCGGAATGAACCATCGCTATATACATATCCGGCAGCATGAACCATCGCCATAGATTAGCAGAATGAACCATCGCTATATACATATCCGACGGCATGAACCATCATCATAGAATTAGCGGAATGAACCATCGCTATATACATATACGACGGCATGAACCATCGCCATAGAATTAGCCAATACCTAGCCTTGTTATAGCAGTGTATTTTAATGCACCTCGCTTTTCATGACCACGGTACTAATACCCCTCGCTTCGACATATTAGCGCCATAGAATAACCTCGCTTTAATGCGACATGTGGAATTTACCATCGCTTCAACATTTAGCGGCAAATATTCTTTCCTCGCTACGATATGACAGCGGCAAGTATTCTGTTATCGCTTCAAATGACAGCGGCAAAGCATTCAAAATCATCACTCGCACATAACAACGACTCCTGGGATATGCACCAAGCATCCAATCCATACCTGCAACCACAATGCATAATCCATTATGTATACAAAGTACATGTTAATCACCAATGATAGTCTTGTTATAACAGTGTAGTTTAATTCACATCGCTAGCCATGACCGAGGCACTAATACCCTCGCTTCGACATATTAGCGGCATACAATAACCTCGCTTTAATGCGACATGCGGAATTTACCATCGCTTCAACATTTAGCGGCAAATCTTTCCTTGCTATGATATGACAGCGGCAAGTATTCTATCATCGCTTCAAATGATGGCGGCAAAGCATTAAAATCATCACTCGAGCATAACAACGACTATACATACTATGCACCAAACATCCAATACGTATATGCAACCACAATGCATAATCCAAGATGTATATAAAATACATGTTACCGTTTGGTCCCCGTTTATCGCGTACGCCCAAATTAACCCTCTCAAGTTAATAGCAGTAAATGTGTAGTAGCGTGAGTAGGGATCGATCCCACGGGGAAGTGAACACTTTTATGCTAACAAGTATCAAAATAGGGGGTTATCGAATTTCTTTAACTATAACTAAATTAAATGAAAGCAAACAATTAACTAGTTTATCAAGATTAAGAAGCGATTCTTGGTTTTCGGTCAACTTTACCTTTGGAAATCATTCACTTGATCATCAAATTACTAACTTATGAATTCATTCAATTATTCATCAATTGAAAACTTAATTCCTTACTTACCTAAATCGTGGTAAAAATGAAAACAGCATTCAATTCGACTCTTATCAAATCTTTAACCAAAACTACAGCCGTTAAGATTGAATCAATGATAGTTCAAAACTAGTAAGCTTGATGAATCTAATTAATAAGAACTACAGCCGTTGAAATTAATTATCCAATCGTTCTTCCTAAGAATTTAATAACACCAACAGCAGGTAATTATCAATCTTAGTTGCTTTTCAATTAGCATTAGATATTGCATGTGATTACTAGGTGATCAATCTATTAATCTAACACAACAATCATAAGAATCATAATCTGAAAAACAAATTGAAATCGAATTGAAAATTCAACAATCAAATCAAAATTTTCACAAGTCTTTCTATTCCAAAGGCAAGTATCCCTCAACCAAGAATCAAGGTGTTTAGCCTTGCATAATTAAATCTAAAACTAACAAAAATTGTATTAAAAACAATAAACAATCAATAGAAAAGAAAGTTACTAAAGCGAAGCACGATTCCAGCTTGTTGATTCCGTCTTCGTTCTTCGAGCGTCTTTACAAAAATTGAAAGAAAAATTATTCTAAAAAAATAAAAATATGTTCTAAGGTCTGAAATATCTCTCAAAAAGGCTGAAATTTCGAGTTATAGAGGTTAGAAGGCTGAGGGGTAGGTTAGAATTCATGTAGGAAGGAAAGAAATCAATAATCCAAGCTTTCCAAAACTCTGCTGGCGATCGATCGGCGCTGGCTGGCGATCGATCGCCAGCCTTTATTTTTCAGGCAGATTGTTTCGGCGATCGATCGCGGATTTTTGCCGCTTTTTGGCGAGTTTCGTATTTGGCCGTAACTTTCTCGTACGAACTCCGAATTTGATGAATCAGCTGTCCATGCGAAAAAACTCAAAGTTCTACAACTTTTCTATGGACCACATTTCCAAAACATGGCTCGAACATATAGAAATTTGAGGAGAAAGGAGCAACATGTGTCTTGAATTCTGATTTTTTCCCTCTTTTCTTTAACTTTAGTAATTCTTTCATCATTTTAGCTTGATTTCTTCACACCCTACATTTACACAAATATACGATTAGGTAGCATATGTATCAATTTATCCATCAAAATATACCAAATCGTAGATAATTAAGAGCAATAGATGTGTCTATTTCTAGTCACATCACATAACCATAAATACAAAGTACTTCCTGTATTCCAATGCGTTTAAAAACGCTCCCCTTGGTTGTCCCTGTACCACAACTCATAATCATAATCAATGGATTATATTACGGTTCCACAAATGTCATGACATATAATTATTTCATCAACATGTTCCTAGGCCCACAACAGCCACAAAGAGCAAACCACTGCTCTGATACTACTAATGTAAGGACCTTGTGCCCTTAACCCGCTATTAGTGTACTAACCCATGTATTTAGTGCATACAATCATATAATCAGGGGGGGAAAAACCACATGCTACCATAGCATAACATACAAATAATAAAATTTCTTACATTAAACCATGTAATGTCCAATTTTCCCCAATCAAGTCCACTTACATAGCATGCACCCTTATAATACACTAACATGTTCTCAATTCATTTAGCAATTCCTCACATTAATTGCATGCAAATATGAATGAAAATAAGACCCTTGCCTTTTTATACAAACCATATATACAAATAACAATGCTCACATGCGAGCATCAAATGAGAGAATGTGTATTTAATGTATAAAGTACTCTACACGATACCAGCACTGGTACCTCGATCCTGGAAGTACCTCTAATCCATAGCTCGATCTCCACTATGGAGCTACTGTTGTACCTGTTCCACCTGCCTCAACAGAGACAGCCCCCACACGGGGCGAGCATACCAATACCACCATTCCATAATCACAATATCACAGTTCATAATTTATAAAATTTAAAGCCATGAACTTTAAAAGACACTCCCTGGATAGTATCATCCTCATAGGGAATCCTCTGTGATGTTCATGTTCTCAAAATAACCGAATCCATCAAATTCCCAAAAGCCATTTAACTCTCCATAGCAGCACCATATAATTTTCAATACTAGTAATAGTGAATCATGCATTTCACAATTGCAATAATATAAAAGACTATGCTCGTAAGTCATACATACCTTATAATTTCGTATTCCGAATCAAACATTGCCTTAGTACCGTGACCCAATGAATTATGTACTAACACACAAAAATAACTCACAATTATTTAGAGCACAAAACACATACCCAAGCACGAATCAAACCCCCAAATACATCATCAATGTACCCATACAAGTTCCTAAAAATTTAAGGAGAATTTTTTTTTATTTAAAATTTTACTATTCAACCTTACCGATCGATCGGTAACTTCTACCAATCGATAGGTAAAACCAAGATTTTCCATTTTTGGCTACTGCACTCGACCGATCGATCGGTAGAACCCTGAAACTCAAAAATCACCATTTCAGCACCTCAAATCCTTCCCCAAACTCAAACCAACAATTACCAACAACCACAACACTTCATAAACTCCATTAAAACCCATAAAACACTAAATATAATAATTTAACAATTTTCTCCAAAAAATCCCAAAACCCAAATTCATTACATACCCAACTAAACACCATAAAATTACTACCAATACGAAGATAAAAGCGATGGGAAGAATATTACCCAATTATCTTCGAGAAACCTCGCTCCGAGATCGAGCCTAGCTCGATTCTTCCATGGGAGGAGAAAAGAAAGGTTTGGGGAAATGGGGGAAGAAACGTGGGAGATGAGAGAGAGAGAGAGAGAGGTGGAAAATGACTAAACACTGAGCCCTCTTGGCATATATATAGTACCAAGGCTCTAAAATCCCGAGTCCTCCACAAATACATCATGACTCATTAAAAATCATTTGTGTTCAAAATTACCTCTCAATCTCAATTTCCATCACCAGCCCCAACTCAAATCACCTCAGACCCCAAATCCCATCAAAAACCAAATTCCAAATTTTAACACCACGATGTAAATACAATCTCATCCCTTGGATCCAACGACTCCAAATACCAGATTTAAAATCCTAGGGAGTCCCAACACCGCAATTAATTCATAATTGCCCAATTAAAATCCAGAAAGGATCATTACCACACCGGGATTTACACCATTAATTGTGATGTCCGGGGATTAATGGTGTTAATCACGGTATGGTAATAATCCTTGATGGATTTTTTTAATCGTGGCAATTAGGAATTAATTGTGATTTTGGGTCTCCCGAGGTTGTTAAATCGGGCATTTGGGATCGTTGGATCCAAAGGTTGAGATTGTATTCTCATTTTGGTGGAAAACCTATGAATTGTGTTTTAGTGGGACTTGGCGTCCGGGGTGCCTTATGTTGGGGCTAGTCTGGGGATTTGATGTTGGAGAGAGAGTTTTTGGAAACAGATGATTTTTAATGAATCATGATGTAATTGTGGAGGTATTGGTATTTTGGGGCATTTTTGCTATATATACCAGTTGGACTCGGGATTCCGTCATTCGGAATCCATTTCTCTCTCTCTCTCTCTCTCTCTCTCTCTCTCTCTCTCTCCCTCTCTCTCTCTCTCTCTTTATCGATCCAAACCCTTCCCCCCATTTCCCTCTTCTCCCTTGATGGGAAATTTGATGGTAGCTTGGCTCGGGAGCCGGTTTTCTCGAAGATAATCAGGTATTAATTTTCCCCTCGTCATTGGCTTCGATTTGATAGTAGTATGGTAGCTTTTGGTTGAGGTTTTGGTTGGCTATGGGTTTTGGGAATTTTTGGCTAAAATCATATGTTGAGTTTTTAAAGTTTTAATTGGCTTTAAATGTTGTATTTGAGGTGTTGGTGGTGTATGGGGTGTTGATTTTGAGTTTGGGTGTGAAAAACACCATGGAAGCTCGATTTTTTCGGAAAATCGCAGGTGGCGATCGATCGCCGAGGTGGGGCGATCGATCACGACGAGCAGTCCAATTTTTTAAGGCGATGAACAGTGCAGGCGATCGATCGCGAGGTCTCGGCGATCGATCGCGAGCGGGTTGGCGATCGATCGCGAGGATTGGCGATCGATCACGAGAAGGCACTGGATGGCCACTGGAGTGTGGCGATCGATCGCCACCCGAAGGAAATGTTTTTTTTGGAATTTTTTTTGGAAAATGTCGGGATTTTGGAACCGAGGGTTAAAGGGGCCGTTTCCGGGGCAATGTCTACATTCCAATGGGAATGCTATACTTTTAAAATGGATTGGGTGAGACCAAAGTTTAATAAAACGGAATTCCCGGTTGAATTCTTGGATATCTCTTAAACTTGTTAAATGGTATATTTTGGGTATTATGCATGCTTAGCCGGGGGGCTTTTATTTTGGTAGTCGTCATGGATTGATGATATGATTGGGAGCTATGAACGTGCTTGGACACGTGGTTGCATGCTTATGTTTGATTGTGAATTATTTGTGTTTTAGCACATACTTCTTGAGGAATGGGACTCAAGCAAGGTTCGGCTTGGACTGCGGAGACTTAAGGTACGTATGACGTACGAGCATGGCCTATTATAGTGTTGCAACTGTAAAATGCATGGTGTGTGATAATTGTACTAAATGGATATTGGAACACTGGTATATGGTAATTGCATTATATGGACATTGAAATATGTGGCATGTGGTAATTGCATCGGATAAGTATTGAAATGCATGGTGCACGATATTTGCTATAAATGGATAACAATATGCATGGTAAATGGTATTTGCGTCAAATGGTTATACATTGGGAACCTTACGGTGCCGCCATTGAGCGAGCAATGATTCGGGATGCTGTCGCCGTTGAGCGACCATCACTTATGACACCGCTATTGTTGAGCGTGCGCGAGGTTTAGTATGCCGCCATTGTGGAGCGAGCAATGAAACAGGAATATGGAATTATTGGTTAGATATATGTGATATCTATGGTCCTTTACGTTATGTTTTTACCATATTGATCATGGAACTAGCATGATAGAACGGTATTAGTTAATCTATGTGACGATTAACTGGCTTTGGGAATTTGATGAGTTTGGTTATTTTGAGAACAGGGACAATACAGGGGATCCCGGATGAGGGTGTTACCATCCAGGGAGTATCTTTTAAATTATAGCATTTACATTATGTATTTGAATTGCAATGTTATGCTTATTGGATTGGTGGTATCGGTATGCTCACCCCGTGTGGGGGCTGTCTCTGTTGGGGCAGGTGTTACCGGTGTAGCAGCGGCTTTGGAGTTGAGGCCAGGCTGTTGATTAGAGGTACTTCCAGGATCGAGGTACCAGAGCTGGTTGGATATGCACATAGATCCAGAGTTGAGATCGAGTTGCGCTTGGGAGGTGCTTCCAGGGTCGAAGCACCAGTAACTGTATATAGTAGAGTGTTTTATACATTAGATACACGCGTGTTCATTGGGTGCTCTTACGTGAGTACATTTTACGTGTATATGGAATGTATAAATAGGCTACGGCTCTTCTCTATTCATTTATGGTTTGCATGCAATTAAATAAGGAATTGCTAAATGAACTAAGAGCATGTTAGTGTATTATGAGGGTGCATGTTATATGAATAATCTTGGTTGGGGAATTTGAATATTATGTGGACTAAATGCAAGAAATTTTCTGGATAGCATATGGTGTTGCACTTGCATATGGTTTTCCCCATGATAGTATGATTATATGCACTAATGGTATGGCTTAATACACTAATAACGGGTTAAGGGCACTGGGGTCCTTACATTAGTGGTATCAGAGCAGTGGTTAGCTCTTTGGGGCTGTTGAGGGCCTAGGAAAATGTTAATGGGAAATGAGAAGCACATACTTATGCATGATGGTAATTAGTGTTGTATGACACAACTATATTGTTTATGTGCGTTTATGATATGTGTTCATAATTGGATTATGTTGTTGCTAACCATGGTGGTTGCAGGGTCTTATGAGACATGCATTACGGTTGCATATATATCGGAGTGATGATTTTAATGCTTTGCCGCTAAATGTTGAAGCGACGGTAAAATTCTGCATGTCACATTTGAAGCGAGGTGCATTAAAATACACTCATGGCGATGTTTATCGGAATACGGGTTATGCATTATGGTTGCATGCATGGCGTAGCGATGTGAATACTTGCCGCTTCATGGCGTAGCGATGTGAATACTTGCCGCTGATATGAAGCGAAGAACACGACCACTGTCATATCTTAGCGAGGGGTATTTCCGCTGTCATGTAAAGCGAGGGGTATTTCCGCTGTCATGATTAAAACGAGGAGTAATAGTGCCGCTGTCATACCGTAGCGATGAGAGAATATTTGCCGCTGATATGAAGCGAAGAACACGGCCGCTGTCATATTGTAGCGAGGGATATTATTTGCCGCTGGTATGTCGAAGCGTGATAGTGATGAAGATATTTGCCGCTCATATGAAGCGAAGAACACGACCGCTGTCATATTATAGCGAGGGATATCATTCCGCTATTCTATTGGTGATGGTTTATGCCACCAGGTATTCTTAGCGATGGTTCATTCCGCTATTCTATTGGCGATGGTTTATGCCACCGGGTATTCTTAGTGATGGTTCATTCTGCTATTCTATTGGCGATGGTTTATGCCGCCGGGTATTCTTAGCGATGGTTCATTCCGCTATTCTATTGGCGATGGTTTATGCCGCCGGGTATTCTTAGCGATAGTTCATTCCGCTATTCTATTGGCGATGGTTTATGCCGCCGGGTATTCTTAGCGACGGGTCTTTCCGCTACTTCTATTGGCGATGGTTCTTGCCGCCAGGTATTATATAGCGACGGGTCTTTCCGCTACATCTATGACGATGGTTCATGCTGCCAGGTATCATATAGCGATGGTACATTCCGCTACATCTATGGCGATGGTTCATACCGCCGGATATCTATAACGATGTTTCATGCCGCTGACTTTATGGCAAGGGATCATGCCGCTGACTCTATAGCGATGGGTTATACCGCTATGTACGTAGCACTGGATTATGCCACCTACGAGCGATGGATGTTGTTTGTGTACCGCTGGTGGACGATGGATACAGGTATTCCGCTATCTTGATAGCGATGAGGTATGGCATATTACTTTTGTTATCATTATTGTGAATATTATGTGTTGTCTTTATACCGTCAGTGTTTGACGACGGGGTTATGGATGTCGTGTATCGACCGGTACCATCATGTGTTTGACGATTTTATTTTGGATGTCTATGTGGATGCGTGGCGTCGTCTTGGTGAATAATACATTCATGTTTGTGAATTTGGTTGCATAGTTTGAGTGCCGATGGTGAGCACATGGTAGAGTCTGGTCACTAGTTGACGAGACCTTTTGCCGAGCAGGTTTGCTCGATGGAGCATTGGATGCATTGTACCGGTGAGAGTACCGCATCATGTTATAGAGGTAAATATTTGTCGAGCAGTGATACCCTTGGGTATGCTCGCTTGGATGGCTAAGGTCAAGCGATTGGTGGTAAGAGTAGTCATTGAGGAAACTACACGCTTGTTGCTGTGATGTGTATTAGACTTGGGCACACCCACCCCGAAGGTGTGGAATAAGTCTTAATGGATTAGGATTGCATCATAGTTGAGCAAGGACACCGAGTTGTCCATTGTGCTTTGGTGTTTTAGAGATATGTTGGGTGATGACCCACAACTCTAATGGTTTGTACGGTATGGTATACCGGGTTGTGACGTGTGTCACGTTGATAGATTAGTATGAGCCTATGGGGCCAACGAACCGTTAGCCAGGTATTGTTGCAGTACTTTGGGTGCTTGTGTTAGCCTTTATGCTGCTCGTTGGATTCGAGCTGGGTGAATCGTATGGTGATACGATGAAGGTTAGGATAGACTCTTGTAGTCTCTATGTGGCATGATGATTGAGGCATGGAGTACCTCACGGAGACGTTTATACGTCAAATGTCTGAGAGGCTTGTTTTGGGGTAGCTCAATTTGGTTGGAAATACCAACGTGAGTGTCAACAAGTCGTTGTTAGCTCTGGTTGAGCACTCTTGCATATGGCATGCAATGAGAGTCTCTATGGTTTGTAAGATATATATATAGTGGAGTGACACTACTATATTGTTTCTATCTCATGGAGAGATTTGGGTTGCACTGTCGTGAAGACAGCTGGCATTAGTTGAGGGTCGATTGTGAATCAACCGGGGTAAGCCCTACTAGTGTTGGACTAGGGAGGGCTTCAATGCTTCGGGTGAGACGTTCGAGGAGACGTCTCCGGAGAGATGCTCGTATTGTGTAGTACTATGACATTAGTACAGAGCATCTTTAGTTTGAGTATACATGGCGTATACGGGTTTCGATTTGGTAATAGTTGCTTGATGTTGCTTGATGCACTATTTTGAACCAATTGCATATTTTTGGTTCTGAGATATATTTTGGCATAAATATATCCAGGTTTCCGAACGGTGGTTCGATGATTGGAGGATCATGGATTCATGACATACTCCTTGGGAGGAAGACGGTATTATGATACCTACCGGTTGAATCCTTTGGTGGATTCGCTACTTTGGTTGTGTGGTGTTGATGTTGAAATCACACCCTTTGGTTTTGGTTTGGCAACCATTATTCTCCGTGGGGCGAGAATGATTGGGGCTTGGCAGTTGATTTTGGGATTTTGGGTATGATTGGAGATACCCGAGTCTATTGCTTTGTGTATGCATGTTGTGTTGGTGTATGGGCATGTATGCCGTGTGTGTATACGAATGCCAACTTTATTTTGTTCATTGATTGAACGTCGAGTTGTATGCTTGGATTGGTGAATCTCCGGTGTGAGACTGTGGAACCTCAAGATCGGTAATCTCAATGGCACGATGCATTCTAATGAATGATCGTGAGGGTTGTTTGACTTCCCCTGAGGAGGGATCGTCGTATTTTAGAACCATGGTAATTCTTGTTGGATAATTCGATAGCCTTCCTGTTTTAGGATTGTTGGATCCAAGGCTAAATGAGGGATGGCCAGGATTCGGATTTGTTTGGTGTCGTGGTTGACACGTGTGGCAGGAATGCAACTGCCTGTTTTGCATGACCTCTGTGGAACTTGAGACTTTGTGGAGTCTTGATGGTGTGTTAGGACAAAGATATGATTTCTTGGAACACACCGGTGTAAACATCCTCGGTGATGTGTTTTGTGTGGATCAGTGACCATGGGTTGCCCGGCCTGTGTTGTAAGCGGTGCAACCACTCCTTTGGAGGAGATGGGGGTGGAAGCAGGAACGGGTTTACTGTGAGTATACTGTCGTATGCTACTAGTCCTCTTCATGACGATGCGTGTCAAGCATCGTGGGCAGGTGGTGAATATCACGGGATGATATCTATGTCAGAACCAATGGAGATTTGGTTGATTTACAGTCGTGGTGAACTGACTTCTGGGACGTTTCACGACGAGGTATGTTGTTATCTTCCGGGTTTGTATTGGTTTTGGCGTTTGCTATATTTTAGAGCTTGGTGCGAGATGGGCGTTCTCGCGGTTGTTAATTCGATTCTAATATGGTCCAGAATCGGGGTTGTGGCTTTGTTTTGTTGGTGTAGTCCTGGTGTTACGTGGAGTACACCGGTGCAATTTCGAGGACGAAATTTTTTTTAGTAGGGGATAATTGTGATGTCCGGGGATTAATGGTGTTAATCCCGGTATGGTAATAATCCTTGATGGATTTTTTTAATCGTGGCAATTAGGAATTAATTGCGGTTTTGGGTCTCCCGAGGTTGTTAAATCGGGCATTTGGGATCGTTGGATCCAAAGGTTAAGATTGTATTCTCATTTTGGTGCAAAACCTATGAATTGGGTTTTAGTGGGACTTGGCGTCCGGGGTGCCTTATGTTGGGGCCAGTCTGGGGATTTGATGTTGGAGAGAGAGTTTGGAAAAGATGATTTTTAATGAATCATGATGTAATTGTGGAGGTATTGGTATTTTGGGGCATTTTTGCTATATATACTAGTTGGACTCGGGATTCCGTCATTCGGAATCCATTTCTCTCTCTCTCTCTCTCTCTCTCTCTCTCTCTCTCTCTTTATCGATCCAAACCCTTCCCCCCATTTCCATCTTCTCCCTTGATGGGAAATTTGATGGTAGCTTGGCTCGAGAGCTGGTTTTCTCGAAGATAATCAGGTATTAATCTTCCCCTCGTCATTGGCTTCGATTTGATAGTAGTATGGTAGCTTTTGGTTGAGGTTTTGGTTGGCTATGGGTTTTGGGAATTTTTGGCTAAAATCATATGTTGAGTTTTTAAAGTTTTAATTGGCTTTAAATGTTGTATTTGAGGTGTTGGTGGTGTATGGGGTGTTGATTTTGAGTTGGGTGTGAAAAACACCATGGAAGCTCGATTTTTTCGGAAAATCGCAGGTGGCGATCGATCGCCGAGGTGGGGCGATCGATCGCGACGAGTAGTCCAATTTTTTAAGGCGATGAACAGTGCTGGCGATCGATCGCGAGGTCTCGGCGATCGATCGCGAGCGGATTGGCGATCGATCGCGAGAAGGCACTGGATGGCCACTGGAGTGTGGCGATCGATCGCCACCCGAAGGAAATGTTTTTTTTGGAATTGTTTTTGGAAAATGTCGGGATTTTGGAACCGAGGGTTAAAGGGGCCGTTTCCGGGGCAATGTCTACATTCCAATGGGAATGCTATACTTTTAAAATGGATTGGGTGAGACCAAAGTTTAATAAAACGGAATTCCCGATTGAATTCTTGGATATCTCTTAAACTTGTTAAATGGTATATTTTGGGTATTATGCATGCTTAGCCGGGGGGCTTTTATTTTGGTAGTCGTCATGGATTGATGATATGATTGGGAGCTATGAACGTGCTTGGACACGTGGTTGCATGCTTATGTTTGATTGTGAATTATTTGTGTTTTAGCACATACTTCTTGAGGAATGGGACTCAAGAAAGGTTCGGCTTGGATTGCGGAGACTTAAGGTACGTATGACGTACGAGCATGGCCTATTATAGTGTTGCAACTGTAAAATGCATGGTGGGTGATAATTGTACTAAATGGGTATTGGAACACTGGTAAATGGTAATTGCATTATATGGACATTGAAATATGTGGCATGTGGTAATTGCATCGGATAAGTATTGAAATGCATGGTGCACGATATTTGCTATAAATGGATAACAATATGCATGGTAAATGGTATTTGCGTCAAATGGTTATACATTGGGAACCATGCGGTGCCGCCATTGAGCGAGCAATGATTCGGGATGCTGTCGCCGTTGAGCGACCATCGGTTATGACGCCGCTATTGTTGAGCGTGCGCGAGGTTTAGTATGCCGTCATTGTGGAGCGAGCAATGAAACAGGAATATGGAATTATTGGTTAGATATATGTGATATCTATGGTCCTTTACGTTATGTTTTTACCATATTGATCATGGAACTAGCATGATAGAACGGTATTAGTTAATCTATGTGACGATTAACTGGCTTTGGGAATTTGATGAGTTTGGTTATTTTGAGAACAGGGACAATACAGGGGATCCCGGATGAGGGTGTTACCATCCAGGGAGTATCATTTAAATTATAGCATTTACATTATGTATTTGAATTGCAATGTTATGCTTATTGTGGTATCGGTATGCTCACCTCGTGTGGGGGCTGTCTCTGTTGGGGCAGGTGTTACCGGTGTAGCAGCGGCTTTGGAGTTGAGGCCAGGCTGTTGATTAGAGGTACTTCCAGGATCGAGGTACCAGAGCTGGTTGGATATGCACATAGATCCAGAGTTGAGATCGAGTTGCACTTGGGAGGTGCTTCCAGGGTCGAAGCACCAGTAACGGTATCTAGTAGAGTGTTTTATACATTAGATACACGCGTGTTCATTGGGTGCTCTTACGTGAGTACATTTTACGTGTATATGGAATGTATAAATAGGCTACGGCTCTTCTCTATTCATTTATGGTTTGCATGCAATTAAATAAGGAATTGCTAAATGAACTAAGAGCATGTTAGTGTATTATGAGGGTGCATGTTATATGAATAATCTTGGTTGGGGAATTTGAATATTATGTGGACTAAATGCAAGAAATTTTCTGGATAGCATATGGTGTTGCACTTGCATATGGTTTTCCCCATGATAGTATGATTATATGTGTAAGGACCCTAATCCTTAAGTGCGGAATCAAGGCATAATAGAGCTAATATAATGATCAGAGTGTAAAAGAACGTGTTGAGTTTATGAGCTTAAGCATTACATGCCAAAAAAATAAGGACTACCAAAAGGAATGTTCAATTATAGTTTTATACTACTCCTAGAGTAGATACTATCCAAATAATCCTGTCCTTCAATTTCCAAAAGCATCCTCAAGCTCACTGTCTCAACCCGTCTAGCCCTCCTATCATGCCAAACGTGTACCTACAAGGACAACCCCCAAACATGAGCAATAATAATCATTCATATTCAACACAATATGAAGATAAAGCGTAATGCATAATCAATATAAAACACTTCCTGTTTTCCCCATGCATTTCAAACGCTTCCCGTTTGGTTGTCCCTGTACCATAACTCATGAGTATAATCAATAGATTATTTTAAATGGTCTAAACATGTCATGAACATATACCATTTCATCAATACCAAACTGATCCTCAATCCCTAGTCTGTCCATCACAATGTATTTTAATGCCCCTCGCTTATTTACATATAGACGGCATAGGATAACCTCGCTTCAATGGACTGCGGGACTCCCACCCCTCGCCTCTCATTGAGCGGCAAATACCCTTTCCTCGTCCTATATGATAACCACGCTCAAATGTGACATGCGGCGCTCCCACCCCTCGCTTCACATTTAGCGGACCAAACCAAATAGCGGCAAGCATTAAAATCATCAAGGGATGACCACGACTCATGGGATATGCACCAATAATCATATGCATCTATAAACGTCATGCATAACATGTATTTGCATCCACAATGCAATACCACATATATACTTGCATCCACAATGCATAACAATAAGTATATAAGATACATGTACCGTTGGGGTGCCCGTACGTCCACTACGTACCTTTCCAAAAGTGGAATTGATCTGGCTTCAGTTCCTCGGTTGTGTTGCTACCTGGGATGGTTCTACACAATCACACAACCCCATATTAGAAGCCAAATAATAGCCAAATACCAAAAATTTGACAAAACAAACCATTTTCCAAAATTCCACAGGCGGCGATCGATCGCTTCCCTCAGGCGATCGATCGCCTCAAAATTATCACTGTGGCGATCGGTCGCCCCAAACATGGCGATCGATCGCCATCCCTTTGAAAAACCTACTGCCTCTTGGCGATCGGTCGCCTCATTTTAGGCGATCGATCGCCTAACACGCAAAAATGTTACTGCCCCTCGGCGATCGGTCGCCTCTTTTCAGGCGATCGGTCGCCTCGCGCAGACACGCGATTTTTCACCATTTTTGCTTCCAAAAACCTTCCAATCCATCCCAATACTTATACCAACCAACCAACAACATATGTAAGGACCCCAAGCCCTTAAAACCTTGATTAGTGTATTAACCACTATGTGTGGTACATGCTTTCTATAAAATGTCAATCGGGAAGCTCTGATGATACTTAATCATTGCCTGTCAATAAAAGACTCATATGTTTGCCCTTTACCAACCCCTTGGTGCCACTTTTCACATTGTAAACTTTTACAAAAATTTGGGCAGAGTCTCCCCATAAATAGAGCTATCCCAAAACAGAGTACAACACATAACAAAATTCCCGGCCAGGGAACATATAATACTCAACAGAAAGCAGTAATACAAGTAGATTCCCAGCCAGGGAAGACACCACACATATGTCAACAAAAGTGGGTTCCAACACCCACATAATACACCAATGACTCTCATATCATTCTAGCAATTCAACCTAATTGCATGCAACCTTAAATGAAAGAGAGAAAGGCTCATGCCTTTATATACAATCCATATACAAGTATAATCGTGCTCACATGCGAGCATCATGAATATGAATATGTATAAATCCTCAGGTGTATATATAGGTACTCTATACGATACCGTGCTCCATCAAGCCCTGGTACCACGATCCTGGGAGTACCTCAAATCAACAGCTCGAGCTCAGCTCCATAGCCATCGATGTACCTGTCCACCTGTCCCAACAGAGACAGCCCCCAACGGGGTGAGCATACCAATACACAAAATCCCATAATCATAATAATGAAATTCATAATTTACAACAAAGGTAAATGCTAATGAATTTAAATGATACTCCCTGGATGGCAACATCCTCATCCGGGATTCCGTGTACTGTCCCTGTTCTCACAACATCAAACTCATCAAATCTCATAAATCAGTAAATCAACACATTGATTTACACATCGCATGCCTGATCCTCGAATATCAACATATAGTGATTACAAATTCATTAAACATGCAATTACAGATATCACAATATCTAATACTGATTTCACAACCTTGCTATCAATCACAGATAGCTCAAATGCCTTAGCATTTATTTTACCAATCCTTCATTATACTTAGACATCTCAAGTGTCTTGTAATGAATACATGAGTCTACAAACCTAGACATCTCAAATGTCTTATAATGAATACACGATTCTACGAACTTAGACATCTCAAATGTCTTACGAAGAATACATGATTTTACAAACCTAGACATCTCAAATGTCTCATAATATAGTCATATAAACCCAGTACCCCATATATCATACAAGAGTCATCCTACTCTAGTGTCACGCACGCTACAAGCGGCGATATCAAGATTTGGGTCATTCCTTGGCTATATCAACATGTATGTATAACCATACGCAAAACATTCAATGCAATCAAAAACACCTTATGCATTTCACATATATATAGTAATGCTCGTACGTCGCACGTACCTTAAATCTCCGAAGTCCGAGCCAAGCCTTGCTCGAGTTCCATGCCCCGAGGAATGATGTGCTAACACGATAAATAATTCACAATTATTTACGAACATGCAACCTATGCTCAAGCACACCCATATCCCCCACAACATTGTCAATACACGACAATTATCCTCTTAAAAGACCCGGGGCAGGGTACATGCAGGGAAGGAATAAATGAGACAATCGAAATTTGTTCAAGAATGCCCTACAAAAATCGAACCTTAATCTCACAATATCGAACCCAATAAAATACCATAATTCATCTAAAACGTCAATTAATCAATCCATAGCATGAATAATCATCCCACATGCCAAACCCCCAAATTCGAAATCCAAATCCCTAAAATTCGAAATCCAAGAAGCATCATAATGCATCTACAACATAAATTTATCAATCCATAACAAGAATCACCACAACCCTTCCAAAACCCCCAAAATTCGAACCCACTTCATGCATACAACCAAAATTTCGAACCAATCCCACCAACAACAATAATCCGAACAAATCGAACACAAAAATGGCAGGGAATTGCACGAAAATAACGAAAAAGGGGTTAGGAAGATTACCCAAACGAAAATCGGAAGAAATCGGACCAAAATCGAAGAACCCTAACTTTTGGGGATCGACGCCTTTCTGTAAAATCCGACTCCAGGACGCGACGAAACCTTCAATTGATGGAGGGGAAAGAAGCGCCTCGCCGAGACGACGCCGTGGGTAGGTCGGACGCGCCCATCGGCGGCCGGACGGCGGCGGGCGCACCGCTTGAAGCCGCGGGGGCAGGGGCTGACGGGAGTGGCGCGCGGGGGGAGGAGAGAAGAATAAAGGGGCTGAAATGAATTTTTGTGTAAAATTTTGGGTTCAATTGGTATTTATAGCAAAAATACCCCGAAATATTAATAGCCCCACAAATACATCATGATTCCTTAAAAATCATCTGTTTTCAAAAACTCTCTCTCTAACTCCAAAATCCCCTACCGGTGCTCACATAGCACCCGAGATTCCGAGACACATCAAAAACCCAACTCTTAGGTTTTACACCGTAATGTGAATACAATCTCAACCTCTGGATCCAACGATCCCAACTGCCCAAATAAACGAGCCCAGAAGGCCCAATACCTCGATTAAACCCACCTTGCCACGTAAAACCACTTTAGGGATTATTAATACTCCGGGATTAACACCTATAATCCCTGGTCATCACAATATCCCCCACTAAAAGAATTTCGTCCTCGAAATTAGCACTGGTGTATCACGTAACACCCAGGCTACACAACAACATGAAGCCAGAACCTCGATTCTTGACCATATCAGAATCGTATTAATAAACGCGAGGATACTTACCTCTCATCTAATCTCTGAAACAGAGCGACATACCAAAACCAACATAACACCCAAGAGGTAAAACGTACCTCGATGCGGGTCATCCCAAAAGTCAGTCCCTCATGACTGCGAAACAACTGATACTTACGACTGTAGATCAGACAGTCATCCTTCGTTCTAATACAACAGTACGAACACGTCCCGATGACACCTCAACCGTAAGAACGTTGACCTCGTGTCAAACTCTGGAGTGGAGTAGACTTCCAAATCCATCATAACGTCAAAGAGCGTCAGCACAGCTCAACGCTAATAATCCAAAAGCAGTTAGTCAACTGAAACTGCAAGTATTCGAATTGCTCTTGATTCTATCGTAGATATCATCCAATGACCACGATGTCTAACATACATCGTTACGAGGGAAACACTAGTACAACTACGGTGTACACATACCAAACCTGGTTTCCACTTTCAAACTTCCTCCATCGAAGGAGTAGTCGCCTCATTGCAACTTAATTTGGGCAACTCACGGCCACAAATTCAAACAAAAGACATCTCACAAGATGTCCACCTCCGGATGTTCCAAGAATCACGTCCTGATCATAAATAACAACCGAGACTCCGCAGAGTTTAAAATTCTTAAGGGGCATGCAATAAACCCATTGCATCCTCAACGCTTGTGTCGTCAGCGACACTCAACCAATCCGAAATCCTGCCATCCCTTGAAAATCCTCGGATTTAACAATCCAAACTTGGGAAGGCTGTCGCATAACTCGAAGGAAAACACCAACAAGGGAAGTACCTTAACCCTCACAAGAAAATCCCTCCTCAAGGGAGTCAACTAACTTCACGATCATTCCTCATAATCATCGTGCCATGGAGATTCCCAATCTCAAGGTGTTCCATATCTCACATCAGAGATTTAACCATCCAAAAATAGCATAACTCTATGCTTAACAGAGAGGAAATCAATAACTGGCATCCGTATACTCACCGGTATACCTGCCTAAGCACTGACATCACATGCATACTTAATGCACTCGGCTCGGGTATCTACCACATATCCCTAAGCCCCAAACACAACCGTCAATTCTGAGTCATTCCTTACTCAGTGGAGGATGATAATCGACGATTAATAATACACGGTGTGATTCCCAAAATCAACACCACTTGCACCAACTTACCGAATCTTTCAAGATTCCCAAATAGGTATAATACTACCTCCTTCCTCGCAAGGGAAGTGCCATCGAACTCGAGATCCACAAGTCTCGAACCATCGTTCGGAAAAACTGGATATAATAACACCCATTGTATCCCTAATACACGGGTTCCTTTAGATTGAGTCAATAACAACCTGATGACTCTCTTGTTGGTACTCCAACATCCTGAGCTGTCCCAGACAAGTCTCCAAGATTAAACATAAACGTATACACGTTTCAGCGAGGCATGAACAACCTTAACCTCAATGACATGGTGACTACTAGAGTCCACCACAATCCTCATCGTATCACCTTACGATTTGCCAAACTTGGTTCCAACGAGCAGTGTAACGGCTCTAGCAAGCCCATCATGGTGCTACACACACGCGGCAGACAACCTAGTCTCTGCCTCTTTAGGTTTACCTCAAACCTACCAATAAGACGGACGTTTCCACATGGTATAACATACTATGGGAGGAAAACTCAATAGAGTAGTGGGTCTTTATCCAACATTCCTCAATGCCGATACACCCGGGGCACTCCAATGTCCCTATGTACTTAACATAACCTGATCCTACTCCCTTAGGACCCATCCTACACCCTCAAGGGTGGTGTGACCATGTCCACCACATGTCACATCGACAGATAGCGAGTACTTTCCTCCATGATTACTCCTGTCGTCAAATCACATGGCCAAAAGCCACTCCAACGAGCATACCTCAAGGGTATCACCACTCGTAAAATGATCCCCCAAACATAAGCTGCGGTACAATCACATGTACAGCGCATCCATCCATTCCTCGAGCAACCCGCTCGGTATAAAGGTCACGTCCATCGGTGTCGCACACACCACCTTGTGCTCGGTACTGGCACCCAAGGCATACTACTGAATACGTATACTCAACGCATCGATCATCGTAACGATGATGCATGTCTAATAAGACATCTCCTACACCATCGTCATCGTCATCCCGTGACGACACATGCCAACTCATGGCATCTAAAACATTGTCAACTAGTGACGATACATGTACATCAGCGTATGTCATCCACTATCATGCTAGTAAAATAGGCATAATAAAACATGTATATCAATGCATGCCAGCTACAATAAAGCTAATAAAATAGCAATATCTCATACCTCATCGCTAGTGATATAGCGTCATACCTGTCTCCGTCGCTCAATAATAGTGCGTAATCAGCACCCATCGCTCGAAGGCGGCAAAATCCTGTGCTGAGTACATAGCGGCAAAATCCCTCGCTATAGAATCGACGGCATGACACCTCGTCATATAATAAGTGGCATGAAACCTCGCTATATACCTGAGTATGAATCATCGTCCACATAGTAGCGGAAAGAGGCATCGCTATCAATACACCTGGCGGAATGAACCATCGCCAATAGATATAGCGGAATGAACCATCGCTATAAATACGCCTGGCGGAATGAACCATCGCCAATAAATATAGCGGAATGAACCATCGCTATCAATACACCTGGCGGAATGAACCATCGCCAATAGATATAGCGGAATGAACCGTCGCTATAAATACGCCTGGCGGAATGAACCATCGCCAATAAATATAGCGGAATGAACCATCGCTATCAATACACCTGGCGGAATGAACCATCGCCAATAGATATAGCGGAATGAACCGTCGCTATAAATACGCCTGGCGGAATGAACCATCGCCAATAAATATAGCGGAATAAACCATCGCTATAAACCGTGTCCTCATAGAGAAATGAATATAAATCGACACAGCGGGACACATCACCGCTATCATCCGTGTCATCACATAGGAATGAATCATCATCCTAACAAGCGGCATCTCATCCTCGCTTCTTCATACAAGCGGTATCTCATCCTCGCTTCGTATGGCATACCCCGCCTCCATGTGCAAGCGAGCATCCCCGCCCGCTCCACATTTTTAGCGGTACAAGCATAAGCTTCTTCATACAAGCGGTATCTCATCCTCGCTTCGTATGGAATACCCCGCCTCCATGTGCAAGCGAGCATCCCCGCCCGCTCCACATTTTTAGCGGTCAAGCAAAAGTATAAAAATTCTCACTGTCATAAGCAGGACTCCTGGAATGTATAATCATCATTCCTTTTTATACTCCATATTTCCTGTAACCTGCAACCATCAGGGTTAACAACAATAGCCATATACGCTATGCATCCACATTCAATTCATAATAAAAACACATTATGAGAATGTATGGTTTCACAAATAAATGTCATGATATCCTTCTTTAAATCCTTATTTCATCCTGAGCCCTTATCATTAGTACATTTTAATGCTTCTTGCTACTCCAGGAAAGCGGAATTCTTCCTCGCTTCCACTGGACTTTAGCGTTGCTACTCCATGTAAGCGGAACTCTTCATCGCTTCCAATGGACTTTAGCGTTGCTACTCCATATAAGCGGGACTCTTCATCGCTTCATATGGACTTTAGCATTGCTACTCCATATAAGCGGGACTCTTCATCGCTTCATATGGACTTTAGCATAAGCCATTAAAATCCTTACTAAGATAACTTTGACTCAAGACATGCATATGCAAAAACAATGCACAATAACATATATCATAACCTCAATGCACCACTTTGCATTCATCATGTGTCAACAAGACAACGTAAAATACATGTTACCTCGGAAATATCCCTTTATCTGATTTTCTTAAAACCAGCTTCCTTGGCACATAACACACGGAGTGCCAGACATCCCCATAAATGTCATCCTATCGTGTTCCACACGATTCCTGCAACCACAATGGTTAGCAATACCACTTTTCATATCATAAGAGCACATAAACAATGTGTTATGTCATACAACATTAATGCCATCATGCATAAATATGTGCTATCAATAACTTCCTAGGCCCTTAACAGCCCCAATGAGCAACCACTGCTCTGATACCACTAATGTAAGGACCCCAAGCCCTTAAAACCTTGATTAGTGTATTAACCACTATGTGTGGTACATGCTTTCTATAAAATGTCAATCGGGAAGCTCTGATGATACTTAATCATTGCCTGTCAATAAAAGACTCATATGTTTGCCCTTTACCAACCCCTTGGTGCCACTTTTCACATTGTAAACTTTTACAAAAATTTGGGCAGAGTCTCCCCATAAATAGAGCTATCCCAAAACAGAGTACAACACATAACAAAATTCCCGGCCAGGGAACATATAATACTCAACAGAAAGCAGTAATACAAGTAGATTCCCAGCCAGGGAAGACACCACACATATGTCAACAAAAGTGGGTTCCAACACCCACATAATACACCAATGACTCTCATATCATTCTAGCAATTCAACCTAATTGCATGCAACCTTAAATGAAAGAGAGAAAGGCTCATGCCTTTATATACAATCCATATACAAGTATAATCGTGCTCACATGCGAGCATCATGAATATGAATATGTATAAATCCTCAGGTGTATATATAGGTACTCTATACGATACCGTGCTCCATCAAGCCCTGGTACCACGATCCTGGGAGTACCTCAAATCAACAGCTCGAGCTCAGCTCCATAGCCATCGATGTACCTGTCCACCTGTCCCAACAGAGACAGCCCCCAACGGGGTGAGCATACCAATACACAAAATCCCATAATCATAATAATGAAATTCATAATTTACAACAAAGGTAAATGCTAATGAATTTAAATGATACTCCCTGGATGGCAACATCCTCATCCGGGATTCCGTGTACTGTCCCTGTTCTCACAACATCAAACTCATCAAATCTCATAAATCAGTAAATCAACACATTGATTTACACATCGCATGCCTGATCCTCGAATATCAACATATAGTGATTACAAATTCATTAAACATGCAATTACAGATATCACAATATCTAATACTGATTTCACAACCTTGCTATCAATCACAGATAGCTCAAATGCCTTAGCATTTATTTTACCAATCCTTCATTATACTTAGACATCTCAAGTGTCTTATAATGAATACATGAGTCTACAAACCTAGACATCTCAAATGTCTTATAATGAATACACGATTCTACGAACTTAGACATCTCAAATGTCTTACGAAGAATACATGATTTTACAAACCTAGACATCTCAAATGTCTCATAATATAGTCATATAAACCCAGTACCCCATATATCATACAAGAGTCATCCTACTCTAGTGTCACGCACGCTACAAGCGGCGATATCAAGATTTGGGTCATTCCTTGGCTATATCAACATGTATGTATAACCATACGCAAAACATTCAATGCAATCAAAAACACCTTATGCATTTCACATATATATAGTAATGCTCGTACGTCGCACGTACCTTAAATCTCCGAAGTCCGAGCCAAGCCTTGCTCGAGTTCCATGCCCCGAGGAATGATGTGCTAACACGATAAATAATTCACAATTATTTACGAACATGCAACCTATGCTCAAGCACACCCATATCCCCCAAAACATTGTCAATACACGACAATTATCCTCTTAAAAGACCCGGGGCAGGGTACATGCAGGGAAGGAATAAATGAGACAATCGAAATTTGTTCAAGAATGCCCTACAAAAATCGAACCTTAATCTCACAATATCGAACCCAATAAAATACCATAATTCATCTAAAACGTCAATTAATCAATCCATAGCATGAATAATCATCCCACATGCCAAACCCCCAAATTCGAAATCCAAATCCCTAAAATTCGAAATCCAAGAAGCATCATAATGCATCTACAACATAAATTTATCAATCCATAACAAGAATCACCACAACCCTTCCAAAACCCCCAAAATTCGAACCCACTTCATGCATACAACCAAAATTTCGAACCAATCCCACCAACAACAATAATCCGAACAAATCGAACACAAAAATGGCAGGGAATTGCACGAAAATAACGAAAAAGGGGTTAGGAAGATTACCCAAATGAAAATCGGAAGAAATCGGACCAAAATCGAAGAACCCTAACTTTTGGGGATCGACGCCTTTCTGTAAAATCCGACTCCAGGACGCGACGAAACCTTCAATTGATGGAGGGGAAAGAAGCGCCTCGCCGAGACGACGCCGTGGGTAGGTCGGACGCGCCCATCGGCGGCCGGACGGCGGCGGGCGCACCGCTTGAAGCCGCGGGGGCAGGGGCTGACGGGAGTGGCGCGCGGGGGGAGGAGAGAAGAATAAAGGGGCTGAAATGAATTTTTTGTGTAAAATTTTGGGTTCAATTGGTATTTATAGCAAAAATACCCCGAAAAATTAATAGCCCCACAAATACATCATGATTCCTTAAAAATCATCTGTTTTCAAAAACTCTCTCTCTAACTCCAAAATCCCCTACCGGTGCTCACATAGCACCCGAGATTCCGAGACACATCAAAAACCCAACTCTTAGGTTTTACACCGTAATGTGAATACAATCTCAACCTCTGGATCCAACGATCCCAACTGCCCAAATAAACGAGCCCAGAAGGCCCAATACCTCGATTAAACCCACCTTGCCACGTAAAACCACTTTAGGGATTATTAATACTCCGGGATTAACACCTATAATCCCTGGTCATCACAACATAAATATCAACATAAACCACCAAAATACACCTTAAAACAACCATAAATCCAACCCTTAACCAAAACCACAACAACCCAACAAAACCCATTTCAAAATTATTAAAAACCCTTCCAAAACTAACCCAAACACAATAAAAATGACAATGAGGCATCCATACCTCTTGGGGACCTCAAATCACCCAACAATCTTCACAAATCAAGACTTTTGGAAGGTTTTCTCTTCACCCTTGAGCTCAAAAACGAAAATGGAAGAAGGAGGGTTTGTGGGTTTTGATTTGGTAAAGTGAAAGTAATTTGGTAAAGGTGGGGTTGAGTATAAAAGGGTTGGGTTTAATTAAAAAGCATACCAACAATTCCATGGTGTATAAAACACCCCAACATGATATTTTTCAAAGCATTTACTCATAATGCACCAAATATCAATTAAACACATGATTTCTAATCAATTGCTACCAAAGGCAAATAAATCATGCTTCCAATAATATTTACCCAACATGCACCACATGCACCCTGAAATGCAACCCCGGGTCACCCTATCCACATGACCATGCATTTCCATAAGGTAAATAAATTCCAACACATAGTTAATTACTACCATAATTAATCATATAATCACAATTAATGCACCAAATGTAATTAACCATTTCGGGGATATCACAATATGCACTAATGGTATGGCTTAATACACTAATAACGGGTTAAGGGCACGGGGGTCCTTACATTAATTCTCGGGCATCACACATTTAACTAAGGATTCCACATATGTTCGTCAACTGGTTCCTATCACACTTGTGGTTACCAAATGGCGCCCTTACTTGCTAGGCCACCATTTCTCTATTGCGACTGATCATCTCAGTCGCAAATCCTCTTGAATCAAACCATCCACGTTCTCGATCAACAAAAATATCTTGTTAAACTCATAGGCTATGACTTTGATATATCATATCAACCGGGAAAATCCAATATTGTTGCAGCTGCACTTTCTTGACAGTTTGAGTCTTCCTTCGATGTCTTCCAGCCTTCGAGTGAATTGTTGACCCTTTCCATGCCAACATTTGACTTCTTAGCTCAACTCAAACTTCAAATAGATATTGATCCTTACTATCATGAGTTGTTAGCACAATCTTCCTTGTCTTCTAATCCTTTCCACTGCCGAGATGGCTTGGTGTATAAGCATCATCACATTTTCCTAAGTCCAAATTCTCCTCTTCGAGCCTTGGTGTTGTTTGAGTTCCATAGTACACCTTTAGCGGGTCATATAGGTGTTCAAAAGACGTTGGCGAGACTAGGCACCAGCTTTTATTGGCCAAAAATGAAGAAGGAAGTGCAAGAATTTGTGGCCAATTGTCAAGTGTGCCAGCAAACCAAGTACATGTCCCACAAACCTTCTAACTTGTTGCAACCTCTGGCGGTACCCATGTATTTAGGAAGATATCTCAATGGATTTTGTGACAGGATTGCCTCGTTCTAATGGATTATCGGTCATTCTAATGGTCGTGGATTATCAAAATATAGTCACTTTGGAATGCTTAAGTCTGATTTTACAGCGTCTAATGTTGCTTCTGTTTTGTGGAGATAGTTGTTAAACAACATTCCTTCCCGAAGAGCATCGTTTCTGATTATGATCCAATTTAAGTTTTGACTGGAGGTATTCAAATTCAGTTGCACTTCTTTGGCTATGTCGAGTGCTTATCACCCCCAAACGGATGGGCAAGCGAGGTCTTAAATCAATGCTTAGAACAATATCTCTGAGCTTTTGTTATGAATCAACATTCGAAGTGGTCTCGATACTTGGTATGAACAAAGTTATGTTACAATACATTTCATTCAACAATTAAAATGACACCCTTTGAAGCAGTTTTAGGAAAACCACCACCACCTATTCCTCCATACATCACGGGTTCTTCTCGTATTGAAGCTGCAGACACATTGTTTACAAGAGAGATTATTGGTTGTCTTGCTGAACAATATGAGCAAGGCTCAACTACGGATGAAATCATATTTGATACAGACAGGACTGAGAGGATGTTAGACGTGGGGCAATGGTGTTACGTCAGTTTACAACCATACCGACAAACTTCTCTTATGGATCAACCGTACTCCAAATTGAGCAAACAGTTATATGGGCCTTTTTCGGGTCGTGAAGCGAGTAGGGGCTGTGGCATACAAACAGGAATTGCCCAAGGAAGCCAAACTACATCCAGTTTTCCATATTTCAGTCCTTAAATGGTGCTCGGATCCTCAGAGTGCACTTTCTCTAGATCTTCCAATTGAGTTTGTGGATAATCAGCCATTAATTTCTCCAATAGCTATTGTGACGATTCGTCGGCAGAACAGTTGGGTTAATCAGTTGCTTGTGTAATGGGCAGGATTGCCATTAAAAGAGACCTCATGGGAAAACTTGAGTACTTTCCAACAAGCATTTCCAGATTATCACCTTGAGGACAAGGTGATTCTTGAAGGGGAAGATAATGTGAACACACCGAGAAGATCACACCGCATGAAGGGAGCGCCGGGAACTTTAGATGGATCATACCATACAAACATGAATGCTAAGGTGTAAATATGTTGGAAAGCATCTGAAATTACATGTTATAGAGTTTATGCATAGTTGACTTCTTGTTATTCTAGTCTGACTTGAAATTGCTTTAGTTAAGTAAATAAAATATTCGGCGGGAAAGATTGTAATGTGAAAGTTGTATTACACAAACATATAATAGTGAAATGAAAATGAAGGAAGACATAACCCCTTTAACAAGTTTCTTTCTTCTCTGTAAAATTCTTCTTCTCTCTGTTTTTGCATCTTCTTAGTAATTATTCTACCAAACTACCGAGAACACAACATTTTGCCATAGATTTCACAAGTGTACGAGACACTTGATATTCTGTGAACAATATTTAACTTAAATCCAAACATATCAAAAACAAACTTTTCAATTAGAGTTTGTCCAAGAATTTAGCAAATACACACTTACCACCGGGAGAGCATCAATGAAATTGCTGTAAATTGTGTCAAGAGGACGCTTATTGTAATCCGCTGGAGTACATATAGCAGCAAGATTTATAGTCTAAGTCACGACAAAATTAAAAAAATCAGTCCAGTCAGAGTCTCGCAAATAATGAGCGTGCAGTAGTATAACCATTCAAGTAAGACTAGAAATCTGGTCAAGATCTAAATAGACTTCAGAAGAAGAAGAATTTCCCACGACGAAACACGTGAAACAAAAACTAATTTTGGTAATGACAAGGCAAAGTCTTTAGTCCAAGTATTTTAAGTTGATCGGTTCTGAATAATATCACTGGTTATGGTTCTTTCGACTGGGCTTAAAACGTAGAACAATTTTCGTCAATACACCAAAACTTATAATGACATATAGCATTCTCCCTTTTTCATGTTTGACCAATCTTAGCCTCTATTGCCTTTTTCGAAATCTTTAAGTCTATCTGATAATCCACTTGATATACCACTTGTGAATATCCGTGGTATATTTTCATTGTCTTCAGACTTAAAATATCAGTTCAATACTACTTATATTTAAAGTCCTTGTTATTAAGTTTTACTCCTTTAAACTTAAAGGACTAATCTGTTCTTCCATCTTCATCGGGTTAGCACTCTGGTTGTTCCATCTTGTCGGTCTGTTCTCTTGATTCCTAAAAAAATGAGTTTTTCTAGAGAAAGGAAGTTCAAGAGAATTGCGAAACTGAATTGGGTTTCGGATAAGTGCATATTTGCACTTATATTTATTCTATTTTCTTATACTTTTATTTTGGTATTCGAATTACGTCTTTTGTTGTTGTTTTTGATATTTTGCAGGAATCCAAGGAATTAAGCATTTTATTACTAAAAGACGATGAGAAATGCATAAATGTGACAATGATCAAATTGGGATTCAAAAGTGGAAAAATCACCTGGCGCTAGGGCGCCACTAATTCTGAACATTTATGAAAAACTCGGACGAAGAATTGTATAGCACACTCAAGTTGACATGGAAATAAATCTCCTACTTTCTACTTGATTTGTGCACATCTACATCAGATTTAGAGGAGGAGATTTTACCAAGATTTGATGGAGATATTCGTGCACA
Organism: Haberlea rhodopensis; assembly: GCA_907163345.1. Taxonomy (NCBI): domain Eukaryota; kingdom Viridiplantae; phylum Streptophyta; class Magnoliopsida; order Lamiales; family Gesneriaceae; genus Haberlea; species Haberlea rhodopensis. Next base: position 150,531 of record CAJQUN010000159.1, read on the forward strand.
CTTCACGTGAATAATAAGAGGGCACGTACAAGAGGAGATAAGGCATCACATGCAAGATACTTCACATAAAATAGAAAGGAGTGATTAACTGGATTCTTCATCATTCAGTGGAAATAAAATCTGATGGATGATATTATTTATTTTATCACTTGAGAGAAAATAGAGGAGAATATATTATAAAATAATGGGAACATTCAGATTTTTGGGGGATCCAACATGGCTATATTATATTAGAGGATATTTAGGTGAGAACATATAATTATACACACACACATTATTTATTCACGAAAGAATCCAGAAGAGAGGCGAACGAAGACGGGTGAAGAACTTCACGTAAGAGAGTGAATTAACGTGCAGAAGAAATTCACGAGAACAGAGAGCCGTAGACGCACGTGATTAAAGGGGAGGAGATCAATTCGAGGCGACGCGCTTACAATGAAGGGCAAAGAATTTGACGTTGGAGAAGACGACGACAACTACCGGGGACGGAGGGTCATCTTCATATTCGTTTGATTATCTTTTCCTTTATGTTTATGATGATTAAAGACATGTCTATGTGTTTATTTGATGTATTCATGAATTAATTTATGTTCTAGAGGTAGACGTATCTTAACTGAAAACTGTATCGTTGATTAATTCATGAATATATTTTGGTTTTTCGTTTGGTTTATTTGTGATTCCTGATTTGAATGCGTTTCAATTACTTGATCACTAGTTGAATCGTCATATTTATTTAGAATCTATCACTCGAGAGAGAGGTTTTTGAATAGGACCGTAGGAATTTACATCGTTGGAAGTTTATATAGTCGAGAGATGTATAACTCCAACGAAGCCATAGAACGAATCCAGCGCTATTGAAATTATTTAATAATTTATCTTAGGTGGACACATCAAGATGATTGTTGAATGATTATTTCTATTTAACACTCGAGAGAGGTAATAGAATATCATATGATTCGTGGTTAATAAATTAGAAGAACACGACATAGTGGATAGTTGAGTGAAGTCGAACCTTTAGAATTCGTTCTCATTGATTTTCTCTATTTAAATCCTTCATATTATCATTATTTTATTTTAGTATTTTAATTATTTAATTAATTTATTATCTTGATTGTCTAGATAAAGTTAAGACTATTATGATTACAGTACTTGGTATAACTTAGCTTTCAATCCCTGTGGTTCGACATCCGTACTTTCAAATTCCTGTACTACAGGTTAACACCGTACACTTACGGTACTTTTTACACATCAGTTTCCTTACCCAATTCGATTCCCTGGAAGACCTCAAAATAAGTAGACAGTTTCCGTTGATCTATCTCATTGTCCTTCACCTATTCTACTCTGGTGATCTTCATTGATCCACTTAGTCGCCAGTTCTGCTTCGATATCCCTGAGGCATAATGTTTTATCCATTCTTCTTCTCTTCTTACTCATCTTGTTTTTCCATTCTTCTTCTCTTCTTACTCAATTAGAATTTAAGAACTGAGCAGATAACTCTCTCTTTAGCTGAAAGTACTGAAACCCTAATCGATTATGCATTTGTTTGTCAACAATGATCAATTCAAAACTATTTATAATTGATGTGTTAGGATCAAACGCTTATCATTAGGCCAAAAGTTATAGTGGTAAGCATAGACACAACTTTATATATTTATACAGTAGCAGAGCAAAGCCCCGTACTAAGCGACAAGTGAGCATGAGGGATGCACAACGCAGGTGTCAATTTGTCAGGCTTGTTATGTGTTAGAGGGTAGATGAATGAACCTACCTCCACGGGTGCAAAGAATTTCTGGGTACTTTACTCCCGACATGTTGTTTACTTTTTTACATTTAATTTAAATTTATTTTCATAGGAAATGCTGAAAAGTGTAATTTGTTCATTGATTAATTTCTAATTGAATATGCACATACAGTAAGCCTCTATAAATTAATAATCTTGGGAATTTCATTAATTTAGAGAGATACTAATTAATCGATAAATTAATAACTTATTATTTTAAACATTGCTTTTTCGATTCAATGAATTTATCATGAAAAATGTTTTCACGTTTGTGAGAATATGATTCATGCTCTCGGTCACAACAATAAAATGGATGACAATCATCTGTTGAATTACCCGAAGTGAAAATGATGAATGTTCAAAATTTCAGAGTTTAGAAGAAATCGCGGCTATTGTCATTGACAATCATATTGAAGATGAAGCTAGCACTTCAGAACCAATCACACAAAAATTAAGCACGCATAGCATAGTATTGTCCATTTTAGACTACGTTGATCGTGAATAATTTAAAATGTGGATAAGTTGGTGTGATGATTACGACAACTTGAGCATACAAAAGAATTATTTATTACAGTAAAACGGAGAAGGGTACTAAAAATATAAATATTACTCCAATTAAAGCTATGGAAATGATAAAATAAGGAAGAATGTGAGGGATAATATGAATGCACTTGATATCAACTTGTGGCATGCCGAATTGTTATTTCCACTTCCATTGTTATTTTCAGTTTGTCCTTCGTTGATCAGTTCATATGTACCATTTCTAGTCGACACCTTCACAGACGATGAACCTAGAAAAAGAAAACGATGGTGGATGAAGAAATTATGATGACAAAGTATATACCTTTGATTTTATTCAATGCACGGGTAATTATAGTTTTTTCAGCATGAAAAATATTTATTTGAGGGCAAAATTTATTTGAAAAATATTTATTTTTCAAAGATTGTTAAATTCATTAATTATCGAAATATAATTTATATTTTCATGGTAATTCTAATATTAATTTTAATGAACTAATTTAAATGAATATCGAAGGATAAAAATTTAATTAATCATATCTTAATCTTAATCTTAATGAATCAAACCATGTTATTATTCATGAGTCAATATTCAATATTTATTCAATCATTTTATAATCCCAATATAACTTATCCATCTATAATCATATCATTCAAACCAAACGATATTGGAGAATAAATAAATTAAAAAAATAGCCATACCATAATGCTTATTCTAACTAATTACGAACAATTATAAGAAAAATCACCCCTATATGTTTTTATTTTATTATAAGTTCTCAATCTTTCATATTATATTCCTGATTTTATCTTTTGGAAAATAATAAACTTAAAATTAGTGAAATCCCTATTAATATTACTAAAAATGACTAAAGTTTGTATCAATTGAAAATAATTGAGTTCGAAGCAAAATTGATATTAAGCTTTTGAAATACTTAAGTGTAATTATTTTTTCCACTAACTTTGCCTTTCTAGTAAATCTAATATGCAAATGCAATAACATAAATGCTTTGCATGTAATAAAAAATAAATTACAAATTAACGTAATGAAAAAAAAATGTTATAGAACTTTACAGTTGTAATCCACCCATCCAATCTTTTGATCAGCCAAATCATACACAACAATCTTGTTTTGCAGAATAATATCTGTTAAAAGACGAGAAATATAAATATTGGACCAAATCCAACACCCAGTACAACAACGATTGTACTAAGCATGCATAAGCCGACACCTTCAATCTCATTTTTTTTATATAAAAAAATTTATTCGTTAAGTTAATAATATAATTAAATTATTTAGAAGAGATACAATATAAAACAACAGTTGGGTCTGTCAAAGAGAAATTGCAAGACGAAAAATGCGAAGACAAATAATACCAAAATCTGACCTTCAATTCCTCCGACACTTTATTTCAAAATAGCATAATTTCTTACTTTTCAAATACTCCAAACAATGTAATACCACTACTGATTCAAAATTGTACAATAATGCTTAAAAGGATTCAATCTCAAAAGATATATATGCTCACACGTTACGTATTAGTTTTTCTTTTAAGTTCATGAATCGGGTTTATGATGACTCAAAACGTGTTTTGAGATGAACTCTTACTGATGATACACATCAAATAAAAAAAAAATTGAACATTTTTTTTTTAACAAGAAACACGACTCATCGATATATGGACTACTAAATAATTTCTCTCATTCTCGTTACACAATTTTTTTCCGTCTTGAAGCATTACTATCAGTTCCAGGAGTCTGATGTATGAACCAAAGGTAGATTACTTTTGTAGTAATATTTTGATTTTCAATAAAGTTTAGGATCAAGAAGGTTTGTAGAGGAGCTTTAATAGATTTGGGATAATTTTGAGCACGTTAATCTGCTTGGGTTTTGTTTTGTGATATTGTTTTCAGTTTACAGTTTCATCTGATGTGCTCCATTTATAATATTTTGGTTTATCTAAAAAAAATTAGATTCAGGATAATTTAAACTTGCCGCTACAAACAAGTACCCTATCCGTGAATTATATTTTTTTCCAACATATATGTCGAAGCATCATAGAAAATAAATTCTTACAATAGAGTAAGCTCTATAGCACGTACCTCCTAAAATTGTAAATCCTTGTCCTACAATTGGTTGAAACCCAACGCACCACACTTCATTATCACTCTGCTGCGCCGACCAAATAATATTGTGTGCATCACACATACAATTTGAAAAAAAAAATGAATAGAAAATCGTCTTACTTTAGAGTTCCCTTGTAAAAGATAATTGATGGGCGTTAGCGCCATGGATACATCACCACCGAAGTTTAAATCGACGGGAGGGAATATTTTGGATACACTGGCAAAAAAGTAAACCAAGTATTTCCGAGATATTGGGGGAAAAAATACAAAAACGCAAAAATAATATATATATATATATATATATATATATATATATATATATATATATATATATCCCATGGGAAATGTAGGCCTTGTTTGTTTTTTTGTTTTTAAATACATTTTCCCATCTTAAAAAAAAATTACATCATTTCATTAAATCATTCAATTAAGGTAAATTTTGTATTTTTTAAAAAAAAATTACATTTTTTAGCCTCCAAAATTTACAATTTAACTCTCAAAAATTACAATTGCCCTCTTAAATTTTTTGACCCCCTAGATTTTTGTTGCCCTATATTTTAAAACTTTTTTACCCCCTACGTCCGTCACTGATTATATTATATTTCAAAATAATACATACATAAAAAAGATAATATATTTTTTATATAATTTAACCATTATAGTAAATTTTGTTTTTTCCCTCTAAAAATATAGCTATAAATATATTTCATTCTCCAATATATTAGAAAAAGGAAATACTGATAGGTTCACTAGAAGAAAACCTTGAGTTAGTTATATAGCATTGGTTTCCCTTGTAAATGAAGGGTCGCGCAGATTCTGAAACCGATTGGGTAATCTGTAAAACATGGGGAAAACATATAAAATATTTTTTTATATCTTCAAATTTAATAGTATTATTAATGTATATTGATTTAAAAGTCGTGCGTTTATGTGACTGACCGCCTGAACGAAGGTATTATAGGCTTCTTCGGGAAAATATGCCAGAGTTGTTCCTGAATCGACTATTGTTCCTCCATCGTCCGATGTTGCAAAGATCGATGGATCAATGGATAATATATTCCCGTCTATAGAAATACTTTGTAGATTTACATTGTAATGTGGCCTGAGAATTTCGATATGCAAATAGCATGTTGAGATGCATAAATTAATAATTATTTGGGTATATGGTAAATTCTCAAAACTATATTAATTTTTTTTGAATTTAAGCCCTACTTCTTATAATCTAAACTAAATATTTTTATACTTTATGCTGAGAATAATATTGATAAGTTATATTATGACCTCCAAAAACAATTGAAGATTGAGATTGTCATACTTGAATGCCTTCTAAACTTGTCTAAACCTTAATCTTTAATTTGACCATTATTTTCTCCCATCCGAAATTGTTTTGTCAAGAAATTAAATACAATAATTATCTATTCTCTATATAGATCTACATACAAAATTCATTTAAACACTTGATCAATCTTAAGTTCTTAACTGTCCGTCCTACCCACTTGGATAACGAGTTTCCAACACTTATTGAGCTAAATGATTGTCGTTTAAATTCTGGTTCTTATTTTCTTGCTTGATGTCCTAAGTAGTGAATTAATTGTGATGGAGTTAGTATGCTTATTGCATAATCTGAGCAAAAAATTAGTAGAACCACCCAAAAAATGTTTTAAATCTGGAAAATTCAAATAATAAAATCAAACTCATTCAAGTAGTTATACGTACTGTGAGGGCACAATGGGAGTGTAGACCATATTTGGCTCCACTACTTGACCAAGCACCAGTATACCGCCGCCGTCATTTCCTCCATTCAAGCAATGGGAGAATGCATGCGGAGTGATTCCTTGTGAAGAAAGCTGCGAGATCACTGATAAGCTTGCTTGCCCAAACCCAAATATACCGTCCAAAGCTTCTTCTGTATTCGTAAGATCTCCCATCTCTACTATGCTACATCTGGTCGAAATGGGGGTTAGATATAATATTCTAGTCAACTATTTATTTTAATTTATAACCTTGTTTTGTTGTTTTTTAATCCTAATCTTCTCATTGGTAAAAAAAATACATAGTACACGTCCACCTAGGAAGGCTTAAAAACTGAATAGGTCATATCAATGCGTAGTCATATGTAGAGGTAGCAAAATAAACAGGGCACATCCAAACAGGCCGTCCACCAATATAGTGGGTTGTGCCGATACGAACCTTTTTTTAGGATGGGTCTAGCATGAATTGTGGTCCATGGACCTACTGGGTCAATCCGATCTATATTTTTTATTTATTTTTACTTATGGTAGGAGCTTAGGCTCCAGGCGCAACTCTCACAGGCCTAGGGGCCAAAATAGGTAGCCTGACATAATCTATTACCGTGGCAAAACATGCCGTTCCGACACTCCCCGTGATGGACCGGGCCGTGCTAGGCCATGAACGGCCGCCCATTTTGGCAACTCCAGTCATATGTATAGGACAATGTTTGGAAATTAATTGAGGTGATGTATTCAAAATCTTTGTTTGCTCTAGATAACATATAAACATAAGGTGGCATTTGAAGCATATGAGGAATAGAACTCACCCGAAAACAACGTCTGCTGAGGAATTATTGCTCTTCGAGTTCCCGAGGATGATGTCCAAATTCAACAAGTCTGATACGTAAAATCCTGATGTGTCACTCCCATCCCCGTATCGGAAATTGTATACACACCTGTTGTCGCTAATCGAGCAGCTCGAATCGGAAGATGCTTCACCCAAAGTACATCTTGAATCTGAGCATGATATTGATGAAGATGTTGCCGATTTTGATGGATCATAAAGCTCGAGTTCAATCTGTTCAATCGTAGAAAAGAATTTAATTAGTCTAATTTTCTCACTCTTCACTTCTTCATGGAAAGTTGGAAATTAACAATGAAAACTAGAGGTATCAAAACCGGCCAGTCCAACCGAAACGGGCTGGCCGCCCGACCCGCCATCCTAAAAAGGTTGGCCGTTCAGGCTCCTCCAGACGGTTGGAAACCCTCCAACCCAACCCAATCTGAGGAGGGTTGTGGGTTGGCGGACTAACCTGCCAAAAATTAAAAAATATAATTTTATAAATTTTAATGAATTTAAATTATAATAGATCTATTTGTAATTAATTAATTCAAATTTTATCATATATTAATTAGTTGATCCAACCTGCGGGCCCAACCCACCAACCAGCCTAAATATGTTGGTCTAGAAGTGGGCCTACAAACCTTGGAACAAACTGTTTATCTGGTTGCATGGGTTGAGCCAACTCGACATGCGAACCCGTTTTAACAGGTCTAACGAAAACTATTACAAAAGCCACCACAAAAAACTACCCAAAAATTGCCCATGGAGTATATTGTCCAAATGCAATTAAGCATATGACAACACAACTAACTGTATCAATATCACTTTCTCCATTTCTTGTTTCTCCACTTTCTCCATTTAAATTACCTCAATCTCCGGTGCTCCAACTACTAGTGTGTGTATATATTTAAGAAATAACTGATTATATTTTTTTATAAATAAGAAAAGCTTTCAGTTAAAATACATTAATATGTCCGTTTCAAAGAAATTTTAGGAAAATTATAAAATCATTCTATAAATTGACCTATTTATATTTTAATTCTTCAAGTATTCAAAATTTATTTTTAGGACAATAAGTCATTTTCTTTTAACTTTCGGTCGGAGTGCACATGTAACATTAGATTTTGTTGACGAATTGTTGAGCATTACTCACATGTCCGTCTAGGTTAGTACTCCATTGAAAAAAAGGCTAAAACTAAAAAAAACTCAGTTTGTTGTATTAAAATCAAATTTTAACTACTTAAGATATCTAAACAAAATTAGGACAATGTAGAAGATGATTTTATAATTTCTCCTAAATTTTAATATCAATCACTCAATAGAAAGGATAACTTCAAAATAATTTCATAAATGAAAAGTGGAAAATTACATTGAGGTCAGTGGATAAAGGACAACCAATACAAGGATCGCAACCAACCCATAGAGCATCACTCCCAGTATCGATCTGTACGTAGAATTCCCGAGGGGGACTTCCCAATTGAATTCTTGTGTAATATAGCCTACAAAACTCAAATGTAGTAGTATGAGAGCGGCAAAAATATATAGAATCTTCATATAAGTCTAATATCTGTCTAAATAATTTATTTTGTTCATATTTTTACACACACACATATATATAATATAATATAAATAGTTTGAGTTTAGATATGGCCCTTGGATTATTATATATCAAATTACTTCAAAGGGAAATAGTCAAAATCATTTTTTAAGTTTGTCTATTTTAGATTTTGGTTCTCTAATTAATCAAAATTGAGTTTTTAACATCTAACCAGCACTCCATCGAAAGAAGAACAACATCCAAAAAAAAAAAAAAAAACTTACGCAATCAAGATCCACTTTTGACTACTTAGAGGATCAAATAGGTCAAATTTAGAGGACCATATGACAATTTTCCTAACTTTGAACTAACCATCTTTGGTGCAGTGTTATGTTCCGATTTTTAAGTGTTAATTGTAATTTATCATGATTATTTCTAATATTATATAAAAAATTGAAAATAATTATTTCAAAATTTACTGCCCACATATTAGACGCCGACCATTGAAGTGTTAAGATCCATTAATCTAGTTAATCCACATATTAATTTTTCTAATTGAAAAATATCCTTAATATGTAATTTTGAATCAATTTGCATTTTATTAGATACCTAAAATAAATTATATTAACAAAAAAAAAAAAAAAACTAACACAAATATATAGCAGGAAACTATTAGAAGAGGGATCTATTAATAGATTATATATATATATATACATACACACACGTGTGCGCAAACGAATATTGCAAAAATAAACATTTAGCATTAGTAACATTTGATGTCATATCAATACTTCAGTTAAAATTGAGCTGAATGAGCAAAATATTAATTAAAACCTAAATTTGATCAATTAGAATATCAAAGCTTGTAAATAAACAATTTGTTTTCTACGTGAAAATTATCCATAACATATCATTTTAAAAATATTAAAATTAATTTGCATATTTATAAATTCTTTTAACAAAAATAAATTCATTTAACATAACAAAAAAAAAAAGAGAAGAAGAAACACAAATATGTTAAAACTTTTGATTTAGATTTTTTTTACCCAACAAGAAAAGGATTATATGTTCCCCGAACGGGGAAATCGACGATCCCCGAAGAGTTGATCTGTTCCTTCGATAATCTCCTCCCATGCCTGATTTGATCTCGCGCTCTGAGTTGACTCAGCTCCAATCCTACATCATTCCTTCTTTCCAGAGACAACGTTACGCTCTTTCCGGCGCCACCGTAGGCGGCCGCTGCCGCCGTGACCGTTACCACCATCACTGCCACCACCAGGAACGCCGGGATATTTAAGGGAGGCATTTTGAATTTTTTTTCCTCTCTCTGTCTCTCCCTCTTTTACACGTACAAACAGAATTATAATATTATGAAATCATCACCAGCATATTATGAGTTTGTTTGGGGTTTTGAGAGATGAAAATAGGTAAATGCGTGGATTCTGGTTTCTGATTGTATTTATATTAGTTATGGACAGTGTTACAGGAAAATTATATATAGCTAGAGAGAGCTCTACTATGCCCAAGAAAAAAATTCAAAGACGTATGAACAAACAAATGAGTTAAAACTAATTTATATATTTAAATTGAAACATTAGGGGCAAGGGCGGACTTATGTTAATTTTTTTTATTACCTTGAACAAATTAACTAATTTATATATTTAAATTGAAACATTAGGGGCAAGGACGGACTTATGTTAATTATTTTTATTACCTTAAAAAAATTATTTTTTCTTTAAAAATCACAATTTTACTTTATCCCTCAAAAATGACTTTTACCCTTCCCTAAATTATATTTTGACCCCTAAAAAAATTTTTGGCCTTCATTTTTATGTTAATATATTTTTTTGCCCCCTTCCGCCCCTGATTAATTTAGGGAATATACATCAACACGTCTTTGTAGTTTGGGTACATCCCTAGTTCAATCCCAAAAATTTCAGTAACTCAGCTTAATCTCTAAAATTTTAAAAATTTTCCCAATCCAGTCCCGATGTAAGTCAGCTGTAATAAATAAATGATGAGTGACTGAATCGAGAATATATTTCTAAATTTTAGGGATTGAATTGGGAAAAAACAAAACTCGATTTAATCCTAAATTTTTTTAAAAAAATTCCCTAATCAGCCCCCCTCCTTTTCCTTCCTTCTCATGACCGACTTAACGTAGGAGATTGAATCGGGAAACTTTTAAAAAATTTAGGGACTAAACCAGGTCATTTAATCTTTTAGGGACTGGACCGAAAATGTAGCTAAATTGTAGGGACATTTTACGTATTATCCCTAAATATTAAGAATGACAAATAATTTTTTTTTGGCTATACATGCTTTAATGTATGCACAAATACATAAAATTAATGCGAAAATATATTTATAGGTACAATTTGTTGAACCTTATAAGGCCAGTACGAGTCAGTAAATCGCTTCACATCCCCTATTTGGGGCCTTTATAATGAAACTCAGCTAAGTCAGAACCCTATTACGGTTTTTTGTAAGCTTTATATTCATCTCCATTACAACTCAGTCCATCGATATGTGATAACTCCATTTTATAAACAGGTATTACCGTTTAGTATAATAATTTGTCTCATTTTGTACTTTCAGTCTTTTTTCCGAAGAGCATGAAGTTAGATATTGCTGTCACAATACCGATTATTGACATTTATTGCTAGCATATCAAGAGTTATATCAGCACTTCCTATTTTTAACTTATTTAGTTGATCAAAATCCAATTTAGGATATTTTACAAGATGAAAATTATTAGTTTCTAATTTAATTTATGTGACATCCTTATGGTTTAACATGATGAGCATTGAATTGCTTGGCACACTTTTTACCCTCAGCAAATTAATGTATTAACAAATTTCTCATGATTTTCGATATCGATATTTAATATATTTTGACGCCACAAGATTCGAGTTTTGAACTTCTATAAGAAAACTTAGGGTGTGTTTGCAATTACTTATTCAAAACACTTCTATGTTTCTTTTGCTTAGAGTTGGAAAAAGTTGCTTTTAAGCAAAAGCATTGGGTGTTTGCTATTTAAAAAAACAGCTTAATAACCTTCAGTTAATTACAAAATTGCCACAAACAAATTAAAACAGTCAAAAGCATGTCATGACCTGCTTCTCACCTTCAGCTTTTTCTGCTTATTTTTAGAGAAGCAGTAGCAGAAACAAGGAAATAAAACACTCAATTTCTGCTTTTTTATCTGAAAAGCTGATAAGCGGTTTATAAAAGCATTTGCAAACACCCACTTAGAAAGAAGAAAGGGTCTACAGTCTGTATATAAAAAGTAATGGATGTTACCAAGCATAATAGTAAAGACACCTCAAAATAATAAATTTAATAATCACCCATTATATTATTTTAAAATGCAACATTAAGGTTAATTACTCTATTGTTTGCTCCGTAAGAACCAAGTAATCCAACCCATACATAGGGATACTCGTCAAATTTAACGAAAGCTGGTCATGAAACTCAACGTTGGATATGCTTAATATTCCTATTCTATTAGATTATTTTATTAGATATTATGCTTATTTTTTATTTGAAATATAATAAAAAAATATGTTTGGTTAAACTTATTTAAAACAATTAATAAGTTTCTAGATCTCATAAATTATTTTAGTAGCTTATAAGCTGTAAATTTAAGATGTTACAATATCTGGATAAGATAAGTCAATGAAATGTATAATCGAGTGTTTGCCACTTTACCAAAATGTATAACTGGTGGTAATAGTGCACGTACAATCTTTAAACCATATAGCAGTCCACGCACAACGTTTCGATCGTTATCCAAGCAGGGATGATTATTGCACTCCAACAACTCCCTTACATTAATTGCACTACCTTACTACAACTCATGAGAATTGAACATGTAACCTTTGCTCTGACACCAATTGTAGGATCAAACATTTGTCGCTTTGTCAAATACTATGAAAACGATGCAAATAGTTATTTTTATATGGAATATAATAAAATTTATGAGAATATTTTGGTCTCTAAAATTATTAAAATAATTTTTTGAAAAAAAATAGGTTGTGATATAACTTTTTTTTAAAACTTATTGTAATATCTTCAAAAATTTAATCGGTGTTTAACATTGTCGCCATTTATATCTCCATTTAAATTTTCTTCCTGAATTTATTAATATAGAAGAAAATTCAATATGTGTTTGGTTTACCATAATCTTGGACCACTAAAGTTTAGGCCATGTCTACATGGCTTACACGCTTAGCATTAAATAAAATAAAGATTGTTGGGTTGCATTTAAACCCTATGTTAAAAATCATCTTATAGAAAGAATGGATGGACTAAAATTCCATGTGTTATTAAATCGATGGCTAAAACCAATTAAAACAATTTGTTTTAGCTCGTATACGTATTTGAATTTGCCTTCGTGCAAAACATTATTAACATTAGTGTTTCAAAGTCAAAGATATCAATTTGAATCTAATAAAAACAAACCAATGCTTAAATTTAAGGGTAAACTCACTTAAAATCCCTACCTCCAAACACAACTTTAACATTCCTCCCTATATCAAAGATTCTTTATTCTAACTCCCAACCATATTTCTTTTCTTTATTACAACTCCCTACCCACCTTAAAAGACATAAAAGCCTTTATTTCAATTGCAAAAATCTCCCTAGTGTTTTTAGGATTTTTACAAAAACACCCAAAATCTCATTTTTCAATAAACAACTCCTAATAAGAGATACGTAAAAGCATGGGCCTTAATGGTATTATATGAACATGAGATCTTTCAGTTTCTGTTATCTTGAGAGGACCCAAGAGCATATTTGCAAAGGACTCACGGTTCATGATAAATTTATGCCCCTAATATTTCCTTATTAAGTAAAATTAAATAACAGGCCCATCATGCTTCCGTATTACAATAAAATTTTGACAAACTGAAATATACCATTTTGACCATAACGGCACCGGGTGAGGTGGGTTGCAAAACCACAAGTCAAAAATTTTCTGCCTCCAGACTGTTTTACGAATGGCTCATCAACATCCAACCTCAGCTCACGGCCGAGGTTAGTCTGTATCCGACTCCTTCAGAAACCGCATAGCACATCCCTAATTCGTTTCCTACCTTAGGGCGTAAGATATAATCAAGATATAAGAAAGATTTAAAGAAATCTGAGAGATAGATGGGCAACAACTTTTATTTTATTCTGAAAATACTTATAATATCTATTACATTAAACATCTCCTTTTGGGAGGAGACGGACTTCTTTAGCCTATCATAAAGATGAGGCTAAACTTAAGAACACATAAACTAAAACCAAACAGAACAATATTACAGACCATTAAAGATTACCAAAGCTATAAAAGATGAAGAATTACAAAGCTTGGAGACTACAAATTTTATTTTCAGAAAAATATGGAGAATTTTCGATGTCCTTAGCTTCCTGAATGCCTTGATATTTATAGAAGTCTGGAGGTGGATGTGAAATCCGGACTTCAACTATTGTTTATCATCAGACGCCATTGCATGCTTCTTCTTTCTTGTTGGGTATCTTGTGGTTCCTTCGACTTTCGGCCGAAAAGGTTGTCCTACCATTTTGTTTTTTATAATGATAGTGGTCCTTGTTAGAGTCACATGACTCTTGTCTCCCTGTGGTCCCTAGAAATTTGGTTTTTGTAGTTCGCGTGGGAATCTTCCACGTTTGCCCAGTCCTGCTTTGTCATCTTTCTTCTGGTCCCTTTTGACAGGGAATCCTTTCCCGAGCAGTGGCTCTTTCTGCTCTAGGCAGCTCGGGCAGATGTAGTCCTGCCATCTTTCCACATGAGCCATGTTGCAGAACTTTCGGCTAGTTTCTTTGCCTCTTCTTCTCAAATATGTCCTCGACAAATTTTATAGTATGGCTTGTCATGGAGTTAACCATGAATGATTCGTTCGCTATTTTATGGAAGATTTTGAACGGATACTTGACTTTGTCCATCTCAGTGAGACAAACCCATAATCCCCAAGCTCTTCTGGTAGTAATGTCATCTTCTATGAGCAGGGAAACTAGCGTTGTTCCTTCAGAACGTGGTTTTATTTGATCCATCACCGTCCAGTTAGGCCTCTGTAACTTTACAAAATGAAAGCTATGGTGAAGGCCTTTTCCTGTGATTTCTGGGGCTGTAATTATGAATTTCAGCTCCAGAACATCTCATCGTCCAAGTGTATGATTATTCTGCCATGAGTCATACACTCCTTCATAGATCCAATTCGGTAATTTTGCGATTTCTGGAAAACTTGGTGCTGTGGTAAAGATTGAAGCTTGGTAGCCAAAGTCAAACCACTCACGAACACTTTTTGGTTTGACACCAGGATGCATCCACATTCTTGGGTATTTTCCTGACCAGTCTGCTGTAATTTTTCCAGGAACTATACCCACTCTTGTACCAAGTTTCTACCATGATCTTTGATATTCCTGCAAAGGGGAAGTTGGGGAAACACTATTCTCGTTAGTATTAACCTTAGATTTACCCGCCGATGACCTAAGATTAATCTCTCCCTCATTAACCCCTGAGGTGCTGGGTTGGCTTGATTCTTCAGATATCCTAGATACCTTGGAATCAATTTTTCCTTCTGTATCTTCCCCGAAAGGATCAATACGAGGACCTGTGGTGGCGGTACTTGAATCCTCCACACCGGTTGATGAGTCCGGCTCTCTGAAACACGACTTTAGCTTCACCGCTGAAGCATCCCGTCGGAGTGGAATATAAAGACTGTCCCATAAACAGGTGTGAGCCTGCATGGTAGCCTTCATAGCCTGTTGGACCTTCGTGAGATCCAGTTCCTGTACTTGACCCGCAACCTGAGAATTAATCACCAGGCCGTTGATCTTCTTGTCTAGCTCCTCCAGATTTTCACGGAGGTGCTTTGATCTCGTTATGATGGAATTAGCTTCACTCGCTTCCATCTCTCGTCAAAAAATCTGCAAGAATATTTTTATCAGATTTTACAATGACAATATCGTAATCATAATATTGGCATTCAGCTTGCCATCTTAAAAGTCTAGCCTTTTCTGGTTTTGATTCAATTTTATTTTTTAAAAAGGCTTGACACTTGTATTATCTATTTTCAAGATAACTTTCTTTGCTAGTAGGAAAGTGGCCATTTCTTAAAAGACTTTCGAACAGCAAAGAACTCATTCTCGTTGATGTGCCATCTGATAACTTCGTTGTTATCAAATAGCCCACTGCAATATCTGCATGGCACTTCTCATTCTGGTGTAATTTTCATGAGAACTGCAGCCCGCGTGGGAATCTTCCACGTTTGCCTGGTCCTGCTTTGTCGTCTTTTTTCTGGTCCCTCTTGACAGGGAATCCTTTCCCGAACAGTGGTTCTTTCTGCTCCGGGCAACTTGGGCAGATGTGGTCTTGCCATCTTCCAACATGAGCCATGTTGCAGAACTTCCGGCTGGTGTCTTTGGTCGCCGGAATCTTGTTGTCCAACAATATTTGCCTTTTCTTTTCAAATATTTCATCGGCAAATTTTGTACTATGGCTTGTCATAGCGTTAACCATGAATGATCTGTTTGCTATTTTTTGAAATATTTTGAACGGATACTTGACTTTCTCCATCTCAGTGAGACAGACTCATAATCCCTATACTCTTCTGGTAGTGATATCGTCCTCTGTAAGCGGGGAAACTAGTGTTGTTCCTTCGGGCGGTGGTTTTATTTGATCCATCGCCTTTCAGTTAGGGCTCTGTAACTTTACAAAATGAAAGCTAGGGTGAAGGCCTTTTCCTGTGATTTCTGGGGCTGCAGTTATGAATTTCAGCTCCAGAGCATCTCCTCGTCCCAGTGTATGATTATTCTGCCATGAGTCATACACTCCTTCATGGATCCAATCTGGTAATTTTGCGATATCCGGAAAACTTGGTGTTGTGGTAAAGACTGAAGCTAGGCAGCCAAAGTCAAACCACTCACGAACACTTTCTGGTTTGACACCAGTATGCATCCACATTCTCGGGTGTTTTCCTGACCAGTTTGCTGTAATTTTTCCAGAAATTATACCCAATCTTGTACGAAGTTTCTCCCATGATCTTTGATATTCCTGCAAAGGGGAAGTTGGGGAAACACTATTCTCGTTAGTATTAACCTTAGATTTGCCCGCCGATGCTTAAGATTAATCTCTCCCTCATTAACCCCTGAGGTGCTGGGTTGGCTTGATTCATCAGATATCCTAGATACCTGGGAATCAATTTTCCTTCTGTATCTTCCCCAAAAGGATCAATATTAGGACTTGTAGAGGTAGTACTTGAATACTCCACACCGGTTGATGAGCCTGGCTCTCTGAAACACGACTTTAGCTTCACCGATGAAGCATCCCTGTCGGAGGGGAATATAAAGACTGTCCCACAAACAGGTGTGAGCCTGCATGGTAGCCTTCATATCTTGTTGGACCTTCATGAGATCCAGTTCCTTTACTTGACCCGCAACCTGGGAATTGATCACCAGACCGTTGATCTTCTTGTCTAGCTCCTCGAGATTTTCTCGGAGGTGCTTTGATCTCGTTATGATGGAATTAGCTTCACTCGCTTCCATCTCTTGTCAAAAAATCTGCCAGAATATTTTTATCAGATTTCACAATGACAATATCATAATCATAATATTGGCATTCAGCTTGCCATATTAAAATCTAGCTTTTTTTGGTTTGATTCAGTTTTATTTTTTAAAAAGGCCTTGACACTCGTATTATCTATTTTCAAGATAAATTTATTTGTAAGTAGAAAAAGTGGCCATTTCTTAAAGCCTTTCGAACAGCAAAGAACTCCTTCTCGTTGATGTGCCATCTAATAACTTCGCTGTTATCAAATAGCTCACTGCAATATCTGCATGTCACTTCTCCTTCTTATGTGACTTTCATGAGAACTGCAGCCCACCAATGATCACTGGCATCTGTGTATAATACCAGTTCATCCTCATCGTTTGGTATTGCAAGCTTTGGTAGTTGCCTGCAAACCTCTTTAAGCTGTCTGACAGCTTGTCTGTGATCTTCATTCCACTCAAATTTAACATCTTTATTGAGTAGTGGACTGAACACCTTCCCGTGGTTTGCTAGATTGTTGATAAGCATTCCAGCCAAATTAACAACTCCTAAAAAACTCTGAAGTTGCTTTAAATCTTTGAGGTCATCCGGATATCCTTGTACTTTTTCAACAATATGATTCTGCATGTGATTCCAGATTTGTCAATCTCGAATCCAAGGAACTCGATCAATCTAGTTGCAATCACTGATTTCTTTTCGGAAAGCACTAACCCTTCCTTGTAACAAACATCTGAAAAGATTTCCAAATGTTTAAGATGTTCTTTCATGTTTTTTGACGCTATAAGGATGTCGTCAATATACACGAACATGAAGTTGAAGTAATCCTTGAAAAGATTATCCATCTTTCTCTGATATATATGGGGAGCATTTGCCAATCCCATTGGCATAACATTCCAGATATAATGTCCTAGTGGTGTGGAGAATGCTGTAAACTTTCTGCTTGCTTCCTCCATTTTAATAAGGTAGAACCCAGACTTGCAATCGAACTTAGAAAATACTTTGGCATTCTTGATGCTATTTACCAAATGTTCTCTGCTTGGGATAAAATATCAATCGAATTCAAAGATTTCGTTGATCCATTTATAGTTGATCACCAATCTCGGCTTTCCTCGTTTAATTTCTCCATGATTCGGAACAAGAAATCCTGGACTGCTATATGGAGAAATATCTGCTGAGATTAACTTAAGGTCAAGATGTTCCTTAAGTATCATCTGCATATCCATCCGATCTTCCATATTCATGGGGATCCGTCTGAATCTGACAAACTCATTTTCTTTTTTCCGGCTTTCACCTTCAAAGTAGCTTTGAGCTCATTCTTGTTCCACCATGCTAGTGGATCCTCGTTGTAGTTCCTCCGAATTTTCCTTTTTACATCCTGTAGAGTGATTCGCTCTTCAAGGATAGTCTCAGGTCGTGGAACTTCTTCTTGTAATGCCTTTTTTAATAGCAACAGGGTTTCTAGAGTCACTTCTTCCTCATCCAGTTCCCTGAAAGACATAATGTTCGAAGTTTTCCATCATCACCACGCTTGCTGCGAAAACCAATAGGGAATTTTCTGTGAAACGCCTCCCGTAGTCTCTGCACAATAATCTTATGATCATAAAGGGTTGTGAAAATAAGTCTCCTAGTCTCGTTCTCCTGGGTGAATGTAAGGGCCCCGCGCCCTTAACCCATAATTAGTGCATTATATGTAAACGTGGTACACCATACCACCTATAAAATTTCTTGTTTCATTTATTCCATTTCATGCAATATCCGATTCCCTAGATTAAGACCATTTAATACATCATGCACCCATGTAATACACTAATCACAATCTCAATTCATCTAGCAGTTCCCTAGTTAATTGCTCACACATATAATGAAAAGAGAAAGGCCCATGCCTCTTTATACAACACATATACACATAATTATTGCTCACACACGAGCATCGAATAAACCTATGTGTACGTAATGTATAAAAAGGGCATACACAATATCCAGCTCCATATGAGCTCCGGTTCCTCGATCCTGGAATCACCTCCAATCCTGTAAGGACCCTAGTTCCTTAACGGTGAAATCAATGTATAAACAGAGCTAAACATGTATTAGAGACATCTTAGAGTTCAGGTTGTTACGTGAGCTCAATGTAATTACAGGCCAAAATAAAACTTCAATAGTTAGTTAAATTACATTCCCAAAATGAATGTTAAGACTAACAAAAATCATGTAACCTATCTTCTTTCAAGTCTCTTTCAGCTCAGAGTTCAACCCAACCCTGAGCCCCCTTTTGTCCAAAAGCGTACCTATAGGAACAACTCACCATGAGCATATATAAATCACCATTTATCACAATTCAACTTAACAAAATAATTTAAGCGCATGCGGCAAATAATAGATATGCTCCTTGATCACCACATTAGCACATTTCACTGTTGTTCCTGTTTCACAAATTTATGCACAAAATCATTAGTTCATGACATAATGATCGATAACGCGTTTCCAATTATATCCACAATATTTCACATTAATCACTAGAATTGTGACTGTTCCGGTCCCAATACAACATCGGAATTTTAAGACCCCTCGCTTCGACATATAGCGGCATCATATGATATCCCTCGCTTCGACAATGACAGCGGCATGTTACTTAGCTTAGACATGACAGCGGCAAATATCATACTACCATCGCTTCATATGACAGCGGCAAGTACCTCCCTCGCTCGGAGATAAAGGCTACCGGAACATTCATCAATTCTACCACAATTAATCAAACACAATTGATTCCAATATCATGATATAACACTATCATTTCACATATTCCATCACATAAGGGGCACGATATTCACAATATACATCATCAAAGTTATAACACGTTTTACCGTCCGATGCTCGTACGTCTCACTACGTACCTTAGTCCCAAAAGTGGAGAAGTTGTATAACTTTATCTCCTCGACGTTGTCGGTACCTGGGATGGTTCTACACAACCACACAAATCAATATTAGAAGCTAAACAATAGCCAAATACCAAAAATTCAACAAAATACAACATTTTTCAAAATTACACAGCTGGCGATCGATCGCTCCACTGAGGCGATCGATCGCCTCAAATTTTTCTTCGCGGCGATCGATCGCTTCAAACATGGCGATCGATCGCCTAACCCTTGGATTGGCTACTGCCTCTCGGCGATCGGTCGCCTCATTTCAGGCGATCGATAGCCTGCCCTGCACTTCGCCCACTGCCCTTAGTTGATCGGTCGCCTCTTTTCAGGCGATCGATCGCCTCGCACAGACACATGATTTTCACCATTTTTACACCAAAAATTCCTTCCCAACTTCCACAACACTTATACCAACAAACTCAAAACACAAAAACACTTTAAACCCTCAATACACATCATAAAACAACCCCAAAATCCCACACCCAACCACAAAACATACCAACCCAAATAAACCCATTTTCAAACTCCAAACAACAACCCAAATTCACAATAAACCTCACAAAACAACAAGGGATGATATATATATACATCCTAGGCCCCAAATCTTACCAAGAAATCACAAGAATAAAGTTTTGCAAGAACTTCTCTTCCACCTTGGAGTTCCACTCGAAAATGAGAGGAGGAGGGTGGGGTTTGAAAAGTGTTGGGGGTTGAATAATGTAAGGGGGGTAAAGATGATATGAGGTTATAGTGGGTTATGAAAGTTAATTAAATTTTACACCTCACTTCCTAACATGATGCAAATTATGCCCAACATTGTATTTTAGACACATTTCACCACAATGCGCCAAATATCAATTAAATGCTTGTTTCACAAAATAATGACTACTAACACATGTAAGCCATTAAAACACCCGATTACCCAACATGCATAACGTGTACCCTGAAATGCTCTACCAGTCCACAAGACCAAGCATTTCCACATGGCGATTAATTCTAACACATGAGGCAATTACCACCATAATTAATCATAATTAATCATACGAACACAATTTATGCCTTAAACACAATTAATCATTTCGGGGACATCACAAATCCATAGCTCGATCACAGCTCCAGAGCTACCATTATACCTGTTTCACCTGCCCCAACAGAGACAGCCCCCACACGGGGTGAACATACCAATACCACCAAACCAATAATCACAATTATATAATTCGTAAATTACAAAAATGTAATTGCCAAGAATTTAAATGATACTCCCTGGATGGCATCATCCTCATCCGGATCCCACTGTATTGTCCCTGTTCTCAAAACAACTAAAATCATCAAATTCCAAATATCCAGTTAATCATTACACTAATTAACTATATCCCTATTCCAATTCAATATCAATAGAAGAATAAAATACAGATATCCTAGATATCTAGCCAAAGGTCACATTTCCTCGCTCACTCAAAAGTAGCGGCATCACTTACCGATGTTCGCTCCATAGCGACCACATCCCGACAATTGCTCGCTCCAAAGCGGCACCAAACATTACATAAGACCAATCAACATAACACAACCCGGTCCCATTTCCATTAACCAATTTATGCAAGACACAATATACTAAGCATCGACTAATAACCCTTACCATTCATCTATCTCATGCACAATAATTGCAATAATATAATTAAGGTCATGCTCGTACGTTACACGTACCATATACTTCCGTAGTTCGAGTCCGACATCGCCTGAGTCCCACGACCCGATGAATTATGTGCTAACACATAAATAGTTCACAATTAAACACAAGCATGCAACCACGTGCCCAATCACGTCCATAACCTCCAAACATATCGTAAATCCATGATGATTACCAAAAGAAAAGCCCCCCGGCTAAGCATGCATAATACCCAAAGTATACCATTTAACAAGTTTAAAAGATAGCCAAGAATTCAACCGAGAATTTCGTTTTATAAAACTTTGGCTCCAATCAATCCATTTTAAAAGTATAGCATTCCCATTGGAATGTAGACATTGCCCCGGAAACGGCCCCTTTAAACCTCGATTCCAAAATCCTGACATTTTCCAAAAAATTTCAAAAAAACAAAAATCCACGGGCGGCGATCAATCGCCACTTTTGGCGCGATCGATCGCCCCTGTCCAGTGGGCAAAATCACTTCCTCGCGATCGATTGCTAGGCCTCACGATCGATCGCCAACCTGCTCGCGATCGATAGCCTGCACTGTTCATCGCCTTAAAAAATTGAACTGCTCGTCGCGATCGATCGCCTCTCCTCAGCGATCGATCGCCACCTGCGATTTTCAGAAAAATTCGAGCTTCCATGGTGTTTTTCACACCCAAACTCAAAACCAACACCCCATACACCTTCAACACCTCAAATACACCCTTAAAACTCAATAAAAACTCCCACAACAAACTTTAAGATTTTTACCCAAAATCCACAAACCCAAATCTAACATTAATACTCAACCAAAAACAACAATACTACTACCAAATCGAAGACAATGACGAGGGGAAGACTAATACCTGATCATCTTAGAGAAATCGGCCTCCGAGACAAGCTACCATCGATTTTGTTTCCAAGAGCAAAAGAGGGGAAATGGTGGGGGAGGGTTTGAACGAAGAGAGAGAGGGGTTCCGTGCTAAAATGACGGAATACCGAGTCCACATGGTATATATAGCACCAAAACTCGAAAATACCAATCCCTTCACAAATACATCATGATTCATTAAAAATCATCTGTTTTCAAAAATCATCTCTCTAACCTCAATTCCCATTACCAGCCCCAATACAAAGTACTCCGGACCCCAAATCCCACCAAAGACCAAATTCCAAGGTTATCACCACGATGAGTACACAATCTCATCCCTTAGATCCAACGACTCCAAAAACAGGATTTAAAATCCCCGGGAGTCCCAAAACCTCAATTATTCATAATTGCCACAAATAAAATCCATAAAGGATTATTACCACACCGGGATTAACACCATTAATCCCCGGGCATCACAATTATCCCCCACTAATAAAAATTTTATCCTCGAAATTTGCACTGGTGTACTCCACGCAACACCAAGGCTACACAAACAAAACAAAACCCCAACCCCGATTCTGGACCACATCAGAATCGAATTATCAACTGCGAGGACATCAATCTCGCACCAAGCTCTAAAATAGAGCAAACCTCCAAAAACCACTATAAAACCCAAACGATAACAACATACCTCGATGCGAGTCATCCCAGAAGTCAGTCTACTACGACTGCAAATTAACCATGACCTCCTTGGTTATGACATAGATATCTCCCCATGATATCTCCATCACTTGCCCACGATGCTTAACACGCATCGTTATGATGGGGACTACTAGCATACAATAGTATACTCACAGTAAACCCGGTTTCCGCTTTCCACCCCCATCTCCTCCAATGGAGTAGTTGCACCACTTGTAACACGGATCGGGAACCCATTGTCACCGATCCACACAAAACACATCTCAGAAGATGTTTACACCGATGTGTTCCAAGAAATCACATCTTGGTCCAAACACACTATCGAGACTCCACAAGGTCTCAAGTTCCACAGAGGTCATGCAAGACAATCAATTTCATTCCCGCCACATGTGTCAACCACGACACTAAACAAATCCGAAACCTGGCCATCCATCGCTTACCCTAACAATCCTAACACAGAGATGCTATCAAACTAAACAGCAAGAATTACCATGGTCCCAAAACACGACAATCCCTCCTCAGGGGAAGTCAACCGGACCTCACGATTATCCCTCAGAATACATCGTGCTATTGAGATTTCCAATCTCAAGGCGTCCCAAATCTCTCATCAGAGATTCATTCGTCCGAGCATAGTATATTAACCCGACTCTCGACAAGAACAAATACGCTGGCATCCGTATACACCCCGGTATACATGCCTAAGAACCTAAACATGATGCATACACAATATACCCGGCTAGGGTATCCTCAAATACACCCATGAGCCCCACATACAATTGTCAATCCCCAGTTATTCTCACTCAAAGGAGAACGATGATCGACGAACCAACAACACCAAGTGTGATCCCAAAATCAACACTACACCACCAACCCATTGAATCTCTCAAAGATTCTCAATAGTTATACCAATACCTCTTTCCTCACAAGGAAAGTGTCATGCTCCCATGACCCACCAACCTCGAACCACCGTTCGGAACACATGGATATACCTACATCGACATGCATCCCGGAACCGGCAAACACACAATGGTTCAGAAATGGGCGCCATTGCCACTAACACTCAAAAACAGAATCCGTATACTCCACGTATACTCATTCTAAGGATGCTCTGTACTAATACTATAGTACTCCCCATCCTCGAGCATCTCCCGAGAGACGTCTCCACATGCGTCTCACCGAAAAGTAAAGCGACTACCCCGCCAACACTAGAAATGCTCACCATGGTTGATTCACAATCAACCTCCAAACAACATCAACTGTCTCCATGACAGTAAACACCACATCTCGCCGAGAGATACGAGCAATGAAGTAGTGTCAAACCACTTACTATAATCCACAATTCGATCATGTCTCCCAGTGCATCCCAAATTCCTGGATTCCCAGATCGAGTTAACAATGACTTGTTGACACTCTTGTTGGCATCCCAACAAAATTGAGCTGTCCCTCAGAAAAGTCCCACAATAAAAGCGCACAACCATTCCGTGAGGTATTTCCAACCTCAACCTCATGTATAGTGGTGACTGCTAGAGTCCACCATAAACATCATCGTATCACCGTACGATTTACCAAACTCGACCCCAACGAGCAACATAACGGCTACAACAAGTCCATCATGGCACTGCGCAACACGTGGCAAGCAAAATCGCTGCCTCCTTAGGTTTTAACCAAATCTACCAACGCATCACACGTTCCATCCCGGTATATCATACCGTCACATCCATTAGAGTAGTGGGTCATCACCCAATATTTCCCTAATACTAATGCACAAAGGACATCTCGGTGTCCTTGCTCTACCACGAAGCCATCCTAATCCATTAGGACCTACCACACACCCTCAAGGGTGGGCGTGACCATGTCCACCGCACGTCACATCGACAAAAGCGAGTAGTTTCCTCAATGACTACTCCTATCGCCAATCACTTGGCCCAAGACCATCCCGACGAGTACACCTAAAGGTACCACTACTCGTAACATAAATACTTCA
Organism: Haberlea rhodopensis; assembly: GCA_907163345.1. Lineage (NCBI taxonomy): Eukaryota > Viridiplantae > Streptophyta > Magnoliopsida > Lamiales > Gesneriaceae > Haberlea > Haberlea rhodopensis. The sequence continues at coordinate 175,766 of CAJQUN010000159.1, forward strand.
ACACACGTTGTGGTATACACACATGTATAGCACATCCAGCCCTTGATCGAGCAAACTTGCTCGGCATAAGGGTCACGTCAACCGGTGACGTAGGCACCACCTTGCGCCCAACATTGGCACCTCAAAAATATACCACTAAAAACGTCTATACAATTGTATTATTTAAATCAATGACGTTACACGTATGTAAAACATCCACTATGCCGTCATCTCGTGACGGTAATGCCGACACATGACATTCCATTCATTGTCAACTAGTGACGGTACATGGCAACATACAACAACTACAACTACATCGTCAACCGTGACGATACATGCCAAAACACATAATACTCAATACAACAACGCCAACCCGTGACTGCACATGCCAAAACACATGGTATCTAAAACAATACTAAAGAAACAGTAATATACCTCCATTCCTTGCTATCAAAGTAGCGGTCTACCTGTCTCCGCGCTCAACAATAATATGCAATCAGCACTCGTCGCTCGAGGATGGCATAATCCCGTGTTGTGTACCTAGCGGCATAATCCATCGCTACAAAATTGACGGCTTGATCCCTCGTCACACAGTCAGCAGCATGAGCCTTGCTATGCACATCCGGTTACAAACCATCATCAACAGAATAGCGGAATGAGACGTCGCTATATATATAATCGGCGGCAAGAACCATCGCCATGGATCAGCTGAATGTACCATTGCTAAACACATGTCCGGCGGCATGTACCATCGCTAATAACATATCGGAAAAGACATCGCTATACACGCACCTGGCGGAATAATCATCGCCAATAATACAGCGGCATGAACCATCGCTTGATATACCTGGCGGCATGAACCATCGCCAATAATACAGCGGCATGAACCATCGCTCGATATACCTGGCGGCATGAACCATCGCCAAAGACATAGCGGAAAGAGGCATCACTATACACGCACCTGGCGGAATAACCATCGCCCCTAACATAGCGGCATGAATCATTGCTCGATATACCTGGCGGCATGAACCATCGCCAATAATATAGCGGAAAGAGGCATCGCTAAACACGTGCCCGGCGGCATGAACCATCGCCAATCAATATAGCAGAATGAGACATCGCTATACATGTACCCGGCGGAATGAACCATCTCCAATCAATATAGCGGAATGAGACATCGCTATCAATATACCTGGCGGCATGAACCATCGCCCACTGAATCAGCGGAACAGATCAAGGACTCAAGAGGTACTCACATGCATGTAGTTTTGTTCCTTTCGGACCCAAGAGGTGGCTCACATTGCACGCAGCACTTTGTTCCCGATCGCGTCGCTCAAATATCGATAATGTGGCTGTTTCGCTCTTGTTATAAAAGTGGAATTTTAGGACCCCTCGCTTTGACATATAGCGACATCATATGATATCCCTCGCTTTGACAATGACAGCGGCATGTACATCGCTTCGACATGACATCGGCAAATATCATATTACCATCGCTTCATATGACAGCGGCAAGTACCTCCCTCGCTCGAATATAACAACCACCTGAACCTTCCACTAGCTCCATATACCTGCATCCAGGTTAATACAACAGTTCACAAATCCTACTACGTCATATCAGCGGCTCAATAATATCCCTCGCTTCGACATGACAGCGGCATGTACATCGCTTCGACATGACAGCGGCAAATATTATGATCCATCGCTGATGATATACCCGTAGTAGGACGATAAAAGCAACACATTGTATATTCAATAACAATTGAAATCATACCACAATATCCCACTGTCTGTTGTCAACCATCCCTGCCCTTAGACAGCATATCACATTTCACATTTCCTGATTTTCCTACAAAATCAGATCCCTTAGCACATAATACATGGAGTGCCAGACATTACCATTAATGCCATCTCATCGTATTCTACACGATTCCTGCAACCACAATGATCAGTAATACCACTTTCCATATCGTAAAAGCACATAATCAATTAGTTGTGTCACACAACAGTAATGCCATCATGTATAAATATGTGCTAACAATTCCTATCAACAAGTTCCTAGGCCCTAGATTAAGACCATACACCTACAAAATTTCTTGCTTCATTTATTCCATTTCATGCAATATCCGATTCCCTAGATTAAGAGCATTTAATACATCATGCACCCATGTAATACACTAATCACAATCTCAATTCATCTAGCAGTTCCCTAGTTAATTGCTCACACATATAATGAAAAGGGAAAGGCCCATGCCTTTTTATACAACACATATACACATAATTATTGCTCACACACGAGCATCGAATAAACCTATGTGTACGTAATGTATAAAAAGGGCATACACAATATCCAGCTCCACATGAGCTCCGGTGCCTCGATCCTGGAATCACCTCCAATCCATAGCTCGATCACAGCTCCAGAGCTACCATTATACATGTTTCACCTGTCCCAACAGAGACAGCCCCCACACGGGGTGAGCATACCAATACCACCAAACCAATAATCACAATTATATAATTCGTAAATTACAACAATGTAATTGCCAAGAATTTAAATGATACTCCCTGGATGGCATCATCCTCATCCAGATCCCACTGTATTGTCCCTGTTCTCAAAACAACTAAAATCATCAAATTCCAAATATCCAGTTAATCATTACACTGATTAACTATATCCCTATTCCAATTCAATATCAATAGAGGAATAAAATACAGATATCCTAGATATCTAGCCAAAGGTCACATTTCCTCGCTCACTCAAAAGTAGCGGCATCACTTACCGATGTTCGCTCCATAGCGACCACATCCCGACAATTGCTCGCTCCAAAGCGGCACCAAACATTACATAAGACCAATCAACATAACACAATCCGGTCCCATTTCCATTAACCAATTTATGCAAGACACAAGATACTAAGCATCGACTAATAACCCTTACCATTCATCTATCTCATGCACAATAATTGCAATAATATAATTAAGGTCATGCTCGTACGTTACACGTACTTTATACTTCCGTAGTTCGAGTCCGACCTCGCCTGAGTCCCATGACCCGATGAATTATGTGCTAACACATAAATAGTTCACAATTAAACACAAGCATGCAACCACGTGCCCAATCACGTTCATAACCCCAAACATATCGTCAATCCATGACGATTACCAAAATAAAAGCCCCCCGGCTAAGCATGCATAATACCCAAAGTATACCATTTAACAAGTTTAAAAGATAGCCAAGAATTCAACCGAGAATTCCGTTTTATCAAACTTTGGCTCCAACCAATCCATTTTAAAAGTATAGCATTCCCATTGGAATGTAGACATTGCCCCGGAAACGGCCCCTTTAAACCTCGATTCCAAAATCCCGACATTTTCCAAAAACTTTCAAAAAAACAAAAATCCACGGGCGGCGATCAATCGCCACTTTTGGCGCGATCGATCGCCCCTGTCCAGTGGGCAAAATCACTTCCTCGCGATCGATTTCCAGGCCTCATGATCGATCGCCAACCTGCTCGTGATCGATCGCCTAGACCACGCGATCGATCGCCTGCACTATTCATCGCCTTCAAAAATTGAACTGCTCGTCGCGATCGATCGCCTCTCCTCAGCGATCGATCGCCACCTGCGATTTTCAAAAAAATTCGAGCTTCCATGGTGTTTTTCACACCCAAACTCAAAACCAACACCCCATACACCTTCAACACCTCAAATACACCCTTAAAACTCAATAAAACTCCCACAACAAACTTTAAGATTTTTACCCAAAATCCACAAACCCAAATCTAACATTAATACTCAACCAAAAACAACAATACTACTACCAAATCGAAGACAATGATGAGGGGAAGACTAATACCTGATCATCTTAGAGAAATCGGCCTCCGAGCTAGGCTACCATCGATTTTGCTTCCAAGAGCAAAAGAGGGGAAATGGTGGGGGAGGGTTTGAATGAAGAGAGAGAGGGGTTCCGTGCTAAAATGACGGAATACCGAGTCCACTTGGTATATATAGCACCAAAACTCGAAAATACCAATCCCTTCACAAATACATCATGATTCATAATTGCCAGAAATAAAATCCATAAAGGATTATTACCACACAGGGATTAACACCATTAATCCCCGGGCATCACAGTGAACCTCTTGAATGTCTGTAGGAAGTTGTTTCCTAACAGTATATCTGTGCCTGTATCATAGAAATAAATAGGTGGAGTTTTGACTTTGTACCATGGGGTACCGCCTGCTCCGCCGATAATGATTTCCGCTCCTTGGATTCCTTCATTAAGAATAAGGATCCTCTTGGAAAAGTCTCTTCCGGCAATGGCTGGTAATTTCTCACCAATTTCTTTGGGAAAGCTATCGCGCCTGGCAGTACATATTCCAGTTCCTGAATCTATGTAGGCTGCAAAATATTCTGCCCGGTACTTCTCATAAAACATCCAACGGAGATGTATATTGAGAATGGACTGGTGATCATCGAATTTGGTATATCTTTCCGTCGACCGTGAATTCCATTCCATCTTGCAATCTTTCCCAATGTTTATGTTCCTCGAGAAATTCAATCCCTAGAATAAGCTGTTCTTGGATCCTTCCGATAATTCCTTCAATACATCAGGGATTTTCTGAATTTTGCTTGAGGATGCCTTCTGTTTTTACCCCGGATAGTTGCTGATTAACCTATCATGTTCGAAAGACATCCTTCTTGGCTCGATCATAAGGCTCCTGCTTCTCTTCAGAACAGGTTGATCTTGTATCCTCATGTCGATCTTTCCTATTGTCGGAGTATTAATGATGTCCGACAATACTGCTTTGGCGAAATCTTCGAAGATTATGGGGACTTCGATGAATTCCTTTCTTAAGAATACCTCAGAGTAATGAGTATTTGAGAGTGCACATGACACCTTGTAGGTGATCGAGTAAGGCCTGTTCCATTCTATCATCAAATCTTATCTTTTAAAATCTTGATGAAGAGTGAGAACTTTGTTGAAGTCTCGATCTCCTAAATTGTATGCAATCCTTGGATAGATGTTGAAGGCCATCTTTCCTGCATGCAGATTTCCTGCCACTGCTCCCAAACAAGAACCTTTGAGGTTCGGGATTCTCTTGTCAAAAATCGTCAGGTTGAGGGGCGAATCAATTCCTTCCTTGAATGTTGCTTTAATGATAACTTTAATGGCTCCGATATGAATCCATTAGAGTGTATTAACAACCTCTCTTCTCACCTTGTTTTTAATCTCCTGGATTTCTCTGTATGGGATTAATTGCATCTCGATTTGGTTTCCCATGAATTCTATCGGGATAGCAAATTCACCTGTTGTAACCCTATGGATAATCTGATGCTTCCTGCTTCAAAGACCAACCATATCCATAGCTTTCTCCATCACTCCAATTGTAATTCCATCATACATTTGAAGTTTTGGTTCTTCCTTCATGATCCTCATAAGAGTTTTATGAGAAACAGTGGTATGAGAGAAAAACCCCAACGACTCTTCTCTGATCACGTGTTGAAGGAACTCTCCTTCACTCTGATTCTGAGCTGGATTCACCTCCATGTGAATATGTCTCTTCTTCGTAGATGCTTTCATCTGAGGGAATATCCTCAAATGATACACCTGTACCAAATCCTGAAAATAGACAGCATCCTCAAATTCTTTGGTATGCTCGAACTGTCTTACTCCACGGCTTTGGTTTTCAGGACAATCTGTAGAGATATGTCCTCTTGCACCGCATGTCCAGCAGTTACAATCTTTGAAACTCTCATTTGCATGAGTATGTGTGTGTCTGAAAGTTCTCTTCATTGGTGTTCTACTAGAACTAGCTTGATTGGAACCTGTCGACGAGATTCTACTCCTTGTTGGTCCTGATCTTTGCCCCGATCTGTAGCTTCAGGCTTTCTGCTTTGACCAGAACTTTCTAGGTCTCCATGAAGACCTACTTCTTCTTGAACTACTTCCTCGGGCATATGGATGACTTTTGTGTTTTTTCATCTTTCGCCTTTGTGGGTAGTTTCCAATGATTGTAGGAGTATCATTTCCCTTACAGCAAATATGAGCTATTTTGTTGATTCCTCTGAGCTACTTGAAATTCTTTTGGATCTTTGCTTGGTAGCACCACTCCGCAAGCTTTACTTTAAGAAATGATATTCTCCTGGACACCGTCTCGAATGCATGAGGTGTATACTCCTGAATAAGCATTTCTCTCCATGGACTCAGAATTTTGGCAAAGAACAGTTTTGCTGCATCTTTTTCGCTATCTTTGCCTTCCATCAATACTCTGTAAAGAGTTTGATACACTCGTCTGCATAACAGATATCATGTAGTTCTAGACTAATTAGAGCTTGGCTATATTTCTTAGCCTTCTCTTCCCCCATTCCTTCGAAGTAACTTACTCCTGTGAAATAGATTTTAAAGAATTTCGCCATCTTGTCCACGATTTCTTTCAGGGTCTCTCCGGCTAAAACTTCATCCTTGGTACCTAGATCTCCCATATCCCAGGAAATCTTGACTGATCCTTCCAGACTCATTTTAAGAAGTAAAATGAATCATTCTTTACTTAGATCAAGCGTTTCTACTGCTATTCTCATTGTTGAAGCCCATTCATCAATAAAAACTTCTCTGTTTTTGAAATCCAAAATATCCATGTTGAGCATAAGTCCATATGGATGGATTGGATTTAATCGAGATTTCCCGTAGGGCGTGTGATGTATATCTGGCCTTCGGGAACGGTTCCTTGTTCCAACTGGGGGATCCAAAGTTGCTGAAGAAAAATCTTCCCTGTGCGGCATACTTTGATCTCCTTCGGGTGGGTTGTGTGACCCAAAACTCTTGTGGTCGAGGTATATGTACAAGCTATCCTGTCTTGAATTCGATGAGATTTAATCCCGCAAATGAATCAGAAAGATCTAGTAGATCTTCCAAGTTGATTCTTTCCATTACTTTGTGGGATGTAATGGCTCTCCTCATAGGATTGCAATCATTTTTTCAGTCTCTGACAAAGGCCTTCAGACCTCCTCCTCTTTCCCTTTTTGGTGTAAAAGGGGTTCTGTTCCGTAAGATGGTGGCAACCATCCTCTGTTCCTTCTTCCTGTAGGACTTGGCATTGACTCCAATTCCTTAACTCGGGATTGAACATCTTGAAGTTTTTCAAGAATCTCCTTCTGATGTTTAATCATAATCTCCATCTGACTCTGAATCTAATGGATTTGTGCAGGGACATGGTATTGAAGGTAGCTATAACGCTACACTGTCTTCTGAATTTCTCTAAGATCTTGGGATATCTTAGAAGAATCTGGCTCGATTTCTCGGAAGGTTGGTTCTCCCATCCTAATAATCTGGTCCAGATCCTGATGGATTATTGGGGTCTGGAACAAAGTCCTCGTGTTCAGGATGATTGTCTTTGGAACTGTAGTTTGAGGTTCACTTGATGAAGCCTCATAGCCATCCTTTCCAATTTCTTGTAATGATTTATGCCTGGTGTGCATAAACCTATTCCTCATAATTGTTTCCACTTATGGTTGAAGCGTTGAGCTTCTGCCATATGCTTCTGATTAAGTGCTTCCAATTTCTGGAATTACCACATGTATGAATGACACTTCGAACATTCGTTCGTGTCCATATTATCTTGAATCGTCTCCTCCGTATAGGTTACAAACTAATATTCAAGATATTATTATAATATTTCTAGAATAAACCTACCCTCTGATACCAATTTTTGAAAGTCGGATCGTAAATGACAAGTTTATGAGAAAAATGGTAACTTTTGGGTAATTTTGAAAATAGATTAAAACTCCAGAGGGTATAATGCAATTAATCCCTTTCCACTTGTGGGTAACTTGGTAAAGTGTTGTGTAGTAGGTGACAATTTAGGGTATAGACACACAGATTTGAACTTCTTGAAAATGAATTCTCTTTATTCCTTTGCATTGGTATCTATTTATATCGTTTATACAATATACAATCAACCGTGATATATTCTACTTTCCTATCAATATTCAATAATACATGCAGGTTTCCAAATGAGGCACTCTCTAATACATCCATATATTCTGTTGCCATACGAGATATATTATTTCCTTGTAACATCCCCCCTCAAATTGATGATGGTAGAGTAGAAAGCAGCAATTTGCTGACAAGGAACTCATGGCGTGGGCGAGAAAGAGCCTTGGTCAATATATCAGCAATCTGAAGAGTTGACGGAGTATGCGGAAGCCTAATAACATTATCATCATAAGCCTCCCGTATATAGTGGCAGTCCACTTCAATGTGCTTTGTACGCTCATGGTAAACCGGATTAGCTGTTATTCGAATAGCACTTGTATTGTCAACATGTAGAGGAGTAGAAGAACCTTGACTGAACCTGAGTTCAGCCAATAACCGGCGAAGCCAAACAATTTCAGGACATGCTGAGGACATGGATCTATATTCAGATTCCGTTGAGGATTTAGACACCCGGTCTTGCTTCTTACTCTTCCAAGAAATGAGGGCGGAGCCGAGAAACATACACCATCCCGAAACTGAGCGGCCATTGTTCGGACATCCAGCCCAATCTGCATCACTGTAGGCAAGGAGCTCAATCGGAGAGTTGACTGGAAAGAAGATTCCACGAGTAGAAGTACCCTTCAAGTAGCGTATAATGCGATGAACAGCTGTGAGATGAAGGTGTCGTGGAGCTTGCATAAATTGACTCACTTGTTGGACAGCAAAAGAGATGCCAGGACGAGTAATCGTCAAGTAGTTAAGACTTCCCACTAATTGACGATACAAGGATGGATCTGAGAGAAAGTTGCCCTCATCATCATGATATTTCACATTTACCTCTAAAGGAGTGTCAGCTGTGCGTCCATTCTGAAGACCCACCGAGGAGATCAAATCTTGGCTATATTTGTGTTGGTGCAAGAACGTGCCAGTGGGAGTTGGCAACACTTCAAGACCCAAAAAATATTGCAAGGGACCCAAATCCTTCATATGGAACGAGCGTTGAAGATGCTGCTGTATGTCAGAGATCAAGGTGGAGTCGGTTCCTGTGATGACAATGTCGTCTACATATACCAGAAGAAGAACAATGCCATTAGTAGTCTTGCAAAAAAATAAAGAAGAATCATACTGACTTTGAACAAACGAAAGACGAAGAAGAGTGGTCCGAAATTTTTCAAACCAAGCACGTGGAGCTTGCTTCAAACCATAGAGAGATCGCCGAAGCTTACAAACATTTGAGGAAGGTGTAGAAAACATCCCTGGTGGGGCAGTCATATATATGTCTTCCTTAAGATCGCCATGTAAAAAGGCATTTTTGACATCCATCTGATGCAAGGGCCAATTTTGAGAAGCAGCAATCGCAAGGACTAGACGAACAGTAGTCATTTTAGCGACAGGTGCAAAAGTTTCATCATAATCGACTCCATACTCTTGATGGTTACCCTTTGCCACGAGTCGAGCTTTGTACCATTCAAGAGTCCCATCAGAACGTAACTTTACCGAGTACACCCACTTAGAACCAATCGTCTTAACACCCTCAGGACATGGAACAAGGTCCCAAGTGTTATTTTCCAACAAGGCTTGAAGTTCCTCATGCATTGCTTTCACCCAACAAGCGTGTTTCACAGCTTGAGAATAAGATTTAGGAACAACAATATCAGCTAAAGTGGCAGATAGACCATACCTAGCAGGAGGACGAATATTGCGCGAGGAACGCCGAAGAGCCACTCGTCCCAGTGATGGATCAGGATCGGGAGGAGGCGGTGAGAGGGTTGGGCATTGCCGCTGGTAAACAATACCTGGTTTGAAGCGGTCAGTAGAAGACACAATATCATCAAAGCGAGGAAGTAACACATGATTAGGGGAAGGAGAATGATGCTGAAAGTAGTACTGATTTTCGAAGAAAGTGACATTGCGAGAAATACGGATGCGTTTAGAAACCACATCGTAACACACATATCCCTTGTGAGTAGTGTTATAGCCCAAGAAAACACACCGAACTGACTGAGCAGAAAGTTTGTGCCGCTCATGAGGAGGTAAGTGCACAAAACACGTACTACCAAAGGTACGTAGAGGATGATAGTTCGGATGTGTGCCATGTAAGCGAAAGTATGGAGACTCAAAGTTCAAGGATTGAGACGGAAGTCTATTAATAAGGTAGACTGCCGTAGATAAAGCCTCAACCCAAAAAACAGGTGGGACCGAAGATTCTAAGAGCAAAGTACGAACCATGTCTAATAAGTGACGATTTTTACGTTCGGCCATACCATTTTGTTGAGGAGTATATGGACAAGAGCGTTGAGAAACAATGCCTTTCTGCTGCAAGAAGGCCTGAAAGGCCTGAGACATATATTCACTTCCATTATCAGAGCGAAGACACCTAATAGTGGTCGAAAACTGTGTTTGAACATAAGCAACAAACGTCTTAAAAACAGTAAGGAGTTCAGCTTTAGAACGAATGAAATACACCCAAGTAAAGCGACTAAAGTCATCAATGAAAGTTACAAAATACTTGTAATTCGCTTGTGATGGGATAGGAGCAAGACCCCAAATATCACTATGAATAAGGTCAAAGCATGTATGAGCACGACTACCATGGGACGGAAATGGTAGAACCTTACTTTTGCCAAGTTTGCAAGTAGAACAAGAAAGTAATAACGAAGGATTAGAAAGCGAAGGCGTAGTCCCCAAAAAACCATTTTTCATTAAGTGTAATAAAATAACATTATTGGGATGACCCAAACGTTTATGTCAACTAGCAGCTTATTCGAAATAGTAAAGCAAGACAAAGAAAAACTAGGCGAAATTGTAAACTGAAGAGGAAACAGGTGTCCCACTTTAGGCCCCCTCGCTATCACCTTCCCCGATACCTGATCCTGCACAAGACAACCATCATGTGATAAGTTCACGTTGCAATTATTGTCAACCAATTGACCAATAGATATCAAACTAGTAGATAGCACGGGAGAGACAAAAACATCTTTAAATGTAGAGTTAATATCACCAACATGTGTAATTGGAAGTTTATGACCATTAGCTATCTGAATGTGTTGACAACCAATATAGTTGCGAATTTTGCTCAAGTAATTGGAGGAACCAGTCATATGGTTCGACGCCCCAGAATCCACAAACCAGGGAGATGAAACATTCTTACCGCTGCCTTGAAGCCCAAGAGCAGAGAATGCCGAAATAATCATTTGCTGAACCATGTCGGGTGTAATAGTTGGAGAAGGAGTGCTGGCCGAAGGAAAATCTGAGGCAGATGAGGCAGTAGTAGCTGCGTGGAAGGCTTTAACACGCCGATTCGGAGGACGTGTGGGACAATCTGTAAGGATGTGATCCTTTTGTTTACAATAATTGCAAAATTTCTTATTGCAATTCCTCGGAATATGGCCGAAACCCTTGCAGCTGTAGCACTGAAGAGAGCCACGACCGTGAGGCTTGCCATGCGCACGAAGGTAAGTCACAAAGTTGTGAATTAATGCACGATGAGCAAAACCAAAGCTGCACACCCCGAAAATGTCGGAAAAAAAATTAAAACTCGGGAACAATTTCAGAGAATTAGCTCTGATACCATGACAATTTAGGGTATAGACACACATATTTGAACTTCTTGAAAATTAATTCTCTTTATTCCTTTGCATTGGTATCTATTTATATCGTTTATACAATATACAATCAGCCGTGATATATTCTACTTTCCTATCAATATTCAATAATACATGCAGGTTTCCAAATGAGGTACTCTCTAATACATCCATATATTCTGTTGCCATATGAGATATATTATTTCCTTGTAACAATAGGGAGTTAGGATGAAGATGAAAGTATTGTTGGGGAGTTAGAATATAGAATAATGGATAAGGGGAGTTAGGTTAAAGAAAAGTTTGGATTTAGGGATTTATCCCCCTTTTTAACTCATTTTCAGCGCAATAGCTCTGTAAAAATATTTGATTTTTTGGATGTTATAAAATAGGAGCGAAAATCATATTTAAATGATATTTGTGACATTTGAAAACTCAAATTTGGGGATGACTTGGTACAAAAATATTAGGGTGCAACAATAACCCTCGCTAGGAAAACGACTGAAACACGGCGCTTGGATTGCAGTACGGTTGAAAATATTTGAGTTGTACCGTTACCACAGGATATAACTTTTTGGTAAAGTAGCAAACACTTGATATAACAATTGGTATCAGAACCAAGGTCATGAGTTTGATTCCATAAGTTGCAAGATAGGGTAATTATTCGGAGGGCCATTGTTGTGGTGCACCAATTGTATTTGCTGAGAGAGCCATTTAAACGTAACCCTTAAGCTGATGTACGGTTGAAAAGATTTGAGTTACAACGTTACCATCAGTTACAAGTCTTGGTAATGATGTTTCATGAAAAGTTGTTGGAATAGAGAATATCAGTGTTTAAATGTTTGATGGTTTAATGTTGTGTGAGTAATGAAGGTGAGTAAATGTATCTTAATAGTGATGAAGGGGAGGAAAATATCTGGAAATATTTATACACTGCAAGGCACTACAGTTGTAATAGAGCTACAACTGCAAAAGTTTGTGTCAAATTGTAAAGTCTTGTGGAACATGCGGTCAGGCCATATGGGTGAGCGTGGAATGATGGAGCTTCATAAGAGAAATCTATTGAAGGGTGTCAAAACTTGCAAACATGATTTCTATGTATTGTGTTCTTAGCAAATAAAATAGTGTGCAGTTCAAGACAGACACACACACACTAGACAAAGGGGATACTTGACTCTATTCATATAGATGTTTGGGGGGGCGAGTAAAAACAACATCACTGGGAGGACATATATATTTCGTGAGTTTTATTGATAACTACTCACGAAAGGTTTTTTTGTACTTTATGTAGCACAAGTCAGAAACGTTGGCAAAGTTTATGTTGTGGAAAAAGGTAGTAGAGATAGGGAGAAAACTCAAATACCTCAAATCTGACAATGGTACTGAAGTACACAAATACAAAATTCATGGAGTTGTGTGAGTAGGATGGGATGAACAGACATTTTACAGTACCCAATACACCACAACATAACGGTGCGGCGGAAAGGATGAAAATATCAATAGCCGAGCGATCTCCGTGTCTCAGGTTGAATGTTGGGCTTGCAAAGAACTTCTGGGCAGAAGCAGTGAATATGACATGTTTCTTGATTAACAGATCACCGAGGGCAACACTAGGTGTAAGGCTCTGATGCTAATTAATCCGGATTAACGATGATTAAGCAAACCCATATAATTAAAAGTACAGAATTTTAATTAAGGTGTTCCGGACTACGATGAGTCAAGCAACTGGTGGAACATATTTTTAGTGCATGTGCATGTGCATGATCACATGGCACTTGGAAAACACATGGCACTAATTAATTAACTCATGTTTAGTACATGATTTTGGGCCATTAATCTTGGAAGATAATGATGTATTGACACATGGATTCCATAATACATCAAATGATTAAAAAACAAATCAATCACCAAGCATGAATTCGGCCACTTCATCATTCAAGTCAAGATCATTCTCTCTCTTCCCACTCAAACCCAAACACTGCTCCATCTCTATATCCATTTCAAAATTTCTAGCCTTTTTAGATCCCAAATTCTTGTGACTTTGTGGATGCATATTACATGCAATTATAGATTTGAATAGGTATGGAGGAGAGGAGAAGAACCCATCAAGAATTTTCAAGTTTGAAGCAAGATTGGAGAGGTTAAGCTTTGTTTGAGCTAGGATGTTGGATGGTACTTCAAAATCTTCAAGATGAGGAGGGTATAACCTTATTTTCATGTTTTTAATTAGTTTGGTTTAGGTCTAAGGGTCAAAATTTGAAGCCAAGGCATGAGAATTTTATTAATAGTTGATGTTATATGTTTTTGCAGAAAATAGTGTTGCATGCAGTAACTTGTAGCGACTTTTTGATTTAGTTAGAGTCTGTTTTTGACTTTGTGCAAAGAATGAAAATTGTAGATAATTGAATTTTGTGCATTTTAAAAAAAGCATGCAATTTAGAGCTCCGATGAAGAAGTTATGTTGATTTTACTAAAATGTGCACATTCTTGACTCTACATGCTATGCATGTTTCATGCAGAATATTTTTCGAGTTTCTGGGAAAATTATTGTCATGCCTCGATATGACGTATACATGTTGGCTATGATTTGGTGTACTTACGTATTAAGTACGGTATGCTGTGGACTCGAGTTCGGGTGAAACCGAGTATGATATGAATATGAATTTGGTTATATTATGAAATGGCACCAATTGGAAAGCAATACTAGACTTGGTATGATATATCATTGATATAGGAGAAGTATAGGAGAGATGGGGACTAGTAGAAGGGGTGACTTGTTGTTCATTAAGACATCAACTTGTAGTGTAATATAAATCTACATGGTTGTGAATTATGTAGTAATAAACTTTGCATAGCAAGTGAACATGAATTTGAGGGGAGTTGCATTTACATTTGAGTTGAATTTGGTGATTTTGGTGAGTATATAAAGCATGGTTTCAGATTTGAAACACATAATCCACCAAAACACACCTACAAATCTCTACACAAGCACCTCTCCAAACCCTTGTTGGTTCTTCCATCTTTTGCTTGGATTTCACTTGGTAATTAAGCTAGAAAGTTGAGTGAAGTGATCTCATAACTTCTTGGTAAGTAATTGATGATATTAAGCTTGGATATGTAGATATTTATGAATGATGTGAACTTAAGTAACAAGTGTTCATGGTTGGAATTCATACTTGTTATTATGCAAAGTATTGAATTCTATGATCATAAAAACATGTTAATATGATATTAGAGATTGCATGAAACTTGTTTGTCATGCCTCGATATGACATATACATGTGTAATATGATTATGGTGTAATTATGATTAATTACAGTACGAAGTGGATTCGGGTTCGGGCTGAAACGAGTGATGATTGATTGAATAACATAATGAATTACTTATGAGAATTCAAAATAACATTGTAGTGTTAGGTGGACAAGAGACTTGCCATGTACATTTGCCATGAATTTGAAGGGAGTTACATTTGAATTTGAGTTGAATTTGAAGGTTTAATTATATATCTAAAATCAGATTTTGAACACATACTTACACCATAAACACCTACAAATCTCTACATGTTCTTTGGACTCTTTTGAGAGTTTGGTTTGGAGTTACACTTGCAAAGATCTTTGTACACTAGGAGGAAGTGGTTTACTTGGTAAGGAGAATACCATTTCATTCCTTTATCATGGTATTTATAAGTTCTTTGGTTATGCTTGAATTTTGAAGCATGAAAGCATGTGATGGTTATTTGTTGCTTAAAGTGTATATGAAGCTAAGACACAAGGTGTAAAAGTAAGTAAACAAGTTTGTTTGATGTTAGAGATTTTATGAAATAAGTTGTAATGGTGGGAAGTGAGGTGTAGGAGAAACACCAAGAAAAGAAGTAGAAAATCGCCATGGTTTTTCAGAAAACAGAGGAGGCGATCAATCGCTACGTTTGAGGCAATCGATCGCCTATGGCTAAACATGAGAGTGGCGGTGCATCGAGCGATCGATCGCTTCAAGTAGGCAATCGATCGCCTCAAGGCAGAATGTTTTACAAAGGGGTAGGCGACCGATCGCATGAAAATAGGAGATCGATCGTCTATGACCAATCTTTAGGCGATCGATCGCGTCAAATCATGAGATCGATCGCCAGGGTCAGATTTTTGAAAAATGTTATATTTTTGTAGAATTTTATTTTAATGCCTATGATAACATGATATATTGTTGTTATTGTTGTATCATCATTACAGGGGACGGGACAACAAGGCGGTTAGACAGTGACGCCTAATTTATATCGTTTGTGTCGCAGAACAGGTACGTTTTGACGTACGAGTATATGATATTATTGCGATGATGATGTGAGCATGGTATCATATGATTATTGACATCATATGCATGTGCATTCATGTTATTATATTGTTGAGAGGGATGCCACGACAGATGTGTAGCGTATGCTTTGGCTGAGATCGGTGCCACGATAGATATGCCAGTGTTAGGTATATCCTTTGGCTGGATTGTTGCCACGATAGGTATGCTACATATTCTTTGGCATGAGAGATATACGCCTGTTGGGTATATGCTCTGGCTGTTATAACATGTTAGGACGGTACTATGATATGTGCTGCTAATATGAAGATGTGAGAGGGTTCCACTGACATATTGAGCTGAGATAGACATATCATATTGGTCTGGTTATAACAGGATGAGGAATGGGACATGTCATGACATAAATGCATTTGATGGTGCGTGATACATGACATATACATGTGTAATATGATTATGGTGTAATTATGATTAATTACAATACGAAGTGGATTCGGGTGCGGGCTGAACCGAGTGATGATTGATTGAATAACATAATGAATTACTTATGAGAATTCAAAATAACATTATAGTGTTATGTGGACAAGAGACTTGCCATGTAAATTTGCCATGGGTTTGAAGGGAGTTACATTCGAATTTGAGTTGAATTTGAAGGTTTAATTATATATCTAAAATCAGATTTTGAACACATACTTACACCATAAACACGTACAAATCTCTACATGTTCTTTGGACTCTTTTGAGGGTTTGGTTTGGAGTTACACTTGCAAAGATCTTTGTACACTAGGAGGAAGTGGTTTACTTGGTAAGGAGAATACCATTTCATTCCTTTATCATGGTATTTATAAGTTCTTTGGTTATGCTTGAATTTTGAAGCATGAAAGCATGTGATGGTTATTTGTTGCTTAAAGTGTATATGTAGCTAAGCCACAAGGTGTAAAAGTAAGTAAACATGTTTGTTTGATGTTAGAGATTTTTTGAAATAGGTCGTAATAGTGGGAAGTGAGGTGTAGGAGAAACACCAAGAAAAGAAGTAGAAAATCGCCATGGTTTTTCAGAAAACAGAGGAGGCGATCGATTGCTATGTTTGAGGCAATCGATCGCCTATGGCTAAACATGAGAGTGGCGGTGCATCGAGCGATCGATCGCTTCAATATGCAATCGATCGCCTCAAGACAGAATGTTTTACAAAGGGGTAGGCGACCGATCACGTGAAAATAGTCGATTGATCGTCTATGACCAATCTTTAGGCGATCGATCGCGTCAAATCATGAGATCGATCGCCAGGGTCAGACTTTTGAAAAATGTTATATTTTTGTAGAATTTGATTTTAATGCCAATGATAACATGATATATTGTTGGTAATGTTGTAGCAGCATTACAGGGGACGGGACAACGAGGCGGTTAGACAGTGACACCTAATTTATTTCGTTTGTGTCGCAGAACATGTACGTTTTTACGTACGAGTATATGATATTATTGTGATGATGATGTGAGCATGGTATCATATGATTATTGACATCATATGCATGTGCATTCATGTTATTATATTGTTGAGAGGAATGCCACAATAAATGTGTAGCGTATGCTTTGGCTGAGATCGGTGCCACGATAGATATGCCAGTGTTGGGTATATGCTTTGGCTGGATTGTTGCCACGATAGGTATGCTACATATGATTTGGCATGAGAGATATAAGCCGGTTTGGTATATGCTCTGGCTGTTATAACATGTTAGGACGGTACTATGATATGTGCTATTACTATGAAGATGTGAGAGGGTTCCACTGACATATTGAGCTGAGATAGACATATCATATTGGTCTGGTCATAACAGGATGAGGAATGAGACATGTCATGACATAATTACATTTGATGGTGCATGATACATGACATATACATGTGTAATATGATTATGGTGTAATTATGATTAATTACAGTACGAAGTGGATTCGGGTTCGGGCTGAACCGAGTGATGATTGATTGAATAACATAATGAACTACTTATGAGAATTCAAAATAACATTGTAGTGTTATGTGGACACGAGACTTGCCATGTACATTTGCCATGAATTTGAAGGGAGTTACATTTGAATTTGAGTTGAATTTGAAGGTTTAATAATATATCTAAAATCAGATTTTGAACACATACTTACACCATAAACACCTACAAATCTCTACATGTTCTTTGGACTCTTTTAAGGGTTTGGTTTGGAGTTACACTTGCAAAGATCTTTGTACACTAGGAGGAAGTGGTTTACTTGGTAAGGATAATACCCTTTCATTCCTTTATCATGGTATTTAGAAGTTCTTTGGTTATGCTTGAATTTTGAAGCATGAAAGCATGTGATGGTTATTTGTTGCTTAAAGTGTATATGAAGCTAAGACACAAGTTGTAAAAGTAAGTAAACATGTTTGTTTGATGTTAGAGATTTTATGAAATAAGTTGTAATGGTGGGAAGTGAGGTGTAGGAGAAACATCAAGAAAAGAAGTAGAAAATCGCCATGGTTTTTCAGAAAACAGAGGAGGCGATCGATCGCTACGTTTGAGGCAATCGATCGCCTGTGGCTAAACATGAGAGTGGCGGTGCATCGAGCGATCGATCGCTTCAAGTAGGCAATCGATCGCCTCAAGACAGAATGTTTTACAAAGGGGTAGGCGACCGATCGCGTGAACATAGGAGATCGATCGTCTATGACCAATCTTTAGGCGATCGATCGCGTCAAATCATGAGATCGATCGCCAGGGTCAGATTTTTGAAAAATGTTATATTTTTGTAGAATTTTATTTTAATGCCTATGATAACATGATATATTGTTGTTATTGTTGTAGCATCATTACAGGGGACGGGACAACAAGGCGGTTAGACAGTGACGCCTAATTTATATCGTTTGTGTCGCAGAACATGTACGTTTTGACGTACGAGTATATGATATTATTGCGATGATGATGTGAGCATGGTATCATATGATTATTGACATCATATGCATGTGCATTCATGTTATTATATTGTTGAGAGGGATGCCACGATAGATGTGTAGCGTATGCTTTGGCTGAGATCGGTGCCACGATAGATATGCCAGTGTTGGGTATATGCTTTGGCTGGATTGTTGCCACGATAGGTATGCTACATATGCTTTGGCATGAGAGATATACGCCGGTTGGGTATATGCTCTGGCTGTTATAACATGTTAGGACGGTACTATGATATGTGCTGCTAATATGAAGATGTGAGAGGGTTCCACTGACATATTGAGCTGAGATAGACATATCATATTGGTCTGGTTATAACAGGATGAGGAATGGGACATGTCATGACATAAATGCATTTGATGGTGCGTGATACATGACATATACATGTATAATATGATTATGGTGTAATTATGATTAATTACAATACGAAGTGGATTCGGGTGCGGGCTGAACCGAGCGATGATTGATTGAATAACATAATGAATTACTTATGAGAATTCAAAATAACATTGTAGTGTTATGTGGACAAGAGACTTGCCATGTAAGTTTGCCATGGATTTGAAGGGAGTTACATTTGAATTTGAGTTGAATTTGAAGGTTTAATTATATTAATCAGATTTTGAACACATACTTACACCATAAACACCTACAAATCTCTACATGTTCTTTGGACTCTTTTGAGGGTTTGGTTTGGAGTTACACTTGCAAAGATCTTTGTACACTAGGAGAAAGTGGTTTACTTGGTAAGGAGAATACCATTTCATTCCTTTATCATGGTATTTATAAGTTCTTTGGTTATGCTTGAATTTTGAAGCATGAAAGCATGTGATGGTTATTTGTTGCTTAAAGTGTATATGTAGCTAAGCCACAAGGTGTAAAAGTAAGTAAACATGTTTGTTTGATGTTAGAGATTTTTTGAAATAAGTCGTAATAGTGGGAAGTGAGGTGTAGGAGAAACACCAAGAAAAGAAGTAGAAAATCGCCATGGTTTTTCAGAAAACAGAGGAGGCGATCGATTGCTACGTTTGAGGCAATCGATCGCCTATGGCTAAACATGAGAGTGGCGGTGCATCGAGCGATCGATCGCTTCAAGTAGGCAATTGATCGCCTCGAGATAGAATGTTTTACAAAGGGGTAGGCGACCGATCACGTGAAAATAGGAGATCGATCGTCTATGACCAATCTTTAGGCGATCGATCGCGTCAAATCATGAGATCGATCGCCAGGGTCAGACTTTTGAAAAATGTTATATTTTTGTAGAATTTGATTTTAATGCCAATGATAACATGATATATTGTTGGTATTGTTGTAGCATCATTACAGGGGACGGGACAACGAGCCGGTTAGACAGTGACACCTAATTTATATCGTTTTGTGTCGCAGAACATGTACGTTTTGACGTACGAGTATATGATATTATTTTGATGATGATGTGAGCATGGTATCATATGATTATTGACATCATATGCATGTGCATTCATGTTATTATATTGTTGAGAGGGATGCCACGATAAATGTGTAGCGTATGCTTTGGCTGAGATCGGTGCCACGATAGATATGCCAGTGTTGGGTATATGCTTTGGCTGGATTGTTGCCACGATAGGTATGCTACATATGATTTGGCATGAGAGATATACGCCGGTTTGGTATATGCTCTGGCTGTTATAACATGTTAGGATGGTACTATGATATGTGCTACTTATGAAGATGTGAGAGGGTTCCACTGACATATTGAGCTGAGATAGACATATCATATTGGTCTGGTCATAACAGGATGAGGAATGAGACATGTCATGACATAATTGCATTTGATGGGGCATGATACATGACATATACATGTGTAATATGATTATGGTGTAATTATGATTAATTACAGTACGAAGTGGATTCGGGTTCGGGCTGAACTGAGTGATGATTGATTGAATAACATAATGACCTACTTATGAGAATTCAAAATAACATTGTAGTGTTATGTGGACACGAGACTTGCCATGTACATTTGCCATGAATTTGAAGGGAGTTACATTTGAATTTGAGTTGAATTTGAAGGTTTAATAATATATCTAAAATCATATTTTGAACACATACTTACACCATAAACACCTACAAATCTCTACATGTTCTTTGGACTCTTTTGAGGGTTTGGTTTGGAGTTACACTTGCAAAGATCTTTGTACACTAGGAGGAAGTGGTTTACTTGGTAAGGATAATACCCTTTCATTCCTTTATCATGGTATTTAGAAGTTCTTTGGTTATGCTTGAATTTTGAAGCATGAAAGCATGTGATGGTTATTTGTTGCTTAAAGTGTATATGAAGCTAAGACACAAGGTGTAAAAGTAAGTAAACATGTTTGTTTGATGTTAGAGATTTCATGAAATAAGTTGTAATGGTGGGAAGTGAGGTGTAGGAGTAACATCAAGAAAAGAAGTAGAAAATCGCCATGGTTTTTCAGAAAACAGAGGAGGCGATCGATCGCTACGTTTGAGGCAATCGATCGCCTGTGCTAAACATGAGAGTGGCGGTGCATCGAGCGATCAATCGCTTCAAGTAGGCAATCGATCGCCTCAAGGCAGAATGTTTTACAAAGGGGTAGGCGACCGATTGCGTGAAAATAGGAGATCGATCGTCTATGACCAATCTTTAGGCGATCGATCGCGTCAAATCATGAGATCGATCGCCAGGGTCAGATTTTTGAAAAATGTTATATTTTTGTAGAATTTTATTTTAATGCCTATGATAACATGATATATTGTTGTTATTGTTGTAGCATCATTACAGGGGACAGGACAACAAGGCGGTTAGACAGTGACGCCTAATTTATATCATTTGTGTCGCAGAACAGGTACGTTTTGACGTACGAGTATATGATATTATTGCGATGATGATGTGAGCATGGTATCATATGATTATTGACATCATATGCATGTGCATTCATGTTATTATATTGTTGAGAGGGATGCCACGATAGATGTGTAGCGTATGCTTTGGCTGAGATCGGTGCCACGATAGATATGCCAGTGTTGGGTATATGCTTTGGCTGGATTGTTGCCACGATAGGTATGCTACATATGCTTTGGCATGAGAGATATACGCCGGTTGGGTATATGCTCTGGCTGTTATAACATGTTAGGACGGTACTATGATATGTGCTGCTAATATGAAGATGTGAGAGGGTTCCACTGACATATTGAGCTGAGATAGACATATCATATTGGTCTGGTTATAACAGGATGAGGAATGGGACATGTCATGACATAAATGCATTTGATGGTGCGTGATACATGACATATACATGTGTAATATGATTATGGTGTAATTATGATTAATTACAATACGAAGTGGATTCGGGTGCGGGCTGAAGCGAGTGATGATTGATTGAATAACATAATGAATTACTTATGAGAATTCAAAATAACATTGTAGTGTTATGTGGACAAGAGACTTGCCATGTAAATTTGCCATGGATTTGAAGGGAGTTACATTTGAATTTGAGTTGAATTTGAAGGTTTAATTATATATCTAAAATCAGATTTTGAACACATACTTACACCATAAACACCTACAAATCTCTACATGTTCTTTGGACTCTTTTGAGGGTTTGGTTTGGAGTTACACTTGCAAAGATCTTTGTACACTAGGAGGAAGTGGTTTACTTGGTAAGGAGAATACCGTTTCATTCCTTTATCATGGTATTTATAAGTTCTTTGGTTATGCTTGAATTTTGAAGCATGAAAGCATGTGATGGTTATTTGTTGCTTAAAGTGTATATGTAGCTAAGCCACAAGGTGTAAAAGTAAGTAAACATGTTTGTTTGATGTTAGAGATTTTTTGAAATAAGTCGTAATAGTGGGAAGTGAGGTATAGGAGAAACACCAAGAAAAGAAGTAGAAAATCGCCATGGTTTTTCAGAAAACAGAGGAGGCGATCGATTGCTACGTTTGAGGCAATCGATCGCCTGTGGCTAAACATGAGAGTGGCGGTGCTTAGAGCGATCGATCACTTCAAGTAGGCAATCGATCGCCTCAAGGCAGAATGTTTTACAAATGGGTAGGCGACCGATCGCGTGAAAATAGGAGATCGATCGCCTATGACCAATCCTTAGGCGATCAATCGCGTCAAATCATGAGATCGATCGCCAGGGTCAGATTTTTGAAAATTGTTATATTTTTGTAGAATTTGATTTTAATGCCTATGATAACATGATATATTGTTGGTATTGTTGTAGCATCATTACAGGGGACGGGACAACGAGGCGGTTAGACAGTGACGCCTAATTTATATTGTTTGTGTCGCAGAACAGGTACGTTTTGACGTACGAGTATGTGATATTATTGTGATGATGATGTGAGCATGGTATCATATGATTATTGACATCATATGCATGTGCATTCATGTTATTATATTGTTAAGAGGGATGCCAGGATAGATGTGTAGCGTATGCTTTGGCTGAGATCGGTGCCACGATAGATATGCTAGTGTTGGGTATATTTTTTGGCTGGATTGTTGCCACGATAGGTATGCTACATATGCTTTGGCATGAGGGATATACCCCGGTTGGGTATATGCTCTGGCTGTTATAACATGTTAGGACGGTACTATGATATGTGCTGCTAATATGAAGATGTGAGAGGGTTCCACTGACATATTGAGCTGAGATAGACATATCATATTGGTCTGGTTATAACAGGATGAGGAATGAGACATGTCATGACATAATTGCATTTGATGGTGCGTGATACAGGACAATCACATTTGTTATTCATAGTGCTTTATCGTTTATGTGTTTAATGATATCGCACTGGGATGGTTGTTTATATATACTCATATTGTGTGATTGTTTCTGTAGGGACTGATAGACGTGGGAGGACGGGATTGTGAGTCTATGCCGCTGCGAGCTGAACCACTGCTTAGGAGTTTTGGTCTAGGTTGTTTTGTTGTATATATATGATGTATTTAAGGACATGGTTTTTGTCTACTTGTAATAACCTACATAACTAAACTCTTAATCAGTGTATGTTTTACTTAATTCTGACTCACATATGTATAAATGAACTGGTACATAATGGATTAAGTAACGAGGACCTCACAATGTTGGAATATGAATTTTTGAGTAGTAGAAGAAGAACCATGGAGAGACGCTCAAAATCGCCATGTTCTGAATTTTCTGGACATCGGCGATCGATCGCTAGCCCTATGGCGATCGATCGCCGAGAACAGAGAAAATATAAGGCGGTTAAAACAAATGCGATCGATCGGTGAAAATGTGGCGATCGATCGTGAGGAAACAGAACACTTTGCGATCGATCGCGAGATAGTGGCGATCGATCGCGATGGAACAGAATAGTATGGCGATCGATTGGTGAAATGTGGCGATCGATCGCCAGGGTCAAGATTTTGAAAAATGTTATATTTTTGTAGAATTTGATTTTGAAGCCTATTGTAACATGTTATATTGTTCATATTGTTGTAGCATCATCACAGGGGATGGGGTAACGAGGCGGTTAGACATTGACGCCTAATTTATATTGTTTGTGTCGCGGAACAGGTACGTTTTGACGTACGAGTATATGATATTGTTGTGATGATGATGTGAACATGGTATCATATGATTAGTGACATCATATGCATGTGCATTCATGATATTATATTATCGAGATGGATGCCACGATAGATGTGTAGTATATGCTTTGGCTGAGATCGGTGCCACGATAGATATACCAGTGTTGGGTATATGCTTTGGCTGGGATTGTTGCCACGATAGGTATGCTACATATGCTTTGGCATGAGAGGTATACGCCAGTTGGGTATATGCTCTGGCTGTAATAACATGTGAGGACGGTATTATGATATGCGCTGCTAATATGAAGATGTGAGGAAGTTCCACTGACATATTGAGCTGAGATAGACATATCATATTGGTCTGGTTATAACATGATGAGGAATGAGACATGTCATGACATATTTGCATTTGATGATGCATGATACAAGACAATCACATTTGATGTTTATAGTGCTTTATCGTTTCTGTTTTGTATTGATATTGCACTAGATTGTTGTTTATCTATACTCATGTTGTGTGATTGTTTCTGTAGGGACTCATAGACGTGGGAGGACGGGATTGTGAGTCTATTCCGCTGCGAGTTGAACCATTGCATAGGAGTGTACTAGTCTAGGTGGTTTTACGGTAATATTGATGTATATTATGATAGGATTTGTGTAAGTATTGTAACAACCTAACATGAGTAAACTCTTAATCAGTGTATGTTTTACTTAATTCTTACTCACATATGTATATGAACTGATACATAATGGATTAAGTAACAAGGACCCAACATTAGTGGTATCAGAGCAGTGGTTCGAGAACGGGGTGAACAGGGGTAGAGGAAGGTATTAGGGAGTTACCTAATACGTTGAAAGCATGTTATGAGTCATGATAAAATGTTATACTGACATGCTTTCTATATTTGTTGTTGTTGGTAACCGTATTTGCAGTGATGGCAGACAGAGTACCACATGATGATGTTGGGGATGCCATGAGTGGCAACGCTAGTGCTGGATTAGCGCCTGTGCCACCACCACCATTTGGGAAAGGGCCAGTGGAACAGGTATTGTTACCTGGGGAGTTGACTTTGACACAGTTTCTGAGTTATCAGCCACCTCGCTTTGAGGGTACTGAATCAGGGGAACTAGCAGAGGAATGGTTGGAACGTATTGAACAGATCTTTGTGTCGGCACCATGTGCCAAGTCCACTTGGATACGTTTGGCCGAATTCCAGTTGGCGAAGAAAGCTATGATGTGGTGGAAAGCCAGATTGATTGAGCTGAGAGCTCAAGGACAGACAGTGAATTGGGATGTTTTCAGAACTCGGTTTCTTGTTCACTATTTCTCTGTGGCTGCAAGGCAGAGAAAAGAAGATGAGTTCACAAATCTGAAACAGGGAACAATGACAGTGTCTGATTATGCAGGGCAATATCCTTCATTGTTACGGTATGTACCACATATCGCTGCAAACACAAAGGCAAAGATCAGACAGTTTGTGAAGGGCTTGAGGCCTGAGTTGTTTGATAGGGTAATTTCTAATAACCCTACATCATATGAAGAAGCATTGACTAGAGCTGAGATGGCTGAGATTGCCGTTGGAGTGTATAAGGATGTAGGACAATCCCAACCACCTACATCAGAAAGTATGAGACCTAGAGGAGAATCGTTTAAAGGATCACGAGGAGGTGCATCTTCCTCTAGATTTGGAAAGTGGTTTGCTATGTGGAAGGGAGGTGAACGAGGTACCAAGGGACAGTCCCAAGGCATTAGTAGTAGCAGTGGTCGAGGATTACAATGTTTTAAATGTGGAGGGCCACATTTTAAAAGAGATTGTCCACAACTTGATACTCCAGTTTGTTTCTGCTGTGGGAGGACAGGACACATGATTAGAGATTGTCCTCAAGCTGGGGGACAACAAATGAGAGGGAATATATCAGAGAATGCAGTGCAACAGAGACCACATGGTGTTCCACGGTTTGGTGGAGGACAGAGAACAAGACCACCTCAGGTTCAGGTGTATGCACTGAACAAAGAGCAGGCAACGACAGCTCCTGATGATGTGATTGCGGGTAAGTGTAGTTTATTGACTTATCCTGCTTTACTTTTGATTGATACTGGTGCGTCACATTCCTTTATTGCACAAGCGTTTATTGACCGGCATCATATATGCTCGTATCCACTATTGATGCCTCTATATGTCTCGACACCCATGGGAACTACTGTGATGGTTTGTCAGAGTGTGTATGATTGTGTTATTCAGTTTGATACTGAGTATGGAATACAGGCTGATTTGATTGTGTTAGACATGATGGATTTTGATTGTATTCTGGGTATTGATGTATTGAGAAGATATAAAACGGTCGTAGATTGTTGTCAAAAGACAGTGAGATTTCAGTCTGATACGGGAAACCAATGGATCTTTTATGGACAAGGATCATGTGCCAAGATTCCATTGATATCGGCTCTTCGAATGTCCCGTTTGTTAGAACGTGGACATACGGGATATGTGATATATGCGATAGATGTCACAGATAAGAAAGTAGACAGAAGAGTGGAGGATATACCAGTGATTGCAGAGTATGCAGATGTATTTCCAGATGAGATTCCTGGATTTCCACCAAGTCGAGAAGTAGACTTTGGTATTGAGTTAGTGCCTGATACTTCTGCAATTTCACGAGCACCATATCGAATGACACCTTCGGAATTGAGAGAGTTGAAAACTCAATTACAAAATCTATTGGACAAATGGTACATACGTCCTAGTGTATCGCCTTGGGGTGCTCCGGTATTGTTTGTCAAGAAGAAGGATGGTTCAATGCGATTATGCATTGACTATAGGCAGTTGAACAAGGTAACCATAAAGAATAAATATCCTCTTCATCGTATTGATGATTTGTTTGATCAATTACAAGGATCCATGATCTATTCTAAGATTGATTTGAGATCTGGTTACCATCAAATACGTGTGAGGGAAGGAGATGTTCAGAAGACAGCATTCAGAACTCGCTATAGCCATTATGAGTTCCTAGTAATGCCATTTAGTGTGACGAATGCTCCAGCTATCTTCATGAGCTTGATGAATCTAGTTTTCCAGGAATACCTTGATCAATTTGTCATTGTGTTCATTGATGATATATTGATCTATTCTCGGAGTGAAAACGAACATGTCCAACATTTGCATCTGGTGTTACAGTTATTGAGAACACATCAGTTATATGCCAAACTCAGTAAGTGTGAGTTTTGGTTGAACAATGTAGGATTTTTGGGACATGTGATATCTAAAGATGGTATATCAGTTGATCCGAGAAAGATAGAAGCAGTGTTGAATTGGTCATCACATACTTCTGTGCCAGAGATTCGTAGTTTCTTGGGTTTGGCTGGATACTATAGACGGGTTGTTGAAGGATTTTCAGCAATTACCAAACCACACACACAGCTGACATAGAAGAGAGTACCATTTCGATGGTCAGACGCATGTGAGCATAGTTTTCAGGAATTGAAACATCGGTTAACTACTGCTCCAGTGTTGATTATTCCATCAGAGCATGACATGTTTGCTCTTTACACTGATGCATCATTACTTGGTTTGGGTTGTGTTTTGATGCAGGATAAACATATAGTGGCTTATGCATCACGATAGTTGAAGCCACATGTAGGGTCTTCCTACCTTAACGTCATTATAAACACATATTATGGACTAATCATGCATTCATATCATCTTAGGGTTCCGGTTGTAGCTTTGAGCTAATAGAGTTACAGGCCAAAAATAAAATTTCAAAACTTAATTAATTACATTCTCAAATGAATGTTAAGGTGATAGAATTATACTACTCATAGAGTAGAAACTATCCAAAACAATCCTGCATCCTAACTTCTTTCATGCTCCTCATAGCTCACTGCCTCAACCCGGCCCTTAGTCCTTTAGTCCAAAAGTGTACCTACAGGGACAACGCATCGTGAGCATACAAATATTTACTTAACATCATATTAAAAGGCATAACAGTAAATGCGTAACATCTTAGTTAAGTAAAATTTATTGGTCGTTCTTTAACTTCTTTTGTTGTCCCTGATTCTCATTTACGTATAAGGGCATCTTACCCCATTGTATGGCATCTTACCATAACATAAACATCGTGTGGCATCTTACCACATGGGCATCTTACCCAATCGTATACATCGAGTGGCATCTTACCACATGGGCATCTTACCCAATCATATGCATCGAGTGACATCTTACCACATGGGCATCTTACCCAATCATATGGCATCTTACCATATCATATACATCGCATCATTAAATAAACATCGTATAAACTTATCATAACCTTACTTATTACAATCATCATCATCATCATAAACTTACTTATCATAACCATCATCGTAAACATCATCATCGTAAATATCATCATCATAAACTTACTTATCATAATCATCATCATAAACATCATCATCATAAACTTACTTATCATAATCATCATCATAAACATCATCATCATAAACTTACTTATCATAATTATCATCATAAACATCATATGTAGGAATATGGTTTACCGTCCGATGCCCGTACGTTTCTTACGTACCTTAATTTCCAAAAGTGGAGAAGTTGGAGAACTTTATCTCCTGGATGTTGTGGGTACCTGGGATGGTTCTACATAACCATACAAATTGATATTAGAAGCTAATCATAGTCTAATATCCAAAAACCCCACAAAAACATCAAAAACACATATGTGTCTTGCGATCGATCGCTGGGTTGTCCCGATCGATCGCGAGATCACACTGTCCGTTGCTGAAATTCTGAGTCTTCGGCGATCGATCGCCACTTTTGGCGCGATCGATCGCCAGCTCGCCGATCGATCGCCCAAAAGTGGCGATCGATCGCCAAATGCTACTGGCGCACACTGTAGGCTCGCGATCGATCGCCAAAAACGGGCGATCGGTCGCCGAGTACTGAACCACGAAAAATCGCCATTTTTGAGCATTTTTCAAGCTCCACTTCATTCCTTACAAACCCAAACTTCCCTACAACATCAATATCATCATAACTCACAAAGACCCACATAAAACACTTCAAAAATCATACCCCAACCATAATAACATATACCCCAAAACAACCCACATAAAAACATCAAAAACTAACCCATTTCAACACCAAACATCATAAAAACTTTAGGAAGGGTTCCATACCTCTTAGGGACTCCAAATCCTACAATAAATCTCACAAACAAAGGTTTTGTGAAGATTTCTCCTTCCACTTTAGCCAAGTTTCGAAAATGTGAGATGGGTTAGGGTTGGGGATGAATTTGGGGGGTTTAAAAGTTATTGTAAAGTAAGTGGGTATAGTGGGGAAAGAGGGTTATAAAGGTTAATATAAAAATTGCACCCCAAAGTTAACATGATGTATAAAATACCCAAACATGGTATTTTATAAGCATTTAATAAAATGCAACAAACTTCCTCTAAAATCACATATTCCTCATATTTAATAATCAACACAATTAAATCATGTTAACATCTTATTACCCAACACATAAATCAATTACCACATAATTCATCATATAAACATAATTAATGCCTTAATTACAATTAATTAATTTCGGGGCATCACACCACATGAAATGAAATTTCCAGTGCATGATCTGGAGTTGGCTGCCATTGTCTTTGCCTTGAAAATATGGCGATAC
Organism: Haberlea rhodopensis; assembly: GCA_907163345.1. Taxonomy (NCBI): domain Eukaryota; kingdom Viridiplantae; phylum Streptophyta; class Magnoliopsida; order Lamiales; family Gesneriaceae; genus Haberlea; species Haberlea rhodopensis. Next base: position 205,796 of record CAJQUN010000159.1, read on the forward strand.
TATTTATATGGTACGTCGTTTACCATATATACTGACCATAAGAGTTTAAAGTTTTTATTCACTCAAGCAGAGTTTAATATGAGGCAAAAGAGATGGATGGATCTCTTAAAGGATTATGATTGTGAGATCAAATATCATCCAGGAAAGGCTAATCTCACAACAGATGCCTTAAGTCGAAAAGTTCACAATACTGCTGATGATATGATGCATTTATCAGCCTTGATGCATTCTTGTTGTACCTTGGGTTATGACTATGATATTGAAACAGTGCCAGTACGGGTATCAACATTATTGGTTGAACTTGATATTTTTGAGAAAATCAGAACGACACAAGTTACTGATGATGATGTTCAACACTGGAAAGAAATGGTATGTCAAGGACAAATATCGCAGTTTGTACTTGCAAGTGATGTAACTTTGAAATATAGAAACTGATGGGTAGTACCTGCTGCGAACTACGCCAAGAAATACTACAATGTGCGCATTGTAGTTGCTACATAATACATCTTGCAGGAACGTAAATGTATAAAGATTTGTGTACCCAATTTTGGTGGAAACGCATGAAACAGGATGTGCAGAATTTTGTGAAACAGTGTTTGATCTGTCAACAAGTAAAAGATGAACGACAAAGACTAGGAGGTGAACTGAGGAGTTTGGAGATTCCTCAATGGAAATGGGAACATGTGACAATGGATTTTGTTACCCATTTGCCACGGACTTCCTCTGGCTTTAATGCGATTTGGGTAATTGTTGATAGACTGACGAAAGTAGCTCACTTCATACCTTATAGTATGACATTTACCTATTTGAAAATGGCTCAATTATATATTCAAAATGTAGTGAGACTACATGGCATACCAGTTTAAATTGTATCGGACAGAGATGCGATATTTGCTTATCATTTTTGGGAAGGATTACAATCAGCACTAGAGACTGAATTACGATTGAGTACATCCTATCATCCTCAGACAGATGGACAGACAGAGCGTACGATACAGACGCTTGAGGATATGTTGCGGGCCTGTGTATTGGAGTTTGATAACTCTTGGCAAGAGTCGTTGCCATTAGTGGAATTTTCGTACAATAACAGTTATCAAACTAGTATACAGGTGGCACCATTTGAGGCACTGTATGGGCGACGCTGTAGATCACCATTATATTGGGATGATGTTGATCAAACTGCACTCCATGGACCAGAAATGCTACGTGAAATGGAGGAAAAAGTGAAACTGATGAGATTGAAATTGCAAGCTGCTCAGGATAGACAGACTGCTTATGCCAATAAGCGACGTAGACCACTTTAATTCCAAGTTGGGCGGAAATACCCATGCAGTGTATTATTGGGATTCCTGAGCATTTTTGGCTAGGAATTCCAAAAAATATCTAGAAATAGGAGTTGTAGTGCTTTGAGTTTGCTATCTTTTGCAACCGGAATCACTCAATATGATTTTAAACGAAAAGTTCATGGTATTTTACTAGCACTGCTCAAGATGGAAAACAGAATCCTAAATGTTACGTTTTTAGTGTTTAAACTCCTTTTAGATGGATGAACCATCTTGACATCATAAAGAAGAAATGTAGTTGGTTGAGTTTTTGAACTTTGAGCAATATAATCGAGTCATTTTGACGTTGCATAAATTTAAGAGGATTTTTCTACGAAAATGGATCAGTTGGAAAATGGTGAATTCCCCTATTTTTACAACAGATTGTTCTTAGCCATTTTACATAGACTATATAAATGAAATTGAAGATGAGTTGAACTGATGAAATGTCCATTTTTGAGTTAGTTTTTAAACTACACTGGACCCTTACATTTTGGTTAAGTATCGGATGAGTTACGAACCGAGATTTACGGTCGTACGAGCCAAAACATAGAAATCGGTTTTGGGTCTAAGTTGATTAATGTTGTTGTCGCGTTTTAAGCTAGTATGTAACATTATATTGCACTTGGAACTTTTTGACCAGGTTAATAGATCCCGAGGTTGATTTGTAGAGTACTTGGTAGATTTAGCATTGGTCTGAGGTACGTAGAAATGAGTTTTATCACGACTTCTGGCAAAGACATGTAATGATTATGTGACTAGAAATAGACACATCTATTGCGTTTAATTATTTACGATTTGGTATGTTTTGATGGATAATTTGATACATATGCTACCTAATCGTATATTTGTGTAATTGTAGGTGGAATCGAAGAAATCGAGCTAACTAAGGCGAATAAAGGTCAAGAAAAGCTTTGGAGCTAATAAGGACTCAATGTAGATCAAGAAAAAGGCTAAAAATGTAATTTTAGTTGAAGCGATCGACCGCATGAAGGAGGCGATCGATCGCCTTTGGACCGAAAGTTGAGCAACAAAATTTACGCTGCAGCGATCGATCGCGAGAAAAGAGGCGATCGATCGCGAAACCTTACTGGAGCAAAGCGATCGATCGCGAGAAAGAGGCGATCGATCGCCTAAGGAATTTCGTCGAAAAAAATAAGCTAGCGATCGATCGCTACCTTACGGCGATCGGTCGCCAGCTGAGTTTGGGAAAGTGTGGAGACTTGATTTCTTTCATTTCCACATGGATTCTACCCTACTCCATCAGCTCCCTACCTCTTTATACTCGAAAAATCAGTCTCTTTGAGGGAGAATTCAGACCTTAGAACATATTTTTTAATTTTTAGAATAATTTTTCTTTCAATTTTTGTAAAGACGCTCGAAGAACGAAGACGGAATCAACAAGCCGGAATCGTGCTTCACTTTAGTAACTTTCTTTTCTATTGATTGTTTGATGTTTTTAATACAATTTTTGTTAGTTTTAGATTTAGTTATGCAAGGCTAAACACTTTAAATCTTGGTTGAGGGATACTTGCATTTGGAATAAAAATACTTGTGAAAATTTTGGTTTGATTGTTGAATTTTTAATTCAATTTCAATTTGTTTTTCAGATTATGATTCTTATGATTGTTGTATTTGATTGATAGATTGATCACCTAATAATCACGTACACTACCTAATGCTAATTGAGAAGCACTAAGATTGATAATTACCTGATGTTGGTGTTATTAAATTCTTAGAAAAAACGATTGGATGATTAATTCTAATGGCTGTAGTTTTTATTGATTAGATTCATCAAACTTAATCGTTTTGAAACTATCATTGATTTAATCTTAACGGCTATAGTTTTGGTTAAAGATTTGATAAGAGTCGAATTGAATGTTGTTTTCTTTTTGACCACGATTTAGGTAAGTAAGGAATTAAGTTTTCAATTGATGAATAATTGAATGAATTCATAAGTTTAGTAATTTGATGATCAAGTGAATAATTTTCAAAGGTAAAGTTGACCAAAAAACCAAGAATTGCTTTTTAATTCTGATAAACTAGTTAATTGTTTGCTTTCGTTTAATTTAGTTATAGTTAAAGAAATTTGATAACCCCCTATTTTGATACTTGTTAGGATAAAAGTATTCACTTCCCTGTGGGATCGATCCCTACTCACGCTACTACATATTTACTGCTATTAACTTGAGAGGGTTAATTTGGGCGTACACGATAAACACTACCAAATTTTGGCGCCGTTGCCGGGGAAGGCAATTACTTTTGTGTTAACGTCATTTTATTTATTTCGTTTTATACTCGTGTTGTTTGTTCACGAGTACAAGTGACCCCTCATATCAAGAAGTCAATATTCAATACGATCCTTAGATTGAGAGGACACTACATCGGAGAAGGAGAGAAAATCGAAGGCAAGAAGAGGAAGAAAGGGACAACATGGCTGCGAATCGAAGTTTACGACAACTGGCCAATCCGATTTGAACCAACAACCTCTTTGCATTACTTTTCCTTGTAAGGACCCTAGTTCCTTAAGTGCGATTCAAGGCATAATTAGAGCTAATATAAATGATCAGAGTAAAATATTCGTGTTGAGACTATGAGCCTTAAGAATTACATGCCAAAATGAGGACTATCGATGGATTAGTTACATTTCCAAATCAAATGAATGTTATCAATTATAGCTTTACACTACTCCTAGAGTAGATACTATACAAAATTAATCCTGTCCTTCCTTTCTCAAAAGAATTCTTCACAAGTTCACCACCACAACCCGCTTAGCCCTTCTTATCATGCCAAAAGTGTACCTACAAGGACAACCCCCAAACATGAGCAATAATATCATTCATATTCAACACAATATGAACATAAAGCGTAAATGCATAAATCACAATAAAACACTTCCTGTTTTCCCATGCATTTCAAAACGCTTCCAGTTTGGTCGTCCCTGTACCATAACTCATGAGTATAATCAATAGATTATTTAATGGTCTACACATGTCATGACATAATACCAGCTCATCAATACCAAAAACCAATCACCAATCCCTAGTCTGTCCATCACAATGTATTTTAATGCCCCTCGCTTATTTACATATAGGCGGCATAGAATAACCTCGCTTCAATGGACATGCGGTACTCCCACCCCTCGCCTCACATTGAGCGGCAAATATTCTTTCCTCGCCCTATATGATAACCACGCTCAAATGTGACATGCGGCGCTCCCACCCCTCGCTTCACATTTAGCGGAAACAATCAAATAGCGGCAAGCATTAAAATCATCAAGGGATGACCACGACTCATGGGATGTGCACCAATAACCATCATATGCATATACAATCATCATGCATAATTCAACATGTATTTGCATCCACAATGCATAATCACATATATACTCGCATCCACAATGCATAACAATGAGTATATTAGATACATGTACCGTTGGGTGCCCGTACGTCCTCTACGTACCTTTCCAAAATGTAGGATGTGGTAGGACTTCAATTCCTTGGCTGTGTCGCCACCTTGGATGGTTCTACACATTCACACAAATCAATATTAGAACCCATTAATAGTCCGATACCAAAAATCCCACAAAAAAATCCAAAAACACCAATTTTGGTGTCTCGCGATCGATCGCCATATAGCCCCGATCGATCGCGAGACTACACTGCCTTGCCCAACAAAATTCTACAATTCGCGATCGATCGCCGAGTTCGCGCCGATCGATCGCGGCCTCGCCGATCGATCGCGCCAAACTCGCGATCGATCGCTGAAGGCTACTGCCTTCAGCCCTTGTAGCTCGCGATCGATCGCTGAAGGCGCCGATCGATCGCCGAGTTCTGCACACGCGATACTCGGGCACTATTCACCCTTCTCCTTCCCAAACTCAAACAAACTCAAATATTCCAACACCAACCATACCAAATCACTACAAATCTTCAATAAACATCCTCATATAACCATAAATCTAACACTCATCCAAAAATAACACCAACTCAAACAAACCCATTTCAAAACCCTTCAACCATTTCAAACTCAAATAAAACACTACAAACTCAACAATGAGGTATCCATACCTCTTGGGGACTTCAAATCTCCCAATAAACTCCACAAATCAAGGTTTATGGAAGGATTCCCTTTACCCTTAAGCTCAATTTCGAAAATGGGGAAAGGAGGATTTGGGTGGTGTAATTTTGGGAAAGTTAAAAAGTAAGAGTGAATGTGTGGTGGGGGTTGGGGTATAAAAGTGGGTTATTTAAAATAGAGTGCATTCCACAATACCATGGTGTATAAAACACCCCAACATGATATTTAAAAGCATAACACCACAATGTTCCACAATCTCAAATATATGCATGTTTCCCCAATAAATGACTACCAACACATGCAAGTCATTAAAACACCCAAATAACCACATGCAACACATGTACCCCGAAATGCATTCCCGGGTCACCCTTTCCATATGACCATGCATCTCCATAAGATAAATAAATCCAACACATAATTAATTACCACCATAATTAATCATATAAACACAATTAATGCCTAAATTGCAATTAATCATTTCGGGGATATCACATTCCTACTCTCGCAACTAATGTTAATTTTGAATTGATATCTGGACTAATACATTTGTTGCCATCTTTTCATGGACTTGCAGGAGAAGATCCTCATAAGCACTTGATGGAGTTCCATGTGGTTTGCACCACTATGAAGCCGACTGGAATTACTGAGGAGCAAATCAAGTTGAGAGCTTTCCCTTTTCCTTGAAGGACGCTGCAAAGGACTTGTTATTCTACCTACCATCCGGATCGATCACAACATGGAATGATCTCAAGAGGACTTTCTAGAAAAATACTTTCCAGCTGTTAGGAATCCATCATACAATATGCAGCGGAAAATAAAATTGGATTCCTACCAAAGGACCTATACAAAGTAATCATACCGAGATTGATTAAGAATCGTACCCTTGTAGCGTGTTTGTAGCAGAATCCTCGTTGCAAGACCACGAGTCACGAACAAAGATTTACACCTTCGTCTCTACGGTATCCACACGATCAAATCGAAAAGGTGTTCAAGAACGAGTTGCTAGACTCGTTCTTAAACAAAAACTGAACTCACGGTTCAAAACCGATCAACGACGGCCAATCAAAAAGCCCAAAAACCCCACGGCGGCGGCGACGAGAATGGTGCTTAATGAGGGACGACCGAGAGCTCTTTTAAAGGCTATTAGGTTAGATGATCATAGATTAATCCTTAATTAACCTTGTTATCAAATTATATATATATGTTAGATTTAATTAAAGGTTTTCTCAAAGCCTCATTGGCACATGCCCAATCTATTAATTAAATCCATACATCTAATACTTATAATTAAGACACTTCTTAATTAATTAATTCATCCAATGAATTATATCTCCCTTTATCGATTTAATCTTTTGTGTGACCCGATAGGATCTTGCAATGTTGGCAGCGACATAAAATCTAATTTTATGTCACAAGCAATGAGCGGTATCTAGCAACACATCAAGGCTACCCAAATTACAAGAATGTCATTGACTCGACATAACCTACGAACTGCGATAATATTAACCATGTAACTTAATCCCTTTGTCCAATGTGTTTAGATTGAACACGAGTCATGGAATAGTCATACTCATATATTCAATCTTTTATTTCTTGATCCACAAGTAGAACTAGAATAAACGAATAAGCTCGATATCACATATCGACTCGTTCGAGCACGGCCATGCATTTTAGTCTACTTGATCAAGCGCCCGAACACTTCTCCTGTTATATAGGAGGGACAAATCCTTTCTTGATCACTCAACATCCCTCTACATAATTCTGTATCCAATGATTGTCTTTATAGTTTACCCTGTTACAGGTAACGTTTGACAATATCAAGATACATGACTCCTTATGTTGGGATCTCTGATGATCTCAAGTCGTAAGGATTACATACATTATTATCACTATGAGAATTGCTTATGACGTTCATATAACTATCCATATATGTGATATCCCTGAAATGATTAATTGCAATCTGGTGCATTAATTAAGTTTATATGATTAATTATGATGGTAATTAATTATGTGTTGGAATTATTATGTGGAAATGCTTAGTCATGTGTTAGAGTGACCCGGGATAGCATTTCAGGGTGCATGTTGGGTATGTTGGGAATTATGGTTGGAAGCATGATTTATTTGCCTTGGTTAGCAATTAATTAGAAATCATGTGTTTAATTGATATTTTGGTGCATTTGGTTTAATGCTTTGGAAAATATCATGTTGGGGTGTTTTATACACCATGATTTGTGGATTTCATTTTAATTAAACTCAACACTTTTATTCCCCAACCCCACCTCATCCACTCTCACTTTACCTTTACCAAACAACACCCAAACCCTTCCCCTTTCTCTCCATTTTCGAGTTCAAGCTTTGGGGTGAAGAGAAACCTTTCAAAAATCTGGATTTGTGGAGTATATTGGGTGATTTGAGGTCCCCAAGAGGTATGGATACCTCATGGTTAATTTTGTTGTGTTTTGTTTAAGTTTGGGTTGATTTTGAAGGGTTTTGAAATGGGTTTGTGTTGGGTTGTTGTGGGTTTGGTTATATGTTGGATTTATACTTGTTTTGAAGTATATTTTGGTGGTTTATGTTGCATTTGATGTTGTTGGTTTGTTGGGTTAAGTGTTGGTATGGATTGGAAGGTTTTTTTGGGAGCAAAAATGGTGAAAATCGCATGTCTGTGCGAGGCGATCGATCGTCTGAAAAGAGGCGACCGATCGCCAAGGGACAGTAGCATTTTTGCGGGTTAGGCGATCGATCGCCTAAAATGAGGCGACCGATCGGCGAGAGGCAGTAGCCAAATTATGGGATAGGCGATCGATCGCCATTTTTGGCGCGATCGATCGCCGCAGGGGAAATTTTGAGGCGACCGATCGCCTGAGGGAAGCGATCGATCGCCTGTGGAATTTTGGAAAATGGTTTCTTTTGTCAATTTTTGGTATTTGGCTATTATTTGGCTTCTAATATGGGGTTGTGTGATTGTGTAGAACCATCCCAGGTAGCAACGCAACCGAGGAACTGAAGCCAGACCAATTCCACTTTTGGAAAGGTACGTAGTGGACGTACGGGCACCCAACGGTACATGTATCTTATATACTCATTGTTTATGCATTGTGGATGCGAGTATATATGTGGTATTGCATTGTGGATGCAAATACATGTAATGCATGATGTTTATAGATGCATATGATTATTGGCGCACATCCCATGAGTCGTGGTCATCCCTTGATGATTTTAATGCTTGCCGCTATTTTGTTTGGTTCCGCTAAATGTGAAGCGAGGGGTGGGAGCGCCACATGTCACATTTGAGCGTGGTTATCATATAGGGCGAGGAAAGGGTGTTTGCCGCTCAATGTGAGGCGAGGGGTGGGAGTCCCGCATGTCCATTGAAGCGAGGTTATCCTATGCCGCCTATATGTAAATAAGCGAGGGGCATTAAAATACATTGTGATGGACAGACTAGGGATTGGTGATCAGTATTTGGTATTGATGAGATGGTATATGTCATGACATGTTTAGACCATTAAAAATAATCTATTGATTATACTCATGAGTTATGGTACAGGGACAACCAAACGGGAAGCGTTTGAAATGCATGGGGAAAACAGGAAGTGTTTTATTATGCATTTACGCTTTATCTTCATATTGTGTTGAATATGAATGATTATTTATTGTTCATGTTTGGGGGGTTGTCCTTGTAGGTACACGTTTGGCATGATAGAAGGGCTAGACGGGTTGAGATGGTGAGCTTATTGAGGATGCTTTTGGGACTTGAAGGACAGGATTATTTTGGATAGTATCTACTCTAGGAGTAGTATAAAACTATAGTTGAACACATTCATTGATTGGAATGTAATTAATCCATTTGGTAGTCCTTATTTTTGGCATGTAATGCTTAAGGTCATAGACTCAACACGTTCTTTTACACTCTGATCTTTTATATTAGCTCTATTATGCCTTGATTCCGCACTTAAGGATTAGGGTCCTTACATTGGTGGTATCAGAGCAGTGGTTAGAGAACCCGGGAACGAGTGAAGGGTAGCCTTAGCATGATTGGCTAGGTGCTTACATTTGAAGCATGTTTATGCATGTGGTGCATATTAATGTATATCCTGTTATACTAACGTGCTTATTCTCATTCCTGTTATCTAACGGCATAACATATATATTGCTTTGGAATTGTTGTTAACATTTGTGTTACAGCATGGCCGCTAATGAGGAGGTTGGAGATGTTGGTAGTGTGAACGCAAGCGTTGGACAAGTGAACCCTCTACCTCCACCGGCCGTGGGCATGGAACCCGTAGCTCAGTTATTACTCCGGGTGAGATCCGTCTGACGCAATTTCTGTCTTACCATTCGCCCCGGTTTGAGGGGACAGAGTCCGGAGAAGAGGCTGAAGAGTGGCTGGAAAGACTTGACCAGATCTTTGTATCGGCTCCTTTTGCTGTTACAGCTTGGCTCAGGCTGGCGGAGTTTCAGTTAGCTAAGAAACCTCTAATGTGATGGAGGAGCACAGTGATGGAGCTAAGAGCACTAGTTACTGTGATTGATTGGACACTCTTCAGGACTAGGTTTTTGAACCGGTACTTCTCCACAGCGGCGAGACAGACGAAGGAGGACGAATTTACAGTTTGAAACAGGGGAACATGACGGTGTCAGACTATGCCACGCGGTACTCTTCGTTGCTGAGGTATGTTCCCCACATTGCCACCAATGGGCACGCAAAGATGAGGAACTTTATGAAGGGGTTGCGACCGGAGCTCTATGACCGGGTTATCACCAATAACCCAACTTCTTTTGATGATGCTCTCACAAGGGCGGAGCTTGCCGAGCTTGGGGTGGGAGCTTATCCTAGTGCTATGCCACCACCAGTACCGCAACAGAGGCAGACTAATGATAGCTTGAGGCCCCGAGGAGAGCCATTTAAACCCCGTGGTGCCTCTTCATCTTCGCGATTTGGTGGAAAGAAATTCTTTGGACAGAAGCAGGATAACAAGAAGAATTGGTCGGCCAATCGAGGGTCTTCACAAGGGAATAGGCCGGGAGAGCCTAGGTGCGACAATTGTGGAGGACCACATTCTTCAAACAAGTGTCCTGCCTGTTATATCTGTGGCAAGATGGGCCACATCGCTCGGTATTGCCCCACCCGGGGAGGACAGTCAGAGTTTCAGGGCAACAGGCCGAGGTTTGATGATAGGACAGTGCAGCAGAGGCAGCAGTTTGGGCCTCGACCATCGGGAGGTCAGACAGTAGGACCGCCCCAGGGACAGGTGTATGCACTGACTAGAGAGCAGGCCCAGGCAGCCCCAGAGGAGGTGATCGCCGGTACGTGTCATTTATTTACGTACTCTGCTTTTATTTTGATCGATACAGGTGCCTCCCACTCTTTTGTGTCTGTTGGTTTTGTGGAAAGACACCATATGCGCACGTCTTCTTTACCCACGCCTCTCCTTGTCTCGACACCCACTGGAAGAAATGTCGTTGCTGATCAGTTTATGGCAGACTGCCTCATTTATTTTGAGGGCAACGAATTGAGGTCAGACTTGATTATGTTTGGCATGTCAGACTTTGACTGCATCTTGGGTATTGATGTTCTGAACAGATATCAGGCAGTGGTAGATTGCCGGCAGAGGACAGTGAAGTTCAGACCTGAGTTGGGCAGTCAGTGGACCTTCTATGGCAACGGTTCTCGTGCGAAGATTCCGTTGATTTCAGCGATCAAGATGACTCAGTTGTTGGAACATGGTCACACGGGCTATCTCATCTATGCCGTGGACACGTCTGGGAAGAGTAAAGAATTGAGAGTTGAGGATGTGCCAGTAGTGGCAGAGTTTGCTGATGTATTCCCAGAAGAGATCCCAGGTTTCCCACCGTCTAGGGAAGTTGAGTTTGGGATCGAGCTGTTGCCAGGGACATCCGCTATCTCTCGTGCACCTTATAGGATGGCACCGGCTGAGTTGAGAGAGTTGAAAGAACAGTTGTAGGATCTCCTGGACAAGGGATATATACGCCCGAGCGTGTCGCCATGGGGCGCACCAGTTCTCTTTGTGAAGAAGAAGGACGGCTCGATGCGGTTGTGCATCGATTACCGGCAACTGAATAAGGCTACAGTGAAGAACAAGTATCCTCTTCCAAGGATCGACGATCTGTTTGATCAGTTGCAAGGTACCAGGGTGTATAGCAAGATTGATTTGAGATCCGGGTATCATCAGATTCGAGTCAGAGAGGATGATGTGCAGAAGACAGCATTCCGGACCCGATATGGACATTATGAGTTCCTAGTGATGCCGTTCGGCGTGACGAATGCTCCAGCGGTCTTTATCTGATGAACAAGGTGTTTCAGCCGTATCTTGATCAGTTCGTCATTGTGTTCATTGACGACATTCTCATCTACTCCCGGAGTGAGGATGAGCATGTGAAACACTTGAGGACAGTGCTTCAGATTCTCAGAGAGCATCAGTTGTATGCTAAGCTCAGTAAGTGTGAATTTTGGCTGAGCAGTGTAGTGTTTCTGGGGCATGTCATATCGAGCAGCGGGATATCTGTAGATCCCAAGAAGATTGAGGCTGTGATGGAGTGGGCTGCCCCCACTTCTGTGCCGGAGATACGGAGTTTTCTGGGTTTGGCCGGATATTATCGACGTTTCGTCGAGGGCTTTTCGAAGATTGCCAAGCCGTTGACGCAGTTGACCCAGAAAGGAGTACCTTTCTTTTGGTCAGAAGCTTGTGAGGAGAGCTTCCAGGAATTAAAGCACCGGTTGACGACGGCGCCAGTGTTAGTGATCCCTACGGAGAACTCCAGATTTGTTCTGTATACTGACGCATCACTTCAGGGCCTTGGGTGTGTTCTGATGCAAGATAAGCATGTGGTAGCTTATGCATCGAGGCAGTTGAAGCCGCATGAGACCAGATATCCAGTTCATGACTTGGAATTGGCGGCTATTATCTTCGCCCTGAAGATTTGGAGGCATTACTTGTATGGTACTTCGTTTACCATTTACACGGATCACAAGAGCCTCAAGTTTTTATTCACTCAGGCAGAGCTGAACATGAGGCAGAGGAGGTGGATGGACCTACTCAAGGACTATGATTGCGAGATAGAGTACCATCCCGGGAAAGCTAATTTGACAGCAGATGCTTTGAGCCGGAAAGTGAGGAGTTCTGCTGAGGACGTCATCCAATTGTCGACTATGATGACCTCCTATTGCCATTTGCGCTATGATTTTGACATGGATGCATCGCCTGTGTATGTATCGACCTTGCTAGCTGAGCCAGATATCTATGAGAACATCAGGAGAGCTCAGAGGTCAGACGATGAGGTTCAGAGGTGGTTATCTTTAGTACATCTTGGTCATCCAACGAAATTCAGAGTGGCCGATGACGGGTCTTTGAGATTGGGTGACCGTTGGGTGGTTCCGAGTACGCCGGAGTTGCGTAAAGGGATCTTGGAGCGAGCTCATAGTAGCAGACTGGGCATCCACCCAGGCGGGAAGAAGATGTATAAAGTTCTACGTGGTCAGTTTTGGTAGAAAAGGATGAAGAGTGATGTCGTCGCTTTTGTAAAGAGGTGTTTGATCTGCCAGCAGGTTAAGGCAGAGAGACAGAGACCTGGCGGCGAGTTGAGAAGCTTGGAGATACCGAAGTGGAAGTGGGAACACATTTCCATGGACTTCGTGACTCATTTGCCGAGGAGTGCTTCAGGCTTCGATGCTATTTGGGTGATTGTGGATCGATTGACTAATGTAGCTCATTTTATCCCCTATAGCATGACTTTCACCTTTTTGAGGATGGCGCAGTTGTATATTAGAGATGTGGTGAGATTGCATGGGATCCCCGTTTCCATAGTGTCAGATCGAGATCCGCGATTCACATCTCATTTTTGGGAAGGCCTTCAGTCAACCTTGGGAACTGAAGTCAGATTGAGCACTGCTTATCATCCTCAGACGGATGGCCAGACCGAGCACACTATTCAGACGCTCGAGGACATGTTGAGAGCTTGTGTTTTGGGGTTCGATGCCTCTTGGCAGGATTCAGTGCCTTTGGTAGAGTTTTCTTATAACAATAGCTACCAGGCGAGTATTCAGATGGCTCCGTTTGAAGCTCTTTATGGCAGACGGTGTAGATCACCCTTGTGTTGGGATGATTTGGACCGCAGATCGGTCGGAGGACCGGAGTTGATTCGAGAGATGGAAGGAAAGATAAAGACAATAAGGCAGAAAATGAAAGCGGCCCAGGACAGACAGGCAGCTTATGCAAATAAACGGCGGAGACCGTTGGAATTTCAGTTGGGAGATAAAGTCTTTTTGAAGATCTCGCCTTTCAGAGGCGTTGTGCGATTTGGGATGCGCGGGAAACTGTCTCCGAGGTATGTTGGACCGTACGAGATTTTGCAGCGCATTGGCACCTTAGCTTACCGACTGGCTTTGCCGCCTTCTTTATCTGGTATACATGATGTGTTTCATGTATCGATGCTGCGGAAGTATGAGCCGGGTCCGTCGCATGTTTTACAGCCTTCCGAAGTTCAGTTGGAATCCGATGTGTCTTATGTGGAACGGCCTGTCAGAATTCTGGATCGAGCAGACCGTAGACTTCGGAACAAAGTGATACCTATGATCAAGGTTCAGTGGGATCGCAGGGGTGTCGAGGAGGCTACGTGGGAGACGGAGCGGCATATGGTGCAGCACTACCCGGAACTATTCTCTGGTATGTGTTTATGTTTAGTTTCCTTTGGGGTAAGTGCATGTGATTTCGAGGACGAAATCTTATAAGTAGGGGAGTATTGTGATATCCCTGAAATGATTAATTGCAATCTGGTGCATTAATTAAGTTTATATGATTAATTATGATGGTAATTAATTATGTGTTGGAATTATTATGTGGAAATGCTTAGTCATGTGTTAGAGTGACCCGGGATAGCATTTCAGGGTGCATGTTGGGTATGTTGGGAATTATGGTTGGAAGCATGATTTATTTGCCTTGGTTAGCAATTAATTAGAAATCATGTGTTTAATTGATATTTTGGTGCATTTGGTTTAATGCTTTGGAAAATATCATGTTGGGGTGTTTTATACACCATGATTTGTGGATTTCATTTTAATTAAACTCAACACTTTTATTCCCCAACCCCACCTCATCCACTCTCACTTTACCTTTACCAAACAACACCCAAACCCTTCCCCTTTCTCTCCATTTTCGAGTTCAAGCTTTGGGGTGAAGAGAAACCTTTCAAAAATCTGGATTTGTGGAGTATATTGGGTGATTTGAGGTCCCCAAGAGGTATGGATACCTCATGGTTAATTTTGTTGTGTTTTGTTTAAGTTTGGGTTGATTTTGAAGGGTTTTGAAATGGGTTTGTGTTGGGTTGTTGTGGGTTTGGTTATATGTTGGATTTATACTTGTTTTGAAGTATATTTTGGTGGTTTATGTTGCATTTGATGTTGTTGGTTTGTTGGGTTAAGTGTTGGTATGGATTGGAAGGTTTTTTTGGGAGCAAAAATGGTGAAAATCGCATGTCTGTGCGAGGCGATCGATCGTCTGAAAAGAGGCGACCGATCGCCAAGGGACAGTAGCATTTTTGCGGGTTAGGCGATCGATCACCTAAAATGAGGCGACCGATCGCCGAGAGGCAGTAGCCAAATTATGGGATAGGCGATCGATCGCCATGTTTGGCGCGATCGATCGCCGCAGGGGAAATTTTGAGGCGACCGATCGCCTGAGGGAAGCGATCGATCGCCGCCTGTGGAATTTTGGAAAATGGTTTCTTTTGTCAATTTTTGGTATTTGGCTATTATTTGGCTTCTAATATGGGGTTGTGTGATTGTGTAGAACCATCCCAGGTAGCAACGCAACCGAGGAACTGAAGCCAGACCAATTCCACTTTTGGAAAGGTACGTAGTGGACGTACGGGCACCCAACGGTACATGTATCTTATATACTCATTGTTTATGCATTGTGGATGTGAGTATATATGTGGTATTGCATTGTGGATGCAAATACATGTTATGCATGATGTTTATAGATGCATATGATTATTGGCGCACATCCCATGAGTCGTGGTCATCCCTTGATGATTTTAATGCTTGCCGCTATTTTGTTTGGTTCCGCTAAATGTGAAGCGAGGGGTGGGAGCGCCGCATGTCACATTTGAGCGTGGTTATCATATAGGGCGAGGAAAGGGTATTTGCCGCTCAATGTGAGGCGAGGGGTGGGAGTCCCGCATGTCCATTGAAGCAAGGTTATCCTATGCCGCCTATATGTAAATAAGCGAGGGGCATTAAAATACATTGTGATGGACAGACTAGGGATTGGTGATCAGTATTTGGTATTGATGAGCTGGTATATGTCATGACATGTTTAGACCATTAAAAATAATCTATTGATTATACTCATGAGTTATGGTACAGGGACAACCAAACGGGAAGCGTTTGAAATGCATGGGGAAAACATGAAGTGTTTTATTATGATTATGCATTTACGCTTTATCTTCATATTGTGTTGAATATGAATGATTATTTATTGCTCATGTTTGGGGGGTTGTCCTTGGAGGTACACGTTTGGCATGATAGAAGGGCTAGACGGGTTGAGATGGTGAGCTTATTGAGGATGCTTTTGGGACTTGAAGGACAGGATTATTTTGGATAGTATCTACTCTAGGAGTTACTATAGTTGAACACATTCATTGATTGGAATGTAATTAATCCATTTGGTAGTCCTTATTTTTGGCATGTAATGCTTAAGCTCATAGACTCAACACGTTCTTTTACACTCTGATCTTTTATATTAGCTCTATTATGCCTTGATTCCGCACTTAAGGATTAGGGTCCTTACAATATAGCATTCTCATGGTGGGTCTGTCCAGTACATCGTTCTCTAATATGCACCCATGTGTTGATTTGATATCTCATAGAACAATTCATCAATAGAAACATACTAGTCTCAATGCATTATCATTATCCTTATTCATGATAATACTTGACTAGTGACAATCTTTAAGAACAATACAATATTATTCTAAGGACATTAACTTATATATTAATTCATATTACACAGATACTCGAATAATATATAATAATAAATTGCCATTAACAAAATCATAATACAGTGTATGTCATAAACAATCATCTAATGAGTTGTCTTAGGGCATATCCCAACACAAGCATCAAGGGCGGCTAATATACTGAAGGAGATCTACTCTATTCGACAGTACACGGGAGAGACATTGCATGAGTACTGGGAGCGCTTCAAGAAGTTGTGTGCAAGCTGTCCACAACACCAGATAAGTGAACATTTACTTATACAATACTTTTATGAGGGTTTGTTATCTAGTGACAGGAACTTGGTTGACGCTGCGAACGGTGGAGCTTTTGTGGGTAAGACACCGGAAGATGCAAGAAGCTTGATAGCAAACATGGCGGCCAACTCACAGCAGTTTGGCAACTTTAGAAATGAGCCGAATCAACGGAAACAAGGAGAGGTAAACGTGTCTAACCTAGACAACAACTTATTAGCCTCACCTCTCTTGTTCGTCAAATGGCAGGAGGAAATGGATAGACAGTGAAGCTGTGTGGAATATGTTTGGAGATGAGTCATACTACAGATTCATGCCCATCACTTCAAGAAGCATCTGCTGAGCAAGTGAATGCAGCAGGTGGATTTCCGGGGCAACCTCAACGCAAATATGACCCTTACTCCAAACCCAGGATGGAGAGACCATCCTAACTTGAGCTATGAACCACAATCGATGAATCACGTTACACCTCAAGTGCCACAGCAACCACAACATCCACCACCATACATGCCACCTTTTCAGAGGACCCAACAATCTAATTACCCTTGTACTAGTGACAAGTTAGAGAATATTATTCAAGATCTTGCTCATAATGTTACAAAATTTCAACTGGAAACAAGATCAAGTATTCAAAGCTTGAACACTCAAGTGGGTCAACTAGCCACCGCGCTTAATCATGTTGAAGCCCATGGATCGACCACCCTACCATCCCAAACAGTGGTGAATCCAAGGGAAAATGCAAGTTCAGTCACACTTAGAAGTGGTAGAGAACTGGAGATACCGGAGAAGAAGGCCGAAGATTTATACAAGGGTGATAAAGAAAAGGAATCTGAAGTTGGAGACAAGACCACCGTGGAACAAGAGGTACCAAAAGGTAAGTCTCCTTCTTTTTTCTGAATATAAAGTACCACCCCCTTTCCCCCAAGTATTAAAAGATAATAGGAAAGACTCTGGACTTAAAGGTCTATATGAAACCATTCGACGATGTGAGGTAAACATTCCTTTACCTGATGCAATTCAACAAGTACCCCGCTATGCAAAATTTTTTAAAGAATTATGCACTGCCAAGAGGAATCATAGGTTGAAGGGATCCCACAAGATTGAACTGGGTGAAAACGTAACAGATGTGATCCAAAAAAAATCCCTACCAAGTGTAAGGACCCAGGTGTGTTCTCTATTCCGTGCACAATTGGTAACACTCTCCTTGAAAATGCCATGTTAGATTTAGGAGCATCAATTAATGTCATGCCATATTCTATATATGCTTCTCTACAACTTGGTCCTTTGAACCCTACTGGAGTGGTTATTCAACTAGGGGATAGGTCTAGTGCATATCCAAGGGGTGTGATTGAGGATGTGCTTGTGCAAGTGAACGAATTGGTATTCCCTGCGGATTTTTATGTCCTTGGTATGGAGAATGGTGATAAGAGTAGTCCCATTTTGTTAGGAAGACCATTCCTCAAAACTTCTAAGACCAAAATAGATGTGCATAGTGGTACCCTTACTATGGAATTTGATGGTGAGATTGTTACTTTTAACATTTATGATGCCATGAAATATCCTCGCAATGATAATGACACTGTGTATTCTATTGATGTTATTGACTATTTGTCACAGGAAGTTTTTGAGATTGTAGGGAAAGACGAACTGGAAGTCACTCTTACCATGGCTATAAAGAAGGAGGATGGAGAGTTGTTCATCATGAATGAGTCTAAAGATACCATAGATTCCTTGGATGATACACCTGAGCTACATCAGTCAGGTAACGTTTCTTTTATATCATTGCCTGTTTCTAACACTAGAATTCTTCCATCTGTTTTGCAGGCACCTACCATTGAGTTGAAGCCACTACCTAGCCATCTCAAATATGTATTCCTTGGTGAAGGAGATACATTACCAGTGATCATCTCTAGCAAGTTGGGGGAGGATCAAGAGAAGGATCTTATTTATGTGCTCAAGGAGCACAAGACTGCAATCGGTTGGACCATAGCTGACATCAAGGGAATCAGTCCCTCCACATGCATGCACCGCATTCTACTTGAAGAAGGAGGGATCCCTAGACGTCAGCCCCAAAGGAAGCTTAACCCACCTATGATGGATGTGGTGAAAGAGGATATTTTGAAGCTTTTAGCGGTTGGGGTGATCTACCCTAACTCCGACAGCCAATGGGTCCAGTCCAAGTGGTGCCAAAGAAGACCGGTATTACTGTGATAAAGAACAAAGATGATGAACTTGTGCCCACATGTATTCAAAATGGATGGCGAGTGTGTATCGACTATCGGAAGCTAAACACTGTGACTCGAAAGGATCACTTCCCTCTACCCTTCATTGACCAAATGCTTGAGAGGTTAGCTTGCCATTCATATTATTGCTTCCTTCACGGTTATTCGGGTTATTTTCAGATTGCAATTGCACCGGAGGACCAAGAAAAGACTACCTTCACATGCCCTTTTGGCACATTCGCCTACCGACGCATGCCCTTCGGACTGTGCAATGCTCCAGCCACGTTTCAATGGTGTATGGTTAGCATCTTTTCTGAGTTTATTGAGCATATTCTAGAGGTATTCATGGATGATTTTACTGTCTACGGTAACAAATTCAATGATTGTCTTGTTAGCCTTACACTTGTTTTAAGAAGATGCATAGTGACTAACCTTCTTCTAAATTCTGAAAATGTCATTTTATGGTAGAACAAGGTATAGTGTTGGGTCATGTCGTTTCTACTAAAGGTATAGAGGTAGACAAAGCAAAAATTGATGTTATGCAGTCTTTACCTTATCCTACTTGTGTTCGGGATGTGCGCTCTTTTCTTGGACATGCAGGTTTTTACAGGAGGTACATCAAGGATTTCGCTAAGATAGCTACACCTTTGTGTAAGCTATTACAAAAGGATGTTCTTTTTGAGATGGATGAAGCAAGCAAGAGAGCTTTTGATCGACTGAAGGAGTCATTGACTTCTACCCCCATCATACAACCACCCGACTGGAGTAAGCCTTTCGAGACATGTGTGATGCCAGTGACTATGCAGTCGGTGCTGTCTTAGGCCAAAAAGAGGGGAAAACATCACATGCCATCTACTATGCCTCAAAGACCTTGAATGATGCTCAACGGAACTATTCCACTACTGAGAAAGAGCTTTTAGCAGTTGTTTTTGCTCTTGAAAAATTTCGATCTTATCTACTTTGTAAGACCCCGTTATCTCAAACGTACTATTAGGTGCAATTAGGAGAATTAAACATACTTAATCAGAGTATTTAGATCATGTTGACAAATTGAGCTGAAGTCTACTTGTAAGAAATAGACATGCCAAAAGAACTTGTTACACTCTTTAACAATTGGGTAAAGCTACTTCTACTGTACTCCTAGTAGAACTATACAAAATAGGTCTTTATCTTGTTATCTTGTAGCACTCCTTACAGCTCAGCTTATTAACCTGACCCTGATTCTCCTTAGTAAAAGCACCTACAAGAACAACCCCAACACATGAGCACATCATAATTCATATTCAACATAATATGAATGTAAACGAAAATGCATAAGTCATAAATACAAACACTTCCTGTATTTTCATCGCATTTACTACGCCCATTGGTTGTCCCTGTACCGTAACTCATAAGAAATCAACATATAGAATTATGGTTCTTAATAATGTCATGACATATCTTTACTCCTTTAATCCTTACTTCAATCCTGAGTCATTTATCATTAGTGTATTTCAATGCTTCTTACTTCTCCACATAAGCGGAATTCTTCCTCGCTTCTTATGGAAATCCACGTAAGCGGAATTCTTCCTCGCTTCTTATGGAAGTTCGCGTAAGCATTAAAATCCTCACTAGGATAACCTTGACTCGTGAAATACACCTCTTATATTTCACAACATACATATGCGAAAACGAAGCATATCAACATGTATCATATCATCATGCACTATCTTATGCATATCTTACTTTACCTTGTGTTAAATAAATAAACACATAATACATGTTACCGTTGGGATGCCCGTACGTCGCTTACGTACCTTTCCAAAATGTAGTGTGTTGCGGGACTCTATCCCCTGCGCTGTGTAGCTGTCTGTGAAGGCTCTACACCAGTGTACAACACAATATTAGATGCCTCATTACAATTCAATATCAAAAAATTAAACAAAATATAACAATTTATATTTTTCAACATTCTGGGTCTCTCGATCGATCGGACCCTCTTTTCGATCGATCGAGAAGACGCCTTCTTTCAAAGCCAAGGTTCTGCCTCGCTCGATCGATCGAGATTAAATTTCGATCGATCGAGATGCTCTGTTCGAGAAACACCATTCCAGAATTCTCGAACACCTATTTTCATACCCTTAAATCTAGCATATAAAATACACAACATGCTTAAACAATTATGCTAGCAGCTACAATACTGTAGGGTCTTCCTACCTTAACATCAATTAGTACACATATAATGGACAGAACATGCATTTATAACCTCTTAAGGGTTCCGGTTGTAGCTTGAGCTAAGAAGATTACAGGCCAAAATAAAATTTCCAAAAGCTATTTAATTACATTCCCAATAATGAATGTTAAAGCTATAGATTTACACTACTCCTAGAGTAGAGACTATCAAAATCCTGCATCCTATATTCATCTTGCTCCTTTTAGCTCACCTCCTCAACCCGACCCTAGGCCCTCGGTCCAAAAGTGTACCTACAGGGACAACACATCGTGAGCATATACATATTTACTTAACAAGATATAGAAGACATACAGTAATGCATAACATCTAAGTTAAGTAAAAGTTATTGGTCATTCTTCGACTTCTTTTGTTATCCCTGATTCTTATTCATGTATGAGGGCATCTTACCCCATTGTATGGCATCTTACCATAACATATTCATCGTGTGGCATCTTACCACATGGGCATCTTACCCAATCATATGGCGTCTTGCCATATCATAACATTGTGTGGCATCTTACCGCGTGGGCATCTTACCCACTCACATACATTGGGTGGCATCTTACCACATGGGCGTCTTACCCAATCATACACGTCGTATGACCTTATCATAAACATCATCATCGTAAACACCATCATAATCATCATCATAAACATCGTCATTGAAAACATCATCATAAACATCATCCTCGTAAACATCATCATAAACATCATCATAAACATCATCATCGTAAACATCATCATAAACATCATTATAAACATCGTCATTATAAACATCATCATAAACATCATCATCGTAAACATCATCATAAACATCATCATAAACATCATCATCGTAAACATCATCATAAACATCATCGTTATAAGCATCATCGTTAAATGTAGGAGTATGGTTTACCGTCCAATGCTCGTACGTTTCTTACGTACCTTAATTCCAAAAGAAGGAGAAATTGCAGAACATTATCTCCTTGAGGTCGTGGGTACCTGGGACGGTTCTCTTGAAGACTCTAAATCTTGATAAAAATCACACAAACTCAAGTTTTGTGAAGCTTCCTCCTTCCTCCTTTGAAGAATTTCGAAAATGTGGGATAGTTTAGGGTTGAGGATGATTTGGGGGTTTTAAAAGAGTAAAGGTAAAGTGAAGTGAAGTATAGGGAAAGATGGGTAGTGGGGATTAAAAGGGGTTGTGCAAAGTTAATTTAAAACTTGTACCCCAAACTTAACATGATGTATAAAATACTCCAACATGGTAAGCATTTTACAAAAATGCTCTAACTTCATCTAAAATCACATCTTCCTCATATTTAATAATCAACACAATTAAATCATGTTAACATCTTAATACCCAACACATAAATCAATTATCACATGATTCATCATATAAACATAATTAATGCCTTAATTGGAATTAATTAATTTCGGGGCATCACAATACACTACCCTGAGTGTATTCATATCAAATTTACACCCCAAACATAAACCCACATGCATCAACGTCGTCCATTTACATAAGTACTCAACCAAGAATTCCAGAAAAACAGGGCATAAGAACCTTGCCCAGAATTTTCGAACACTTCATTTCACATGATTAAATCCTTCACATGACACATGAAACATGCTCCATGAAATATACTGGCATCTTCAAGAAACTACCATACACGTATTCACATCAAAGGTTCAACCAAAACCTAAGCTAGCATGCTTCAAATCCTCATGATTAAACCCCTACTCAAGCAAAAACAGGGTAGTTTCCTCGCCCAGATTTTCAAGGACCACTTTTCACATTTTGAAATCTAACATATAAAGCATGTAAGCTACTTAACAAAATATGCTAGGGGCTTCATAAACATCACATAAAAGCACTCATAACAAGATTTCGTCGAACCTTAAACTAGCATGCCAAATCTGCTACAAAAAAAACATATGGTTAAAATTCTGAAAATTGGGAAAGTATATGACTCCTCACCACTTTTTGGTTCGACTTTCCTTCAAGAAAAAGAGTGATAAAACGTGATCTTCTTCCTCCTACCTGTTGCCTGAATGTGGCTCGAGTTTTAGGAGAGAGGGAGGAGAGTTTGGAGGAGGGAAAGTGTTTAATGCAGATGGACCAAAAGTCCTCCTTGGCCAACTCTGCTTTTCCGGAAAACAGGGGTAGGGGCATGGGTTGTGGCCAAGTGGGGGGGGGGGGGGGGGTGGTGTGTTTGGGTGGCCTCGTGGTGTTTAATTGTGTCCCGGTATTTCATACGATGTATTAAAATATCCCTCTTTGATGTTTTATAATTTTACCACATCAATACATCTTCAAAAACACTTAACATGCCTCCTAAATCATATCATCAAAATAAATATAACACCAACCACATTCCTTAATTCCCCAACATAATTACAGACTTTTATCACATAAAGCATAACCCATAACCCCAAATTAAATCATGCCTTTAACACATAATAAAATTAGTACATCAAAGCATGTTTACACATAATCCTTTCGGGGATATCACATACTTGGTGCTAAAGTCATTGTTTATTCTGATCATGCAGCTCTTCGTTATTTGATGACGAAGAAGGAGGCAAAACCAAGGTTGATAAAATGGATTTTGCTCTTGAGTGAGTTTGACATACAAATCAAGGATAAGAAGGGCAGCGAGAACAAAGTAGCGGATCACTTAAGCCGTCTACCACACGTGGATGAGGAGCTTTGTTTGAAGGAGGAATTCCCGGATGAACATCTACTATCCATAAACGACAATCTACCATGGTATGCTCATATTGTGAACTTCTTAGCTTCTAATGTAATACCTTCTGAATTGTCTAGGTCTCAAAGAGCTAAGATAAGGAGTGATGCCAAGTACTATGTATGGGATGATCCTTACCTATGGAAGAACTGCGCGGACCAAATCATTAGGAGATGCATACCCGAAACTGAGGTAAATAACATTCTTAAGTTCTGCCATTCATACGCTTGTGGTGGACATTTTGGTGCAAAGAGGATGTCTAGGAAGGTGCTAGAATGTGGATTCTTTTGGTCTACCCTGTTTCGTGATGCCTACTTTTTTTGCAAGAACTGTGCACAGTGCCAAATGACCGGTAATATCTCCCAAAGAAAGGAGATGCCTCAAGAACCCATTCTTATTTCTGAGATTTTTGACGTATGGGGCATCGACTTTATGGGACCCTTCCCTATTTCTTATGTTCATATTTATATCCTTCTTGTCGTTGACTATGTTTCGAAATGGGTGGAAGCTATCGCTACCCGGACTGACGATTCCAAAGTTGTTGCAGATTTTATCAAACATAACCTTTTTTATAGCTTTGGACTCCCAAGAGCTAGCATTAGTGCTAGGGGTACACATTTTTGCAATAGGATGGTGGAAAGTCTTTTCAAGAAGTATCATGTGACCCACAAAGTCTCCACCACCATCCGCAAACAAATGGCCAAGCCGAGGTCTCTAACCGAGAAATCAAAGCCATATTGGAAAAGACTGTCAACCCAACAAGGAAGGATTGGAGCTTAAGACTGGATGACGCACTTTGGGCTTACCGGACCGCATATAAGACTCCAATAGGTATGTCACCATATCGACTAATTTTTTTTAAACCATGTCATCTTCCTGTAGAGTTGGAGCATAGAGCATACTGGGCTGTGAAGCATTTCAACATGAACTATGATGAGAGCGGCATGCATCGGAAGTTGCAATTGCAAGAACTCGAAGAGATAAGGAATTAGGCGTATGAGAGTGCAAGGATCTACAAGGAAAATACGAAGGACTTCCATGACAAAATGATATCAAGAAGGAGTTTTGAAGTTTGTCAAAAAGTTCTCCTTTACCATTCACGCCTTCGCCTATTTCCAGGTAAGCTTCGTTCTAGATGGCATGGACCTTATATCATTACTAATGTGTATCCCCATGGTGCAGTGAAAATTCAGAGTTTTGACACCACTAAGACATTCAAGGTGAATGGTCACCGATTGAAGCATTACTATGATGGTGTCCAAGACGAGGAAGGTGGACAAGTGAACGTCAAGGTGGCTCTAGAGGATCCACCTCACTTCGACTGATCACGAGGACTAGCGTCGGGCCACCGACGTTAAACAGAGCCGCTGTTTGGGAGGCAACCCAAGGGAGTTAGTTTCCTTTCTCCCTTTTATTTTATTTTTATTGCTTTAGTAGTTAGACTTTTCTCTTTTCTTGTATTTTTGCCTTACATTGGGGACAATGTAATATTTAAGTGTGGGGGAGGGATTAGTGGTGTGTTATTGTTTTTATTATTATAAAAATACAAAAAAATCGAAAAATTTGAAAATTTTGAGCTCATAGTCAATAATGAATACATGCTTAAAATCACTAGCCCATGATGAAACCTAATTGATGGCATGAATGCTTTTGAACATAGGTGAATTGTTAACCTTGGAACACTTTGAACTCTAATGAAAATTTTACTTTAACTTAGTAGTTGAATAGTTTGAACACGATATTGTCATGACTTGTAAAGTGTGCCTAACTTAGTGAAGATTGTGTAAATTATGTGATAGTCTTAAGAAGTCTTTAATACATGCTAGAACTTAACTACATTCTCTTTGCGGCGTATGTCTAGACTACTTGCAAACATGAAAGTGATATAGACAATCTTTGATGCGTTTGATCATTTCAAGCCTACCATGTAAAGAAAATCAATCACTAGTACCCTTTTTGAGCTTTAATGCAAAAGAATGGTTGTATCCTAAGCATACAAAAGACCACCATTCGACATTCTTTGACTAGCTTATCTGTAAGGCCCCAACACCTAAACTCGTCATTAGTTCATTTATGACGTCGTATGTGTATAATTTTTTTTTTATTTTTCTTTTCATTCTATAAAAAGGATCATTACATGTTTCCCATAATCCCATGACATAAATAATGTTCAACATTATATGATCATTTCCACCAACAAATAGACTCAGGAGTTTCAACCAATACCATCCCCATTACACCACTCTTTACCTTGTGGGTTTTTATAAAAATTTGGGCAGAGTCTCCCACAAACTGAGCTATCCGGAAATAAAAACACATCACATAATAAAATTCCCGACCAGGGACAACGCAATATTAAACAGAATATAGAAACACAAGTAAATTCCCAGCCAGGGAAGACACCACACTAATAAGACAATAAAAGTGGGTTTCAACACCCTTATACAGTCCATATACAGATACAAGTGCTCACAGAAGAGCAACGAATAACGGATACACATCCGGATGCATAATTAGTTAAATACCAACCGCTCGATCTCGTATATCGGCCCAATCTCATACTATGCTTCTGGAAGCATCATCCAACAAGGTTCGAGCCTAGCACTCCAAGGCAGCATCGTACCTGTCGTACCTGTTTCAACAGAAATAGCCCCCACACAGGGTGAGCACACTCCCACTCAATATTCAATCACAAATCAACATACAAAATCATAATGCAATAATTTAAATTATTCAAAACTCATAAAGTATACTCCCTGTACAATTCCGAATTTGTATGGCTTCCACACACTGTTCCTGTTTCAAACTCACGCACTTCATAATGTCAAGTTTAGTATTGTCACTGAAAACGTAATACTCAACAACACTTATGAATTCAATACAATGACAACATATTATTTATGCTCAAACATAAATAGTTCAACATCAATGGGAACCTGGTTATCCCAATGTAACCCTGGTTATCCCACCATCTCATTCTCGAACTTTCTCATATCGTTCATGCCCACGGCATCACTACTCAACAAGTAAAATTGGATCACGTACCACTACGTGTCCCCCATAATTTGTATATGAAACTCAATTATTAAAGTCAAACACTTACCTGAATCATCATATTCAAAATTGCATGTATACATTGTGATATCCCCGAAATGATTATATGTTTTTAATCATTTAATTTTAATTATGATGATTTGGGTGTTAATTCATGGGATTGAATTAATATTATTGGGGAGATTCATTTCAGGGTGCATGTGATATATGTTGGGTTTTTGGGGTTGTAGCATGTTTATTTGGGGTGTGTGTTGTTGTTTTGGTAAAGCATGTTAATGGGAATTGAAGTATTTTATTGAGAAAATACTATAAATATCATGTGAGGATATTTTAATGCATCGTGTTAAATACCAGGACCAAAACATAACACATCAAACCACCCAACACCCAACCACCCCCCCAACCCATGCCAATCACACTGTGCACAGGCTGACTTCCCACCCCACTTGGCTCAATCATTTGACCACTCTCAGCCATCCCAAATCTCGGCCCTTCTCTCCCATTTCTACACCAGCACTTGCTAAGCAAAATTCTGAGGAGCTTTCCCTTTTTCATCGCCTGGAAGTCCTTCAAAAATCGGAGCAAAGTAGGGTGAGAAACCATGCTCTGTTTTTGTTTTAAACTTTTTTAAGTACATGTTTTGTAAGGCCCCGATGCTAATTAATCCGGATTAACGATGATTAAGCAAACCCGGGTGACTTTAAGCTGGGTTTTCAAGTTGAGGTGTTCCGGATCACAACGCCTAATTATAATCGAGATAAAACACATCACAAATATAATTTGCATGCCATATTTTTCGGCCAATACATGCAAAATTCATCACTTAAATTATATTTGGGACACATGGGTTTATTGGGGCATGGAAGGACTTAAAAAATTCATAAAATTGGCCTTGTTTCCATCGCCCCTCACCTATTTCAAGGCATGGGATTGCCTTTTACTCCAACAATCTGATATTCCCTCTCACTTTCCTCACTCCCACAAGCAAGCCATCCTCTCCTCCTTCCTCCATTAAATTCGAAAAGCTCCACCTCCTTTTCCTTCATCTTTTTTGCTCAAACCTTGCATGCAAGCTTGGTTTTGGATAGGATTTAGGAAGAGCTTCAAGGCTTTGGGTGTTTTTGAAAGCTTGGGAGGTATATCATTCCCTTTTATACTGTAATCTTCGATTTTATGCTGGTTGGGTCGATTTTAGAGTTATGTTTATGAATAAAGAGGTGAAACTCATACTGCCATGAGTTTCAGCAGAAACTATGGTTGCATGCAGTATATGGCTCTGTATTTTCGACTACCTTAACTTCGGAATCTTACTGTGAGCCTCAAACAAAAGTTGTAGATATTTGAGTTGTTGTTCTGTGGCTGAAATTTGGGATCCTTTGGAATTGATTTGAGTGAGTTACGCCCATTTTACTAAACTATGCCAGATTCAACTCTGCATGTGCTGGAAATGCACATGCAGTGTAGAATTCCGAACTTTTGACAAAGTTTAATTTCGATTCTGTTGTCGATTTTTACATGACCTTGTAGATAATTTCATTCTCTTGAATTTAAAAAAAAGAATGACTTATTTTGGACTTATTTTCAATTAAATATGAATTTTATACTTTATGTGTGCAAATCATGTTCTGCATGTGGGCGAAAATGTTATGCAGAGTGTTGTCCGAGTTCCTGAGCATTTTCGGCTAGGAATTTCGAAAACTCTCCAGAAATAAGTATTTTAGTACTTTGAGTTTTCTGTCATTGTCCACTGGAATTACCCATTTTTGTTTTAAAATGAAAAAGTTATGACGAATTTACAAAAGCTGCTCGAGATTGAAAACAGAATTTCAAAAGCTGGGTATTTAGTGTTTTAACTACTTTTACTGGAAGAATTAGCCCGACACTATTAGACAAGAAAATGAAGTCCTTTGAGTTTTGGAACTTTGAGCACTGGAATCGGGTCATTTGGAAGTCATATGATTTTATTATGAATTTTCTACTAAAACTGGTCAGTCTGATTTTGAAGGAAAAATCAGTAGGAAAACACCTTTAAAAACTTATTTTAGCTTTGGTGTCATTTAAACACTTAGTGATAATTTTGTAGTATTTATGACCAGGTTAAATAATTTCGGGACTATTTTGGAGCACTCGGTAAATTATTACTGGTCCGAGGTACGTAGAAAACGGGTTTTATCACAATGTCTGGCAAAGACATGTGATGTTCCCGGGTATGATTTACTTGTCATAACTTGCTCCTTATGTGACTATGTGATAAGTTGATTTGCAGTATGTGAATTACATGGTACATTGACTGCATGATATAAGATGACATGAGATTTGAGGTGCATCACATGAGATTATGATATTGCATGATGCATTGACACGCATGGACATTGAGCATGTCATGTTGAGCCTATTGATTCGTTCTTGGTACCTATATCTTTTCTTGGTATGAGTGATGCGTGTCTGGGGATGATGGGCAGCCGTTGGCTCGGCAGGAGTGAGAGTGAGCTGAGGGATGCCGGAGCGACGAGCGTGCCGACGTCGCCCAGACACGAGGATGATGGACCGCCGATGGCTCGACTGAGAGATAGATCGGAGCGCGGAGCGTGTCACATCCTGCTCGAGTACTGATGAGTGATTGATGATTTCCTTTGGACCCTTGAGACAGGGATATTCGAGATTTGATACCCTTCATGTGCATTTGCATTCATGCACGGCATACATCGCATGTTATTTGTCATACACTGTGATTTTATCTGTTTCTCGTACTGGGGTTCTGACCCCCTTCGCGGGGGGGGGCTGTCATGTCTTTGTTGGATGGACATGACAGGTATTGCAGGTGGACGTACTGTGGATGCTCGAGATGAAGCATCGATAAATACCAGAGCTCCTTGAGAGCGAGCTCAGGTATACGATTTATGTTTTGAGTCCCAGTAGTTGTTTAGTATTTTTACTTATGTTTTAAATTACCGGGGTATGCCCCGAGTATCTGTATTTTTAAGTATTACTTTACTGAGAAATTATATGTAATGCTTATGCGATAAATATCATGTTAGATGTAAAACTGGAAATACATATTTTCACTATTCGGAAATGTTTTAGAAACAAAATGCGAAAAATTTTGAGGGTCACTTTTTGAAAGTTTTTAACTAAATCTTCCGCTGTTTACGTTAATATAACAATCGTGTGTTAATTAAACCTCTGATTAGGACCGGGCCCTCACAGTTGGTATCAGAGCATAATCTGGGATATGCTCGAACTAGAGTTAGGACACTGAGTATAGACACAAATGAATTGTTTGTGCATGTGTCTGACTATCTGATTTATATGCTCTTGCCTGCTATGTTTACATGTTCGATAATGAGATTTTATGCATGTACTGGATTAGTAAGCATGAATAATGAGATGTCATATCTCTGAGTATTTTAATATGCCGAGTTGCTCATAATCTAGAGAATGTGAATGCTGAGTTGCATATATGAGAATTTTATCTGTTAGCACTGATAGTTGCTGATAGGATGTTGATGTAGAATGAATGATGATAACATCTATGACTTGAGATGTATGAATTATGTTGGACAGTTAGTGTTTGGACATGTAGCTGTGAGATAGACTTTAAGAGTTACTATTGAACCTGTAGGCACTGTAAACTGTTACTTGAATTATATCATAGTGATAATTATTGAGACTTGTATTTATCACTTTGGGATTTAATCCTTATGATTACTGGATGGCACTAGAATTATTTAAAACACTTTTTGTCGATTGACATCGGGAATTTAAGTCTGAAAGACCAAGGTTATACGTATGAGTTTACGTCAAAACCTGTGTGCGCTAAGATGATAATTTAGAACTTGAGAATATTGAAACTAGCAATATTTCAACTGAAGAATGGAATGTAGTTGTTGTGAGAAACAACGAGAATTGGTTTGAATGAGGACTTGGTTTAGGGGACTGTCGTGATTTAGTTCCAGTTTTTGTGTCCGAAATATGAATAAAAACTTCACTATGAACTCTTTTAGATGAGACTATCTAGAGTAGTGGTATTGATGACATGGAAAATGATAATTGATTATCGTGGACTTGAGAAATGGAAATATCTGCTTAATCTCAATAGCTATTCAATAGTGAAGAGATTAGATTTTGACTAAGGAATAAGACACCAAGGTGGTGCGAAGTAATTAGAACTGGAGTAAGGATGAATGAAGTGACTATCATTGCGATAATCCAAGTAATCCTGGAAAAGTTTCAGAAGTATCACTCAAATTTATCCAGCTCTAGTAGTTCTAGAGGTACTATGAGATTGTAGAATACCAAATCTTTTGAGGTCACTGTGGATGTAAATATCTACTGATCCATTTGAAAGAATAATAAGAACTGATATTGATTGTGGCCAGACAGAGCATGTCTGTTACTTACTCGGGAATAGATGCAGCCATAACAACAAATACCCTGAGCTAGGGGTAGATATCATTGTGGTTAGTCTTTAAGACCACCCAGTTTCAGCAGCAGTTAATTACCTGTAGACCAGAGAGTATACCTTGACAATGGGATTGAGAAGTCTCCAGGATATAGAACCATTTCGATTTCGGCAATGATAGAGATGCTAGTGATCACAGATACATGTTGTGTATTGGTCACACGGCACGAGTTTGATTTGAGATAAAATCATTGGTTTCATATATTGCATCAAATGTGCATTGATAATGATGATTGGGAAAATACATCAGCAGTGATAATTATTCTATCCACACTTGTAATAGTGAACTGCAGATTACAGTTTGTTGATAGTGTTGTGGATTTGAATTAAATGATGTTGTCGAATTATGGTTTTGGTTGTATCAAGGGCATGGATACTCTGATAAATTTTGAGATATTGCAAGTTGATTTCAGAGTATAATGAATTTTTGATTATATTGTGGCTACAAATGAAATGTATATCGCCACGAATAGCAAGCTAAGATATTGATAGTATCGGCTATGAAAATATTGTGGTTGCAATACTTGGGAAACGGGGGATATTTGATAATAAGCAGTTGATGCTTATCAAAAAGAGTCGAGGTTGACTGATATTATAGAGGTAAGAAAACCTACCAAGATTTCCTGAGGAAATAAAAGAATTTCCACTAGAGAAGGAAATCGATTTTAACTTCGTTGATGCCAAGGAATAGATTTGATATCGAAAGTACTGTATGGAATGTCACCAGCAAAGTTGACAGATACAGAAGACTAGTTGCAGAATCTCCTTGATACGAGTATAAATGTCTGAGTATGTCACTTGAGGAAACATCAGTATTGTTCGTGAATAAGAAAGATGATATTATGAAGACGTGTATCGACTAAAGGTAGTTGAATCGGGCTATTGTTGAGAATAAATACCCACTGCCTAAGATCGAGAAGTAAATGATCAATTGTAAGAAACTTGAAGTATAAGAAGAACGATTTTTACTCTGGTTACCACTAGTTTGAGTCAGAAGAGAAAATGTTCTCTAGGCAATCGGTCAAACCAGATATAGACATTTTGAATTTTTGGAAATGTCGTGTGGTCTGACAACTATACCGGTAGAGTTATGAATTTGATGAAGAAAATTTTCCGTAACTTTTGTGCGGAAGTGTAATCATATTCATCAGTGGTATACTAGTGTATACGAGATCCGGAAGGAACCACACAGAACACATGTGATTGATTTTTCAGATGCTTCGTGAAGCTCAAAGGGTGTACCAAGTTAGTGAACTGTAAATCTTGGGTGAATGGAGTGTTATTTCGGGATCGGTGATACCAGTTCACCGGATACCTGTTGATTCCAGTAAAGTAAAGATAATACTTATTGGGCCAAGGCCAATCATTGTACTCAAGATACAAAATTTTATGAATTTTGGCAGATACTACAGGCTTTATGGAAGGATATTCTAGGATAGCCTGACTTATGAACCAATTGTCCAAGAAGAAATTTGATATTTGTTTGGTCAGATGAATGAGAAAGGAGTTTTCATAACTGACACTGAAATGGACTACGGCCCCAATGTTGATGTTGGTTAACTGGTTCAGGGAGATGGGTAGTTGTGCAAATACGTATGTCAAAGATTTGAAGATATGTTCTAATGTATCATGAAAAGATGATTGCATATTCTTGAGATATAAACGATGACTGGATTTATTAAAGAATTTGACTTTGATAGTCAATATAAATCAAGGAAAATGAAACTAGTAGCAGATGCAGTGAACCTAAAAGTGCAATGGTACCATCGATGTTTGCTTTGCAGTTTGATAACCTCTGATTTTGACGATCGGAAGGACTCGAAGGACAGACCCATGCATATATTGAGTTAAGAAATTGGTTCTGTCTTATCAACCATGTAAAATTAGTATGCCATTTAGAGGTGGTTGCGAATTGAAAAATCAGTATATAGAATCGAATTTTACTGATTTGAAAGACGTATTACAACAGAAAGCACACTATAGAGAACATAGTGTTATTCTGGGAATGATGTGATGTATCATTCTTGAGATCCTATTTCTGACGGGATGGTATAAAGAAAGAATTTTTGAATTTTGTGGCAATTTGTTTGACATGCCAGCAGGTCAAGATAAAAATACGAGACCTAATGGGATAGTACAGGATTTGTAAGTACCACAATGAATTTTGGAAATTTCTAGTTTTGGGTTTTATAGCTCAAATATTTACAAACAGAGATTGTGAAACAAGTTGAATCGAAATTGATTGACTATTCAATACAAGATATTGATTTCATATGATAGTCTATATGTCTATGAGAAGACGACATGTTTAAGATATGGATAATGTGGTTTAGTTACAGTGGTTTCTGTGATAGATGTATCTGATGGAGATCCGATGATAATATCAGAATTCGAAACTTTTTTCAGAATGTAATGGATACTAAGTTAGCATTGTGTATTGCTTAGCATACCCATACAGATGGATCAACTGAGAAAATATCCAGACTTTGGAATCTATGTTCCGATTAATAGTGGTGAATTTAGTGAGAACTGACAGAATCACTATTCACTAGTAGAATTTTCCTATAATTTAAGTTTCAGAGAACTTTTGGGATGGCATCGGTTCAGGTTTTGTAGAGCCAGAATTACCGATCGGTGATGTGATGATAGAAAATTGATAAGAAATTTTGGCATAACTTAAGATTGTTGAGAAAAAATGCCAGGAACGATAAAATTTCGGCGAAAACGATTAAAAAAAAATTTGGCTTGAGGTGAGCAGATTTGCTACGCCAAAGAGAAATATATCGTTAGACTTCGAGTTGAGAAGCAGATAAATATGGAAATATTGCATTTGCGATGATCAATATGATTCGTTAAGTGAGGTTTGATGTTGCCTCGATATTTTGAACTTTTTGGAATCATAGAAAATTTGATTAAGTGGTAGATCGTTGAGACGACCACAACAGTTGCCATTGATACATGATGATCCATAAGTATCTAAGAATGAGATTGAGACACTACTATGTTGTGATTTATTGAGTTATCCTCAGTTTTGCGATTTCGAGGACGAAATCTTTTTAAGAGGGGAAGAAATGTAAGGCCCCGATGCTAATTAATCCGGATTAACGATGATTAAGCAAACCCGGGTGACTTTAAGCTGGGTTTTCAAGTTGAGGTGTTCCGGATCACAACGCCTAATTATAATCGAGATAAAACACATCACAAATATAATTTGCATGCCATATTTTTCGGCCAATACATGCAAAATTCATCACTTAAATTATATTTGGGACACATGGGTTTATTGGGGCATGGAAGGACTTAAAAAATTCATAAAATTGGCCTTGTTTCCATCGCCCCTCACCTATTTCAAGGCATGGGATTGCCTTTTACTCCAACAATCTGATATTCCCTCTCACTTTCCTCACTCCCACAAGCAAGCCATCCTCTCCTCCTTCCTCCATTAAATTCGAAAAGCTCCACCTCCTTTTCCTTCATCTTTTTTGCTCAAACCTTGCATGCAAGCTTGGTTTTGGATAGGATTTAGGAAGAGCTTCAAGGCTTTGGGTGTTTTTGAAAGCTTGGGAGGTATATCATTCCCTTTTATACTGTAATCTTCGATTTTATGCTGGTTGGGTCGATTTTAGAGTTATGTTTATGAATAAAGAGGTGAAACTCATACTGCCATGAGTTTCAGCAGAAACTATGGTTGCATGCAGTATATGGCTCTGTATTTTCGACTACCTTAACTTCGGAATCTTACTGTGAGCCTCAAACAAAAGTTGTAGATATTTGAGTTGTTGTTCTGTGGCTGAAATTTGGGATCCTTTGGAATTGATTTGAGTGAGTTACGCCCATTTTACTAAACTATGCCAGATTCAACTCTGCATGTGCTGGAAATGCACATGCAGTGTAGAATTCCGAACTTTTGACAAAGTTTAATTTCGATTCTGTTGTCGATTTTTACATGACCTTGTAGATAATTTCATTCTCTTGAATTTAAAAAAAAGAATGACTTATTTTGGACTTATTTTCAATTAAATATGAATTTTATACTTTATGTGTGCAAATCATGTTCTGCATGTGGGCGAAAATGTTATGCAGAGTGTTGTCCGAGTTCCTGAGCATTTTCGGCTAGGAATTTCGAAAACTCTCCAGAAATAAGTATTTTAGTACTTTGAGTTTTCTGTCATTGTCCACTGGAATTACCCATTTTTGTTTTAAAATGAAAAAGTTATGACGAATTTACAAAAGCTGCTCGAGATTGAAAACAGAATTTCAAAAGCTGGGTATTTAGTGTTTTAACTACTTTTACTGGAAGAATTAGCCCGACACTATTAGACAAGAAAATGAAGTCCTTTGAGTTTTGGAACTTTGAGCACTGGAATCGGGTCATTTGGAAGTCATATGATTTTATTATGAATTTTCTACTAAAACTGGTCAGTCTGATTTTGAAGGAAAAATCAGTAGGAAAACACCTTTAAAAACTTATTTTAGCTTTGGTGTCATTTAAACACTTAGTGATAATTTTGTAGTATTTATGACCAGGTTAAATAATTTCGGGACTATTTTGGAGCACTCGGTAAATTATTACTGGTCCGAGGTACGTAGAAAACGGGTTTTATCACAATGTCTGGCAAAGACATGTGATGTTCCCGGGTATGATTTACTTGTCATAACTTGCTCCTTATGTGACTATGTGATAAGTTGATTTGCAGTATGTGAATTACATGGTACATTGACTGCATGATATAAGATGACATGAGATTTGAGGTGCATCACATGAGATTATGATATTGCATGATGCATTGACACGCATGGACATTGAGCATGTCATGTTGAGCCTATTGATTCGTTCTTGGTACCTATATCTTTTCTTGGTATGAGTGATGCGTGTCTGGGGATGATGGGCAGCCGTTGGCTCGGCAGGAGTGAGAGTGAGCTGAGGGATGCCGGAGCGACGAGCGTGCCGACGTCGCCCAGACACGAGGATGATGGACCGCCGATGGCTCGACTGAGAGATAGATCGGAGCGCGGAGCGTGTCACATCCTGCTCGAGCACTGATGAGTGATTGATGATTTCCTTTGGACCCTTGAGACAGGGATATTCGAGATTTGATACCCTTCATGTGCATTTGCATTCATGCACGGCATACATCGCATGTTATTTGTCATACACTGTGATTTTATTTGTTTCTCGTACTGGGGTTCTGACCCCCTTCGCGGGGGGGGGCTGTCATGTCTTTGTTGGATGGACATGACAGGTATTGCAGGTGGACGTACTGTGGATGCTCGAGATGAAGCATCGATAAATACCAGAGCTCCTTGAGAGCGAGCTCAGGTATACGATTTATGTTTTGAGTCCCAGTAGTTGTTTAGTATTTTTACTTATGTTTTAAATTACCGGGGTATGCCCCGAGTATCTGTATTTTTAAGTATTACTTTACTGAGAAATTATATGTAATGCTTATGCGATAAATATCATGTTAGATGTAAAACTGGAAATACATATTTTCACTATTCGGAAATGTTTTAGAAACAAAATGCGAAAAATTTTGAGGGTCACTTTTTGAAAGTTTTTAACTAAATCTTCCGCTGTTTACGTTAATATAACAATCGTGTGTTAATTAAACCTCTGATTAGGACCGGGCCCTCACATGTTTTTAGGTGGCGTGAAAATGGCATGTTAGCTTAGGTTTCTTAAAACCTTCGATTTAAATGCTTACATGGTGTTATTATGTAACTCTCAGTGTTTTTCCTTATGTGAATTACATGTTTTATGTTGAGGAAATAAGCATGTAAAGTGTTCGGAAATCTGGGTAGGAGTATGCCCTGTTTTTCTGGAAAATGTGGACTGGGAGTGATTTTTGAGGAGGTGATATTATGCATGTTAGATGGGTTTTAGGGTGAACCTTCGATTTGAGTACATGCATGGTAGTTTGTAAAGCCCAGGACATTTCATGTTTGAGCATGTTTTATGAAATATGTGGTAGTTTTTATAGCATGAAATGAAGTACTCAAAAATCTGGAAATAAAATATGTTGCCCTGTTTCCGGAAATGTTGATCGAGTACTTGTATAAATGGTCGACGTTTATGCATGTGGGCTTACGTTTGAGGTGTAAATTTGATATGAATACACTCAGGGTAGTGTGTTATAACTGCTAGCATGTTTTTCTTGGCATGTATGTCTTACATGTTAGATTTAAGGGTATGAATATCGGTGTTAGGGAATTCTGGAAAATCTGGGTTGAATGTGATCGACCGATCGATCGGTGAGGAACACCGATCGATCGGCCAAAGCCGTAGCTTTTTTCCTTAATTCAAACAGTTCACCGATCGATCGGTGATGAGGGCCGATCGATCGGTAGTGCCTTTTTTTCAAAAATGTAGAATTTGTTTTAAATTTGTTATTGGATTGTAATGAGACATCTAATATTGTGTTGTACACTAGTGTAGAGCCTTCACAGACAGCTACACAGCGCAGGGGATAGAGTCCCACAACACACTACATTTTGGAAAGGTACGTAAGCGACGTACGGGCACCCCAACGGTAACATGTATTGTGTGTTTATTTATTTAACACAAGGCAAAGTAAGGTATGCATAAGATAGTGCATGATGATATGATACATGTTGATATGCTTCGTTTTTGCATATATATGTTGTGAAATATAAGAGGTGTATTTCACGTGTGAAATATAAGAGGTGTATTTCACGAGTCAAGGTTATCCTAGTGAGGATTTAATGCTTACGCTAACGTCCATAAGAAGCGAGGAAGAATTCCGCTTACGTGGATTTCCATAGGAAGCGAAGAGGAATTCCGCTTACGTGGAAAAGTAAGAAGCATTGAATGCACTATTGATAAGTGACTCAGGATTGAAATAAGGATTTGAGAAGGAAGGATATGTCATGACATTTATTTATGAAACCATATGTTCATATAATGTTTTATTATGAGTTATGGTACAGGGACAACCAATGGGCATTGTAAATGCTTGGAAATACAGGAAGTGCTTTGTATTTATGATTTGTGCATTTGCGTTTTACATTCATATTATGTTGAATATGAATTAGGATATGCTCATGTGTTTGGGGGTTGTCTTTGTAGGTGCTTTTGATGAGGAGAACCAGGTCAGGGTTGATATGCTGAGCTGTAAGGAGTGCTACAGGATAGCATGTTAGGGAATTTTTGTATAGCTTCTACATGTAGTAGAGTAAGACTATAGTGTAGTACCCTTTTGTAGGAATACGTGAAATTCCTTTTAAATTAAGGTACTGTAATCTCTTAAGCTCAGGTTAATCAACACGACTTACTACTCTGATTTATACATTTGAATGTTTAGTTCTCTTAATTGCACCTAAGATTATGATTGAGATAACTGGGTCTCACATTTAGTGGTATCAGAGCAGTGGTTAGATAACCATGGAAGAGTGAAGGGTAGCCTTTAGAAACAAGTTGGCTAGGCATTCATTTGGGCATGCTTATGCATGTGATGCATATGGTTGTATAAGTGTTATACTAACATGCTTTGAATATGATACTCTTGTTATCTAACAGCTTATATTATGAACTGCTTTTGGTATTGTTGTTAACTCTTGTGTTACAGCATTGGCTGAGATTAACCCGGGAACCCCAATGAGGAGGTAAGGGATATGGACAGTAGGAATGCCAGTATCGCTCAGCTGAATCCTTTACCACCACCTGCTGTAGGCGTGGAGCCCAGTGAGCAGATGTTACTGCCAGGGGAGCTCAGTTTGAAGCAGTTTCTGAGTTTCCATTCGCCCATGTTTGAGGGGATTGAGTCTGGTGAAGTAGCCGAGGAGTGGTTGGAGCGTATAGAGCAAATACTTGTGACTGCACCCTGTGCACGCACGGCATGGCTAAGGTTAGCCGAGTTTCAGATGGCTAAGAAGCCTGCTATGTGGTGGAAGACCACCGTGATGGAGCTGAGAGCTCAAGGTATGGCAGTTGACTGGACTGTATTCCGGACCCGGTTCCTTAACCGGTATTTCTCTGCAGCTGCCAGACAATTAAAGGAAGACGAGTTTAACGCTTTAAAGCAGGGTAGCATGTCAGTGTCAGACTACGCTATGCAGTATTCCTCACTGCTGAGGTATGTACCTCATATCGCTGTGAGCAGCCATGCAAAGATGAGGAACTTTCTGAAAGGATTGAGGCCAGAGCTATTTGATAGGGTTATCTCCAATAACCCCAGCTCATTTGATGACGCCCTGACACGGGCAGAGTTGGCGGAGATTGCGGAGGCGCGTATAAGGATGATGTACCCCCTTCAGTACCACCACCTAGACCTGTTGCAGATAGTTTGAGGCCACGAGGGGATCAGTTCAAGGCTCGTGGGGCTCATCATCTTCCAGATTAGGTGGGAAGAAGTCTCAGGGGCAGAAGCAGAACAATCGGGGACCCACTCAGGGAAGTAAGGCAGGGGGAAACAGGTGTAATAACTGTGGAGGATGGCATTTGTTACGTGACTGTCAGGGTTGCTATGTCTGTGGCAAGATGGGCCACATGGCTCGAGGTTGCCCCAATCGGGCAGGTCAGACAGACTCTGGGCCGAATAGGCCAAGGTTTGATGCTGGGAGGGCACCACAGAGACAGCAGTTTGCACCACGACCACAGGGAGGTCAGACGGCAGGACCGCCGCAGGGACAGGTGTATGCACTGACTAGGGAGCAGGCTGAGCCAGCCCGGAGGAGGTCATTGCTGGTATGTGCCATTTATTTACGTACCCTGCACTTATATTGATAGATACAGGTGCTTCCCATTCCTTTGTATCTACTGCTTTTGTGGAGAGACACCACTTGTGCTCGTCTCTGTTACCCACGCCTCTCATGGTCTCGACACCCACGGGGAAGCATGTGATTGCAGACCGACTGTTATCTGATTGCCTCATTTATTTTGAGGGCAATGATCTGAGGGCCGATTTGATTCAGTTAGAGATGGCAGACTTTGACTGTATTATCGGCATTGATGTGTTGAGCAGATACCGAGC
Organism: Haberlea rhodopensis; assembly: GCA_907163345.1. Lineage (NCBI taxonomy): Eukaryota > Viridiplantae > Streptophyta > Magnoliopsida > Lamiales > Gesneriaceae > Haberlea > Haberlea rhodopensis. The sequence continues at coordinate 246,144 of CAJQUN010000159.1, forward strand.
TATGGTAGATTGCCAAAAGAGGATTGTTCGTTTTCTATCTGATCAGGGGTTTTAGTGGACTTTCTATGGGGACGACTCTCGTCCAAAGATTCCGGTAATATCAGCGGTTAAGATGGCGCGATTATTGGAGCGCGGCCACACAGGTTACATCATTTATGTCGTGGATGTATCTGAGGAAAAGGAAGTGAGAGCCGAAGACATACCGGTTGTGGCAGAGTTCATTGATGTGTTCCCAGATGAGATTCCGGGGTTTCCGCCTGTCAGGGATGTTGAGTTTGCCATTGAGCTACTGCCGGGGACTCCTGCTATTTCCCGTGCCCCATACAGGATGGCACCGGCAGAGCTGAGAGAACTGAAGGTACAGTTACAGGAGCTCCTCGACAAGGGATACATCCGTCCCAGTGTATCGCCTTGGGGTGCACCAGTCTTGTTTGTGAAAAAGAAGGATGGTTCAATGCGTCTGTGCATTGACTATAGGCAACTGAACAAGGCTACAGTGAAGAACAGATATCCACTTCCGAGGATTGATGATCTGTTCGACCAGCTTCAGGGTACAGAGGTGTACTCCAAGATAGACTTGAGGTCAGGCTATCACCAGGTACGGGTTAGAGCTGGTGATGTCCAAAAGACGGCTTTTAGAACTCGGTATGGGCACTATGAGTTCTTGGTGATGCCTTTCGGTGTGACAAATGCACCTGCAGTCTTTATGAGCCTGATGAACAGAGTATTTCAGGAGTACCTTGACCAGTTTGTGATCGTATTCATTGATGACATCCTGGTCTATTCTGTAAGGACCCCCGTGCCCTTTACCCGAAATTAGCGCATAAATCCCATAATCGTGTACATGTAACCATATATGTTGGAAAATAACCATATGCTAGATTATGCATAATATACCGATAATAAAATTCTTCCGCTTAATCCAATACATACCATTTCCATTTTTCCAACTAAACCATTTAGCATGCCATGTACCCCCGAGATACACTAATTACTTCTCAATTCATCTAGCAATTCCCAATTAATTGTATATCACAATATAGATGAAAAGAAAGACATTTGCCTTTTATACAACCCATGCACACATATACGTCGCTCACAGACGAGCACCAAATAATCGTATGTGTACATAAAGTATAAAATACCATACTTCCAGCTGTCGTTACCGGTGCCTCAATCCTGGAAGCACCTCCCAAGCGCAACTCGATCTCAACTCTGGATCTGAGCGTCTATCCAGTCAGCTCTGGTACCTCTATCCTGGAAGTACCTCTAACCACAGCTCGAGCTCGACTCCAAAGTCGCTACTACACCTGTAATACCTGCCCCAACAGAGACAGCCCCCACGCGGGGTGAGCATACCAATACCACCAATCACAAAATAATAATATTGCAATTCATAATTTACAGAATGTAAATGCCATAATTTAAATGATACTCCCTGGATGGTAACACCCTCATCCGGGATCCCATGCATTGTCCCTGTTCTCAAAATAACCAAACTCATCAAATTCCCAAAGCCAGTTAATCACCATATAGATTAACTAATACAGTTCTATCATGTCAGCTCCATAATTAATATGTAAAATCATTATACATAGGCCATAGATTTCACATATATTTAACCAAGGATTCCATGTTCCCGTAACATTGCTCGCTCCACAATAGCGGCATTCTAAACCCAGCGCACGCTCAACAATAGCGGCGTCATAACCGGTGGTGCTCAACGGCGACCACACCCAATCGTTGCTCGCTCTAAAGCGGCACCCTATGATTTCCAATGTATGTCTATTTATCACAGTTACCATATACCATGCATATCATTATCCATTTGAAGTAAATATAATGCACCATGCATTTCAATACTTACCACATGCCAGATATTGCAATGTCCATATAATACCATTATCACAAACCATGCATATTACAGTTGCAATACTATAATAGGTTATGCTCGTACGTCCCACGTACCTTAAGTCTCCGTAGTCCAAGCCAAACCTTCCTTGAGTCCCATGCCTATCTTTCTTCAAGAAATCCGGCCCCCATAATCGAGTTCTAACGATTTTGCTTCAACCAAAGGGAAGGGGAAGGGTTTGGGGCGAAGGTGGCGTGAGAGGGGGAGGAGAGGAGAGAAATGGATTCCAAATGACGGAATCCCGAGTCCAACGGGTATATATAGCAAAATACCCCAACACACCAAAACCTCCGCAAATACATCATGATTCATTAAAAATCATCTGTTTTCAAAAACTCACTCTCCAACATCAAATCCCCAGACTGGCCCCAACACAAGGCACCCCGGACTCCAAGTCCCACTAAAAACCCAAATCATAGGCTTTCCACCAAAATGAGAATACAATCTCAACCTTTGGATCCAACGATCACAAATGCCCCAATCTAACAACCTCGGGAGACCCAAACCGCAATTAATTCCTAATTGCTACAATTAAAAAAAAATCCATCAATGATTAATACCATACCGGGATTAACACCAGTAATTCCCAGACATCACAATTATCCCCCACTAATAAAATTTCGTCCCCGAAATTGCACCGGTGTACTCCACGTAACACCAGGACTACACAAACAAAACAAAGCCAAGACCCCGATTCTGAACCACCTTAGAATTGAATTAACAACTGCGAGAATACCAGTCTCGCACTAAGACCTAAAATAGAGCAAACGCCAAAACCAATACAACCCGAAAGATAACAACATACCTCGACGTGAATCGTCCCAGAAGTCAGTCCACCATGACTGAAACTCAACCAAACCTTCATTAATCTCGACATAGATATCTCCCCATGATATCTCCATTACTTGTCCACGATGCTTAACACGCATCGTTATGATGAGGACTACTAGCATACGACAGTATACCCACAGAAAGAAACCAGTTTTCGCTTCCCAGCCCATCTCCTCCAAAGGAGTAGTTGCACCACTTGCAACCCGGACCGGGTTACCCACGGTCACTGATCCACACAAAAATACATCACCGAGGATGTTTACACCGGTGTGTTCCAAGAAATCATATCTTGGTCCCGACACACCATCAAGACTCCACCAAGTCTCAAGTTCCATAGGGGACATGCAAGGCAACCAAATGCATTCCTACACACGTGTTAACCATGACACTAAACAAATCTGAATCTCGGCCATCCCTCATTTATCCTTGGGTCCAACAATCCTAAAATAGGAAGGCTATCGAATTGTCCAACAAAACCACCATGATTCCAAAACACGTCGATCCCTCCTCGGGGGAATCAAACAACCCTCACGATCATTCATCAGAATGCATCGTGCCATTCGAGATTACCGATCTCGAGGTTCCTCAATCTCACACCGGAGATCCACTAAACCAAGTATACACACTCGACGTTCAACAATGAACAAAAACAAAACAAAAAAAATAGAGTTGGCATTCGTATACACACACGGCATACATGCCCATACACCACACAACATGCATACGCAATGCAATAGACTCGGGTATCTCCAATCATACCCACATCCCAAAACCAACTGTCAAACCCCGATTATTCTCGCCCCACGGAGAATGATGGTTGACAAACCAAAACCAAAGGGTGTGATTTCAACATCACCACCACACGAACCAAAATAACGAATCTCCCCAAAAGATTCAACCGGTAGGAATCACAATACCGTCTGCCTCTCAAGGAAGAAGTCATGAATCCATGATCCTCCAATCTTCGAATTACCGTTCGGAAAACCTGGTATATATTAATACCAAAACATATCCCGGAACCCAGAAATATACAATTGGTTAGAGTAGTGCATCAATACTACCATTACCCGATCCAAAAATCCGTATACGCCATGTATACACCTTCCAACGATGTTCTGTACTAATACCATAGTACTCCAAAATCGAGCATCTCCCCGAAGACGTCTCCTCAAACGTCTCACCGAGGTAAGAAATCCATTACTCGGTCCAACATCAGTAATGCTTACCATGGCTGACTTACAATCAAACCACGACCGATGCAAGCTGTCTCCAAGACAGTACAATCCAAATCTCTCCAAGAGATAAAAAAAATCAATATAGTAGTGTCACCCCACTAACTATATCTCACAAACCATTGTGACTCCCATTGCATGCCATATGCAAGGATGCTCAACTAGAGCTAACCACGACTTGTTGACACTCACGTTGGTAATACCAACAAACTTGAGCTGTCCCAGCACAAGTCCCTCAAAACAATGACGTATAACGTCCCCGTGAGGTATTCCCTACCTCAAACACCATGCCACATAGAGACTACAAGAGTCTACCATAACCCTCATCGTATCACCATACGATTCACCAAACTCGAATCCAACGAGCATTATAATAGCTACCACAAGCACACTAAAGCACTGCAACAATACCTGGCTAGTGATTCGCTGGTCCCATAGGCTTATACCAACCTATTAACGCGACACACATTCCATCCCGGTATACCATACCGCCCAAACCATTAGAGTTGTGGGTCATTGCCCAACATATCTCTAAAACACCAAAGCACACTGGACAACCCGGCGTCCACGCTCAATTATCATGCAATCCTAATCCATTAGGACTTCTTCCACGCCCTTAGGGTGGGTGTAACCATGTTTACTCCTCATCACAATAACAAGCGAGTAGTTTCCTCAATGACTACTCTTACCACCCTTCACTTGGCCTTAGCCATCCCAGCGAGCATACCCAAGGGTATCATTGCTCGTCAATAATATACCTCCATAATACGATGCGTACTCTCACCGGTACAATGCATCAATGATCCATCGAGCAAACCTGTTCGGCAAAAGGTCTCGTCAACTAAATACCCAGACCCTACCATGTGCCCACCATCGGCACTCAAACCATACAACCATATACATAAACATGAATGTATAAATCACCAAAATGACGCCAAGCGTCCACATAGTTATCCCAAATAACATCGTCGAACATATGATGGTACCTGTCGATACACGACATCCATAATCTCATCGTCAAACACATGACGGTAAATAATAATACACCATACTCACCATACTGATAACAAAAGTAATATGCCATACCTCATCGCTATCGAGATAGCGGAATACCTGTATCCATCGTCCACCAGCGGTACATAAGCAGCACCCATCGCTCGTAGGCGGCATAATCCAGTGCTACACACATAGCGGTATAACCCATCGCTATCGAATCAGCGGCATGATCCCTCGCCATGGAGTCAGCGGCATAAAATGTCGCTATAGATATCCGGCGGTATAAACCATCGCCAATAGAATACCCGGCGTAACCGTCGCCAATAAAATACCCGGCGTAACCATCGCCAACAAAATACCCGGCGTAACCATCGCCAACAAAATACCCGGCGTAACCATCGCCAATAAAATACCCGGCGTAACCATGGCCAATAAAATACCCGGCGGAACCATCGCCAATAAAATACCCGGCGGAACCATCGCCAATAAAATACCCGGCTAATCGCGGACTCAAGAGGTACTCACACTCATGTAGTACTTTGTTCCCGATCACATCGCTACGTCATGACAACGGCATCATCGCTTCGACGTGACAGCGGCATGTATCATCGCTTCGACACGACAGCGGCATCATCGTTTCGACATGACGGTGGTACCATCGCTTCGACGTGACAGCGGCATTTACCATCGCTTCGACACGACAGCGGCATTTACCATCATTCCGGCATGACAGCGGAAATACCCTTCGCTTCGACGTATTAGCGGCATAATATCCCTCGCAATAACAATATGACAGCGGCATTTTTCCTTCGCTTCGACATATTTGCGGCAAATATTCTTCATCGCTATAATACGACAGCGGCAAGTATTCATATCGCTACGCCATGCATGCAACCGTAATGCATAACCCGTATTTCAATAATTGTTTCGGCACGACAGCGGCATCATCGCTTCGACGTGACAGCGGCATTTACCATCGCTTCGACACGACAGCGGCATCATCGCTTCGACGTGCATGCAACTGTAATGCATAACCTGTATTCCCATAGACATCGCCATGAGTGTATTTTAATGCACCTCGCTCCAACATATAGCGGCAAAGCATCAAAATCATCACTCCGATGTATATCTATGCAACCGTAATGCATAGTCCATGTCTCATAAGACCCTGCAACCACCATGGTTAGCAACACATATTCCAATTATGAACACATATCATAAACGCACATAAGCAATATAGTCGTGCCACGCAACGCTAACTACCATCATGCATAAATATGTGCTTCTCATTCCCATTAACATGTTCCTAGGCCCTCAACAGCCCCAAAGAGCTAACCACTGCTCTGATACCACTAATGTAAGGACCCCCGTGCCCTTTACCCGAAATTAGCGCATAAATCCCATAATCGTGTACATGTAACCATATATGTTGGAAAATAACCATATGCTAGATTATGCATAATATACCGATAATAAAATTCTTCCGTTTAATCCAATACATACCATTTCCATTTTTCCAACTAAACCATTTAGCATGCCATGTACCCCCGAGATACACTAATTACTTCTCAATTCATCTAGCAATTCCCAATTAATTGTATATCACAATATAGATGAAAAGAAAGACATTTGCCTTTTATACAACCCATGCACACATATACGTCGCTCACAGACGAGCACCAAATAATCGTATGTGTACATAAAGTATAAAATACCATACTTCCAGCTGTCGTTACCGGTGCCTCAATCCTGGAAGCACCTCCCAAGCGCAACTCGATCTCAACTCTGGATCTGAGCGTCTATCCAGTCAGCTCTGGTACCTCTATCCTGGAAGTACCTCTAACCACAGCTCGAGCTCGACTCCAAAGTCGCTACTACACCTGTAATACCTGCCCCAACAGAGACAGCCCCCACGCGGGGTGAGCATACCAATACCACCAATCACAAAATAATAATATTGCAATTCATAATTTACAGAATGTAAATGCCATAATTTAAATGATACTCCCTGGATGGTAACACCCTCATCCGGGATCCCATGCATTGTCCCTGTTCTCAAAATAACCAAACTCATCAAATTCCCAAAGCCAGTTAATCACCATATAGATTAACTAATACAGTTCTATCATGTCAGCTCCATAATTAATATGTAAAATCATTATACATAGGCCATAGATTTCACATATATTTAACCAAGGATTCCATGTTCCCGTAACATTGCTCGCTCCACAATAGCGGCATTCTAAACCCAGCGCACGCTCAACAATAGCGGCGTCATAACCGGTGGTGCTCAACGGCGACCACACCCAATCGTTGCTCGCTCTAAAGCGGCACCCTATGATTTCCAATGTATGTCTATTTATCACAGTTACCATATACCATGCATATCATTATCCATTTGAAGTAAATATAATGCACCATGCATTTCAATACTTACCACATGCCAGATATTGCAATGTCCATATAATACCATTATCACAAACCATGCATATTACAGTTGCAATACTATAATAGGTTATGCTCGTACGTCCCACGTACCTTAAGTCTCCGTAGTCCAAGCCAAACCTTCCTTGAGTCCCATGCCTATCTTTCTTCAAGAAATCCGGCCCCCATAATCGAGTTCTAACGATTTTGCTTCAACCAAAGGGAAGGGGAAGGGTTTGGGGCGAAGGTGGCGTGAGAGGGGGAGGAGAGGAGAGAAATGGATTCCAAATGACGGAATCCCGAGTCCAACGGGTATATATAGCAAAATACCCCAACACACCAAAACCTCCGCAAATACATCATGATTCATTAAAAATCATCTGTTTTCAAAAACTCACTCTCCAACATCAAATCCCCAGACTGGCCCCAACACAAGGCACCCCGGACTCCAAGTCCCACTAAAAACCCAAATCATAGGCTTTCCACCAAAATGAGAATACAATCTCAACCTTTGGATCCAACGATCACAAATGCCCCAATCTAACAACCTCGGGAGACCCAAACCGCAATTAATTCCTAATTGCTACAATTAAAAAAAAATCCATCAATGATTAATACCATACCGGGATTAACACCAGTAATTCCCAGACATCACATATTCAAGGAGTGAGGAGGATCATGCCGATCATCTAAGGATAGTGCTCCAGATCCTCAGGGATCATCAGTTGTACGCCAAACTCAGCAAGTGTGAGTTTTGGCTGAGCAGTGTTGCATTTTGGGCCATATTATATCACGAGAGGGGATATCAGTAGACCCGAGGAAGATAGAGGCTGTTATGGATTGGTTTGCCCCTACTTCAGTCAGTGAGATTCGGAGTTTCCTTGGTCTGGCCGGCTATTATCGACGTTTTGTCGAGGGTTTCTCAAAGATCGCCAAGCCACTTACACAGCTGACTCAGAAGGGAGTCTCATTTTATTGCTCAGAGGCTTGTGAGCAGAGTTTCAGGGAATTGAAACACAGACTGACTACTGCACCAGTTCTAGTGATTCCAAAGGAGAACAAAGGATTTGTTTTTTATACCGACGCATCGATACAAGGCTTAGGATGCGTACTGATGCAGGGCAGACATGTAGTGGCTTACGCTTCGAGACAGTTGAAGCCACACGAGACGAGGTATCCAGTCCATGATCTGGAGTTGGCAGCTATAGTGTTCGCCTTGAAGATATGGCGACACTACTTATACGGTACCTCATTTACCATCTTCACTGATCACAAGAGCCTGAAGTTCTTGTTTACACAGGCTGAGCTGAACATGAGGCAGAGGAGATGGATGGACCTGCTGAAGGATTATGATTGTGAAATCCTATATCATCCCGGGAAAGCAAATCTGACAGCCGACGCTTTGAGTCGGAAGGTGAGGACCACAGCAGAGGATGCCATGTGTCTATCAGCTATGTTGGGCTCCTACTGCCATTTGGGTTTTGATTATGATGTGTCTGCTTCACCAGTACAGGTTTTGACCTTGCTAGCCGAGCCTATTATTTATGATCACATCAGGAAGGCTCAGGGGACCGATGCAGAGGTTCAGAGATGGATGTCAGTGGTCCATTCAAGTCAGCCATCGAGATTCAGAGTGGCTGAGGACGGTTCTCTGAGACTTGGCGACAGATGGGTGGTTCCAGATGCAGCCGAGTTACGTACAGGGTTTATTACAGCGAGCTCACTGTAGCAGGATGAGTATCCACCCAGGCGGGAAGAAGATGTATAAGGATTTATACAGCTAGTTCTGGTGGAGGCGAATGAAACGGGATGTTACTTCGTTCGTCAAGCGCTGTTTGATTTGTCAACAAGTAAAGGCCGAGAGACAGAGGCCTAGAGGTGAACTAAAGAGTTTGGAGATACCCGAGTGGAAGTGGCAGCACGTATCTATGGATTTCGTGACCCACTTACCGAGGACTGTGTCGGGTTTTGATGCCATCTGGGTAGTCGTGGACAGATTGACTAAAGTGGCTCATTTCATTCCCTACTGTATGACATATACACACTTGAGGATGGCACAGTTATATGCCAGAGATGTGGTGAGACTGCATGGGATCCCTGTTTCGATTGTGTCCGATCGAGATCCGCGGCTCACATCTCACTTCTGGAAGGGTCTGCAGACAGCTCTAGGTACAGAGTTGAGGCTGAGCACAGCCTATCACCCTCAGACGGATGGACAAACTGAGCGTACGATACAGACGCTCGAGGATCTGTTGAGAGCTTGTGTGCTAGAGTTCAACACTTCATGGCAGGACTTGATAGCCTTGGTGGAGTTCTCTTACAACAACAGCTACCAGGCGAGTATACAGATGGCTCCTTTCGAGGCCCTCTATGGTAGGCGTTGTAGGTCACCCTTATGTTGGGATGACATGGACCGTAAGTCGGTTGGAGGACCAGAGTTGGTTCAGGAAATGGAAGAGAAAGTTAAGGTTATCAAAGGAAAGATGAAGGCAGCTCAGGACAGGCAGGCAGCATATGCCAATCAACGGCGCAGATCGTTGGAGTTTCAGTTAGGCGACAGAGTTTTTCTGAAGATCTCGCCTTTCAGAGGCGTAGTACGGTTTGGGATGCGAGGAAAGTTATCCCCGAGATATGTGGGGCCGTATGAGATCTTACAGCGTGTGGATACGCTGGCGTACCGTTTGGCTTTACCGCCTTCTCTGTCTGGTATACACGATGTATTTCATGTGTCTATGCTAAGGAAGTATGAGCCGGATCCTTCACATGTGTTGCAGCCTTCAGAGGTGCATATTGAGTCCGATGTTTCTTATGTGGAGCGGCCTATCAGGATTTTGGATAGGACAGACCGCAGACTTCGGAACAAGGTTATTCCTATGACCAAGGTTCAGTGGGATCGTATGGGTGTCGAGGAGGCTACGTGGGAGACAGAGCGACACATGGTGCAGCATTACCCAGAGCTGTTTTCTGGTATGCGTTTATTTATTGCTTTACTTCATGTAGGTGAGCATGTTTGATTTCGGGGACGAAATCTTATAAGTAGGGGAGTATTGTGATATCCCCGAAATGATTATATGTTTTTAATCATTTAATTTTAATTATGATGATTTGGGTGTTAATTCATGGGATTGAATTAATATTATTGGGGAGATTCATTTCAGGGTGCATGTGATATATGTTGGGTTTTTGGGGTTGTGGCATGTTTATTTGGGGTGTGTGTTGTTGTTTTGGTAAAGCATGTTAATGGGAATTGAAGTATTTTATTGAGAAAATACTATAAATATCATGTGAGGATATTTTAATGCATCGTGTTAAATACCAGGACCAAAACATAACACATCAAACCACCCAACACCCAACCACCCCCCCAACCCATGCCAATCACACTGTGCACAGGCTGACTTCCCACCCCCACTTGGCTCAATCATTTGACCACTCTCAGCCATCCCAAATCTCGGCCCTTCTCTCCCATTTCTACACCAGCACTTGCTAAGCAAAATTCTGAGGAGCTTTCCCTTTTTCATCGCCTGGAAGTCCTTCAAAAATCGGAGCAAAGTAGGGTGAGAAACCATGCTCTGTTTTTGTTTTAAACTTGTTTAAGTACATGTTTTTAGGTGGCGTGAAAATGGCATGTTAGCTTAGGTTTCTTAAAACCTTCGATTTAAATGCTTACATGGTGTTATTATGTAACTCTCAGTGTTTTTCCTTATGTGAATTACATGTTTTATGTTGAGGAAATAAGCATGTAAAGTAGGGTGTTCGGAAATCTGGGTAGGAGTATGCCCTGTTTTTCTGGAAAATGTGGACTGGGAGTGATTTTTGAGGAGGTGATATTATGCATGTTAGATGGGTTTTAGGGTGAACCTTCGATTTGAGTACATGCATGGTAGTTTGTAAAGCCCAGGACATTTCATGTTTGAGCATGTTTTATGAAATATGTGGTAGTTTTTATAGCATGAAATGAAGTACTCAAAAATCTGGAAATAAAATATGTTGCCCTGTTTCCGGAAATATTGATCGAGTACTTGTATAAATGGTCGACGTTTGTAAGGACCCCAAGCCCTTAACCCTTAATTAGTGTATTAACCACTATGTGTGGCACATGCTTTCAATAAAAGCCAATCGGGAAGCTCAGATGATACTTTACCATTGAATGGCAACTACAAAATTTCTTTAATATACAACATTAAGATCATCTCTACCCACAATTAGACTCACACGTTCGCCCTTTACCACCCCTTGGTGCCCTTTTGCATTGTGGGTTTTTATAAAAATTTGGGCAGAGTCTCCCCATAAATTGAGCTATCCCAAAATACAAGCACATCACATAATATAATTCCCGGCCAGGGAATACACAATACTCAACAGAATATAATACACAAAGTAAATTCCCAGCCAGGGAAGACACCACACACATGACGACACAAATGGGTCTCTACACCCACACAATACACCCATGAACTCTCATATCATTAGCAATTCTACTCTTAATTGCATGAAACATAGAATGAAAGAGAGAAAGGCTCATGCCTTTATATACAACACATATACAAGCATAACCGTGCTCACATGCGAGCATCATAAATGTGTATATAAACCTCGGGTGTATATAAGTACTCTATACGATACCGTGCTCCATCAAGCCCTGGTACCATGATCCTGTGAGTACATCCAATCAACAGCTCGAGCCCAGCTCCATAGCCATCGATGCACCTGTTCACCTGCCCCAACAGAGACAGCCCCCAACGGGGTGAGCATACCAATACACAAAATCTCATAATCACAATAATGAAATTCATAATTTACAACACAAGTAAATATTAATGAATTTTAAATGATACTCCCTGGATGGCAACATCCTCATCCGGGATTCCGTGTACTGTCCCTGTTCTCACAATCATCAAACACATCAAATCTCATAAATCAGTAAATCAACACATTGATTTAACTCATAGCATGCCTGATTCTCAAGTATCAATAATTAATGATTCTAAATTCATTATACATGCAGACATAGATACCTCGATATCTAATACTGATTTTCAACTTTGCTACCAATCACAGATAGCTCAAATGCCTAGCATTTATTTTACAAAATCTCTATTTCACTTAGACATCTCACATGTCTTCCAATGCATACATGATCCCACGATCATTCTCAGGCATCTCAAATGCCCTACCCTTTATTTTACAAATTCTCATTTATACTTAGACATCTCACATGTCTTACAATAGTCACATAAACCCAGTACCCCATACCTCTTATAAGGTCACACTACTCTAGTATTACGCATACTTGTGGCAGTGATATCAAGACTAGGTCGTTCCATAGTCATATCGACACATACATATATATATAACCATACCCACAACCATCTAATGCAATTACAATACATTATGCATTTCACAATTCTATCACATACAGTAATGCTCGTACGTCGCACGTACCTCAATCTCCGAAGTCCGAGCCAAACCTTGCTCGAGTTCCATGCTCCGAGGAACGATGTGCTAACACGATAAATTAATTCACAATTAATTATGATCATGCAACCCATGCTCAAGCACACCCATAACCCTCAAAATAATATTGTCAACACAAGACAATAAACCAATATCGAAAATTGCTCAAGAATCCCCCACAATTTTCGAACCTTCACAACACAAATCGAACTCAAATAAACACCATAATTCATCTAAAATATGAATTAAGCTATCCAAGCAAGAATCAACACCCCTTGCCAAAAACCCCCAATTTTCGAATTTCAAAGCCCTAAACGAATCCAATTCTTCAATTTCGAACACAATCAAGCATCATAATGCATCAACAACATGAAGTAATCAATCCATAACAAGAATCATCACAACCCTTCCAAAACCCCCAAAATCGAACCCACTTCATGCACACATCCGAAATTCGAACCAACCCTCACGAATTTAGGGAAAATTTCGAACCAATCCAACACAAAATAGCAGGGAAATACACGAAAAGCATGGAAAAGGGGTTAGGAAGGTTACCCAAACGAAATCGGAAGAAATCGGACGAAAAATCAAAGAACCCTAGAAATTGGGGATCGGCGCTCTCTCGCAAAATCCGACTTTAAATCGCGATGAAACTTCGAATTGATGGAGGGGAAAGCTGCGTCTCGTCGGGACGAAGCCGGCGGCGGGTCGCACGCGCCGAACGGCGGCCGGACGGCGGCGGCCGAAGCGTCTGAAGCGGCGTGGGTCTGTCCAGACGGGAATGGGTCGCGGCTGCGGGAGGGAGAGAAGGAAAGAGCTGAAATGATTTTCTAATTAAAGATTCCGGGTTCAAATGGTATTTATAGCAAAAATACCCCAAAATACCAATATCCCCACAAATACATCATGATTCATTAAAAATCATCTGTTTTCAAAAATTCTCTCTCTAACTCAAAAATCCCCTACCGGTGCCCACACACAGCACCCGAGATTCTGAGTCACACTAAAAACCCAACTCACAGGTTTTCACCGAAATGAGAATACGATCTCAACCTCGGGATCCAACGATCCCAACTGCCCAAATAAATGAGCCCAGAAGGCCCGACACCTCGATTAAACTCCAAATCGCCACGCAAAACAACTTTAGAGCTTATTAACACTCCGGGATTAACATCCATAATCTCAGGTCATCACAATATCCCCCACTAAAAGAATTTCGTCCTCGAAATTAGCACCGGTGTATCACTTAACACCTAGGCTACACAACAACATGAAGCCATATCCTCGATTCCTGACCATATCAGAATCGTCTTAAAACCTCGAGAATACTTATCTCACATCAAACTCTGAAACAGAGCGACATACCAAAATCCACACCAACTCATCACCCAAGAGACAAAACGTACCTCGATGTGGTTCATCCCAAAAGTCAGTCCCTCATGACTGCAAACAACCAATACTTACGACCGTAGATCGGACAGTCATCTTTTGTTCTAATACAACTAGTAAGAACACATCCTGGATGACACCTCAACCGTGAGAACGTTGACCTCGTGTCAAATTCTGGAGTGGAATAGACTCCCAAATCCATCATAACGTCAAAGAGTCTCAGCACAACTCAACGCTAACAGTCCAAAAGCAGTTAGTCAACTGAAACTGCAAGGATTCGAATCGCTCCCGATTCCATCGTAGATATCATCCAATGATATCTTTATCATGACTCACGATGTCTAACACACATCACTACGAGGAAAAACACTAGTATACCACGATGTACACATACCAAACCTGGTTTCCACTTTCAAACCTTTTCCATCGAAGGAGCAGTCGCATCACTGCAACTCAATTTGGGCAACACACGGCCACAGATTCACACAAAAGACATCTCACAAGATGTCCACCTCCGGATATTCCAAGGATTACATCCTGATCATAAATGAACCATCGAGACTCCACAGAGTTCAAGTCCTGGAAGGACATGCAATAAACACATTGCATCCTCAACGCTTGTGTCGACAGCGACACCCAATAAATCCGAATTCCTGCCATCCCTTGATAATCCTAGGATTTAACAATCCAAACTTGGGAAGGCTATCGCATGACTCGAAGGAAACACCAGCAATGAAACACCTCCACCTACACAAGATAATCCCTCTTCAAGGGAGTCAACTAACTCCACGATTGTTTCTCATAATTTATCGTGCCATGGAGATTCCCAATCTCAAGGTGTTCAATATCTCTCATCAGAGATTTAGCCATCCAAAATAGCATACTCTATGCTTGACAAAAAGGGAGTCAAAAACTAGCATCCGTATACTCACCGGTATACCTGTCTAAACACTGACATCACATGCACACTCAATGCACTTGGCTCGGGTATCTACAACATACCCCCTAAGCCCCCAAACACAACTGTCAGTTCTGAGTCATTCCATTGCAGTGGAGAATGATAATCGACGATCAACGACACGGCGTGATTCCCAAAATCAACACAACACGTACCAACTTACCGAATCCTTCAAAGATTCCCAAATAGGTATAATACTACCTCTTCCCCACAAGGGAAGTGCTATCGAACTCGAGATCCACTAGTCTCGAACCACCGTTCGGAAAAACTGGATACAATAACACCCATTGCATCCCAAATGCACAGATTCCCTCAGATCGAGTCAATAACGACCTGATGACTCTCTTGTTGGTACTCCAACATCATGAGTCGTTCCAGACAAGTCTCACCAAGATTCAACATCAACGTATACACGTTTCAGTGAGGCCTGCACAACCTCAACCTCAAATGACGTGGTGACTACTAAAGTCCACCACCATCCACATCGTATCACCTTACGATTTGCCAAACTTGATTCCAACGAGCAGTATCACGGCCCCAACAAGCACACTATATCATCACTACGATATCTGACTAGCAAAGTGCTGTCTCCATAGGCTCAATCAAGCCCACCAACAAACCATATGTTCCATCTCGGTATGCCATACCGAACAAACCGTTAGAGTAATGGGTCATCGCCCAGCATATCTCTAAAATACCAAGCACTATGGACAACCCGGTGTCCTTGCTTATTTATGATGCAATCATAATTCCGATAAGACTTATCCCATACTATCAGGGTGGGTGTAACCATGTCTACCCTACGCCACAACACAAGCGAGTAGTTTCCTCAATGACTACTCTTACCACCAAACACTTGGCCTAAGCCAAACCAACGATCATACCCAAGGGTATCATTGATCGACGAAAGGTCTCGTCAACTAGTGACCCAGACTCTACCATGTGCTCACCATCGGCACTCAAACCATACAACCTAATACATAACATAAATGTATTAATCATCAAAACGACGCTACACGTCACATAGAACATCAACTATGTCATCGTCATCCCGTGACGGCATATGTCAACACATGACATTCAATTAACATCATCAAACATATGACGTTACCTGTCAATACACGACATCTATAATCTCATCATCAAATGCATGGCATATATAGCAAATCAACACATACTATCCACAATAGTGCTAAATAAACAGTAATATGCCATACCTCATCGCTATCAATACAGCGGCATACCTGTCTCCGTCGCTCGATAATAGTGCGTAGTCAGCACCCATCGCTCGAAGGCGGCAAAATCCTGTGCTGAGCACATAGCGGCACAATCCATCGCTATAGAATCGACGGCATGATACCTCGTCATATGATAAGTGGCACGAAACCTCGCTATACACCTGAGCATGAATCATCGTCCACATAATAGCGGAAAGAGGCATCGCTAGCAATATATCCGGCGGCAAGAACCATCGCCAATCAATATAGCGGAATGAGACATCGCTATCAATATATATCCGGCGGCAAGAACCATCGCCAATCAACATAGCGGAATGAACCATCGCTATCAATACATATGGCGGAATGAACCATCGCCAATCAATATAGCGGCATGAACCATCGCTATCAATACATCTGGCGGAATGAACCATCGCCAATCGATATAGCGGCATGAACCATCGCTATCAATACATATGGCGGAATGAACCATCGCCAATCAATATAGCGGCATGAACCATCGCTATCAATATAGATACTGTGGTTGTTTCGGTCGTGTTATAGCAGCGGAATTTTAGGACCCCTCGCTTCGACATATAGCGGCATCATATGATATCCCTCGCTTCGACAATGACAGCGGCATGTTACCTCGCTTAGACATGACAGCGGCAAATATCATATTACCATCGCTTCATATGACAGCGGCAAGTACCTCCCTCGCTCGAATATAACAACTACCGGAACTCCCACTAGCTCCATGTACCTGCATCCAGGTTAATACCACAGTTCACAATATAATGATCAATATCACTTTTCAGTTATAACCACATTCCACAATAATCACAATATTCCACTTTAATCACTAGAATTGTGACTGTTCCGGTCCCAATACAACAGCGGAATGTTAGGACCCCTCGCTTCGACAATGACAGCGGCATGTTACTTCGCTCAGTCATGACAGCGGCAAGTACCTCCCTCGCTCGGAGATAAAGGCTACCGGAACATTCATCAATTCTACCACAATAATCAAGCACAACAGTTGATTCCATTATCACAATATATCACTAACATTTCACATATATCATCACATGTAAGGGTTCACTACCCACGATATACATAATCAAAGGTGTAACACGTTTTACCGTCCGAAGCCCGTACGTCTCACCTTTCCACATAATACATGAAGGGCCAGACATCACCATGAATGCCGTCCCATCTCATGCTACACGATTCCTGCAATCACAATGATTAGCAACACCACTTTTCATATCATAAAAGCACATAACAACTAGTTGTGTCATACAACATTAATGCCATCATGCATAAATATGTGCTATCAATAACTTAATAGGCCCTTAACAGCCCCAAAGAGCTAACCACTGCTCTGATACCACTAATGTAAGGACCCCAAGCCCTTAACCCTTAATTAGTGTATTAACCACTATGTGTGGCACATGCTTTCAATAAAAGCCAATCGGGAAGCTCAGATGATACTTTACCATTGAATGGCAACTACAAAATTTCTTTAATATACAACATTAAGATCATCTCTACCCACAATTAGACTCACACGTTCGCCCTTTACCACCCCTTGGTGCCCTTTTGCATTGTGGGTTTTTATAAAAATTTGGGCAGAGTCTCCCCATAAATTGAGCTATCCCAAAACACAAGCACATCACATAATATAATTCCCGGCCAGGGAATACACAATACTCAACAGAATATAATACACAAAGTAAATTCCCAGCCAGGGAAGACACCACACACATGACGACACAAATGGGTCTCAACACCCACACAATACACCCATGAACTCTCATATCATTAGCAATTCTACTCTTAATTGCATGAAACATAGAATGAAAGAGAGAAAGGCTCTTGCCTTTATATACAACACATATACAAGCATAACCGTGCTCACATGCGAGCATCATAAATGTGTATATAAACCTCGGGTGTATATAAGTACTCTATACGATACCGTGCTCCATCAAGCCCTGGTACCATGATCCTGTGAGTACATCCAATCAACAGCTCGAGCCCAGCTCCATAGCCATCGATGCACCTGTTCACCTGCCCCAACAGAGACAGCCCCCAACGGGGTGAGCATACCAATACACAAAATCTCATAATCACAATAATGAAATTCATAATTTACAACACAAGTAAATATTAATGAATTTTAAATGATACTCCCTGGATGGCAACATCCTCATCCGGGATTCCGTGTACTGTCCCTGTTCTCACAATCATCAAACACATCAAATCTCATAAATCAGTAAATCAACACATTGATTTAACTCATAGCATGCCTGATTCTCAAGTATCAATAATTAATGATTCTAAATTCATTATACATGCAGACATAGATACCTCGATATCTAATACTGATTTTCAACTTTGCTACCAATCACAGATAGCTCAAATGCCTAGCATTTATTTTACAAAATCTCTATTTCACTTAGACATCTCACATGTCTTCCAATGCATACATGATCCCACGATCATTCTCAGGCATCTCAAATGCCCTACCCTTTATTTTACAAATTCTCATTTATACTTAGACATCTCACATGTCTTACAATAGTCACATAAACCCAGTACCCCATACCTCTTATAAGGTCACACTACTCTAGTATTACGCATACTTGTGGCAGTGATATCAAGACTAGGTCGTTCCATAGTCATATCGACACATACATATATATATAACCATACCCACAACCATCTAATGCAATTACAATACATTATGCATTTCACAATTCTATCACATACAGTAATGCTCGTACGTCGCACGTACCTCAATCTCCGAAGTCCGAGCCAAACCTTGCTCGAGTTCCATGCTCCGAGGAACGATGTGCTAACACGATAAATTAATTCACAATTAATTATGATCATGCAACCCATGCTCAAGCACACCCATAACCCTCAAAATAATATTGTCAACACAAGACAATAAACCAATATCGAAAATTGCTCAAGAATCCCCCACAATTTTCGAACCTTCACAACACAAATCGAACTCAAATAAACACCATAATTCATCTAAAATATGAATTAAGCTATCCAAGCAAGAATCAACACCCCTTGCCAAATACCCCCAATTTTCGAATTTCAAAGCCCTAAATCCGAATCCAATTCTTCAATTTCGAACACAATCAAGCATCATAATGCATCAACAACATGAAGTAATCAATCCATAACAAGAATCATCACAACCCTTCCAAAACCCCCAAAATCGAACCCACTTCATGCACACATCCGAAATTCGAACCAACCCTCACGAATTTAGGGAAAATTTCGAACCAATCCAACACAAAATAGCAGGGAAATACACGAAAAGCATGGAAAAGGGGTTAGGAAGGTTACCCAAACGAAATCGGAAGAAATCGGACGAAAAATCAAAGAACCCTAGAAATTGGGGATCGGCGCTCTCTCGCAAAATCCGACTTTAAATCGCGATGAAACTTCGAATTGATGGAGGGGAAAGCTGCGTCTCATCGGGACGAAGCCGGCGGCGGGTCGCACGCGCCGAACGGCGGCAGGACGGCGGCGGCCGAAGCGTCTGAAGCGGCGTGGGTCTGTCCAGACGGGAATGGGTCGCGGCTGCGGGAGGGAGAGAAGGAAAGAGCTGAAATGATTTTCTAATTAAAGATTCCGGGTTCAAATGGTATTTATAGCAAAAATACCCCAAATACCAATATCCCCACAAATACATCATGATTCATTAAAAATCATCTGTTTTCAAAAATTCTCTCTCTAACTCAAAAATCCCCTACCGGTGCCCACACACAGCACCCGAGATTCTGAGTCACACTAAAAACCCAACTCACAGGTTTTCACCGAAATGAGAATACGATCTCAACCTCGGGATCCAACGATCCCAACTGCCCAAATAAATGAGCCCAGAAGGCCCGACACCTCGATTAAACTCCAAATCGCCACGCAAAACAACTTTAGAGCTTATTAACACTCCGGGATTAACATCCATAATCTCAGGTCATCACAACGTTTATGCATGTGGGCTTACGTTTGAGGTGTAAATTTGATATGAATACACTCAGGGTAGTGTGTTATAACTGCTAGCATGTTGTTCTTGGCATGTTGTATGTCTTACATGTTAGATTTAAGGGTATGAATATCGGTGTTAGGGAATTCTGGAAAATCTGGGTTGAATGTGATCGACCGATCGATCGGTGAGGAACACCGATCGATCGGCCAAAGCCGTAGCTTTTTTCCTTAATTCAAACAGTTCACCGATCGATCGGTGATGAGGGTCGATCGATCGGTAGTGCCTTTTTTTCAAAAATGTAGAATTTGTTTTAAATTTGATATTGGATTGTAATGAGACATCTAATATTGTGTTGTACACTGGTGTAGAGCCTTCACAGACAGCTACACAGCGCAGGGGATAGAGTCCCACAACACACTACATTTTGGAAAGGTACGTAAGCGACGTACGGGCACCCCAACGATAACATGTATTGTGTGTTTATTTATTTAACACAAGGCAAAGTAAGGTATGCATAAGATAGTGCATGATGATATGATACATGTTGATATGCTTCGTTTTTGCATATATATGTTGTGAAATATAAGAGGTGTATTTCACGTGTGAAATATAAGAGGTGTATTTCACGAGTCAAGGTTATCCTAGTGAGGATTTAATGCTTACGCTAACGTCCATAAGAAGCGAGGAAGAATTCCGCTTACGTGGATTTCCATAGGAAGCGAAGAGGAATTCCGCTTACGTGGAAAAGTAAGAAACATTGAATGCACTATTGATAAGTGACTCAGGATTGAAATAAGGATTTGAGAAGGAAGGATATGTCATGACATTTATTTATGAAACCATATGTTCATATAATGTTTTATTATGAGTTATGATACAGGGACAACCAATGGGCATTGTAAATGCTTGGAAATACAGGAAGTGCTTTGTATTTATGATTTGTGCATTTGCGCTTTACATTCATATTATGTTGAATATGAATTAGGATATGCTCATGTGTTTGGGGGTTGTCTTTGTAGGTGCTTTTGATGAGGAGAACCAGGTCAGGGTTGATATGCTGAGCTATAAGGAGTGCTATAGGATAGCATGTTAGGGAATTTTTGTATAGCTTCTACATGTAGTAGTGTAAAACTATAGTGTAGTACCCTTTTGTAGGAATACGTGAAATTCCTTTTAAATTAAGGTACTGTAATCTCTTAAGCTCAGGTTAATCAACACGACTTACTACTCTGATTTATACATTTGAATGTTTGGTTCTCTTAATTGCACCTGATTATGATTGAGATAACGGGGTCTCACATACATGAATGTATAGATACTAGATATACCTGCTCGTACGTTACCACGTACCTTATAGAAGACAACATGAACAAGCTATCATCAACGTCCAAAGTCTCCTGTAGAGTCTATATCGAATATCAATTCAATATTAGCTCACAATCCAAGCAATGAATAACCATCAAATAGTTCTTACTTTCATTTCCATATCACAAATCAATAACTTAATATTATGAATCAAATCATAATCAATACTTTGGATGCACACATCCTCACATGAATCATGATATATCATTGGTAATGCAACACCCCATTTTCTCCCACCATCATCTACATCACACACATGATGCAGGATACACACACCCATACGTACAAGATCACGTCCAACTCACATAGCAGTTCACTAGACACACAAGTTCAACAGAGGGAAACGAAGTGCAAGGGTGTATGCATAATAATATCCAACTAGTGTCTAACTAAAACAATCCAATTAAGCCAATTAACATGCTCCAAACATTCAAACCCACCCCGAGGTGGTTCAAACCAAGACATGAAAGAAAGGGTCCATGTAGATAAGAGATTCTACCCCTTTAATCCAATTCCCTTAATCCCAACATAAAGTCATTTATTTGAAGAAATTCAACTTTAACAAATTAAAGATGCATTGGATTCCAAATTCTTGATTTAGAACTCACTATAAGATTAGTGACTCAACAAGGTGACATAAATCAATAACACATGCTATGCTATCCAATTGAGCATAAATATCACTATAAATTCTATTCCATGTTAACACATACCATACATGCCTCTAAAGGTAATATAATCTACACCATAGCCCAACACCCACCAAAATATTATAATGGCTACAAACCATAGAAGTCCATTCTTTTCACCACCTATTAGCAACTAACAAGGTTTAGACCCTCACTTGAATCACATTTTAAGCATATTAACAAACACCTTTCATGCATGATTTTAGTCATCTTTTAACCAATAATAATACTAACCAAGACATATTCCACAATTTATTTTCAACAATTAACCATTCAATAAAGTGAGCCCCAATTAACTTCCAACAATCAAAGCATTCATCATGCTATCCCATTCCCAAATACAACACCTCAATACATGAAGGAATACATACATACACACCATCTACACCCACAAACACATGCTGGACACACACACACACGCAGAAACACACACACGCACACACACTGCTGCACACACACGAACACACACTAACAACCCTACCAAAATGCTAGCAAAAATCGAACCAAAGTTCATCAAAAATTCGTGGGATTTCAGGGGAATAATGACTAAGGGACGACGAGGATTACCCACAAAAAAATCGGAAGAAAATCGCTCCAAAAAAATCGGACGAATTCGCGATTTTTATCCGCGCACTTCCTTGCAAGATCCGGACGCAATCCGCGACGAAACTTCACGTTCTTGGTATGGAAAGAAGCGCCTGGGAGAGACGAAGGCGATGGCGGTTCGGACGCGCCGGAAGGAGCTCGGACGGCGGCGGGCGCGCGCGATTTAGCGGCGTGGGTCGAGCAGCAGCGAAGAGAAAGGGGATCGCGTTTTCAGTGCGTGTTTTTACACATTTTAATGTGTGTCCAAAAATGCCAACATAACATATTTATTTTTTGTATCCTAACCCGGTTTTGTACATCGAAGTGTCACCGGTGTATTGATAAATTAAATTTACAACTACCAATCGTGATTTATACACACTCCAAAAACCCAAAACTTAAATTCTCCATTTTAATTAATTTATGTAGGGTCTTCCTACCTTAACATCAATTAGTACACATATAATGGACAGAACATGCATTTATAACCTCTTAAGGGTTCCGGTTGTAGCTTGAGCTAAGAAGATTACAGGCCAAAATAAAATTTCCAAAAGCTATTTAATTACATTCCCAAAATGAATGTTAAAGCTATAGGTTTACACTACTCCTAGAGTAGAGACTATCAAAATCCTGCATCCTATATTCATCTTGCTCCTTTTAGCTCACCACCTCAACCCGGCCCTAGGCCCTCGGTCCAAAAGTGTACCTACAGGGACAACACATCGTGAGCATAAACATATTTACTTAACATGATATAAAAGGCATACAGTAATGCATAACATCTTAGTTAAGTAAAAGTTATTTGTCGTTCTTCAACTTCTTTGTTATCCCTGATTCTTATTCATGTATGAGGGCATCTTACCCCATTGTATGGCATCTTACCATAACATAACCGTCGTGTGGCATCTTACCACAGGGGCATCTTACCCAATCATATGGCGTCTTGCCATATCATAACATTGTGTGGCATCTTACCACGTGGACATCTTACCCACTCACATACATTGGGTGGCATCTTACCACACGGGCGTCTTACCCAATCATATACATCGTATGACCTTATCATAAACTTACTTATCATAAACATCATCATCATAAACGTCATCATCGTAAACATCATCATAATCATCATCATAAACATCGTCATCATAAGCATCATCATAAACATCATCATCATAAACATCATCATCGTAAACATCATCATAAACATCATCATCATAAACATCATCATATACATCATCATCATAAGCATATTCATTAAATGTAGGAGTATGGTTTACCGTCCGATGCTCGTACGTTTCTTACGTACCTTAATTCCAAAAGAAGGAGAAATTGCAGAACTTTATCTCCTTGAGGTTGTGGGTACCTGGGACGGTTCTACATAACCATACGAATTGATATTAGAAGCTAAACAATAGCCCAATACCAAAAATTTAACAAAAATCATCATTTTCCTACTTTTGAACAGTGGCGATCGATCGCTCAAAACATGGCGATCGATCGCCTGATTTTTCACTTAGCGGCGATCGATCGCTTAAAATGAGGCGATCGATCGCCTGATGCTCATTTTGCTACTGGACGTTGGCGATCGATCGCGCCATTTGAGGCGATCGATCGCCTATCCTCATTTTCGCGTACTGCCTCTCGGCGATCGATCGCTGCATTTGTAGTGATCGATCGCCACAACCAGTGGTCGCGATTTCACCATTTTTATGTGCATTTTCCAAGCTTATCTTCATACCTTTCAAAACTAAACTTCCCAACAATAACAATAACATCATAACCCACTAAAACCCACATAAAACACTTCAAAAATCATACCCCAAACATATATAACACATACCCCAAAACAACCCACATAATCACTTCAAAAATCACCACATTTCAAATCCAAACATCATCAAAACTTTAGAGAGAGTCCCATACCTCTTGAAGACTCCAAATCTTGATAAAAATCACACAAACTCAAGTTTTGAGGAGCTTCCTCCTTCCTCCTTTGAAGAATTTCGAAAATGTGGGATAGTTTAGGGTTGAGGATGGTTTGGGGGTTTTAAAAGAGTAAAGGTAAAGTGAAGTGAAGTATAGGAAAATATGGGTAGTGGGGATTAAAAGGGGTTGTGCAAAGTTAATTTAAAACTTGTACCCCAAACTTAACATGATGTATAAAATACTCCAACATGGTATTTGGAAAGCATTTTACAAAAATGCTCTAAACTTCATCTAAAATCACATCTTCCTCATATTTAATAATCAACACAATTAAACCATGTTAACATCTTAATACCCAACACATAAATCAATTATCACATGATTCATCATATAACCATAATTAATGCCTTAATTGCAATTAATTAATTTCGGGGCATCACAATTTATCTCTAAAATATTATCGGAGTATATTTTACAACCTCAAATTATTTTATGATTCGATTAACTCGCCAGTTGACCTTCACTTGGTCAATTCCACTTCTAATTAATTCTAAAATTAATTATCACTAAAATCCAAATCATATTTAGTCCAACAAATGATTAATAATAATCTGGACATCACAATTCTCCCCAACATATAAAATTTCGTCCTCGAAATTTCAACGCATGCTTACCATAAAAGCCAACTGTAAACTTTACGTACCGTATATAGTTCAAGATAGTGACTTTACCATCCGTAGGATGACAGTCATCGGAATCATCGTGGCTCACACATGTGCCCCATTGCACTAACGATCGCAAGGAGTGTTTAACCGTCAAGCTTCTTTGTCAAATCTCACCACCTGTGTACTTCAATCGACACAATTCCATTGCACAATCTCATTTCCCGTCATACACTTTCATCACAGTACCCATCATATAATGTCATTAAATCATGCAATCCATGCTTTCATGCATATTCAAGAATATATGACAATACATCAACATTTATCTTAATTAACTTCATACATGTGTCGTTGCAAATGTATGCAACTTATCCTCACATCATCACCATCATCCGTATGAAGTAACGGTACTCTTGAGCCTTTACGCATCAATCTTTCATATATCATCTCCTGGCTATTATCTGGTGCAAGGTAATGACTAGAAAACCCATTAGTCATTCTCACATACGTATATACGCATTATACACACCCATAGCCACAGACCATCAGTATCAATCATGATAAATGGCTTAACACCAATATTTTCATGTCACGATTATACTCATCTAACACAAGGCATCAACATCAATATCGAATAGTTCGTGGCATACCTTTGTAGATGGAATCATCTACATTACACAATGGCACCATAATATCATGTTAATTACAGCACTCACATACTCTTAAGTATCAACATTTCGACATTACTTCATCCAATTACTATCTGTCATAGGACAAGTACAAAATAATCTCGTTAGTATTTCTCAATACTAGTAACATAACACGTACCTTGTTATTTACGCATTTCGATATTCATAATGTTTCTGTCATCAAACATTAATTCCCTGCATCAAAAGTTTCACGCGGTTCTATACACAACATATTATAGCACACTGTCTCATAGGGTGATTGAAATTTAACATAAGAATTAATTGCATGCCTCAATGACGCAATTTATATCAATCTTTAACTCATCCTCGAAACATAATAATTCATTAATCATGAATATTCACAATGAACACATGTCCACACACGACATTCGTAGTAATCACGCGTCATCCCGTGACACACTCATTAAACTCATGTCTATCTGATTGTATTCCATTCAACATAATAGGTGATTAATCAATTATTAATCCTACCACATACAAAACTAGCATGCTTTCACAGCAATAATTATCATCACAAAATGATTAACATCTATTTTCAATATTTCATCACTACACACCGTAGATATGAGAGTGTTATCACAGAGGTTACACTCCTTCTTGCCTTATTACCGCAACAAAATATGAATGACACATCTATGTTCCACTTCAATTCCATTATCAACTTTTCTACATGTACGTGATTTCAAAATCAATATGAATCAACAAAATAACTCGAATCAACATATATCAATATGTTCAACCAACTGAAACGGTTTACCTCGATACTTTGTCCTCCTGGATCGATCCAATATCCTCTTGGGCCTAAATCACATATACCCAATGAGCAATAACATAACTGTACATAGCACAACTTCTATTGCCATCTGCAATCAAAGCATCATCAATACTCATTGCTAACGCAATTGCGGTATAACAGCATTCATCGCTAATCACAATAACGGTACTAAAAATATTCACTGCTAACACAATAGCAATACATCAATCTTCATCACCCTACGGCGGTACATAATACTCATCGCCAACGCTGGCATACCTAATATCCATAATCACAATGAATATACATTCTTAAAACAATAAGATGTAATAACACTTACTGTACACAGTTGATCCACACTTGATCCTTTAAATTGTCCCTGTTCTCAACATAAATATTCCACAAAGCATGATTTCATATCAATACACAAATTGATATACTCACCATCAACAGAATAGCGGAATGAGACGTCGCAATATATATAATCGGCGGTAAGAACCATCGCCATGGAATCAGCGGAATGCACCATCGATAAACACATGTCTGGCGGCATGAGCCATCGCCATTGACATTGCGGAAAGAGGCATCGCTACACATGTACCCAGCGGCATAAACCATCGCCAATCACTATAGCGGAATGAGACATCGGTATCAATATACCTGGCGGTATGAACCATCGCCAACCAATATAGCGGAATGAGACATCGCTATCAATACACGTGGCGGCATGAACCATCGC
Organism: Haberlea rhodopensis; assembly: GCA_907163345.1. Classification (NCBI taxonomy): domain Eukaryota; kingdom Viridiplantae; phylum Streptophyta; class Magnoliopsida; order Lamiales; family Gesneriaceae; genus Haberlea; species Haberlea rhodopensis. The sequence continues at coordinate 274,008 of CAJQUN010000159.1, forward strand.
CAACCAATATAGCGGAATGAGACACCGCTATCAATACACGTGGCGGCATGAACCATCGCCAACCAATATAGCGGAATGAAACATCGCTATCAATACACGTGGCGGCATGAACCATCGCCAACCAATATAGCGGAATGAGACATCGCTATCAATATTGTGATGACCAGGGATTATAGATGTTAATCCCGTAGTGTTAAAAATCCCTAAAGTTGTTTTACGTAGCGATTTGGAGTTTAATCGCGATGTTGGGCCTTCTGGGCTCGTTTATTTGGGTAGTTGGGATCGTTGGATCCCGATGTTGAGATTGTATTCACATTACGATGTAAAACCTAAGAGTTGGGTTTTTGATGTGTCTCGGAATCTCGGGTGCTTGTGTGAGCACCGGTAGGGGGTTTTGGAGTTAGAGAGAGAGTTTTTGAAAACAGATGATTTTTAATGAATCATGATGTATTTGTGGGGCTATTAGTATTTTGGGGTATTTTTGCTATAAATACCAGTTGAACCCGAGATTTTAAATAAAATTTCATTTCAGCCCCTTGCCTTTTCTCTCTCACCGCCCGCGCCCCATTCCCGTCTGCCCAGCCGCCGCGCGCAAAAGCGGTGCGCCCGCCGCCGTCCGACCGCCGTTCGGCGCGTGCGACCCGCCATCGGCTTCGTCTCGTCGAGGCGCAGCTATCCCCACCGGCAATTCGAAGTTTGGTCGCGTTTCTCGTTCGGATTTTGGCAGAATGCGTCGATCCCCAAAAGCTAGGGTTCTTCGATTTCGGTCGATTTTCCTTCCGATTTTCGATTGGGTAACCTTCCTTACCCCTTTTCCATGCTTGTGAAGTTATTCCCTGCTATTTTGGTGTTGGATTGGTTCGAAAGTTATTTCGAATTTTGTAGGGTTTGATTTCGAAATTTGGGGGTTTTGGCTATGGGTTGATGTTTCATGTTAGGGATCGTTTATTACATGTTTTAGATGATTTATGATGCTTGGTTGGGTTCGAATCGTGATGCTAGGGTTCGAATTATTGAAGGTGTTCTTGGGCAATTTTTCGATATGTCGCATTCGTTTTCCCTCCCTGCATGTACCCTGCCCCGGGTCTTTTAAATGATTTATTGTCGTGTGTTGACAATATTTTGAGGGTTATGGATGTGCTTGAGCATGGGTTACATGTTCGTAAATAATTGTGAATTATTTATCGTGTTAGCACATCGTTCCTCGGGGCATGGAACTCGAGCAAGGTTTGGCTCGGACTTCGAGGATTTAAGGTACGTTTAGCGTACGAGCATAGTTTAAATGATGTTTTACAAGTATGATGCATGATTTAGAAATGTTTTACTATGATGGTACCGGGACTTGGTTACGTTATGTTGATTCACATGGTGAAATGCTTGGTGCCGCTATGAAGCGAGCAAATGATGGGGTGTGGTTGCTACGGAGCGAACACCGATAGTATGACGCTACTTTGAAGTAAGAAATGAAAATGTGGTATTTGATTAGATATCTAGGATATCTGTATGTTATTCCCTATTGGTAATGAATAAGAACAGATACGTAGTTAATCAGAGAAGTGATTAACTAGTATCGGAAGTTAAGGAAATCTCAAATGATATCTAGAATTATGATAATTGCTAGATAAATAAAGATGTTATGAAATGTTGTTAAATTGAAACTGGCTAGGGTTAACCAATATGATGATTAACTGCATATTCAGGATTTGATGATTTATCTTCTTTGAGAACAGGGTTATTACAGGGGTACGCTATGATGAGGATGATACCATCCAGGAAGTATCACATATGTTCCACAATATTTACATTTTCGTAAATTATGTATTATGTCATTATGATATGAAATTGTGGAATTGGTATGCTCACCCCGTTGGGGGCTGTCTCTGTTGGGGCAGGTAAACAGGTACATCGATGGCTTTGGAAATGAGCTCGAGCGGTTGATTGGATGTACTCCCAGGATCGTGGTACCAGGGCTTGATGGAGCACGGTATCGTATAGAGTACTTATATACCCCTGAGGATTATATACATATTCATGATGCTCGCATGTGAGCACGATTATACTTGTATATGGGTTGTATATAAAGGCATGAGCCTTTCTCTCTTTCATTCTATGTTGCATGCAATTAGAGGTAGAATTGCTAAATGATATGAGAGTCATTGGTGTATTGTGGGTGTTGAAACCCACTTTTGTTGTCATATGTGTGGTGTCTTCCCTGGCTGGGAATTTATGTTATGTGTTGTGCTCTTATTTCGGGATGGCTCTATTTATGGGGAGACTCTGCCCAAATTTTTATAAAAGTCTACCATGTAAAAAGTGGTGTAATGGGCGAACTCTATGAGTTTATTGTTGTTAGGATGATGAACTTATAACATTGTATGTTAAAGAAAATTTTGTAATTGCCATTCAATGGTAAAGTATCATCTGAGTTTCCCGAATGATTTTATTGAAAGCATGTGCCACACATAATAATTAATACACTAATCAAGGGTTAAGTATATGGGGTCCTTACATTAGTGGTATCAGAGCAGTGGTTGCTCATTGGGGCTGTTGAGGGCCTAGGAAGTTATTGCTAGCACATATTTATGCATGATGTCATTAATGTTATACGACATGACTAATTGTTTATGTGCTTATATGATATGAAAAGTGGTATTGCTAACCATTGTGGTTGCAGGAATCGTGTGGAACACGATAGGATGGCATTAATAGCGATGTCTAACACTCTATATGCTACGTGCCAAGGAATCTGATTTTGGAAGAAAATCAGGGAAAAGAAAGATATGATGTATTGTCTGAGGACAGACTGGGTAGACAACCGACAGTGGAATACTTCGGTATGGTCTCAATTATTATTGAATATACTAATGCGTTTGTTCATGTAATGTTCAAGGAAGGAAGGTACGTAAGAAACGTACGGGAATCAAACGGTAACATATTCTTAAACTATGACTTTGCATTGATTGCATAAGTATTTATAATGATGATGTTTACGATGAGTAAATATGATATGATGTTTATGATGATGATAATGATAAGTAAGTTTATGATGATGTTTACGATGAGTAAAGATGATATGATGTTTATGATGATGATAATGATAAGTAAGTTTATGATGATGTTTACGATGAGTAAAGATGATATGATGTTTATGATGATGATAATGATAAGTAAGTTTATGATGATGTTTACGATGAGTAAAGATGATATGATGTTTATGATGATGATAATGATAAGTAAGTTTATGATGATGTTTATGATGAGTAAAGATGATATGATGTTTATGATGATGATTATGAGGAATAAGTTTATAATGATGATGTTTATATGATGTTTATATAATGATATAATGTTATTTGTGGTAAGATGCCACGGGGTAAGATGCGCCACATGGTAAGAGGCCATGTGATGTTATTTGTGGTAAGATGCCACGGGGTAAGATGCCCCACATGGTAAGAGGCCATGCGATGTTATTTGTGGTAAGATGCCACGGGGTAAGATGCCCCACATGGTAAGAGGCCATGCGATGTTATTTGTGGTAAGATGCCACGGGGTAAGATGCCCCACATGGTAAGAGGCCATGCGATGTTATTTGTGATAAGATGCCACGGGGTAAGATGCCCATATGGTAAGAGGCCATACGATATTATTATGTGGATTTACGATGACTCATTCTTTTATGAGGATTGGCGATGGTTTATGCCGCCGGATATGTTGATAGCGATGCCTCATTCCGCTATATTGATTGGCGATGGTTCTTTCCGCCATATGTATTGATAGCGATGGTTCATTCCGCTATATTGATTGGCGATGGTTCTTTCCGCCAGATGTATTGATGGCGATGGCTCATTCCGCTATATTGATTGGCGATGGTTCTTTCCTCCAGATGTATTGATAGCGATGGTTCATTCCGCTATATTGATTGGCGATGGTTCTTTCCGCTAGATGTATTGATAGCGATGACTCATTCCGCTTTATTGATTGGAGATGGTTCTTTCCGCCAGATGTATTGATAGCGATGGTTCATTCCGCTATATTGATTGGCGATGGTTCTTTCCGCCAGATGTATTGATAGCGATGGTCCATTCCGCTATATTGATTGGCGATGGTTCTTTCCGCCAGATGTATTGATAGCGATGGTCCATTCCGCTATATTGATTGGCGATGGTTCTTTCCGCCAGATGTATTGATAGCGATGACTCATTCCGCTATATTGATTGGCGATGGTTCTTTCCGTCAGATGTATTGATAGCGATGACTCATTCCGCTATATTGATTGGCGATGGTTCTTTCCGCCAGATGTATTGATAGCGATGGTTCATTCCGCTATATTGATTGGCGATGGTTCTTTCCGCCAGATGTATTGATAGCGATGGTCCATTCCGCTATATTGATTGGCGATGGGTTATACCGCCGGGTATTGATAGCGATGCCTATTTTCGCTATTATGTGGACGATGATCCATGCTCAGGTGTATAGCGAGGTTTCATGCCACCTATTATATGACGAGGTATCATGCCGTCGATTCTATAGCGATGGACTGTGCCGCTATATATTCAGCACAGGATTTTGCCGCCTTCGAGCGATGGGTGCTGATTACGTATTATTATTGAGCGACGGAGATAGGTATGCCGCTATCTTGTTAGCGATGAGGTATGAGATATTGCTATTCTATTTAGCATTATTATAGCTGGCATGCGTTGTTATACATGTTTTATTATGACTATTTTACTAGCATGATGATGGATGACATATGTTGATGTACATGGACCGTCACGAGTTGACTGGGTTGTTTAGATGTCATTGTTGACATGTATCGTCACTAGTTGACGATACCTTAGATGCCATGAGTGGGCATGTGTCGTCACGGGATGGCGATGACGATGGTGTAGGAGATGTCTTATTAGACATGCATCATCGTTACGATGAACAATGCGTTGAGTATACGTTTTCAATTGTATGCCTTGGGTGCCAGTGTCGGGCACAAGGTGGTGTGTGCGTCACCGATTAACGTGGCCCTTATACCGAGCGGGTTGCTCGAGCAATGGATGGACGCGCTGTACATGTGATTGTACCGCAGAAATTGTTTGAGGTAATCATATTTTGAGTGGTGATACCCTTGAGGTATGCTCGTTGGAATGGCTTTTTGGCCATGTTTTTGACGACAGGAGTAATCGTGGAGGAATTACTCGCTTTCTATTGATATGACATGTGGTAGACATGGTCACACCACCCATGAGGGTGTAGAATGGGTCCTAAGGGAGTAGGATCAGGTTATGTTAAGTACATGGGGACATTGGAGTGTCCAGGGTATATCAGCATTGGAGGAATGTTGGGTAAAGACCCACTACTCTATTGATTTTTCTTCCCATGGTATGGTATGCCGTGCGGAAACGTCCATCTGATTAGTAGGTTTGAGGTGAACCTAGTGAGGCAGCGACTAGTTTGTCTGCCGCGTGTGTGCAGCACCATGATGGGCTTGCTAGAGCCGTTATACTGCTCGTTGGAACCAAGTTTTGCAAATCGTAAGGTGATGCGATGTGGATTGTGGTGGACTCTAGTAGTCACCACGTTTTTTGAAGTTGAGGTTGTGTATGCCTCACTGAAACGTATATACGTTTATGTTTAAATCTTGGTGAGACTTGTCTGGGATAGCTCATGATGTTGAAGTACCAACAAGAGAGTCATCACGTCGTCGATGATTCGATCTGGGAATCCATGTATTTGGGATGCAATGGGTTTATTGCATGTCCTTTCAAATTTGAAACTCTGAGGAGTCTCGATTGTTTATTTATGACCAGGATGTGGTTCTTCGGATATCCGGAGGTGGACATCTTATGAGATATCTTTTGTGTGAATCTGTGGCCGTGAGTTGCTCAATTTGAGTTGCAATGATGCGACTGCTCCTTCGATAGAGGAGGTTTGAAAGTGGAAACCAGGTTTGGTGTGTGTACACCGTGGAATACTAGTGTTTCCCTCGTAACGATGTATGTTAGACATCGTGAGTCATGTTAGAGATGTCATTGAATGATATCTACGATGGAATCGGGAGCGATTCGAATCCTTGCAGTTTCAGTCGACTAACTGCTTTTGGATTGTTAGCGTTGAGTTGCGCTGACGCTCTTTGACGTTATGATGGATTTGGAAGTCTATCCCACTCCAGAGTTTGACACGAGGTCAACGTTCTCACGGTTGAGGTGTCATTCAGGATGCGTTCTTACTGGTTGTATTAGAACGAAGGATGATTGTCCGATCTACAGTCGTAAGTATCGGTTGTTTTGCAGTCATGAGGGACTGACTTTTGGGATGACCCGCATCGAGGTACGTTTGCCTCTTGGGTAATATGTTGATTTCGGTAAAGTCGCTCTGTTTCAGAGTTTGATGTGAGATAAGTATCCTCGCGTTTGTTAAGACGATCCTGATATGGTCAAGAATGGAAGTTATGGCTTCATGTTGTTGTGTAGCCTGGGTGTTATGTAATACACCGGTGCTAATTTCGATGATGAAATTCTTTTAGTGGGGGATATTGTGATGACCAGGGATTATAGATGTTAATCCCGTAGTGTTAAAAATCCCTAAAGTTGTTTTACGTAGCGATTTGGAGTTTAATCGCGATGTTGGGCCTTATGGGCTCGTTTATTTGGGTAGTTGGGATCGTTGGATCCCGAGGTTGAGATTGTATTCACATTACGATGTAAAACCTAAGAGTTGGGTTTCTGATGTGTCTCGGAATCTCGGGTGCTTGTGTGAGCACCGGTAGGGGGTTTTGGAGTTAGAGAGAGAGTTTTTGAAAATAGATGATTTTTAATGAATCATGATGTATTTGTGGGGCTATTAGTATTTCGGGGTATTTTTGCTATAAATACCAGTTGAACCCGAGATTTTAAATAAAATTTCATTTCAGCCCCTTGCCTTTTCTCTCTCCCCGCCCGCGCCCCATTCAAGTCTGCCCAGCCGCCGCGCGCAAAAGCGGTGCGCCCGCCGCCGTCCGGCCGCCGTTCGGCGCGTGCGACCCGCCATCGGCTTCGTCTCGTCGAGGCGCAGCTATCCCCACCGGCAATTCGAAGTTTGGTCGCGTTTCTCGTTCGGATTTTGGCAGAATGCGTCGATCCCCAAAAGCTAGGGTTCTTCGATTTCGGTCGATTTTCCTTCCGATTTTCGATTGGGTAACCTTCCTTACCCCTTTTCCATGCTTGTGAAGTTATTCCCTGCTATTTTGGTGTTGGATTGGTTCAAAAATTATTTCGAATTTTGTAGGGTTTGATTTCGAATTTTGGGGGTTTTGGCTATGGGTTGATGTTTCATGTTAGGGATCGTTTATTACATGTTTTAGATGATTTATGATGCTTGGTTGGGTTCGAATCGTGATGCTAGGGTTCGAATTATTGAAGGTGTTCTTGGGCAATTTTTCGATATGTCGCATTCGTTTTCCCTCCCTGCATGTACCCTGCCCCGGGTCTTTTAAATGATTTATTGTCGTGAGTTGACAATATTTTGAGGGTTATGGATGTGCTTGAGCATGGGTTACATGTTCGTAAATAATTGTGAATTATTTATCGTGTTAGCACATCGTTCCTCGGGGCATGGAACTCGAGCAAGGTTTGGCTCGGACTTCGAGGATTTAAGGTACGTTTAGCGTACGAGCATAGTTTAAATGATGTTTTACAAGTTTGATGCATGATTTAAAATACATGAAATGTTTTACTATGATGGTACCGGGACTTGGTTACGTTATGTTGATTCACATGGTGAAATGCTTGGTGCCGCTATGAAGCGAGCAAATGATGGGGTGTGGTTGCTACGGAGCGAACACCGATAGTATGACGCTACTTTGAAGTAAGAAATGAAAATGTGGTATTTGATTAGATATCTAGGATATCTGTATTTTATTCCCTATTGGTAATGAATAAGAACAGAGACGTAGTTAATCAGAGAAGTGATTAACTAGTATCGGAAGTTAAGGAAATCTCAAATGATATCTAGAATTATGATAAATGCTAGATAAATAAAGATGTTATGAAATGTTGTTAAATTGAAACTGGCTAGGGTTAACCAATATGATGATTAACTGCATATTCAGGATTTGATGATTTATCTTCTTTGAGAACAGGGTTATTACAGGGGTACGCTATGATGAGGATGATACCATCCAGGAAGTATCACATATGTTCCACAATATTTACATTTTCGTAAATTATGTATTATGTCATTATGATTATGAAATTGTGGAATTGGTATGCTCACCCCGTTGGGGGCTGTCTCTGTTGGGGCAGGTAAACAGGTACATCGATGGCTTTGGAAATGAGCTCGAGCGGTTGATTGGATGTACTCTCAGGATCGTGGTACCAGGGCTTGATGGAGCACGGTATCGTATAGAGTACTTATATACCCCTGAGGATTATATACATATTCATGATGCTCGCATGTGAGCACGATATACTTGTATATGGGTTGTATATAAAGGCATGAGCCTTTCTCTCTTTCATTTTATGTTGCATGCAATTAGAGGTAGAATTGCTAAATGATATGAGAGTCATTGGTGTATTGTGGGTGTTGAAACCCACTTTTGTTGTCATATGTGTGGTGTCTTCCCTGGCTGGGAATTTACTTGATATTGCTGTATTCTGATGAGTATTATGTTTTCCCTGGCCGGGAATTATGTTATGTGTTGTGCTCTTATTTCGGGATGGCTCTATTTATGGGGAGACTCTGCCCAAATTTTTATAAAAGTCTACCATGTAAAAAGTGGTGTAATGGGCGAACTCTATGAGTTTATTGTTGTTAGGATGATGAACTTATAACATTGTATGTTAAAGAAAATTTTGTAATTGCCATTCAATGGTAAAGTATCATCTGAGTTTCCCGAATGATTTTATTGAAAGCATGTGCCACACATAATGATTAATACACTAATCATGGGTTAAGTATATGGGGTCCTTACAAATATCGATAATGTGGTTGTTCCGGTCTTGTTATAGCAGCGGCAGTTTAGGACCCCTCGCTTCGACATATAGCGGCATCATATGATTTCCCTCGCTTCGACAATGACAGCGGCATGTTCTTAGACATGACAGCGGCAAATATCATATTACCATCGCTTCATATGACAGCGGCAAGTACCTCCCTCGCTCTAATATAAAAACAACCGGAACTTCCACTAGCTCCATGTACCTGCATCCAGGTTAATACAACAGTTCACAAATATAATGTGATATCCCCGAAATGATTATGTGATTTTAATCATTTAAGTTATATTGTGATGTTAATGTGTTAATTCATGGGATTGGATGAATTATATTGGGGAGAATTACTTCAGGGTGCATGTAACATGTATTGGGTTTTTGGGGTGTGTATTGTTGTTTTGGTAAAGCATGCAAAAAGGGTAATTGAAGTATTTTGTTGAGAAAATACTATAAATATCATGTGGGGATATTTTAAGTACATCGTGCCAAATCGGGACCAAAACATAACACATCAAACCACCCAACACTTAACCACCCCCCCCAACCCATACTTTGACTCAGCATGAGCTGGCCATGCTTCCACTTGGCTCAATAATTTAACACCTTTCCAGCACTCCAAATTTCGAACCTCCTCTTCCAAAATACCATCCAGCAGCTGCTAAGCAATTTTAGGAGGAGCCCTTCCATTTCCATCGCCTGGAAATCCTTCAAAAATCGGGGCAAAGTAGGGTGAGGAACTACCCTGTTTCTTTCTGGAAAAACTGGTTTGGTTCTACTTTTGAGCATGGTGAAAAACGGCATGTTAGCATATGTTTCTTGAAACCTGTGATTTAAATGCTTACATGGTGTTTTTATGAGTCTCTCTGTAATTTTCCTTAAGCATGATGTATGTTTTATGTGGAAGATTTAAGCTTGTGAAAAGTAGTGCTCAAAAATCTGGGTAGAGATTTACTCTGTTTTTCTGGAAAACGTGGGTTGGGAGTGTTTTTGAGGAGGTGTTATCATGCATGATAAGCTTATATATTGGAGAAACTTTGATGTAAAAACATGCTTGGTAGTTTTGTGAAACCCATGGCATGTTTAGTTGAGCAAGGTTTATGTTATATGTGTTAGTTTTAATAGCATGAAAAGAGGTGCTCAAGAATTCTGGAAATGAAAATGTGCCCTGTTTCCAGAAAAAGTTGATCCAGTACTTGTTTTAATGATCGATATTTATGCATGTAGGTTTATGCTAAGGGTGTATATTTGGTTTGAATACACTCAGGGTAGTGTAGTTCAAATGCTAGCATGATGGTCTTGGTATGTATATTGTCCTACATGTTAGATTTAAGGGTATGATTATCGGTGTTAAGCAATTCTGGAAAATCGCCGAAGGAACAAGGTTGGCGATCGATCGCCAAGGAGGCAGGATCGATCGCGACGTTCCAGTAAGTTTTGGCGATCGATCGCCAATATAGTGGCGATCGATCGCGGATTGAATTTTTCTGGTATGCGAGGCAGTAGCATCTCGCGATCGATCGGGGCTCATGGGCGATCGATCGCGAGATGATATTAAAGGATTTGTTTGGTTTTTTATTTGGTTTTGCTTCCGGATTATTATGAGGTGCCTAATATTGTGTTGTGTGGCTATGTAGAACCATCCCAGGTGCCAGCACAACCGAGGAGATAAAGTCGATTGACTCCTCTATCTTTTGAAAGGTACGTAAGCGACGTACGGGCATCCCAACGGTAACATGTACTTTATGTTTGTCTTTATGACACATGATGAATGCAATGTGGTGCATTAAGATTATGATACATGTTTTTATGCATTGTTTTTGCATATGTATGTTGTGAAATATAAGAGGTGTATTTCACGAGTCAAAGTTATCTTAGTAAGGATTTTAATGGCTTACGCTAAAGTCCATTGGAAGCGATGAAGAATTCCGCTTACATGGAGTAGCAACGCTAAAGTCCATTGGAAGCGATGAAGAATTCCGCTTACATGGAGTAGCAACGCTAAAGTCCATTGGAAGCGATGAAGAATTCCGCTTACATGGAGTAGCAAGAAGCATTAAAATGTACTAATGATAAGGGCTCAGGATGAAATAAGGATTTAAGGGAAAAGGAATGTCATGACATTGCATATCCATACATTCATATAATGTGTTTCTATTATGAATTATGGTACAGGGACAACCAATGGGCGATATAAATGCTGGAAATACAGGAAGGACTTGTGTTTAAGATTTGCATTTATGCCTTACTTTCATATTATGTTAAATATGAATTGTGTTATGCTCATGTGTTGGGGGTTGTCTTTGTAGGTGCTTTTGTTGACGAGAACCAGGGCCGGGGTTGATATGCTGAGCTGTAAGGAGTGCTACAGGATTAGCATGTTAGAGTTTTTGTATAGCTTCTACTGAGTAGAGTAAGACTATGATGTAGTACCTTTGTAGGATGTACGTCTTTCCTTTTGGAACATTTTGGTACTGTAATCTCTAAAGCTCAGGCTAATCAACACGGCACATTACTCTGATATAATCGCATGTATGTTTAGTTCTCTAAATTGCACCTTAATATCTTGATGTGATAACGGGGTCTCACATTTAGTGGTATCAGAGCAGTGGTTAGATAACCAGGGAAGAGTGAAGGGTAGCCTTTAGAGACAAGTTGGCTAGGTATTCATTTAGGCATGCTTATGCATGTGATGCATATGGTTGTATACGTGTTATACTAACATGCTTTGAATATTTTACTCTTGTTATCTAACGGCTTATATTATGAACTGCTTTTGGTATTGTTGTTAACTATTGTGTTGCAGCATGGCGGACCTCAATGAAGAGGTAGGAGATATGGATAGTAGACATGCCAGTATTGCTCAGCCGAACCCCTTACCACCACCTGCTGTGGGCGTGGAGCCCAGTGTACAGATATTACTGCCAGGGGAGCTCAGTTTGAAGCAGTTTCTGAGTTTCCATCCGCCCATGTTTGAGGGGACTGAGTCTGGTGAAGTAGCTGAGGAATGGTTGGAACGTATAGAGCAGATACTTGTGACTGCACCTTGTGCACTCACGGCATGGCTGAGGTTAGCAGAGTTTCAGCTGGCTAAGAAGCCTGCTATGTGGTGGAAGACCACCGTGATGGAGCTGAGAGCTCTAGGTATGGCAGTTGACTGGACTGTATTCCGGACCCGGTTCCTTAACCGGTATTTCTCTGCGGCTGCCAGACAATTGAAGGAAGATGAGTTCAACAGTTTGAAGCAGGGTAGCATGTCCGTAGCAGACTACGCTATGCAGTATTCCTCACTGCTGAGGTATGTACCTCATATTGCTGTCAGCAGCCATGCCAAGATGAGGAACTTTCTGAAAGGTCTGAGGCCGGAGCTATTCGATAGGGTTATCTCTAACAACCCCAGCTCGTTTGACGACGCCCTGACACGGGCAGAGTTGGCAGAGATTGCCGTAGACGCATACAAGGATGCTGTACCCCCTTTTGTACCATCACAGAGGCCTACTACTGATAGTCTGAAGCCACGAGGGGATCAGTTTAAGGCTCGTGGGGCCTCATCATCTTCCAGGTTTAGTGGGAAGAAGTCTCATGGACAGAAACAGAACACCCGGGGGCATCCACAGGGAAACAGGACAGAGGTAACCAGGTGTACCAACTGCGGAGGATGGCATTTGTTACGTGACTGTCGAGGTTGCTATATCTGTGGCAAGATGGGCCACATAGCTCGGGGTTGCCCCAATCGGGCAGTTCAGACGGATTCAGGGCCGAATAGGCCAAGGTTTGATGCTGGGAGGGCACCACAGAGGCAGCAGTTTGCACCACGACCCCTGGGAGGTCAGACGACAGGACCGCCGCAGGGACAGGTGTATGCACTGACCAGGGAGCAGGCCGAGGCAGCCCCAGAGGAGGTCATTGCTGGTACGTGTCATTTACTTACGTACCCTGCACTTATATTGATAGATACAGGTGCTTCCCATTCCTTTGTATCTACTGCCTTTGTGGAAGGACACCATTTGTGCTCGTCTCTGTTACCCACGCCTCTCATGGTCTCGACACCCACGGGGAAGCATGTGATTGCGGATCGACAGTTATCAGATTGCCTCATTTATTTTGAGGGCAATGATCTGAGGGCCGATTTGATTCAGTTAGAGATGGCAGACTTTGACTGCATTATCGGCATTGATGTGTTGAGCAGATACCGAGCTATGGTAGATTGCCAAAAGAGGATGGTTCGTTTTCTGTCTGATCAGGGGTTCCAGTGGACTTTTTATGGGGACGGCTCTCGTCCAAGGATACCAGTAATCTCGGCGGTTAAGATGTCGCGGTTATTGGAACGTGGTCATACTGGGTACCTTATTTATGCTATGAATGCTTCAGAGGAGAAGGAAGTGAGAGCCGAGGACATTCCAGTTGTGGCGGAGTTCAGTGATGTGTTTCCAGATGAGATTCCGGGATTTCCGCCAGTCAGGGATGTGGAGTTTGCTATTGAGCTGCTGCCAGGGACATCAGCCATTTCTCGTGCCCCATACAGGATGGCACCGGCAGAGCTGAGGGAGCTGAAGGTACAGTTACAGGAGCTCCTCGACAAGGGATACATCCGCCCTAGTGTATCGCCTTGGGGTGCGCCAGTCTTGTTTGTGAAAAAGAAGGATGGATCAATGCGTCTGTGCATTGACTACAGGCAACTGAACAAGGCTACAGTGAAGAACAGATATCCGCTTCCGAGGATTGATGATCTGTTCGACCAACTTCAGGGTACGGAGGTGTACTCCAAGATAGATTTGAGGTCAGGCTATCACCAGGTACGGGTTAGAGCTGGTGATGTTCAAAAGACGGCTTTTAGAACTCGGTATGGGCACTATGAGTTCTTGGTGATGCCGTTCGGTGTGACAAATGCACCTGCAGTCTTTATGAGCCTGATGAACAGAGTATTTCAGGAGTACCTCGATCAGTTTGTGATCGTGTTTATTGATGACATCCTAGTCTATTCGAGGAATGAGGAGGATCATGCCGATCATCTGAGGATAGTACTCCAGATCCTCAGAGATCATCAGTTATACGCCAAACTCAGCAAGTGTGAGTTTTGGCTGAACAGTGTTGCATTTTTGGGCCATATCATATCCCGAGAGGGGATATCAGTAGACCCGAGGAAGATAGAGGCAGTTATGGATTGGTCTACCCCTACTTCAGTCAGTGAGATTCGAAGTTTTCTTGGTCTGGCTGGCTATTATCGACGTTTCGTCGAGGGTTTCTCAAAGATCGCCAAGCCACTTACACAGCTGACTCAGAAGGGAGTCCCATTTTGTTGGTCAGAGGCTTGTGAGCAGAGTTTCCGGGAATTAAAGCACAGACTGACTACTGCGCCAGTTCTAGTGATACCCAAGGAGAACAAAGGATTTGTTCTTTATACCGATGCATCTCTACAGGGATTAGGGTGCGTGCTGATGCAGGACAAACATGTAGTGGCTTACGCTTCGAGACAGTTGAAGCCACATGAGACGAGGTATCCAGTCCATGATCTGGAGTTGGCAGCTATAGTGTTCGCCTTGAAGATATGGCGACACTACTTATACGGTACCTCATTTACCATCTTCACTGATCACAAGAGCCTGAAATTCTTGTTTACACAGGCTGAGCTGAACATGAGGCAGAGGAGATGGATGGACCTGCTGAAGGACTACGATTGTGAAATCGAATATCACCCGGGAAAAGCAAATTTGACAGCCGACGCTTTGAGTCGGAAGGTGAGGAGCACAGCAGAGGATGCTATGTCTCTGTCAGCTATGTTTGGCTCCTACTGCCAATTGGGATTCGATTATGATGTATCTTCTTCACCAGTACAGGTTTTGACCTTGCTAGCTGAGCCTGTTATATTTGATCACATCAGGAAGGCTCAGGGGACCGATGTAGAGGTTCAGAGATGGATGTTAGTGGTTCATTCAGGACAGCCATCGAGATTCAGAGTGGCTGATGACGGTTCTCTGAGGCTCGGCGACAGATGGGTGGTTCCAGATACACCCGAGTTACGCCAAGGTATATTACAGCGAGCTCATTGCAGCAGGATGAGTATCCATCCAGGTGGGAAAAAGATGTATAAGGATCTACGCAGCCAGTTCTGGTGGAGGCGTATGAAACAGGATGTCACCTCTTTTGTCAAGCGTTGTTTGATTTGTCAGCAAGTAAAAGCTGAGAGACAAAGGCCTGGAGGTGAACTAAGAAGTTTAGAAGTACCCGAGTGGAAGTGGCAGCACGTATCTATGGATTTCGTGACCCACTTGCCGAGGACTGTTTCGGGTTTTGATGCCATCTGGGTAGTCGTGGACAGGTTGACTAAGAGTGCTCATTTCATTCCCTACTGTATGACCTTCACGCATTTAAGAATGGCGCAGTTATATGTCAAAGATGTGGTGAGACTGCACGGGATCCCTGTTTCGATTGTGTCAGATCGAGATCCGCGGTTTACATCTCACTTTTGGGAGGGTCTGCAGACAGCTCTAGGTACAGAGTTGAGGTTGAGCACAGCCTATCATCCCCAGACGGACGGACAGACCGAGCGTACGATACAGACGCTCGAAGATATGTTGAGGGCTTGTGTGCTGGAGTTCGACACTTCGTGGCAGGACTCGATAGCCTTGGTGGAATTTTCTTACAACAACAGCTACCAAGCAAGTATTCAGATGGCTCCTTTCGAGGCCCTCTATGGTAGGCGTTGTAGGTCACCCTTGTGTTGGGATGACATGGACCGTAAGTCGGTTGGAGGACCTGAGTTGATTCAGGAAATGGAAGAGAAAGTTAAGGTTATCAGAACAAAGATGAAGGCAGCTCAGGATAGACAGGCAGCATATGCCAATCAGCGGCGTAGACCGTTGGAGTTTCAGTTAGGCGACAGAGTGTTTTTAAAGATCTCACCCTTCAGAGGCGTAGTACGGTTTGGGATGCGAGGGAAGTTATCCCCGAGGTATGTAGGGCCGTATGAGATCTTACAGCGTATTGGTACTCTGGCGTACCGGTTGGCTTTACCGCCCTCTCTGTCTGGCATACACGACGTTTTTCATGTGTCTATGCTGAGGAAGTATGAGCCAGATCCCTCACATGTGTTGCAGCCTTCAGAGGTTCAGATTGAGTCCGATGTTTCTTATGTGGAGCGGCCTATCAGGATTTTGGATAGAGCAGACCGCAGACTTCGGAACAAGGTTATTCCTATGATCAAGGTACAGTGGGATCGTAGGGGTGTCGAGGAGGCCACGTGGGAGACAGAGCGACACATGGTGCAGTACTATCCAGAACTGTTTTCTGGTATGCGTTTATTTACTGTTTTATTTCTGGATAGTAGCATGTTTGATTTCGGGACGAAATCCTATAAGTAGGGGAGTATTGTGATATCCCCGAAATGATTATGTGATTTTAATCATTTAAGTTATATTGTGATGTTAATGTGTTAATTCATGGGATTGGATGAATTATATTGGGGAGAATTACTTCAGGGTGCATGTAACATGTATTGGGTTTTTGGGGTGTGTATTGTTGTTTTGGTAAAGCATGCAAAAAGGGTAATTGAAGTATTTTGTTGAGAAAATACTATAAATATCATGTGGGGATATTTTAAGTACATCGTGCCAAATCGGGACCAAAACATAACACATCAAACCACCCAACACTTAACCACCCCCCCCAACCCATACTTTGACTCAGCATGAGCTGGCCATGCTTCCACTTGGCTCAATAATTTAACACCTTTCCAGCACTCCAAATTTCGAACCTCCTCTTCCAAAATACCATCCAGCAGCTGCTAAGCAATTTTAGGAGGAGCCCTTCCATTTCCATCGCCTGGAAATCCTTCAAAAATCGGGGCAAAGTAGGGTGAGGAACTACCCTGTTTCTTTCTGGAAAAACTGGTTTGGTTCTACTTTTGAGCATGGTGAAAAACGGCATGTTAGCATATGTTTCTTGAAACCTGTGATTTAAATGCTTACATGGTGTTTTTATGAGTCTCTCTGTAATTTTCCTTAAGCATGATGTATGTTTTATGTGGAAGATTTAAGCTTGTGAAAAGTAGTGCTCAAAAATCTGGGTAGAGATTTACTCTGTTTTTCTGGAAAACGTGGGTTGGGAGTGTTTTTGAGGAGGTGTTATCATGCATGATAAGCTTATATATTGGAGAAACTTTGATGTAAAAACATGCTTGGTAGTTTTGTGAAACCCATGGCATGTTTAGTTGAGCAAGGTTTATGTTATATGTGTTAGTTTTAATAGCATGAAAAGAGGTGCTCAAGAATTCTGGAAATGAAAATGTGCCCTGTTTCCAGAAAAAGTTGATCCAGTACTTGTTTTAATGATCGATATTTATGCATGTAGGTTTATGCTAAGGGTGTATATTTGGTTTGAATACACTCAGGGTAGTGTAGTTCAAATGCTAGCATGATGGTCTTGGTATGTATATTGTCCTACATGTTAGATTTAAGGGTATGATTATCGGTGTTAAGCAATTCTGGAAAATCGCCGAAGGAACAAGGTTGGCGATCGATCGCCAAGGAGGCAGGATCGATCGCGACGTTCCAGTAAGTTTTGGCGATCGATCGCCAATATAGTGGCGATCGATCGCGGATTGAATTTTTCTGGTATGCGAGGCAGTAGCATCTCGCGATCGATCGGGGCTCATGGGCGATCGATCGCGAGATGATATTAAAGGATTTGTTTGGTTTTTTATTTGGTTTTGCTTCCGGATTATTATGAGGTGCCTAATATTGTGTTGTGTGGCTATGTAGAACCATCCCAGGTGCCAGCACAACCGAGGAGATAAAGTCGATTGACTCCTCTATCTTTTGAAAGGTACGTAAGCGACGTACGGGCATCCCAACGGTAACATGTACTTTATGTTTGTCTTTATGACACATGATGAATGCAATGTGGTGCATTAAGATTATGATACATGTTTTTATGCATTGTTTTTGCATATGTATGTTGTGAAATATAAGAGGTGTATTTCACGAGTCAAAGTTATCTTAGTAAGGATTTTAATGGCTTACGCTAAAGTCCATTGGAAGCGATGAAGAATTCCGCTTACATGGAGTAGCAACGCTAAAGTCCATTGGAAGCGATGAAGAATTCCGCTTACATGGAGTAGCAACGCTAAAGTCCATTGGAAGCGATGAAGAATTCCGCTTACATGGAGTAGCAAGAAGCATTAAAATGTACTAATGATAAGGGCTCAGGATGAAATAAGGATTTAAGGGAAAAGGAATGTCATGACATTGCATATCCATACATTCATATAATGTGTTTCTATTATGAATTATGGTACAGGGACAACCAATGGGCGATATAAATGCTGGAAATACAGGAAGGACTTGTGTTTAAGATTTGCATTTATGCCTTACTTTCATATTATGTTAAATATGAATTGTGTTATGCTCATGTGTTGGGGGTTGTCTTTGTAGGTGCTTTTGTTGACGAGAACCAGGGCCGGGGTTGATATGCTGAGCTGTAAGGAGTGCTACAGGATTAGCATGTTAGAGTTTTTGTATAGCTTCTACTGAGTAGAGTAAGACTATGATGTAGTACCTTTGTAGGATGTACGTCTTTCCTTTTGGAACATTTTGGTACTGTAATCTCTAAAGCTCAGGCTAATCAACACGGCACATTACTCTGATATAATCGCATGTATGTTTAGTTCTCTAAATTGCACCTTAATATCTTGATGTGATAACGGGGTCTCACATATAATGATCGATACCACGTTCCAGTTATAACCACAATATTCCACATTAATCACTAGAATTGTGACTGTTCCGGTCCCAATACAACAGCGGAATTTTAGGACCCCTCGCTTCGACAATGACAGCGGCATGTTACCTCGCTTAAACATGACAGCGGCAAGTACCTCCCTCGCTCGGAGATAAAGGCTACCGGAACATTCATCAATTCTACCACAATAATCAAGCACAACAGTTGATTCCATTATCACAATATATATCACTATCATTTCACATATACCATCACATGTAAGGGTTCACTATCCACGATATACATAATCAAAGGTATAACACGTTTTACCGTCCGAAGCCCGTACGTCTCACCTTTCCTGATTTTCCTACAAAATCAGATCCCTTAACACATAATACATGAAGTGTTAGACATCACCATTAATGCTATCCCATCGCATTCTACACGATTCCTGCAATTACAATGATTAGCAACACCACTTTTCATATCATAAAAGCACATAAACAACTAGTTGTGTCATACGACATTAATGCCATCATGCATAAATATGTGCTATCAATAACTTCCTAGGCCCTTAACAGCCCCAAAGAGCAACCACTGCTCTGATACCACTAATGTAAGGCCCCAACACCTAAACTCGTCATTAGTTCATTTATGACGTCGTATGTGTATAAATTTTTTTATTTTTCTTTTCATTCTATAAAAAAGGATCATTACATGTTTCCCATAATCCCATGACATAAATAATGTTCAACATTATATGATCATTTCCACCAACAAATAGACTCGGGGGTTTCACCCAATACCATCCCCATTACACAACTCTTTACCTTGTGGGTTTTTAAAAAAATTTGGGCAGAGTCTCCCCACAAACTGAGCTATCCGGAAATAAAAACACATCACATAATAAAATTCCCGACCAGGGACAACGCAATATTAAACAGAATATAGAAACACAAGTAAATTCCCAGCCAGGGAAGACACCACACTAATAAGACAATAAAAGTGGGTTTCAACACCCTTATACAGTCCATATACAGATACAAGTGCTCACAGAAGAGCAACGAATAACGGATACACATCCGGATGCATAATTAGTATAAATAACAACCGCTCGATCTCGTATATCGGCCCAATCTCATACTATGCTTCTGGAAGCATCATCCAACAAGGTTCGAGCCTAGCACTCCAAGGCAGCATCGTACCTGTCGTACCTGTTTCAACAGAAATAGCCCCCACACAGGGTGAGCACACTCCCACTCAATTTTCAATCACAAATCAACATACAAAATCATAATGCAATAATTTAAATTATTCAAAACTCATAAAGTATACTCCCTGTACAATTCCGAATTTGTATGGCTTCCACACACTGTTCCTGTTTCAAACTCACGCACTTCATAATGTCAAGTTTAGTATTGTCACTAAAAACGTAATACTCAACAACACTTATGAAGTCAATACAATGACAACATATTATTTATGCTCAAACATAAATAGTTCAACATCAATGGGAACCTGGTTATCCCAATGTAACCCTGGTTATCCCACCATCTCATTCTCGAACTTTCTCATATCGCTCATGCCCACGGCATCACTACTCAACAAGTAAAATTGGATCACGTACCACTACGTGTCCCCCATAATTTGTATATGAAACTCAATTATTAAAGTCAAACACTTACCTGAATCATCATATTCAAAATTGCATGTATACATGAATGTATAGATACTAGATATACCTGCTCGTACGTCACCACGTACCTTATAGAAGACAACATGAACAAGCTATCATCAACGTCCGAAGTCTCCTGTAGAGTCTATATCGAATATCAATTCAATATTAGCTCACAATCCAAGCAATGAATAACCATCAAATAGTTCTTACTTTCATTTCCATATCACAAATCAATAACTCAATATTATGAATCAAATCATAATCAATACTTTGATGCACACATCCTCACATGAATCATGATATATCATTGGTAATGCAACACCCCATTTTCTCCCACCATCATCTACATCACACACATGATGCAGGATACACACACCCATACGTGCAAGATCACGTCCAACTCACATAGCAATTCACTAGACACACAAGTTCAACAGAGGGAAACGAAGTGCAAGGGTGTATGCATAATAATATCCAACTAGTGTCTAACTAAAACAATCCAATTAAGCCAATTAACATGCTCCAAACATTCAAACCCACCCCGAGGTGGTTCAAACCAAGACATGAAAGAAAGGGTCCATGTAGATAAGAGATTCTACCCCTTTAATCCAATTCCCTTAATCCCAACATAAAGTCATTTATTTGAAGAAATTCAACTTTAACAAATTAAAGATGCATTGGATTCCAAATTCTTGATTTAGAACTCACTATAAGATTAATGACTCAACAAGGTGACATAAATCAATAACACATGCTATGCTATCCAATTGAGCATAAATATCACTATAAATTCTATTCCATGTTAACACATACCATACATGCCTCTAAAGGTAATATAATCTACACCATAGCCCAACACCCACCAAAATATTATAATGGCTACAAACCATAGAAGTCCATTCTTTTCACCACCTATTAGCAACTAACAAGGTTTAGACCCTCACTTGAATCACATTTTAAGCATATTAACAAACACCTTCCATGCATGATTTTAGTCATCTTGTAACCAATAATAATACTAAGCCAAGACATATTCCACAATTTATTTTCAACAATTAACCATTCAATAAAGTGAGCCCCAATTAACTTCCAACAATCAAAGCATTCATCATGCTATCCCATTCCCAAATACAACACCTCAATACATGAAGGAATACATACATACACACCATCTTCACCCACAAACACATGCTGGACACACACACACACACGCAGAAACACACACATGCACACACACTGCTGCAGACACACGAACACACACTAACAACCCTACCAAAATGCTAGCAAAAATCGAACCAAAGTTCATCAAAAATTCATGGGATTTCAGGGGAATAACGACTAAGGGACGACGAGGATTACCCACAAAAAAATCGGAAGAAAATCGCTCCAAAATCGGACGAATTCGCGATTTTTATCCGCGCACTTCCTTGCAAGATCCGGACGCAATCCGCGACGAAACTTCACGTTCTTGGTATGGAAAGAAGCGCCTGGGAGAGACGAAGGCGATGGCGGTTCGGACGCGCCGGAAGGAGCTCGGACGGCGGCGGGCGCGCGCGATTTAGAGGCGTGGGTCGAGCAGCAGCGAAGAGAAAGGGGATCACGTTTTCAGTGCGTGTTTTTACACGTTATAATGTGTGTCCGAAAATGCCAACATAACATATTTATTTTTTGTATCCTAACCCGGTTTTGTACATCGAAGTGTCACCGGTGTACTGATAAATTAAATTTACAACTACCAATTGGGATTTATACACACTCCAAAAACCCAAAACTTAAATTCTCCATTTTAATTAATTTATCTCTAAAATATTATCGGAGTATATTTTACAACCTCAAATTATTTTATGATTCGATTAACTCGCCAGTTGATCTTCACTTGGTCAATTCCACTTCTAATTAATTCTAAAATTAATTATTACTAAAATCCAAATCATATTTAGTCCAACAAATGATTAATAATAATCTGGACATCACATTATCATCCTTCCCTAATGAGCCTAAATATGAATTCTATCCATACCTTTGAAGGGAGTATGATGTGTTTCATTCACATGCACTTAAGTATTCAATGATTAAAATGTTTGTGAGCTTCATTATGAAAAGAATTAAATGCATGAAAGAAAATGGATGCCTTGAGAAAATAGATAAAAATATGACTCCAAGGGGAGCCAAGGCACAAAAGAAGAAAAATGTTGAAATAAAAGTTGAAAAATTCAAGCAAGAAGAGAAGCTTTTAGTGTGCATATCATCATACTCTCTTGTTTGACATGTCTTTTTCCTTTCTTTCATAAGCCAATACCTAGGCCAAGCTACAAGCTAATAAAGACCTACTTGATTTATGTTTGCAATGCGGCTAAGATAGTGGAGAAGAGTGTGCAAGTAAGCTTATACTTGTGTTATTGTATGACTTGAACTATTGTGGATTTGCATCTTTTGGATCTATAATTTATACCCAACGCTTGTTATGACCACACACAACGTTCACTACTTTGTTAAGTATGAGGTGTGTTGGAATTGAACTTGTTCCACTATTAACTTTTCACCGTCTATCATTATTATGCATGTTTAAAATTGTTGAGGCATTAAAGTGAGAACTATACAAAATAGGTCTTTATCTTGTTATCTTGTAGCGCTCCTTACAGCTCAGCTTATCAACCTGACCCTGATTCTCCTTAGTAAAAGCACCTACAAGAACAACCCCAACACATGAGCACATCATAATTCATATTCAACATAATATGAATGTAAACGAAAATGCATAAGTCATAAATACAAACACTTCCTGTATTTTCATCGCATTTACTATGCCCATTGGTTGTCCCTGTACCATAACTCATAAAAAATCAACATATAGAATTATGGTTCTTAATAATGTCACGACATATCTTTACTCCTTTAATCCTTACTTCAATCCTGAGTCATTTATCATTAGTGTATTTCAATGCTTCTTACTTCTCCACATAAGCGGAATTCTTCCTCGCTTCTTATGGAAATCGACATAAGCGGAATTCTTCCTCGCTTCTTATGGAAGTTCGCGTAAGCATTAAAATCCTCACTAGGATAACCTTGACTCGTGAAATACACCTCTTATATTTCACAACATACATATGCAAAAATGTGATGTCCCCGAAATGGGTAATTGCAATATGGTGCATTAATTGTGATTATATGATTAATTATGTGGTAATTAATTGTGTTTTGGAATTTATTTACCTTATGGAAATGCATGGTCATGTGGATAGGGTGACCCGGGGTTGCATTTCAGGGTGCATGTGGTGCATGTTGGGTAAATATTATTGGAAGCATGATTTATTTGCCTTTTGTAGCAATTTATTAGAAATCATGTGTTTAAATGGTATGTGGTGCATTTTGAGTATATGCTTTGAAAAATATCATGTTGGGGTGTTTTATACACCATGGAATTACTTTGGCATGTATTTTAAATTAAAACTCACTTTTATCATCCAACCCACCCTTACATCCACTCACTTTTACCTTTACCAAATATCACACCCAAACCCTTCCCTTTTCCTTATTTTCGAGTTCCACCTTTGAGGTGAAGAGGAGTCCTTACAAACTTTGATTTGTGGAAGATTGTTGGGTGATTTGAGGTCCCAAGAGGTATGGATACCTCATGGTTTATTTTTGTAAGGTTTTGTTTGAGTTTAGTTGGGTTTTGAAGGGTTTTGAAATGGGTTTTGTTGGGTTGTTGTGGGTTTGTTTAAAGGTTGGATTTATGGTTGTTTTAAGGTATATTTTGGTGGTTTAAGTTGTTATTTTTGTTGTTGGTTGTTTGGTTAAGTGTTGGATTGGGTTGGAAGAAATTTTGGGAGCAAAAATGGTGAAAAACGCATGTCTGCGCGAGGCGATCGATCGCCTGAAAAGAGGCGCCGATCGCCAAGAGACAGTGGCATTTTTACGGGTTAGGCGATCGATCGCCTAAAATGGGGCGACCGATCGCCGAGAGGCAGTAGGTTTTTCAAAGGAATGGCGATCGATCGCCATGTTTGGGGCGACCGATCGCCGCTGTGTAAATTTTGAGGCGACCGATCGCCTATGGGAAGCGATCGATCGCCGCCTGTGGAATTTTGGAAAATGGTTAATTTTGTCAAATTTTTGGTATTTGGCTATTATTTGGCTTCTAATATGGGGTTGTGTGATTGTGTAGAACCATCCCAGGTAGCAACACAACCGAGGAATTGAAGCCGGACCAATTCCACTTTTGGAAAGGTACGTAGTGGACGTACGGGCACCCAACGGTAACATGTATTTTATATACTCATTGTTTATGCATTATGGATGCGAGTATATATGTGGTATTGCATTGTGGATGCATATACATGTTGATTTATGCCATATGTGGTATTGCATTGTGGATGCATATACATGGTAATTTATGCATATTGATGATAGATGCATATGATGATTATTGGATGCACATCCCATGAGTCGTGGTCATCCTTTGATGATTTTAATGCTTGCCGCTATTTGTTTTGGTTCCGCTAAATGTGAAGCGAGGGGTGGGAGCGCCGCATGTCACATTTGAGCGTGGTTATCATATAGGACGAGGAAAGGGTATTTGCCGCTCAATGAGAGGCGAGGGGTGGGAGTCCCGCAGTCCATTGAAGCGAGGTTATCCTATGCCGTCTATATGAAGATAAGCGAGGGGCATTAAAATACACTGTGATGGACAGACTAGGGAATGGTGACCGATATTTGGTTTTGTTGAGATGGTATGATGTCATGACATGTTTTGGCCATTAAAAATAATCTGTTGATTATACTCATGAGTTATGGTACAGGGACAACCAAACGGGAAGCGTTTGAAATGCATGGGAAAACAGGAAGTGTTTTTATATTGATTATGCATTTACGCTTTATCTTCATATTGTGTTGAATATGAATGATTATTATTGCTCATGTTTGGGGGTTGTCCTTGTAGGTACCTTTTTGGCATGATAGAAGGGCTTGAACGGGGTGAGGTCGTGAGCTTTGTGAAGCATTCTTTTGAGGATGAAAGGACAGGATTATTTCGTATAGTACCTACTCTAGGAGTAGTTTGAACTATAGCTAAACACATTCATTGATTGGAATGTAATTAATCCTTTTGGTAGTCCTTTATTTTGGCATGTAAATGCTTAAGCTCATAGACTCCACTTGTTTATTATACTCTGATCATTGTTATTAGTTCTATTATGCATTCTTTCCGCACTTAAGGATTAGGGTCCTTACAAAAAACGAAGCATATCAACATGTATCATATCATCATGCACTATCTTATGCATATCTTACTTTACCTTGTGTTAAATAAATAAACACATAATACATGTTACCATTGGGATGCCCGTACGTCGCTTACGTACCTTTCCAAAATGTAGTGTGTTGCGGGACTCTATCCCCTGCGCTGTGTAGCTGTCTGTGAAGGCTCTACACCAGTGTACAACACAATATTAGATGCCTCATTAAAATTTAATATCAAAAAATTCAACAAAATATAACAATTTATATTTTTCAACATTCTGGGTCTCTCGATCGATCGGCCCCTCTTTTCGATCGATCGAGAAGACGCCTTCTTTCAAAGCCAAGGTTCTGCCTCGCTCGATCGATCAAGATTAAATTTCGATCGATCGAGATGCTCTGTTCGAGAAACACCATTCCAGAATTCTCGAACACCTATTTTCATACCCTTAAATCTAGCATATAAAATACACAACATGCTTAAACAATTATGATAGCAGCTACAATACACTACCCTGAGTGTATTCATATCAAATTTACACCCCAAACATAAACCCACATGCATCAACGTCGTCCATTTACATAAGTACTCAACCAAGAATTCCAGAAAAACAGGGCATAAGAACCTTGTTTAGAATTTTCGAACACTTCATTTCACATGATTAAATCCTTCACATGACACATGACACTTGCTCCATGAAATATACTGGCATCTTCAAGAAACTACCATACACGTATTCACATCAAAGGTTCAACCAAAACCTAAGCTAGCATGCTTCAAATCCTCATGATTAAACCCCTACTCAAGCAAAAACAGGGCAGTTTCCTCGCCCAGATTTTCAAGGACCACTTTTCACATTTCGAAATCTAACATATAAAGCATGTAAGCTACTTAACAAAATATGCTAGGGGCTTCATAAACATCACATAAAAACACTCATAACAAGATTTCGTCGAACCTTAAACTAGCATGCCAAATCTGCTACAAAAAAAACATATGCTTAAAATTCTGAAAACTGGGAAAGTATATGACTCCTCACCACTTTTTGGTTCGACTTTCCTTCAAGAAAAAGAGTGATAAAACGTGATCTTCTTCCTCCTACCTGTTGCCTGAATGTGGCTCGAGTTTTAGGAGAGAGGGAGGAGAGTTTGGAGGATGGAAAGTGTTTAATGCAGATGGACCAAAAGTCCTCCTTGGCCAACTCTGCTTTTCCGGAAAACAGGGGTAGGGGCATGGGTTGTGGCCAAGTGGGGGGGGGGGGGGGGGTGGTGTGTTTGGGTGGCCTCGTGGTGTTTAATTGTGTCCCGGTATTTCATACGATGTATTAAAATATCCCTCTTTGATGTTTTATAATTTTACCACATCAATCTATCTTCAAAAACACTTAACAGGCCTCCTAAATCATATCATCAAAATAAATATAACACCAACCACATTCCTTAATTCCCCAACATAATTACAGGCTTTTATCACATAAAGCATAACCCATAACCCCAAATTAAATCATGCCTTTAACACATAATAAAATTAGTACATCAAAGCATGTTTACACATAATCCTTTCGGGGATATCACATACTTGGTGCTAAAGTCATTGTTTATTCTGATCATGCAGCTCTTCGTTATTTGATGACGAAGAAGGAGGCAAAACCAAGGTTGATAAAATGGATTTTGCTCTTGAGTGAGTTTGACATACAAATCAAGGATAAGAAGGGCACCGAGAACAAAGTAGCGGATCACTTAAGCTGTCTACCACACGTGGATGAGGAGCTTTGTTTGAAGGAGGAATTCCCGGATGAGCATCTACTCTCCATAAACGACAATCTACCATGGTATGCTCATATTGTGAACTTCTTAGCTTCTAATGTAATACCTTCTGAATTGTCTAGGTCTCAAAGAGCTAAGATAAGGAGTGATGCCAAGTACTATGTATGGGATGATCCTTACCTATGGAAGAACTGCGCGGACCAAATCATTAGGAGATGCATACCCGAAACTGAGGTAAATAACATTCTTAAGTTCTGCCATTCATACGCTTGTGGTGGACATTTTGGTGCAAAGAGGACGTCTAGGAAGGTGCTAGAATGTGGATTCTTTTGGTCTACCCTGTTTCGTGATGCCTACTTTTTTTGCAAGAACTGTGCACAGTGCCAAATGACCGGTAATATCTCCCAAAGAAAGGAGATGCCTCAAGAACCCATTCTTATTTCTGAGATTTTTGACGTATGGGGCATCGACTTTATGGGACCCTTCCCTATTTCTTATGTTCATATTTATATCCTTCTTGTCGTTGACTATGTTTCGAAATGGGTGGAAGCTATCGCTACCCGGACTGACGATTCCAAAGTTGTTGCAGATTTTATCAAACATAACCTTTTTTCTAGCTTTGGAATCCCAAGAGCTAGCATTAGTGATAGGGGTACACATTTTTGCAATAGGATGGTGGAAAGTCTTTTCAAGAAGTATCATGTGACCCACAAAGTCTCCACCACCATCCGCAAACAAATGGCCAAGCCGAGGTCTCTAACCGAGAAATCAAAGCCATATTGGAAAAGACTGTCAACCCAACAAGGAAGGATTGGAGCTTAAGACTGGATGACGCACTTTGGGCTTACCAGACCGCATATAAGACTCCAATAAATATGTCACCATATCGACTAATTTTTGTTAAACCATGTCATCTTCCTGTAGAGTTGGAGCATAGAGCATACTGGGCTGTGAAGCATTTCAACATGAACTATGATGAGAGCGGCATGCATCGGAAGTTGCAATTGCAAGAACTCGAAGAGATAAGGAATGAGGCCTATGAGAGTGCAAGAATCTACAAGGAAAATACGAAGGACTTCCATGACAAATTGATATCAAGAAGGAGTTTTGAAGTTTGTCAAAAAGTTCTCCTTTACCATTCACACCTTCGCCTATTTCCAGGTAAGCTTCGTTCTAGATGGCATGGACCTTATATCATTACTAATGTGTATCCCCAAGGTGCAGTGGAAATTCAGAGTTTGGACACCACTAAGAAATTCAAGGTGAATGGTAACCGATTGAAGCATTACTACGATGGTGTCCAAGACGAGGAAGGTAGACAAGTGAACGTCAAGGTGGCTCTAGAGGATCCACCTCACTTCAACTGATCACGAGGACTAGCGTCGGGCCATCGACGTTAAACAGAGCCGCTGCTTGGGAGGCAACCCAAGGGGAGTTAGTTTCCTTTCTCCCTTTTATTTTATTTTTATTGCTTTAGTAGTTAGACTTTTCTCTTTTCTTGTATTTTTGCCTTACATTGGGGACAATGTAAGATTTAAGTGTGGGGGAGGGATTAGTGGTGTGTTATTGTTTTTATTATTATAAAAATACCAAAAAATCGAAAAATTTGAAAATTTTGAGCTCATAGTCAATAATGAATACATGCTTAAAATCACTAGCCCATGATGAAACCTAATTGATGGCATGAATGCTTTTGAACATAGGTTGGAACACTTTGAACTCTAATGCAAATTTTACTTTAACTTAGTAGTTGAATAGTTTGAACACGATATTGTCATGACTTTTAAAGTGTGCCTAACTTAGTGAAGATTGTGTAAATTATGTGATAGTCTTAAGAAGTCTTTAATACATGCTAGAACTTAACTACATGCTCTTTGAGGCGTATGTCTAGACTACTTGCAAACATGAAAGTGATATAGACAATCTTTGATGCGTTTGATCCTTTCAAGCCTACCATGTAAAGAAAATCAATCACTAGTACCCTTTTTGAGCTTTAATGGAAAAGAATGGTTGTATCCTAAGCATACAAAAGACCACCATTCGACATTCTTTGACTAGCTTATCATCCTTCCCTAATGAGCCTAAATATGAATTCTATCCATACCTTTGAAGGGAGTATGATGTGTTTCATTCACATGCACTTAAGTATTCAATGATTAAAATGTTTGTGAGCTTCATTATGAAAAGAGTTAAATGCATGAAAGAAAAGGGATGCCTTGAGAAAATAGATAAAATATGACTCCAAGGGGAGCCAAGGCACAAAAGAAGAAAAATGTTGAAATAAAAGTTGAAAAATTCAAGCAAGAAGAGAAGCTTTTAGTGTGCATATCATCATACTCTCTTTTTTGACATGTCTTTTTCCTTTCTTTCATAAGCCAATACCTAGGCCAAGCTACAAGCTAATAAAGACCTACTTGATTTATGTTTGCAATGCGGCTAAGATAGTGGAGAAGAGTGTGCAAGTAAGCTTATACTTGTGTTATTGTATGACTTGAACTATTGTGGATTTGCATCTTTTGGATCTATAATTTATACCCAACGCTTGTTTATGACCACACACACACGTTCACTACTTTGTTAAGTATGAGGTGTGTAGGGATTGAACTTGTTCCACTATTAACTTTTCACCGTCTGTCATTACTATGCATGTTAAAATTGTTGAGGCATTAAAATGAGAACAAGTTAGTTTGTTATGATGCTATGAGCCAAGCAAAAATATTATAGTTTTGTCTAATTTACTCGAGGTCGAGTAAAGAGTAAGTATGGGGGACTTTGATATGACTAGAAATAGACACATCTATTGCGTTTAATTATTTACCATTTGGTATCTTTTGATGGATGTAAGGATCCGCGTGCCCTTAACCCGTTATTAGTGTATTAACCCTGGCATTTAGTGCATGTAATCATACATGTAGGGGAAAAACAACTTGTCATCATAGCAAATCATGCCAATAATAAAATTCTTTACATTATTCCATATAATGTCTAATTTCCCCCCAACCAAGTCCACATATATATCATGCACCAATATAATACACTACCATGTTCTCAGTTCATTTAGCAATTCATTAAATAATTGCATGCAACTCGTAAATGAAGAGAGAAAGGCCCTTGCCTTTTTATACATACCATATACACATAATAGTGCTCATATGCGAGCATCGAATAAGTATATGTGTATCAAATGTATAAAACATCGTTCCCAATACCGTCATTGGTACTTCGATCCTGGAAGCACTTCCAATCCATAGCTCGAGCTCAACTCCAAAGCCATCGATGTACCTAATCACCTGCCGCAACAGAGACAGCCCCCACACGGGGTGAGCATACCGACAACCCAAATCCAATAAACACAATTCATAATTTACACAATGTAACGACTATAAATAATAAAAGACACTCCCTGGTGGCATCATCCTCATCCGGGATTCCCTGTGATGTTCCTGTTCTCAAAATAACCGAAATCATCAAATTCCCAAATGCCAGTTAATCATTACATTGATTAACTAATCCGTTTGCCACGTGCCGATACCATAATCAATAATATCAAATCATTAAACAATGATTGCAGATATTCCATATATCTCTTTAATAGTGCCATAATTCTATTTCATCGCTCGCTCTACAATAGCGGCATTCCAATCTCACGCATGCTCGATAGCAGTGGCGTCATAACCGATGTTTGCTCAAAGGCGACAACATCCCAATCATTGCTTGCTCAAGGGCGGCACCATATGATTCCCAATATCTATCCATTTATTGCAATGTAATGTACCATGCATTCAACAATTGCAATTATATAAAAGGGCTATGCTCGTATGTTATACGTACCTGATAATTCTGTAGTTCGAATCCAACCCTGCCTTGGTCCCGTGACCGATGAATTATGTGCTAAACACGATTAATAATCCACAATTAAATTCGAGCATGCAACCACGCGCCCAAGCACGTTCACAAACCTCAATTATATCGTCATCCATGACGATTAACCATTTTAAAAGACCCTGGGTGAAGCATGCATCGAAAACTCAACACGAAATTATTCCCCAAAAACAGACACTGGCGATCGGTCGCTTCACCCAGGCGATCGGTCGCCTCGCAAAAATGGCATGGGCGATCGATCGCTCCATTTCAGGCGATCGGTCCCTCTCAGTGTTTTTGGCTACTGCCTCATGGCGATCGATCGCTTCCTTTGAGGCGGTCGATTGCCTCACTGTTCATCTTCCTTAAAATTTCACCAACATCGCCGCGATCGATTGGCCCGCCCTAGGGATCGATCGCCTCGACCTGTAACAGCAAAAAAATGACTTTTTTCTTGCAAAATTTTCCCCAACAACAATCCTCACACCCCATACAACATGAATCCTTAACAAGGGACTATAAATCAACCCCAAACCATACCAACCCAAAAATCTTTAAAACCAATTCCTTAAACCCAACTCAAAACCTTCCCAAACACCACAATAAAACTGTCAAATCAAAGATAAATGAGAGGGGATGGATAATACCTTATTATCTTCGAGAAATTCGGCTTCCAAGTCGAGCCTCCATCGACTTTTCATCAAGGGAGAAAAGAGGGAAGGGTTGGAGAAATGGGGGGGAGCGCTGGTGAGGGTGAAAGAAATGATATCCAAATGATTGAATACCGAGTCCACTTGGTATATATAGTACCAAAACTCCAAAATCCTGAGTCATCCACAAATACATCATGACTCATTAAAAATCATCTGTTTTCAATAATTATCTCTCCAACCCCAATTCCCATTACCAGCCCCAATACAAGGTACTCCGGACCCCTGGTCCCACCAAAGACCAAATTCCAAGGTTATCACCACGATGAGAATACAATCTCAACCCTTGGATCCAACGCCTCCAAATACAGGATTTAAAATCCTTGGGAGTCCCAAAACCGCAATTAATTCATAATTGTCACAATTAATATCTATTAAGGATCATTACCACCCTGGGATTAACACCATTTATTCCCGGTCATCACAATTATCCCCCACTAATAAATTTCATCCTCGAAATTTGCACGACCTACTCCATGTAATGCAAAAACCACACGATCCAAACGGATCTACATCGTCGAGTCATGAACATATCATGAACGACACATCAACCACGAGGATACCGACCTCGCACCAAAACTGTGGAATGGAGTACACCTCCCAAACCATCACAACCTCCAATAGGACGTCATCATACCCCAATGCTAACAACCCAAAAGCCGTCAGTCAGCCCTAACTACTAACCAAACGAATCATTCGTGATTCCAATATAGATATCGTCCCAATGATATCTCTATGACATAGCCAACGATGTTAAGCGTACATCGTTACCAAAGAAACCCCCAGTACACCACAGTGTACCTGAACTACATCCGGTTTCCATTTTCCAAATCCATCTCCAACAGAGGAGTAGTTGCACCACTTTGCAACACGGATCGGGCAACTCACGGCCATCGATCGACACAAAACACATCTCCAAAGATGTCTACATCCGTATGCTCCAAGAAATCACATCTTGGTCCAAACACACTATCGAGACTCAAGGTATCATGTTCTCGAAAGGACATGCAAGAAAATCGATTGCATTCCCGCCACACATGTCAACCACGACACCTAACAAATCCGAATCCTGGCCATCCCTCGTTTATCCTAGGATTCAACAATCCTAAAACATGGAAGCTATCGAATTATCCATAAATGAATTTCTATGACCCCAAAGTACTACAATTCCTCCTCGGAGGAAGTCAACCAAACCTCACGATCATTCTTCAGAATAAATCGTGCCATCTAGATAACCAATCTCAAGGTGATACAATCTCACCGGAGATTCATTCATCCAAGCACACTAACCCTGTGATGACCAGGGATTATAGGTGTTAATCCCGGAGTATTAATAATCCCTAAAGTGGTTTTACGTGGCGATTTGGAATTTAATCGAGGTGTTGGGCCTTCTGGGCTCGTTTATTTGGGCAGTTGGGATCGTTGGATCCAGAGGTTGAGATTGTATTCACATTACGGTGTAAAACCTAAGAGTTGGGTTTTTGATGTGTCTCGGAATCTCGGGTGCTGTGTGAGCACCGGTAGGGGATTTTGGAGTTAGAGAGAGAGTTTTTGAAAACAGATGATTTTTAAGGAATCATGATGTATTTGTGGGGCTATTATTTTTTCGGGGTATTTTTGCTATAAATAGCAGTTGAACCCGAAATTTTAAGGAAAAATATCATTTCAACTCAAATCTCTTCTCCCTCCTCCCGCCGCGATTTTCCCGTCACCTCCCCTGCCCCGCCGTTTCAGGCGCTCCGCCAGCCGCCCGGATCGGCGCGTGCGACCTACCCACGGCTTCGTCTCGTCCAGGCGCTCATTTCCCCTCCGTCAATTGAAGGTTTCGTCGCGTTTCTCGTTCGGATTTGGCAGAAAGGCGTCGATCCCCAAAAGTTAGGGTTCATCGATTTTGGACGATTTTGCTTCCGATTTTCGTTGGGTAATCTCCCTTACCCCTTGTTCGTCTTTTTCGTGCATTTCCCTGCTTAATTCGGTGGTTTTGGTTCGAATTTATTTTCGAAAATTGGTAGGGTTTGGTTCGAATTTTGGGGGTTTTTGGCAGGGGTATTATTTCGTGCAATTGATCGATTATTGCATGTTTTAGGAGTATTGTGATGCTTGATTGAGATCGAATTGAGAAGCTTTGGTTCGAATTTGAAGAATTTTAAGAGTTGGGATTTAAAGGCTTGTTTGGGTTCGATTTTAAGGGGGTTGAATTCGAAAATTTGGGGGTTTTTGTCAAGGGATGTTGATTCTTGCTTGGATAGCTTAATTGACATTTTAGATAAATTATGGTATTTAAGTGGGTTCGAGATTGTGAGATTAGGGTTCGATTTTTGTAGGGCATTCTTGAACAAATTTCGATATTGTCTCATTTATTTCCTTCCCTGCATGTACCCTGCCCCGGGTCTTTTAAGAGGATAATTGTCGTGTGTTGACAATATTTTGAGGGATATGGGTGTGCTTGAGCATAGGTTACATGTTCGTAAATAATTGTGAATTATTTATCGTGTTAGCACATCATTCCTCGGGGCATGGAACTCGAGCAAGGTTTGGCTCGGACTTCGGAGATTTAAGGTACGTGCGACGTACGAGCATTACTATATATGTGAAATGCATAAGGTGTTTTTGATTGCATTGAATGTTTTGCGTATGGTTATACATATATGTTGATATGGCCAAGGAATGACCCAAATCTTGATATCGCAGCTTGTAGCGTGCGTGACACTAGAGTAGGATGACTCTTACATGATATAAGGGGTACTGGGTTTATATGACTATATTATGAGACATTTGAGATGTCTAGGTTTGTAGAATCATGTATTCTTCGTGAGACATTGAGATGTCTAGGTTCGTAGAATCATGTATTCATTATGAGACATTTGAGATGTCTAGGTATAATGGAAAGCGAGATTATGAAATCAATATTAGATATTGATATATCTATATTTGCATGTATATGAACTTGGAATCATTATTGATATTTGAGAATCAGGCATGCGATGTGTAAATCAATGTGTTGATTTACTGATTTTGAGATTTGATGAGTTTGATGATTGTGAGGACAGGGACAGTACACGGAATCCCGGATGAGGTTGCCATCCAGGGAGTATCATTTAAATTCATTAGCATTTACCTTTGTTGTAAATTATGAATTTCATTATTATGATTATGGGATTTTGTGTATTGGTATGCTCACCCCGTTGGGGGCTGTCTCTGTTGGGACAGGTGGACAGGTACATCGATGGCTATGGAGCTGAGCTCGAGCTGTTGATTTGAGGTACTCCCAGGATCGTGGTACCAGGGCTTGATGGAGCACGGTATCGTATAGAGTACCTATATATACACCTGAGGATTTATACATATTCATGATGCTCGCATGTGAGCACGATTATACTTGTATATGGATTGTATATAAAGGCATGAGCCTATCTCTCTTTCATTTAAGGTTGCATGCAATTAGAAGTTGAATTGCTAGAATGATATGAGAGTCATTGGTGTATTATGTGTGGTGTCTTCCCTGGCTGGGAATTTACTTGTATTGCTGCTTTCTGTTGAGTATTATGCTTTCCCTGGCCGGGAATTTTGTTATGTGTTGTACTCTTTTTTTTGGGATAGCTCTATTTATGGGGAGACTCTGCCCAAATTTTTATAAAAGTTTACAATGTGAAAAGTGGCACCAAGGGGTTGGTAAAGGGCAAACATATGAGTCTTTTATTGTCAGGATGATGATCTTATAACATTGAGTATTACAGGAAATTTTGTAATTGACAGGCAATGATTAAGTATCATCAGAGCTTCCCGATTGACATTTTATAGAAAGCATGTACCACACATAGTGGTTAATACACTAATCAAGGTTTAAGGGCTTGGGGTCCTTACATTAGTGGTATCAGAGCAGTGGTTGCTCATTGGGGCTGTTAAGGGCCTAGGAAATTATTGATAGCACATATTTATGCATGATGGCATTAATGTTGTATGACATAACAAATTGTTTATGTGCTCTTATGATATGAAAAGTGGTATTGCTAACCATTGTGGTTGCAGGGATCGTGTGGAACACGATAGGATGACATTTATAGGGATGTCTGGCACTCCGTGTATTATGTGCCAAGGAAGCTGGTTTTTAAGAAAATCCGGTAAAGGGATATTTCCGAGGTAACATGTACTTTATATTGTCTTGTTGACA
Organism: Haberlea rhodopensis; assembly: GCA_907163345.1. Taxonomy (NCBI): domain Eukaryota; kingdom Viridiplantae; phylum Streptophyta; class Magnoliopsida; order Lamiales; family Gesneriaceae; genus Haberlea; species Haberlea rhodopensis. The sequence goes on from CAJQUN010000159.1 coordinate 310,107, forward strand.
CATGATGAATGCAAAGTGGTGCATTAAGGTTATGGTATATGTTATTGTGCATTGTTTTTGCATATGCATGTTATGAAATATAAGAGGTGTATTTCTTGAGTCAAAGTTATCTTAGTAAGGATTTTAATGGCTTATGCTAAAGTCCATTGCATGGAGTAGCAACGCTAAAGTCCAGTGGAAGCGATGAAGAATCCCGCTTACATGGAGTAGCAACGCTAAAGTCCATTGCATGGAGTAGCAACGCTAAAGTCCATATGAAGCGATGAAGAGTCCCGCTTATATGGAGTAGCAACGCTAAAGTCCATTGGAAGCGATGAAGAGTCCCGCTTACATGGAGTAGCAACGCTAAAGTCCATTGGAAGCGATGAAGAGTCCCGCTTACATGGAGTAGCAAGAAGCATTAAAATGTACTAATGATAAGGGCTCAAGATGAAATATGGATTTAAAGAGGAAGGATGTCATGACATATATTTATGAAACCATACATTCTTATAATGCGTTTTTATTATGTATTGAATGTTGATGCATAGCGTATATGGCTATTGTTGTTAACCCTGATGGTTGCAGGTTACAGGAAATAAGGAATACGAAAAGGAATGATGATTATACATATGCACGGGCATCCCAAGGGCAACATGTATTATGTGGTTAGTCATTTAACACAAGGTAAATCAAGGTATGCATAAGATAGTGCATTATGATATGATACATGTTGATACGCATCGTTTTGCATATGTATATTGTGAAATATAAAGTGAGGATTTCAATGCTTACACTAAGGTCCATATGAAGCGAGGAAGGATTCCGCTTATATGGAGTAGTGAGAAGCATTGAAATGCACTGATATTTCACGAGTTCAGGTTATCCTAGTGAGGATTTCAATGCTTGCACTAAGGTCCATATGAAGCGAGGAAGGATTCCGCTTATATGGAGTAGTGAGAAGCATTGAAATACACTACTGATAAGTGACTCAATTCGAGGTGTATTTATAGCGATGGTTCATTCCGCTATATCTATTGGCGATGGTTCATTCCGCCAGGTGTATTTATAGCGATGGTTCATTCCGCTATATCTATTGGCGATGGTTCATTCCGCCAGGTGTATTTATAGCGATGGTTCATTCCGCTATATCTATTGGCGATGGTTCATTCCGCCAGGTGTATTGATAGCGATGCCTCTTTCCGCTACTATGTGGACGATGATTCATACTCAGGTGTATAGCGAGGTTTCATGCCACTTATTATATGACGAGGTGTCATGCCGTCGATTCTATAGCGAGGGATTTTGCCGCTATGTACTCAGCACAGGATTTTGCCGCCTTCGAGCGATGGGTGCTGATTACGCACTATTATTGAGCGACGGAGACAGGTATGACGCTATATTGCTAGCGATGAGGTATGAGATATTGCTATTTTATTAGCTATATTGTAGCTGGCATGCATTGATATACATGTTTTATTATGCCTATTTTACTAGCATGTTAGTGGATGACATACGCTGATGTACATGTATCGTCACTAGTTGACAATGTTTTAGATGCCATGAGTTGGCATGTGTCGTCACAGGATGACGATGACGATGGTGTAGGAGATGTCTTATTAGACATGCATCATCGTTACGATGATCGATGCGTTGAGTATACGTATTCTGTGGTATGCCTTGGGTGCCAGTACCGAGCACAAGGTGGTGTGTGCGGCACCGATTGACGTGACCCTTATACCGAGCGGGTTGCTCGAGGAATGGATGGATGCGCTGTACATGTGATTGTACCGCAGCTTACGATTGGGGTGATCATATTACGAGTGGTGATACCCTTGAGGTATGCTCGTTGGAATGGCTTTTGGCCATGTGATTTGACGACAGGAGTAATCATGGAGGAAATTACTCGCTTTCTGTCGATGTGACATGTGGTAGACATGATCACACCACCCTTGAGGGTGTAGGATGGGTCCTAAGGGAGTAGGATCAGGTTATGTTAAGTACATAGGGACATTGGAGTGTCCAGGGTGTATCGGCATTGAGGAATGTTGGATAAAGACCCGCTATTCTATTGAGTTTTCTTCCCATAGTATGTTATACCATGTGGAAACGTCCGTCTTGTTGGTAGGTTTGAGGTGAACCTAGAGAGGCAGCGACTGGTTTGTCTGCCGTGTGTGTGCAGCACCATGATGGGCTTGCTAGAGCCGTTACACTGCTCGTTGGAACCAAGTTTGGCAAATCGTAAGGTGATACGATGTGGATTGTGGTGGACTCTAGTAGTCACCATGTCATTGAGGTTAAGGTTGTTCATGCCTCACTGAAACGTGTATACGTTTATGTTTAATCTTGGAGACTTGTCTGGGACAGCTCAGGATGTTGGAGTACCAACAAGAGAGTCATCAGGTTGTTATTGACTCAATCTAAAGGAACCCGTGTATTGGGATACAATGGGTGTTATTGTATCCAGTTTTTCCGAACGATGGTTCGAGACTTGTGGATCTCGAGTTCGATGGCGCTTCCCTTGCGAGGAAGGAGGTAGTATTATACCTATTTGGGAATCTTTGAAAGATTCGGTAAGTTGGTACAAGTGGTGTTGATTTTGGGAATCACACCGTGTATTGTTAATCGTCGATTTTCATCCTCCACTGAGTAAGGAATGACTCAGAATTGACGGTTGTGTTTGGGGCTTAGGGGTAGGTTGTAGATACCCGAGCCAAGTGCTTTGAGTATGCATGCGATGTCGTGCTTAGGCAGGTATACCGGTGAGTATACGGATGCCAGTTGTTGATTTCCTTTCTGTCAAGCACAGAGTTATGCTATTTTTGGATGGTTAAATCTCTGATGAGATATGGAACACCTTGAGATTGGGAATCTCCATGGCACGATGATTATGAGGAATGATCGTGAAGTTAGTTGACTCCCTTGAGGAGGGATTTTCTTGTGAGGGTTAAGGTATTTCCCTTGTTGGTGTTTTCCTTCGAGTTATGCGACAGCCTTCCCAAGTTTGGATTGTTAAATCCGAGGATTTTCAAGGGATGGCAGGATTTCGGATTGGTTGAGTGTCGCTGACGACACAAGCGTTGAGGATGCAATGGGTTTATTGCATGTCTTAAGAATTTTAAACTCTGCGGAGTCTCGGTTGTTATTTATGATCAGGACGTGATTCTTGGAACATCCGGAGGTGGACATCTTGTGAGATGTCTTTTGTTTGAATTTGTGGCCGTGAGTTGCCCAAATTAAGTTGCAATGAGGCGACTACTCCTTCGATGGAGGAAGTTGAAAGTGGAAACCAGGTTTGGTATGTGTACACCGTGGATGTACTAGTGTTTCCCTCGTAACGATGTATGTTAGACATCGTGAGTCTTGGTAAAGATGTCATTGGATGATATCTACGATAGAATCAGGAGCGATTCGAATCCTTACAGTTTCAGTTGACTAACTGCTTTTGGATTATTAGCGTTGAGTTGTACTGACGCTCTTTGACGTGATGATGGATTTGGAAGTCTACTCCACTCCAGAGTTTGACACGAGGTCAACGTTCTTACGGTTGAGGTGTCATTCAGGACGTGTTCGTACTGTTATATTAGATCGAAGGAGGACTGTCCGATCTACAGTCGTAAGTATTGGTTGATTTGCAGTCATGAGAGGCTGACTACTGGGATGACCCGCATCGAGGTACGTTTTACCTCTTGGGTGTTATGTTGGTTTTGGTATGTCGCTCTGTTTCAGAGTTAGATGAGAGGTAAGTATCCTCGCGTTTATTAATACGATTCTGATATGGTCAGGAATCGAGGTTATGGCTTCATGTTGTTGTGCAGCCTGGGTGTTACGTGATACACCAGTGCTAATTTCGAGGACGAAATTCTTTTAGTGGGGGATATTGTGATGACCAGGGATTATAGGTGTTAATCCCGGAGTATTAATAATCCCTAAAGTGGTTTTACGTGGCGATTTGGAATTTAATCGAGGTGTTGGGCCTTCTGGGCTCGTTTATTTGGGCAGTTGGGATCGTTGGATCCAGAGGTTGAGATTGTATTCACATTACGGTGTAAAACCTAAGAGTTGGGTTTTTGATGTGTCTCGGAATCTCGGGTGCTGTGTGAGCACCGGTAGGGGATTTTGGAGTTAGAGAGAGAGTTTTTGAAAACAGATGATTTTTAAGGAATCATGATGTATTTGTGGGGCTATTATTTTTTCGGGGTATTTTTGCTATAAATAGCAGTTGAACCCGAAATTTTAAGGAAAAATATCATTTCAACTCAAATCTCTTCTCCCTCCTCCCGCCGCGATTTTCCCGTCACCTCCCCTGCCCCGCCGTTTCAGGCGCTCCGCCAGCCGCCGTCCGGCCGCCGATCGGCGCGTGCGACCTACCCACGGCTTCGTCTCGTCCAGGCGCTCATTTCCCCTCCGTCAATTGAAGGTTTCGTCGCGTTTCTCGTTCGGATTTGGCAGAAAGGCGTCGATCCCCAAAAGTTAGGGTTCATCGATTTTGGACGATTTTGCTTCCGATTTTCGTTGGGTAATCTCCCTTACCCCTTGTTCGTCTTTTTCGTGCATTTCCCTGCTTAATTCGGTGGTTTTGGTTCGAATTTATTTTCGAAAATTGGTAGGGTTTGGTTCGAATTTTGGGGGTTTTTGGCAGGGGTATTATTTCGTGCAATTGATCGATTATTGCATGTTTTAGGAGTATTGTGATGCTTGATTGAGATCGAATTGAGAAGCTTTGGTTCGAATTTGAAGAATTTTAAGAGTTGGGATTTAAAGGCTTGTTTGGGTTCGATTTTAAGGGGGTTGAATTCGAAAATTTGGGGGTTTTTGTCAAGGGATGTTGATTCTTGCTTGGATAGCTTAATTGACATTTTAGATAAATTATGGTATTTAAGTGGGTTCGAGATTGTGAGATTAGGGTTCGATTTTTGTAGGGCATTCTTGAACAAATTTCGATATTGTCTCATTTATTTCCTTCCCTGCATGTACCCTGCCCCGGGTCTTTTAAGAGGATAATTGTCGTGTGTTGACAATATTTTGAGGGATATGGGTGTGCTTGAGCATAGGTTACATGTTCGTAAATAATTGTGAATTATTTATCGTGTTAGCACATCATTCCTCGGGGCATGGAACTCGAGCAAGGTTTGGCTCGGACTTCGGAGATTTAAGGTACGTGCGACGTACGAGCATTACTATATATATGTGAAATGCATAAGGTGTTTTTGATTGCATTGAATGTTTTGCGTATGGTTATACATATATGTTGATATGGCCAAGGAATGACCCAAATCTTGATATCGCAGCTTGTAGCGTGCGTGACACTAGAGTAGGATGACTCTTACATGATATAAGGGGTACTGGGTTTATATGACTATATTATGAGACATTTGAGATGTCTAGGTTTGTAGAATCATGTATTCTTCGTGAGACATTGAGATGTCTAGGTTCGTAGAATCATGTATTCATTATGAGACATTTGAGATGTCTAGGTATAATGGAAAGCGAGATTATGAAATCAATATTAGATATTGATATATCTATATTTGCATGTATATGAATGTGATGACCAGGGATTATAGGTGTTAATCCCGGAGTATTAATAATCCCTAAAGTGGTTTTACGTGGCGATTTGGGATTTAATCGAGGTGTTGGGCCTTCTGGGCTCGTTTATTTGGGCAGTTGGGATCGTTGGATCCAGAGGTTGAGATTGTATTCACATTACGGTGTAAAACCTAAGAGTTGGGTTTTTAATGTGTCTCGGGATCTCGGGTGCTGGGTGAGCACCGGTAGGGGATTTTGGAGTTAGAGAGAGAGTTTTTGAAAACAGATGATTTTTAAGGAATCATGATGTATTTGTGGGGCTATTAATTTTTCGGGGTATTTTTGCTATAAATACCATTTGAACCCAAGATTTTAGGATTAATTTCATTTTCAGCCCTCATTTTTCCCTCTCTCCCGCGCGCGACCCCTTTCCCGATCTCCCCTGCCTCCGCGCGCAAAAGCGGTGCGCCCGCCGCCGTCCGGCCGCCGCTCGCCGCGTGCGACCTATCACCGCCTTCGTCTCGACGAGGCGCTTCTTTCCCCTCCATCAATTCGTGGTTTCGTCGCGTCCTGGAGTCGAATTTGGCAGAAAGGCGTCGATCCCCAAAAGTTAGGGTTCATCGATTTTGAACGATTTTGCTTCCGATTTTCGTTGGGTAATCTCCCTTACCCCTTGTTCGTCTTTTTCGTGTATTTCCATGCCTTTATTGTGATTTTTTGGTTCGAATTTCTGTTCGAATTTTAGGGCTTGGATTTCGAAATTTTGGGGGTTTTTGGCATGGGTGTTGTTTCTTGCAATTGATGGATTATTGCATGTTTTAAGAGTATTATGATGCTTGATTGAGAAGCTTTGGTTCGAAATTGAAGGATTTTAAGAGTTGGGATTTAAAGGCTTGTTTGGGATCGATTTTAAGGGGGTTGAATTCGAAAAATGGGGAGTTTTTGTCAAGGGATGTTGATTCTTGCTTGGATAGCTTAATTGACATTTTAGATGTATTATGGTATTTTATTGGGTTCGAAATTGTGAGATTAAGGTTCGATTTTTGTAGGGCATTCTTGAACAAATTTCGATTGTCTCATTTATTTCCTTCCCTGCATGTACCCTACCCCGGGTCTTTTAAGAGGATAATTGTCGTGTATTGACAATGTTGTGAGGGATATGGGTGTGCTTGAGCATAGGTTACATGTTCGTAAATAATTGTGAATTATTTATCGTGTTAGCACATCATTCCTCGGGGCATGGAACTCGAGCAAGGCTTGGCTCGGACTTCGGAGATTTAAGGTACGTGCGACGTACGAGCATTACTATATATATGTGAAATGCATAAGGTGTTTTTGATTGCATTGAATGTTTTGCGTATGGTTATACATATATGTTGATATAGCCAAGGAATGACCCAAATCTTGATATCGCCGCTTGTAGCGTGCGTGACACTAGAGTAGGATGACTCTTGCATGATATATGGGGTACTGGGTTTATATGACTATATTATGAGACATTTGAGATGTCTAGGTTTGTAGAATCATGCATTCTTCGTAAGACATTTGAGATGTCTAGGTTCGTAGAATCATGTATTCATTATGAGACATTTGAGATGTCTAAGTTTGTAGACTCATGTATTCATTATAAGACACTTGAGATGTCTAAGTATAATGAAGGAATGGTAAAATAAATGCTAAGGCATTTGAGCTATCTGTGATTGATAGCAAGGTTGTGAAATCAGTATTAGATATTGTGATATCTGTAATTGCATGTTTAATGAATTTGTAATCACTATATGTTGATATTCGAGGATCAGGCATGCGATGTGTAAATCAATGTGTTGATTTACTGATTTATGAGATTTGATGAGTTTGATGTTGTGAGAACAGGGACAGTACACGGAATCCCGGATGAGGATGTTGCCATCCAGGGAGTATCATTTAAATTCATTAGCATTTACCTTTGTTGTAAATTATGAATTTCATTATTATGATTATGGGATTTTGTGTATTGGTATGCTCACCCCGTTGGGGGCTGTCTCTGTTGGGACAGGTGGACAGGTACATCGATGGCTATGGAGCTGAGCTCGAGCTGTTGATTTGAGGTACTCCCAGGATCGTGGTACCAGGGCCTGATGGAGCACGGTATCGTATAGAGTACCTATATATATACACCTGAGGATTTATACATATTCATATTCATGATGCTCGCATGTGAGCACGATTATACTTGTATATGGATTGTATATAAAGGCATGAGCCTTTCTCTCTTTCATTTAAGGTTGCATGCAATTAGGTTGAATTGCTAGAATGATATGAGAGTCATTGGTGTATTATGTGGGTGTTGGAACCCACTTTTGTTGACATATGTGTGGTGTCTTCCCTGGCTGGGAATCTACTTGTATTACTGCTTTCTGTTGAGTATTATGTGTTCCCTGGCCGGGAATTTTGTTATGTGTTGTACTCTGTTTTGGGATAGCTCTATTTATGGGGAGACTCTGCCCAAATTTTTGTAAAAGTTTACAATGTGAAAAGTGGCACCAAGGGGTTGGTAAAGGGCAAACATATGAGTCTTTTATTGACAGGCAATGATTAAGTATCATCAGAGCTTCCCGATTGACATTTTATAGAAAGCATGTACCACACATAGTGGTTAATACACTAATCAAGGTTTTAAGGGCTTGGGGTCCTTACATTAGTGGTATCAGAGCAGTGGTTGCTCATTGGGGCTGTTAAGGGCCTAGGAAGTTATTGATAGCACATATTTATGCATGATGGCATTAATGTTGTATGACATAACACATTGTTTATGTGCTCTTATGATATGAAAAGTGGTATTGCTAACCATTGTGGTTGCAGGAATCGTGTGGAACACGATAGGATGACATTTATGGGGATGTCTGGCACTCCGTGTGTTATGTGCCAAGGAAGCTGGTTTTAAGAAAATCAGATAAAGGGATATTTCCGAGGTAACATGTATTTTACGTTGTCTTGTTGACACATGATGAATGCAAAGTGGTGCATTGAGGTTATGATATATGTTATTGTGCATTGTTTTTGCATATGCATGTCTTGAGTCAAAGTTATCTTAGTAAGGATTTTAATGGCTTATGCTAAAGTCCATATGAAGCGATGAAGAGTCCCGCTTATATGGAGTAGCAACGCTAAAGTCCATTGGAAGCGATGAAGAGTTCCGCTTACATGGAGTAGCAACGCTAAAGTCCAGTGGAAGCGAGGAAGAATTCCGCTTTCCTGGAGTAGCAAGAAGCATTAAAATGTACTAATGATAAGGGCTCAGGATGAAATAAGGATTTAAAGAAGGATATCATGACATTTATTTGTGAAACCATACATTCTCATAATGTGTTTTTATTATGAATTGAATGTGGATGCATAGCGTATATGGCTATTGTTGTTAACCCTGATGGTTGCAGGTTACAGGAAATATGGAGTATAAAAAGGAATGATGATTATACATTCCAGGAGTCCTGCTTATGACAGTGAGAATTTTTATACTTACGCTTGACCGCTAAAAATGTGGAGCGGGCGGGGATGCTCGCTTGCACATGGAGGCGGGGTATTCCATACGAAGCGAGGATGATATACCGCTTGTATGAAGAAGCTTATGCTTGTACCGCTAAAAATGTGGAGCGGGCAGGGATGCTCGCTTGCACATGGAGGCGGGGTATGCCATACGAAGCGAGGATGAGATACCGCTTGTATGAAGAAGCGAGGATGAGATGCCGCTTGTTAGGATGATGATTCATTCCTTTGTGATGACACGGATGATAGCGGTGATGTGTCCCGCTGTGTCGATTTATATTCATTTCTCTATGAGGACACGGTTTATAGCGACGGTTCATTCCGCTATATTTATTGGCGATGGTTCATTCCGCCAGGCGTATTTATAGCGACGGTTCATTCCGCTATATTTATTGGCGATGGTTCATTCCGCCAGGCGTATTTATAGCGACGGTTCATTCCGCTATATCTATTGGCGATGGTTCATTCCGCCAGGTGTATTGATAGCGATGGTTCATTCCGCTATATCTATTGGCGATGGTTCATTCCGCCAGGTGTATTTATAGCGACGGTTCATTCCGCTATATTGATTGGCGATGGTTCATTCCGCCAGGTGTATTGATAGCGATGGTTCATTCCGCTATACTTATTGGCGATGGTTCATTCCGCCAGGTGTATTTATAGCGACGGTTCATTCCGCTATATCTATTGGCGATGGTTCATTCCGCCAGGTGTATTGATAGCGATGGTTCATTCCGCTATATTTATTGGCGATGGTTCATTCCGCCAGGTGTATTTATAGCGACAGTTCATTCCGCTATATTGATTGGCGATGGTTCATTCCGCCAGGTGTATTTATAGCGATGGTTCATTCCGCTATATCTATTGGCGATGGTTCATTCCGCCAGGTGTATTGATAGCGATGCCTCTTTCCGCTACTATGTGGACGATGATTCATACTCAGGTATATAGCGAGGTTTCATGCCACTTATTATATGACGAGGTGTCATGCCGTCGATTCTATAGCGAGGGATTTTGCCGCTATGTACTCAGCACAGGATTTTGCCGCCTTCGAGCGATGGGTGCTGATTACGCACTATTATTGAGCGACGGAGACAGGTATGACGCTATATCACTAGCGATGAGGTATGAGATATTGCTATTTTATTAGCTTTATTGTAGCTGGCATGCATTGATATACATGTTTTATTATGCCTATTTTACTAGCATGTTAGTGGATGACATACGCTGATGTACATGTATCGTCACTAGTTGACAATGTTTTAGATGCCATGAGTTGGCATGTGTCGTCACGGGATGACGATGACGATGGTGTAGGAGATGTCTTATTAGACATGCATCATCGTTACGATGATCGATGCGTTGAGTATACGTATTCAGTAGTATGCCTTGGGTGCCAGTACTGGGCACAAGGTGGTGTGTGCGACACCGATGGACGTGACCCATATACCGAGCGGGTTGCTCGAGGAATGGATGGATGCGCTGTACATGTGATTGTACCGCAGCTTATGTTTGGGGGTAATCATTTTACGAGTGGTGATACCCTAGAAGTATGCTCGTTGGAATGGCTTTTGGCCATGTGATTTGACGACAGGAGTAATCATGGAGGAAAGTACTCGCTTTCTGTCGATGTGACATGTGGTGGACATGGTCACACCACCCTTGAGGGTGTAGGATGGGTCCTAAGGGAGTAGGATCAGGTTATGTTAAGTACATAGGGACATTGGGTTGTCCAGGGTGTATCGGCATTGAGGAATGTTGGATAAAGACCCACTACTCTATTGAGTTTTCTCCCATAGTATGATATACCATGCGGAAACGTCCGTCTTATTGGTAGGTTTGAGGTAAACCTAAAGAGGCAGAGACTAGGTTGTCTGCCGCGTGTGTGTAGCACCATGATGGGCTTGCTAGAGCCGTTACACTGCTCGTTGGAACCAAGTTTGGCAAATCGTAAGGTGATACGATGAGGATTGTGGTGGACTCTAGTAGTCACCATGTCATTGAGGTTAAGGTTGTTCGTGCCTCGCTGAAACGTGTATACGTTTATGTTTAAATCTTGGAGACTTGTCTGGGACAGCTCAGGATGTTGGAGTACCAACAAGAGAGTCATCAGGTTGTTATTGACTCAATCTAAAGGAACCCGTGTATTGGGATACAATGGGTGTTATTGTATCCAGTTTTTCCGGACGATGGTTCGAGACTTGTGGATCTCGAGTTCGATGGCATTTCCCTTGCGAGGAAGGAGGTAGTATTATACCTATTTGGGAATCTTTGAAAGATTCGGTAAGTTGGTACAAGTGGTGTTGATTTTGGGAATCACACCGTGTATTGTTAATCGTCGATTTTCATCCTCCACTGAGTAAGGAATGACTCAGAATTGACGGTTGTGTTTGGGGCTTAGGGATATGTGGTAGATACCCGAGCCGAGTGCATTAAGTATGCATGTGATGTCAGTGCTTAGGCAGGTATACCGGTGAGTATACGGATGCCAGTTATTGATTTCCTCTCTGTTAAGCATAGAGTTATGCTATTTTTGGATGGTTAAATCTCTGATGTGAGATATGGAACACCTTGAGATTGGGAATCTCCATGGCACGATGATTATGAGGAATGATCGTGAAGTTAGTTGACTCCCTTGAGGAGGGATTTTCTTGTGAGGGTTAAGGTATTTCCCTTATTGGTGTTTTCCTTCGAGTTATGCGACAGCCTTCCCAAGTTTGGATTGTTAAATCCGAGGATTTTCAAGGGATGGCAGGATTTCGGATTGGTTGAGTGTCGCTGACGACACAAGCGTTGAGGATGCAATGGGTTTATTGCATGCCCCTTAAGAAATTTAAACTCTGCGGAGTCTCGGTTGTTATTTATGATCAGAACGTGATTCTTGGAACATCCGGAGGTGGACATCTTGTGAGATGTCTTTTCTTTGAATTTGTGGCCGTGAGTTGCCCAAATTAAGTTGCAATGAGGCGACTACTCCTTCGATGGAGGAAGTTTGAAAGTGGAAACCAGGTTTGGTATGTGTACACCGTGGTTGTACTAGTGTTTCCTTCGTAACGATGTATGTTAGACATCGTGAGTCTTGATAGAGATGTCATGGAATGATATCTACGATAGAATCAGGAGCGATTCGAATCCTTGCAGTTTCAGTTGACTAACTGCTTTTGGACTGTTAGCGTTGAGTTGTGCTGACGCTCTTCGACGTTATGATGGATTTGGAAGTCTATTCCACTCCAGAGTTTGACACGAGGTCAACGTTCTTACGGTTGAGGTGTCATTCAGGATGTGTTCGTACTGTTGTATTAGATCAAAGGATGACTGTCCGATCTACAGTCGTAAGTATTGGTTGATTTGCAGTCATGAGAGGCTGACTTCTGGGATGACCCGCATCGAGGTACGTTTTACCTCTTGGGTGTTATGTTGGTTATGGTATGTCGCTCTGTTTCAGAGATTAGATGAGAGGTAAGTATCCTCGCGTTTATTAATACGATTCTGATATGGTCAGGAATCGATGTTATGGCTTCATGTTGTTGTGCAGCCTGGGTGTTACGTGATACACCAGTGCTAATTTCGAGGACGAAATTCTTTTAGTGGGGGATATTGTGATGACCAGGGATTATAGGTGTTAATCCCGGAGTATTAATAATCCCTAAAGTGGTTTTACGTGGCGATTTGGGATTTAATCGAGGTGTTGGGCCTTCTGGGCTCGTTTATTTGGGCAGTTGGGATCGTTGGATCCAGAGGTTGAGATTGTATTCACATTACGGTGTAAAACCTAAGAGTTGGGTTTTTAATGTGTCTCGGGATCTCGGGTGCTGGGTGAGCACCGGTAGGGGATTTTGGAGTTAGAGAGAGAGTTTTTGAAAACAGATGATTTTTAAGGAATCATGATGTATTTGTGGGGCTATTAATTTTTCGGGGTATTTTTGCTATAAATACCATTTGAACCCAAGATTTTAGGATTAATTTCATTTTCAGCCCTCATTTTTCCCTCTCTCCCGCGCGCGACCCCTTTCCCGATCTCCCCTGCCTCCGCGCGCAAAAGCGGTGCGCCCGCCGCCGTCCGGCCGCCGCTCGCCGCGTGCGACCTATCACCGCCTTCGTCTCGACGAGGCGCTTCTTTCCCCTCCATCAATTCGTGGTTTCGTCGCGTCCTGGAGTCGAATTTGGCAGAAAGGCGTCGATCCCCAAAAGTTAGGGTTCATCGATTTTGAACGATTTTGCTTCCGATTTTCGTTGGGTAATCTCCCTTACCCCTTGTTCGTCTTTTTCGTGTATTTCCATGCCTTTATTGTGATTTTTTGGTTCGAATTTCTGTTCGAATTTTAGGGCTTGGATTTCGAAATTTTGGGGGTTTTTGGCATGGGTGTTGTTTCTTGCAATTGATGGATTATTGCATGTTTTAAGAGTATTATGATGCTTGATTGAGAAGCTTTGGTTCGAAATTGAAGGATTTTAAGAGTTGGGATTTAAAGGCTTGTTTGGGATCGATTTTAAGGGGGTTGAATTCGAAAAATGGGGAGTTTTTGTCAAGGGATGTTGATTCTTGCTTGGATAGCTTAATTGACATTTAGATGTATTATGGTATTTTATTGGGTTCGAAATTGTGAGATTAAGGTTCGATTTTTGTAGGGCATTCTTGAACAAATTTCGATTGTCTCATTTATTTCCTTCCCTGCATGTACCCTACCCCGGGTCTTTTAAGAGGATAATTGTCGTGTATTGACAATGTTGTGAGGGATATGGGTGTGCTTGAGCATAGGTTACATGTTCGTAAATAATTGTGAATTATTTATCGTGTTAGCACATCATTCCTCGGGGCATGGAACTCGAGCAAGGCTTGGCTCGGACTTCGGAGATTTAAGGTACGTGCGACGTACGAGCATTACTATATATATGTGAAATGCATAAGGTGTTTTTGATTGCATTGAATGTTTTGCGTATGGTTATACATATATGTTGATATAGCCAAGGAATGACCCAAATCTTGATATCGCCGCTTGTAGCGTGCGTGACACTAGAGTAGGATGACTCTTGCATGATATATGGGGTACTGGGTTTATATGACTATATTATGAGACATTTGAGATGTCTAGGTTTGTAGAATCATGCATTCTTCGTAAGACATTTGAGATGTCTAGGTTCGTAGAATCATGTATTCATTATGAGACATTTGAGATGTCTAAGTTTGTAGACTCATGTATTCATTATAAGACACTTGAGATGTCTAAGTATAATGAAGGAATGGTAAAATAAATGCTAAGGCATTTGAGCTATCTGTGATTGATAGCAAGGTTGTGAAATCAGTATTAGATATTGTGATATCTGTAATTGCATGTTTAATGAATTTGTAATCACTATATGTTGATATTCGAGGATCAGGCATGCGATGTGTAAATCAATGTGTTGATTTACTGATTTATGAGATTTGATGAGTTTGATGTTGTGAGAACAGGGACAGTACACGGAATCCCGGATGAGGATGTTGCCATCCAGGGAGTATCATTTAAATTCATTAGCATTTACCTTTGTTGTAAATTATGAATTTCATTATTATGATTATGGGATTTTGTGTATTGGTATGCTCACCCCGTTGGGGGCTGTCTCTGTTGGGACAGGTGGACAGGTACATCGATGGCTATGGAGCTGAGCTCGAGCTGTTGATTTGAGGTACTCCCAGGATCGTGGTACCAGGGCCTGATGGAGCACGGTATCGTATAGAGTACCTATATATATACACCTGAGGATTTATACATATTCATATTCATGATGCTCGCATGTGAGCACGATTATACTTGTATATGGATTGTATATAAAGGCATGAGCCTTTCTCTCTTTCATTTAAGGTTGCATGCAATTAGGTTGAATTGCTAGAATGATATGAGAGTCATTGGTGTATTATGTGGGTGTTGGAACCCACTTTTGTTGACATATGTGTGGTGTCTTCCCTGGCTGGGAATCTACTTGTATTACTGCTTTCTGTTGAGTATTATGTGTTCCCTGGCCGGGAATTTTGTTATGTGTTGTACTCTGTTTTGGGATAGCTCTATTTATGGGGAGACTCTGCCCAAATTTTTGTAAAAGTTTACAATGTGAAAAGTGGCACCAAGGGGTTGGTAAAGGGCAAACATATGAGTCTTTTATTGACAGGCAATGATTAAGTATCATCAGAGCTTCCCGATTGACATTTTATAGAAAGCATGTACCACACATAGTGGTTAATACACTAATCAAGGTTTTAAGGGCTTGGGGTCCTTACAATGAACTTGGAATCATTCATTATTGATATTTGAGAATCAGGCATGCGATGTGTAAATCAATGTGTTGATTTACTGATTTTGAGATTTGATGAGTTTGATGATTGTGAGGACAGGGACATTACACGGAATCCCGGATGAGGTTGCCATCCAGGGAGTATCATTTAAATTCATTAGCATTTACCTTTGTTGTAAATTATGAATTTCATTATTATGATTATGGGATTTTGTGTATTGGTATGCTCACCCCGTTGGGGGCTGTCTCTGTTGGGACAGGTGGACAGGTACATCGATGGCTATGGAGCTGAGCTCGAGCTGTTGATTTGAGGTACTCCCAGGATCGTGGTACCAGGGCTTGATGGAGCACGGTATCGTATAGAGTACCTATATATACACCTGAGGATTTATACATATTCATGATGCTCGCATGTGAGCACGATTATACTTGTATATGTATTGTATATAAAGGCATGAGCCTATCTCTCTTTCATTTAAGGTTGCATGCAATTAGAAGTTGAATTGCTAGAATGATATGAGAGTCATTGGTGTATTATGTGTGGTGTCTTCCCTGGCTGGGAATTTACTTGTATTGCTGCTTTCTGTTGAGTATTATGCTTTCCCTGGCCGGGAATTTTGTTATGTGTTGTACTCTTTTTTTTGGGATAGCTCTATTTATGGGGAGACTCTGCCCAAATTTTTATAAAAGTTTACAATGTGAAAAGTGGCACCAAGGGGTTGGTAAAGGGCAAACATATGAGTCTTTTATTGTCAGGATGATGATCTTATAACATTGAGTATTACAGGAAATTTTGTAATTGACAGGCAATGATTAAGTATCATCAGAGCTTCCCGATTGACATTTTATAGAAAGCATGTACCACACATAGTGGTTAATACACTAATCAAGGTTTAAGGGCTTGGGGTCCTTACAAACCCGATGCTCGACGAGGACCAAATAAATGTTGGCATTTGTATACACACACTGGTATACATGCCTAAGTACCAACACAATATGCATACTCAATGCAATCGACTCGGGTATCTCCAATCATACCCAAAGTCTCAAAACCAACTGTCAATCCCCAGCTATTCTCACCTCGCGGAGAATAATGATTGGTAGTCCAACGACCAATGGTGTGATTCCAACATCAACACCACACAAACCGACTCATTGAACCTCCCAAAGATTCACAACCGGTAGGTATATCAATACTGCTTTCCTCATAAGGAAAGTGTCATGAATTCATGACCCTCCAACCTCGAACCATCGTTCGGAAAATTGGATATATTTAGACCAAAATATATATCCCGAAACCAACAAATACATAACCGATTCAGAATAGTGCATCCTTGCAACTATTACCAATCCAAAACCCGTATACACAACGTAACTCATTCTAACAATGCTCTGTACTAATACCGTAGTACTCCACAATCTCGAGCATTTCCCCGGAGACGTCTCCTCGAACGTCTCATCGAAAGGTAAGAAATCCATTATTCGGTCCAACCGTAAGTAATCCTTAAAGCATACAACGCAGCGGAATAAAATTTTAATGGAATACTAAACCGCGGATCTATACATAGGAAATCATATCGGATAAAGGAATACAAAAGTCTCACCCTTGTAGCGTGTTTGAGCAGATTCCACGGAGCAGCACCACGTCCAACGTCTCCTTCGAGTCACTAGCAAAACTTGTCTAGTTTTGCCTCAACGGTATCCACACGATCAAATCGGGTGAAGGGATAGTTTAAGAACAAGTTGCTAGACAAGTTCTTAAACCGGAACAAGAAACACACTCGATTCTAAATCGAAAAGATGGCACAAACTCACCACAACTCACTTCGGCTATGAAGAAGCCGAGAGAGATTGGAGAGGAGGCGGCCGAACTTGCTTTGTGTGTAGTTTGGAATGAATGATATGAATTGTGTTGTCTAACAATTAATTATACCATGTTATTAAAAGGGCTTAATTAAGTTCAAGACTTTCTTAAAGTTTTATGGGCCCAAACCCATGATTTAATTAAAACCTTTTAATCACTTAATTAAGACTCTTCTTAATTAATTAATTCATCCAATGAATTTAATTTCCCTTCTCGATTTAATCTTTTGTGCGACCCGATAGGATCTTGTAATGTTGGCAGTGACATAAAATCTCATTTTACGTTACAAGCAAAGAGCGGTGTCTAGCAACACATCAAGGCTACCCAAATTACAAGAATGTCAATGACTCGACATAACCTTTAGAACTTGTGATAATATTAACCATGTAACTTAATCCCTTTGTCCTTTGTGTTTAGATTGAACACGAGTCATGGAATAGTCATACTCGTATATTCAATCTTTATTTGATCCCCAAGTAGAACTAGAATAAACGAATAAGCTCGATATCTCATATCGACTCATTCGAGCATGGCCATGCATTTTAGTTCTCACTTGATCAAGGGCCAAACACATCTCCTGTTATATAGGAGGGACAAATCCTATCTCGATCAGTCAACATCCCTCTACATAATTCGTAGTGTATCCAATAGTCGCCTTTATAGTTTACCCTGTTACGGGTAACGTTTGACGATATCAAGATACATAACTCCTTATGTTGGGATCTCTGATGATCACAAGTCGTAAGGATTACATACATTATTATCACTATGAGAATTGCATATGACGATCATATAACTATCCATGTTGCATTCTCATGGTGGGTCTATCCAGTACATCGTTCTCTAACATGTACCCATATGTTGATTTGATATCACATATCAATGAACAATTCATCGATCAACACATACTAGTCTCTACGTATTATCATTATCCATATTCATGATAATACTTGACTAGGGACATCTTTAAGAATAATACAATATTTATTCTAAGGACATTAACATATATATTAATTCACATTGCACAGTTAAAAGAATAATATATAATAATGAATTGCCATTCATTTAATCATAAACATTGTATGTCAAAACAATCATCTAATGACTTGTCTTAGGGCATATCCCAACACCAACACATGTAATGCTTACCATGGCTGGTTCGCAATCAACCCACGACCGATACCACATGTCTCCATGACAATACAATCCAAATCTCTCCATGAGATAAAATCAATATAGTAGTGTTACCCCACTAACTATATCCCACAATTCCAATTGTGACTCCTATTGCATTCTGTATGCAAGGATGCTCAACCAGAGCTAACAACGACTTGTTGACACTCGTGTTGGTACTCCCAACAAAATTGAGATGTCCCGGTATAAGTCCCTCAAAACATTCGACGTAAAAACGTCTCCGTATATCCTGCCTCGAACCTTATGCCACAAAGAGACTACCAAGTCTACCATAAGTCCTCATCGTATCATCATACGATTCACCAAACTCGGTCCCAGCGTGAAGTATAATGGCTCCAACAAGCACACTATATCACTGCCACGATATCTGGCTAGCAATCGCTGCCTCCATAGGCTTATACCAAGCCTACCAACGTATCATATGTTCCACTTCGTATACCACACCGTAACATCCATTTAGAGTCGTGGGTCATCACCCAATATTTCTCTAAAACATCAAGCACTATGGACATCCCGGTGTCCTTACTCAACCACAAAGCAAACCTAATTCCGTAGGATTTATTCCAGATCCTCAGGGGTGGGTGTGATCATGTCCACCACATGTCACCTCGGTATAAGCAAGTAGTTTCCTCAATAACTACTCCTTCTACCAGTCACTTGGCCATAGCCATTCTAACGAGTATACCCAAAGGTACCACTACTTGTAAAATATTCACCTCAAATATGTGCTGCGGTACGCTTCCTATACGGCGCACCCAATAATTCTTCGAGCAACCTGCTCGGCATAATGGTCTCGTCAACTAGTGACCCAGACACTACCCTGTGCTCACCATCGGCACTCAAACCATACTACTAAATACACATACATAAATGTATTATTCATCGAAACGACGCTACACGTCTACATAGAACATTCACTTTGTCATCGTCATCCCGTGACGGTACATGTCAACGTATGACATCCAAAATAACATCGTCAACTCGTGACGGTACATGTCGATACACGACATCCATAATCTCATCGTCAAACACGTGACGATATATGTATATCAATAATGCTAATAAAACAGTAATTTACCATACCTCATCGCTAACAAGATAGCGGTATACCTGTATCCATCGCCCATAGTGGTTCGCAAGCAGCACCCATCGCTATAAGGCAGCGTGATCCCGTGCTACGTACATAGCGGCATAACCCATTACTATAGAATCAGCGGCATAAATCATGGCTATAGATATCCGACGGCATCGCCATAGGATTAGCGGAATGTACCATCGCTAAATAGATACCCGGCGGTATAAACCATCACCAATAGAATAGCGGAATGAACCATCTCTATGAATACCCGGCGGCATAAACCATCGCCAATAGAATAGCAGAATGAACCATCGCTATGAATACCCAGTGGCATAAACCATCGCCAATAGAATAGCGGAATGAACCATCGCTATGAATACCCGGTGGCATAAACCATCGCCAATGTAATAGCCGATCCCTAGTCTTGTTACAGCATTGTATTTTAATGCACCCCGCATGTCATGACCGCGGCACTAATACGCCTCGCTTCGACATATCAGCGGCATTGAATAACCTCGCTCAAATGCGACGCGGAAAGTATTCTATCATCGCATCAAGTGACAGCGGCAAAGCATTTAAATCATCACTCGTCCATAACAACGACTCATGTGATGTTCACCAAGCATCCAACCTATACATGCAATACAATGCATAATCCATATCCCAATATACATCACTATGAGTGTATTTTAATGCACCTCGCTTCAAATGTGACATGCGGCAATACCCTCGCTTCAACATTTAGCGGCAAAGCATTAAATCACCACTCCAATATATATGCAACCACAATGAGCGTATTTTAATGCACCTCGCTTCAAATGTGACATGCGGCAATACCATCACTTCAACATTTAGCGGCAAAGCATTAAAATCATCACTCCAATATATATGCAACCACAATGAGTGTATTTTAATGCACCTCGCTTCAAATGTGACATGCGGCAATACCCTCGCTTCAACATTTAGCGGCAAAGCATTAAAATCATCACTCCAATATACGTGCAACCACAATGAGTGTATTTTAATGCACCTCACTTCAAATGTGACATGCGGCAATACCCTCGCTTCAACCTTTAGCGGCAAATCATTAAAATCATCACTCCAATATACATGCAACCACAATGTATAATCCATAATCCAATATACATCGCCATGAGTGTATTTTAATGCACCTCGCTTCAAATGCGACATGCATAATTTTACCATCGCTTCAACATTTAGTGGCAAAGCATTAGAATCATCACTCCAATATATATGCAACCACAATGCATAATTCATGATGTATATAAAATACATGTTACCGTTTGGTGCACATCAATCCTGACCTTAGCCATCCATGCCAAAGCGTCCCTACAGGAACGATTCCAAACCATGAGCATATAGTAATCCATAGTCACCACAATATGATTATAAAGGGTAAATGCATAAACCATAAGTACAAAGTACTTCCTGTATCCCAATGCATTTCAAAATGCTCCCTTTGGTTGTCCCTGTACCACAACTCACAATCAGAATCAACAGATTACATTATGATTTCATAGATGTCAAGACATATAATTGTTCCATTATGATCACATATCATAAACGCACATAAGTAGAATAGTTGTGTCACACAACACTAACTATCATCATGCATAATTATGTGCTACTCATTTCCATCTATATTTTCATAGGCCCTCATCAGCCCCAATGAGCAAACCACTGCTCTAATACCACTAATGTAAGAACCTCCGTGCCCTTAACCCGTTATTAGTGTATTAACCCTAGCATTTAGTGCATGTAATCATACGTGTAGGGGAAAAACCACTTGTCATCATAGCAAATCATGCCAATAATAAATTCTTTACATTATTCCATATAATGTCTAATTTCCCCCAACCAAGTCCACATATATATCATGCACCAATATAATACACTACCATGTCTCAGTTCATTTAGCAATTCAATAAATAATTGCATGCAACTCGTAAATGAAGAGAGAAATGCCCTTGCCTTTTATACATACCATATACACATAATAGTGCTCACATGCGAGCATCGAATAAGTACATGTGTATCAAATATATAAAACATCGTGCTCAATACCGTCAGTGGTACTTCGATCCTGGAAGCACTTCCAATCCATAGCTCGAGCTCAACTTGAAAGCCATCGATGTACCTAATCACCTGCCCCAACAGAGACAGCCCCCACACGGGGTGAGCATACCAATAACTCAAATCCAATAAACACATTATCACAATTCATAATGTACACAATGTAAAGACTATAAATAATGAAAGACACTCCCCGGATGGCATCAACCTCATCGGGATTCCCTGTGCTGTTCCTGTTCTCAAAATAACCGAAACCATCAAATTCCCAAATGCCAGTTAATCATTACATTGATTAACTAATCCGTTTGCCACGTACCGATACCATAATCAATAACATCAAATCATTAAACAATGATTGCAGATTTCCATATTATCTCTTTAATAGTCCCATAATTCTATTTCACCGCTCGCTCTACGATAGCGACATTCCAATCTCACGCATGCTCGATAGCAGTGGCGTCATAACCGATGTTCGCTCAAAGGCGACAACATACCAATCATTGCTCGCTCAAGGGCGGCACCATATGATTCCCAATATTTATCCATTTATTGCAATTTAATGTACCATGCATTCAACAATTGCAATTTTATAAAAGGGCTATGCTCGTACGTTATACGTACCTTATAATTCCGTAGTTTGAATCCAATCCTGCCTTGGTCCCGTGACCGATGAATTATGTGCTAAACATGATTAATAATCCACAATTAAATTCAAGCATGCAGCACGTTCACAAACCTCAATTATATCGTCATCCATGACGATTAACCATTTCAAAAGACCCTGGGTGAAGCATGCATCGAAAACTCAACACGAAATTATTCCCCAAAAACAGACACTGGCGATCGGTCGCTTCACCCCAGGAGATCAATCGCCTCGCAAAAATGGCATGGGCGATCGATCGCTCCATTCCAGCGATCGGTCCCTCTCAGTGTTTTTGGCTACTGCCTCATGGTAATCAATCGCTTCCTTTGAGGCGGTCGATCGCCTCACTGTTCATCTTCTTTAAAATTTCACCAAAGTCGCGGCGATCGATCGGCCCGCCCTAGGGATCGATCGCCTCGACCTGTAACAGCCAAAAAATGATATTTTTCTTGCAAAATTTTCCCCAACAACAATCCTCACACCCCATACAACATAAATCCTTAACAAGGGACTATAAATCAACCCCAAAACATAACAACCCAAAAATCTTTAAAAACCAATTTCTTAAACCCAACTCAAAACCTTCCCAAACATAACAATAAAACTATCAAATCGAAGATAAATGCGAGGGGATGGATAATACCTTATTATCTTCGAGAAATTTGGCTCCCAAGTTGAGCCTCCATCGACTTTTCATCAAGTGAGAAAAGAGGGAAGGGTTGGGGAAATGGGGGGGGGGGGGGGGAGGGTAGCGCTGGTGAGGGTGAGAGAAATGATATCCAAATGACTGAATACCGAGTCCACTTGGTATATATAGTACCAAAACTCCAAAATCCCGAGTCATCCACAAATACATCATGACTCATTAAAAATCATATGTTTTCAATAATTATCTCTCCAACCTCAATTCCCATTAACAGCCCTAGTACAAGGTACTCCGGACCCCAGATCCCACCAAAGACCAAATTCCAAGGTTATCACCACGATGAGAATACAATCTCAACCCTTGGATCCAACACTCCAAATACAGGATTTAAAATCCCCGGGAGTCCCAAAACCGCAATTAATTTATAACTGCCACAATTAAAATCCATTAAGGATCATTACCACTCCGGGATTAACACCATTTATTCCCGGGCATCACAATGTATAATTTGGTACATATGCTACCTAATCGTATATTTGTGTAATTGTAGGTGGAATCGAACAAATCGAGCTAACTAAGGTGAATAAAGGTCAAGAAAATCTTTGGAGCTAATAAGGACTCAATGTAGATCAAGAAAAATGCTAAAAATGTAATTCTAGTTAAAGTGATCGACCGCATGAAGGAGGCGATCGATTGCCTTTGGACAGAAAGTTGAGCAAAAAAAATTACGCTGCAGCGATCGATCGCGAGAAAAGAGGCGATCAATCGCCAAACCTTACTGGAGCAAAGCGATCGTTCGCAAGAAAAGAGGCAATCGACCGCCTAAGGAATTTCGCCGAAAAAAATAAGCTAGCTATCGATCGCTATGGCGATCGGTCGCCAGCTGAGTTTTGGAAAGTGTGGAGACTTGATTTCTTTCCTTTCCACATGGATTCTACCCTACTCCATTAGCTCCCTACCTCTTTATACTCGAAAAATCAGTCTCTTTGAGGGAGAATTCAGACCTTAGAACATATTTTTTAATTTTTAGAATAATTTATCTTCCAATTTTTGTAAAGACGCTCGAAGAACGAAGACGGAATCAACAAGCCGGAATCGTGCTTCACTTTAGTAACTTTCTTTTCTATTGATTGTTTGATGTTTTTAATACAATTTTTGTTAGTTTTAGATTTAGTTATGCAAGGTTAAACACTTTGATTCTTGGTTGAGGGATACTTGCCTTTGGAAAAAAAATACTTGTGAAAATTTTGTTTGATTGTTGAATTTTTAATTCAATTTCAATTTGTTTTCAGATTATGATTCTTATGATTGTTGTATTTGTTTGATAGATTGATCACCTAGTAATCATGTACACTATCTAATGCTAATTGAGAAGAAACTAAGATTGATAATTACCTATGTTGGTGTTATTAAATTCTTAGGAAAAACGAGATGATGATTAATTCTAATTGCTGTAGTTTTTATTGATTAGATTCATCAAACTTACTTGTTTTGAAACTATCATTGATTTAATCTTAACGGCTGTAGTTTTTGTTAAAGATTTGATAAGAGTCGAATTGAATGCTGTTTTCTTTTTTACCACGATTTAGGTAAGTAAGGAATTAAGTTTTCAATTGATGAATAATTGAATGAATTCATAAGTTTAGTAATTTGATGATCAAGAGAATAATTTCCAAAGGTAAAGTTGACCAAAAAACCAAGAATTGCTTTTTAATCTTGATAAACTAGTTAATTGTTTGCTTTCGTTTAATTTAGTTATAGTTAAAGAAATTTGATAACCCCCTATTTTGATACTTGTTAGAATAAAAGTATTCACTTCCCTGTGGGATCGATCCCTACTCACGCTACTACATATTTACTGCTTTTAACTTGAGAGGGTTAATTTGGGCGTACGCGATAAACGCTACCAAATGATGATAATGTATGATCTTATATGTAATTACCTGATTTATATGTGATATTTGATTTCTTATGTGATATTGGATTCCTTACGTGACTTTCATAAAATATATTGACTTTCACATGAGATTGCATGACATATTGAGTTGCATATGTCATATGATGCATAGATGATTCATTGGGCATATCATATTAATATTTCTACTTCTTTGATACCCTTTGATTATGATTGAGATCTATAGTGTCATGGGGACACTGGGCATGACTGTGACGGGCAGTCTAGGTAGTAACTGTAGTCACGCGCGGATGCTGGGCACATCACAAAATGATTCTCCTAGCGCAATGTGTGTGTGTCGCCACCTTTGCTCGAGCTTGATATTGATTGATGATACCTTTCTTTGAACTCCGATATTTGGTATCTTGAGATTCGATTCTTTGTACCCATTTATACATCGCATTCATTCATGGTATGCATTGCATGATACTTTGTGATTATTGACGTGATTTTATTTATTTCTCGTACTTGGGTACCGGGTTGTGGGGGCAGTCATGTCTTTTGTTGTTCTGACATAGTAGGATTTGCAGGAGGACAGAGTTCTGATGCTTATAGTAAAGCATCTAGGGATAACCAAGCTCAGAGATGAGTGAGCTTAGGTTTATGCATGATATCTTAATCCCAGTAGTACTATTTAACCTTTTAAGAAAATAAATTTATCGAGGTATGCCCCGCGTATGTTGTATTTGAGATATGACATTCCAAAGACTTTACTTGTCATGTTGAATGATGAATACTGTATTATCTCTTAACTGAATACATAAATATATTTTCAGTATCATTATATATGTATCATAAAAAAGCGAAACAATTTTAGGGCCATTTGATAAGAAATTTTAAACTAATCTCCCGATGTTTACATAAATTAATCATTATGTTATAATTAAACACATGATTAGGACCGGACTCTCACACTTGGCTGGAAACTAGAGAGGAGATGTGGACTGACAGTGCAGTAGACTACACCTTCTTTGGTTTGAGAGTGTTTGGATGTCCAACCTACATGCAATTTTCTAGTGAAGAGAGATTCAAGCTTGATGCAAAGTCTAGACAATGCATTTTTCTGGGCTAGCAGAAAGGAGTGAAAGGTTACTAGCTTTGGGAAGGTTGTCATTAGTAGAGACGTGTTATTTGCTGAAAAATGCATGCTACAATGTACTTGGGAAAAAAGAGGAGTCATTTGTCTAGAAATAGACACATTTGACGTGTTTAATTTTTAATGATTAGGTATATTTTGATGGTTAACTTGATATATATTACCTAATCACATATTTGCTTGACAGTTACGTGGAAATGTAGAAATAAAGCTAAATGATGATATATAGATGCAAATGAACCAAAAGAAATAAAAAACAAATCTAAGGTAGCACACTTGGCGCCTTCACACCAATGTGTCACACTACTTTATCAAAGAATCAGTATTTTGGGACAGAACCATTGGCGTCTTCATGCCATTCCTTGGCGCCTTCACGCTACGAAGAATCCTGCAATTTTTGGAAGCTTGATTTTACCATCTTTGAAGGATTTTGACCTATCTCTTCAGCCTTCATAATTATAAACTCGATATTTCAGACTTATTGTTGAGAATGTAGAGTAGAGATACATTGGATAGCTTAGTTTTAGACCTAGATAATTTTGCTTTAATATTGTAGAAAAAGATAAACACAAAGGCATGTTTGATGACCTCGACTAGTGGAGATCCAAATAGTTTTCTTTACCTTGCTTTTATTTAATGCTGTCTAAAATAATTTTAATTTTTTTATTTAATTATGCATATGTAAGGACCCCCATGCCCTTAACCCGTTATTAGTGTATTAACCCTTGCCATTAGTGCATACAATCATGTTATCAGGGGGAATAGATTACATGCAACCCTAGCATGAAATACCATTTATAAAATTTCTTTACATTATTCGTATAATGTCTAAACTTTCCCCAACCATAATCCATAAACATAACATGCACCTTTATACATACACTAACATGCTCTCAATTCATTTTTGCAACTCAAAAATAACTGCATGCAACACGTAAATAAAAAGAGAAAGGCCCTTGCCTTCTTTATACAACCCATATACACATGATAGTGCTCACATGGGAGCATCGAATAAGTATACGTGTATCCAATGTATAAAGTATCATGCTCAATACCGTCACTAGTACTTCGATCCTGGAAGCACCTCAAATCCATAGCTCGATCTCAGCTCCAAAGCCATCGATGTACCTAATCACCTGCCCCAACAGAGAGCCCCCACACGGGGTGAGCATACCAATATCCCAAATAAAAAGTACAATATTACATTTCATAATTTACATAAGTAAATGTTATGAATATTAAAAGACACTCCCTGGATGGCATCATCCTCATCCGGGATCCCCTGTGCTGTTCATGTTCTCAAAATAACTGAAACCATCAAATTCCCAATGCCAGTTAATCGTTACATTGATTAACAATCCATTTGCAACGTACCGATATCATAATCAATAATATCAAATCATTAAACAATGATTAATGGTATTCCATATATCTCACTTATGGTTTCATAGTTCCATCTCATCGCTCGCTCTACAATAGCGGCATTTTATCCTCATGCATGCTCAACAGCAGTGGCGTCATATCCGATGTTTGCTCAAAGGTGACAACATACCAATCATTGCTCGCTCAAAAGCGGCACCATATAACTCCCAATGTCTATCCAATTATTGCAATATAATGTACCATGCATTCAACAATTGCAATTACAAAAAGGGCTATGCTCGTACGTTATACGTACCTTATAATTCCATAGTTCGAGTCCAACCTTGCCTGATCCCACGACCCGATGAATTATGTGCTAACACACAAATAACTCATAATCAAACATAAGCATGCAACCACTTGCCCAAGCACGTTTACAACCTCCAAAAATATCGTAAATCCATGACGATTTACCAATATAAAAGACACAGGTCAAGCATGCATAATACCCAAAATATTCCATTTGCAAGTTCAAGAGTTAACCAATTACTCAATCGAGTATTCCATTTTCTTATTAAAATTTGGCTCCAACTATTTCATTTAAAGGCAAAGCATTCCCATTGGAATGTAGGCATCGCCTCGAAAATCGGCTAATTAAACCTCGATTCCAAAATCACAACATTTTCCAAAATTTCTGAAAAAAACATCAACCTTCGAGGATTCTTTTCAATGTCACTAGGTAACGAGCCTTGTGCTCACCCGGATAGGATGGTTGCTAACTGCCCACTTGTACTTCCAAATTCTTTATTCACGCCTCATGATTATTCATCCTTGTTTCGATCAATGTCATGAACTTGGTTAATAGCTCCTCCATGTGTAAGGCCTCGCTACCTTGTGGATTAAGTGCATTAAGAAAGCTAAACATGCATTCATCAGAGTATAAGGGTTCATGCTGATGTCTTGAGCTTAAGGATTACATTGCCAAAATAAAATTTCCAAAAATGAATTAATTACATTCCCATCAAAATGAATGTAAGTCTATAGATTTACTCTACCCTGTGTAGAAACTATACAAAAGAATTCATGTCTTGCTATACCAGTAGCACTCCTCACACAGCTCACAACATCAAACCGGCCTTAGCCCTCCATGCCAAAATGCACCTACAAGAACAACCCCCAAACCATGAGCATATAATAATCCATGTTCACAACAAAATGATTATAATGAGTAAATACATAAACCGTAAATACAAAGCACTACCTGTATTTCAATGCATTTAAAACGCTCCATTTGGTTGTCTTTGTACCACAACTCATAATCATAATAGATGGATTATATTACGCTTCCACAAATGTCATGACATATAACCATTCCATCAATACCAATAACCAATCCCTAGTCTCGTTATAACAGTGTATTTTAATGCACCGTGCTTGTCATGACCGTGGCACTAATACCCTCGCTTCGACATATCAGCTGCATCGAATAACCTCGCTTTAATGTGAGAGCGGCATGCACCATCACTTCAACATATTAGCGGCAAATATTATTTCCTCGCTACGATATGACAGCGGCAAGTATTCTGTTATCGCTTCAAATGACAGCGACAAAGCATTTAAAATCATCATTCGAATATAGCAACGACTCATGGGATCTGCATCAAGCATTCAACATATATATATGCAACCACCATGCATAATCCAATATCTATATGCAACCACAATGCATAATTCAATATGTATCTAAAATACATGTTACCGTTTGCTGCCAGTACGTCTCTCTACGTACCTTTCCAAAATATGGGATGTGTGTTGGACTTTATCCCCTTCGTTGTGTTGCCACCTGGGAAGGCTCTACTGTGATGTTCGGGGATTAACGGTGTTAATCCCGGTGTGGTAATGATCCTTTGAGGATTTTATTTGTGGTAATTATGAATTAATTCTGGTTTTAGGACTCCCGGGGATTTTAAATCCGGTATTTGGAGTCATTGGATCCAAGGGATGAGATTGTATTCTCGTCGTGGTGATGACCTTGAAATTTGGCCTTTGGTGGGATTTGGGGTCCGGAGTACTTTGTACTGGGGCTGGTAATGGGAATTTGAGATTGGGAGGTACTTTGTTTTGGAAACAGATGATTTTTAATGAGTCATGATGTATTTGTGGAAGGATTGGTATTTTCGAGTTTTGGTACTATATATACCAAGTAGACTCGGTATTCCGTCATTTGGCACGGAACCCTTCCCTCTCTTCTCTCTCTCTTCGCCCAAAGCCCTTTTCCCCCCCATTTCCCCTCTTCTTCCCTTGGAGGAAATTGTTGGTAGCTTGGCTCGGAGCAAGATTTCTCGAAGATAATCAGGTATTAATCTTCCCCTCGCCTTTGTCTTCGATTTGGTAGTGGTATTTTAGAGTTTGGATGGGTTTTGAATTGGTTATGGAATTTGGGGGTTTTTGAGAAAAAATCAAAGTTGAGTTTTTAGTGTCTTTATTGGTTACAAAGGGTGTAATGGATGTGTTGAGGAAGTTAGGGATGTTGGTTTTGAGTTTGGGTGTGAAAAACACTATGGAAGCTCGAATTTTTCGGAAACCCGCAAGTCGCGATCGATCGCGGCTTGGCCGATCGATCGCGACATGTTGCTGATTTGAGAAGGTGATGAGCAGTAACGGCGATCGATCGCGAAAAGAGGGCGATCGATCGCGGGGTCCTTGGTGATCGATCGCGAATTCGGGCGATCGATCGCGGCGTGATTATTTTCGGGCAGTAGGATATGGCGATCGATCACGTTGGTGCCGATCGATCGCGGCCCTGTTCCCTTTGTTTTTTTCAAAATTTTGGAATAATGTCGGGATTTTGGAATCGAGGTTTAAGTGGCCTGTTTCCGGGGCAATCTCTACATTTCAATGGGAATGCTATACTTTTAAAATGGATTGGGTGGAGCCAAAATTTAATAAAACGGAATTCTCGGTTGAGTTTTTGGCTATCTTTTAAACATATAAAATGGAATATTTTGGGTATTATGCATGCTTAACCGGGGGGGGGCTTTTATTTTGGTAATCGTCATGGATGGACGTTAGGCTTGGAAGTTGTGAACGTGCTTGGGCACGTGATTGGATGCCTATGTTTAATTGTGAGTTATTTATGTGTTAGCACATAAATCATCGGACGTGGAACTCAGGCAAAGTTGGACTCGAACTACGGGATAATAAGGTACGTATGACGTACGAGCATAACCTATTATAATGTTGCAACTGTAAAATGCATGGTATGTGGTAATTGCAATAAATGGACCTTGAAATTCATGGTATGTGGTGTTTGCAATAAATGGATATTGAAATGCATGGTATATGGTACTTGCTATTAATGGTTATGCATGGTAGATGGTAATTGCGTTAAATGGACATACATTGGGAACCATACGGTGCCGCTATTGAGCGAGCAATGACTTGGGATGTTGTCACCGTTGAGCGATCATCGGTTATGACGCCGCTATTGTTGAGTGTGCGAGGGGTTAAAATGCCGTTATTGTGGAGCGAGCTATGAAATAGAAATATGGAATAATTGGATAGATACATGTGATATCTGTAGTACCCTATTTGATGATTTAATCATATTTGATTATGGAACTGGTATAACAGAGATGATTTTAATTCATCAATGAGATGATCAACTGGCTTTTGAGAATATAATGGTTTTGTTATTTTTAGAACAGGGACAATACAGTGGATCCGGATGAGGATGATACCATCCAGGGAGTATCATTTAAATTCATGGCATTTTCATTCTGTAAGTAATATTATGATTATTGGATTGATGTATTGGTATGCTCACCCCGTGTGGGGGCTGTCTCTGTTGGGGCAAGTGATACAGGTGTAGCAACAGCTTTGGAGTTGAATTCGGGCTGTTGATTAGAGGTACTTCCAGGATCGAGGTACCAGAGCTGGTTGAATAAGTACATAGATCCAGATTTGAGATCGAGTTGTGCTTGGGAGGTGCTTGCAGGATTGAAGTACCAGTAACGGTATCTGGTAGAGTATTTATACATTTGATACACGCTTATTCATTGAGTGCTCTTATGTGAGTACGTTTTTACGTGTATATGGAATGTAGAAATGGGCTATGGCCTTTCTCTCTTCATTTATAGTTTGCATGCAATTAAATATGTAATTGTTAAATGAACTGAGAGTATGTTAGTGTATTATAAGGGTGCATGCTATGTAAGTGATCTTGGTTGGGGAATTTGAATATTATATGGATCAAATGCAAGAAATTTTCTGGATAGTATATGGTGTTACACTTGCATATGGCTTTTTCCCCCATGATAGTATGATTATATGCACTAATGGTATGGACTAATACAATAATAACGGGTTAAGGGCACGGGGGTCCTTACATTAGTTGTAGCAGAGTAGTGGTTTGCTCTTTGGGGCTGTTGAGGGCCTGGAACATGCTGATAGGAATGGGTAGCACATACTTATGCATGATGATAGTTAGTGTTGTGTGGCACAACTATATTGCTTATGTGCGTTTATGATTTGTGTTCATAATTGGAATATGTTGTTGCTAACCATGGTGGTTGCAGGGTCATATGAGACATGGATTATGCATTACGGTTGCCTATATATCAGAGTGATGATTTAATGCTTTGCCGCTAAATGTTGAAGCGATGGTAAAATTCTGCATGTCACATTTGAAGCGAGATGCATTAAAATACACTCATGGCGATGTTTATTGGAATATGGGTTATGCATTACGGTTGCATGCATGGCGTAGCGATGTGAATACTTGCCGCCTTCATGGCGTAGCGATGTGAATACTTGCCGCTGTCATACCGTAGCGATGAGAGAATATTTGCCGCTGATATGAAGCGAAGAACACGACCGCTGTCATATCATAGCGAGGGATATTATTTTCTGCTAGTATTGTCTAAGCGAGGGGTATTTCCGTTGTCATGTAACGCGAGGGGTATTTCCGCTGTCATGATAAAACGAGGAGTAGTGGCGCCGCTGTCATACCACCGAGATGAAGAATATTTGCCGCTTAAGCGATGGATATTAAACCGCTAATATGGCGTAGCGATGAGCTTTCCGCTGTCATATGATAGCGATGGAGGATATTTGCCGCTTAAGCGAGAGATATTATGCCGCTGGTATGTCCAAGCGAAGTAGCAAAGAGGGATATTTCCTGCTTTTTAGCGAGGGATATCATTCCGCTAGTTTATTGGCGATGGTTCATGCCGACAGGTATCTATATAGCGATGGTTCATTCTGCTATTTTATTGGCGATGGTTCATGCCAACGGGTATCTATATAGCGATGGTTCATTCCGCTAGTTTATTGGCGATGGTTTATGCCGCCGGGTATCTATATAGCGATGGTTCATTCCGCTTGTTTATTGGCGATGGTTTATGCCACCGGGTATCTATATAGCGGTGGTTCATTCCGCTAGTTTATTGGCGATGGTTCATGCCGCCGGGTATCTATATAGCGATGGTTCATTCCGCTACTTTATTGGCGATGGTTTATGCCGCCGGGTATCTATATAGCGATGGTTCAATCCGCTAGTTTATTGGCGATGGTTCATGCCGCCGGGTATCTATATAGCGATGGTTCATTCTGCTAGTTTATTGGCGATGGTTCATGCCGCCGGGTATCTATATAGCGATGGTTCATTCCGCTAGTTTATTGGCGATGGTTCATGCTGCCGAGTATCTATATATAGCGATGGTTCATTCCGCTATTCTATTGGCGATGGTTCATGCCGCCGGGTATTATATAGCGACGGGTCATTCCGCTACATCTATTGACGATGGTCTATGCCGTCAGGTATTATATAGCGATGGTACATTCCGCTACATCTATGACGATGGTTCATACCATCGGATATCTATAGCGATATTTTATGCCGCTGACTCTATGGTGAGGGATCATGCCACTGATTCTATACGTGACACTGGATTACACCACCTACGAGCGATGGGTGCTGATTACGTACCACGGTTGGACGACGGAGACAGGTATGCCGCTATCTTGTTAGCGATGAGGTATGGCATATTACTATTTTATTCGCATTATTTTGGATGACATGCGTTGATATACATATACCGTCATATGTTTGACGATGAGACTATGGATGTCGTATATCGACATATACCGTCACGAGTTGACGACGTTATTTTGAATGTCATATATTGACAGGTACCGTCACGGGATGACGATGACATAGTGGATGCCTATGTAGACACGTAGCGTCGTTTCGATGAATAATACGTTTATGTATATGTATTTAGCCATATGGTTGGAGTGCCGATGGTAGGCACTGAGTAGTGTCTGGGTCACTAGTTGACGAGACCATTATGCCGAGCAGGTTTGCTCGATGGATTATTGGATGCATTGTATCGGTGAGTGTACCGCATCACGCTTTAGAGGTAAATATTTGTCGAGTAGTGATACCGTTGGGTATACTCGCTGGAATGGCTAAGGCCATGTGATTGGTGGTAAGAGTAGTCATTGAGGAAACTACTCGATTATGTTGTGGTGTCTGGTAGACATGGTCACACCCACCCTGATGGTGTGGAATAAGTCCTAATGGATTAGGATTGCACCATGGTTGAGCAAGGACACCGGGATGTCCATTATGCATTGGTGTTTTAGAGAAATATTGGGTGATGACCCACTGCTCTAATGGTTTGTACGGTATGGCATACCAGGATGAAACATATGTTACGTTGATAGGTTGATATAAACCTATGGGGGCAGCGGATTGCTTGCCAGGTATTGTTGTAGTGATATAGTGTGCTTGTTGTAGCCATACACTGCTCGCTGGAACAGATCTTGGTGAATCGTATGATGATACGATGAAGGTTTATGGTAGACTCTTGTAATCTCAATGTGGCATGATGATTGAGGCAGGGAGTACCTCACGGGTTCTTTTATACGTCAATTGTTTTGAGGGAATTATACTGGGACAACTCAGTTTTGTTGGGGGTACCAACGTGAGTGTCGACAAGTCGTTATTAGCTCTGGTTGAGCATCTTTGCATGTGGAATGCAACGGGAGAAACAATTGAAATTTTGGGGGTATAGCTAGTGGGGTAACACTACTATATTAAGTTTATCTCTTGGAGGGATTTGGATTGTACTGTCATGGAGACAGCTGGTATCGGTCGTGGGTTGATTGTAAATCAGCCATGATGAGCATTACTGGTGTTGGACCGAGTAATGGATATCTTACCTTTCGATGAGACGTTCGAGGAGACGTCTCCGGAAAAATTCTCGTTTGTGTAGTACTATGGAATTAGTACAGAGCATTGTTAGATGAATATACGTTGTGTATGCGGATTTTGTTTTGATAATAGTGGCATGGATGCACTATACTGGACCAATTGTGTAATTTGTTGGTTCTGGGATATGTTTTTGTAATGCCTCGATTTGAATTTATACACATATGATATGATTATGGTGTAATTATATCAATTGGCGGTATGATAATGGGGGTTCGGGTGGAACCAATAATGAATTAATACATGTATGAAATGATATATGGCAAGGAATGAAACATGGTGTACAATGATTTGAATAGTAACATATCAAGCAACATGAACTAGTAGGCATTTGAATATGCATGTGAATTTAATTTGAATTGGAGTTGCATTTGAATTTGGATTCATCTTCATGTACATGTTACTTAACATGTCATTAACTCCAAATGACATGATAGCAATTGATTTAGGGAACTAATAACCTTATATCAAGTGATTTAGGGAGGAGAATCACATAATTTCTCATCTTTCACCTATTAAAATCCTACACAAGCTCCTCTCCATCTCTTTCAAGTTCTTGTTGGTTTGAGCTTGGGATTCACTTGTGAATTGAGCTAGGAAGTTGTGTGAAGTGATTTCTTAATATCTTGCATCATCACAGGGGACGGGGCAAAGAGGCAATTAGCCATCAACGCCTGATTTATCGCTTTTGTTGTCGTATACCAGGTACGTGTTGACGTACAGAGTATAGATATTATGTGATGATGATGTTATGGTTTTGATATCATATGATTTATGTTAGCTTTGTGTCATATGATTGGTAGTATCATATGCATGTACATATATGGATTTCATATGATTGGGATGTATGCCTTGATAGATATGTGTATATACTTTGGTAAGATCATTGCCTTGATAGATATGCCAGGTTTGGTATATGCTTTGGTTGGGATCGTTGCCACGATAGATATACTACATATGCTTTGGCTTGAGAGATATACGCCTGGTTTGGGTATATGCTCTGGTTATTATCACAGATGAGTACTGTACTATGATATGTGCTGCTATGAAGATGTGATGTGGTTCCACTGACATATTGAGCTGAATAGGCATATCATATTGGGCTCGTGATAATAGGGTGATTGTTGAGACATGTCATGACATAGTGCATTTATTGATGCATGATACAGAGCATTCACTATTGATGCTTTTATTGTGCTTTATCATTAATGTTATTGTTTTGATATTGCACTGAGATAGTTGTTATCTATACTCATGTTGTGTGAATGTTTCTGTAGGGACTCATAGACGTGGGGAGACGGGATGTGAGTCATTTTCCGCTGCGAGCTGAACCACTGCCTAGGAGTTATCTTGTAGTAGGTTGTTATTTGTACATATGATGTGTAGTGGATAGGTTTTTATAAACCCTGTAACAACTTAACTAGTACGATACTCTTAATCAGTGCCTATTATTACTTAATTCAAACTCATATATGTATGTTAACATGATACATAATGGATTAAGTAATTAGGACCCCACAGTTTTGTTATAAATATATCCAGGTTTTCCGAACGGCACTTCGAGGTTGGAGGGTCATGAGTTCATGACATTTTCCTTGTGAGGAAGGCGGTATTGATATACCTACCGATTGGGAATCTTTGGGAGATTCAATGACTCGGTTTGTGTGGTGTTGATGTTGGAATCACACCATTAGTCGTTGGTCTGTCAATCATTATTCTCCGCGAGGTGAGAATAGCCGGGAATTGACAGTTGGTTATGGGACTCTCGGTATGTTTGGAGATACCTGAGTCTGTTGCTTTGAGTATGCAGGTTGTATGGGTCTTAGGCATGTATACCAGTGTGTGTATACGGATGCCAGCTTTTATTTAGTCATCGTCGAGCATCGGGTTAGTATGCTTGGATGGATGAACCCCCGGTGAGAGAGTGTGGCACTTTGAGCTTGGTAATCTCGATGGCACGATGTATTCTGATGAATGATCGTGAGGGTTGGTTCACTTCCCCTGAGGAGGGATTGTCGTATATTTGGCCATGGTAGTTCATTTCTGGGTAATTTGATAACACCCATGTTTTAGTAGTTTGGGTACACGGTTGTGTACCGGTGTTTTCCTTGGAAACGATGTATATTTAACATCGTAGACTAAATCGTAAAGATATCATCAAGGCGATATCTATTTTGGAATCGCGAATGATTCGTTTGGTTTGTAGTTATGGTTGGCTGACTGCTTTTGAGACGGTTAGCACCGGGAAGTGCTGGCGTCTTTCTTTGAGTTTGTGTTAGTTTGGGAGGTTCACTCCATTCCAGCTTTTGGTGCGAGGTCGGTGTCCTCACGGTTGGTGTGTCGTTCATGACATGTTCATGATTCGACGATGTGAATCCGTTTGGATTTTGTAATCTTGGCAATACGTGGAGTACGCCGTGCAAATTTCTTGGGCAAAATTTTATTATTGGGGGATAATTGTGATGCCCGGGCATTAACGGTGTTAATCCCGGTGTGGTAATGATCCTTTGAGGATTTTATTTGTGGCAATTATGAATTAATTCTGGTTTTAGGACTCCCGGGGATTTTAAATCCAGTATTTGGAGTCATTGGATCCAAGGGATGAGATTGTATTCTCGTCGTGGTGATGACCTTGGAATTTGGTCTTTGGTGGGATTTGGGGTCTGAAGTACTTTGTACTGGGGCTGGTAATGGGAATTTGAGAGAAACAGATGATTTTTAATGAGTCATGATGTATTTGTGGAAGGATTGGTATTTTCAAGTTTTGGTACTATATATACCAAGTAGACTCGGTATTCCGTCATTTGGCACGGAACCCTTCCCTCTCTTCTCTCTCTCTTCGCCCAAAGCCTTTTTCCCCCCATTTCCCCTCTTCTTGCCTTGGAGGAAATTGTTGGTAGCTTGGCTCGGAGCAAGATTTCTCGAAGATAATCAGGTATTAATCTTCCCCTCGCCTTTGTCTTCGATTTGGTAGTGGTATTTTAGAGTTTAGATGGGTTTTTAATTTGTTATGGAATTTGGGGGGTTTTGAGAAAAATTCAAAGTTGAGTTTTTAGTGTCTTTATTGGTTACAAAGGGTGTAATGGATGTGTTGAGGAAGTTAGGGATGTTGGTTTTGAGTTTGGGTGTGAAAAACACTATGGAAGCTCTATTTTTTTGGAAACCCGCAGGTCGCGATCGATCGCGGCTTGGCGCCGATCGATCGCGACATGTTGCTGATTTGAGAAGGTGATGAGTAGTAGCGGCGATCGATCACGAAAAGAGGGCGATCGATAGTGGGGTCCTTGGCGATCGATCGCGAATTCGGGCGATCGATCGCGGCGTGATTATTTTCGGGCAGTAGGGTATGGCGATCGATCGCGGCTTGGCGCCGATCGATCGCAGCCCTGTTCCCTTTGTTTTTTTCAAAATTTTGGAATAATGTCGGGATTTTAGAATCGAGGTTTAAGTGGCCCGTTTTCGGGGCAATGTCTACATTTTAATGGGAATGCTATACTTTTAAAATGGATTGGGTGGAGCCAAAATTTAATAAAACATAATTCTCTGTTGAGTTTTTGGCTATCTTTTAAACATATAAAATTGAATATTTTGGGTATTATGCATGCTTAGCCGGGGGGGATTTTATTTTGGTAATCGTCATGGATGGACGTTAGGCTTGGAAGTTGTGAACGTGCTTGGGCACGTGATTGCATGCCTATGTTTAATTGTGAGTTATTTATGTGTTAGCACATAACTCATCGGACGTGGAACTCAGGCAAGGTTGGACTCGAACTACGGGATAATAAGGTACGTATGACGTACGAGCATAATCTATTATAATGTTGCAACTGTAAAATGCATGGTATGTGATAATTGCAATAAATGGACATTGAAATGCATGGTATGTGGTGTTTGCAATAAATGGATATTGAAATGCATGGTATATAATACTTGCTATTAATGGTTAGTGATAAGCATGATAGATGGTAATTGCGGTAAATGGACATACATTGGGAACCATACGGTGCCGCTATTGAGCGAGCAATTATTTGGGATGTTGTCACCGTTGAGCGATCATCGGTTATGACGCCGCTATTGTTGAGCGTGCGTGGGGTTAAAATGCCGTTATTGTGGAGCGAGCTATGAAATAGAAATATGGAATAATTGGCTAGATACATTTGATATCTGTAGTACCCTATTTGATGATTTAATCATATTTGATTTTGGAACTGGTATATCAAAGATGGTTTTAATTGATCAATGAGATGATCAACTGGCTTTGGAGAATTTAATGGTTTGGTTATTTTTAGAACAGGGACAATACAGTGGATCCGGATGAGGATGATACCATCCAGGGAGTATCATTTAAATTCATGGCATTTACATTCTGTAAATTATGAACTGTAATAATATGATTATTGGATTGGTGGTATTGGTATGCTCACCCCGTGTGGGGGCTGTCTCTGTTGGGGCAGCTGATACATGTGTATCAACAGCTTTGGAGTTGTAAGGACCCCTAGCCCTTAATCCTTGATTAGTGTATTAATCACTATGTGTGGCACATGCTTTCAATAAAAATCAATCGGGAAACTCAGATGATACTTTACCATTGAATGGCAATTACTAAATTTCTTTAATATTCAGTGTTATAAGATCATCTCTACCAACAAATAGACTCATAGATTTCGCCCATTACCATCCCCAATACGCCACCTTTTTACATTGTGGACTTTTATAAAAATTTGGGCAGAGTCTCCCCATAAATTGAGCTATCCCGAAATAAAAGCACAACACATAACATAATTCCCGGCCAGGGAAGCACAATACTTAACAGAATACAGAAATACTAAGTAAATTCCCAGCCAGGGAAGGCACCACACAATACGACAACAAAAGTGGGTTTCAACACCCACATAATACACTAATGACTCTCATATCATTTAGCAATTCTACCTCTAATTGCATGCAACATAAAATGAAAGAGAGAAAGGCTCATGCCTTTATATACAACCCATATACAAGTATAATCGTGCTCACATGCGAGCATCATGAATATGTATATAACCCTCAGGTGTATATAAGTACTCTATATGATACCGTACTCCATCAAGCCCTGGTACCACGATCCTGGGAGTACCTCCAATTAACAGCTCGAGCTCAGCTCCAAAACAATTGATGTACCTGTTCACCTGTCCCAACAGAGACAGCCCCCAACGGGGTGAGCATACCAATACACAAAATCCCATAATCACAATAATGAAATTCATAATTTACCACAAAAGTAAATACTAATGAATTTAAATGATACTCCCTGGATGGCAACGTCCTCATCCAGGATTCCGTGTACTGTCCCTGTTCTCACAATCATCAAACTCATCAAATCTCAAAAATCAGTAAATCAACACATTGATTAAC
Organism: Haberlea rhodopensis; assembly: GCA_907163345.1. Taxonomy (NCBI): domain Eukaryota; kingdom Viridiplantae; phylum Streptophyta; class Magnoliopsida; order Lamiales; family Gesneriaceae; genus Haberlea; species Haberlea rhodopensis. Next base: position 350,011 of record CAJQUN010000159.1, read on the forward strand.
TCATCGCATGCCTGATTCTCAAATATCAATAATTAATGATTCCAAATTCATGATACATACAAATATAGATATCTCAATATCTAATACTGATTCTCAACTTCGCTACCAATCACAGATAGCTCAAATGCCTTGCATTTATTTTACCAATTCTCCATTATACTCAGACATCTCAATGTCTTATAATGATTACATGATTTCCATAGTCATTCTCAGGCATCTCAATGCCCTACAATGGTCATATAAATCCAGTACCCCATATATCTTGTAAGAGTTATACTACTCTAATGTCACGCACGCTTGTGGCGGCGATATCAAGATTTGGTCGTTCCTTAGCTATATCAACACATATATATCACCATACGCACAATTATTCAATGCAATCAAAATACATTATGCATTTCACAAATGCTCTCATACAAAGAAATGCTCGTACGTCGCACGTACCTTAAATCTCCTTAGTCCGAGCCAAACCTTGCTCGAGTTCCATGCCCCGAGGAATGATGTGCTAATACGATAAATAATTCACAATTATTTACGAACATGTAAACCCATACTCAAGCACACCCATAACCCTTATACAAAAAAATATTGTCAACACACGACAATTTAACCATTTAAAAGACCCGGGGCAGGGCACATGCAGGGAGGGAAACGAATGAGACATCAACGAAAATTGTTCAAGAACCACCCTTTAATTTTCGAACCCTAACATCACAATTCGAACCCAACTAAGCACCATAATTCATCTAAAACATGAAATAATCGATCAATAACAAGAATCACCGCCCCCTGCCAAAACCCCTAAAATCGAACATAACCCTCACTCAAGCAGCGATTAAATTCGAACCAATCAACACAAAAATGGTAGGGAATTACAGGGGAAGAACGAAAATGGGGTAAGGAAGGTTACCCAATCGAAAATCAGAAGGAAATCGCTCAAAATCGGAAGAACCCTAGAAATTGGGCCTCTGCGCTTTTCTGCAAAATCCGAACGCAAATCGCGACGAAACTTCGAATTCTTGGTGTGGAAAGTTGCGCCTGGAAGAGACGAAGCTAACGGCGGTCCGGATGGTGGCCGGACGGCGGCGCACGGCTTGAAGCGGCGAGGGTTGAGGGAGACGGGAATGGGTGCAGACGGGGAGAGAGAGAGAGGCGGGCAAGGTGAAGAAAATGATTTCTAAAATTAAAATCTCGGGTTCAACTGGTATATATAGCAAAATTACCCCGAAATACCAATAGCCCCACAAATACATCATGATTCATTAAAAATCATCTGTTTTCAAAAATTCTCTCTCTAACTACAAAACCCCCTACCGGTGCCCACACAAAGCACCCCAGATCCCGAGTCACACTAAAAACCCAACTCATAGGTTTTTCACCCAAATGAGAATACAATCTCAACCTCGGGATCCAACGATCCCAACTACTCAAATAGACGAGCCCGGAAGGCCCAACACCGCGATTAAACTCCAAATCGCCACGTAAAACAACTTTAGGAGTCATTAATACTCCGGGATTAACATCTATAATCCCAGGTCATCACAATATCCCCCACTAAAATAATTTCATCCTCGAAATTAGCACAGGCGTACTCCAAGTACAACCGCAACAATCCAAACCAAAACACATGTCTCTGAATCGAACAGTCACCCTTAGCCCCGACATGGCTATCATGAACACATCATGGATGACACATCAGTCGCGAGGACACTGACCTCGCACCAAACCCTGGGATGAAATAAACCTTCCAGTTCACTAAATCGAAAGAGTGCCGGCACTACACAATGCTAACAATCCAAAGGTAGCCAGTCAACTGAACTGTAGGGATTCGAATCTCTCCCGATTCCATCGTAGATATCATTCAATGATATCTTTACTATGACTCACGATGTCTAACACACATCGTTACAAGGGAAACTCTAGTATACCACGGTGTACACATACCAACCCTGGTTTCCATTTTTCAAATCTCCTCCATCAAAGGAGTAGTCGCATCATTGCAACTTAATTTGGGCAACTCACGCCGCAGATTCACACAAAAATACATCTCATAAGATGTCCACTTCCGGATATTCCAAGAATCACATCCTGATCAAAATAAACATTCGAGACTCCCTAGAGTTGCAAATTCTGAAAGGACATGCAATAAACCATTGCATCTTCAACGCTTGTGTCGACAGTGACACCCAACAACCCTACGATTTAACAATCCAACTTGGGAAGGCTATCGCATAACTCGGAGGAAAACACCAACAAGGAAATACCTTAACCCACACAAGGTAACCCCTCCTCAAAGGGAGTCAGTTAACTTCACGATTATTCCTCATAATTTATCGTGCCCTGGAGATTCTCAATCTCGAGGTGTTCCAAATCTCTCTTCAGAGATTTAACCGTCCAAACATAGCATAACTCTATGCTTGACAAAAGGAAAACAACAACTGGCATCCGTATACTTACCGGTATACCTGCCTAAGCACAGACATTACATGCATACACAATGCACTTGGCTCGGATATTTACAACATACCCCTAAGCCTCAAACACATCCGTCAATTCTGAGTCATTCCCTACCCACGGGAGAATGATAATCGACGATTAACAGCACAAGGTGTGATTCCCAAAATCCACACCACATGCATTAACTTACCGAATCCTTCAAAGATTCCCAATAGGTATAATACTACCTCCTTCCTCACAAGGGAAGTGCCATCGAACTCGAGATCCACTAGTCTCGAACCACCGTTCGGAAAAACTGGATACAATAACACCCATTGCATCCCAAATACACGGATTCCCCAGATCGAGTCAACAACGACTTGATGACTCTCTTGTTGGTACTCCAACATCACGAGTTGTCCCAGACAAGTCTCACCAAGATTAACATAATCGTATACACGTTTCAGTGAGGTATGCACAACCTCAACTTCAAATGACGTGGTGACTACTAGAGTCCACCACAATCCACATCGTATCACCTTACGATTTGCCAAACTTGGTTCCAGCGAGCAGTATAACGGCTCTAGCAAGCCCATCATGGTGCTGCACACACGCGGCAGAAAAACTAGTCGCTGCCTCTTTAGGTTTACCTCAAACCCACCAATAAGACGGACGTTTCCGCATGGCATACCATACCGTGGGAAGAAAAAATCAATAGAGTAGTGGGTCTGTACCCAACGTTCCTCTAATGCCGATACACCCTGGACACTCTAGTGTCCCTATGTACTAAACGTAACCTGATCCTAATCCTCTAGGACCCATTCTACACCCTCAAGGGTCGTGTGACCATGTCTACCACATGTCATATCGACAGAAAGTGAGTAATTTCCTCCATGATTACTCCTGTCGTCAAATTACATGGCCAAAAAGCCATTCTAACGAGCATACCTCAAGGGTATCACCACTCGTAATATGATCACCTCAAACATATGCTGCGGTACAATCACATGTACAGCGCGTCTGCTGCGGTACAATCACATGTACAGCGCGTCCATCCATTTCTCGAGCAACTCGCTTGGTATAAGTGTCACGTCAATCGGTGACGTAAACACCACCTTGTGCTCGTCACTGGCATCCAAGGCATACAACTAAATACGTATACTCAACGCATTGTTCATCGTAACGATGATGCATGTCTAATAAGACATCTCCTACACCATCGTCATCGTCATCCCGTGACGACACATGCCCACTCATGGCATCTAAGGCATCGTCAACTAGTGACGATACATGTCAACAATGACATCTAAACAACCTAGTCAACTCCTGACGGTCCATGTACATCAACGTATGACATCCACCATAATGCTAACAAAATAGCAATATCTCATACTTCATCGCTAACAAGATAGCGGCATACTTGTCTCCGTCGCTCGATAATAGTGCGTAATCAGCACTCATCGCTAGAAGGTGGCAAAATCCTGTGCTGCGTACATAGCGGCACAATCCATCGCTATAGAATCGACGGCATGATACCTCGTCATATAATAAGTGGCATGAAACCTCGCTATACACCTGAGCATGAATCATAATCATCGACACAGCGGTATACATCATCGCTATCATCCGTGTTCGGCGGTACAAACCACCGCCAATCATCGCAAAAAGATGTACATCAATTAATAAATGCATGAATCTTAGTTAAGTATACTTCCTGGTTAAACACGTTAACCCACTTTTATTGTCCTTGTTTCAAATATTCATGCACATAATCATTAGATCTTAGCGTAATTGATTATCATCATAGCATCATATGGTATCTTACCGCATCGTAAACATCATAACGTCTTATGGCATCTTACCACGTCGTAAGTATCGTATGACCTCTTACCATATGGGCATCTTACCCCGTGGCATCTTACCACATAATAAGTATCGTATGGCCTCTTACCATATGGGCATCTTACCCCTTGAAATCTTACCACATAATAACATCGTATGGCCTCTTACCATATGGGCATCTTACCCCGTGGCATCTTACCACATAATAACATCGTATGGCCTCTTACCATATGGGCATCTTACCCCGTGGCATCTTACCACATAATAACATCGTATGGCCTCTTACCATATGGGCATCTTACCCCGTGGCATCTTACCACATAATAACATCGTATAATATCGTATGCAACATAATATGAATGCAAACGTAAATGCATAAATCATAAATACAAACCATAACTCATAAATAATCAACATATGAAATTATGGTTCCTTAGTAATGTCATGACATATCTTTACTTCTTAAATCCTTACTTCAATCCTGAGTCATTATCATTAGTGTGTTTCAATGCTTCTTACTTCTCCACGTAAGCGGAATTCTTCCTCGCTTCTTATGGAGATCCACGTAAACGGAATTCTTCCTCGCTTCTTATGGAAGTTTGCGTAAGCATTAAAATCCTCACTAGGATAACCTTGACTCGTGAAATACACCTCTTATATTTCACAACATACATATGCAAAAACGAAGCATATCAACATGTATCATATCATCATGCACTATCTTATGCATATCTTACTTTACCTTGTGTTAAATAAATAAACACATAATACATGTTACTGTTGGGATGTCCGTACGTTGCTTACGTACCTTCCTTGCTTGAAGATAACATGAAAAAACGCATTAGTATATTCAATAATAATTGAGACCATACCGGAGTATTCCACTGTCGGTTGTCTACCCAGTCTGTCCTCAGATAATACATCATATCTTTCTTATCCCTGATTTTCTTACCAAAATCAGATTCCTTGGCATGTAACATATAGAGTGCTAGACATCACTATTAATGCCATCCTATCGTGTTCCACACAATTCCTGCAACCACAATGGTTAGCAATACCACTTTTCAAATCATAAAAGCACATAAACAATTAGTTGTGTTGTACAACATTAATGCCCTCATGCATAAATATGTGCTATCAATAACTTCCTAGGCCCTTAACACCCAAAGAGCAACCACTGCTCTGATACAACTAATTTTAGGACCCGTAGCCCTTAACCCTTGATTAGTGTATTAATCACTATGTGTGGCACATGCTTTCAATAAAAATCAATCGGGAAACTCAGATGATACTTTACCATTGAATGGCAATTACTAAATTTCTTTAATATTCAGCGTTATAAGATCATCTCTACCAACAAATAGACTCATAGATTTCGCCCATTACCATCCCCAATACGCTACCTTTTTACATTGTGGACTTTTATAAAAATTTGGGCAGAGTCTCCCCATAAATTGAGCTATCCCGAAATAAAAGCACAACACATAACATAATTCCCGGCCAGGGAAGCACAATACTTAACAGAATACAGAAATTTTAAGTAAATTCCCAGCCAGGGAAGGCACCACACAATACGACAACAAAAGTGGGTTTCAACACCCACATAATACACTAATGACTCTCATATCATTTAGCAATTCTACATCTAATTGCTTGCAACATAAAATGAAAGAGAGAAAGGCTCATGCCTTTATATACAACCCATATACAAGTATAATCGTGCTCACATGCGAGCATCATGAATATGTATATAACCCTCAGGTGTATATAAGTACTCTATATGATACCGTACTCCATCAAGCCCTGGTACCACGATCCTGGGAGTACCTCCAATCAACAGCTCGAGCTCAGCTCCAAAACAATTGATGTACCTGTTCACCTGTCCCAACAGAGACAGCCCCCAACGGGGTGAGCATACCAATACACAAAATCCCATAATCACAATAATGAAATTCATAATTTACGACAAAAGTACTATTGAATTTAAATGATACTCTCTGGATGGCAACGTCCTCATCCAGGATTCCGTGTACTGTCCCTGTTCTCGCAATCATCAAACTCATCAAATCTCAAAAATCAGTAAATCAACACATTGATTAACTCATCGCATGCCTGATTCTCAAATATCAATAATTAATGATTCCAAATTCATTATACATACAAATATAGATATCTCAATATCTAATATTGATTCTCAACTTCGCTACCAATCACAGATAGCTCAAATGCCTTGCATTTATTTTACCAATTCTCCATTATACTCAGACATCTCAATGTCTTATAATGATTACATGATTTCCATAGTCATTCTCAGGCATCTCAATGCCCTACAATGGTCATATAAATCCAGTACCCCATATATCCTGTAAGAGTTATACTACTCTAGTGTCACGCACGCTTGTGGCGGCGATATCAAGATTTGGTCTTTCCTTAGCTATATCAACACATATATATCACCATACGCACAATTATTCAATGCAATCAAAATACATTATGCATTTCACAAATGCTCTCATATAAAGAAATGCTCGTACGTCGCACGTACCTTAAATCTCCTTAGTCCGAGCCAAACCTTGCTCGAGTTCCATGCCCCGAGGAATGATGTGCTAATACGATAAATAATTCACAATTATTTACGAACATGTAAACCCATGCTCAAGCACACCCATAACCCTTATACAAAAAAATATTGTCAACACACGACAATTTAACCATTTAAAAGACCCGGGGCATGGCACATGCAGGGAGGGAAACGAATGAGACATCAACGAAAATTGTTCAAGAACCACCCTTTAATTTCGAACCCTAACATCACAATTCGAACCCAACTAAGCACCATAATTCATCTAAAACATTAAATAATCGATCAATAACAAGAATCACCGCCCCCTGCCAAAACCCCTAAAATCGAACATAACCCTCACGCAAGCAGCGATTAAATTCGAACCAATCAACACAAAAATGGTAGGGAATTACAGGGGAAGAACGAAAATGGGGTAAGGAAGGTTACCCAATCGAAAATCGGAAGGAAATCGCTCAAAATCGGAAGAACCCTAGAAATTGGGCCTCTGCGCTTTTCTGCAAAATCTGAAAGCAAATCGCGACGAAACTTCAAATTCTTGGTGTGGAAAGTTGCGCCTGGAAGAGACGAAGCTAACGGCGGTCCGGACGCGCCGAATGGTGGCCGGACGGCGGCGGGCGCACGGCTTGAAGTGGTGAGGGTTGAGGGAGACGGGAATGGGTGCAGACGGGGAGAGAGAGAGAGGCGGGCAAGGTGAAGAAAATGATTTCTAAAATTAAAATCTCGGGTTCAACTGGTATATATAGCAAAATTACCCCGAAATACCAATAGCCCCACAAATACATCATGATTCATTAAAAATCATCTGTTTTCAAAAATTCTCTCTCTAACTTCAAAACCCCCTACCGGTGCCCACACAAAGCACCCCAGATCCCGAGTCACACTAAAAACCCAACTCATAGGTTTTTCACCCATATGAGAATACAATCTCAACCTCGGGATCCAACGATCCCAACTTCTCAAATAGACGAGCCCGGAAGGCCCAACACCGCGATTAAACTCCAAATCGCCACGTAAAACAACTTTAGGGGTCATTAATACTCCGGGATTAACATCTATAATCCCAGGTAATCACAGGAGTTGAACTCAGGCTGTTGATTAGAGGTACTTCCAGGATCGAGGTACCAGAGCTGGTTGAATAAGTACATAGATCCAGAGTTGATATCGAGTTGTGCTTGGGAGGTGCTTCCAGGATTGAAGTACCAATAACGGTATCTGGTAGAGTATTTCATACATTAGATACACGCTTATTCATTGGGTGCTCTTATGTGAGTACGTTTTTACGTGTATATGGAATGTAGAAATGGGCTATGGCCTTTCTCTCTTCATTTATAGTTTGCATGCAATTAAATATGGAATTGCTAAATGAACTGAGAGCATGTTAGTGTATTATAAGGGTGCATGCTATGTAAGTGATCTTGGTTGGGGAATTTTAATATTATGTGGATCAAATGCAAGAAATTTTCTGGATAGTATATGGTGTTACACTTGCATATGGCTTTTTCCCCCATGATAGTATGATTATATGCACTAATGGTATGGACTAATACACTAATAACGGGTTAAGAGCACGAGGGTCCTTACATCTACACAATTGCACAACTCAATATTAGAAGCCAAATCATAATCCTTTACCAAAAGTACAACAACATAACCAAAAATCCCATTTTTCAGGTCTAGCGATCGATCGCCCAAAGTTGCCGATCGATCGAGAGATTCTACTGCCTGTACAACAAAAAATCGTCACTCCGCGATCGATAGCTGAATACTTGCCGATAGATCATGGACTTTGCCGATCGATCGTGCAAACTCGCGATCGATTGCGGTAACACACTGCCCGCGCACCATGATGTTCATGATCGATCGGTAAAATCTACCCATCGATCGCCGAGGTCTGTGCACGTGATTTTCGCCATTTTTGCACATTTTCTCCCATCAAACACATAAAACCCATACAACATCAAATCTCAACTTTCCAACACTACCCATACTACAATATACAACATCAAACACATCCATAACCACAACCCAACAAATAAACAATACATTTCAAAACCAACCCATTTTCTTCCCAAAATACAAACCCAAAATTCAACTAAACAAACTGAAACACCACAAGGAAGGATTTCTTACCACCTAGCTCCAATTCCTAGCAATAAACAAAGATTATAAGCTTTCCAAAGTTTCCTCCTCTTCCCTTGGTGTTGATCGATTTTGGGGTTTTTGGGGGAAAGGTTTTTGAGTGATTAAAGAGAGTGATGGGGAGGTAAGAGTGAATAAAGGGGGTGGGGGTATAGGAGTGTTGGGGTTTAATTTTAAAAATGGTGTCCAATTAATTAGCATGATGTAGTAAAATATCCCAACATGATATTTTAAAGAATTTACTCAATAAAATGCCCCATAACATCAATTAACATGCTTTTTCTACATCACTGGAACAAAGCCCAATAAATCATGCCAAATCACCATTTCCCCACTATGCATCTCATGCACCCTGAAATGTAATACCAGTTCATGCCCACCGCATAACTATACATTTCCCAATCATAATAACAATCATATCACCATATAACCTCATTGTTGGGATCGGGGTAGTGTTTAGAAGGGGGGGGGGGGTTGAATAAACACTAGATATAATTTCGATTTCTTTTCTGGTTAACTGTAAACTGTTAAGTGTTACAGTTGCTTCTCAATAACAGGCAAGTCAGTAGACACTTATTATAGTGCGGAAGACGTCTACAAAACTTGTGAGGAATAAAACTGACGTAATAAAGCAATAAACGAATAATACGAGAGTTGTTTCTGGAAGTTCGAAGCACAACACTTCTACGTCTCCCCTTCTTCCTTTGCAGGAAGGATTCACTAGAAGACTTGGTTTACACTTTACAGTATACAACCTCCTTAGGCACTAACACACTTGGCCTAAACTCCTAGCAATCACACTCTTCTTATCTTTTGGATACAAGTGATTTTACAACACTCTCTACAGAATAAAACTTTCTAGCTTGAGAGTTTCTAAGCAGCAGACTTCAATTGAAAATAATCTGTCACAGATTCAGTTTTGCGGTTTGTCTGCTCTTTGCTGAACGTTTGAAATATCAGTCGTATAGCTTTCTTGCTTTGAAGTATTTCTCTTAGTTTGAAAGTTGCTCAGCCCTTCTTCATTCTCTGCTTGGACGTATTTATAGGTTTGGTTGTCCAACGGTAGCCTTTTTGTATATGGAATGGATTAGCTTTCCAAATACCTGTTGTCTTCTTTCCTATTTTGTAAAACAACGGCTCTTTTCACTCTGACGGTAATGGTGGCGGAGATATAGCAGGGTGCGCCGCTCTGTTGTACCTTTGTCAGAGAATGTTGTACTTACTTTGTCTTGTTGCTTAGACTTCTGTTGGTTTCTTTGTTCAACTGGTCGTTCATCCTCTTAAGACCAGTTGATGTCCTTGTTCAGTGAGAGACTTTGCAGTTGATAGTTATCCAATTTATGTCTTCACCCGGTTGATGTCTTCATCCGGTTGATGTCTTTACCAGTTGATAACTTTATCCAGTTGATGTCTTCATCCGGTTGATGTCTTTATCCGGTTGATGACTTCATACCAGTTGATGACTTCATCCGGTTAGTGTCTTTATCAGTTGATAGCTTGTCCGGTTGGTATCTATCCAGTTGATGTCTTCATCCGGTTGATGACTATCCAGTTGATGTCTTCATCCGGTTGATGACTATCCAGTTGATGGCTTCATCCGGTTGATGACTATCCAGTTGATGGCTTGTCCGGTTGGTATCTATCCAGTTGATGTCTTCATCCGGTTGATGACTATCCAGTTGATGTCTTCATCCGGTTGATGACTATCCAGTTGATGGCTTCATCCGGTAGGTCTTTAGCATCCGGTTGATCTTTAACATCCAGTAGGTGTTTGTAATCACCAAAACTTAGAAATCGTTTTCCCAACAATTTCCCCCTTTTTGGTGATGACAAAACTAAGCAGTAATCGATTTCCTACTAGAGTAAATAAGATAAGAGTCCTGAAAATACTTGAAGACATCATGAAAAAGAAATTTTCATTAAATATAAGCAGATTACAAGTTGTAATCAAACTGGACAATTGAGAGAAATTCATCTTTATATAAGATGAATTCTTACACTTTGAATAGAATCTAAGACAAGTCTAGTTTTACATAGAATAGATGATACATGACAAATTTCTCTTTAAATAAACAAAGTAGACCGGAAGGCTTCGATCCACCTTGTTTCAGAGAGAAGGTCGGGAAGAGGAAGAGTCATATGTATATTCATCAGGCAGCTCCTTTAGTTTTTATGGAATCGCCTAATAAAAATATTCTATCTCTGTCGAGAATACTCTATCTCTGTCTTCCCCCTTTTTGTCATCAGCACCCAGGCATCTGCTGTTAGTAGTTCCTGACTGATGAGGAGCACCAGAACAGGATCAAAGCGCTGAAGCTTATCAGAGCTGGGTTAGATAAGTAATCAACCCATGAGGGGTTGATTTAGATAAGTAATAAACCCATGAAGCGGGAAAGGAGCTAACAGAAAACCAGGGAATGAGAAATAACTTAAAAGTAAGCATGATGAGTGGTGTTATGTGACCAAACACGAACCTCTATTTATAGGAAAAACAAGGTAGCAATAAATGTGAATGCATTTATGTTAAATAGTGAATACAGAGAGACAGTCAATTTAACACAGTAAGTAAATAGGAGTAAGTAAGAGAGAGTCAGAAAATGATACTATTTGCGCCCTAACCAATGTTTGGAATAGTCGCGTTTTTCGGTAGGCGGTTGGCGCGGACTTCGAGATCTTTGTTGAGCAGTGGGTCTGGACTGAGGGAGTGCTCCAGTTGCAGGGGATGAATGAGCAGCTGAACTTGAAGCTCTCTGAGAAGAGGGAGCAGTTCGACTGGGTTCAGGCAGCCTGCGGATAATTTTAGGAGCAGCAGGCAGACTGTTGCAGATATCTTGAATTTGAGATGCAAACGCTGCTTGCATGGTGGCCAATTGATCAGTCAAAATCTTTTTGGCGTCGTCAATCTTTTCTCCAAGAGCCATTGAGGTGGCAGTATGAAGAGATTCATTGTTCTGATTGATCTGAAGACGCGCCTGGCCAATATGAGAAACTGCTTCTGCAACCGCATTCTCAGCAAAGGTTTGAAGTCTAGAGACAGTAGTAGTTAAACTACTTAGGTCAGCGTAGACTTGCTGGAATTTAGAGTCCGTTTGCTGCTGAAGAGTGCCTAAAATAAGAGTTGCAGCCCTCTCTTCCTGCTTAAGCTTATGAACATCATTGGTCAGTGCTGTAATAGCGGTGGAGAGATGAGCTAGCTGGGCAGCGATGTTTGGTGGCTCGTCCAGAGGGTTTGTGAAGACAAAGAAACCCTCGGATAGTTCCTGATCCATGGACGGATCGCCGGCAAGCATTGGGATATCAGCAGCAGGGGCAAGCGCATTGGTATGAGCAATGACTACTGCAGTGGATGGTAAAGTAGTAGCGTCAATATGAGGGGCCGCAGTTGAGGCGGAGATAGCTACATCCACAGTTCCAGTTTCTTCCACGTGCGGAGCATCCAGTTCAGCATTGTCTTGATCAATCCCAGCAGCAGACGCTTGAGTATGATCATTGGAATGAGAGGATTCACTTGGTTCATTATTTGCAGAGGAGATGGTGACCAGCTGAACCACATTCTGAATAACTGAATCGACATTGGTGTGATCAACAATCATTTGGTGGGGCTGTTGATCATGTGGAGAGCTGGGAGCAGAGGATGCTGCCTCCAAAGTAGTTGGTGTGGCGTCTGCTCCAGTAGGAGAGGTCTCCAAAACAGTAGAAGTAAGCTCCACAGTAGGAGGGACAACCTCTAAATTTGCAATAGCCATTTGTAGATCTGGCTGATCAGGGCTTGCAACAATTTCAGAAGAGGAGCATGAATGAATCCCAGTGGATATGCGAAGATCATGAAGAGCAAGCTCAGCCATTTCCAGCTTGAGGCCTAGAGCGTTTAGAACTGCTCGATCATGATTCGCTGTTCTTGAATGTCCATCAAACACTTGAATGCGGGATGTAACAAGAGCTTGGAGTCCGCCCACATAGTTCATAATACTAAAGACATCACGCAGCTTCAAACTTTTCTCAGGTTCGGGGATTTGAAGATAGGTCAGGATTTTGTTTTCATCTTGCTTTGCCTGAGCCAGAATAGGATCGATATCATCAAAGCGAACCTGTACTCGAGCCTTTACCCAACGATCAAAAATCTCCAGTTGGGGTTCCAGTTGGGCTTTAACTGCATCCATGACCATTTGAATCTCGAATGCAACAGGAGTGGACACTGGAGCAATAAGATATTTTCCTTTGTCAGCTGGAGTGGCCTTGGGATGACAGTAAGGACAAGTGGACTTGGGTGTCCTGAAGCTGATAGAGCCTGGGGCCTGCTGAGTGCTCACCTGAGCTGAAGGGGTGTCTATTAATGGAGCAGACACCATGGCTAATGCAGCAGTGGGTTCGCCAGTTGAAGGGATGACAGGGCTGGGTTCTCTGTCAGAAATAACACATGTAGGTCCGGCAGAGGAGATAGTGTCGGAGGCGGCAGTGTCTCTCTGACGAGCATCTAGAGAAGCAATTTTTCTGGTCCTTGGCTTCTTAGGAGGAGGAGGAGGAGGAGGAGACTCAGCGGATTCAGAGACAGTCTGTTCCGAGTCACTAATGACTTGAGTCAACCGGCGCTTTGTTGCTCCACCTTCTCTGCCACTTCGTTGGCGATGAAGCTGAAGGTACTTGTGAGTGATGAGTCTCCCTGGATGAAGGTGAGAGAGAGCCCCTGTCTTGATGTGTTTGCTCTCAAATAGACTGCTTAGTGGGAGAGCAAAACCGGATTGACCCTTGCCAGATACGACGAGGCTAGTCAGTATTTGAAATAGTACAGCTGACCAGTTGATCTCCAACCCTTTGCATATAGCGCTCATGACGTCAAACTTCTCAGGGGTAATTATATCAAATGATCCTGCCTTACAGAGGAGCCCCTTGGAGATTATGTCTGCCAGTTGTCGATAGTGGCTCTTCATTAATACCTTCCTGAAAGGAGGTCGTTGAATACGATGGTCAGAGTCCGACACTGTGAGCCGCATCTCTTCTCTTAGGTCTGCCGGAATAGTCGAAAAGTCAGTGAGTCCAGTGGAGGGTAGGCACAGATGAGTGGCAAATTCTGGTTGAGTGATGGTGACTGACTGCCCAGAGATGGATGCTACAACGGTGTCATCCACAACCGTTGCTGTGGCAAAGAATTCTTGTAGTTCATCCTGGTAAAATGAGGGAGCCTGGCTTAGGATCACTAATAGCCCTGAGGTATCCAGCTTTTGAATTAAATCCTTTGTTTCCTCATCAGATGAAGTATATATGGAGTTAAAATCGACGTGAACAGCATTTGTGATAAAACTCGGTTGAACATTCTTCGTCATTTTGAATGATTGAGGTGAAGGAGCAGCAGCAATCTGTTAAGGAAATTTTCTGAAAGAGACGATTGTTGCAGTAAGATGTTTGGAGAAGATGAAGAGAAGAGAAAACTAAAGGCGGTGAAAAAGGAAGTATATGTAACGTCGTACTGTAGATGAGCGGACACATGTATACGTGGCAATCATCTAACGATTAAAAAGATTTTACCCAAAAATAAAAGGACAGGATTTAGGCGGGAGTGAAATAATTTATTTTTACACAAAAGTAATTTTGAATTCCGACGTTCATTAGGTTAATTAGTATCGAGGGTTATTTTTGTCAAAGCATATTTGGTAACATCAACTGGTATGTGAGGTTCGACTGGTAGGAAAACATCTACTGGATGCAGAGTCCTACTGGTACGAATACCCCCACTGCAGTTGGCCATTGTATTACCAGCTTAGCTTAAATAACCATGATAAAATTAAAACAGAAATTCCCCCTAAATAAATGCAACTAAACTAACAAATTCCCCCTGAATCCATTACCCAAACAAAATAATCAAGAAGTAATTTCAATTAAACCAAGAATATTTCGAAAGTAAGAAAACTTAGCGTCCGGTAGGGGTTTTGTGAAGATGTCTGCTGCCTGTTGTTCTGTGGAAATGTACTCCAGCCGTATTTCCTTCTTCATAACATGATCTCTGATGAAATGATGACGAATGTCAATATGTTTAGTACGAGTATGAAGAACTGGATTGTATGTAATGGCAATGGCAGACGTATTGTCACAGAAAATAGGAGCCTTTGTGGACTCAATTCCATAGTCTCTGAGTTGTTGCTGAATCCAGAGCAGTTGGGCACAGCAGCTTCCAGCAGCAAGGTACTATGCCTCTGCAGTGGAGGTTGCGATGGATGTCTGTTTCTTGCATCCCCATGATATTAACCGATCACCAAGAAATTGACAATATCCACTGGTGCTTTTCCTGTCAATTTTACATCCAGCATAGTCAGCATCTGAGTATCCAATGAGATTAAAAGTTGAGTCTCTTGGATGCCATAGACCAACATTCTCGGTTCCTTTTAAGTATTTTAGGATCCTCTTGACAGCAGTGAAGTGCGACTGCTTGGGATTTGCTTGAAACCGGGCGCACATACATACTGCAAACATAATATCGGGTCGGCTGGCTGTCAAGTATAGTAAAGATCCGATCATGCCTCGATACATTGTAACTTCGACTGGTATTCCTGAATTATCCAAGTCGAGTTTGGCGGATGAGCTCATTGGTGTAGCAGCAGCTGAGCTGGTACTCATTCCATATTTCTTCAGTAGCTCTTTAGTGTACTTGGACTGATTTATCAGAATTCCTTCACTAGATTGCTTGACTTGCAATCCTAAGAAAAATGATAACTCTCCCATCATGCTCATCTCGAATTGTTCCTGCATGATTTTAGAAAATCTTTCGCACAGTTTTGGGTTAGTACTCCCGAAGATAATATCATCAACATATATTTGAACTAGCAACGTATGATCTCCCTTTGTAAATTTAAAAAGGGTCTTGTCCACCGTGCCAATAACAAAGTTGTGCTCTGTCAAATATTTTGATAAAGTTTCATACCAGGCACGGGGAGCTTGCTTTAGACCATACAGAGCTTTATTCAGACGGAAAACATTAGATGGCTGCTGATGGTTTTCAAATCCAGGAGGTTGTTCAACATAAACTTCTTCCTGGAGTTTGCCGTTAAGAAATGCACTCTTAACATCCATCTGATAGACTTTAAAGTCTTTAAATGCAGCAAATGCAAGAAATATGCGAATTGCTTCTAGTCGTGCTACAGGGGCAAATGTTTCATCGAAATCAATGCCTTCTTCCTGTCTGTAGCCCTGTGCAACTAATCTTGCTTTATTTCTAATTACTGTTCCGTTTTCGTCTAATTTATTTCTAAATACCCATTTGGTGCCAATTACAGTGTGATGCTGTGGTCGTGGTACTAGATACCATACTCTGTTTCGCTCAAACTGGTTTAGTTCTTCCTGCATTGCTTCTACCCAACTTGGGTCTAATATAGCTTCATCAATCTTTTTAGGTTCTATATGAGATATGAATGCAGCATGAAGAAATTCGTTAATCATTTGTCCTCTGGTGCGTAGAGGAGCAAGAGGGTTACCGATGACCTGCTCGGGTGGATGATCCTTCTTCCACCGGAGCGAAGGTCCTAGTGGGTTGAGTTCTTCAGTTGACTGGATGTGAGTAGGTAAATCAGAGATTCTGATAGACCCATCTTTCTCATTGGTTCCTTCAACTGCAGTAGAGGTGGATGCCACTGTTTCATTGATGGCTGGCTGCAGTGCTTGTTGGTCAGCAGACTCCTCTGCTTAAGCTTCAGGGATTTCTGGTTCTAAGGAGCAGTCAGCCCTGCTTCTGTAATCAATCTCATCATCAACATTTTCGTCAATATAAGTGCTTTCCAGTCGATTACTCAAGTTGTTGATTTGTATATCGGATAGTGTACAGTCAGTAGGTTCATCAAATTTTACATGCACTGATTCTTCTACATTAAGAGTTCTATTATTAAATACTCTGAATGCCTTACTAACTGTAGAATAGCCAAGAAATATTCCAGCATCAGATTTGGCATCAAAGGCGGTGAGATGAGTCTTTCCATTGTTGTGAATAAAACATTTGCAACCAAACACATGGAAATAAGAAATATTTGGCTTACTGCCATTCCAGATCTCATAAGGGGTTTTATTGGCTCGCTTATTAATCATTGATCTGTTCTGCGTATAACATGCTGTGTTGACAGCTTCTGCCCAAAATTTCTGCGATAGTTCTGATTCCGCGAGCATAGTTCGCGCAGCTTCTTTCAAAGTGCGGTTCCTACGCTCAGCAACTCCGTTTTGTTGAGGAGTTCTAGCTGCAGAGTATTCGTGTTTAATACCAAGGTCATCTAGATATGATTCGAGTGATTGATTGGTAAACTCAGTACCTTTATCACTGCGAATTCTATCTATCCCACATGATTTCTCATTTTGGAGTCTTTTCAGTAATTTGATCAGCTTTGGAGTAGCCTGATCTTTACCACTTAGGAACAAGACCCACGTGAAACGAGTGTAATCGTCTATTAACACTAGGGTGTACTTCATTCCCCCTAGACTTGTTACTGGTATAGGACCAAACAGATCCATATGCAGCAACTCTAGGCACCGAGAAGAAGATTTACTCCCTTTGTTCTTAAAAGAGGATCTGATTTGCTTACCGAGTTGGCATGCTGCACAGATCTTGTCCTTTGAGAACTCAATTTGGGGCAGTCCAACAACAAGATCAAGTTTACGCAGACTAGCAATAGTTTTAAAATTTAAGTGACTCAACCGTTTGTGCCAAAGCCAATTTTTGGAAGTATTCTGGGCAGCTAAGCAAGTAAAGGAAGTAGGCTGATTAAGATTCCAATCAATTTTATATGTGTTATCATGCCTTCTTCCTATAAGTAATACATTGCCATCAGTAGATTTAATTGTGCATGAATGCTGATTGAATTCTACGGAATGACCATTGTCACATAATTGACTTATGCTAATCAAATTATAGCATAGATTTTCAACTAAGAGAATATCTTTAATGATGAGGTTACCGTAGATAATCTTACCCTTACCTACGGTTCTACCTTTCGCGTTATCTCCAAACGTTATTCTGGGTCCAGTGGAGTCCACTAGTTCAGACAATAAGCTTGCATTCCCTGTCATATGTCTAGAGCATCCGCTGTCAAGGAACCATTCTGAGCTCCGAACTGGATGCATTCTAGTTTCCTGCAATTAAAGCGATAGACTGATTGGTACCCAATCCTACTTGGGTCCTGGTAGGATTAGTCCTTTCGGAACCCACACTTGTATGACCCTGAATGACTTAGGTCGGTGCGTGTTCTGAAATGTGTGTGCATTTATAAATGTAGGTGATGATTTTAGCTTTGGAGTGTGATAATATGTGTATGCATGTGCTTTTGGTTTGTAGTTCCTGTTATTCAGCATATACCTCTTCTGGACAGGTTTACAGTTGTAGTACCAGTTGGGTTTAACCTCTCTAGCTGCTCGACCAGTGGTTTTAAGTTCATTTCTGAACTTTTGCCTTGGTTTAGCCTCTTTGAGTGGTTCTACATAACCGATACCTCTGTGCTGTACCTGTTCCTTGATGAGTGTTGCTTTAACAGGTTCTTTAACCAGTTCATACGGGTCATATACTGTGCTAGATCTTACAAAGTTCATTGATTGAACCTTGCCTTTTGTTAGACACAGTTGAGGCTCATTACCAGATGATCTGCTGTCATTGCTATTAAAGCCTATGCCAGTTAAATCACCAGCAAGCCTTATAGACTCAAGCATTTCATCTTTTCTGGTAGTCGACGCATTCCAAGTGCTAACCAGTTTGCTGAGTTTCTGGTACGCACACTTGGCTTCATCTCTTTCTTTCACTAGGCGACTGGCTGCTTCCCTTAAGCAATTCAACTCCCTTGATTGTTCACAATCAAGTTTGTTTTCAAGCGTTTTAGTTGGAATTGAGTGCTCAGTCTTATAGCTTTCAAAAGATTCGTATAGCGTCTGATACTCATTTATCATGTCCTGCAATGCATTGGTGAGTTCATGATGTGTAAATTCAGATAGGTTGGTTTCATGTACCTCATTTTCATCATTCGCCATTAAGCAGTGGACTTCTTCGTCTTCACTCTCGCTGGATGAGCTAATTGACTCCTCTGATTCTGATTCAGAATCAGCCCATTTGCTCTTACTATCTTCTGCCACTAAAACCTTTTGATCTCTGTCCCGTTTGGATGTTCTTCTGGTTTCCTTGGATTTTCTGTAATCCTTGGATCCTCTTTTGTGATCATCCTTTTTGGGTTTAGGACAGTCTGCGATGAAGTGCCCTGGTTTGAGACAGTTGAAGCATACTCGCTCTTCTTCTTCTGAATTTCCTTTGGAGCTTTGCCTTCGAGGATATGATTGATAAGGTCTCTGGTTCTTCTTCATGAATTTTCCAAATTTCTTTACGAACATTGCCATCGCATCGTTACACATCTTTTCTGGAGTCATTTCAGTAGGAGTAGGCAGAGACTCAGATGCAGTGAGAGCTTTTGTTGGTTGACTTGTACTTGGTTCATCTTCAACCCGAATGCCTAATTCGAATTCATAGGCTTTTAAATCAGCAAACAGATCATGTAGATCTATCTTGTTGATATCCTTCGATTCTCTCCTAGCAATGGTCTTGACATCCCATTCTCTTAGTAGACCTCTCATCACTTTGAGAGTGACTTCTCTGTTGGGTAACTCCTTACCCAGACTGCTTAGTTCATTTATTATTCCAGTCACTCTTTCATCATACTCGTTGAGAGTTTCTCCATTTATCATTTTGATATGCTCAAACTTTTGTAAAGCCACAGTAAGCTTGTTCTCCTTGGTTTGATCATTTCCTTCACAGAGTTGAGCAATCTTTTCCCAGATCTCTTTGGCTGTTGGGCACATTTTGATTTTGTTGAACATGTTTTTGTCCAAAGTTTTGAACAAAATGTCTTTAGCCACGTTGTCTAGGTTTGCCTTTTTTTTGTCTTCATTTGACCATTGAGATCTTTCCTTTTCTACCATTTGTGGATCACCACTTGTGATAGAGGCAGCTGTATTGATTTCATGATCTTCAACGGTCCTTCGGTGATCACATACCACATATCATCATCTTGAGCACTTAGCTGTGCTTGCATACGGATCCTCCAGTCATCATATTCATCTTTCTTGAACATTGGAATCTTGCTGAATGAGGCCATCAGTTTTTGGTAAATAGTAATTTCTCAAGATTGAGAAGACCTAAGCTCTGATACCACTTGTTGGGATCGGGGTAGTGTTTAGAAGGGGGGGGGGGGGGGTTGAATAAACACTAGATATAATTTCGATTTCTTTTCTGGTTAACTGTAAACTGTTAAGTGTTACAGTTGCTTCTCAATAACAGGCAAGTCAGTAGACACTTATTATAGTGCGGAAGACGTCTACAAAACTTGTGAGGAATAAAACTGAAGTAATAAAGCAATAAACGAATAATACGAGAGTTGTTTCTGGAAGTTCGAAGCACAACGCTTCTACGTCTCCCCTTCTTCCTTTGCAGGAAGGATTCACTAGAAGACTTGGTTTACACTTTACAGTATACAACCTCCTTAGGCACTAACACACTTGGCCTAAACTCCTAGCAATCACACTCTTCTTATCTTTTGGATACAAGTGATTTTACAACACTCTCTACAGAATAAAACTTTCTAGCTTGAGAGTTTCTAAGCAGCAGACTTCAATTGAAAATAATCTGTCACAGATTCAGTTTTGCGGTTTGTCTGCTCTTTGCTGAACGTTTGAAATATCAGTCGTATAGCTTTCTTGCTTTGAAGTATTTCTCTTAGTTTGAAAGTTGCTCAGCCCTTCTTCATTCTCTGCTTGGACGTATTTATAGGTTTGGTTGTCCAACGGTAGCCTTTTTGTATATGGAATGGATTAGCTTTCCAAATACCTGTTGTCTTCTTTCCTATTTTGTAAAACAACGGCTCTTTTCACTCTGACGGTAATGGTGGCGGAGATATAGCAGGGTGCGCCGCTCTGTTGTACCTTTGTCAGAGAATGTTGTACTTACTTTGTCTTGTTGCTTAGACTTCTGTTGGTTTCTTTGTTCAACTGGTCGTTCATCCTCTTAAGACCAGTTGATGTCCTTGTTCAGTGAGAGACTTTGCAGTTGATAGTTATCCAGTTTATGTCTTCACCCGGTTGATGTCTTCATCCGGTTGATGTCTTTACCAGTTGATAACTTTATCCAGTTGATGTCTTCATCCGGTTGATGTCTTTATCCGGTTGATGACTTCATACCAGTTGATGACTTCATCCGGTTAGTGTCTTTATCAGTTGATAGCTTGTCCGGTTGGTATCTATCCAGTTGATGTCTTCATCCGGTTGATGACTATCCAGTTGATGTCTTCATCCGGTTGATGACTATCCAGTTGATGGCTTCATCCGGTTGATGACTATCCAGTTGATGGCTTGTCCGGTTGGTATCTATCCAGTTGATGTCTTCATCCGGTTGATGACTATCCAGTTGATGTCTTCATCCGGTTGATGACTATCCAGTTGATGGCTTCATCCGGTAGGTCTTTAGCATCCGGTTGATCTTTAACATCCAGTAGGTGTTTGTAATCACCAAAACTTAGAAATCGTTTTCCCAACACTCATAATGATAATTATTGTGCATATTTGGGTGGGGGTAGGTTGGTGGTGGTCGGTTCCCTACAAAGCTAACATCTACATAGTTGTAACGAAAGGGTGACCTACTTGGCATTCCGTGCTCGGATGTCCTCCTTGACAAAGCTCGCATATAACAGCTTGAACTTGCATTACATGCATGCTCAAACTGTCAATCTTCTTGTTCAGCGCTTCCAACTGGACAGCTAGGGCAGTGACTTCACTCACTTGATGCAATCCGGCTTGCTTCTTTGGGACGTTCCTTTCGGACTGCCATTGACAGCTATTCACAGCCATCTCCTCCAACAGTATATAAGCCTCCTCGGGCGTCTTTCTCATCACAGTACCTCCTGATGCTGCATCTATCATAGAACGGTTATCAGAAAATAAACCGTTATAAAATGTTTGTACCTGCAGCCAGATAGGGAGGCCATGATGAGGCATCTCCACAGTAGATGTTTGAAGCGCTCCCAAGCCTCGTAAACTGTCTTTGGATCGTATTGGGAAAAAGTCGTGATATCATTGCGCATCTTGGCCGTCTTGGATGGTTGAAAGAACTTTGACAAGAACAATTGTGCCATCCGATCCCACGTAGTAATAGAACCTGCAGGCAACGATTGTAACCAAGATTTAGCTTTATCGTAAAGAGAAGGGAAACAAATGTAACCTGATGGTGTCGTCATTAACGCAATTATGTTTAAATGCATCACAAATCTCCAAGAAATTGGAGATGTGGGCATTTGGATCATCAGTAGCTGCTCCCCCAAACTGGACCTAATGTTGGATCATCTGTATGATAGCAGGCTTGATCTCAAAATTGTTTGCCTGGATGGTCGGTCTCATGATACTCGACAGTGATCAGTGGAATGAAGGATGGGCATAGACCATGAGTGATCTTGCAACTGGTGGTGCTGGAACCTCCTAGTTATTAGCCATTAGTGTTCTCGCTTGCCTTAGCCTCCTTTGACAAGTGCGTTCGATCTCGAGGTCAAAAGGTTAAAGTGTAGACTTGCTACTCCTTAGCATGCAACAAGAGATAACAACTTGTAAGATCCACACAAGAAACAAACAGTAGAATGTTAGAGATAGGGAATAAAAAAATCGAAAAATAATGAAAAAAAACAAATGACTAAACTAAAGTCAACTAATCTCGACTGATATTATTTAAACTAGTCCCCGGCAACAGCGCCAAAAACTTGACCGCTATTATTTTAAACAGTATTTTCCAGTGTAGCGATTGCGTACCGCAAGTGCACGGTCATAGATTAAGAAAAGTGAGAGTGTCGAACCCACGAGGACTAGGAAGTAAGTACCTAATTCAACTAGTTTAACTATATTTAGCCTACGAATATTAGTGATTATGATTAACTAAATTGACTAATGACACGAAATTCAACCCAACAAGTAGTAAATAAAACATAATCAGTAGAGATAATTATCAAGACTTTCGGTTCACCCATGCAATCCCCCATAATTCGCCTATAGTTCAGAATTAAATTCAAACGTTCTAAGGTGACGAGTTTCTCTAATGCACTTGTTATACCTTGGTCCGGTTATAACAAGTCTAATAGTAAGATGCAAAAAGGCAATGATTATGCACTTATTTAACACTCAATGTTGTATGTCGATTTATGTAAACTTCTAGCCTTCGATTTTGGTAAATCTATTGCTATCACACATGTATTTGACTTTATCTTTCGATCTTAGTTTGAAATCCACGGTTTAATTTACTATATCGTATCACTATCTCCTATTGTCAATTCAATCGCAATAAATAATCAATCAAGGATGATTAATCCATTGAAAGCATGAACAATAATAAATTAAACTCAAAGAATTGTAAGAATCAATCAAAACTTCATTAAAATTGTGGGTTCAAAACATGGGATCCCCTAAGTCTTGACAACAAAACTTAGCCTAAAAACATATTCAAAATCAAATGCAAATCATGTTTCCAACATAAAAAAGCATAAGGAAATCAAATAGAAAAAAATTAAGTTCAGAAATACGGAAATAACGAGAGGAATTGACTCCTTGCGTTGCTCCGTCGTCCCGTCTCTTCCGATGCCTTTTCTCTTGAACGGTTTTGTGGTGTATGGATGATGGTGGGAGATGGAGAGAGTGTGGAGGCTTTGTTGTAGGGTTAGAATCTCCTCCAAAAGTCCTTATTTTCGTCCAAGTTAATCCCATATATATTAGTTAGAGTTTTGCAAAGTTTGGACACAAAATAACCAAGAAGGAAACAAAATCTCAAAAATTTCGGGTCTGGCGATCGGTCGCTGCGAGTTACTGATCGATCGCCAGACTATTCTGATTTTATTTTTCAATTTCTCAAAGCGGCGATCGATCTGTAAGAACTGGCAATCGATCGCGAGAATCTTCTTGTCAGCGGCGATCGATCGGTAAAAACTTCCGATCGATTGCGAATTCTAAAATTTCACAGTTTGCTATTTCGTCCACTTTTATGCATTTGGACCATGATTCCTGAAATATACATATATGTACCAAAACACGTAATATTTCCAGGAATCACTAAAAAACGTCCCTAATCTTATATCAAATTAAGTGTAAAAATAACAGTTATCATAAAACAAGATTATTTGCCCTAGTCCAAGCAAGCTATAAAATGTTCAAAGAAGCAGAATTACAAAAGGCTTTGAACAGACTTGGACCAAGAAATGTAATTCTCACCATTGAATACTTCTCCGACAATAAGAGCTCCATGATTATCATTGGGATGGAGGAAGAATGGTGAGGAAGGATCCTCTGCCGGATTGGACAGAGTAGTCACCGCTGAGTCGCGAACTTCGTAGTCACCGCTGAGTCGCGAACTTCGTTGTTGGAAGCCGATGTAGGGATTGCCATCATGAAAGAAAAAAAATCAAGAACAAACAACAAAGAAAAATTGCCATGATAAATTCAATATTACTTGATATTGAATGAGAAACATCAATTCTGATTATAGCATTGACACGATTACAGGAGAGGAAATTGTATCTTTTTACAACTCTTAACATATCAGAATGAATGAAAATACAAGTAGTTTAATGACTTATATTTCTAATTATAACTAACTAATGGCTAGTTTAACTACTAACAGAACTACTAACATTAATTAAAATTAACCGAATGATTGTTAAGTTGGATCGATAATATCTTGACATGTTCGAACCACTACAAAATAATTGTGTCATGATTGTGTCTTTTATAATTTACTTATTCAATTAATTTTGTATAATCCTCCGATTGAGATGTATATCTTCCTCTATTGGCTCTCCACCTCTTTTCAAATCAGTTCACTTCCACTTTTAAAAAATAAAACTATTTTTCCTCTTCCGCTGATTATTAATCAAACTTTAATATATCCCTGTTCTGGCATTCATATTACATGTTACTATATGTTCAGGCACGGGCTGATCCATATTGAGTGCCCTCCCTTGCCAATTTTTTTTTATTATCCTAAAAATAAGTCCGTTTTTTAAAAGTACATTGCCCTACTAAAATTATATTTTGACCCCTAAACATTTTTTTGCCCTCTATTTTTTATGTTAATATTTTTTGCCCCCTTTCAATTTTTTTCTAGCGTCCGACACTATGTTCATGTATTATATAATGTTATCCAAAAAATTACAGTACGAGACAACCTTAATAAAAAATTAAATGGTTTTGATTTGCATAGTTTTGAAAGTATATTAAAATCAAGAATATCTTTTGTTGGAACAATGTGCTTAATGAACAGAAATTAAGCATGAAAAAGTCGAAAAATACGAATGGAGGAAAAACGGGTGAAAACAAGCAAGAAAACACTACCCAGGATAAACTCGTCCAGTGTAGCAGCGCTCCGGCAGCGCCACAGGCACTAGGGTGCCTGCTGGGTGGCCCTTTATGTGATGCCCCGAAATTAATTAATTGCAATCTGGAAATTAATTATGTTTAGATGATGAATTATGTTGATAATTGATTTATGTGTTGAAATTAATTATCATGTTGAAATGCTTAGTCAAATGATAGGCGTGACCCGGGTTGCATTTCAGGGTGTTTGTTATGCATGTTAGAAAATGGGGTGTTAACATGATTTAATTGTATTAGGTGTTATTTATGAGGAAGATATGAAGTTAGAGGAAGTTTGTTGCATTTTTGTAAAATGCTTTTAAAATACCATGTTGGGCATTTTATACATCATGTTAATTAATGGGGTACAATTTTTACAATAACCCTTTAACCCCACTTTACCCCACCTTATTTTCACTTTATCAATCACTCTCTTAAATCCCCAAATCACTTCCCAACCCTAAACCCTTCCTCATTTTCGAAACTTGGCAAAAGTGGAAGGAGAAGTCTTCACAAAACCTTTGTTTGTGAGATTTATTGTAGGATTTGGAATCCTTAAGAGAACCATCCCAAATACCCACAACTTCAAGGAGATAAAGTTCTCCAATTTCTCCACTTTTGGGAATTAAGGTACGTAAGAAACGTACGGGCATCGGACGGTAACACATTCCTATACTATGACTACGCAATGATTATATAAGTATTTACGATGTTTATGATGATGATTATGATAAGTAAGTTTATGATGATGATGTTTATGATGAGTAAAGATGATATGATGTTTATGAGGACGTTTATGATAAGATGATGATGTTACAAGATGATGATGTTTATAAGATGCTGATGTGTATAAGATGATGATGTTATGATATGATGATGATGGTGTATGTTTATCTATGTTATTGAGAATGGTTGAGTGTTCTGGTGGTTGTTATGGGAAAGCGAGGAAGGTACTTACCGTTGACATAGCTAGCGAGGAGATTACATCTGCTATCAAGGTGTAGCGAGGGGTAATCACAGTACCGCTATATGTCGAAGCGAGGGGGCCAGTTGTTCCGCTGACATAACAAGGCCAGAAACATCCCCATCTCTCAATAACATTGTTGATTACGAGCATATATGTGAAGTATGATTTTAATCATTTATGTCAAGAACTAATGATTATATGCATGACAATGCAACAGGGACAACCAAAGTGGGTTAATGCGATTAACCAGGAAGTATATGTTACGATTATTTTCATGCATTTATTTATATGTCATTACCTTATGATGTTAAGTAATGATGCACATGCTCATGATGGGTTGTTCCTGTAGGTACACTTTTGGACTGAAGGGCTAAGGGTCGGGTTGAGGCAGTGAGCTAAAAGGAGCATGAAAGAATATAGGATACAGGATTTTGATAGTCTCTACTCTAGGAGTAGTGTAAACCTATAATGTTAGCATTCATTTTTGGGAATGTAATTATTAAGTTCAAAATTTTATTTTTGGCCTGTAATTCTATTAGCTCAAAGCTACAACCGGAACCCTAAGATGATATGAATGCATGATTAGTCCATAATATGTGATTATAATGATGTTAAGGTAGGAAGACCCTACATTAGTTCAGAGTAGTGGTTAGATAACCCGGGAATGAGTGAAGGGTAGCCTTAGCAATAAGTTGGCTAGGTGCTTCTTTTTAACCATGTTTTGTGCATATGTTGCATATGAAGTGTATGACTATTATACTAACATTTTATGGTTTCTAACGATGTATTATATGAACTGCTTTTGGGTATTGTTGTTAACCCTTGTCTTGCAGCATGGCAGCAAATGTGGAAGTGGGTGATGCAGTGAGTGTTAATGCAAGTGCTGGGCGTACCAATCCCCTACCACCGCCAGCCTTGGGTGAAGAACCCTCTGAGCAACAGTTACTACCTGGGGAGCTAAGTTTGGCTCAGTTTCTGACATACCGACCCCCGATGTTCGAAGGAACTGAGACAGGGGAAATGGCTAAGGAGTGGTTAGAGGGGATAGAACAGATATTTGTGGCAGCTCCTTGTGCTAAGTCAGCATGGATAAGGCTAGCGGAGTTCCAATTGGCCAAGAAGGCGCTGATGTGGTGGAAGACCACAGTGATAGAGCAAGAGGCTCAGGGACAGAAATAAACTGGAAACTGTTCAGGACTCGGTTTCTGACCCGCTACTTTTCAGCTGCTGCACGACAGACTAAGGAAGATGAGTTCACTAACCTCAAGCAAGGTAACATGCCGGTGTCAGATTATGCTCTTCATTACTGTTCTTTGCTCAGACGTGTACCTCACATCGCCGCAAGTACTCAAGCAAAGATGAGGAACTTCATGAAAGGTTTGAGGCCGGAACTGTATGACAGGGTGATTACTTATGGCCCTGCTTGCTTTGATGACGCCCTTTCACGGGCTGAGCTAGCCGAGCTGGGAGTTGGTGCATATCCTGATGCCGTGCCACCTCCAGCACCCCTCAGAAGTCTACTTCTGATAATTTGAGGCCGAAGGATGATCAGTTCAAGCCAAGGGGGAACACATCAGCTTCGAGGTTCAGTGGTAAGAGGCCCGAGAATCGTTGGAAAGGAAGTCGTAGGAATGATGCCCCGTCAGGAAGAGGACAGTCTCAGGGAGACAAATTTGGGAAGGTTCGGTGCTCTCTTTGCGGGCAACCACATTCGACGAAAGACTGCGTCGGTTGTTATGTTTGTGGCAATAAGGGCCACTTCGCTCGGCAATGTCCCAATCGGGAGGGACAACAGAATTCTGCGGGGATGCCTGCGGACAGAGCAGTGCAGCACAGGCCACCGTATGTACCGAGGCAGTATGGAGGTCAGCCTATGGGACCACCTCAGGGGCAAGTTTATGCGTTGACAAGGGATCAGGCTACAGCGGCTCCAGAGGAAGTGATTGCGGGTACGTGTCTTTTATTTACGCACCCTGCTTTTATATTGATAGACACAGGTGCGTCACACTCTTTCGTGTCTACAAGTTTTGTGGAAAGGCACCACATATGCACTTCTTCGTCGCCCACGCCTCTTGTAGTCTCGACACCCGCTGGAAGAAGTTTGATTGCTGATCGGATTGTCTATGATGGCCTCATTTATTTTGAGGGTAACGAGCTAAGGTCAGATTTGATTGTTCTGGGAATGTCAGACTTTGACTGCATTGTGGGCATTGATGTTCTGAACAGGTATCAGGCAGTTGTGAACTGCAGGCAGAGGACTGTCCGATTCAGGTCTGATATGGGAGTCTAGTGGATATTCTATGGGGATGGTTATCGTTCAAAGATCCCATTGATATCTGCTGTCAAGATGGCACAGTTATTGGAACGAGCCATACAGGATATCTCATCTATGCTGTTGATATTACTGAAAAGAGGGAAGAATTAAAGGTTGAGGATGTGCCCGTAGTGGCGGAGTTTGCTGATGTTTTTCCGGAGGAGATTCCCGGATTCCCACCGACGAGAGAGGTCGAGTTTGGGATTGAGTTATTGCCAGGGACGTCTACCATTTCTCGTGCCCCGTATAGGATGGCACCAGCGGAGCTAAGGGAGTTAAAGATTCAGTTACAAGAGCTCCTTGACAAGGGCTATATACGCCCTAGCTTATCGCCCTGGGGTGCACCAGTTTTATTTGTCAAGAAGAAAGATGGTTCGATGCATCTTTACATCGATTACAGACAACTGAATAAAGCTGCAGTGAAGAAAAAGTATCCACTTCCGAGAATCGATGATTTGTTTGACAAGTTACAGGGTACGAGGCTCAACAGTAAGATTGATCTGAGGTCGGGGTATCATCAGATTCGGGTAAGAGAAGATGATGTTCAGAAGACAGCTTTCAGGACTAGGTATGGGCACTATGAATTCTTAGTCATGCCTTTTGGGGTGACAAATGCCCCAGCTGTCTTTATGAGTCTGATGAACAGAGTATTCCAACCATATTTGGATCAGTTTGTCATTGTTTTCATTGACGATATACTCATTTACTCACGGACCGAAGAGGAACACGTGAATCACTTGAGGACAGTACTCCAGATCCTTAGGGATCATCAGTTATATGCAAAGCTTAGCAAGTGCAAGTTCTGGTTGAACAGTGTGGTGTTCTTGGGTCATGTTATATCTAGCAGCAGGATATCTGTAGATCCCAAGAAGGTTGAAGCTGTGATGGAGTGGGCTGCACCCACTTCTGTACCTGAGATACGGAGCTTCCTTGGTTTAGAGGGTTATTACCGACGTTTTGTCGAGGGATTCTCTAAGATCGCTAAGCCGTTGACACAGCTGACTCAGAAAGGAGTCCCGTTCTATTGGTCCGAAGCTTGTGAGGAAAGCTTCCAAGAATTGAAGCGTCGTTTGACTACGGCACCTATATTAGTGATTCCTTCTGAGAATAAGAGGTTTGCCTTGTATACGGATGCATCACTGCAGGGTTTGGGCTGTGTATTGATGCAGGATAAGCACGTGGTGGCATATGCTTCGAGGAAATTGAAGCCTCATGAGACCAGATACCAGGTTCATGATCTGGAACTGGCGGCCATCATTTTCGCCTTGAAGATTTGGCGGCATTATCTATATGGTACTTCATTTACCATCTATACGGACCATAAAAGCTTGAAGTTCTTATTCACCCAAGTGGAGCTGAATTTGAGGCAAAGTAGATGGATGGATTTACTCAAGGATTATGATCGTGAAATTGAGTACCATCCTGGTAAAGCAAACTTGATAGCAGACGCCTTAAGTAGGAAGGTGAAGAGTACTACTGAGGATGCCATGAGTTTATCAGCTATGATGACTTCTTATTGCCATCTGGGCTATGATTTCGATGTGGACACGTCGCCGGTGCGAGTGTCGACTTTATTGGCTGAGCCAGACATATTTGAGGCTATCAAGAAAGCCCATAGGTCGGATGATGAGGTTCAGAGATGGTCATCGATAGTACTTCGAGGACAGCCATCAAAGTTCAGAGTGGCAGAAGATGGTTCCTTGAGGCTTGGCAACCATTGGGTAGTGCCGAGGACACCAGATTTGCGTCAAGGGATCTTGCACCGTGCTCATAGCAGCAGGTTTAGCATACATCCAGGTGGAAGAAAGATGTACAAGGACTTATGCGACCAGTTCTGGTGGAGACGCATGAAGCGTGATGTTATAACTTTTGTCAAAAGATGTTTGATCTGCCAGCAGGTAAAGGCAGAAAGGCAGAGGCCTGGTGGCGAGCTGAAGAGCTTAGAGGTACCTGAATGGAAGTGGGAGCACATATCTATGGACTTCGTGACCCACTTGCCAAGGACGGCCTCTGGATTTGATGCGATCTGGGTGATCGTGGATAGACTGACGAAGGTGGCTCATTTCATCCCTTACTGTATGACTTTCACATACCTAAAGATGGTCCAATTATATGTACGGGATGTGGTGAGGTTGCATGGGGTTCCAGTCTTGATTGTGTCTGACAGAGATCCAAGGTTTACTTCACATTTCTGGGAGGGTCTCCAGACAGCTTTGGGCACGGAAGTGAGACTGAGTACAGCTTATCACCCTCAGACAGAGGCCAGATAGAGCGTACCATCCAGACGCTCAAAGACATGTTGAGGGCATGTGTACTGGAGTTTGATACTCCGTGGCAAGATTCATTACCACTCGTAGAGTTCTCGTATAATAACAGCTATCAGGTGAGCATTCAAATGGCCCCTTTTGAAGCTCTTTACGGTCGACGCTGTAGGTCACCGCTGTATTGGGAGGAAATGACTAGTAAAGCGGTCGGAGGACCGGATATGATTAGGGATATGGAAGAAAAGATTAAGTTGATACGCCAAAAGATGAAGGCGGCCCAGGACAGGCAAGCAGCCTATGCCAATAAGCGACGACGACCGCTAGAATTCCAAGTAGGAGACAAGGTCTTCTTGAAAATATCACCCTTGAGGGGTGTAGTTCGTTTTGGTATGCGGGGGAAGTTATCTCCGAGGTATGTTGGGCCGTATGAAGTATTGCAGCGTATCGGTACATTGGCCTACCGTTTGGCTCTACCGCCATCTTTATCTGGCATACATGATGTTTTTCACGTCTCTATGTTACAGAAGTATGAGCCAGACTCGTCTCATGTATTACAGCCTACTGAAGTGCAATTGGACTCAGATGTATCCTACGTAGAGCGAACGGTCAGAATTCTGGATCGTGAGGATCGCAGATTACGAAGCAAGGTTATACCGATGGTCAAAGTTCAGTGGGACCGTCGGGGTGTCGAGGAGGCTACGTGGGAGACGGAACTGTTGGGATATGCCCTAAGACAAGTCATTAGATGATTGTTTATGACATACAATGTAATATGATTTTATTTATGGCAAATCATTAGCATATATTATTCAAATATCTGTGCAATATGAATTGATATATAAGTTAATGTCCCTAGAATAATATTGTATTATTCTTGAAGATGTCCCTAGTCAAGTATTATAATGAATCGGGATAATGATAATACGTTGAGACTAGTATGTCTTGATTGATGAATTGTTCATAGATATGAGATATCAAATCAACACATGGGTACTTGTTAGAGAACGATGTACTGGACAGACCCACCATGAGAATGCTACATGGATAGTTATATGATTGTCATAAGCAATTCTCATAGTGATAATAATGTATGTAATCCTTACGTCTTGTGATCATCAGAGATCCCAACATAAGGAGTTATGTATCTTGATATTGTCAAACGTTACCCGTAACAGGATAAACTATAAAGGCGACTATTGGATACACTACGAATTATGTAGAGGGATGTTGACTAATCGAGATAGGATTTGTCCCTCCTATATAACAGGAGAAGTGTTTGGCCCTTGATCAAGTGAGAACTAAAATGCATGGCCATGCTCGAATGAGTCGATATGTGATATCGAGCTTATTCGTTTATTCTAGTTCTACTTGGGGATCAAGAAATTAAGATTGAATATACGAGTATGACTATTCCATGCCTCGTGTTCAATCTAAACACAAAGGACAAAGGGATTAAGTTACATGGTTAATATTATCACAAGTTCTAAAGGTTATGTCGAGTCAAAGACATTCTTGTAATTTGGGTAGCCTTGATGTGTTGCTAGACACTGCTCTTTGCTTGTAACGTAAAATGAGATTTTATGTCACTGCCAACATTACAAGATCCTATCGGGTCGCACAAAAGATTAAATCGATAAAGGGAATTAAATTCATTGGATGAATTAATTAATTAAGAAGAGTCTTAATTAAATGAATATAAAGATTTAATTAAATCATGGGTTTGGGCCCATGAGGCTTTGTGAAAGCCTTTAATTAAATCATATATAATTTGATTACAATGTGATTAATGAGATTAACACAATTCATTCCAACCTAGCACAAGACACACGGCCGCCATCCCTCTTGCTTCTCTCGACTTCTTCATAGTCGAAGTGAAGTGGAGTGAATTTCGTGCCATCCTTTCGATTGTGAATCGAGTGTGCTTCGTGTATTGGTTTAAGAACAAATCTAACACTTTGTTCTTAAACTATCCCTTCCCGATTTGATCGTGTGGATACCGTTGAGGCAAAACTTGATAAGTTTTGTTAGTGACTCGAAGGAGGCGTTGGACGTGGTGCTGCTTCGTGGAATCTTCTCGAACACGCTACAAGGGTGAGACTTTTGTAATCCCTAATCCGATATGACAACCTATGTATAGATCCGGTGTCTTGTAATCCATAAAATTTTATATTCCGATGCGTACCATGCTTGATGGATTACTTACAGTGGTATCAGAGCCGTGTACAAGGCTCATATCGGATTTATGTGGTTAATTGTTTTAATCATATTAGAATTAATATTGCATGCTATTTAAAACTGTATGAACATATATGATATGTTAATATTAAGTTTGTGAAATTATCATGAAATTATATTTGATATAATTGATGTTTGATGTATACGATACACGAAGCGAATAATCGAATCAATTGTATGATGTTTCGGCCACCACCTAGTACACTTGACCCACGGCTTATCCACGTGAGGGCTAGGGTTTTCGAACCCTTGGCTCGAGATGGCCTAGTCGTTGTGGCTCATGTTCGTGCATGGAGGTTTCGAGACGTGGATGAGTTTTGAACTCTTTGGCTCGATAATGGTTCACGCATGCATGGATAAGTGGCTTCACCACGTGAGAGCTAGGGTTTTCGAACCCTTGGCTCGAGATGGTTGAGCCACCACCGTGCATGGCCTGACCATGACTCGTGGCTGATGAATTCCTGCATTTTGAACAAGTTGGCTCGATGGAAACACAAGGAAGGAGCAAGGCGGCTAGGGTTAGACCCTAGCGCCGCCGCCGCTCGCTCATAGGTTCGGACCGAGCCGTGGGCTAGGGTTTTGAACCCTAGGCCCATGATTGGTCCAGCAATGGTCGCTAATGGTTCGAACCATGATGGTTTGTAATTTAATCGCTTAAGTTCGTGGCATGTGATGTCCCGAGCGTACGATAATTTTTCAAAATTTATTTTACAGTTTTAATTAGAATTAAATTTTAAATTGTTTAGAATGTAATTAATTAAATGTTAAAGCATGTTTTATGTGTTGTATGACCATGGTGCATGGTTATAGCCCTTTTTGTAAGTAATCCTTAGAGCATACAACGCAGCGGAATAAAATTTTTAGGATTACAAACCAGCAGATCTATACATAGGTTATCATATCGGATTAAGGTATACGAAGGTCTCACCCTTGTAGCGTGTTTGAAGCAGAATCCACGGAGCAGCACCACGTCCTACGCCTTCTCCGAGTCAATAGCAAAACTCAATGAGTTTTGCCTCAACGGTATCCACACGATCAAATCGGGTGAAGGGATAGTTTAATAACAAGTTGCTAGACAAGTTATTAAACCGGAACAAGAAACACAATCGATTCCAAATCGAAAGGCACGCCCAATCTTTCACAAAATCCTCTTCGGCTATCAAGTGGAAGCCGAGAGCAATTTTTTGAAGTTGGAGGCCGTGTGCTTCAAGTTTGGATGTAGGTTTAATGATATGAAGTTGTCTTACTAATTAAACACCTTGCAATCATATTATATATGATTAATTAAAGGCTTTCATAAAGCCTCATGGGCTTAAGCCCATGATTTAATTAATCATTATGATTATTAATTAAGACTCCTCTTAATTATTTAATTCATCCCATGAATTTAATTTCCCTTCTCGATTTAATCTTTTGTGTGACCCGATAGGATCTTGTAATGTTGGCAGTGACATAAAATCTCATTTTACGTCTCAAGCATTGAGCGGTATCTAGCAACACATCAATGCTACCCAAATTACAAGAATGTCAATGACTCGACATAACCTTTAGAACTTGTGATAATATTAATCATGTAACTTAATCCCTTTGTCCTTTGTGTTTAGATTGAACACGTGTCATGGAATAGTCATACTCGTATATCCAATCTTTATTTCTTGATCCCCAAGTAGAACTATAATAAACGAATAAGCTCGATATCTCATATCGACTCATTCGAGCATGGCCATGCATTTTAGTTCTCACTTGATCAAGGGCCAAACACATCTCCTGTTATATAGGAGGGACAAATCCTATCTCGATCAGTCAACATCCCTCTACATAATTCGTAGTGTATCCAATAGTCGCCTTTATAGTATACCCTGTTACGGGTAACGTTTGACGATATCAAGATACATAACTCATTATGTTGGGATCTCTGATGATCACAAGTCGTAAGGATTGCATACATTATTATCACTATGAGAATTGCATATGACGATCATATAACTATCCATGTTGCATTCTCATGGTGGGTCTGTCCAGTACATCGTTCTCTAACATGTACCCATATGTTGATTTGATATCTCATATCAATGAACAAATCATCGATCAACATATACTAGTCTCTACGTATTATCATTATCCTTATTCATGATAATACTTGACTAGGGACATCTTTAAGAATAATACAATATTATTCTAAGGACATTAACATATATATTAATTCACAATGCACAGTTAAAAGAATAATATATAATAATGAATTGCCATTCATAAAACCATAAACATTGTATGTCTTAAACAATCATCTAATGACTTGTCTTAGGGCATATCCCAACAAATCTCCCACTTGCACTAAGACAACTCAGACATATACCTAATGCCTAGAGATCTAGTATGACGATCATGCTTCTGCTGTGACAGCGGCTTCGTCAATGGGTCAGATACATTATCATCTGTTGGTACTTTGCATATTTTAACATCTCCCCTTTCAACGATTTCTCGAATGAAATGGAAACGCCTAAGTATGTGCTTGGATCTTTGGTGAGATCTTGGTTCCTTAGCCAATGCGGTCGCTCCATTGTTGTCACAATAGAGTTCTATCGGATCTTTAATGCTAGGCACCACTCCAAGTTCAGAAATGAACTTCCTCATCCAAACAGCTTCCTTTGCTGCATCCGAGGCAGCAATATACTCAGCTTCCGTTGTAGAATCGGCTACTGTTTCTTGCTTTGAACTCTTCCAGCTCACAGCACCTCCATTCAGGCAATACACATATCCAGATTGCGATCGAAAATCATCTTTGTCGGTTGGAAGCTTGCATCAGTGTAACCCATTACATTGAGCTCTTCCTCACCTCCATAAATCAAGAATGTATCCTTAGTCCTTCTCAAGTACTTTAGGATATTCTTGACAGCAATCCAGTGACCTTCACCTGGATCAACTTGATATCGCTCGTCATGCTCAAAGCATACGATACATCGGGACGAGTACATATCATGGCATACATGATAGATCCAATAGCTGACGCGTATGGAATCTTACTCATGCGTTGTCTCTCATCTGGTGTTGAAGGACACTGTTCCTTCGAGAGATAAATACCATGTGTCATAGGCACGAATCCTTTCTTGGATTCTTGCATGCTAAACCTTTTAAGCACCTTGTCTATGTATGTACTTTGACTTAGACCAAGAAGCCTTCTCGATCTATCTCTATAGATCTTGATTCCTAATACATAGGTGGCTTCTCCTAAGTCTTTCATCGAAAAGCAATTCCCTAGCCAAATCTTTACAGATTGCAAGGCAGGGATATCATTTCCAATAAGAAGTATGTCATCTACATACAACACTAGGAAAATGACTACGCTCCCACTGACCTTCTTGTAGACACAAGGTTCATCTTACATTTTTGATAAAACCAAACTCTTTGATTGCATCATCAAAACAAAGATTCCAACTCCGAGAAGCTTGCTTCAATCCATAAATGGATCGTTGTAGCTTGCATATCTTTCCAGCATCCTTTGGATCGACAAAACCCTCGGGCTGTGTCATGTACACATCCTCGAGCAGATTTCCATTAAGGAAAGCTGTTTTGACATCCATCTGCCAGATTTCATAATCATGAAATGCAGCTATTGCAAGTAAGATCCTTATGGATTTAACCATGGCAACTGCGGAAAAAGTTTCATCATAGTCAATACCATGAATTTGTTTGAATCCTTTTGCAACCATCCGACCTTTATAGGTTTGTACGTTACCATCCATATCGGTCTTTTTCTTGAAAATCCATTTGCACCCTATGGGTCGTACCCCTTCAGGTGGATCAACCAAAGTCCATACTTGGTTTGCATACATGGATTCCATCTCAGATTTCATGGCCTCTTGCGAATCATTGCCCATTATAGCTTGTTGATAAGATGACGGCTCATCCTCATCAATAAGTAGTAAGTCACCTTGTTGAGTCACAAGAAATCCATATCTCTGTGGCTCCCGGTGTACTCTTACAGACCTACGCTGGGCTTGTGTCTCTTGAGCAGGTGTTTCTTCCACAACAGCTTGCGGTGCCTGCTCTGTTTCCATCTCAATCTCATGTTCAGTGTTTTCTTGTGGTTGAACTTCACTAAGTTCTATTTTTCTCCCACTGGTTTTTTTAGAAATAAATTCTCTTTCAAGAAATACACCAGTCCGAGCAACAACTACTTTGTTCTCGGTGGGATAATAGAAATAGTATCCTTTCGTTTCCTTAGAATACCCCACAAATAAACACTTATCAGATTTGGGTCCAAGTTTGTTAGTGGCGTGACGTCTAACGAAAGCATCACAACCCCAAATCTTCATAAAAGACATACTAGGACGCTTCCCAGTCCATATCTCATATGGTGTCTTTTCCACTGATTTAGATGGAACACGGTTCAGTAAGAAAATCGATGTTTCTAGAGCGTGTCCCCAAAACGATATCGGAAGATCTGCATGACTCATCATTGATCTAACCATGTCTAACAAGGTTCGATTTCTCCTCTCGGATACACCATTCCATTGTGGAGTATACGGAGGAGTGAGTTGTGGGACTATCCCACACTCCTTTAGATAGTCATGAAACTCTTGGCTTAAGTATTCTCCTCCTCGATCTGATCGAAGGATTTTGATACTTTTGCCAAGTTGGTTTTGTACTTCATTCTTGAAATCTTTGAACTTTTCAAAGGTTTCATACTTATGTTTCATTAGGTACACATACCCATATCTACTGAGGTCATCAGTAAATGTAACGAAGTATTGAAAACCACCTCTAGCTTGTGTACTTATTGGTCCACATACATCACTATGTATTAGTCCCAATAAAACATTTGCCCTTTCAACATGTCCCTTGAAAGGGGCTTTAGTCATCTTGCCCATTAAACAAGATTCGCATGTTTCATATGATTCAAAATCAAATGAATCTAATACTCCATCCTTATGAAGTTTAGATATGCGGTTCTCGTTTATGTGGCCCAAGCGACAGTGCCAGAGATAAGTCGGATTACAATAATTATTTTTAATCCTTTTAGTATTTATGTTATAGATAGGCATATCAAGATTTAATACATAAAGACCATTCACCATTTGTGCACTAGCATAAAACATATCATTTAAGTAAATAGAACAACAATTGTCCTTTATTATAAATGAAAAACCATACTTGTCCAAACAAGAAATAGATATTATGTTTTAGTAATAGAAGGCACAAAATAACAATCTTTCAAAATCAGTGATAAACCAGAAGGTAAAGCTAAATGATAATCTCCTATAGCTAATGCAGCAACTCTTGCTCCATTTTCAACTCGGAGATCAACTTCACCTTTCGCCAACGTCCTACTCCTTTTGAGATCCTGCACATTTACACAAATGTGTGATCCACATCCAGTATCTAATACCCATGATGAAGAAGTAGATAAATTGATTTCTATAACAAAAATACCTGAAGCGGAAGTCACACTTCCTTTCTTTAGATCCTCCAGATATACTTTGCAGTTTCTTTTCCAATGGCCGGTCTCACCGCAATGGAAACAGTTCCCTTCCTTTGCTATCCCTCCCTTTGGCTTCAGTGCAGAAGACTTTGGCTTAGATTTAGCAAAGACCTTCTTTGCTTTCTTGTTGCCTTTAGCTTTGGCCCTTCCTTTGCCCTTATTCACAATAAGGACATTTGTGGCCTTAGTCTTCTTAGTATTTGCTTCATATGTTCTCAACATACCAAGCAATTGTGGTAGAGTCTTTTCCATGTCAGTCATATTGTAATTTACTACAAATTGACTGAAGCTCTCAGGCAACGATTGCAAGATCACAATGGTGGCCAACTCTTGGTCCAATGGAAAACCTAGCTTGTCCAGATTCTCAATGTACCCAATCATCTTGAGCACATGAGTTCCAACTAAGCTTCCTTCTACCATCCTGCACTGAAATAACGCTTTAGAGACGTCATACCTTCTTGTCTAGCTTGCTGTTGGTACAACTGCTTTAAGTGTTCGATCATATCGAACGCCTCCATTTCCTCATGTTGCTTCTGAAGCTCAGAGTTCATGGTGGCAAGCATGAGGCACCCAACATCAAGTGCGTCACTCTGATGCTTCTTGTAAGCATCTTTTTCAGCTCTTGTAGCTGTTAGGGGAGGTTCCTCAGCGGGCAAGGGTTCCTCTAGGACATATTGTTTCTTTTCTTGTTTGAGGACTATCCTCAAGTTCCTATGCCAGTCTAGGAAATTCGTCCCATTTAATTTGTCCTTCTCAAGGACCGATCGCAGTGATAAAGTGCTAGTAACGTTGTTAGTTGCCATGGATATCTACAATATAAATATGCAAAATAAGTTTATGATTTAAATCATTTAACATGGTCTTATATTAAATGATACTCCCACTATTTTGTTTGAAAAATATCAACCCTCGAAACCTTTAGTGGGCCAAGATCCATATTTCGCCTAATCTTGAGTTAGCTTTGGCTAATCGCCCAAGACTCGGTTATTTAGGTAGACAACACTTTGTCAATTACATCACATATAATTCTTGGATAGTTGGACGAACAACACTTTCTTCAATTCATCAAATGAATTAAAATCCAACCCATGCCTCTAGGTTCCCAATCCTATTGAGATAAACTAGTTAAGTCGTACCCAATTAAAGTATAACGGATATCACTTTTATCCTTTCGCGCCATACTAAGATTGCCACGGTGCTTTGCTTTGGCAAACCCACACATGTACAATCGAAGTTATTGACGAGTACTTTTATTTTGGAAGGCATCTAAAACTTAATATTTTAGAGGGATTTATTGATCTCATGATTAATTTGATAATTTAAAATATGTCCACTACATATAGTTGTATACATATCTACATATATGTGAATACTATTATCAAACTAAAACATAAGATAAATCATGCATCAACATGCATAATAAAACGTGACATGGTTATAGCCCCTACTAATGATTTTCTCAAGCCAATGAGAAAATCCTATGAGTCAACCTAAGGTAACTTCACAAGCACCTTCCTTTGGCTCCAATTTGTGAATGGCCTCCTCATCCCGGCACGATGCTCCATCTTCATTGATCACCATCAATAAAATAAACTACACTATTTACAAGATATAGAATTCCTCGATTCACATTTGAGGGGAACATAGGGGAGGGATTACATTTAGAATGAAATAGAGAAAGGCACGACACGCAGGTCGTATTATAAATTACAATCATTCACAAATCCTATCTAATAGGTCAAAGGGCTATAACCACGCACCATGCTCAAACAACACATAAAGCATGCATTAATATTTAATTAATTAAATTCTAAACATTTTAAATTTAATTCTAATTAAAACTGTAAAATAATTTTTGAAAAATTATCGTACGCTCGGGACATCACATGTCACGAACTAAAGCGACTAAGACACGAACCACCATTGTTCGAACCATGAAGCACACGGCTTGAACAATAGTGGGCCTAGGGTTCGAAACCCTAGCCCATGGCCGAGCCATGGCTCGTGCGGCGGCGGCGCTAGAGTTCCAAACCCTAACCGCCTCGCACCTTCATGCATTTTTATCGAGCCATCTTGTTTTAAACGCTGGAATTTGTTAGCCACGAGTCACGGTCATGCCATGCACGGGGTTCGCTCAACCATCTCGAGCTAAGGGTTCGAAAAACCTTGCTCTCATGTGGTAAAGTTACTAATCCATGCATGCGTGAACCATTATCGAGTCAAAGAGTTCAAAACTCATCCACGTCTCAAAACTTTAGAAAATAAGGCGATGATGGCCGAGCCATGCACGGCTATTAGGGTTCGAAACCCTAGCTGTGATGACCAGGGATTATAGATGTTAATCCCGTAGTGTTAATAATCCCTAAAGTGGTTTTACGTGGCGATTTGGAGTTTAATCGAGGTGTTGGGCCTTCTGGGCTCGTTTATTTGGGTAGTTGGGATCGTTGGATCCAGAGGTTGAGATTGTATTCTCATTTGGATGAAAAACATAAGAGTTGGGTTTTTGATGTGTCTCGGGATCTCGGGTGCTGTGTGAGCACCGGTAGGGGGTTTTGGAGTTAGAGAGAGAGTTTTTGAAAACAGATGATTTTTAATGAATCATGATGTATTTGTGGGGCTATTATTTTTTCGGGGTATTTTTGCTATAAATAGCAGTTGAGCCCGAGATTTTAGAATTAATTTCATTTCAGCCCACTTTTCCTTCTCTCTCTCCCGCGCGCCAGCCCTTCCCGTCTGCCCCTGCCTCCGCGCGCAAAAGCGGTGCGCCCGCCGTCGTCCGGCCGCCGTTCGGCGCGTGCGACCTGTCACCGGCTTCGTCTCGTCGATGCGCAGCTATCCCCTCCGTCAATTCGAGGTTTGGTCGCGTTTCTCGTTCGGATTTTGGCTGAATGCGTCGATCCCCAAAATCTAGGGTTCATCGATTTCGAACGTTTTACTTCCGATTTTCGTTTGGGTAACCTCCCTTACCCCTTTTTCGTCATTTTCGTGTATTTCCCTGCCTTTATTGTGTTCGAATTTGAAGAATATTAAGGGTTCGAATTTAAGGGCTTGTTTGGGTTCGAATTTAAGGGTTTTGAGTTCGAAAATTGGGGGTTTTTGGCAAGGGGTGTTGATTCTTGCTTTGATGGTTTAATTCACATTTTAGATGAATTATGGTGTTTAATTTGGGTTCGATTTGTGAGATAAGGGTTCGAAAATTTGTAGGGTATCCTTGAACAATTTTCGTTGTTGTCTCATTCGTTCCCCTCCCTGTATGTACCCTGCCCCGGGTCTTTTAAAAGGTTAATTGTCGTGTGTTGACAATGTTTTGAGGGTTATAGGTGTGCTTGAGCATGGGTTACATGTTCGTAAATAATTGTGAATTATTTATCGTGTTAGCACATCGTTCCTC
Organism: Haberlea rhodopensis; assembly: GCA_907163345.1. Lineage (NCBI taxonomy): Eukaryota > Viridiplantae > Streptophyta > Magnoliopsida > Lamiales > Gesneriaceae > Haberlea > Haberlea rhodopensis. Next base: position 392,045 of record CAJQUN010000159.1, read on the forward strand.
GGGGCATGGAACTCGAGCAAGGTTTGGCTCGGACTTCGGAGATTTAAGGTACGTGCGACGTACGAGCATTACTATATATGTGAAATGCATAAGGTATTTTTGATTGCATTGAATATTGTGCGTATGGTTATACATATATGTTGATATAGCCAAGGAACGACCAAATCTTGATATCGCCGCTTGTAGCGTGCGTGACACTAGAGTAGGATAACTCTTTCAAGATATAAGGGGTACTGGGTTTATATGTATCTATTATAAGACATTTGAGATGTCTAGGTTCGTAGAATCATGTATTCATTATGAGACATTTGAGATGTCTAGGTTCGTAGAATCATGTATTCATTATAAGACATTTGAGATGTTTAGGTATAATGAAGGATTGGTAAAACAAATGCTAGGCATTTGAGCTATCTGTGATTGATAGCGAGGTTGTGAAATCAGTATTAGATATTGAGATATCTATAATTGCATGTTTAATGAATTTACAATCACTATCTGTTGATATTCGAGGATTAGGCATGCGATGAGTTAATCAATGTGTTGATTTACTGATTTTTGAGATTTGATGAGTTTGATGATTGTGAGGACAGGGACAGTACACGGAATCCCGGATGAGGTTGCCATCCAGGGAGTATCATTTAAATTCATTAGTATTTACCTTTATTGTAAATTATGAATTTCATTATTGTGATTATGGGATTTTGTGTATTGGTATGCTCACCCCGTTGGGGGCTGTCTCTGTTGGGGCAGGTGAACAGATACATCGATGGCTTTGGAGATGAGCTTGCTCTGTTGATTGGATGTACTCCCAGGATCGTGGTACCAGGGCTTGATGGAGCACGGTATCGTATAGAGTACTTATATACACCTGAGGATTATATACATATTCATGATGCTCGCATGTGAGCACGATTATACTTGTATATGGATTGTATATAAAGGCATGAGCCTTTCTCTCTTTCATTTGAGGTTGCATGCAATTAGAGGTAGAATTGCTAAATGATATGAGAGTCATTGGTGTATTATGTGGGTGTTGAAACCCACTTTTGTCGTCATATGTGTGGTGTCTTTCCTGGCTGGGAATTTACTTGTATTACTGCTTTCTGATGAGTATTATGTGTTCCCTGGCCGGGAATTATGTTATGTGTTGTGCTTTTTTTTTGGATAGCTCTATTTATGGGGAGACTCTGCCTAAATTTTTATAAAAGTTCACAATGTGAAAAGTGGCACCAAGGGGTTGGTAAAGGGCAAACATATGAGTCTTTTATTGTTAGGATGATGATCTTATAACATTGAGTATTAAAGGAAAATTTAGTAATTGACATTCATTGGTAAAGTATCATATGAGCTTCCCGATTGACTTTTTATTGAAAGCATGTGCCACACATAGTGGTTAATACACTAATCAGGGGTTAAGGGCTAAGGGGGTCCTTACATTAGTGGTATCAGAGCAGTGGTTGCTCATTGGGGCTGTTAAGGGCCTAGGAAGTTATTGATAGCACATATTTATGCATGATGGCATTAATGTTGTATGACATAACAAATTGTTTATGTGCTATTATGATATGAAAAGTGGTATTGCTAACCATTGTGGTTGCAGGAATCGTGTGGAACACGATAGGACGGCATTAATAGGGATGTCTGGGACTCCGTGTTTTATGTACCAAGGAAGCTGGTTTTAAGAAAATCAGGTAAAGGGATATTTCCGAGGTTACATGTACTTTATGTTGTCTTGTTGACACATGATGAATGCAATGTGGTGCATTAAGGTTATGATACATGTTATTATGCATTGTTTTTGCATATGTATGTTGTGAAATATATGAGGTGTATTTCACGAGTCAAGGTTATCTTAGTAAGGATTTTAATTGCTTACGCTAAGGTCCATTGGAAGCGAGGAAGAATTCCGCTTACATGGAGTAGCAAGAAGCGTTAAAATGTACTAATGATAAGGGCTCAGGATTGAAATAAGGATTTAAGGAGGAAGGATGTCATGACATTTATTTGTGAAACCATACATTCTTATAATGTGTTTTTATTATGTATTGAATGTTGATGCATAGCGTATATGGCTATTGCTGTTAACCCTGATGGTTGCAGGTTACAGGAAATATGGAGTACAAAAAGGAATGATGATTATACATATGTACGGGCATCCCAAGGGCAACATGTATTATGTGTTTAGTCATTTAACACAAGGTAAATCAAGGTATGCATAAGACAGTGCATTATGATATGATACATGTTGATACGCATCGTTTTGCATATGTATATTGTGAAATATAAAGTGAGGATTTCAATGCTTACACTAAGGTCCATATGAGCGAGGAAGAATACCGCTTATATGGAGTAGTAAGAAGCATTGAAATGCACTATTGATATTTCACGAGTCCAGGTTATCCTAGTGAGGATTTCAATGCTTACGCTAAGGTCCATATGAAGCGAGGAAAAATTCCGCTTATGTGGAGTAGTAAGAAGCATTGAAATGCACTACTGATAAGTGACTCAATTCCATAAGAAGCAAGAATTCTGCTGACATGGATTCCATAGGAAGCGAGGAAAAATTCCGCTTACTTGGATTTCCATAAGGAGCAAGAATTCCGCTTACGTGGAAAAGGAAGGAGGAACCATAATTTCATGTGTCGATTTATATTCATTTCTCTATGAGGACACGGTTTATAGCGATGGTTCATTCCGCTATATTGATAGGCGATGGTTCATTCCGCCAGGTGTATTTATAGCGATGGTTCATTCCGCTATATTGATTGGCGATGGTTCATTCCGCCAGGTGTATTTATAGCGATGGTTCATTCCGCTATATTGATTGGCGATGGTTCATTCCGCCAGGTGTATTGATAGCGATGCCTCTTTCCGCTACTATGTGTACGATGATTCATGCTCAGGTGTATAGCGAGGTTTCATGCCACTTATTATATGACGAGGTGTCATGCCGTCGATTCTATAGCGAGGGATTGTGTGAGGGCCCGATCCTAATGTGGTGTTTAATTAACACATAATGATTAATTTGCGTAAACAGCGGAATATTTATTTCAAAGGTAACTCAAAAATGAACATTTCATCAGTTCAACTCATCTTCAAATTCGTTCATTTAGCCTAGGTAAAATGGCCAAGAACAATCTGCTAGAAAAAACAGGACAATTTACCAAATTTCAGCTTGACCCATTTTTGTATAAAATTCATATTAAATTCAGATGATGTCCAAATGACTTGAGGCTAGTGGGGAAATCACGAAAACTCAAAGTACTACAGTTCATATTTGAAGTCCAGAAGCTAGTTCGGTCATCTAGAGGCACATGCAAAGCAAAGTATGCCAGATTTAAAAATACTCATATTCTGTTTTGACAGAGTGAGCGGTTCTAGGGAAAATTGCATATCTTACACATGGAAACTCCAAAACATGTAAGGCCAGTTTCTAATGCAATATAACCCAACATAAAACAAAATATCTCTTATGAGCTTTAAGCTAAACAATTCATCTTCATGTACATTATGTGAAAAACGTACAGCCTAAAAACTCGTATATCCCCTGCTTCCAGATTGTATAGTTGCTGGTAAAAATTATCATAATTCTTTCATATGAGCTCCAAATTGAGTGAGGCCAATTTCAAATGCAAGATAACCTCGAATACTACAATACTTATTAGAGCCTAAAAATTCATATTCGTAGCCATTTATTCCCAAAAATACGAATGACAAAATGCATGAAACTCGCATGCAGTGAATTTCCAGATTTGACACATGTTGGTAGAACGACCATAACTTTTCCATCTTAAATCCAAATTAGCTGATTTCGGTGGACAGTTAAAGCTAACACATAATACTACAACTTGTTATAAGAGCTATATTTTCCAATTCGAAACGTAACTATGCTAAAAACGCGAAATATCAGACGGTTTATGCACTGGTTTTAGCAGACTACAATTGACAGCAACTTCTTCATGAATGAACACCATGGTTCGACCCTCAATCCTACATGCATGTTGATAAAACTCAAGGATGATGATATACCTTCATTTATCTTCAAGATTTGAAGCTTGATCATCCACAAAACCAAGCCAAGATCGAAAATCCTACACCAAAACTGCTGCTACTCGAAAATCTTGCATGTCCTTTCTCCAAACTTGAAATTTCTTGGTGCATCTTGTTCCTCAAGCTTAGTAGCATTCAAATATATCTTTGCATGTGACATGCACTTGAAAATTCAAGAGGATTTTGGTAGGAAAATTAGCTGCCATTTTCGAAAATGGTAGAAGAGAGAAGGAGGAGGAGTGATGGTGAAGGAAGAGAGAAGATGGTGTTGGAAAATGAAGTAAAAATCTGATTTTTGGCATGGTATATGCGTGAGATTCAATGCCATGCATGATTTTATTTATTTAATTGATGTATTGTGGAATCCATGTGTCAATACATCACTCTCTTGCAAGATTATTGGTCCAAAATCATGTATTAAACATGAGTAAAGTTAATTAGTGGCATGTGTTCTCCAAGTGCCATGTGATCATGCACATGCTCATGCACTAAAACATGCTCCACTAGTTGGTTGACTCATCGTAGTCGGAACACCTTAATTTAAAGTTTGCACTTTTAATTATCCGGGTTTGTTTAATCATCGTTAATCCGGATTAATTAGTATCGGGGCCTTACACTTCTTCCCCTCTTAAAAAGATTTCGTCCTCGAAATCGCAAAACTGAAAAATAACTCAATAAATCACAACATATGAGTGTCTCAATCTCATTCATAGATACTTAAGGATCATCATGTATCAATGACAACTGATGTGTTCGTTTCAACGATCTACCACTTAATCAGAGTTCTCTATGATTCCACAAAGTTCAAAATATCGAGGCAACATCAAACCTTACTTAACGAATCATACTGATCATCGCAAATGTAATATCTTCATATTTACCTGATTCTCAACTCGAAGTCTAACAATATATTTCTCTTTGGCGTAGCAAATCTGCTCACTTTAAGCCAAATTTCAATCGTTTCGGCAGAAAATTTATCGTTCCTGTCATTTCCTCAACAATCTCAAGTTATGCCAAAAATTCCTTATCAATTTCTATCATCATCTCAGTGATCGGTAATTCCGGCTCTACGAAACCTGAACCGATGTCATCCCAAAGATATATGAAACTTAAATTATAGGAAAATTCTACTAGTGAATAGTGATTCTGTCAGTTCTCACTAAATTCACCACTATTAATCGGGACATAGATTCCAAAGTCTGGATATTTTCTCAGTTGATCCATCTGTATGGGTATGCTAAGCAATACTCATTGCCAACTTAGTATCCATTACATTCTGAAAATAGTTTCGAATTCTGATATTATCCTCGGATCTCAATCAGATACATCTATTACAGAAACTCACTGTTACTAAACCACATTATCCATATCTTAAACATGTCGTCTTCTCATAGACATATAGACTATCACATGAAATCAATATCTTGCATTGAATAGTCAGTCAATTTCGATTCAACTTGTTTCACAATCTCTGGTTGTAAATATTTGAGCTATAAAACTCAAAACTAGAAATTTCCCAAATTCATTGTGGTACTTACAAATCCTGTAATATCCCATTAGGTCTCGTATTTTATCTTGACCTGCTGGCATGTCAAACAATTTTTTGCCACAAAATTCAAAAATTTCTTTATTTATACCATCTCATCATAAATAGGATCTCGAGAATGATACATCTCATCATTCCCAGAATAACACTATGTTCTCTATAGTGTGCTTTCTGATGTAATACGTCCTTCAAATCAGTAAAAATTCGATGATATATACTGATCTTTCATTCGCAACCACCACTAAATGGCATACTAAATTTACTTTGTTGATAAGACAGAACCAATTTCTTAACTCAATATCTGCATGGGTCTGTCCTTCGAGTCTTTCCGATCATCAAATCAGAGATTATCAAACTGCAAAGCAAACATCGATGCTACCATTGCACCTTGCACTTTTATGTTCAGTGCATCTGCTACTAGTTTCATTTTCTTTGATTTATATTGACTATCAAAGTCAAATTCTTTAATAAATCCAGTCATCGCTTATATCTCAAGAATATGCAATCATCTTTTCATGATACATTAGAACATATCTTCGAATCTTTGACATACGTATTGTAAGGACCCCAAGCCCTTAAACCTTGATTAGTGTATTAACCACTATGTGTGGTACATGCTTTCTATAAAATGTCAATCGGGAAGCTCTGATGATACTTAATCATTGCCTGTCAATGAAAGACTCATATGTTTGCCCTTTACCAACCCCTTGGTGCCACTTTTCACATTGTAAACTTTTATAAAAATTTGGGCAGAGTCTCCCCATAAATAGAGCTATCCCAAAAAAAAGAGTACAACACATAACCAAATTCCCGGCCAGGGAACACATAATACTCAACAGAAAGCAGTAATACAAGTAGATTCCCAGCCAGGGAAGACACCACACATATGTCAACAAAAGTGGGTTCCAACACCCACATAATACACCAATGACTCTCATATCATTCTAGCAATTCAACCTAATTGCATGCAACCTTAAATGAAAGAGAGATAGGCTCATGCCTTTATATACAATCCATATACAAGTATAATCGTGCTCACATGCGAGCATCATGAATATGTATAAATCCTCAGGTGTATATATAGGTACTCTATACGATACCGTGCTCCATCAAGCCCTGGTACCACGATCCTGGGAGTACCTCAAATCAACAGCTCGAGCTCAGCTCCATAGCCATCGATGTACCTGTCCACCTGTCCCAACAGAGACAGCCCCCAACGGGGTGAGCATACCAATACCCAAAATCCCATAATCATAATAATGAAATTCATAATTTACAACACAAGTAAATACTAATGAATTTAAATGATACTCCCTGGATGGCAACATCCTCATCCGGGATTCCGTGTACTGTCCCTGTTCTCACAACATCAAACTCATCAAATCTCATAAATCAGTAAATCAACGCATTGATTAACTCATCGCATGCCTAATCCTCGAATATCAACATATAGTGATTACAAATTCATTAAACATGCAATTACAGATATCACAATATCTAATACTGATTTCACAACCTTGCTATCAATCACAGATAGCTCAAATGCCTTAGCATTTATTTTACCAATCCTTCATTATACTTAGACATCTCAAGTGTCTTATAATGAGTACATGAGTCTACAAACCTAGACATCTCAAATGTCTTATAATGAATACACGATTCTACGAACTTAGACATCTCAAATGTCTTACGAAGAATACATGATTTTACGATCATTCCCAGGCATCTCAAATGCCCTAATATAGTCAAATAAACCCAGTACCCCATATATCATGCAAGAGTCATCCTACTCTAGTGTCACGCACGCTACAAGCGGCGATATCAAGATTTGGGTCATTCCTTGGCTATATCAACATATATATATATAATCCTCATGCGCGATTATTCAATGAAATCAAATTTTCATTATGCATTCACATATGCCTTAAAATATAGAAATGCTCGTACGTCGCACGTACCTTAAATCTCCGAAGTCCGAGCCAAGCCTTGCTCGAGTTCCATGCCCCGAGGAATGATGTGCTAACACGATAAATAATTCACAATTATTTACGAACATGTAACCTATGCTCAAGCACACCCATATCCCTCACAACATTGTCAATACACGACAATTATCCTCTTAAAAGACCCGGGGCAGGGTACATGCAGGGAAGGAATAAATGAGACAATCGAAATTTGTTCAAGAATGCCCTACAAAAATCGAACCTTAATCTCACAACTTCGAACCCAATAAAATACCATAATTCATCTAAAATGTCAATTAAGCTATCCAAGCAAGAATCAACATCCCTTGACAAAAACTCCCCATTTTCGAACTCAACCCCCCTTAAAATCGAACCCAAACAAGCCTTTAAATTCGAACCCTAACAATTCTTCAAATTCGAACCAAAGCTTCTCAATTCGATCTCAATCAAGCATCACAATACTCCTAAAACATGCAATAATCGATCAATTGCACGAAATAATACCCCTGCCAAAAACCCCCAAATTTTCGAAATCAAACCCTACAATTTTCGAAAATTATTTCGAACCAAAATCACCAAAAAGCAGGGAAAAGCACGAAAAAGAAGAACAAGGGGTAAGGGAGATTACCCAACGAAAATCGGAAGCAAAATCGGACGAAATCCGATGAACCCTAAAAATTGGGGATCGCCGCTCTTCTGCAAAATCCGAACACAAACCGCGATGAAACTTTGAATTGACAGAGGGGAAAGGAGCGCCTCGTCGAGACGAAGCCGTGGGTAGGTCGCACGCGCCGATCGGCGGCGGGACGGCGGCGGCCGAAGCGCTTTTACGCGCGGAGGGGGCTGGCAGACGGGAAATCGCGTTTTGGGAGAGGGAGAAGAACTTTGGGGCTTAAAATGAAATTAAATGTAAAATTTTGGGTTCAAATGGTATTTATAGCAAAAATACCCCGAAAAATTAATAGCCCCACAAATACATCATGATTCCTTAAAAATCATCTGTTTTCAAAAACTCTCTCTCTAACTCCAAAATCCCCTACCGGTGCTCACCCAGCACCCGAGATTCCGAGACACATCAAAAACCCAACTCTTAGGTTTTACACCGTAATGTGAATACAATCTCAACCTCTGGATCCAACGATCCCAACTGCCCAAATAAACGAGCCCAGAAGGCCCAACACCTCGATTAAATCCCAAATCGCCACGTAAAACCACTTTAGGGATTATTAACACTACGGGATTAACACCTATAATCCCTGGTCATCACAATATCCCCCACTAAAAGAATTTCGTCCTCGAAATTAGCACTGGTGTATCACGTAACACCCAGGCTGCACAACAACATGAAGCCATAACATCGATTCCTGACCATATCAGAATCGTATTAATAAACGCGAGGATACTTACCTCTCATCTAATCTCTGAAACAGAGCGACATACCAAAACCAACATAACACCCAAGAGGTAAAACGTACCTCGATGCGGGTCATCCCAGAAGTCAGCCTCTCATGACTGCAAATCAACCAATACTTACGACTGTAGATCGGACAGTCATCCTTCGATCTAATACAACAGTACGAACACATCCTGAATGACACCTCAACCGTAAGAACGTTGACCTCGTGTCAAACTCTGGAGTGGAATAGACTTCCAAATCCATCATCGCGTCAAAGAGCGTCAGTACAACTCAACGCTAATAATCCAAAAGCAGTTAGTCAACTGAAACTGTAAGGATTCGAATCGCTCCTGATTCTATCGTAGATATCATTCCATGACATCTCTATCAAGACTCACGATGTCTAACATACATCATTACGAGGGGAAACACTAGTACAACCACGGTGTACACATACCAAACCTGGTTTCCACTTTCAAACTTCCTCCATCGAAGGAGTAGTCGCCTCATTGCAACTTAATTTGGGCAACTCACGGCCACAAATTCAAACAAAAGACATCTCGCAAGATGTCCACCTACGGATGTTCCAAGAATCACGTCCTAATCATAAATAACAACCGAGACTCCGCAGAGTTTAAATTTCTTAAGGGGCATGCAATAAACCCATTGCATCCTCAACGCTTGTGTCGTCAGCGACACTCAACCAATCCGAAATCCTGCCATCCCTTGAAAATCCTCGGATTTAACAATCCAAACTTGGGAAGGCTGTCGCATAACTCGAAAGAAAACACCAACAAGGGAAATACCTTAACCCTCACAAGAAATCCCTCCTCAAGGGAGTCAACTAACTTCACGATCATTCCTCATAATCATCGTGCCATGGAGATTCCCAATCTCAAGGTGTTCCATATCTCATCAGAGATTTAACCCTCCTAAAATAGCATAACTCTATGCTTAACAGAGAGGAAATCAATAACTGGCATCCGTATACTCACCGGTATACCTGCCTAAGCACTGATATCACATGCATACTCAATGCACTCGGCTCGGGTATCTACCACATATCCCTAAGCCCCAAACACAACCGTCAATTCTGAGTCCTTCCTTACTCAGTGGAGGATGAAAATCGACGATTAACAATACACGGTGTGATTCCCAAAATCAACACCACTTGTACCAACTTACCGAATCTTTCAAAGATTCCCAAATAGGTATAATACTACCTCCTTCCTCGCAAGGGAAGTGCCATCGAACTCGAGATCCACAAGTCTCGAACCATCGTTCGGAAAAACTGGATACAATAACACCCATTGTATCCCAATACACGGGTTCCTTTAGATTGAGTCAATAACAACCTGATGACTCTCTTGTTGGTACTCCAACATCCTGAGCTGTCCCAGACAAGTCTCCAAGATTAAACATAAACGTATACACGTTTCAGCGAGGCACGCACAACCTCAAATGATGTGGTGACTACTAGAGTCCACCACGATCCACATCGCATCATCTTACGATTTGCCAAACTTGGTTCCAACGAGCAGTGTAACGGCTCTAGCAAGCCCATCATGGTGCTACACACACGCGGCAGACAACCTAGTCTCTGCCTCTTTAGGTTTACCTCAAACCTACAAATAAGACGGACGTTTCCACATGGTATAACATACTATGGAAGGAAAACTCAATAGAGTAGTGGGTCTTTATCCAACATTCCTCAATGCCGATACACCCTGGACACTCCCAATGTCCCTATGTACTTAACATAACCTGATCCTACTCCCTTAGGACCCATCCTACACCCTCAAGGGTGGTGTGATCATGTCTACCACATGTCACATCGACAGAAAGCGAGTAATTTCCTCCATGATTACTCCTGTCGTCAAATCACATGGCCAAAAGCCATTCTAACGAGCATACCTCAAGGGTATCACCACTCGTAAAATGATTACCCCCAAACATAAGCTGCGGTACAATCACATGTACAGCGCATCCATCCATTCCTCGAGCAACCCGCTCGGTATAAGGGTCACGTCAATCGGTGCCGCACACACCACCTTGTGCTCGGTACTGGCACCCAAGGCATACCACAGAATACGTATACTCAACGCATCGATCATCGTAACGATGATGCATGTCTAATAAGACATCTCCTACACCATCGTCATCGTCATCCCGTGACGACACATGCCAACTCATGGCATCTAAAACATTGCCCACTAGTGACGATACATGTACATCAGCGTATGTCATCCACTATCATGCTAATAAAATAGGCATAATAAAACATGTATATCAATGCATGCCAGCTACAATAAAGCTACTAAAATAGCAATATCTCATACCTCATCGCTAGTGATATAGCGTCATACCTGTCTCCGTCGCTCAATAATAGTGCGTAATCAGCACCCATCGCTCGAAGGCGGCAAAAATCCTATGCTGAGTACATAGCGGCAAGATCCCTCGCTATAGAATCGACGGTATGACACCTCGTCAGATAATAAGTGGCATGAAACCTCGCTATACCCTGAGCATGAATCATCGTCCACATAGTAGCGGAAAGAGGCATCGCTATCAATACACCTGGCGGAATGAACCATCGCCAATCAATATAGCGGAATGAACCATCGCTATAAATACACCTGGCGGAATGAACCATCGCCAATAGATATAGCGGAAAGAACCATCGCTATAAATACACCTGGCGGAATGAACCATCGCCAATAGATATAGCGGAAAGAACCATCGCTATAAATACACCTGGCGGAATGAACCATCGCCAATAGATATAGCGGAATGAACCATCGCTATAAATACACCTGGCGGAATGAACCATCGCCAATAGATATAGCGGAATGAACCATCGCTATAAACCGTGTCCTCATAGAGAAATGAATATAAATCGACACAGCGGGACACATCACCGCTATCATCCGTGTCATCACAAAGGAATGAATCATCATCCTAACAAGCGGCATCTCATCCTCGCTTCTTCATACAAGCGGTATCTCATCCTCGCTTCGTATGGCATACCCCGCCTCCATGTGCAAGCGAGCATCCCCGCCCGCTCCACATTTTTAGCGGTACTAGCATAAGCTTCTTCATACAAGCGGTATCTCATCCTCGCTTCGTATGGAATACCCCGCCTCCATGTGCAAGCGAGCCTCCCCCCTCCCGCTCCACATTTTTAGCGGTCAAGCGTAAGTATAAAAATTCTCACTGTCATAAGCAGGACTCCTGGAATGTATAATCATCATTCCTTTTTATACTCCATATTTCCTGTAACCTGCAACCATCAGGGTTAACAACAATAGCCATATGCGCTATGCATCCACATTCAATTCATAATAAAAACACATTATGAGAATGTATGGTTTCACAAATAAATGTCATGATATCCTTCTTTAAATCCTTATTTCATCCTGAGCCCTTATCATTAGTACATTTTAATGCTTCTTGCTACTCCATGTAAGCGGAATTCTTCCTCGCTTCCACTGGACTTTAGCGTAAGCCATTAAAATCCTTACTAAGATAACTTTGACTCAAGAAATACACCTCTTATATTTCACAACATACATATGCAAAAACAATGCACAATAACATATATCATAACCTCAATGCACCACTTTGCATTCATCATGTGTCAACAAGACATCGTAAAATACATGTTACCTCGGAAATATCCCTTTATCTGATTTTCTTAAAACCAGCTTCCTTGGCACATAACACACGGAGTGCCAGACATCCCCATAAATGTCATCCTATCGTGTTCCACACGATTCCTGCAACCACAATGGTTAGCAATACCACTTTTCATATCATAAGAGCACATAAACAATTTGCTATGTCATACAACATTAATGCCATCATGCATAAATATGTGCTATCAATAACTTCCTAGGCTCTTAACAGCCCCAATGAGCAACCACTGCTCTGATACCACTAATGTAAGGACCCCAAGCCCTTAAACCTTGATTAGTGTATTAACCACTATGTGTGGTACATGCTTTCTATAAAATGTCAATCGGGAAGCTCTGATGATACTTAATCATTGCCTGTCAATGAAAGACTCATATGTTTGCCCTTTACCAACCCCTTGGTGCCACTTTTCACATTGTAAACTTTTATAAAAATTTGGGCAGAGTCTCCCCATAAATAGAGCTATCCCAAAAAAAAGAGTACAACACATAACCAAATTCCCGGCCAGGGAACACATAATACTCAACAGAAAGCAGTAATACAAGTAGATTCCCAGCCAGGGAAGACACCACACATATGTCAACAAAAGTGGGTTCCAACACCCACATAATACACCAATGACTCTCATATCATTCTAGCAATTCAACCTAATTGCATGCAACCTTAAATGAAAGAGAGATAGGCTCATGCCTTTATATACAATCCATATACAAGTATAATCGTGCTCACATGCGAGCATCATGAATATGTATAAATCCTCAGGTGTATATATAGGTACTCTATACGATACCGTGCTCCATCAAGCCCTGGTACCACGATCCTGGGAGTACCTCAAATCAACAGCTCGAGCTCAGCTCCATAGCCATCGATGTACCTGTCCACCTGTCCCAACAGAGACAGCCCCCAACGGGGTGAGCATACCAATACCCAAAATCCCATAATCATAATAATGAAATTCATAATTTACAACACAAGTAAATACTAATGAATTTAAATGATACTCCCTGGATGGCAACATCCTCATCCGGGATTCCGTGTACTGTCCCTGTTCTCACAACATCAAACTCATCAAATCTCATAAATCAGTAAATCAACGCATTGATTAACTCATCGCATGCCTAATCCTCGAATATCAACATATAGTGATTACAAATTCATTAAACATGCAATTACAGATATCACAATATCTAATACTGATTTCACAACCTTGCTATCAATCACAGATAGCTCAAATGCCTTAGCATTTATTTTACCAATCCTTCATTATACTTAGACATCTCAAGTGTCTTATAATGAGTACATGAGTCTACAAACCTAGACATCTCAAATGTCTTATAATGAATACACGATTCTACGAACTTAGACATCTCAAATGTCTTACGAAGAATACATGATTTTACGATCATTCCCAGGCATCTCAAATGCCCTAATATAGTCAAATAAACCCAGTACCCCATATATCATGCAAGAGTCATCCTACTCTAGTGTCACGCACGCTACAAGCGGCGATATCAAGATTTGGGTCATTCCTTGGCTATATCAACATATATATATATAATCCTCATGCGCGATTATTCAATGAAATCAAATTTTCATTATGCATTCACATATGCCTTAAAATATAGAAATGCTCGTACGTCGCACGTACCTTAAATCTCCGAAGTCCGAGCCAAGCCTTGCTCGAGTTCCATGCCCCGAGGAATGATGTGCTAACACGATAAATAATTCACAATTATTTACGAACATGTAACCTATGCTCAAGCACACCCATATCCCTCACAACATTGTCAATACACGACAATTATCCTCTTAAAAGACCCGGGGCAGGGTACATGCAGGGAAGGAATAAATGAGACAATCGAAATTTGTTCAAGAATGCCCTACAAAAATCGAACCTTAATCTCACAACTTCGAACCCAATAAAATACCATAATTCATCTAAAATGTCAATTAAGCTATCCAAGCAAGAATCAACATCCCTTGACAAAAACTCCCCATTTTCGAACTCAACCCCCCTTAAAATCGAACCCAAACAAGCCTTTAAATTCGAACCCTAACAATTCTTCAAATTCGAACCAAAGCTTCTCAATTCGATCTCAATCAAGCATCACAATACTCCTAAAACATGCAATAATCGATCAATTGCACGAAATAATACCCCTGCCAAAAACCCCCAAATTTTCGAAATCAAACCCTACAATTTTCGAAAATTATTTCGAACCAAAATCACCAAAAAGCAGGGAAAAGCACGAAAAAGAAGAACAAGGGGTAAGGGAGATTACCCAACGAAAATCGGAAGCAAAATCGGACGAAATCCGATGAACCCTAAAAATTGGGGATCGCCGCTCTTCTGCAAAATCCGAACACAAACCGCGATGAAACTTTGAATTGACAGAGGGGAAAGGAGAGCCTCGTCGAGACGAAGCCGTGGGTAGGTCGCACGCGCCGATCGGCGGCGGGACGGCGGCGGCCGAAGCGCTTTTACGCGCGGAGGGGGCTGGCAGACGGGAAATCGCGTTTTGGGAGAGGGAGAAGAACTTTGGGGCTTAAAATGAAATTAAATGTAAAATTTTGGGTTCAAATGGTATTTATAGCAAAAATACCCCGAAAAATTAATAGCCCCACAAATACATCATGATTCCTTAAAAATCATCTGTTTTCAAAAACTCTCTCTCTAACTCCAAAATCCCCTACCGGTGCTCACCCAGCACCCGAGATTCCGAGACACATCAAAAACCCAACTCTTAGGTTTTACACCGTAATGTGAATACAATCTCAACCTCTGGATCCAACGATCCCAACTGCCCAAATAAACGAGCCCAGAAGGCCCAACACCTCGATTAAATCCCAAATCGCCACGTAAAACCACTTTAGGGATTATTAACACTACGGGATTAACACCTATAATCCCTGGTCATCACACGTATTTGCACAACTACATATCTCCCTGAACCAGTTAAACCAAAACAACATTGGGGTTGTAGTCCATTTCATTTTCAGTTATGAAAACTGCCTTCTCATTCATCTGACCAAACGAATATCAAATTTCTTCTTGGTCAATTAGTTCATAAGACAGGCTATCCTAGAATATCCTTCCGTAAAAGCCTGTAGTATCTGTCAAAATTCATAAAACTTTTCATCTTGAGTACAATGATTGGTCTTGGTCAAATTAGTACTATCTTTACTTTACTGGAATCAACAGGTATCTGGTGAGATTATATCACCTATCCCAAAACAACACTTGATTCAACCAAGATTTACATTTCAATAACTTGGTACACCCTTTGAGCTTCACGAAGCGTCTGAAAAATCAATCACATGTGTTCTGTGTGGTTCCTTCCGGATCTCGTATACACTAGTATACCACTGATGAATATGATTACACTTCCGCCCAAAAGTTACGGAATATTTTCTTCATCAAATTCATAACTCTACCGGTATAGTTGTCAGACCACACGACATTTCCAAAAATTCAAAATGTCTATATCTGGTTTGACCAATTGCCTTGAGAAAATGTCTATATCTGGTTTGACCAATTGCCTAGAGAACATTTTCTCTTCTGACTCAAACTGATGGTAACCAGAGTAAAAATCGTTCTTCTTATACAGTAAAGTTCCTTACAACTTGATCAGTTACTTCTCGATCTTAGGCAGTGGGTATTTATTCTCGACAATAGCCCGATTCAACTACCTTTAGTCGATACACGTCTTCATAATATCATCTTTCTTCTTCACGAACAATATTGATGTTTCCTCAGGTGACATACTCAGACATTTATACTCGCATCAAGGAGATTCTACAACTATTCTTCTGTATCTGTCAACTTTGCTGATGACATTTCATACAGTACTTTCGATATCAAATCTATTCATTGGCATCAACGAATAGTTAAAATCAATTTCCTTCTTTAGTGAAAATTCTTTCATTTCCTCAGGAAAATCTTGGTAGGTTTTCTTACCTCTATAATATCAGTCAACCTCGACTCTTTTTTATAAGCATCAACTGCTTATTATCAAATATCCATCGTTTTCCAAGTATTGCAACCATAATATTTTCATAGCTGATACTATCAATATCTTAACTTGCTATTCGTGTCGATATACATTTCATTTGTAGCCACAACATAATCAAAAATCCATTATACTCTAAAATCAACTTACGATATCTGAAAATTTATCAGAGTATACATGTCCTTGATACAATCAAAACCATATTTCGACAACACCAATTAATTCGAATCCACATCACTATCATTAAAATTGTAAGCTACACTATTACAAGTGTGGATAGTATAATTAGCACTGCTGATGTATTTTCCAAATCATAATAACTGATGCACATTTTTTTTTTGTCTCAATAACACTTGTGCAGTGTGATCAAATACGTGACATGTATCTGTGATCACTAGTATTTAAGCATCTCTAACCGTATCCTCTATCAAGGTATACTCTCTGGTCTGTTGGGAAACCAAAAATAACTATCAGGTATTACCTCTAGTCTGCAGGTAATTTACTGCTGCTGGAACTGAGTGGTCGTAAAGGATAACCACCATGATATCTACCCCTAGCTCAGGGTATTTGTTGTTATGGCTGCATCTATTCCCGAGTAGTAACAGACATGCTCTGACTGGCTACAATCAATATCAGTTCTTATTATTCTTTCAAATAGATCAGTAGATATTTACATCCACAGTGACCTCAAAAGATTTGGTATTCTACAATCTCATAGTCCCTTAAGAACTACTAGAGCTGGATAAATTTGAGTGATACTTCTGAAACTTTTCCAGGACTACTTGGATTATCCCAATGATAGTCACTTCATTAATCTTTAATCCAGTTCTAATTACTTCGCACCACATTGGTGTCTTATTCCTTAGTCAAAATCTAATCTCTCCACTAGTGAATAACTATTGAGATTAAGCAGATATTTCCATTTCTCAAGTCCACGATAATCAATTAACGTTTTCTATGTCATCAACATAGCATTCTCGTAAACATATTTTCTCGTAAATATTCTTTCCTGTGTCAACAAGAGGGAAAACTCTTCTTCCATCACTACCATTACTCTAGATACTCTCATCTAGAAGAGTTAATCATGTAGTATTTATTCATAAGTTGGACATATAAACTAGAACTGAATTACGACAGTCCCCCAATCCAAGTCCTCAGTCAAACAATTCTCGTTGTTTCTCACAACAACTATACTCGATCATTCAATTGAAAAAAATCGCTAGTTTCAATATTCTCAAGTTCTAAATTATCATCTTGGCGTACATTTTGACGTAAACTCATACGTATAACCTTGGTCTTTCAGACTTAAATTCCTGATGTCAATCGCCACAAAGCGTTTTAACTAGTTCTAGTGTCATCCCACTATTCACAAGGATTAAGTCCCAAAGTGATAAATAGAAGTCTCAAAAGTTATCACTATGTTATAATTCAATTAACAGTTTACAGTGCCTACAGGTACAATAGATAGCTCTTAAAGTCTGTATCGTTGCTACCTGTCCAAACACTAACTGTTCATCATAAAATCAAAACATCATATATAATCTCAAGTCAGAGATGTTCTCATCACTTATTCTACATCATCATCCGGTCAGCAACTATCAGTGCTAACAAATAAAATTCTCAATTTCTCTAGATTGTCTGCAACTCAGCATTCAAAATCTCTAGATGATATGCGACTCATCATATTAAAATATTCAGAGATATGACATCTCGCTATCCTTGCTTAATAATCCATTACATGTCTAACAGTTCATTATCTAACATGTAAACATAGCAGGCAAGAGCATATAAAATCACATAGTCAGACACATGCACAAACAATTCATTTGTGTCTATTCTCAGTGTCCTAACTCTAATTCGAGCATATCCCAGATATATGCTCTGATACCATAATGTGAGGGCCCGATCCTAATGTGGTGTTTAATTAACACATAATGATTAATTTGCGTAAACAGCGGAATATTTATTTCAAAGGTAACTCAAAAATGAACATTTCATCAGTTCAACTCATCTTCAAATTCGTTCATTTAGCCTAGGTAAAATGGCCAAGAACAATCTGCTAGAAAAAACAGGACAATTTACCAAATTTCAGCTTGACCCATTTTTGTATAAAATTCATATTAAATTCAGATGATGTCCAAATGACTTGCGGCTAGTGGGGAAATCACGAAAACTCAAAGTACTACAGTTCATATTTGAAGTCCAGAAGCTAGTTCGGTCATCTAGAGGCACATGCAAAGCAAAGTATGCCAGATTTAAAAATACTCATATTCTGTTTTGACAGAGTGAGCGGTTCTAGGGAAAATTGTATATCTTACACATGGAAACTCCAAAACATGTAAGGCCAGTTTCTAATGCAATATAACCCAACATAAAACAAAATATCTCTTATGAGCTTTAAGCTAAACAATTCATCTTCATGTACATTATGTGAAAAACGTACAGCCTAAAAACTCGTATATCCCCTGCTTCCAGATTGTATAGTTGCTGGTAAAAATTATCATAATTCTTTCATATGAGCTCCAAATTGAGTGAGGCCAATTTCAAATGCAAGATAACCTCGAATACTACAATACTTATTAGAGCCTAAAAATTCATATTCGTAGCCATTTATTCCCAAAAATACGAATGACAAAATGCATGAAACTCGCATGCAGTGAATTTCCAGATTTGACACATGTTGGTAGAACGACCATAACTTTTCCATCTTAAATCCAAATTAGCTGATTTCGGTGGACAGTTAAAGTTAACACATAATACTACAACTTGTTATAAGAGCTATATTTTCCAATTCGAAACGTAACTATGCTAAAAACGCGAAATATCAGACGGTTTATGCACTGGTTTTAGCAGACTACAATTGACAGCAACTTCTTCATGAATGAACACCATGGTTCGACCCTCAATCCTACATGCATGTTGATAAAACTCAAGGATGATGATATACCTTCATTTATCTTCAAGATTTGAAGCTTGATCATCCACAAAACCAAGCCAAGATCGAAAATCCTACACCAAAACTGCTGCTACTCGAAAATCTTGCATGTCCTTTCTCCAAACTTGAAATTTCTTGGTGCATCTTGTTCCTCAAGCTTAGTAGCATTCAAATATATCTTTGCATGTGACATGCACTTGAAAATTCAAGAGGATTTTGGTAGGAAAATTAGCTGCCATTTTCGAAAATGGTAGAAGAGAGAAGGAGGAGGAGTGATGGTGAAGGAAGAGAGAAGATGGTGTTGGAAAATGAAGTAAAAATCTGATTTTTGGCATGGTATATGCGTGAGATTCAATGCCATGCATGATTTTATTTATTTAATTGATGTATTGTGGAATCCATGTGTCAATACATCACTCTCTTGCAAGATTATTGGTCCAAAATCATGTATTAAACATGAGTAAAGTTAATTAGTGGCATGTGTTCTCCAAGTGCCATGTGATCATGCACATGCTCATGCACTAAAACATGCTCCACTAGTTGGTTGACTCATCGTAGTCGGAACACCTTAATTTAAAGTTTGCACTTTTAATTATCCGGGTTTGTTTAATCATCGTTAATCCGGATTAATTAGTATCGGGGCCTTACAGATTGTGCCGCTATGTACTCAGCACAGGATTTTGCCGCCTTCGAGCGAGGGGTGCTGATTACGCACTATTATTGAGCGACGGAGACAGGTATGCCGCCATATTGCTAGCGATGAGGTATGAGATATTGCTATTTTATTAGCTTTATTGTAGCTGGCATGCATTGATATACATGTTTTATTATGCCTATTTTACTAGCATGATAGTGGATGCCATACGCTGATGTACATGTATCGTCACTAGTTGACAATGTCTTAGATGCCATGAGTTGGCATGTGTCGTCACAGGATGACGATGACGATGGTGTAGGAGATGTCTTATTAGACATGCATCATCGTTACGATGATCGATGCGTTGAGTATACGTATTCAGTGGTATGCCTTGGGTGCCAGTACCGAGCACAAGGTGGTGTGTGCGGCACCGATTGACGTGACTCTTATACCGAGCGGGTTGCTCGAGGAATGGTTGGATGCGCTGTACATGTAATTGTACCGCAGCTTACGTTTGGGGCGATCATATTACGAGTGGTGATACCCTTGAGGTATGCTCGTTGGAATGGCTTTTGGCCATGTGATTTGACGACAGGAGTAATCATGGAGGAAAGTACTCGCTTTCTGTCGATGTGACATGTGGTAGAAATGGTCACACCACCCTTGAGGGTGTAGGATGGGTCCTAAGGGAGTAGGATCAGGTTATGTTAAGTACATAGGGACATTGGAGTGTCCAGGGTGTATCGGCATTAGAGGAATGTTGGATAAAGACCCACTACTCTATTGAGTTTTCTTCCCACAGTATGATATACCATGTGGAAACGTCCGTCTTATTGGTAGGTTTGAGGTGAACCTAGAGAGGCAGCGACCAGTTTGTCTGCCGTGTGTGTGCAGCACCATGAGGGGCTTGCTAGAGCCGTTATACTGCTCGTTGGAACCAAGTTTGGCAAATCGTAAGGCGATACGATGTGGATTGTGGTGGACTCTAGTAGTCACCATGTCATTTGAGGTTGAGGCTGAGGTTGTGCATGCCTCACTGAAACGTGTATACGTTTATGTTTAATCTTGGTGAGACTTGTCTGGGACAGCTCAGGATGTTGGAGTACCAACAAGAGAGTCATCAGGTCGTTATTGACTCGATCTGAGGGAAACAGTGTATTTGGGATACAATGGGTGTTATTGTATCCAGTTTTTCCGAACGGTGGTTCGAGTCTTGTGGATCTCGAGTTCGATGGCACTTCCCTTGTGAGGAAGGAGGTAGTATTATACCTATTTGGGAATCTTTGAAAGATTCGGTGAGTTGGTGCTTGTGGTGTTGATTTTGAGAATCACGCCGTGTTGTTGATCGTCGATTTTCATTCTCCTTTGGATGGGAATGACTCATGATTGACGGTTGTGTTTGGGGCTTAGGGGTATGTTGCAGATACCCGAGCCAAGTGCATTGAGTATGCATGCGATGTCAATACTTAGGCAGGTATACCGGTGAGTATACGGATGCCAGTTATTGATTTCCTTTCTGTCAAGCATAGAGTTATGCTATTTTAGGATGGTTAAATCTCTGATGAGAGATATGGATCACCTTGAGATTGGGAATCTCCATGGCACGATGATTATGAGGGATAATCGTGAAGTTAGTTGACTTCCCTTGAGGAGGGATTATCTTGTGAGGGTTAAGGTATTTCATTATTGGTGTTTCCCTCCGAGTTATGCGATAGCCTTCCCAAGTTTGGATTGTTAAATCCTAGGATTATCAAGGGATGGCAGGAATTCGGATTGGTTGGGTGTCGCTGTCGACACAAGCGTTGAGGATGCAATAGGTTTATTGCATGTCCTTTCAAATTTTGAAACTCTGTGGAGTCTCGATTGTTTATTACGACCAGGATGTGGTTCTTGGGATATCCAGAGGTGGACATCTTGTGAGATGTCTTTTGTGTGGATCGGTGGCCGTGAGTTGCCCGATCCGAGTTGCAGAGGGTGCAACTGCTCCTTGGATGGAGGTGGTCTGTATAGCGGGAAACCAGGTTTGGTATGTGTACACCGTGGTGTACTAGTGTTTCCCTCGTAACGATGTATGTTAGACATCGTGAGTCTTGGTAAAGATGTCATTGGATGATATCTACGATAGAATCAGGAGCGATTCGAATCCTTACAGTTTCAGTTGACTAACTACTTTTGGATTATTAGCGTTGAGTTGTACTGACGCTCTTTGACGTTATGATGGATTAGGAAGTTTATTCCACTCCAGAGTTTGACACGAGGTCAACGTTCTCACGGTTGAGGTGTCATTCAGGATGCGTTCTTACTAGTTGTATTAGAACTAAGGATGACTGTCCGATCTATGGTCGTAAGGATAGGTTGTTTTGCAGTCATGAGCGACTGACTTTTGGGATGACCCGCATCGAGGTACGTTTTGCCTCTTGGGTGATATGTTGGTTTTGGTATGTCGCTCTGTTTCAGAGTTTGATGAGAGGTAAGTATCCTCGTGTTTATTAATACGATTATGTTATGGTCAAGAATCGAGGTTCTGGCTTCATGTTGTTGTGTAGCCTGGGTGTTATGTGATACACCGGTGCTAATTTCGAGTACGAAATTCTTTTAGTGGGGGATATTGTGATGACCAGGGATTATAGATGTTAATCCCGTAGTGTTAATAATCCCTAAAGTGGTTTTACGTGGCGATTTGGAGTTTAATCGAGGTGTTGGGCCTTGTGGGCTCGTTTATTTGGGTAGTTGGGATCGTTGGATCCAGAGGTTGAGATTGTATTCTCATTTGGGTGAAAAACCTAAGAGTTGGGTTTTTGATGTGTCTCGGGATCTCGGGTGCTGTGTGAGCACCGGTAGGGGGTTTTGGAGTTAGAGAGAGAGTTTTTGAAAACAGATGATTTTTAATGAATCATGATGTATTTGTGGGGCTATTATTTTTTCAGGGTATTTTTGCTATAAATAGCAGTTGAGCCCGAGATTTTAGAATTAATTTCATTTCAGCCCACTTTTCCTTCTCTCTCTCCCGCGCGCCAGCCCTTCCCGTCTGCCCCTGCCTCCGCGCGCAAAAGCGGTGCGCCGCTATCCCCTCCGTCAATTCGAGGTTTGGTCGCGTTTCTCGTTCGGATTTTGGCTGAATGTGTCGATCCCCAAAATCTAGGGTTCATCGATTTCGAACGTTTTACTTTCGATTTTCGTTTGGGTAACCTCCCTTACCCCTTTTTCGTCATTTTTGTGTATTTCCCTGCCTTTATTGTGTTCGAATTTGAAGAATATTAAGGGTTCGAATTTAAGGGCTTGTTTGGGTTCGAATTTAAGGGTTTTGAGTTCGAAAATTGGGGGTTTTTGGCAAGGGGTGTTGATTCTTGCTTTGATGGTTTAATTCACATTTTAGATGAATTATGGTGTTTAATTTGTGTTCGATTTGTGAGATAAGGGTTCGAAAATTTGTAGGGTATCCTTGAACAATTTTCGTTGTTGTCTCATTCGTTCCCCTCCCTGTATGTACCCTGCCCCGGGTCTTTTAAAAGGTTAATTGTCGTGTGTTGACAATGTTTTGAGGGTTATAGGTGTGCTTGAGCATGGGTTACATGTTCGTAAATAATTGTGAATTATTTATCGTGTTAGCACATCGTTCCTCGGGGCATGGAACTCGACCAAGGTTTGGCTCGGACTGCGGAGATTTAAGGTACGTGCGACGTACGAGCATTACTATATATGTGAAATGCATAAGGTATTTTTGATTGCATTGAATATTGTGCGTATGGTTATACATATATGTTGATATAGCCAAGAAACGACTAAATCTTGATATCGCCGCTTGTAGCGTGCGTGACACTATAGTAGGATAACTCTTACAAGATATAAGGGGTACTGGGTTTATATGTATCTATTATAAGACATTTGAGATGTCTAGGTTCGTAGAATCATGTATTCATTATGAGACATTTGAGATGTCTAGGTTCGTAGAATCATGTATTCATTATAAGACATTTGAGATGTCTAGGTATAATGAAGGATTGGTAAAACAAATGCTAGGCATTTGAGCTATCTGTGATTGATAGCGAGGTTGTGAAATCAGTATTAGATATTGAGATATCTATAATTGCATGTTTAATGAATTTACAATCACTATCTGTTGATATTCGAGGATTAGGCATGCGATGAGTTAATCAATGTGTTGATTTACTGATTTTTGAGATTTGATGAGTTTGATGATTGTGAGGACAGGGACAATACACGGAATCCCGGATGAGGTTGCCATCCAGGGAGTATCATTTAAATTCATTAGTATTTACCTTTGTTGTAAATTATGAATTTCATTATTGTGATTATGGGATTTTGTGTATTGGTATGCTCACCCCGTTGGGGGCTGTCTCTATTGGGGCAGGTGAACAGGTACATCGATGGCTTTGGAGATGAGCTTGAGCTGTTGATTGGATGTACTCCCAGGATCGTGGTACCAGGGCTTGATGGAGCACGGTATCGTATAGAGTACTTATATACACCTCAGGATTATATACATATTCATGAAGCTCGCATGTGAGCACGATTATACTTGTATATGGATTGTATATAAAGGCATGAGCCTTTCTCTCTTTCATTTGAGGTTTCATGCAATTAGAGGTAGAATTGCTAAATGATATGAGAGTCATTGGTGTATTATGTGGGTGTTGAAACCCACTTTTGTCGTCATATGTGTGGTGTCTTCCCTGGCTGGGAATTTACTTGTATTACTTCTTTCTGATGAGTATTATGTGTTCCCTGGCCGGGAATTATGTTATGTGTTGTGCTTTTTTTTTTTGGATAGCTCTATTTATGGGGAGACTCTGCCCAAATTTTTATAAAAGTTCACAATGTGAAAAGTGGCACCAAGGGGTTGGTAAAGGGCAAACATATGAGTCTTTTATTGTTAGGATGATGATCTTATAACATTGAGTATTAAATGAAAATTTAGTAATTGACATTCAATGTTAAAGTATCATCTGAGCTTCCCGATTGACTCTTTATTGAAAGCATGTGCCACACATAGTGGTTAATACACTAATCAGGGGTTAAGGGCTAAGGGGGTCCTTACACTAGCCGTCATGAGCTAGCCGTCACGTCCAATGGGTTCAAAACCCTAATTAATTTTCGACACTTCCATGCACAATTATTAGCCACAACGATTAAGCCATCTCGAGCCAAGGGTTCGAAAACCCTAGCCCTCATGTGGCTAGCCGTGGTGACATTTGTGATGGTGATGGCCGAAAACTTTATGACATATGGTTCGATATTCGCCTAATTATATCAAATACAACTTTACGATGATTTTCAAAAAACTAAATATTTATTTCATATCATATATGAATTAAACAGTTTTAATTAGCATGCAATATTAATTCTAATATGATTAACACAATTTAATCACATAAATCCGATATGAGCCTTGTACACGGCTCTGATACCACTGTAAGTAATCCTTAGAGCATACAACGCAGCGGAATAAAATTTTTAGGATTACAAACCAGCAGATCTATACATAGGTTATAATATCGGATTAAGGTATACGAAGGTCTCACCCTTGTAGCGTGTTTGAAGCAGAATCCACGGAGCAGCACCACGTCCTACGCCTTCTCCGAGTCAATAGCAAAACTCAATGAGTTTTGCCTCAACGGTATCCACACGATCAAATCGGGTGAAGGGATAGTTTAATAACAAGTTGCTAGACAAGTTATTAAACTGGAACAAGAAACACAATCGATTCCAAATCGAAAGGCACGCCCAATCTTTAACAAAATCCTCTTCGGCTATCAAGTGGAAGCCGAGAGCAATTTTTTGAAGTTGGAGGCCGTGTGCTTCAAGTTTGGATGTAGGTTTAATGATATGAAGTTGTCTTACTAATTAAACACCTTGCAATCATATTATATATGATTAATTAAAGGCTTTCATAAAGCCTCATGGGCTTAAGCCCATGATTTAATTAATCATTATGATTATTAATTAAGACTCCTCTTAATTATTTAATTCATCCCATGAATTTAATTTCCCTTCTCGATTTAATCTTTTGTGCGACCCGATAGGATCTTGTAATGTTGGCAGTGACATAAAATCTCATTTTACGTCTCAAGCAGTGAGCGGTATCTAGCAACACATCAATGCTACCCAAATTACAAGAATGTCAATGACTCGACATAACCTTTAGAACTTGTGATAATATTAATCATGTAACTTAATCCCTTTGTCCTTTGTGTTTAGATTGAACACGAGTCATGGAATAGTCATACTCGTATATCCAATCTTTATTTCTTGATCCCCAAGTAGAACTAGAATAAACGAATAAGCTCGATATCTCATATCGACTCATTCGAGCATGGCCATGCATTTTAGTTCTCACTTGATCAAGGGCCAAACACATCTCATGTTATATAGGAGGGACAAATCCTATCTCGATCAGTCAACATCCCTCTACATAATTCGTAGTGTATCCAATAGTCGCCTTTATAGTATACCCTGTTACGAGTAACGTTTGACGATATCAAAATACATAACTCCTTATGTTGGGATCTCTGATGATCACAAGTCGTAAGGATTGCATACATTATTATCACTATGAGAATTGCATATGACGATCATATAACTATCCATGTTGCATTCTCATGGTGGGTCTGTCCAGTACATCGTTCTCTAACATGTACCCATATGTTGATTTGATATCTCATATCAATGAACAATTCATCGATCAACATATACTAGTCTCTACGTATTATCATTATCCCTATTCATGATAATACTTGACTAGGGACATCTTTAAGAATAATACAATATTATTCTAAGGACATTAACATATATATTAATTCACAATGCACAGTTAAAAGAATAATATATAATAATGAATTGCCATTCATAAAACCATAAACATTGTATGTCTTAAACAATCATCTAATGACTTGTCTTAGGGCATATCCCAACACTTTTGACCTATTAGATAGGATTTGTGGATGTTTGTAATTTCTAATACGGCCTGCGAGTCGTGCCTTCTCTATTTTTTCTCTAAATGTTATCCCTCCCCTATGTTCCCCTCGAATGTGAATAGAAGAATTCTATATCTTGTAAATGTTATATAGTATAGTTTATTTGTTGATGGTGATCAAAGAAGATGGAGCATCGTGCCGGGATGAGGAGGCCATTCACAAATTGGAGCCAAAGGAAGGTGCTTGTGAAGTTACCTTAGGTTGACTCTTAGGATTTTCTCATTGGCTTGAAAAAATCGCTAGTAGGGGCTATAACCATGTCACGTTTAATTATGTATGTTGATGCATGATTTATCTTATGTTTTAGATTGATAATTGTATTACACATATATGTAGATATGTATAAACCTATATGTAGTGGACGTATTTTAAATTATCAAACTAATCATGAGATCAATAAATCCCTCTAAAATATTAAGTTTTAGATGCCTTCCAAAATTAGAAGTACTCGTCAAAACTTCGATTGCACATGTGTGGGTTTGCCAAAGCATAGCACCGTGGCAATCTTAGTAAGGCGCGAAAGGATAAAAGTGATATCCGTTATACTTTAAATTGGGTACGACTTAACTAGGTTATCTCAATAGGATTGGGATCCTAGAGGCATGGGTTGGATAATAATTCATTTGATGAATTGAACAAAGTGTTGTTTGTCCAACTATCCAAGAATTACATGTGATGTAATTGACAAAGTGTTGTCTACCTAAATAACCGAGTCTTGGGCGATTAGCCAAAGCTAACTCAAGATTAGGCGAAATATGGATCTTGGCCCACTAAAGGTTTCGAGGGTTGATATTTTTTTAAACAAAATAGTGGGAGTATCATTTAATATAAGACCATGTTAAATGATTAAATCATAAACTTATTTTGCATATTTATATTGTAGATATCCATGGCAACTAACAATACAACAAGCACATTATCACTACGATCGATCCTTGAGAAGGAGAAATTAAATGGGACAAACTTCCTAGACTGGTATAGGAATTTGAGGATAGTCCTCAACAAGAAAATAAGCAATATGTCCTAGAGGACCCTTACCTGTTGAGGAATCTCCCCTGACGGCTACTAGAGTCGATAAAGATGCTTACAAGAAGCATCAGAATGACGCACTTGATGTTGGCTGCCTTATGCTTGCCACCATGAACTCTGAGCTTCAGAAGCAACATGAAGAAATGGAGGCGTTCGATATGATCGAACACTTAAAGCAATTGTACCAACAGCAAGCTAGACAAGAGAGGTATGATGTCTCTAAAGCGTTGTTCCAGTGCAGGATGTGTTGGGGTTCAACAATTGCCTCTGCTTTGTGATCGGTCGAACACGTGGCGCTTGTGCCAGTGTATGGTTGAAAAGATTGATGTTGCGCCATTACCCTTGACTATAGTTATTGGTAAAGCGGTAAGCGCTAGATCCTACAATTGGTATCAGAGCCAAGGTCGCGTGTTCGATTCCCATGAGTTGCAGAGAGTGCAATTATTGGGGGAGGGATTGTTGGGGTTCAACAATTGCCTCTGCTTTGTGATCAGTCGAACACGTGGCGCTTGTGCCAGTGTATGGTTGAAAAGATTGATGTTGCGCCATTACCCTTAACTATAGTTATTGGTAAAGCGGTAAGCGCTAGATCCTACAGGATGGTAGAGGGAAGCCTTGTTGGAACTCATGTACTCAAGATGATTGGGTACATTGAGAATCTGGAGAAGCTGGGTTTTCCATTGGACCAAGAGTTGGCCACCGATGTGATCTTGCAATCGTTGCCTGAGAGCTTCAGTCAATTTGTAGTAAATTACAATATGACTGACATGGAAAAGACTCTACCACAATTGCTTGGTATGTTGAGAACATATGAAGCAAATACAAAGAAGACTAAGGCCACAAATGTTCTTATTGTGAATAAGAGCAAAGGAAAGGCCAAAGCTAAGGGCAATAAGAAAGCAAAGAAGGTCTTTGTTAAATCTAAGCCAAAGTCTTCTACACTGAAACCAAAGGGAGGGATAGCAAAGGAAGGGAACTGTTTCCATTGCGGTGAGACCGGCCATTGGAAAAGAAACTGTAAAGTATATCTGGAGGATCTAAAGAAAGGAAGTGTGACTTCCACTTCAGGTATTTTTGTTATAGAAGTCAATTTATCTACTTCTTCATCATGGGTATTAGATACTGGATGTGGATCTCACATTTGTTTAAATGTGCAGGACCTCAAAAAGAGTAGATTATTGGCAAAAGGCGAAGTTGATCTCCGAGTAGGAAATGGAGCAAGAGTTGCTGCATTAGCTATAGGAGATTATTATTTATCTTTGCCTTCTGGTTTATCGTTGATTTTAAAAGACTGTTATTTTGTGCCCTCTATTACGAAAAACATTATTTCTATTTCTTGTTTGGACAAGTATGGATTTTCATTTATGATAAAGGACAACTGTTGTTCTATTTATTTAAATGATATTTTTATGCTAGTGCACAAATGGTGAATGGTCTTTATTTATTAAATCTTGATATGCATGTCTATAACATAAATACTAAAAGGATTAAAAATAATGATTGTAATCCGACTTATCTCTTGCATTGTCGCTTGGGCCACATAAACGAGAACCGCATATCTAAACTTCATAAGGATGTAGTATTAGATTCATTTGATTTTGAATCATATGAAACATGCGAACCTTGTTTAATGGGCAAGATGACTAAAGCCCCTTTCAAAGGACATGTTGAAAGGGCAAATGTTTTATTGGGACTAATACATAGTGATGTATGTGGACCAATAAGTACACAAGCTAGAGGTGGTTTTCAGTACTTCGTTACATTTACTGATGATCTCAGTAGATATGGGTATGTGTACCTAATGAAGCACAAGCATGAAACCTTTGAAAAGTTCAAAGATTTCAAGAATGAAGTACAAAACCAACTTGGCAAAAGTATCAAAATCCTTCGATCAGATCGAGGAGGTGAATACTTAAGTCAAGAATTTCATGACTGTATAAAGGAGTGTGAGATAGTCCCACAACTCACTCCTCCGTATACTCCACAATGGAATGGTGTATCCGAGAGGAGAAATCGAACTTTGTTGGACATGGTTCGATCAATGATGAGTCATGCAGATCTTCCGATATCGTTTTGGGGACACGCTCTAGAAACATCGATTTTCTTACTGAACCGTGTTCCATCTAAATCAGTGGAAAAGGCACCATATGAGATATGGACTGGGAAGCGTCCTAGTATGTCTTTTATGAAGATTTGGGGTTGTGAGGCTTTCGTTAGACGTCACGCCACTAACAAACTTGGACCCAAATCTGATAAGTGTTTATTTGTGGGGTATCCTAAGGAAACGAAAGGATACTATTTCTATTACCCAACGAGAACAAAGTAGTTGTTGCTCGGACTGGTGTATTTCTTGAAAGAGAATTTATTTCTAGAAAAACCAGTGGGAGAAAAATAGAACTTAGTGAAGTTCAACCACAAGACAACATTGAACCTGAGATTGAGATGGAAACAGAGTAGGCACCACAAGCTGTTGTGGAAGAAGTACCTGCTCAAGAGACACAAGCCCAGCGTAGGTCTGTAAGAGAACACCGGGAGCCACAGAGATATGGATTTCTTGTGACTCAACAAGGTGACTTACTACTTATTGATGAGGATGAGCCGTCATCTTATCAACAAGCTATAATGGGCACTGATTCTGAGAAATGGCAAGAGGCCATGAAATCTGAGATGGAATCCATGTATGCAAACCAAGTATGGACTTTGGTTGATCCACCTGAAGGGGTACGACCCATAGGGTGCAAATGGATTTTCAAGAAAAAGACCGATATGGATGGTAATGTAGAAACCTATAAAGGTTGGCTGGTTGCAAAAGGAATCAAACAAATTCATGGTATTGACTATGATGAAACCTTTTCACCAGTGGCCATGGTTAAATCCATAAGGATCTTACTTGCAATAGCTGCATTTCATGATTATGAAATTTGGCAGATGGATGTCAAAACAGCTTTCCTTAATGGAAATCTGCTCGAGGATGTGTACATGACACAGCCCGAGGGTTTTGTCGATCCAAAGGATGCTGGAAAGATATGCAAGCTACAACGATCCATTTATGGATTGAAGCAAGCTTCTCGGAGTTGGAATCTTCGTTTTGATGATGCAATCAAAGAGTTTGGTTTTATCAAAAACGTAGATGAACCTTGTGTCTACAAGAAGGCCAGTGGGAGCATAATCATTTTCCTAGTGTTGTATGTATATGACATACTTTTCATTGGGAATGATATCCCTGCCTTACAATCTGTAAAGATTTGGCTAGGGAACTGTTTTTCGATGAAAGACTTGAGAGAAGCCACCTATGTATTAGGAATCAAGATCTATAGAGATAGATCGAGAAGGCTTCTTGGCCTAAGTCAAAGTACATACATAGACAAAGTGCTAAAACGGTTTAGCATGCAAGAATCAAAGAAAGGATTCGTGCCTATGACACATGGTATATATCTCTCGAAGGAACAGTGTCCTTCAACATCAGATGAGAGACAACGCATGAGTAAGATTCCATATGCGTCAGCTATTGGATCTATCATGTATGCCATGATATGTACTCGTCCCGATGTATCGTATGCTTTGAGCATGACGAGCAGATATCAAGTTGATCCAGGTGAAGGTCACTGGATTGCAGTCAAGAACATCTTGAAGTACTTGAGAAGGACTAAGGATACATTCTTGATTTATGGAGGTGAGGAAGAGCTCAATGTAATAGGTTACACTGATGCAAGCCTCCAAACTGACAAAGATGATTTTCGATCGCAATCTGGATATGTGTATTGCCTAAATGGAGGTGCTGTGAGCTGGAAGAGTTCAGAGCAAGAGACAGTAGCCGATTCTACAACGGAAGCTGAGTATATTGCTGCCTCGGATGCAGCAAAGGAAGCTGATTGGATCAGGAAGTTCATTACTGAACTTGGAGTGGTGCCTAGCATTAAAGATCCGATAGAAATCTATTGTGACAACAATGGAGTGATCGCATTGGCTAAGGAACCTAGATCTCACCAAAG
Source organism: Haberlea rhodopensis (assembly GCA_907163345.1). Taxonomy (NCBI): domain Eukaryota; kingdom Viridiplantae; phylum Streptophyta; class Magnoliopsida; order Lamiales; family Gesneriaceae; genus Haberlea; species Haberlea rhodopensis. The sequence continues at coordinate 424,292 of CAJQUN010000159.1, forward strand.
ATCCAAGCACATACTTCGGCGCTTTCATTTCATTCGAGAAATCGTTGAAAGGTGAGATGTTAAAATATGAAAAGTACCAACAGATGATAATGTATCTGACCCATTGACGAGCCACTGTCACAGCAGAAGCATGATCGTCATACTAGATCTCTAGGCATTAGGTATATGTCTGATTGGTCTTAGTGCAAGTGGGAGATTTGTTGGGATATGCCCTAAGACAAGTCATTAGATGATTGTTTATGACATACAATGTAATATGATTTTATTTATGGCAAATCATTAGTACATATTATTCAAATATCTGTGCAATATGAATTGATATATAAGTTAATGTCCCTAGAATAATATTGTATTATTCTTGAAGATGTCCCTAGTCAAGTATTATCATGAATCGGGATAATGATAATACGTTGAGACTTTTATGTCTTGATTGATGAATTGTTCATAGATATGAGATATCAAATCAACACATGGGTACATGTTAGAGAATGATGTACTGGACAGACCCACCATGAGAATGCTACATGGATAGTTATATGATTGTCATAAGCAATTCTCATAGTGATAATAATGTATGTAATCCTTACGTCTTGTGATCATCAGAGATCCCAACATAAGGAGTTATGTATCTTGATATTGTCAAACGTTACCCGTAACCGGGTAAACTATAAAGGCGACTATTAGATACACTACGAATTATGTAGAGGGATGTTGACTGATCGAGATAGGATTTGTCCCTCCTATATAACAGGAGAAGTGTTTGGCCCTTGATCAAGTGAGAACTAAAATGCATGGCCATGTTCGAATAAGTTGATATGTGATATCGAGCTTATTCGTTTATTCTAGTTCTACTTGGGGATCAAGAAATAAAGATTGAATATACGAGTATGACTATTCCATGACTCGTGTTCAATCTAAACACAAAGGACAAAGGGATTAAGTTACATGGTTAATATTATCACAAGTTCTAAAGGTTATGTCGAGTCAAAGACATTCTTGTAATTTGGGTAGCCTTGATGTGTTGCTAGACACCGCTCTTTGCTTGTAACGTAAAATGAGATTTTATGTCACTGCCAACATTACAAGATCCTATCGGGTCGCACAAAAGATTAAATCGATAAAGGGAATTAAATTCATTGGATGAATTAATTAATTAAGAAGAGTCTTAATTAAATGAATATAAAGATTTAATTAAATCATGGGTTTGGGCCCATGAGGCTTTGTGAAAGCCTTTAATTAAATCATATATAATTTGATTACAATGTGATTAATGAGATTAACACAATTCATTCCAACCTAGCACAAGACACACGGCCGCCGTCCCTCTTGCTTCTCTCGACTTCTTCATAGTCGAAGTGAAGTGGAGTGAATTTCGTGCCATCCTTTCGATTGTGAATCGAGTGTGCTTCGTGTATTGGTTTAAGAACAAATCTAGCACTTTGTTCTTAAACTATCCCTTCCCGATTTGATCGTGTGGATACCGTTGAGGCAAAACTTGATAAGTTTTGCTAGTGACTCGAAGGAGGCGTTGGACGTGGTGCTGCTTCGTGGAATCTGCTCAAACACGCTACAAGGGTGAGACTTTTGTAATCCCTAATCCGAATGACAACCTATGTATAGATCCGGTGTCTTGTAATCCATAAAATTTTATATTCCGCTGCATACCATGCTTGATGGATTACTTACAGGAACGGCATATGGTGCAGCATTACCCGGAACTATTTTCTGGTATGATTTATGTTTAGTTTCATTTTGGGTAAGTGCATGCGATTTTGAGGATGAAATCTTATAAGTAGAGGAGTATTGTGATGCCCCGAAATTAATTAATTGCAATCTGGAAATTAATTATGTTTATATGATGAATTATGTTGATAATTGATTTATGTGTTGAAATTAATTATCATGTTGAAATGCTTAGTCACATGATAGGCGTGACCCGGGGTTGCATTTCAGGGTGTTTGTTATGCATGTTAGAAAATGGAGTGTTAACATGATTTAATTGTACTGGGTGTTATTTATGAGGAAGATATGAAGTTAGAGGAAGTTTGTTGCATTTTTGTAAAATGCTTTTAAAATACCATGTTGGGCTTTTTATACATCATGTTAATTAATGGGGTACAATTTTTACTATAACCCTTTAACCCCACTTTACCCCACCTTATTTTCACTTTACCAATCACTCTCTTAAATCCCCAAATCACTTCCCAACCCTAAACCCTTCCTCATTTTCGAAACTTGGCAAAAATGGAAGGAGAAGTCTTCACAAAACCTTTATTTGTGAGATTTATTGTAGGATTTGGAATCCTTAAGAGAACCATCCCAGGTACCCACAACTTCAAGGAGATAAAGTTCTCCAATTTCTCCACTTTTGGGAATTAAGGTACGTAAGAAACGTACGGGCATCGGACGGTAACACATTCCTATACTATGACTACGCAATGATTGTATAAGTATTTACGATGTTTATGATGATGATTATGATAAGTAAGTTTATGATGATGATGTTTATGATGAGTAAAGATGATATGATGTTTATGAGGACGTTTATGATAAGATGATGATGTTTATAAGATGATGATGTTACAAGATGATGATGTTTATAAGATGATGATGTGTATAAGATGATGATGTTATGATATGATGATGATGATGTTTGTTTAACTATGTTATTGAGAATGGTTGAGTGTTCTGGTGGTTGTTATGGGAAAACGAGGAAGGTACTTACCGCTGACATAGCTAGCGAGGAGATTACATCCGCTATCAAGGTGTAGGGAGGGGTAATCACAGTACCGCTATATGTCGAAGCGAGGGGGCCAATTGTTCCGCTGACATAACAAGGCCAGAAACATCCCCATCTCTCAATAACATTGTTGATTACGAGCATATATGTTAAGTATGATTTTAATCATTTATGTCAAGTACTAATGATTATATGCATGGCTATGAAACAGGGACAACCAAAGTGGGTTAATGCGATTAACCAGGAAGTATATGTTACGATTATTTTCATGCATTTATTTATATGCCATTACCTTATGATGTTAAGTAATGATGTACATGCTCATGATGGGTTGTTCCTGTAGGTACACTTTTGGACTGAAGGGCTAAGGGTCGGGTTGAGACAGTGAGCTAAAAGGAGCATGGAAGAATATAGGATAGAGGATTTTGATAGTCTCTACTCTAGGAGAAGTGTAAACCTATAATGTTAGCATTCATTTTTTGGAATGTAATTATTAAGTTCGAAATTTTATTTTTGGCCTGTAATTCTATTAGCTCAAAGCTACAACCGGAACCCTAAGATGATATGAATGCATGATTAGTCCATAATATGTGATTATAATGATGTTAAGGTAGGAAGACCCTACACTTTACCGCCTGTGCTTCTGTCCAAAAATGCGAAAATCAGTTTTTCATGAAAGGTTGTGGTACCATTTCACGTATAGATGTGATGTTTCATGGAAAAACACTTCCAAAATGAGTCATTTTATGATGTCTTCTGTTTAGTATAAAAGGAACAATCTATGATTGAATTAAACACATTGTTTGCAAGATCAAATTCACCCTTCAGAGCAAAAATTATGCATATTCATATTGTTCATCTTCCATTTGTTGGTTGAGTGCCTTTAAACCTTTGTAGTTTTAGAATTGGTGATTTGAAGTGCTGTTATCACAAATTATAGTCATTGTATCTTGGGAAACATTTGCCGCTAACCGTGAGTACCATAGCAAAGTATTACCGTTTCAATGACAAAGAGTAGAACACTTGCCTCGACATCCTACAAAGCCATTGTTGCATTGCTTGCTAGCATTCCTAAGATACACATCCTAACTAAGATTCCTACAATCTTGAAACGATATTTGTAAAAAATGGCTTCATCAAGTAGAACAATGACTACCGTTCATCATGGAGAAAAGCCTGAGAAGTTCAACAGAACTGTCTTCAAGAGATGGAAACAAAAGATACTATTATACTTGACCACACTAAGTTTGTCAAGGTTTATAACCGAGGATGCTCCTACAGTTGAAGATAGAGAAACCGACACCCAAAAGAGGGCTGCATTTGATGCATGTAATCAAAGCGACTTCCTAAACGGGTTAGACATTAAATTATATAATGTTTATTGTCTTGTGAAAACAGAAAAGAAACTTTGGGAATCTCTAGAAAAGAAGTACAAATCCGAGGATGCCGGAATGAAGAAATTCATTGTTGGACAATTTTTTAATTTCAAGATGCTTGACACCAAGCCGGTGATGGCCCAAGTGCAAGATTTACATGTAATCTTGCATGCTGCGATGATTGAAAAGTCGTCTCCTATGTGGAAGGACTTTAAGAACTATCTCAAACACAAGCGAAAGGAGATAAGTCTTGAAGACCTTGAGGTTCGATTGTGAATCGAGGAGCACAACAAGATGTCTAAGATGAAGGCGGGTAGGAACCAAATGGAAGCATGTGCAAACTTGGTTGAACAACATACCAGATCAATGCGAAAGTTTGATGACAATGCCTCCAAAGTGGAAAGGCGAAAAAGTTCAAGGGAAAGTGCTACAAATGTGGAAAGCCAAACCATATAGCTAAGGATTGTCACAACAAAATAGATAATCAAGGGAAGGCAAAAGATCTAGTCAATATAACTGAACAAGACAATATGTCAGACAGTTATCTGACTCATGATCACCGCTTGATTTATATTTTGAATCTGACAAGGATTGTACGAAATAAACTTAGTGCTTGAAGAAAAGGGTTATATGAATAATCTTTTTCGATTAAATGTAAGACGATTATACGTCTATGAAAGTAATAAAATTCTGTCATTACTTATTTGATTGAATCTTGTGATTTGTTGCTTGATTGTTTAAATCATGTAAATCACAATTTACAACGCCAAATATGTAATGTTAAAATTATTGCCTTCTGTGAAAGTTAACTTAAAACATAAGTGTTGACTTGTGTTGATGATATGTTAACAAATCGTCATTCCATTTTATGAATGAAATGTAACATCTCTAGAAGTGACTCACAATGATGCTTGTGATCGCAAGTTTGTGCAAACTAGAGGTGTGGAAAATGTAATGTGTTACTTTATTGATTACTGCACAAGATATTGTGATGGATATTTGCTACGAATCAAAGACGAAGTCATGAAAGTGTTTGAACACTATAAGAATGATGTTGAAGACCAATAAAGCAAATGAGTTTTGCAATGAAGATTGTGAGTTGATTCTATTTGTGTTATATAAACATTTTACGCTTAAGACTTGAATTTGCAAGATAAATCAAGTTTTCTAAGATTTGTACACTTAAAATACAAATGGTGAATCGAATGTCACAATTGCTTTTATGGGCGTTGTTTTCTCATAAATTTGATTATATTTGAATTTTCTAAGCATGATACGATTAAAGCTCGTACTTGCAAGACATAAATCTTGAATTCGAGTTTTATAAGTTTGGACGCTTACAAATAGTGAATCTTACTCGAGAGTATTGTATAAGTTCAAATTTTGTAAGCAAAGTGCGCTTAAGTCAAAAGTTTGTAAGAAATGAAATCTTGAATTTTGATTTATAAATAAATAACGCTTAGAATTTGAAACTTGAAAGTTGAACGTCAATTAAATCTTGATAAGTTCGAGATTAACCAAAATTGTGGGGGCGACAACTCTATTGATCAACCATATCCTAAGTACCACACTTAGATAATGACGGAAATCCTTATGAGTTGAGGACAAAATTTCCTACAAATATTGAAAGTATGGGGTTCTTAACTGAAGTAAGTCATAACAAGTGCCAAAGTAATTACATGGGAATTTGACAAAACTGTGTTCTCAAAACAAATATGACAAAAGTGACACATATGAAGCATATGTAAGTATGCTTGTAAGTTGATGATATGCTCATTATGGGAAGCAATATATAGATCATCAAAACAACGAAGAAATGTTGATGAAACATTTTGACATAATGAATGTTGATGCATCAATGTCAAAATTGGTTTTGAAGTTTTCAAGACGAATTCTCATGTTTAATTCTAGTTTCAGTTTAAATTCAAGTCTGTAAGATAAAAATTTTGAACTTGGATTTTTGTAAGAATAATTGCGCTTAAAATTTGAATTGTAAATTAAAACAAAAATTTATTATAGTTTCAAATTTTGTAAACTATAACGCTTAGAATTCGAACTCGAGATATCTTGATATGAATTGGATATCTGACACAAAATGGTTATATGTTAACCATTGGTAATGATGTTGTGACATGAAAAAGGACAAGAAGAAAATTCTCTAAACAAAAAATGTATAGCTCAATCCACTCTGAATTTGGAATTTATAGTGCTGGATAAAGCAGAGAAAAAGCCGGAGGCTTTCGATGGTTTTGTTATGTGGAAAGTTCTTGTTGGCAAAATAATAGCAAAATCGCTATAACGATATCAAAATCCATAAATGGTGTAGTTTACTATTGGAAAGGAGTTCTTGTTGTGGAAATCATTTAAGTAGACATATATCCACAATGAAATCTAGTTCATTGCACTGGATAAAACAAAAGAAAAGGTCGAATGGATTCAAGAAGTCTTAGAAGAAATTTCGTGTTGGGAAAAACCTATGCATGCAATTATACATTGTGGCAGTCATTGTGTTGTAGAAAGGGCACAAGGTAGTAGGTAAGTCTTGATATATAAGTCGTAGACAGAATATCATATGGCAATGATTTCTATAGACATAAAATATTAATGGGTTATGTGAGAAAACAGCGGATCCGCTTATGAATGGTTAACCAAGAGATGATATAAAACATTATCGAGGGGAATGGTATTAAAACCCCAAAATTAAACTCTTGTACTGGATACCCTGTAAGTAATCCATCATGCATAGCAACGCAGCGGAATATAAAAATTTATGGATTACAAGACACCGGATCTATACATAGGTTATCATATCGGATAAAGGATTACAAAAGTCTCACCCTTGTAGCGTGTTTGAGCAGATTCCACGGAGCACCACGTCCAACGATCCCGAGTCACGAGCAACACCTCCAAGGTCTTGCCTCAACGGTATCCACACGATTAAACGAACAAGAGACGTTCAAGAACAAGTTGCTAGACTTATTCTTGAACCAAAACTCAACTCTCGGTTCAAAACCGATTAACGACTGCCTAACACCACCAAGAAGGAGTCGACGGCGGCCGTGAAGGTGGCGGCCGTGAACCTTCGTGAATCAGAGGAGGGCGAGAGCTTGAGAGAGGTGGCTAGGTTTTGATATCAAGGAATAATCATCATTAATCACCTTGTAATCATTATATATGATTTAATTAAAAGCTTTCATAAAGCCTCATGGGCTTAAGCCCATGATTTTAATTTAATCCTTATATATATTAATTAAGACTCCTCTTAATTATTTAATTCATCCCATGAATTTAATTTCCCTTCTCGATTTAATCTTTTTTGCGACCCGATAGGATCTTGTAATGTTGGCAGTGACATAAAATCTCATTTTACGTTACAAGCAAAGAGCGGTGTCTAGCAACACATCAAGGCTACCCAAATTACAAGAATGTCAATGACTCGACATAACCTTTAGAACTTGTGATAATATTAACCATGTAACTTAATCCCTTTGTCCTTTGTGTTTAGATTGAACACGAGTCATGGAATAGTCATACTCGTATATTCAATCTTTATTTCTTGATCCCCAAGTAGAACTAGAATAAACGAATAAGATCGATATCTCATATCGACTCATTCGAGCATGGCCATGCATTTTAGTTCTCACTTGATCAAGGGCCAAACACTTCTCCTGTTATATAGGAGGGACAAATCCTATTTCGATCAGTCAACATCCCTCTACATAATTCGTAGTGTATCCAATAGTAACTTTTATAGTTTACCCTGTTACGGGTAACGTTTGACAATATCAAGATACATAACTCCTTATGTTGGGATCTCTGATGATCACAAGTCGTAAGGATTACATACATTATTATCACTATGAGAATTGCTTATGACACTCATATAACTATCCATATAGCATTCTCATGGTGGGTCTGTCCAGTACATCGTTCTCTAACATGTACCCATGTGTTGATTTGATATCTCATATCAATGAACAATTCATCAATCAATACATACTAGTCTCTATGTATTATCATTATCCTTAGTCATGATAATACTTGACTAGGGACAATCTTTAAGAATAATACAATATTATTCTAAGGACATTAACATATATATTAATTCACATTGCACAGTTAAACGAATAATATATAATAATGAATTGCCATTCATAAAATCATAAACATTGTATGTCAAAACAATCATCCAATGACATGTCTTAGGGCATATCCCAACAAATCTCCCACTTGCACTAAGACCACTCAGACATATACCTAATGCCTAGAGATCTAGTATGACGATCATGCTTCTGCTGTGACAGTGGCTTCGTCAATGGGTCAGATACATTATCATCTGTTGGTACTTTGCATATTTTAACATCTCACCTTTCAACGATTTCTTGAATGAAATGAAAGCGCCGAAGTATGTGCTTGGATCTTTGGTGAGATCTAGGTTCCTTAGCCAATGCGATCACTCCATTGTTGTCACAATAGAGTTCTATCGGATCTTTAATGCTAGGCACCACTCCAAGTTCAGAAATGAACTTCCTGATCCAAACAGCTTCCTTTGCTGCATCCGAGGCAGCAATATACTCAGCTTCCGTTGTAGAATCGGCTACTGTCTCTTGCTTTGAACTCTTCCAGCTCACAGCACCTCCATTTAGGCAATACACATATCCAGATTGCGATCGATAATCATCTTTGTCGGTTTGGAAGCTTGCATCAGTGTAACCCACTACATTGAGCTCTTCCTCACCTCCATAAATCAAGAATGTATCCTTAGTTCTTCTCAAGTACTTCAGGATATTCTTGACAGCAATCCAGTGCCCTTTACCTGGATCAACTTGATATGTGCTCGTCATGCTCAAAGCATACGATACATCGGGACGAGTACATATCATGGCATACATGATAGATCCAATAGCTGACGCATATGGAATCTTACTCATGCGTTGTCTCTCATCTGGTGTTGAAGGACACTGTTCCTTCGAGAGATATATACCATGTGTCATAGGCACGAATCCTTTCTTTGATTCTTGCATGCTAAACCTTTTAAGCACTTTGTCTATGTATGTACTTTGACTTAGGCCAAGAAGCCTTCTTGATCTATCTCTATAGATCTTGATTCCTAAACATAGGTGGCTTCTCCCAAGTCTTTCATCGAAAAGCAGTTCCCTAGCCAAATCTTTACAGATTGTAAGGCAGGGATATCATTCCCAATGAGAAGTATGTCATCTAAATACAACACTAGGAAAATGATTATGCTCCCACTGACCTTCTTGTAGACACAAGGTTCTTCTACGTTTTTTATAAAACCAAACTCTTTGATTGCATCATCAAAACGAAGATTCCAACTCCGAGAAGCTTGCTTCAATCCATAAATGGATCGTTGTAGCTTGCATATCTTTCCAGCATCCTTTGGATCAACAAAACCCTCGGGCTGTGTCATGTACACATCCTCGAGCAGATTTCCATTAAGGAAAGCTGTTTTGACATCCATCTGCCAGATTTCATAATCATGAAATGCAGCTATTGCAAGTAAGATCCTTATGGATTTAACCATGGCCACTGGTGAAAAGGTTTCATCATAGTCAATACCATGAATTTGTTTGAATCCTTTTGCAACCAGCCGACCTTTATAGGTTTGTACGTTACCATCCATATCGGTCCTTTTTCTTGAAAATCCATTTGCACCCTATGGGTCGTACCCCTTCAGGTGGATCAACCAAAGTCCATACTTGGTTTGCATACATGGATTCCATCTCAGATTTCATGGCCTCTTGCCATTTCTCAGAATCAGTGCCCATTATAGCTTGTTGATAAGATGACGGCTCATCCTCATCAATAAGTAGTAAGTCACCTTGTTGAGTCACAAGAAATCCATATCTCTGTGGCTCCTAGTGTTCTCTTACAGACCTACGCTGGGCTTGTGTCTCTTGAGCAGGTACTTCTTCCACAACAGCTTGCGGTGCCTGCTCTGTTTCCATCTCAATCTCAGGTTCAGTGTTTTCTTGTGGTTGAACTTCACTAAGTTCTATTTTTCTCCCACTGGTTTTTCTAGAAATAAATTCTCTTTCAAGAAATACACCAGTCCGAGCAACAACTACTTTGTTCTCGGTGGGATAAAATAGTATCCTTTCGTTTCCTTAGGATACCCCACAAATAAACACTTATCAGATTTGGGTCCAAGTTTGTTAGTTGCGTGACGTCTAACGAAAGCCTCACAACCCCAAATCTTCATAAAAGACATACTAGGACGCTTCCCAGTCCATATCTCATATGGTGTCTTTTCCACTGATTTAGATGGAACACGGTTCAGTAAGAAAATCGCTGTTTCTAGAGCGTGTCCCCAAAACGATATCGGAAGATCTGCATGACTCATCATTGATCGAACCATGTCCAACAGGGTTCAATTTCTCCTCTCGGATACACCATTCCATTGTGGAGTATACGGAGGAGTGAGTTGTGGGACTATCCCACACTCCTTTAGATAGTCATGAAACTCTTGGCTTAAGTATTAACCTCCTCGATCTGATCGAAGGATTTTGATACTTTTGCCATGTTGGTTTTGTACTCCATTCTTGAAATCTTTGAACTTTTCAAAGGTTTCATGCTTATGCTTCATTAGGTACACATATTCATATCTACTGAGGCCATCAGTAAATGTAACGAAGTATTGAAAACCACCTCTAGCCTGTGTACTTATTGGCCCACATATGTGATGACCAGGGATTATAGATGTTAATCCCGGAGTGTTAATGACCTCTAAAGTTGTTTTACGTAGCGATTTGGAGTTTAATCGCGGTGTTGGGCCTTCTGGGCTCGTCTATTTGAGTAGTTGGGATCGTTGGATCTCGAGGTTGAGATTGTATTCTCATTTCGGTGAAAACCTGTGAGTTGGGTTTTTAGTATGACTCGGAATCTCGGGTGCTTGGTGTGGGCACCGGTAGGGGGTTTTTGAGTTAGAGAGAGAGTTTTTGAAAACAGATGATTTTTAATGAATCATGATGTATTTGTGGGGCTATTAGTATTTCGGGGTATTTTGCTATAAATACAAGTTGAACCCGAGATTTTTATTAAAATTCCATTTTAGCCCCAACCCGCGTCTCTCTCTCTCCCGCCGATTCCCGAATTTCCTGCCCAGCCCGCGCACGAAAACGCCTCGTCCGCCGCCGTCCGGCCGCCGTTCGGCGCGTCCGACCTACCCACGGCTTCGTCTCGTCCAGGCGCTCCTTTCCCCTCCGTCAATTCGAAGTTCCATCGCGGTTTGAGTTCGGATTTTACAGGAAAGCGGCGATCCCCAAATTCTAGGGTTTATCGATTTTGGTCGATTTTCCTTCCGATCTTCGTATGGGTAACCTTCCTTACCCCTTTTTCGTCCCTCTCATGTTATTCTATGCCAAATTTGGAGGTATTGTGTTCGAATTTAAGGATTGTGTTCGAATTTGTGGTTTTTGGTTCGAATTTCATGTTGTTGAGGGGTTTATGTTCGATTTTGGGGGTTTTTGGCATGAGGATGATGATTCTTGTTGTCATTCGATTTATTCATGTTTAAATGAATTATGATGCTTATTTGGGTTCGAATCGAGTTGTTATGGTTCGAATTTTTGAAGGTGTTCTTGAGCAATTTTCGTTATGTCGCATTCGTTTTCCCTCCCTGCATGTACCCTGCCCCGGGTCTTTTAAATGATTTATTGTCGTGTGTTGACAATATTTTGAGGGTTATGGATGTGCTTGAGCATGTGTTACATGTTCGTAAATAATTGTGAATTATTTATCGTGTTAGCACATCGTTCCTCGGGGCATGGAACTCGAGCAAGGTTTGGCTCGGACTTCGAGGATTTAAGGTACGTTTAGCGTACGAGCATAGCTTAAATGATGTTTTACAAGTATGATGCATGATTTAAAATACATGAAATGCTTTACTATGATGGCACCGTGACTTGGTTACGTTATGTTGAATCACATGGTGAAATGCTTGGTGCCGCTATGAAGCGAGCAAATGATGGGTGTGGTCGCTATGGAGCGAACACCAGTAGTATGACGCTACTTTGAAGTAAGAAATGAAAATGTGGTGTTGATTAGATATCTAGGATATCTGTATTTTATTCCCTATTGGTAATGAATAGGAACAGAGACGTAGTTAATCAGAGAAGTGATTAACTAGTATCGGAAGTTAAGGAAGTCTCAAAATGATATCTAGAATTATGATAATTGCTAGATAAAGAAAGATGTTATGAAATGTTGTTAATTCGAAACTGGTTAGGGTTAACCAATATGATGATTAACTGCATATTCAAGATTTGATGATTTATCTGTTTTGAGAACAGGGTTATTACAGGGGTACGCTAGGATGAGGATGATACCATCCAGGAAGTGTCACATATGTTCCACAATATTTACATTTTCGTAAATTATGTATTATGTCATTATGATTATGAAATTGTGGAATTGGTATGCTCACCCCGTTGGGGGCTGTCTCTGTTGGGACAGGTGAACAGGTACATCGATGGCTTTGGAGATGAGCTCGAGCTGTTGATTGGATGTACTCTCAGGATCGTGGTACCAAGGCTTGATGGAGCACGGTATCGTATAGAGTACCTATATATATATATACCCATGATGGTTATACACATATTTGTGATGCTCGCATGTGAGCACGATTATACTTGTTTATGGGTTGTATATAAAGGCATGAGCCTTTCTCTCTTTCCTTTCTATGTTGCATGCAATTAGAGGTAGAATTGCTAAAGGTTATGAGAGTCACTGGTGTATTGTGGGTGTTGAAACCCACTTTTGTTGCCATATGTGTGGTGTCTTCCCTGGCTGGGAATTTACTTGATATTGCTGCATTCTGATGAGTATTATGTTTTCCCTGGCCGGGAATTATATTATGTGTTGTACTTTTATTTCGGGATAGCTCTATTTATGGGGAGACTCTGCCCAAATTTTTATAAAAGTCCACAATGCAAAAAGTGATGTAATGGGAGAACTCTATGAGTCTCTTGTTATTAGGAAGATGAACTTATAACATTGTATGTTAAAGAAAACTTTGCAATTGCCATTCCATGGTAAAGTATCATCTGAGTTTCCCGAATGATTTTATGGAAAGCATGTGCCACACATAATGATTAATACACTAATCAAGGGTTAAGTATAAGGGGGTCCTTACAACATACATCACTATGTATTAGTCCCAATAAAACATTTGCCCTTTCAACATGTCCCTTGAAAGGGGCTTTAGTCATCTTGCCCATTAAACAAGACTCGCATGTTTCATATGATTCAAAATCAAATGAATCTAATACTCCATCCTTATGAAGTTTAGATATGCGGTTCTCGTTTATGTGGCCCAAGCGACAATGCCAGAGATAAGTCGGATAACAATCATTATTTTTAATCCTTTTAGTATTTATGTTATAGACAGGCATATCAAGTTTTAATAAATAAAGACCATTCACCATTTGTGCACTAGCATAAAACATATCATTTAAATAAATGGAACAACAGTTGTCCTTTATAATAAATGAGAATCCATACTTGTCTAAACAAGAAATAGAAATAATGTTTTTGGTAATTGAAGGCACAAAATAACAATCTTTTAAAATCAACGATAAACCAGAAGGCAAAGATAAATAATAATCTCCTATAGCTAATGCAGCAACTCTTGCTCCATTTCCAACTCGGAGATCAACTTCGTCTTTTGCCAACAATCTACTCTTTTTGAGGTCCTGCACATTTACACAAATGTGAGATCCACATCCAGTATCTAATACCCATGATGAAGAAGTAGATAAATTGACTTCTATAACAAAAATACCTGAAGTGGAAGTCACACTTCCTTTCTTGAGATCCTCCAGATATACTCTGCAGTTCCTTTTCCAATTACCGGTCTCACCGCAATGGAAACAGTTCCCTTCCTTTGCTATCCCTCCCTTTGGCTTCAGTGCATAAGACTTTGGCATAGATTTAACAAAGACCTTCTTTGCTTTCTTATTGCCTTTAGCTTTGGCCTTTCCTTTGCCCTTATTCACAATATGAACATTTGTGGCCTTAGTCTTCTTTGTATTCGCTTCATATGTTCTCAACATACCAGGCAATTGTGGTAGAGTCTTTTCCATATCAGTCATATTGTAATTTACTACAAATTGACTGAAGCTCTCAGGCAACGATTGCAAGATTACATCGGTGGTCAACCCTTGGTCCAATGGAAAACCCAGCTTCTCCAGATTCTCAATATACCCAATCATCTTGAGTACATGAGTTCCAACTATGCTTCCCTCTACCATCCTGCACTGGAACAACGCTTTAGAGACGTCATACCTCTCTTGTCTAGCTTGATGTTGGTACAATTGCTTTAAGTGTTCGATCATATAGAACGCCTTCATTTCCTCATGTTGCTTCTGAAGCTCAGAGTTCATGGTGGCAAGCATAAGGCAGCCAACATCAAGTACGTCATTCTGATGCTTCTTGTAAGCATCCTTATCGGCTCTCGTAGCCGTCAGGGGAGGTTCCTCAACAGGTAAGGGTTCCTCTAGGACATATTGTTTCTTTTCTTGCTTGAGGACTATCCTCAGATTCCTATACCAGTCTAGGAAGTTTGTCCCATTTAATTTGTCCTTCTCAAGGACAGATCGCAGTGATAATGTGCTTGTTGTAGTGTTAGTTGCCATGGATATCTACAATATAAATATGCAAAATAAGTTTATGATTTAATCATTTAACACGGTCTTATATTAAATGATACTCCCACTATTTGTTTAAAAAATATCAACCCTCGAAACCTTTAGTGGGCCAAGATCCATATTTCGCCTAATCTTGAGTTAGCTTTGGCTAATCGCCCAAGACTCGGTTATTTAGGTAGACAACACTTTGTCAATTACATCACATGTAATTCTTGGATAGTTGGACGAACAACGCTTTGTTCAATTCATCAAATGAATTATTATCCAACCCATGCCTCTAGGTTCCCAATCCTATTGAGATAACCTAGTTAAGTCGTACCCAATTTAAAGTATAAAGGATATCACTTTTATCCTTTCGCGCCTTACTAAGATTTCCACGGTGCTTTGCTTTGGCAAACCCACACATGTACAATCGAAGTTTTTGACGAGTACTTTTAATTTTGGAAGGCATCTAAAACTTAATATTTTAGAGGGATTTATTGATCTCATGATTAGTTTGATAATTTAAAATATGTCCACTACATATAGGTGTATATATATGTGTAATACAATTATCAATCTAAAACATAAGATAAATCATGCATCAACATACATAATTAAAACGTGACATGGTTATAGCCCCTACTAGCGATTTTCTCAAGCCAATAAGAAAATCCTAAGAGTCAACCTAAGGTAACTTCACAAGCTCCTTCCTTTGGCTCCTGTTTGTGAATGGCCTCCTCATCCCGGCATCATGCTCCATCTTCATTCATCACCATCAACAAATAAACTATACTATTTACAAGATATAGAATTCCTCGATTCACATTCGAGGGGAACATAGAGGAGGGATAACATTTAGAATAAAATAGAGAAGGCACGACATGCAGGTCGTATTATAAATTACAAACATTCACAAATCCTATCTAATAGGTCAAAGGGCTATACCATGCACCATGCTCAAACAACACATAAAACATGCTTTAACATTTAATTAATTAAATTCTAAACAATTTAAAATTTAATTCTAATTAAAACTGTAAAATAATTTTTGAAAAATTATCGTAGGCTCGGGACATCACATGCCACGAACTTAAGCGACTAAGCCACGAACCACCATGGTTCAAACCAACCAAACACCACGGCTGGACCAATTATGGGCCTCGGGTTCGAAACCCTAGCCCATGGCCGAACCATTGAGCGAGCGGCGGCGGCGCTAGGGTCTAACCCTAGCCGCCTTGCTCCTTGTGTTTCCATCGAGCCAACTTGTTCGAAACGTCGGAATTCATGAGCCACGAATCATGGTCAGGCCATGCACGGTGGTGGCTCAACCATCTCGAGCCAAAGGTTCGAAAACCCTAGCTCTCACGTGGTGAATCCACTTATCCATGCACACGTGAACCATTATCGAGCCAAAAATTCAAAATTCATCCGCGTCTCGAAACCTCCATGCACGAACGTGAGCCACAACGACTAGGCCATCTCGAGCATAGGAGTCCGAAACCCGTAGCCCTCACGTGGCTAAGACGTGGGTCAAATGCATAGGTGGTGGCCGAAAACAACTTGTTACGGGTTCGATTGTTCGCTTCGTGTATCGTATATATCAAACATCAATAATATCAAATATAATTTCATGATAGTTTCACAAACTTAATATTAACATATCGTATATGTTCATACAGTTTTAATAGCATGCAATATTAGTTCTAATATGATTAATACAATTTAATCACATAAATCCGATATGAGCCTTGTACACGGCTCTGATACCACTGTAAGTAATCCATCATGCATAGCAACGCAGCGGAATATAAAAATTTATGGATTACAAGACACCGGATCTATACATAGGTTATCATATCGGATAAAGGATTACAAAAGTCTCACCCTTGTAGCGTGTTTGAGCAGATTCCACGGAGCACCACGTCCAACGATCCCGAGTCACGAGCAACACCTCCAAGGTGTAAGGACCCTAGTTCCTTAAGTACGGATTAAAAGCATAATTAGAGCTAACATAAATTATCAGAGTAAAATGATCATGTTGAGACAATGAGCTTTAAGAACTACATGCCAAAAATAAGGACTATCAATGGATTAATTAAATTCCCAATCAAATGAATGTTATCATCTATAGCTTTACACTACTCCTAGAGTAGACACTATACGAAAGTAATCCCGTCCTTCAATTTCCAAAAGTGTTCTTCACAAGCTCACTGCCTCAACCCGCCTTAGCCCCTTTTTATCATGCCAAAAATGTACCTGCAAGGACAACCCCCAAACATGAGCAATAATATTATTCATATCCAACACAATATGAATATAAGGTGTAAATGCATAAATCATAATAAAACACTTCCTGATTTTCCCATGCATTTTAAACGCTTCCTTTTTGGTTGTCCCTGTACCATAACTCATGAGTATAATCAAATAGATTATTTAATGGTCCACACATGTCATGACATAATACCATTTCACTATCACCAATTACCAATCACCAATCCCTAGTCTGTTCATCACAAAGTATTTTAATGCCCCTCGCTTTTCATATAGGCGGCATAGAATAACCTCGCTTCAATGGACATGCGGCGCTCCCACCCCTCGCTTCACATTGAGCGGAAAATATTCTTTCCTCGCCTTATATGACAACCACGCTTCAATGTAACATGCGGCGCTCCCACCCCTCGCTTCACATTGAGCGGCACCAAACAAATAGCGCAAACATTAAAATCATCAAAGGATGACCAAGACTCATGGGATATGCACCAACAATCATCATATGCATATATATTCCTCATGCATAAATTCCACATGTATTTGCATCCACAATGCACATTTCCACATATACTCGCATCCACAATGCATAATGAATGAGTATAATAGATACATGTACCGTTGGGTGCCCGTACGTCCTCTACGTACCTTTCCAAAAGTGGAATTTGATATGGCTTCACTTCCTTGGTTGTGTCGCCACCTGGGATGGTTCTACACAATCACACAACTCCATATTAGAAGCCAAATAATAATCAAATACCAAAAATTTGGCAAAAAAAACCATTTTCCAAAATTCTGCTGCTGGCGATCGATCGCTTCGCTGAGGCGATTGATCGCCTCAATTTTTGCTTCGCGGCGATCGATCGCGCCATACATGGCGATCGATCGCCTACCTTACGTTTTGGACACTGCCCCTTGGCGATCGATCGAACCATTTCAGGCGATCGATCGCCTACCCTGAGATTTTGATACTGCCTGTTGGCGATCAATCGCGCCATTTCAGGCGATCGATCGCCACATACAGACCCGCGATTTTCACCATTAATGCACACCAAAACCATCCCAAACCAAACCAATACTCCTTCCACCAACCCAACAACATAAGAGCACAATAAATCAACAAAATACACCTCAAGCAACACAAAAATCCAACACCCAACCAAAAATGGTACCAAACCCAACAAACCCATTTCAAGAACTCAAATATCCAACTCAAATCATAATAAATCTTTGCAAAAACAACAAGGAAGGTTATATACCCTTCATAGACCTCAAATCTTACCAAGAATCACACCAATGGAGTTTTTGCAAAGGTTTCTCTTCCTCCTTGAAGTGAAAATCGAAAATGGGTGAGGGTTAGGGTTAGGAGGGGGTTTGGGGATTTAAAGAGTGAATGAATAAAGTGATGGGTAAAGGTGGAGTAATTGGGTTAAAGGGTTTTTTAATTAAAATTATACCCCAAAAATTAACATGATGTACAAAATACCCCAACACGGTATTTTAAAAGCATTTTACCAACATGTACCGAAAACCTCAATTAAATCCATGCTTTCCAATTAATTGCCCATCATAACAAATAAATCATGATAATACTTAATTTCCCCAACACGCACAATATACATCCCGAAATGCATTCCCGGTCACGCCTACCATGTGACTAAGCATTTCAATGTGATAATTAATTCCAGCACATAAATCAATTATCACCATAAATAACCATATAAACATAATTAATGTCGAAATCGCAATTAATTATTTCGGGGATATCACAATACTCCCCTACTTAGAAGATTTCGTCCTCGAAATCACATGCACTTACCCCAAAATGAAACTAAACATAAATAACATACCAGAAAATAGTTCCGGGTAGTGCTGCACCATATGCCGCTCCGTCTCCCACGTAGCCTCCTCGACACCCCTACGATCCCACTGAACCTTGATCATAGGTATCACTTTGTTCCGAAGTCTGCGGTCTGCTCGATCCAGAATTCTAACCGACCGTTCCACATAAGACACATCGGATTCTAACTGAACCTCAGAAGGCTGCAACACATGAGATGGATCCGGCTCATACTTCCGCAGCATAGACACATGGAACACATCATGTATACCAGACAAAGAAGGTGGCAAAGCTAGTCGGTAAGCTAAGGTGCCAATGCGCTGCAAAATCTCGTACGGTCCAACGTACCTCGGAGACAGTTTTCCGCGCATCCCAAATCGCACAACGCCTCTGAAAGGCGAGATCTTCAAGAATACCTTATCTCCCAACTGAAACTCCAACGGTCTCCGCCGTTTATTAGTATAAGCTGTCTGTCTGTCCTGGGCTGCTTTCATTTTCTTCCTTATCATCTTTATTTTCTCTTCCATTTCCCGGATCAATTCTGGTCCTCCGACCGATTTGCGGTCCAAGTCATCCCAACACAAGGGTGATCTACACCGTCTGCCATATAGGGCCTCAAAGGGAGCCAACTGAATGCTTGCCCGGTAGCTATTATTATAGGAGAACTCTACCAAGGCCACTGAATCCTGCCAAGAAACATCGAACTCCAATACACAAGCCCTCAACATGTCCTCGAGCGTTTGGATAGTACGCTCGGTTTGGCCATCTGTCTGAGGATGATAAGCAGTGCTCAACCTAACTTCAGTCCCCGAGGCTAACTGAAGACCCTCCCAAAAATGAGATGTGAATCGTGGATCTCGATCCGACACTATGGAAACGGGGATCCCATGCAATCTCACCACATCTCGAATATACAACTGAGCCATCCTCAAAAAGGTGAAGGTCATGCTATAGGGAATGAAATGAGCTACCTTAGTCAATCGATCCACAATCACCCAAATAGCATCAAAACCCGAAGCACTCCTCGGTAAGTGAGTCACGAAGTCCATGGAAATGTGTTCCCACTTCCACTTCGGTATCTCCAAGATTTTCAACTCGCCGCCAGGTCTCTGTCTCTCTGCCTTAACCTGTTGGCCGATCAAGCACCTCTTAACAAAAGCGACGACACCACACTTCATTCTTTTCCACCAAAACTGATCACGTAGATCTTTATACATTCTCGTTACTTATTCCATTTATGTAGTATCTTAACATACATACGTGAGTCTGAATTAAGTAAAAACATGCACTGAATAAGAGTTTATAACTAGTGAAGTTGTTACAAGGTTATACAAACCTAACCAACTATACATCACATGTACAAGTAACAACCTAATCCAAAATAACTCCTAGGTAGTGGTTCAGCTCGCAGCGGAAAATGACTCACATCCCGACTCCCCACGTCTATGAGTCCCTACAGAAACATTCATACAATGAGTATAGAGAATAAGCATTTCAGTGCAATATCAAAACACCATATCAATTTCAATGATAGAGCACAAAAAATCATCTAACGTGAATGTTCTGTATCATGCATCCACAAATGCACTATGTCATGACATGTCCAAGAAACCCTCAATTATCACGAGCCCCATATGATATGCCTATTCAGCTCAATATGTCAGTGGAACCACACCACATCTTCATATTAGCAGCACATATCATAGTACCATGCTCATCTGTGACAATAGCCAGAGCATATACCCACACCAGGCGTATATCTCTCAAGCCAAAGCATATGTAGTATATCTATCGTGGCAACGATCTCAGTCAAAGCATATACCACACCAGGTATATCTATCGAGGCAATGATCTCACCAAAGCATATACACATATCTATCAAGGCCTCCATCTCAATCATATGAAATCCATGTATGTACATGCATATGAAACTACCAATCATATGACACAAGATAACATAAATCATATGATATCAAAATCATAACATCATCATCACATCATAGCTATACTCCGTACATCAACACGTACCTGTATTGCGACACAAAAGCGATAAATCAGACGTTGATAGCTAATTGCCTCTTTGCCCGGTCCCCTGTGATGATGCTACAAGCATACGAACAATAGACCATGTTATAAGAGGCTTCAATATCAAAAACTACAAAATATAACATTTAAGTCTACCGATCGATCGGTCACCCTAGCGATCGATCGGTCCAAACATGTAACCCTAGCGATCGGTCGGTCAAAAGCCAGCGATCGATCGCTTAAATAGTTGAATTTCTCAAAAATGCTACGGCATTTCACCGATCGATCGGTCGCTTTCAGCGATCGATCGGTACATGCACCGCCTTAACTTTCCCCTGTTTTACCGATCGATCGGTCCTATCCTAGCGATCGATCGGTCGATGACAAAAATTTCAAACCATGGCGATTTTGAGCTTATCTTCCTAGCTCTTCTCCTACAACTCGAAATTCAACATTAAAACAAGGTTCATGCACTCTCTACTAGCATAACAACATGTTTTCACCATTTTAGAATCCAATTACTAGCATAGAACCATAATATGATTCTTCACATGCTTTCATGCTTCCAACTTCAAACAAAAGCAAGAACTTCAAATTTTCATGATAAAGTAGTGAATGTTTAGCCTCTTTACCAAGTAAATCACTTCCTCTTAGTGAATAAAGATCCTTGCAAGTGAAACTCTAAATCAAACCCTCAAATGTTTCCAAAGAACATGTAGAGATTTGTAGGTGAGTTGAGGTGAGTTGTGTGTTTAAAAGCTGATTTTACATCTAAATACTCACCTTTAATTCCAAACTCACATACACATGTAATTCCCTTCAAACTCATGTTAAATATCTTATGGAATGCAACTCACATATACATGCTAATGCACCTTCAAATGCATGCTACATGTACACCAATGTTATATTCTACTATACATGTATTGTCCTATATGTCATTCATTGTCATATATCATTTGCTACATGTATTACTTCATTCTTGGTTCCACCCGAACCCCCAATACCACCAATTGATATAATTACACCATAATCATATCACACGTGTATAACACAAATCGAGGCGTTACAATTCTCCCCCACTCATTGAATTTCGTCCTCGAAATTGTATATACAAACATGCATGTAAGATACGCAACTCAACAATCCTACTACATGAAGCGAGGAAACATGATCATGTATGTAACAGTACAGTACGTATGTACCAACAGTATCATAAAACTGTAAAATCATACCAGAAAACAAATCCGGATACCGTTGCCTCATATGCTTCTCCGTCTCCCACGTTGCCTCTTCGACACCCCGTCTGTCCCACTGTACCTTAACCATAGGAATCACCTTATTACGCAACCTGCGTTCAGCTCGATCCAAGATCATAACCGGTCGTTCCTCATACGACACATCTGTATCCAACTGTACATCAGGTAGCTGTAATACATGACTCGGATCTGGTTCATACTTCCTCAACAGTGAAACATGAAAGACATCATGAATACTACTCAAGGCCGGTGGTAGTGCCAATCGATATGCTAACGTATCAATACGTTGCAATACCTCATACGGACCAACATACCGTGGAGACAATTTTCCACGCTTACCAAATCGTACTACACCTTTAAAAGGTGAGATTTTTAAGAACACACGGTCACCAACTTGGAATTCAAGTGGTCTACGTCGTTTATTGGCATACGCAGCCTGTCTATCCTGAGCAGCTTTAAGTTTCAATCTAATTACGTTCACTTTCTCTTCCATATCATGAATCATATCCGGCCCAGTTAAGGAAGACTGATCCACATCATCCCAATACAATGGCGATCTACATCGTCGCCCATACAAAGCCTCAAATGGTGTCATCTGTATACTAGACTGATAACTAAATTCCACTAATGGCAACGACTCTTGCCAAGAAGTATCAAACTCTAATACACAGGCACGCAACATATCCTCAAGCGTCTGTATCGTACGCTCTGTTTGTCCATCTGTCTGAGGATGATATGCTGTACTCAACCGCACTTCAGTTCCCAACGCTGTCTGTAACCCTTCCCAGAAATGAGAAGTAAATCTCGGATCCCTATCCGATACAATGGAAACTGGAATACCATGTAATCTTACTACATGTTGAATGTACAACTGTTCCATTCTCAGATATGTAAACGTCATACAATATGGCACAAAATGAGATACTTTGGTGAGTCGGTCAACAATCACCCAAATAGCATCGCAACCAGAAGACGTCCGTGGCAAATGAGTCACAAAATCCATCGTGATATGTTCCCATTTCCACTGAGGAATTTCCAAACTATGTAATTCACCTCCTGGTCTCTGTCTTTCCGCTTTCACTTGTTGACAGCTCAAACATCGTTTCACAAAGCTCAATACATCCTGTTTCATACGTTTCCACCAAAATTGTGTACGTAGATCATGATACATTTTCTTCCCTCCAGGATGTATACTGTATCTACTACAATGAGCACGTTGTAGTATTTCTTGACGTAGTCCTAATGCAGCAGGTACTACCCAACAGTTTCTGTACTTCAACGTTCCATCATTTGTAAGTACATATTGAGATGGTTATCCTTGACTTATCCTTTCCTTCCACTGTTGTACTTCATCATCCGTCATGTGCCGTTCTGATTTTCTCAAAAATGTCAGGTTCAACCAACAACGTTGATACCCGTACTGGCACTATTTCCACATCAAAATCATAACCCAAAGTACAACAAGAAGTCATCAAGGCAGATAAATGAATCATCTCATCAGCCGTATGATGTACCTTTCGACTCAAGGCATCTGCTGTAAGATTAGCTTTTCCTGGATGATATTCAATCTCACAATCATAATCTTTCAACAGATCCATTCATCTCCTTTGTCTCATATTCAACTCCGCTTGAGTGAATAGAAATTTTAGACTCTTATGATCTGTGTATATGGTAAACGATGTACCATATAAATAATGTCGCCATATCTTCAATGCAAAGACAATGGCAGCCAATTCCAGATCATGCACTGGATATCTCATTTCATGTGGCTTCAACTGTCGTGATGCATAAGCCACTACATGTTTGTCCTGCATCAATACACAACCCAAACCAAGTCAAGATGCATCAGTATATACTGCAAACCTGTCATGCTCCGAAGGAATGATCAAGACTGGAGTTGTAGTCAATCGATGTTTTAATTCCTGAAAACTACGCTCACAAGCCTCTGACCATTGAAATGATACTCCCTTCTGTGTCAAATGTGTCAATGGTTTGGCAATCGCTGAAAATCCTTCAACAAACCGTCTATAATATCCAGCCAAACCCAAGAAACTACGAATCTCTGGCACAGAAGTAGGTGCTGACCAATTCAACACTGCTTCAACTTTCTTTGGATCAACTGATATACCTTCTTCTGAAATGACATGCCCCAAAAAGCCGACACTAGTCAACCAAAACTCACACGTACTGAGTTTGGCATACAACTGATGTGTCCTCAACAATTGCAATACCATATGCAAATGTTGAACATGTTCGGCATCACTCTGCGAATAAATCAGTATATCATCGATAAAGACAATGACAAATCGATCAAGGTATTCCTGAAACACACGATTCATTAAACTCATAAAGACAGCTGGAGCATTTGTCACTCCAAATGGCATCACTAGAAACTCATAATGTCCATAACGAGTTCTGAATGCTGTCTTCTGTACATCACCTTCTCTCACACGTATTTGATGATATCCTGACCTCAAATCAATCTTAGAATAAATCCTTGATCCCTGCAACTGATCAAACAAATCATCAATACGAGGAAGAGGATATTTATTCTTTATCGTGACCTTGTTCAATTGTCGATAGTCAATACATAGTCGCATTGTACCATCCTTCTTCTTAACAAATAAAACCGGAGCACCCCAAGGCGATACACTAGGACGTATGTATCCCTTGTCCAATAAATCTTGCAATTGATTTTTCAATTCTTTCAATTCAGTTGGTGCCATCCGATAAGGAGCCCGTGAAATTGCAGAAGTACCAGGTATCAAATCAATACCAAATTCCACTTCTCGAATCGGTGGGAATCCAGGTATCTCATCTGGAAACACATCCGCATATTCTGCAACCACTGGTATCTCCTCCACTTTCCTTTCTCTTTTCTGTTCAGTTATATCCAGGGCATAAATCAAATAACCCGCATGTCCACGTTCTAACAAACGCGACATTCGGATTGCTGATATCAAAGGAATCCTTGCCCTCGATCCCTGGCCATAGAAGAACCATTGATTTCCAGTATCAGACTGAAATCTCACTATCTTCTGACTACAATCCACAACAGATTGATATTTACTCAACACATCAATTCCGAGGATGCAATCAAAATCTGACATGTCTAACACAATCAAATCAGCCTGTAGCCCATACTCAGTCTCAAACTGAATAGCACAAGCAGACACACTCTGACAAGTCATCACAGTAGTTCCCATGGGTGTCGAAACATAAAGAGGCATCAACAGTGGAGACGAGCATATATGATACCGATCAATAAATGCTTGTGCAATAAAAGAATGTGATGCACCAGTATCAATCAACAGTAAAGCAGGATAAGTAAACAAAGTACACTTACCCGCTATCACATCATCAGGAGCTGCCTCTGCTTCCTCCCTGTTCAGTGCATACACCTGAGCCTGAGGTGTTCCTGTCCTCTGTCCTCCACCAGACTGTGGTACACCCTGTGGCCTCTGCTGCATTGTATTCTCTGACATTGGTCCTCTCCTCTGTTGTCCACCCACTTGAGGACAATCACGGATCACATGTCCTGGCTTCCCACAACAGAAGCAAACCACCGTATCAAACTGTGGACAATTTCTTTGATAATGTGGCCCTCCACATTTAAAACAATGCAGTCCTCGTCCACTACTACTACAACTTCCTTGGGACTGTCCTTTAGATTTTTGGTCATCCCCTTTCCGTGGTCCAAAACGTTTCCCACTAAACCTAGATGAAGATGCACCACCTCATGGTGATTTAAATGATTCCCCTCTAGGTCTCATACTGTCAGATGTAGGTGGTTGGGCTTGTCCAACATCTGTATATACCCCTACAGCAATCTCAGCCATCTCGGCTCTAGTCAACGCTTCTTCATATGATGTAGGGTTATTGGACATTACCCTATCAAATAATTCAGGCCTCAACCCTTTCACAAACTGTCTGATCTTAGCTTTGGTGTTAACAGCAATATGTGGCACATACCGGAGCAAAGAAGAATAATGCACAGCATAATCAGATACTGTCATTGATCCCTGTCTCAAATTTGTAAATTCATCCTCTTTCCTCTTTCTTGCAGCAACAGAGAAATAATGCTCCAGGAACTTCGTTCGAAACACAGCCCAGTTAACTGTCTGTCCTTGAGCCCTCAACTCAAGTACTGTGGATTTCCACCACATCATAGCTTTCTTAGCTAATTAGAATTCAGCTAAGCGTAACCAAGCAGTCTTGGCACACGGTGCTGACACAAAGATCTGTTCCACACATTCCAGCCATTCCTCTGCCAGTTCCCCTGATTCAGTCCCCTCAAACCTGGGTGGCTGATAACTCAGAAACTGCGTTAAAGTCAATTCTCCAGGCAATAGTACCTGTTCCACTGGCCCTTGCTCACTCGGTGGTGGTGGCACAGGCACCATCCTCACACTAGCATTGCCACTCATGGCATCTCCAACATCCTCATGATACCCTCTGTCTGTCATAACTGTATTGCAAGGGTTAACAATAACATTCACAAGTATATAACATGTTAGAATAACATCATATTCCAAAGACTAACATGCGATTACCATTCTCAAAGTGTTTAGGTAACTCCCTAATACACTTCTTCTACCCATGTTCACCCCGTTCTCGAACCACTACTCTGATACCACTAATGTGGGGTCCTCGTTACTTAATCCATTTATGTAGTATCTTAACATACATACGTGAGTCTGAATTAAGTAAAAACATGCACTGATTAAGAGTTTATAACTAGTGAAGTTGTTACAAGGTTATACAAACCTAACCAACTATACATCACATGTACAAGTAACAACCTAATCCAAAATAACTCCTAGGCAGTGGTTCAGCTCGCAGCGGAAAATTACTCACATCCCGTCTCCCCACGTCTATGAGTCCCTACAGAAACATTCATACAATGAGTATAGAGAATAAGTATTTCAGTGCAATATCAAAACACCATATCAATTTCAATGATAGAGCACAAAAAATCATCTAACGTGAATGTTCTGTATCATGCATCCACAAATGCACTATGTCATGACATGTCCAAGAAGCCCTCTATTATCACGAGCCCCATATGATATGCCTATTCAGCTCAATATGTCAGTGGAACCACATCACATCTTCATATTAGCAGCACATATCATAGTACCATGCTCATCTGTGACAATAGCCAGAGCATATACCCACACCAGGCGTATATCTCTCAAGCCAAAGCATATGTAGTATATCTATCGTGGCAACGATCCCAGCCAAAGCATATACCACACCAGGTATATCTATCGAGGCAATGATCTCACCAAACCATATACACATATCTATCAAGGCCTCCATCTCAATCATATGAAATCCATGTATGTACATGCATATGAAACTACAAATCATATGACACAAGATAACATAAATCATATGATATCAAAATCATAACATCATCATCACATCATAGCTATACTCCGTACGTCAACACGTACCTGTATTGCGACACAAAAGCGATAAATCAGGCGTTGATAGCTAATTGCCTCTTTGCCCTATCCCCTGTGATGATGCTACAAGCATACGAACAATAGACCATGTTATAAGAGGCTTCAATATCAAAAACTACAAAATATAACATTTAAGTCTACCGATCGATCGGTCACCATAGCGATCGATCGGTCCAAACATGTAACCCTAGCGATCGGTCGGTCAAAAGCCAGCGATCGATCGCTTAAATAGTTGAATTTCTCAAAAATGCTACGGCATTTCACCGATCGATCGGTCGCTTTCAGCGATCGATCGGTACATGCACCGCCTTAACTTTCCCCTGTTTTACCGATCGATCGGTCCGATCCTAGCGATCGATCGGTCGATGACAAAAATTTCAAACCATGGCGATTTTGAGCTTATCTTCCTAGCTCTTCTCCTACAACTCGGAATTCAACATTAAAACAAGGTTCATGCACTCTCTACTAGCATAACAACATGTTTTCACCATTTTAGAATCCAATTACTAGCATAGAACCATAATATGATTCTTCACATGCTTTCATGCTTCCAACTTCAAACAAAAGCAAGAACTTCAAATTTGCATGATAAAGTAGTGAATGTTTAGCCTCCTTACCAAGTAAATCACTTCCTCTTAGTGAATAAAGATCCTTGCAAGTGAAAATCTAAATCAAACCCTCAAAAGTTTCCAAAGAACATGTAGAGATTTGTAGGTGAGTTGAGGTGAGTTGTGTGTTTAAAAGCTGATTTTACATCTAAATACTCACCTTTAATTCCAAACTCACATACACATGTAATTCCCTTCAAACTCATGTTAAATATCTTATGGAATGCAACTCACATATACATGCTAATGCACCTTCAAATGCATGCTACATGTACACCAATGTTATATTCTACTATACATGTATTGTCCTATATGTCATTCATTGTCATATATCATTTGCTACATGTATTACTTCATTCTTGGTTCCACCCGAACCCCCAATATCATACCACCAATTGATATAATTACACCATAATCATATCACACGTGTATAACACAAATCGAGGCATTACATACATCTTCTTCCCGCCTGGGTGGATGCTAAGTCTGCTACTATGAGCTCGCTCCAAGATCCCTCTACGCAACTCCGGCGTACTCGGAACCACCCAATGGTTACCCAATCTCAAGGATCCGTCATCGGCCACTCCGAATTTCATTGGTTGACCAAGATGTACTAAAGATAACCATCTTTGAACCTCATCATCTGACTTCTGAGCTCTCCTGATGTTCTCATAGATATCCGGCTCAGCTAACAAGGTCGATATATACACAGGCGATGTATCTATGTCAAAATAATAGCCCAGATGGCAATAGGAAGTCATCATGGTTGACAAATGGATGACGTCCTCAGCAGTATTCCTCACTTTCCGGCTCAAAGCGTCTGCTGTCAAGTTAGCTTTTCCGGGATGGTATTCAATCTCACAATCGTAGTCCTTAAGCAAGTCCATCCATCTTCTCTGCCTCATATTCAGCTCTGCCTGAGTGAATAAGAACTTCAGGCTCTTATGGTCCGTGTATATGGTGAACGACGTACCATACAGATAATGCCTCCAAATCTTTAGGGCGAAGATGATAGCCGCCAATTCCAAGTCATGGACGGGGTATCTAGCCTCATGTGGCTTCAACTGTCTCGATGCATAAGCTACCACATGCTTATCTTGCATCAGTACACACCCAAGACCCTGAAGTGATGCATCGGTATACAAAACAAACCTGGAGTTTTCCGTAGGAATTACCAATACCGGTGCCGTCGTCAACAGGTGCTTCAACTCCTGGAAGCTCTCCTCACAAGCTTCTGGCCAAAAGAATGGTACTCCCTTCTGGGTCAACTGTGTCAACGGCTTGGCGATCTTTGAAAAACCCTCGACGAAACGTCGGTAATATCCTGCCAAACCCAGAAAGCTCCGTATCTCAGGTACAAAAGTGGGTGCAGCCCACTCCATCACAACTTCAATCTTCGTGGGATCCACAGATATCCCGCTGCTAGATATGACATGCCCCAGAAACACTACACTGCTCAACCAAAATTCACATTTGCTGAGCTTGGCATACAACTGGTGATCTCTGAGGATCTGGACTACTGCCCTCAAGTGTTTTGCATGCTCTTCCTCACTCCGAGAGTAGATAAGTATGTCGTCAATAAATACAATGACAAACTGATCCAGATAGGGTTGGAACACCCGATTCATCAAGCTCATAAAGACAGCCGGGGTGTTCGTCACACCGAACGGCATCACTAAGAACTCGTAGTGTCCATACCGAGTCCGAAATGCTGTCTTCTGTACATCCTCCTCCCTGGCTCGAATATGGTGATACCTGGATCTCAAATCAATCTTGCTATAAAGTCGGGTACCTTGCAACTGGTCAAACAGATCATCAATCCTTGGGATAGGATACTTGTTCTTCACTGTGGCTTTACTCAGTTGCCGGTAATTGATGCACAAACGCATCGAGCCATCCTTCTTTTTCACAAAGAGAACCGGTGCACCCCATGACGATACGCTCGGGCATATATATCCCTTGTCAAGGAGATCCTGCAACTGCTCCTTCAATTCTCTCAACTCTGTCGGTGCCATCCTGTAAGGAGCACGAGAAATAGCGGACGTCCCCGGTAATAACTCAATTCCAAACTCGACTTCTCTAGCCGGTGGGAATCCGGGAATCTCTTCCGGAAATACATCAGCAAACTCTGCTACCACTGGTACATCCTCAACTCTCAATTCTTTATTCTTCCCAGACGTGTCCACGGCATAGATGAGATAGCCTGTGTGGCCACGTTCCAACAATTGAGTCATCTTGATTGCTGAAATCAACGGAATCTTTGCACAAGAACCGTTGCCATAAAAAGTCCACTGAATCCCCAAATTAGATCTGATCCTCACTGTTCTCTGTCGACAATTCACCACTGCCTGGTATCTGTTCAGAATGTCAATACCCACGATGCAGTCGAAGTCTGACATGCCCAATACAATTAAATCTGCCTTCAACTCGTTGCCCTCAAAATAAATGAGGCAATCCGTGGCGGTCCCACTGTCTGACCTCCCGATGGTCGAGGCACAAACTGCTGCCTCTGGTGTACTGTCCTGTCCTCAAATCTTGGCCTATTCCCTTGAAAATATGACTGTCCTCCCCGAGTGGGGCAATACCAAGAAATGTGGCCCATTTTGCCACAACTATAACAAGCGGGGCAATTACTCGAAGAATGTGGCCCTCCACAATTGTCGCACCTTGACTCCCCCGATCTATTTCCTTGCATAGGCCCTCGGTTGGTCGACCAATTACTCTTCTTGTTTTCTTGTTTCCGACCAAAAGATTTCTTTCCGCTAAACCGTGAGGATGAAGAGGCACCACGGGGCTTAAATGACTCCCCTCGGGGCCTCAAGCTATCAGTAGCTTGCCTCTGTTGTGGCATGTGTGGGGGTACAGTATTAGGATAGGCCCCAACTCCGATCTCCGCAAGTTCTGCTCTTGTGAGAGCATCATCAAAAGAAGTGGGGTTATTGGTGATAACCCGATCAAAAAGCTCCGGCCGTAACCCCTTCAGAAAGTTTCTCATCTTTGCATGCCCATTGGTGGCAATGTGTGGAACATACCTCAGCAACGAAGAATAGTGCATAGCATAGTCTGACACTGACATGCCTCCTTGTTTCAAGTTTGCGAATTCATCTTCCTTCATCTGTCTCGCCGCCGCAGAGAAGTACCGGTTCAGAAACCGGGTTCTGAAGAGCGTCCAATCGATCAATGCACCCTGTGCTCTCAGTTCCATTACCGTGCTCTTCCACCACATGGAAGGTTTCTTTGCCAGCTGGAACTCCGCCAGCCTCAGCCACGCTGTTCCAGCAGAAGGAGCGGATACAAATATCTGTTCAAGCCTCTCTAGCCACTCCTCAGCCTCCTCTCCTGATTCTGTCCCCTCGATATCAAGATACATAACTCCTTATGTTGGGATCTCTGATGATCACAAGTCGTAAGGATTACATACATTATTATCACTATGAGAATTGCATATGACAATCATATAACTATCCATGTTGCATTCTCATGGTGGGTCTGTCCAGTACATCGTTCTCTAACATGTACCCATGTGTTGATTTGATATCTCATATCAATGAACAATTCATCAATCAACACATACTAGTCTCTACATATTGTCATTATCCCTATTCATGATAATACTTGACTAGGGAGATCTTTAAGAATAATACAGTATTATTCTAAGGACATTAACATATATATTAATTCACATTGCACAGTAAAAGAATAATATATAATAATGAATTGTCATTCATAAAATCATAAACATTGTATGTCAAAACAATCATCTAATGACTTGTCTTAGGGCATATCCCAACAAATCTCCCACTTGCACTAAGACCACTCAGACATATACCTAATGCCTAGAGATCTAGTATGACGATCATGCTTCTGTTGTGACAGTGGCTTCGTCAATGGGTCAGATACATTATCATCTGTTGGTACTTTGCATATTTTAACATCTCCCCTTTCAACGATTTCTCGAATGAAATGGAAACGCCTAAGTATGTGCTTGGATCTTTGGTGAGATCTAGGTTCCTTAGCCAATGCGATCGCTCCATTGTTGTCACAATAGAGTTCTATCGGATCTTTAATGCTAGGCACCACTCCAAGTTCAGAAATGAACTTCCTAATCCAAACAGCTTCCTTTGCTGCATCCGAGGCAGCAATATACTCAGCTTCCGTTGTAGAGTCGGCTACTGTTTCTTGCTTTGAACTCTTCCAGCTCACAGCACCTCCATTTAGGCAATACACATATCCAGATTGCGATCGAAAATCATCTTTGTCAGTTTGGAAGCTTGCATCAGTGTAGCCAATTACATTGAGCTCTTCCTCACCTCCATAAATCAAGAATGTATCCTTAGTTCTTCTCAAGTACTTCAGGATATTCTTGACAGCAATCCAGTGACCTTCACCTGGATCAACTTGATATCTGCTCGTCATGCTCAAAGCATATGATACATCGGGACGAGTACATATCATGGCATACATGATAGATCCAATAGCTGACGCATATGGAATCTTACTCATGCGTTGTCTCTCATCTGGTGTTGAAGGACACTGTTCCTTCGAGAGATATATACCATGTGTCATAGGCACGAATCCTTTCTTTGATTCTTGCATGCTAAACCTTTTAAGCACTTTGTCTATGTATGTACTTTGACTTAGGCCGAGAAGCCTTCTTGATCTATCTCTATAGATCTTGATTCCTAATACATAGGTGGCTTCTCCCAAGTCTTTCATCGAAAACCATTTCCCTAGCCAAATCTTTACAGATTGTAAGGCAGGGATATCGTTCCCAATGAGAAGTATGTCATCTACATACAACACTAGGAAAATGATTATGCTCCCACTGACTTTCTTGTAGACACAAGGTTCATCTACGTTTTTGATAAAACCAAACTCTTTGATTGCATCATCAAAACGAAGATTCCAACTCTGAGAAGCTTGCTTCAATCCATAAATGGATCGTTGTAGCTTGCATATCTTTCCAGCATCCTTTGGATCGACAAAACCCTCGGGCTGTGTCATGTACACATCCTCGAGCAGATTTCCATTAAGGAAAGCTATTTTGACATCCATCTGCCATATTTCATAATCATGAAATGCAGCTATTGCAAGTAAGATCCTTATGGATTTAACCATGACCACTGGTGAAAAGGTTTCATCATAGTCAATACTATGAATTTGTTTGAATCCTTTTGCAACCAGCCGACCTTTATTGGTTTGTACATTACCATCCATATCGGTCTTTTTCTTGAAAATCCATTTGCACCCTATGGGTCGTACCCCTTCAGGTGGATCAACCAAAGTCCATACTTGGTTTGCATACATGGATTCCATCTCAGATTTCATGGCCTCTTGCCATTTCTCAGAATCAGTGCCCATTATAGCTTGTTGATAAGATGACGGCTCATCCTCATCAATAAGTAGTAAGTCACGTTGTTGAGTCACAAGAAATCCATATCTCTGTGGCTCCCGGTGTTCTCTTACAGACCTACGCTGGGCTGTGTCTCTTGAGCAGGTACTTTTTCCACAACAGCTTGCGGTGCCTGCTCTGTTTCCATCTCAATCTCAGGTTCAGTGTTTTCTTGTGGTTGAACTTCACTAAGTTCTATTTTTCTCCCACTGGTTTTTCTAGAAATAAATTCTCTTTCAAGAAATACACCAGTCCGAGCAACAACTACTTTGTTCTCGGTGGGATAATAGAAATAGTATCCTTTCGTTTCCTTAGGATACCCCACAAATAAACACTTATCATATTTGGGTCCAAGTTTGTTAGTGGCGTGACGTCTAACGAAAGCCTCACAACCCCAAATCTTCATAAAAGACATACTAGGACGCTTCCCAGTCCATATCTCATATGGTATCTTTTCCACTGATTTAGATGGAACACGGTTCAGTAAGAAAATTGCTGTTTCTAGAGCGTGTCCCCAAAACGATATCGGAAGATCTGCATGACTCATCATTGATCTAACCATGTCTAACAATGTTCGATTTCTCCTCTCGGATACACCATTCCATTGTGGAGTATACGGAGGAGTGAGTTGTGGGACTATCCCACACTCCTTTAGATAGTCATGAAACTCTTGGCTTAAGTATTCACCTCCTCAATCTGATCGAAGGATTTTGATACTTTTGCCAAGTTGGTTTTGTACTTCATTTTTGAAATCTTTGAACTTTTCAAAGGTTTCATGCTTATGCTTCATTAGGTACACATACCCATATCTACTGAGGTCATCAGTAAATGTAACGAAGTATTGAAAACCACATCTAGCTTGTGTACTTATTGGTCCACATACATCACTATGTATTAGTCCCAATAAAACATTTGCCCTTTCAACATGTCCCTTAAAAGGGGCTTTAGTCATCTTGCCCATTAAACAAGATTCGCATGTTTCATATGATTCAAAATCAAATGAATCTAATACTCCATCCTTATGAAGTTTAGATATGCGGTTATCGTTTATGTGGCCCAAGCGATAGTGCCAGAGATAAGTAGGATTACAATCATTATTTTTAATCCTTTTAGTATTTATGTTATAGATAGGTATCAAGATTTAATAAATAAAGACCATTCACCATTTGTGCACTAGCATAAAACATACATTTAAATAAATAGAACAACAGTTGTCCTTTATTATAAATGAAAAACCACACTTGTCTAAACAAGAAATAGAAATTATGTTTTTGGTAATAGATGGCACAAAATAACAGTCTTTTAAAATCAACGATAAACCAGAAGGCAAAGATAAATAATAATCTCCTATAGCTAATGCAGCAACTCTTGCTCCATTTCCAACTCGGAGATCAACTTCGCCTTTCGCCAACAATCTACTCTTTTTGAGGTCCTGCACATTTACACAAATGTGAGATCCACATCCAGTATCTAATACCCATGATGAAGAAGTAGATAAATTGACTTCTATAACAAAAATACCTGAAGTGGAAGTCACACTTCCTTTCTTTAGATCTTCCAGATATACTTTGCAGTTTCTTTTCCAATGGCCGGTCTCACCGCAATGGAAACAGTTCCCTTCCTTCGCTATCCCCCCCTTTGGTTTCAGTGCAGATGACTTTGGCTTAGATTTAACAAAGACCTTTTTGTTCTTCTTGAAGTTCTTAGCTTTAGTCTTTCCTTTGTTCTTATTCACAATAAGAACATTTGTAGGTTTAGACTTCTTGCTATTTGCTTCAAAAGTTCTAAGCATGCCAAGTAACTGTGGTAGTGTCTTCTCAATTTCAATCATATTGTAATTTAAGACAAATTGACTGAAGCTTTCAGGCAACGATTGCAAGATCACGTCAGTGGCCAACTCTTGGTCCAAAGGAAAACCCAGCTTCTCCAGATTCTCAATATACCCAATCATCTTGAGTACATGAGTACCAAGCTGTAAGGACCCCCGTGCCCTTAACCTGTTATTAGTGTATTAAGCCATACCATTAGTGCATATAATCATACCATCATGGGGAAAACCATGTGCAAGTGCAACACCGTATGCTACCCAGAAAATTTCTTGCATTCAATTCACATAATATTCAGATTCCCCAACCAAGATTAGTCATATAACATGCACCCACATAATACACTAACATGCTCTTAGTTCATTTAGCAATTCCATAATTAATTGCATGCAACCACAATGAACAGAGAGAAGCCGTAGCCCATTTATACATTCCATATACACGTAAAATATACTCACATAAGAGTACCCAATGGATATGCGTGTATCTGATGTATAAAACACTCTACCGGATACCGTTACTGGTACTTCAATCCTTGTAGCACCTCCCAAGCACAACTCGATCTCAACTCTGGATCTATGTGCATATCCAACCAGCTCTGGTACCTCGATCCTGGAAGTACCTCTAATCAACAGCCTGGGCTCAACTCCAAAGCCGCTGCTACCCCTGCAACACCTGCCCCAACAGAGACAGCCCCCACACGGGGTGAGCATACCAATACCACCAATCCAATAATCATAACATTGCAATTCATAATTTACAGAATGTAAATGCCATAATTTAAATGATACTCCTTGGATGGTAACACCCTCATCCGGATCTCCTGTATTGTCCCTGTTCTCAAAATAACCAAACCATTAAATTCCCAAAAGCCAGTTGATCATCTCATTGATCAACTAAAACCATTCCTGTTGTACCAGTTCCATAACCAAATGCGATTAAACCATCAAAATAGAGTACTACAAATATCACATATATTTAGCAATTGACTCCATATTTCTATGTCATAGCTCGCTCCACAATGGCGGCATTTCGACCCCACGCACGCTCAACAATAGCGGCGTCATAACCGATGGTCTCTCAACGGCGACGACATCCCAATCATTGCTCGCTCAAAAGCGGCACCATATAATTCCCAACGAATGTCCATCTATCGCAATTACCATATACCATGTGTTTCACTATCCATTTATAGCAAGTACCGTATACCATGCATTTCAATATCCATTTATGGTAAATACCACATACCATGCATTTCCATATCCATTTAATGAAATTATCACATACCATGCATTTTACAGTTGCAACATTATAATAGGCTATGCTCGTACGTCATACGTACCTCAAGTCTCCGCAGTCCAAGACAAACATTGCTTGAGTCCCATTCCTCAAGAAGTATGTGCTAAAACACAAATAATTCATAATCAAACATAAGCATGCAACCACGTGCCCAAGCACGTTCAAAGCTCCCAATCATATCGTCAATTCATGACGATTACCAAAAATAAAAGCCCCCCGGCTAAACATGCATAATACCCAAAATATACCATTAAAACGTTTAAAAGATAGCTCCAAAATCAACTGGGAGTTCCGTTAATTTAACTTGGCTCCAACAAACCATTTTAAAATCCTAACATTCCATTTGGAATGCGAACATTGCCCCGGAAGCCGACCATTTAAGTCGCAAATCCAAAATCCCACGAAAAGCCAAGAAAACCAACCAAACCTTGCTGGCGATCGATCGCTATGCCGGGCGATCGATCGCTAGCCCCTCGGCGATCGATCGCTCGATATAGCGATCGATCGCCAGACCTTACTGGCGCGAGGCGATCGATAGCCCAAAAGTAGCGATCGATCGCCACCTTGCTGAAAATCCCACTGCTTGCGCGCGATCGATCGCCAAAAACGGGCGATCGATCGCCGCGACCTGCAACCCGAAAAACACCATTTTTGAAAGCTTGAAACCTCCACAAAACATACCCCAACTCCTCCCAACTCAAAACCACAACAAATCCACACACAAGGACCCCAACAAGGGTGCTCAACCCAAAATAAAACAAACCCAAAAGATTTATGATTTTTACCAAAATCACCCAAATCAAACTAAACCCAAAACTCAACCAAAACCAACAAAATCACAATCCAAACGAAGATAAAAGCGAGGGGAATGAGATTACCAACTTATCTTCGTAGAATCCGGCTCCTAAATCGAGCCTCAGTCGATTTCCTTGAAGGAGGAAGGGGAAAAGGGTTTGGGATGGGTTATCGCAGGAGTGGGGAGAGAGGAGAGGAAATGGATTCCAAAATGACGGAATCCCGAGTCCATTTGGTATATATAGCAAAAATGCTCCGAAATACCCATACCTCCACAAATACATCATGATTCATTAAAAATCATCTGTTTTCAAAAACTCTCTCTCCAACACCAAATCCCCCTACCAGCCCCAACATAAAGCACCCCGGACTCCAAGTCCCACCAAAATTCCAACTCATAGGTTTTCCACCAAAATGAGAATACAACCTCAACCTTTGGATCCAACGATCCCAAATGCCCGATTTAACAACCTCGGGAGACCCAAAACCGCAATTAATTCCTAATTGCCACAATTAAAAATCCATCAAGGATTAATACCACACCGGGATTAGCACCATTAATCCCCGGACATCACAATTATCCCCCACTAATAAAATTTCATCCTCGAAATTGCACCGGTGTATTCCACGTAACACTAGGACTACACCAACAAAACAAAGCCACAACCCCGATTCTGGACCATATTAGAATCGAATTAACAATCGCGAGAACACCCATCTCGCACCAAGCTCTAAAATAGAGCAAACGCTAAAACCAATACAAATCCGAAAGATAGCAACGTACCTCGACGTGAAACGTCCCAGAAGTCACACCGCGACTGCAAACCAACCAAATCTCCATTGGTTCTGATATAGATATCATCCCGTGACATCCATCACTTGCCCACGATGCTTGACACGCATCGTCATGATGGGGACCACTAGTATACAACAGTATACTCACACAAAATCCGGTTTCGCTTCCTAGCCCATCTCCTCCAAAGGAGTAGTCGCACCACTTGCAACCCGGACCGGGTTACCCATGGTCACTGATCCACACAAAACACATCATCGAGGATGTTTACACCGGTGTGTTCCAAGAAATCGTATCTTGGTCCTGACACACCATCAAGACCCCACAAAGTCTCAAGTTCCACAGGGAACATGCAAGACAAACAATTGCATTCCTACACACGTGTCAACCATGACACTAAACAAACTCGAATCCCGGCCATCCTTCATTTATCCTTGGATCCAACAATCCTAAAACAGGAAGGCCATCGAATTATCCAACAAGAATTTACCAAACCAAGCATACAAACTCGACGATCAACAAGGAACAAAATAAAGTTGGCATTCGTATACAAACACGGCATACATGTCCATACACCAACACAACATGCATACGTAATGCAATGGACTCAGGTATCTCCAATCATACCCAAATCCCAAAACCAATTGTCAAACATCAATTATTCTCACCCCACGGAGAATGATGGTTGACAAACCAAAACCAAAGGGTGTGATTTCAACATCACCACCACACGAACCAAAATAACGAATCTCCCCAAAAGATTCAACCGGTAGGTATCATAATACCGCCTTCCTCTCAAGGAAAAAGTCATGAATCCATGATCCTCCAATCCTCGAACCACCGTTCGGAAGACCTGGATATATTTATACCGAAATATATCCCGGAACCCAGAAATACACAGCTGGTTAGAGTAGTGCATCAATACCACCAATACCCGATCCAAAATCCGAATACGCCATGTATACACATCCCAACGATGCTCTGTACTAATGCCATAGTACTCCACAAACGAGCATCTCCCCGGAGACGTCTCCTCAAACGTCTCACCGAGGTAAGAAATCCATTACTCGGTCCAACACTAGTAATGCTTACCATGGCTGATTTACAATCAACCCACAATCGATACCAGCTGTCTCCATGACAGTGCCATCCAAATTTCTCCAAGAAATAAAATCGGTATAGTAGTGTTACCCCACTAGCTATATCCTAGAAATCCAATCGTGACCCCTGTCGCATTCCACATGCAAGGATGCTCAACCAGAGCTAATGACGACTTGTTGACACTCACGTTGGTATTCCCAACAAGATCGAGCTGTTCCGGTACAAGTCACTCGAAATATCTGACGCATAAACGTCCCCGTGAGGTATTCCCTACCTCAATCACCATGCCACATAGAGACCACAAGAGTCTATCATACCCCTCATCGTATCACCATACGATTCACCCAGCTCGAATCCAACGAGCAGCATAAAGGCTAACACAAGCACACCAAAGTACTGCAACAATACCTGGCTAACGATTTGTTGGCCCCATAGGCTCATACCAACCTATCAACGTGACACACGTTCCATTCCGGTATACCATACCGTACAACCCATTAGAGTTGTGGGTCATCGCCCAACACATCTCTAAAATACCAAGCACAATGGACAACCCGTTGTCCTTGCTCCACCACAACACAATCCTAATTCCGTAGGATTTATTCCACCCTCAGGGGTGGGTGTGACCAAGTCTACCACATATCACAACAATAAGCGAGTAGTTTCCTCAATGACTACTCTTACCACCAATCACTTGGTCTTAGCCATCACAGCGAGTATACCCAAAGGTATTACTACTCGACAAATATTTACCTCTATTACATGATGCGGTACACTCACCGGTACAATGCATCCAATAATCCATCGAGCAACCTGTTCGGCAAAAAGGTCTCGTCAACTAGTGACCCAGACCCTACCATGTGCTCACCATCGGCACCCAAACCATACAACCGAATACATAAACATGAATGTATCATTCACCAAAACGACGCCACGCGTCCACACAGACATCCCAAATAACATCGTCAAACATATGACGGCACCTGTCGATACACGACACTCATAATCTCATCGTGAAACACATGACGATACATGTCGATACACGACATCCATAATCTCATCGTCAAACACATGACGGTATAAAACAATACATAATATTCACTATGATGATAACAAAAGTAATATGTCATACCTCATCGTTATCAAGATAGCGGAATACCTGTATCCATCGTCCACCAGCGGTACATAAGCAGCATCCATCGCTCGTAGGCGGAAAAACCCAGCGCTACACACATAGCGGTATAATCCATCGCTATAGAATCGGCGGCATGATCCCTCGCCAATAGAATACCTGGCGGCATGAACCATCGCCAATAGAATACCTGGCGGCATGAACCATCGCTAATAGAATACCTGGCGGCATGAACCATCGCCAATAGAATACCTGGCGGCATGAACCATCGCCAATAGAATACCTGGCGGCATGAACCATCACCAATAGAATACCCGACGGCATGAACCATCGCCGATAGAATAGCGGAATAATCGCGGACTCAAGAGGTACTCACACCCATGTAGTACTTTGTTCCCGATCGCATCGCTACGTCATGACAGCGGCATCATCGCTTCGACGTGACAGCGGCATGTATCATCACTTCGACACGACAGCGGCATCATCGCTTCGACATGACGGTGGTACCATCGCTTCGACGTGACAGCGGCATTTACCATCGCTTCGACACGACAGCGGCATTTACCATCGTTCCGGCATGACAGCGGAAATACCCCTCGCTTCGACATATTAGCGGCATAATATCCCTCGCAATAGTAATATGACAGCGGCATTATCCTTCGATTCGACATATTTGCGGCAAATATTCTTCATCGCTATAATATGACAGCGGCAAGTATTCACATCGCTACGCCATGCATGCAACCGTAATGCATAATCCGTATTCCAATAATTGTTTCGGCACGACAGCGACATCATCGCTTCGACGTGACAGCGGCATTTACCATCGCTTCGACACGGCAGCGGCATCATCGCTTCGACGTGCATGCAACCGTAATGCATAACCCGTATTCCAATAAACATCGCCATGAGTGTATTTTCATGCACCTCGCTCCAATATTTAGCGGCAAAGCATTAAAATCATCACTCTGATGTATATCTATGCAACCGTAATGCATAGTCCATGTCTCATATGACCCTGCAACCACCATGATTATCAATAACATATTCCAATTATGAACACATATCATAAATGCACATAAGCAATATAGTTGTGCCACGCAACACTAACTACCATCATGCATAAGTATGTGCTTCTCATTCCCATTATCATTTTCCTAGGCCCTCAACAGCCCCAAAGAGCTAACCACTGCTCTGATACCACTAATGTAAGGCCCCCCGTGCCCTTAACCTGTTATTAGTGTATTAAGCCATACCATTAGTGCATATAATCATACCATCATGGGGAAAAGCATGTGCAAGTGCAACACCGTATGCTACGCAGAAAATTTCTTGCATTCAATTCACATAATATTCAGATTCCCCAACCAATATTAGTCATATAACATGCACCCACATAATACACTAACATGCTCTTAGTTCATTTAGCAATTCCATAATTAATTGCATTCAACCACAATGAACAGAGAGAAGCCGTAGCCCATTTATACATTCCATATACACGTAAAATATACTCACATAAGAGTACCCAATGGATAAGCGTGTATCTGATGTATAAAACACTCTACCGGATACCGTACTGGTACTTCAATCCTGGTAGCACCTCCCAAGCACAGCTCGATCTCAACTCTGGATCTATGTGCATATCCAACCAGCTCTGGTACCTCGATCCTGGAAGTACCTCTAATCAACAGCCTGGGCTCAACTCCAAAGCCGCTGCTACCCCTGCAACACCTGCCCCAACAGAGACAGCCCCCACACGGGGTGAGCATACCAATACCACCAATCCAATAATCATAACATTGCAATTCATAATTTACAGAATGTAAATGCCATAATTTAAATGATACTCCCTGGATGGTAACACCCTCATCCGGGATCTCCTGTATTGTCCCTGTTCTCAAAATAACCAAACCATTAAATTCCCAAAAGCCAGTTGATCATCTCATTGATCAA
The DNA here is from genome assembly GCA_907163345.1 of Haberlea rhodopensis. NCBI lineage: Eukaryota > Viridiplantae > Streptophyta > Magnoliopsida > Lamiales > Gesneriaceae > Haberlea > Haberlea rhodopensis. The sequence goes on from CAJQUN010000159.1 coordinate 466,822, forward strand.
CTAAAACCATTCCTGCTGTACCAGTTCCATAATCAAATGCGATTAAACCATCAAAATAGAGTACTACAAATATCACATATATTTAGCAATTGACTCCATATTTCTATGTCATAGCTCGCTCCACAATGGCGGCATTTCGACCCCACGCACTCTCAACAATAGCGGCGTCATAACCGATGGTCGCTCAACGGCGACGACATCCAAGCATTGCTCGTTCAAAAGCGGCACCATATAATTCCCAACGAATGTCCATCTATCGCAATTACCGTATACCATGCATTTCAATATCCATTTATGGTAAATACCACATACCATGCATTTCCATATCCATTTAATGCAATTATCACATACCATGCATTTTATAGTTGCAACATTATAATAGGCTATGCTCGTACGTCATACGTACCTCAAGTCTCCGCAGTCCAAGCCAAACATTGCTTGAGTCCCATTCCTCAAGAAGTATGTGCTAAAACACAAATAATTCACAATCAAACATAAGCATGCAACCACGTGCCCAAGCACGTTCAAAGCTCCCAATCATATCGTCAATTCATGACGATTACCAAAAATAAAAGTCCCCCGGCTAAACATGCATAATACCCAAAATATACCATTAAAACGTTTAAAAGATAGCCCAAAAACTCAACCGGGAGTTCCGTTAATTTAACTTGGCTCCAACCAAACCATTTTAAAATCCTAACATTCCCATTGGAATGTGAACATTGCCCCGGAAGCCGACCATTTAAGTCACAAATCCAAAATCCCACGAAAAAGCCAAGAAAACCAACCAAACCTTGCTGGCGATCGATCGCTATGCCGGGCGATCGATCGCTCGATATAGCGATCGATCGCCAGACCTTACTGGCGCGAGGCGATCGATCGCCCAAAAGTAGCGATCGATCTCCACCTTGCTGAAAAGCCCACTGCTTGCGCGCGATCGATCGCCAAAAACGGGCGATCGATCGCCGCGACCTGCAACCCAAAAAACACCATTTTTGAAAGCTTGAAACCTCCACAAAACATACCCCAACTCCTCCCAACTCAAAACCACAACAAATCCACACACAAGGACCCCCAAGAAGGGTGCTCAACCCAAAATAAAACAAACCCAAAAGATTTATGATTTTTACCAAAATCACCCAAATCAAACTAAACCCAAAACTCAACCAAAACCAACAAAATCACAATCCAAACGAAGATAAAAGCGAGGGGAAGGAGATTACCAACTTATCTTCGTAGAATCCGGCTCCTAAATCGAGCCTCCGTCGATTTCCTTGAAGGAGGAAGGGGAAAAGGGTTTGGGGATGGGTTATCGCAGGAGAGGGGAGAGAGGAGAGGAAATGGATTCCAAAATGACGGAATCCCGAGTCCATTTGGTATATATAGCAAAAATGCTCTGAAATACCCATACCTCCACAAATACATCATGATTCATTAAAAATCATCTGTTTTCAAAACTCTCTCTCCAACACCAAATCCCCCTACCAGCCCCAACATAAAGCACCCCGGACTCCAAGTCCCACCAAAAATCCAACTCATAGGTTTTCTACCAAAATGAGAATACAACCTCAACCTTTGGATCCAACGATCCCAAATGCCCGATTTAACAACCTCGGGAGACCCAAAACCGCAATTAATTCCTAATTGCCACAATTAAAAATCCATCAAGGATTAATACCACACCGGGATTAGAACCATTAATCCCCGGACATCACACAACCAGACTTCCTTCCACCATTCTACACTGGAATAACGCCTTAGAGACGTCATACCTCTCTTGTCTTGCTTGTTGTTGGTACAGTTGCTTAAGGTGCTCGATCATATCAAACGCCTCCATTTCCTCATGTTGCTTCTGAAGCTCAGAGTTCATGGTGGCAAGCATAAGGCACCCAACATCAAGTGCGTCACTTTGATGCTTCTTGAAAGCATCTTTATCGGCTCTTGTAGCCGTTAGGGGAGGTTCCTCAGCATGTAAGGGTTCCTCTAGGACATATTGTTTCTTTTCTTGTTTGAGGACTATCCTCAAGTTCCTATGCCAGTCTAGGAAATTTGTCCCATTTAATTTGTCCTTCTCAAGGACCGATCGCAGTGATAAAGTGTTTGTTACGTTGTTAGTTGCCATGGATATCTACAATATAAATATGCAAAATAAGTTTATGATTTAATCATTTAACATGGTCTTATATTAAATGATACTCCCACTATTTTGTTAAAAATATATCAACCCTCGAAACCTTTAGTGGGCCAAGATCCATATTTCGCCTAATCTTGAGTTAGCTTTGGCTAATCGCCCAAGACTTGGTTATTTAGGTAGACAACACTTTGTCAATTACATCACATGTAATTCTTGGATAGTTGGACGAACAACACTTTGTTCAATTCATCAAATGAATTATTATCCAACCCATGCCTCTAGGTTCCCAATCCTATTGAGATAACCTAGTTAAGTCGTACCCAATTTAAAGTATAACGGATATCACTTTTATCCTTTCGCGCCTTACTAAGATTGCCACGGTGCTTTGCTTTGGCAAACCCACACATGTACAATCAAAGTTTTTGACGAGTACTTTTAATTTTGGAAGGCATCTAAAACTTAATATTTTAGAGGGATTTATTGATCTCATGATTAGTTTGATAATTTAAAATATGTCCACTAAATATAGTTGTATACATATCTACATATATGTGTAATACAATTATCAATCTAAAAGATAAGATAAATCATGCATCAACATACATAATTAAACGTGACATGGTTATAGCCCCTACTAACGATTTTCTCAAGCCAATGAGAAAATCCTAAGAGTCAACCTAAGGTAACTTCACAAGCACCTTCCTTTGGCTCCAATTTGTGAATGACCTCCTCATCCCGACACGATGCTCCATCTTCATTGATCACCATCAACAATTAAACTATACTATTTACAAGATATAGAATACCTCGATTCACATTCGAGGGGAACATAGGGGAGGGATAACATTTAGAATAAAATAGAGAAGGCACGACACGCAGGTCGTATTATAAATTACAAACATTCACAAATCCTATCTAATAGGTCAAAGGGCTATAACCATGCACCATGCTCATACAACACATAAAACATGCTTTAACATTTAATTAATTAAATTCTAAACATTTTAAATTTCATTCTAATTAAAACAGCAAAATAAATTTTGAAAAATTATCGTACGCTCGGGACATCACATGTCACGGAAACTTAGTGCGACTCAAAACATGAACCAAATGGGTCCGACCCATCTAACCACACGGCTAGACCATGCATGGGCCTAGGGTTCGAAACCCTAGCCCATGGCCGAGCCTTGAGCGAGCGGCGGTGGCACTAGGGTTCCAAACCCTAGCTGCCACGCACCACTTCGAGTTTTCATCGAGCCATCTTGTTCGAAACGCCAGAATTCTTGAGCCACGAATCATGGTCAGGTCATGCACGGTGGTGTCTCAACCATCTCGAGCCAAGGGTTCGAAAACCCTAGCTCTCATGTGGTGAAGCCACTTATCCATGCATGCTTGAACCATTATCGAGCCAAAGAGTTCAAAACTCATCCATGTCTCGAAACCTCCATGCACGAACATGAGCCACAACGACTAGGCCATCTCGAGCCAAGGGTTCGAAAACCCTAGCCCTCATGTGGCTAAGCCGTGGGTCAATTGTGCAAGGTGGTGGCCGAAACATTGCTAAATCAATTTGATAATTCGCTTCGTGTATCGTATACATCAAACATCAATTATATCAAATATAATTTCATGATAATTTCACAAACTTAATATTAACATATCATATATGTTCATACAGTTTTAAATAGCATGCAATATTAATCTAATTATGATTAAACTATTTAACCACATAAATCCGATATGAGCCTTGTACACGGCTCTGATACCACTGTAAGTAATCCAACAATCATGGAACGCAGCGGAATTTAAAAATTTGGATTACTAAACCGCGGATCTATACATAGGTTATCATATCGGATAAAGGATTTACGAAGGTCTCACCCTTGTAGCGTGTTTGAGCAGATTCCACGGAGCAGCACCACGTCCAACGTCTCCTTCGAGTCACTAGCAAAACTTGTCAAGTTTTGCCTCAACGGTATCCACACGATCAAATCGAACGAAGGAAAAGCTTAAGAACAAAGTGCTAGATTTGTTCTTAAACTAAAACAAGAAGCACACTTGATTCACAATCAAAAGATGGCACAAAATCACCAAGAACCACACGGCTATGAAGAAGCCGAGAGCTCAAGTTGGTTCGGCCGTGAGCTTGCTTGTGTGCTAGGCTTTATGATTATAAAATGTTATAAGGAATAATTAACAATTAATCACCTTGTTATTTTATATATGATTTAATTAAAGGCTTTCTTAAAGCCTCATGGGCCCATACCCATTATTTAATTAAAACCTTTTAATCACTTAATTAAGACTCTTCTTAATTAATTAATTCATCCAATGAATTTAATTTCCCTTCTCGATTTAATCTTTTGTGCGACCCCATAGGATCTTGTAATGTTGGCAGTGACATAAAATCTCATTTTACGTTACAAGCAAAGAGCGGTATCTAGCAACACATCAAGGCTACCCAAATTACAAGAATGTCAATGACTCGACATAACCTTTAGAACTTGTGATAATATTTAACCATATAACTTAATCCCTTTGTCCTTTGTGTTTAGATTGAACACGAGTCATGGAATAGTCATACTCGTATATTCAATCTTTATTTCTTGATCCCCAAGTAGAACTAGAATAAACGAATAAGCTCGATATCTCATATCGACTCATTCGAGCATGGCCATGCATTTTAGTTCTCACTTGATCAAGGGCCAAACACTTCTCCTGTTATATAGGAGGGACAAATCCTATCTCGATCAGTCAACATCCCTCTACATAATTCGTAGTGTATCCAATAGTCGCCTTTATAGTTTACCCTGTTACGGGTAACGTTTGACGATATCAAGATACATAACTCCTTATGTTGGGATCTCTGATGATCACAAGTCGTAAGGATTACATACATTATTATCACTATGAGAATTTCATATGACGATCATATAACTATCCATGTTGCATTCCCATGGTGGGTCTGTCCAGTACATCGTTCTCTAACATGTACCCATGTGTTGATTTGATATCTCATATCAATGAACAATTCATCAATCAACACATACTAGTCTCTACGTATTATCATTATCCCTATTCATGATAATACTTGACTAGGGACATCTTTAAGAATAATACAGTATTATTCTAAGGACATTAACATATATATTAATTCACATTGCACAGTAAAAGAATAATATATAATAATGAATTGCCATTCATAAAATCATAAACATTGTATGTCAAAACAATCATCTAATGACTTGTCTCAGGGCATATCCCAACAGTAGTAACAACTGAGCCACTGGTTCCATGCCTACAGCTGGTGGAGGTAAAGGGTTTGCCTGACCAATGCTCGCATTAACACTGCCAACGTCACCCACCTCTTCATTGAGGTTTCCCAAGTTCATAGCCGCCATGCTGTAACACAAGGGTTAAAACAATTCCAAAACAAATATATATGTTATGCCATTAGATAACAGGAATGATAATAAGCATGTTAGTATAACAGTATATACAACAATATGCACCACATGCATAAACATGCTTCAAATGTATGCACCTAGCCAATCATGCTAAGGCTACCCTTCACTCGTTCCCGGGTTCTCTAACCACTGCTCTGATACCACTAATGTAAGGACCCTAGTTCCTTAAGTACGGATTAAAGGCATAATTAGAGCTAACATAAATTATCAGAGTAAAATGATCGTGTTGAGACTATGAGCTTTAAGAACTACATGCCAAAAATAAGGACTATCAATGGATTAATTACATTCCCAATCAAATGAATGTTATCAACTATAGCTTTACACTACTCCTAGAGTAGACACTATACAAAAGTAATCCCGTCCTTCAATTTCCAAAAGTGTTCTTCACAAGCTCACTGCCTCAACCCGCCTTAGCCCCTTTTTATCATGCCAAAAATGTACCTACAAGGACAAACCCCAAACACAATATGAATATAAGGCGTAAATGCATAAATCATAATAAAACACTTCCTGTTTTTCCCATGCATTTTAAACGCTTCCTTTTTGGTTGTCCCTGTACCATAACTCATGAGTATAATCAAATAGATTATTTAATGGTCCACACATGTCATGACATAATACCATTTCACTATCACCAATTACCAATCACCAATCCCTAGTCTGTTCATCACAATGTATTTTAATGCCCCTCGCTTTTCATATAGGCGGCATAGAATAACCTCGCTTCAATGGACATGCGGCGCTCCCACCCCTCGCTTCACATTGAACGGCAAATATTCTTTCCTCGCCTTATATGACAACCACGCTTCAATGTAACATGCGGCGCTCCCACCCCTCGCTTCACAATGAGCGGCACCAAACAAATAGCGGCAAGCATTAAAATCATCAAAGGATGACCAAGACTCATGGGATATGCACCAACAATCATCATATGCATATATATTCCTCATGCATAAATTCCACATGTATTTGCATCCACAATGCACATTTCCACATATACTCGCATCCACAATGCATAATGAATGAGTATAATAGATACATGTACCGTTGGGTGCCCGTACGTCCTCTACGTACCTTTCCAAAAGTGGAATTTGATATGGCTTCACTTCCTTGGTTGTGTCGCCACCTGGGATGGTTCTACACAATTACACAACCCCATATTAGAAGCCAAATAATAATCAAATACCAAAAATTTGCCAAAAAAAACCATTTTCCAAAATTCTGCTGCTGGCGATCGATCGCTTCGCTGAGGCGATCGATCGCCTCAATTTTTGCTTCGCGGCGATCGATCGCGCCATACATGGCGATCGATCTCCTACCTTACGTTTTGGACACTGCCCCTCGGCAATCGATCGCGCCATTTCAGGCGATCGATCTCCTACCCTGAGATTTCGATACTGCCTGTTGGCGATCGATCGCGCCATTTCAGGCGATCGATCGCCACATACAGACCCGCGATTTTCACCATTAATGCACACCAAAACCATCCCAAACCAAACCAATACTCCTTCCACCAACCCAACAACATAAGAGCACAATAAATCAACAAAATACACCTCAAGCAACACAAAAATCCAACACCCAACCAAAAATGGTACCAAACCCAACAAACCCATTTCAAGAACTCAAATATCCAACTCAAATCAAAATAAATCTTTGCAAAAACAACAAGGAAGGTTATATACCCTTCCTAGACCTCAAATCTTACCAAGAATCACACCAATGGAGTTTTTGCAAAGGTTTCTCTTCCTCCTTGAAGTGAAAATCGAAAATGGGTAAGGGTTAGGGTTAGGAGGGGGTTTGGGGATTTAAAGAGTGAATGAATAAAGTGATGGGTAAAGGTGGAGTAATTGGGTTAAAGGGTTTTTTAATTAAAATTATACCCCAAAAATTAACATGATGTACAAAATACCCCAACACGGTATTTTAAAAGCATTTTACCAACATGTACCGAAAACCTCAATTAAATCCATGCTTTCCAATTAATTGCCCATCATAACAAATAAATCATGATAATACTCAATTTCCCCAACACGCACAATATACATCCCGAAATGCATTCCTGGTCACGCCTACCATGTGACTAAGCATTTCAATGTGATAATTAATCCCAGCACATAAATCAATTATCACCATAAATAACCATATAAACATAATTAGTGTCCAAATCGCAATTAATTATTTCAGGGATATCACACAAGGTCTTGCCTCAACGGTATCCACACGATTAAACGAACAAGGGACGTTCAAGAACAAGTTGCTAGACTTATTCTCGAACCAAAACTCAACTCTCGGTTCAAAACCGATTAACGACTGCCTAACACCACAAAGAAGGAGTCGACGGCGGCCGTGAAGGTGGCGGCCGTGAACCTTCGTGAATCAGAGGAGGCAGAGAGCTTGAGAGAGGTGGCTAGGTTTTGATATCAAGGAATAATCATCATTAATCACCTTGTTATCATTATATATGATTTAATTAAAAGCTTTCATAAAGCCTCATGGGCTTAAGCCCATGATTTTAATTTAATCCTTATAATTATTAATTAAGACTCCTCTTAACTATTTAACTCATCCCATGAATTTAATTTCCCTTCTCGATTTAATTTTTTGTGTTACCCGATAGGATCTTGTAATGTTGGCAGTGACATAAAATCTCATTTTACGTTACAAGCAAAGAGCGGTGTCTAGCAACACATCAAGGCTACCCAAATTACAAGAATGTCAATGACTCGACATAACCTTTAGAACTTGTGATAATATTAACCATGTAACTTAATCCCTTTGTCCTTTGTGTTTAGATTGAACACGAGTCATGGAATAGTCATACTCGTATATTCAATCTTTATTTCATGATCCCCAAGTAGAACTAGAATAAACGAATAAGATCGATATCTCATATCGACTCATTCGAGCATGGCCATGCATTTTAGTTCTCACTTGATCAAGGGCCAAACACTTCTCCTGTTATATAGGAGGGACAAATCCTATTTCAATCAGTCAACATCCCTCTACATAATTCGTAGTGTATCCAATAGTCGCCTTTATAGTTTACCCTGTTACGGGTAACGTTTGACAATATCAAGATACATAACTCCTTATGTTGGGATCTCTGATGATCACAAGTCGTAAGGATTACATACATTATTATCACTATGAGAATTGCTTATGACACTCATATAACTATCCATGTAGCATTCTCATGGTGGGTCTGTCCAGTACATCGTTCTCTAACATGTACCCATGTGTTGATTTGATATCTCATATCAATGAACAATTCATCAATCAATACATACTAGTCTCTATGTATTATCATTATCCTTATTCATGATAATACTTGACTAGGGACAATGTTTAAGAATAATACAATATTATTCTAAGGACATTAACATATATATTAATTCACATTGCACAGTTAAACGAATAATATATAATAATGAATTGCCATTCATAAAATCATAAATATTGTATGTCAAAACAATCATCCAATGACATGTCTTAGGGCATATCCCAACATACCCTACATATGTGATTGGAGATCCTAGGATCTAGATTCAAAAGGGATAACTAAATTATTAGATTATATAAACACCTTGGAGATCTATCTCCAACCCTTCCTATGTTAAGGGGTGTGACCTGTAAAAATGGTACGAGGATAGGCAAAAAGGCCTTTAATTATTCCTAAGACATATAAGTATATGTTGGAGTATGGTGGGATACTCTTTTAGGAGATCACCTACGTAAGTGCGAATTGTGGACGCTTCAAAGATGGAAAGCAATTATGAAACCAAGCGTGGTTGATAAGTGTCATTTTTATACTTATTTTGCTGTGATTTTGTAATGATTTTCATATTGATTCCTGGACTATTTTACGCTTTTGGTATATATTTGTTGATTTTAGAAATCTAGGTAAAGGTGCATGAAAGTGGAGGATTTGACCTAATTAACGACGAAAAGGCCCAAACCAAGCGAACATGTTGAAAGAACGACAAAATCTCGGGACATAAGAAATTACAACATGGCAATCAATCTTCATGAAGTGGGCAATCAATCACCATGTGAAGATCTTTGGGCAACAAAAATATGAGTTTGGCGATCGATTGCGAGATATATAGCAATCGTTCGTCGTTTGACTACATTTGGGCAACAATAATTTAATTCTCACGATTGATCGCGCGGAAAGCGGCGATCGATCTCCCAAAGATGTAAATTTTATAAACACTGATTTTCAACGATCGATCGTTCGGTGAGTTGTTGGCGATTGATCGCCAATCACGGAAAAATAAGGATTTGATTATGTTGGTTTCAGATTTTAAAAATGACAAAAACAGATCAGATCGAAGCAGATCGACAAAGAACAAACAGAGCAACATCAGATAGACTGACTCAGACAAACTTAATGCTTTCATATTCATTGGTCTGAAATATCAATGACTATTTATTGAGGCATTTAATGTTGAATGAGACTTATTACAACCGTTGATGGAAGTTACCTTAAAGAGTAAAAAAACAAAACAGATCATGTCTGACAAACATCGAAAGAACAGACGAGATTCGAAAGTCTTCGCCCAGTGACCAAAAAGATGACTGCAGTCTGTACTAAAGTTGTCAAAGGTCTGAATTGCACGGAAAAGGAAATATTGACGTTAGCAAAGATATTTATATAAGGATGCAACTAAAATGCTCAAAGTGACGATTAACATATTATCATCAAGCATTTAAACGAGCAGAATCATCATCCACAAAGGGCCAATCTTGTCAATCTGCTCAAAGATTTCAAAGCACATTTCATTGTACAATCTGATCAATTTAGGATCAATTATGCTAGAAGAACTTTCACTCTATCACTTGTAATTTTTCTAAGATAGAAGAGTGAATTCATTGTAACTGTCAGACGACTTGTGTCTGAACAGATTGAGTGCTAGGAGTTCCAGTCTGGTAGTGGGTAAATCCAGCTGAATCGGGGTTGTACATTTGTTGTATTACTCAAAGTCATCTAGTGAATCATTCCTTAAGTGGAAGAAGGGGAGATGTAGAAGGGATTGCCTTCGAACTTCTAGAAACACATCTTGTTCATTTACTTACTGCAATCTTTCATGTTTTAGCCATCAGACCGGTCTTCCTAATTCAAACAGACCGCTTCCGCACTAACTTAAACAATGGTCAGTTGATCTTAGATTTGATTAAGTAACATATTTTATCTGCTAATCCAGGTGAAATCAATCCGTTGAAGAAAAAGATTGAATTTGGCGGAGCGTTCATTCACCCCCCCCCCCCCCCCCAAAACACTCTAATCCGATCCTAACAAGTGGTGTCAGAGTGGGTGTTCTATTTCAGTAGAATACACAGACTGATGGCATCTTTTAGTAAGGTTCCCATGTTCAAAAAGGATTAATACGACGATTGGAGAATCCGAATGCAAGCCCATATTTGTGCACAAAACAATGATATGTGGTACGTTATCACTAACGGGCCAATGAAGATCTTAAAAATTAACACATCCACCGAAATAGCAAGCGTGGGACCGCAAATGCTGGACAAAGAAAGAGAAAGCTGGTCTAACAAAGAAAATAAAAAGGCTAACCTGGACACATGGCAAAGGACATCCTATTCTAAACACTGGAGAAGAATATATTTAACAAGATTTAGATGTGCTCTATTGCTAAGGAAATGTGGGAGAATATTGCACAGCTCTGTGAAGGGAATGACCAAACAAAGAAAAACAAACTAAATGTTGCCCTGCAGCAATTTTATAGCAACAAATGAAGTCTGGAGAAACTCTGAATGAGTTTGATGAAAGAGTGACAACATATTCAATGAACTGAGTAGTCTTGGGAAGGACTAATCCAACAGAGAAATCACTCTAAAAGTTATGAGAGCTTTGCCCAAAGAATGGGACGTCGAGACTATTGCTATGAAAGAATCTAAAGATCTGAACAAGATCGGGCTGCATGATCTCTTCAGTGATCTAAAAGCCTATGAGTTTGAGCTGGCCACCAGATGGGAAGCAGGACAATCTACCACTCAGCCAACCAAATCACTGGCTGCCGTACCAGAGTAATCCAATCCTTCAGATCGATCTATGGAACAAATAAGTAACGATGCTATGTCTTTATTTATTAAGAAATTTAGTAACTTCATTTCTAAGAATGAGAAGAAGTTTAAGCCTTGTCATCATTACAAACAAAGGAAAGATACTGCTACTAATGATCAAGCTTGCTACAATTGTGGTAAGACCGGCCGAAGAAGGAAGAGAAGAAAGAAAGACGTAGAGATGATCGAAGGAAAAAAGCATCACAGAGATCGAAAAGGACACCAAGGAAAAGCATAGAAAGTACTTGTAGCTGAGGAAAGTAACAACAAATGGGCTCAGACTGATTCAGAATCAGAGAGCTCGGATGAATCATCAAGTGACAGCGAAGATGAAGTTCAATGTCTAATGGCAGACGAGAAAACAAGTCAGATCGATGAGATACTCAAGAAGCAACAATCAGAATTGTATTTAGACAGTGGGTGATCATGACACATGACAGGAAACAATGAACTGATGTCCGATATTACCTAATGCACTGGTCTCAAGATCACCTTTGGTGATAACTTAAAGGGTAAGACAGTGGGAAAGGGTGCCCATGGAAATATTATCATAAATGATGTACTACTAGTCTAGAACTTTTGCTATAACTTTATTAGTATAAGTCAATTATGTGATAATGGTTACACCTTAGAATTTCATAAACACACTTGCACTGTGAAGTCATCTGCTGGTAAAACCATGCTAGTAGGAATCAGAACTTGAAATACTTACAAGATAAACTGGAATTATGATCAACATAATATTCCTACATGCTTTCTCGCTTCTATTGAAAATAAACACTGGCTATGGCATAAACGCTTGCTCTGGTCTGGCCAAGATAAGCTTTGTTAAAGGATAAATTCTGTCAAGCTTGCCAAATGGGCAAACAAGTCAGATCATCCTTCAAGAACAAGAATGAAAAATCATCCTCGCGGTGCTTAGAACTATTGCACATGGACTTGTTTGGTCCTATACCTAGAACAAGTTTAGGGAGAATGAGGTATACTCTTGTTGTAATTGACGATTACTCACGTTTTACATGGACTATATTTTTAAGCAGTAAATACCAGGGCGGCTCGAGATTAATCAAGTTGTTGAAGCGCACACATAATGAAAATCCATTGGGATAGATATGATTCAAAGTGACAATGGAACTGAATTCTCTAACAAGAACCTTGACTCCTTTCTAGATGCTCGCACTCCTCAATAAAATGGTGTTGCAGAACGACGCAACAGAACGCTTAAAGAAGCAACAAGAACCATGCTAGCTGAAGGGATATCTCAAAAGTTTGTGCTGAAGCTGTCAATACTGCATGCTATACACAAAATCGGTCCATGATAAACAAGAAATTGAATCAAACACCGTATGAGGTATGGACATGTAATAAACCGAATGTTTCATACTTTCACATTTTTTGGTTGCAAATGTTCTGTCCATAATAATGGTAAGAGTCACTTAACTTCCTTTGAAGCTAAATCTGATAATGGTATATTCATAGGATACTCATCTGTTATCAAGGAATTTCGTGTTTTCAACAATCGTACCTTAATTGTTGAAGAATCAATACATGTTGTATTTGATGAATCGTTTGATATCGAAAATCACAAAGATTTAATTCAAAATTAGATGGAAAATATCCATCTCGGAACTAGCAGTGATGATGAGATTGAAGTAAACAGGTCAAGATACAATCTACCAGATCCCGAAGTTCTAGACAGACCAGTAGTGGTCACTGAAGAGTTACCAGATCAAGCTGGTCCTGCTGATCCAGAGGCCGCGATCATTAGTACCGATGGGATCAATGTTCTTTCTCAATCAGGTCAGGATACTCTTGGACCAAGCTATCGCTGGACAAAGAAACATCCACCTCAACTAGTAAATGGAGATCCATCTGCCCCTATCAGAACAATAAGAAAGATGATGGATGAGTTCACTCATTCTGCATTTATTTCCAATCTAGAGCCAAAACATATTGATGAAGCTCTAACTGATTCAAATTGGATAGAGACTATGCAAGAAGGGTCCAATTCGAACAAAATAAGGTATGTTGTCCAACTCCTAGACCAAGCGACAGTCTGTTATTGGGACCTGATGGGTGTTCAGGAACAAGTTCGATGCACATGGCGTAGTAGTCACAAAATAATGCCAGACTGGTTGCACAATGTTTCAGACAAGAAGAGGGAATCGACTTAGATAAATCTTTTGTACCAGTTGCCAGACTCAAAGCTATTCGAATTTTTCTCACCTATGCTGCTTACAAGAAATTCGAAGTATATCAAATGGATGTAAAGAGTGCATTCTTGAATGGTAAACTACAAGAGGAAGTCTACATCAAACAACCTCCTGGGTTTCTAAATCACTCTACTCCAAATCATGTATATCTGTTAAACAAAGAAGTCTATGGACTTATAACAAGCCCCAAGAGCCTGGTATGACACTCTGTCTCAATTCTTATTGGAACATGATTTCCAGATCGGCACTGTAGGTAAGACTTTATTTAAATTTACTAAAGGGAGCATACATTGTTAGTTCAAATTTATGTTGACGACATTATCTTTGGGTCAACTAACCCCAAGCTATGTGAGAAACTTTTTAACCTTATGAAGAGTAAATTCGAGATGAGTATGATGGAAGAATTATCATTATTCCTGGGTCTGCAAGTCAAACAGCTCGACAAAGGAATTTTCATCAATCAAACCAAGACACGAAATACTCAAAAGGATTGGTGTGGAAATTGTAAGGAATCCAACATGCAAATAAGCCGCGGAATAAAAAATTGGATTCCAAACCGAGGACCTAAACGGGTGTTCATATCGGGTGTCAAGAGTTATACCCCTAGTAGCGTGTTTGAGCAGAATCCCACGAAGCAGCACGTCCAACACGTCCTCGAGTAAGTAGCAAAACTTTTCAAGTTTTGCCTCTACGGTATCCACACGATCAAATCGATGAAGGGATGTTGAAGATATCAAGTTGCTAGACTTGATATTCAACGAAAAAGCTACGAGCCACCAAGATTAGTGACGGTGGCTTCTCTTTTCTTTTGCTAGGTATCGTTAATTCTTAATTAACCTTAGTGACATGCACATATACGTACATATATATATATAAGATATTCATTAGGCGGCTATTCTTTTCAGAATCAGGCTTTTCATTAAACCCTTGGCCCAATTCTTATATCTGTATATACATATATATCATATTTAAATATATCCCTAATATCTAAAAATGGCCCATTAAATTATATGATTAAGACTCTACTTAATCAACTTAATTCATCCAATGAATTTTAACTTCCCTTTATTGATATAATCTTTTGTGTGACTCGTTAGGATCTTGCAATGTTGGCAGTGACATAAAATCTAATTTTATGTCACAAGAAATGAGCGGTATCTAGCAACACATCAAGACTACCCAAGTTACAAGAATGTCATAGACTCGACATAACATATGGCCTATGATAATATTCACCATGTAACTTAATCCCTTTGTCCTATGTGTTTAGATTAAACACGAGTCATGGAATAGTCATACTCGTATAGTTCAATCTTTTATTCTTGATCCCCAAGTTGACTAGAATAAACGAATAAGCTCGATATTACATAACGACTCATTCCAGCATGGCCATTGAGCTCTTCCTCACCTCCATAAATCAAGAATGTATAATTAGTTCTTCTCAAGTACTTCAGGATATTCTTGACAGCGATCCAGTGACATTCACCTGGATCAATTTGATATCTGCTCGTCATGCTCAAAGCATACGAGACATCGGGACGAGTACATATCATGGCATACATGATAGATCCAATAGCTGATGCATATGGAATCTTACTCATGCGTTGTCTCTCATCTTGTGTTGACGGACACTGATCATTCGATAGATATATTCCATGCTTCATAGGCACGAGTCCTTTCTTTGATTATTGCATGCTAAACCGTTTTAGCACTTTATCTATGTATGTACTTTGACTTAGGCCAAGTAATCTTCTTGATATCTCTATAGATCTTGATACCTAACACGTAGGAGGCTTCACCCAAGTCTTTCATAGAAAAGCAATTCCCTAGCCAGATTGCAAGGCAGGGATATCATTTCCAATGAGAAGTATGTCATCTACATACAACACTAGAAAGATAATTATGCTCCCACTGACCTTCTTGTAGACACAAGATTCATCTACGTTCTTGATGAAACCAAACTCTTTGATTGCATCATCAAAACAAAGATTCCAACTCCGAGAAGCTTGCTTCAATCCATAAATGGATCGTTGTAGCTTGCATATTTTCCAGCATCCTTTGGATCGACAAAACCCTCGGGTTGTGTCATGTACACATCCTCAAGTAAATTTCCATTAAGGAAAGCTGTTTTGACATCCATCTGCCAGATTTCATAATAATGAAATGCAGCTATTGCAAGTAAGATCCTTATGGATTTAACCATGGCAACTGCGGAAAAAGTTTCATCATAGTCAATACCATGAATTTGTTTGAAACCTTTAGCAACCAGTCGTCCTTTAAAGGTTTGTACATTACCATCCATATCGGTCTTTTTTCTTGAAAATCCATTGGCACCCTATGGGTCTTACCCCTTCAGGTGGGTCAACCAAAGTCCATACTTGGTTTACATACATGGATTCCATCTCAGATTTCATGGCCTCTTACCATTTCTCAGAATCAGGGCCCATTATAGCTTCTTGATAGGATGACGGCTCATCCTCATCAATTAGTAGTAAGTCACCTTGTTGAGTCACAAGAAATCCATATCTTTGTGGCTCCCGGTGTACTCTTACAGACCTACGCTGGGCTTGTGTCTCTTGAGCAGGCATTTCATCCACAACAACTTGTGGTGACTGCTCTGTTTCCATCTCCATATCATGTTCAGTGTTTTCTTGTGGTTGTACTTCACTAAGTTCTATTTGTCTCCCACTGGTTCTTCTAGAAAATAAATTCTCTTTCAAGAAAGACACCTGTCCGAGCAACAACTACTTTGTTCTCGGTGGGATAATAGAAATAGTATCTTTTCGTTTCCTTAGGATACCCCACAAATAAACACTTATCAGATTTGGGTCCAAGTTTATTGGAGGCGTGACGTCTCACGTAAGCCTCACAACCCCAAATCTTCATAAAAGACATACTAAGACGCTTCTTAGTCCATATCTCATATGATGTCTTTTCAACTGATTTAGATGGGAACACGGTTCAGTATAAATATTGATGTTTCTAAAGCATGTCCCCAAAAGGAAATCGAAAGATCTGCATGACTCATCATAGATCGAACCATGTCCAACAAAGTTTGATTCCTCCTTTCAGATACGCCATTCCATTGTGGAGTATATGGAGGTGTGAGTTGTCCTTTAGATAGTCATGAAACTCTTGGTTTAAGTATTCACCTCCTTGATCTGATCGAAGGATTTTGATACTTTTGCCAAGCTGGTTTTGTACTTCATTCTTGAAATCCTTGAACTTTTCAAAGGTTTCATATTTGTGTTTCATTAGTTATTAGGTACACATACCCATATCTACTGAAGTCATCAGTAAATGTAACGAAGTATTGAAAACCACCTCTAGCTTGTGTGCTTATTGGGCCACATACATCACTATGTATGAGACTCAATAAATCACTTGCCCTTTCAACATGTCCCTTGAAAGGGGCTTTAGTCATCTTGCCCATTAAACAAGATTCACATGTTTCATATGATTCAAAATCAAATGAATCTAAAGCTCCATCCTTATGAAGTTTTAATATGCGATTCTCGTTTATATGGCCCAAGCGACAATGCCAGAGATAAGTTGGATTAGAATCATTATTCTTAATCCTTTTAGTATTTATGTTATAGACAGGTATATCTAGATTTAAAACATAAAGACCATTAATCAATTGTGCACTAGCATAAAACATCTCATTCAAATAAATGGAGCAACATTTGTCCTTTATAATAAATGAAAAACCAATCTTGTCCAAACAAGAAATTGAAATAATGTTTCTAGTAATAGATGGCACAAAATAACAGTCTTGTAAATCTAAAATTAAACCAGAAGGCAAAGTTAATGAATAATCTCCAATAGCTAAAGCAGCAACTCTTGCTCCATTTCCCACTCGGAGGTCAACTTCGCCTTTAGCCAAAACTCTACTCCTTTTGAGATCCTGCACATTAACACAAATGTGAGAACCACATCCAGTAGATAAATTGACTTCTATAACAAAAATACCTGAAGTAGAAGTCACACTTCCCTTCGTCTTCTTAAGATCTTCCATGTATAACTTGCAGTTTCTCTTCCAATGACCGGTCTCACCACAATTGAAGCAGTTTCCTTCCTTAGCCACTCCTCCCTTTGGCTTAAGTGCGGTAGCATGAGGCTTAGGTTTGACAAAGACTTTCTTGTTCCTTCTAATGCCTTTTGCTTTAGCATTTCCCTTGCCCTTATTCACAATAAGTACATTTGTGGGCTTAGACTTCTTTGAGTTTGCTTCGTAAGTTCTCAACATACCAAGCAACTGTGGTAGAGTCTTCTCAATTTCAATCATATTGTAATTCAGAACAAATTGACTGTAGCTACCAGACAACGATTGCAAGATCACGTCAGTGGCCAACTCTTGGTCCAACGGAAAACCTAGTATCTCAAGATTATCTATGTATCCAATCATCTTGAGTACATGAGATCCAACAAGGGCTCCTTCTACCATTCTGCACTGAAATAACGCTTTAGAGACGTCATACCTCTTTTGTCTAGCTTGTTGTTGGTAAAGTTGCTTTATGTGTTCAATCATATTGAACGCATCCATTTCCTCATGTTGCTTCTGAAGCTCAGAGTTCATGGTTGCAAGCATTAAACAACCAACACCAAGTGCGTCATTTTGATGCTTCTTGTAAGCATCCTTATCGGCCCACGCGGCCGTAACGGGAGGTTCCTCAGCAGGTAAAGGTTCCTCAAGGACATATTGTTCTTTTCTCTTGTTTGAGAACAATCCTCAGATTCCTATACCAGTCTAGGAAATTTGTCCCATTTCATTTGTCCTTCTCAAGGACCGGTCGCAATGAAAGTGTACTTGTAACGTTGTTTGATGCTATGGATATCTACAATATAAAATATGTAAAATAAGTCTATGATTTTAATCATTTAATAAGGTCTTATATTAAATGATACTCCCACTATTTAGTTAAAAAACATCAACCATCACAAACAATTAGTGGGCCAAGATCCATATTTCACCTAACCTTGAGTTAGCTTTGGCTAATCACCCAAGACTCGGTTATTTAGGTAGACAACGCTTTGTCAATTACATCACATGTAACTCTTGGATGGTTGGTGAACAACACTTTGTTCTAATTCATCTAATGAATTATTTCCCAACCACATGCCTCTAGGTTCCCAATCCTATTGAGATAACGTTAGTTAGGTCGAATCCAATTTAAAATAACACGGATATCACTTTTATCCTTTCGCGCCTTATTAAGATTGTCACGGTGCTTTGCTTTGGTAGCCAAACATATGTTCAATCGAAGTCTTGACGAGTATTTTTAATTGGAAGGCATCTTGATTGACTTAATATTATTATAGGGATTTAAAGATCTCATGATTTTATTAATATTGAAAATATGTCTGGTACATATACACATATACATATCTACATATATGTATATCAAGCATCAATATTAAATAAAACGATAAACATGCATCATATACATCAACTTAAAATAAACGTGACATGGTTATAGCCCCAACTAATGATTTTCTCAAGCCAAGGAGAAATTCTAAAAGGTCAACCTAAGGGTAACTTCTCCAAGCACCTCTTTGGTCCTTTTGTGAATGGCCTCCTCGTCCCGGCACCATAGTCCATATTCATTGATCTCCATCAATAAAACTCTAACTATAGTATATAACAATTACATGATATAGAGAAGTCGTCGAGTTACATTCGAGGGGGGGCATAGGGGAGGGAATACATTCAAAAAAAAAATAGAGAAGTTAGGGAATACATTCAGAAAAAATAGAGAAGGCACGACCCGCAGGCCGTATTTAAAATTACAATCATTCACAAAATTCCTATCTAATAGGTCATAGGGCTATAACCATGCACCATGCTCAAACAACACATAAAACATGCATAAATGAATTAAATTCTAAACAATTTAAAATGTAATTCTAAGATTATAAAACTGTAAAATAAAATTTTGGAATTATCGCACGGACATCAAATGTCTCGGACCCAGCATACATCAAATGTCTCGGACCCCGCGCACGAGAGAACGGCGTGCCCGCCCTTGTGGGCGGTCGCCCGCCGACATAGGGGTGGTCGCCCGCCCCTCCATTTGGGCGGTCGCCCGCCCACATAGGGATGGTCACCCGCCCTTGCTTGTAGGCGGTCGCCCGCGTCGCCCGCCCCTTTTTGGGCGCGGTCGCTCGCCCCTTTTGGGCGGTCGCCCTCCTTGCAAACCCTGCTCATTTGACTTTCGAGATACTGTTGCCTTCCTGGTGTGCTACGTTCGCCCCACTATCGAGCTACGTTCGCCCGCCTTGCTATATAAGTCGCGCGCATACATGTATCCAATACATAAAAATTATCAATATATCATATATATATTTTTACGATGATTTACACAATGTTATTATAACATATCATATATGTTTTACATTTTATAAAACGCACGAAAACAATAACTCATAATCTGATAAAACAATTTATCATGCAACCTCGATATGAGCTTCGTACACGACTTTGATACCACTGTAAGGAATCCAACATGCAAATATGCAGCGGAATAAAAATTTGGATTCCAAACCGAGGACCTATACGGGTGATCATATCGGGTGTCAAGAGTTATACCTCTAGTAGCGTGTTTGAGCAGAATCCCACGAAGCAGCACGTCCAACACGTCCTCGAGTCAGTAGCAAAACTTTTCAAGTTTTGCCTCTATGGTATCCACACGATCAAATCGATGAAGGGATGTTGAAGATATCAAGTTGCTAGACTTGATATTCAACGAAAAAGCTACGAGCCACCAAGATTAGTGACGGCGGCTTCTCTTTTCTTTTGCTAGGTTTTGTTAGTTCTTAATTAACCTTACTGACATGCACATATACGTATATATATATAAGATATTCATTAGGCGGCTATTCTTTTCATAATCAGGCTTTTCATAAAACCCTTGGCCCAATTCCTATATATGTATATACATATATATCATATTTAAATATATATCTAAATATCTAAATATGGCCCATTAAATTAAATGATTAAGACTCTTCTTAATCAACTTAATTCATCCAATGAATTTTAACTTCCCTTTATCGATATAATCTTTTGTGTGACCCGTTAGGATCTTGCAACGTTGGTAGTGACATAAAATCTAATTTTATGTCACAAGCAATGATCGGTATCTAGCAACACATCAAGGCTACCCAAGTTACAAAAATGTCATAGACTCGACATAACCTATGGTCTGTGATAATATTCACCATGTAACTTAATCCCTTTGTCCTATGTGTTTAGATTAAACACGAGTCATGGAATAGCCATACTCGTATAGTTCAATCTTTTATTCTTGATCCCCAAGTTGACTAGAATAAACGAATAAGCTCGATATCACACATCGACTCATTCGAGCATGGCCATGCATTTTAGTCTCACTTGATCAAGGGCCCAAACATTTCTCCTGTTATATAGGAGGGACAAATCCTATCTTGATCACTCAACATCCCTCTACATAATTCGTGGTATATCCAATGATTGTCTTTATAGTTTATCCTGTTACAGGTAACGTTTGACAATATCAAGATACACGACTCCTTATGTTGGGATCTCTGGTGATCTCAAGTCGTAAGGATTACATACATTACTATCACTATGAGAATTGATTATGACATTCATATAACTATCCATGTAGCATTCTCATGGTGGGTCTGTCCAGTACATCGTTCTCTAACATGCACCCATGTGTTGATTTGATATCTCATATCCATGAACAGTTCATCAATCAATACATACTAGTCTCAATGCATTATCATTATCCTTATTCATGATAATACTTGACTAGGGACAATCTTTAAGAATAATACAATATTATTCTAAGGACATTAACATATATATATTCATATTACACAGATACTGGAATAATATATATAATGAATTGCCTTTATTAAAATCATATTACAATATATGCCAAAATCAATCATCTAATGAGTTTTCTTAGGGCATATCCCTATAGAAACATGCTCAACTGTGTCCACTCCAATGAGCTCGTCAATCAAATTAGACAAAGATGACGGGGGGACGTCAGTTGATGTATCAAAGGCTAATCAGATCGCTGTTATATCTAACTGCGAGCCACCTAATATTATATTTTCAGTCTGCATGTGCGCTAGATTTCAATCCAATCCGAAGCAATCTCATTTTGTTGCTGCTAAACAGATATTAAAATATCTAAAAGGATCACAAAATGTTGGTCTTTGGTATCCCAAAGATTAAGATTTTAATTTAATTGGATATTCAAATGCTGATTACGAATGATGCAAGATCGATCATAAGAGCACCAGTGGAACTTGTCAGTTTCTAGATGAAAGATGGATCTCCTGGTTTAGTAAAAAAAACAAACATCGATTGCCACATCCACAGCTGAGGCAGAATATCTTGCTGCCGGAAGCTGTTGTGCTTAATTACTCTGGGTTGACCACCAGCTCAGAGATTATGGCATTCAAGCTATTGAGTTACCGATCTTTTGCGACAACAATAGTGCAATTGCAATCACCTATAATTCAGTCTTGTACTCTTGAACAAAGCATATTGATATCAGACATCATTTTAGATCATGTCAGGAAGAAAGCAATTTGGATCGAGTACATCAACAACTGCAGACATCTTCACTAAACCACTCGCTGAGGCTAAATTTAATTATCTCCGTCAAATTCTTGGATTAATTGATTTATCTTGAGTAGTTGATATTTCAGTATGTGCTTAGCATAGTTTTTTAAAGATTGTATGTTAGAGCACACTGATAACACAATAGGCAGAAAGATAATGACTCGTTCTGATTCACAGATCAATCTTTATCGATCTGATGTTATCCTATAGTCTGACTCAAAACAATACTTCAGTCATTATCAAAGCAATTTTTATAACAACCCGGATTGACTAAATTTAACCGCCTTACTATAACCCGGTCTCTCATCCAGACCACTCAAATTTGAATTTCAAACGTCAACTTACGGGATGAAGACACGTGTCTAACATATCCGTATTTACCGGTTGTACATCGTCTTCCCCATTTCACTTTCAACTTTTACTAAGTTTGTTTTCTTCTCTCTTTCAGAAATCACTTACTCTCTGTTGATTCCTATGGCCATCATTACTCACAACACATTGTCTGTAAATTTGCAAGGTATTTATCAGATGACGACCATGAGATGGTCTCTGTATTCAAAAACTTGGAAGCTTCAGACCTCAAGAAATTATTGGAATCTGGCACTATGGTCTACGAAGCCACCATTAGAGAACTTATCGTATACACCCAAATTAACTCTTCTCAATTAAAAAACAAATTAATGTTGTAGTTTATGTAGGGATCGATCCCACATATAAATGAGTATTTGTATGCTAACAAGAATCACAATAGGGGGATTTGAAAATGTCAATTATCTAAATTATATATGATGCAAAAATTAAATAGCACGGAATTAATCAATTAGAGAGATATCTTGGTTTCGACCGACTCTACCTGTAAGGCCCCGATGCTAATTAATCTGTATTAACAATGTGTAAACAAACCGGGATAATTAAAAGTACAGACTTTAAATTAAGATGTTCCGGACTATGATGAGTCAAGCAACTAGTGGAACATGTTTTTAGTGCTTGTGCATGTTCATGATTACATGGTAATTGGAGAACACATGCCACAAATTAAATTAACTCATGTTTAATACATGTTTTTGGATCATGAATCTTGCAATAAAGTGATGTATTGACACATGGATTCCACAATACATCAAATTATTAAAACTATCACCCACCAAGAGTTAAAATTCAGTCATCATTCATTCTTTCCCACCTCTTTCTCTCTCTTCCCACTCCACAAAAATCCTCCTCCTTCTGTCTACCCAATTTCAAACTTTTCAGCTTCTTAGCTCCCAAAATTCTTGTGAATTTATGAGTGCATGTTAGATGCAATTAAGGATTTAGAAGCTACAAGGTTAGGGAAGAAGAACCCAACAAGAATCTTTGAGTTTGGAGCATTCTTGAGGGAGGAAAGAAGAGTTTGGAAGGAGAAAGGAGCTTGGTTGACTCAAGGGCTTGGATTGTGCTTCAAATCTTCAAGATATAGTTGATTTAGGTTAAAGGGTCGAATTTTGGTGTATAAGTTGAGATTTGGTTGTTGTATGTTGTATCTATTATGACTTTGGCACATGCATTAGGTTTGGTAAATATTTCAAAAATGATAGGATTCGAATTTGAGGTTGGTGTCCCCAATATAGTTGTAGTATTTTGTGTTAGTTTTAATTGGCCACAAAAATCAGTTAAGTTAGAGTAAAGATGAAAAAGTTATGGTCATTTTACTAAAATGTGTAAAATATGGAAATTCAGTGCATTCGAGTTTCATGCAGTGTGATCTTACTACGAATTTGAAGTTTTATCTTTTCATAAGAGTTGTAGTATTCGGGGTTAGATTGCATTTAATTGGCCTCACTCAATTTGGAGTTCATATGCAAAAGTTATGCTAATTTTGCCAACAACTATGCAATCTGGAGACATGGTATTTACGAGTTTTTAGGCTGTAACATTTTTCAAAGAATGGACCTCAAGATGAACTAATTAGCTTAAAGCTCATAAAAGATATATTGTAGAAGTTTGAGTTATCTAAATTCTCCCACTAGAATCAGGTCATTTAGATGTTGTATAAATTAGTTATGAAGTTTTTACGAAAAGTGCTCACCTTAGAACTTAGAAATTCCCCTCTTTGCTTAAGTAATGTTTAGACCCAATTTTCCTTAGGTAATGATCTAATTTGGGGAAGTGTCAAACATATGAAATGTCATATTTTGAGTTAGATTTCAAGCTAAATTGGACCCATGTAACTTGGTTAAGTATTGGAAAATTTATGAGACAATTACCATGAGCATGTAAGCTGAAATTTTAAGAAATTTCCTAAGGGTCAATGTTTGGATCATTAACTTGATATTGGAAATAATTGAACACTTTGATGATATAATTGAGGTGTAAATGACCAGGTTAAAAGATCTCAAGGTTTATTCAAGGAGTACTCAGTAGATATAGCATTGATCCGAGGTACGTAGAAAACTTGTTCTATCACGTTGTCTGGCAAAGACATGTGATGTCCCCGGGGCATGATTTACTTGCTACTTTTGTGACTATATGACATGTTGAACTGCAGTATGTGAATTACATGATACAGTGACTGCATGATATATGATGACATGATATATTGATATGCATCACATGACATTATGATATTGCATGATGCATTGACACGCATAGACATTGAGAGATGTCGTAGCAACGAGTGTACCGACGTCGCTCGACTGAGAGAGATGTTGTAGCGACGAGCGTGTCGACGCCCGCTCAAGCTTGATGATCCTTCCATTGGACTCCTGAGATCTTGATGTTGAAGATATCCCTCATATGCATTTGCATTCATGCACGGCATGCATCGCATACTTTTTCATACATTGTGATTTTACCAGTTTCTAGTACTGGGTTCTGACCCCCTTCGCGGGGGGCTGTCATGTCTTTGTTGTATGGGCATGGCAGGTAGTACAGGTGGACGTACTATGGATGCCCGAGATAAAGCATCGATGAATACCAGAGCTCCTTGAGAGCGAGCTTAGGCTTATGTTTTGAGTCCCAGTAGTTGTTAGAGTATATTTAAATACGATTCAATTTACCGGGGTATGCCCCGAGTATCTGTATTTTAAGTATTACTTTACTGAGGAGTTTATATGTGATGTGTATGCGATGAATAACATGCTAAAAATTGTGAAACTGGAATTGCATATTTTTCAGTACTATGACATATGTAAAATCGAAAAATTTTGGGACACATGTTGATGAATTTTAAATAATCTTCCGTTGTTAACGTAAAATAGTCATTATGCCGGGCCCTCACAGTTGGTATCAGAGCATAATCTTGGATATGCTCGAACCAGAGTTAGGACACGTGTGTTTAGGCACGAATAATTTTTTTGCACATGTGTGTGACTACATGATTTTACATGCTATTATATGTTTTGTCTGTTATGACCTCATGATAGAGAAATGAGTTTAGGCATGTAATTCTGAGAAGGCCTGAATATTAACTGAGTTTGTTAATGGCCTATATATGAAGTTAAGCATGTACTTATAGTAGACCTGAATATTAACTGATTTGTTAATGGTCTATCAATTTAACACCCATGCTATTTTTATTATGGGATAAATCTTTGTTTGTAGCATTGAGGTGATCGATAAGGTTAGAAGGTATGGATGTAATATGTATAGGCATAGATATTAGTTGAATCGTTAATAAGGATTTTAGAATAGCCTATACCTGACGTAGATAAATAACGAGTTACTATCCTTTTGAGGATTAACCTTTACAGATTGGCAAAGAACAACGGGAACTAGAGATTGATGAGGCAATGATTTATGCCGAAGGACACATCGAGACATGTATTATGTCTAATAATTTCGTAAAGCCGGATTCTTAGCCAATCAAGAACTTGAATACTAGGATCCCGTATCTTTCTTCCAGAATATGATTTCCATCTAATTCTTGCTGGAAAAGTTTAGCTATTCGTAGCACTATATTGCGAATATAGTATCTTGATCCCTGTATTTGTGCCTACCCTATTTTATTGACTCTGGGCAAGGGCAAAATCGTAAACTTTATCTTTTGGATCTTATCGAGTGAATCCGGAATCTTTCAAGTAAGGCTCTGATTTGAATCAGTTTAATCGATAGATTGAAAGCTGTGATCGAATTGATTAGAGGAAGCCCTTAGTTGTTCCTCAGTCATCTCAGAAGCCGAATATTCAGGTTTGGAGCAATTTAATAGTAGCTCCAATAGTATATAAATAACAGCATAGGCCGCAACAATTTTAGAAACTACAAAGGTTCGAATCGAAATGTACGAAGATTGAGAAGATATTCTGTCAGATCATTCGGAACCAGTGGTTCTAGAAGTGATTATGGGTTGTTGCTACATAGTGAATTATTGAGGATAAAGACAACCTATTGATTAATGTGTAGGGATTCGAAAGGCTTACAAGACTGTGGTAAGATGGAGTAGTATCCTAGAGTTGACCTTTAGGGATGGATACAACCACAGTAGCAGATGTTCTTTGCTGGAGGTAGTTTTCAAAAGTGGCTCTCAGTTTTTATCATCTCAGTTCCACCAGTAGTTCAGTCAATCGCTGAGTGGGAGTACTACTCCACAACTTTTTCCAAAACCCACAAGCCAGTGTGTTCGCTTAGACAGAGGACAAAGTTGGAGAGATTTCAGGAAGTGATTGCAAGTATATGTTATAATTTCGATCGAAATGAACGAATTTGTTTGATACAAGAACTTCAACTATCACATCAGCTGATAGATTCACTCAAACGAGTTATGTTGCATTAACTATATACTACAGTATGATAATAGTTCATGATCAAGAACTTGATGGCGCTACCAGCAGACAAGTCTGATTTGATACTCGCACGGAGTACCGAGATACTGTACATTGTTTCAGTGGTACAATACGATTTCGATCATTGAATGGTCCTACATGGAATTTTTATGGCCTAGTATGCCATGTTATTACCGTTAGCATCGATGATGAATATGTTTTGGTTGTTTTCCTTTGAAACTTAAGGATCTATGAATTATACGATTGGTATCACAAAGGAAGAGCAGCAGTTACCATACAATTCAATGTGATAGAGAGCTTTCTAATGTGTTAGTCAGATGAGATTTCGGAATTCCCTACCAAGGAGGGAAATCATTTTCGACACTGAAATTATGCTAGGTACGGCGCTAGTTGCTAAAACACTATACGAGATGGCATCAACATGATTCAAGGAATTGATAAAGCAGTTGCAGAATCTTTTGAGTAAAGGTTACAGACGTTTGGGTATGTCACCATGTGGAGCACTTGTTCTTATGTGTAGAAGAAAGATGGTATGATGACGATATGCATCGAGTTCAGGAAACAGAATCGAGTTACTTTCATGGATAAATACATGTTGTCTAGAATTGATGATCTAATTGATCAACTTCAAGGAGTAACAGTCTATATAAAGATAAATCTCCACTCTGTTTAAAAGTCAGTAAGGATGATATTCCCAAGACAGTTTAGGACTAGATATTAGGGCTTAAATTTTGAGTAATGCCTTTTAGCCTGAGAAATGCGCCTACAATATTGATGAATCGAGTGATCAGAAATCTCCTGGGCAGGATCATGAGGTATCTGTTCCAGAGGATCATTTGATCCAAGTAAAATTGGGGCAGTGATAAATTGTTCCAGACAAACAAATGTACTGGAGATTCGAAGTTTCTAGTGTATGGCAGATCATTACAGGCATTGCATTACGTGGTCCTTGCAGATAGCCAAGTCTATTACCCAATTGACCCATAAGAATCAGGGTTTCAGCTGTTCAGATGAATATAAAAACAATACCCAGAAACTAAAGCAACATTTGACTATAACTCCAGTGTTAGCTTTGCGATCTGGATCAAGAGAATATGCGATTATGCAAACACAACAACTAGAGGATTGGAAATGTATCCTCAAGTGCTATGAAAATATTGACGATGTTTCAAGGCAATTGAAACTCACAAGAATTGACATTCTGTCGATAATCTTGAATTAACCGCCATCACTGTTGTGCTGAAGTTATGGCACCACTAATTATATGAAAAGTAGTTCATTATTCACCCTGACTATAAGAGGTTGATAAATATATGCACTCAGTCAGAATTTAATATGAATCATAAGCGATGAGTAAAACTATTGAAAGACTTTTTCGGTGAATTACAGTAGCATCCAAGAAAGACAGATCAAGAAACAGATCTTTGAGTGGTAAAACGCTAGATGCCATGGTAGCATATATGCATGTATGACTGAATTATGACAATTTGTATGCATCCTTATGGACATGTTAGTCATGAAGAAGGCTTTTTCTTGTATCGCTTGTTGCGTTTTTGAGCCTCCATTTAGCTCAATGATTTGAAGGCTCAAGAACTAGACTCCAACATCCATTGTTGAGAGAACAGGCAATGTCATAGCAACCATTTAGATTCTATGTACCGTGTATTAGTTGAATGGCGAAAGAGTAACATATTGTTGATACCAAATCTTACGAACTGGAAGAAGCATTTACTTCGTGAGGTACTGCAGTCCCTGTTAGTATCGAATCGAAAACTATAAGATGTACCTCGAGGAGACACTTTTGGGCAAAATATGAAAAGAAAATCAAAATGTATGAACAAATGTTTAACTTGTCAAGAGGTTAAAGCGGAAAAAAAAATGAAACTAAATATTATGTTTCATCTCTTAGAAGTATCACAGTGGAATTAAGTGTGCATTGCTCTGAACTTTGTGACTCACTTACCCAAATCGAATAGAAGTTTCAATACAATATGGGTTGGGATTGAAAGACTGACATAATTAGCACATTCTTCCGTATAATCGTACTTTACCTAAAGAAAACAACATGATTGATGAGGTGATTCACGTATACGAAGTATCAGTTCCATTATTCCGGAATCCAAAATTTGTATCGAGATTAGGAGTTTCCAAGCAACCATGGATACAAAAGTTGATGATGAGTACTATCCATCATATTCAGACGATCTGAATTAACAGGTGAAGCTTTGAATAGAGAACTGAAAGTAAAGGCTAAGAGTGATTCTTCTGAAGATGAAGAAAAACTCTCAAATTATCATCATGAAATGCAGGCAAGCATGTAAGGTTTACAAAATATATGAAGGCAGCCTGAAATAGGCAAGTTATCGTTGCCGACAAGAGAAAAGATCAATAGAATTGAAGATCAGTGATGGAGTATTCTCCAGAATCTCCTTATGGAACGTTTTGGCTCGGACGTCGAGGTAGACTGTCACCTCATACAATGGTCCTTACCAGATCTTAGAAGATTCCGATAATACATGATGTACCTCATATACATCTGACCGCTATTTTTTTAAACAATTATTTCTCAGTGTAGCTATTCTACCGCAAGTGCACGGTGTCAAGTTTTAGTATAGTTAAATGAAAGTAAGGGTTGTCGAATCCACAGGGACTAACGTATAAGTACCAAATAAAACTAGTAAAATTATATTTAGCCTACGATTAAAAAGGGGGTAGATTAACTAATGCAAATTTAGAACTAAAGAACCCAAATAAAACTAGAATAAATAAAATAAATGGCTTCCGGATATGCAAAGGAATTTCGCTCGAGAAATTTATCCAGCTCTTTGTTCAACTGTGTTTTCGTCAATGATTCGTTTGAATAAGCAACTACTAAACAATCGATTCTTAAGGTGAAAGGCTTTCGCTGTTATTCAATACACTCTCTCGAGCTGTAAAGAAACTAATATCAACTTAGAACAAGTAACTCTCGTTCACTTATTTACTAATCCGATATTGCAAAAATCTTCAAAACCTAGTTACTCTAAACCTCTCGATTCAAAGTGCTCACGTATGTGATTTTATCTCTCGATCTCAATCTTAAACATACATCATGAATTATTGTAGCGTATTATAACGTTATCTCTCGATCTCGGTTATAACTCACAAATTCAATCAAAGTTAGCTAGGCTTTGATATCATTAAGCATATAATTCATGAACAATAAGAAATCAATTCACTCAAACACATTCGAATCAATAACTCAAACACAATTATACTCAAACTCGATAAAATAAATTCAATTCAATTCAATTCAAATCAAATCAAATAAATGAGATGTTTAATTTTCTCTCAACCTCAAAAACATCAAATGAATATGAAAATCAAATAAATCAGAGTTTAGAAATACGATAAATGTGGGAACAAATCCGTGCGTTGCACCGTAATCTCTTCTCTTGCTCCTTCCTTGCACTCCGGAAATGTCTCGCTCAAGCTTGGACGGAGAACGGAGGAAGATGGCTTTTCCTCGGGTTCTTCTCGGCGGCTACTAGGGTTCTCTCCTCCTAATTTTCGGCTACTTCCCTCTCTGATATATTCTCTTTTTTATATGGAAATGATCTCCCTTTAAAACCACCTAGAATCCATCAAATATGGAAGATAAGATTTTTTTAAAAATTCGCGTATCGATCGATCGAAAAGATTGTCCGATCGATCGGTGCACTGTTCATTTCAGCGGTTTAAACTCTCTGCCTCGATCGATCGATCGAAATTTTGGTTCCGATCGATCGACACTTCGATAAACTTGTTGTTCAATTCTCTGCCCGGATCGATCGATCGAGAAATATTCTCGATCGATCGGTGCTTTGCAAAATCTGAATTCTTCTATTTTTCTCTTTTTCGCCTCGATTTCACCCGTTTTCTTCATTTTAGCTCATTTCTACTATTTCCGACCTATTTTCCTGAAACAAGCAAATAAATACCAAAAAGCGTAATTTCATCCAGGAAAAAGTACGAAAAACGGTAAGAAATTACAGCTAAAAACACGTAATATCTAAGCCTATCAACATCTACTAAGGAATTTGGAACCATATCAATCTCGCGTGTTTCAGACGAGAGAGATTGAGATGAACAGTTTCTCGTCCTTGAGGGACGACCTATCTGATTGTGAACAGTAATGAGAGGGTACCATAGAATCATAACCATTGATGAGTTACCATGGTACATAGAAATCATGGGATTTGGAAGCCAAGTTGCGACATGAATGGCCATACTTATCTGAGAACATTGTCTTGTATCCCGTGTCTAATTTATACGAGTAAACAATGCATTTGTAAAGCAGAACAAATGGAATTTATGTGTTGGAATTCGTATTTTTTGTGATTTCGAGGATGAAATCTTGTAAGGGGGAGAATTGTAAGGCCCCGATGCTAATTAACCCAGATTAACGATGTTTAAGCAAACCGAGATAATTAAAAGTACGAACTTTGAATTAAGGTGTTCCGGACTACGATGAGTCAAGCAACTAGTGGAACATGTTTTTAGTGCTTGTGCATGTGCATGATTACGTGACACTTGGAGAACATATGCCACAAATTAAATTAACTCATGTTTAATACATGATTTTGGGCTATTAATATTGAAACATAGTGATGTATTGACACATAGATTACACAATACATCAAATGATTAAAAATATCACCCACCAAGAGATAAAATTCAGCCATCACTCATTCTTCCCTCATTTTTCCCACTTCTTTCTCTCTTCCCACTCCACAAAAATCCTCCTCCTTCTCTACCCAATTTTGAAATTTTCAGCTTCTTAGATCCCAAATTTTTTGTGAATTAATGAGTGCATGTTACAAGCAATGAAGGATTTAGAAGCTACAAGGTTAGTGAAGAAGAACCCAACAAGAATCTTTGAGTTTGGAGCATTCTTGAGGGAGGAAAGAAGAGTTTGGAAGGAGAAATGAGCTTGGTTGACTCAAGGGCTTGGATTGTGCTTCAAATCTTCAAGATATAGTGAGGTATAACATGAATCTTGAGTTATTAACTTTGATTTAGGTTAAAGGATCAAATTTTGGTGTATAAGTTGAGATTTTGTTGTTGTATGTTGTATCTGTTATGACTTTAACACATGCAGTAGGTTTGGTAAATATTTCGAAATTGATAGGCTTCGAATTTGAGGTTGGTGTCCCTAATAATAGTTGTAGTATTTTGTGTTATTTTTAATTTGCCACCAAAATCAGTTAATTTAGAGTAAAGATGAAAACGTTATGGTCATTTTACTAAAATGTGTAAAATCTGGTGTATTTGAGTTTCATGCAGTGTGTTCTTCGAATTTCAGGGAATCAATAGCTACGAATTTGAAGTTTTACCTTCTAATAAGAGTTGTAGTATTCGGTGTTAGATTACATTTAGAATTGACCTCACTCAATTTGGAGTTCATATGCAAACGTTATGCTAATTTTACCAACAACTATGCAATCTGGAAACAATGTATTTACGAGTTTTTTTAGGCTGTAACGTTTTTCAAAGAATGTACCTGAAGATGAACTAATTAGCTTAAATCTTATAAAAGCTGTATTGTAGATTTTGAGTTATCTAAATAATCCCACTATAATCAGGTCAATTGGATGTTGTATGAATTAGTTATGAAGTTTTTACGAAAAGTGCTCACTTTAGAACATAGAAATTCCCCTCTTTTGCTTAAGTGAAGTTTAGACCAAATTTGCCTTAGGTAAATGATCTAATTTGGGGAATGCCATATTTTGAGTTAGCTTTCAAGCTAAATTGGGACCCATGTAATTTGGTTAAGTATTGGAAATTTTATGAGCCAATTACTATGAGCATGTAAGCTGAAATTTTAAGAAATTTCCTAAGGGTCAATGTTTGGATCATAAACTTGATATTGGAAATAATTGAACACTTTGATGATATAATTGAGGTGTAAATGACCAGGCTAACAGATCTCAAGGTTTATTCGAGGAGTAGGTCCGAGGTACGTAGAAAACCGGTTCTATCACGATGTCTGGCAAAGACGTGATGTCCCTGGGACATGATTTACTTGCCACTTATGTGACTATATGACATGTTGAACTGCATTATGTGAATTACATGATACGTTGACTGCATGATATATGATGACATGATATATTGAGATGCATCACATGAGGTTATGATATTGCATGATGCATTGACACGCATGGACATTGAGCATGTCATGTTGATCCTATTGATTCTTTTGTTGATACCTTTATCCTTTCGTTGGTAACTGTGATGCGTGTCTGGGGATGATGGGCACGCCGATGGCTCGGCGGAGAGAGTGAGCTGAGAGATGCCGTAGCGACGAGTGTGCCGACGTTGCCCACGCACGAGAGATGATGGACCACCGATGGCTCGACTGAGAGAGATGTGGTAGCGACGAGCGTGTCAACGCCCTGCTCGAGCTTGATGATTTGATTGGCGATCCTTCCATTGGACTCCTTAGATCTTGATATTGGAGATTTGATATCCCTCATATGCATTTTCATTCATGCACGACATGCATCGCATGTTACTTTGTCATACATTGTGATTTTACCTGTTTCTTGTACTAGGTTCTGACCCCCCTCGCGGGGGGCTGTCATGTCTTTGTTGTATGGGCATGACATGTGGTACAGGTGGACGTACTGTGGATGCTCGAGATGAAGCATCGATGAATACCAGAGCTCCTTGAGAGCGAGCTCAGGTATATGTTTTATGTCTTGAGTCCCAGTAGTTATTAGAGTATATTTAAATATGATTCAATTTACCGGGGTATACCCCGAGTATCTATATTTTACGTATTACTTTACAAAGGAGTTTATATGTGATGCGTATGTGATGAATAACATGCTAAATTGTGAAACTGGAATTACAAATTTTTCAGTACTATGATATATGTAAAATCCAAAATTTTGGGCCACATGTTGATGAATTTTAAATAATCTTGTAAGGACCCTAGTTCATTAGGTGTGGTTTTAGGTACAATAAGAACTAAGCGTGCATAATCAGAGTATAAAAATTTTGTGTTGATGCCCAAGCTATTAAGATTACAGTACCAAAATGAAATTTCAAAAGGATTAATTACATTCCCAAACAATGAATGTTAATCATATAGCTTTACACTACTCCTAGAGTATACACTATACAAAAGAATCATATCCTGCTATACCAAAAGCACTCCTCACTATCTCACGCATCAACCCGTCCTTAGCCCTTCCTGCCAAAATGTACCTACAGGAACAACCTCAAACCCATGAGCATGTAACAAACTATATTCACAATAATATGATTGTAATATAGATATGCATAAACCGTAAATGCGAATCACTTCATGTATTTAACACATTTAATGCTCCATTTGGTTGTTCCTTTACCACAATCATAACCAATAGATTATAACACCAATAATGTATGTCATGACATGCACCACTTTCCATCAATACCAATTTCCAATTTCCAAGTCTTATTATATCACTGGCATAATACCCCTCGTGTTAACATCACAGTGGAAATACCCCTCGCTTAGACAATACCAGCGGCAATAATATCCCTCGCTATAATATGACAGTGGTCGTATTCTTCGCTTCATATTAGCATAAAATATTCTCTCATCGCTACGGTATGACAGCGGCAAGTATTCATATCGCTACGCCACTGGCGGTAAGTATTCTTCATCACTGGAATAATCTCGACTTACAATTACATACACCAATGCATCCAATATACTCATGCAACCATAATGCATATCCAACCCATGTATGCAACCATGATGCATAGCCAAGACCATGTATGCAACCATAATGCATAATTAAATCCATGTATGCAACCAAAATGCATAACCAAATTCAATGAGTAAAATATGTTTTACAGTCCGATGCCCGTACGTCTCACTACGTACCTTTGTACCAAAATTTGGTGTGTTGTGGGACTTTATCTCCTAGGCTGTGTGGCCACATAGGATGGTTCTACACATTCACACAAACCAATATTAGAAGCCAATAATAGTCCGATACCAAAAATCCCACAAAAATAACCAAAATATCAAGTTTTGGTGACTCGCGATCGATCGCTACATAGCCCCGCCGAGCCAACATTTTTTTGTCTTCGGTGATTGATCGCCATGTTTGGCGCGATCGATCGCGAGACCCACCGATCGATCGCCCAAACATGGCCATCGATCGTCAAGTGCTTCTGCCGCGCACTGCTTGTGCGCGATCGATCGCCAAAAAATGGGCGATCGATCGCCGCTACCTGTAACCCGAAAAATCACCAATTTTACACCATTTTTCTTCCCCATCAACACCAACACAAATAACCACAAACCCACAACATCAAAACACTATAAACCTTCAATAAACACCTTAATATCCCCCAAAATCCAATACCCAACCAACTACAACACAAATCCAAAACAAACACATTTCAAAACTCAAAATACAAACTCAAATCAAAACCAAACCTCATAAAAACAACAAGGAAGAATACATACCCTTTTTAGACTTCAAATCCTACCAAGAATCTCACAGATGAAGCTTTTGCAAAGATTTCATCTTCCTCTTTTAACCAAAATGTGAATGGGGTTTGGGGATAGGGTTGGGAGAGTGGTTGTTAAAGAATGAGGGTTAAAGAGGGGTAGGGGGTATAAGTGTTGGGGGTTTAATTAAAACATGTACCCCAATAATTAGCATGATGTATAAAATATCCCAACATGATATTTTAAAAGCATTTTACAAAAATGAACCATAACAAAGAATTTTACAAAAATGCACCATAACCTTAGTTAAAACATGCTTCACCAAAATAATCTTTATCCACCACAAATAAACCATGTGAACCCCCAAATTCTCAACATGCATAACATGCACCCTGAAACACATTACCAGGTCACGCCGACCATGACTAAGCATTTCACCATATTAATTAATTCCAACACTAAATTAATTAACACTATAAATATCACATTAACATAATTATTGTTCTAATGCACATAATCATTTCGGAGATATCACTAATCTTCTGCTGTTAACGTAAAATAATCATTGTGTGATAATTAAACACACGATTAGGACCGGTGCCTCACACTACCATTGGAATTCATTCATTCATTCATTGATTTTGTCACAGATGTAATTTTTATATATGAATATTCACCATTGAAGACTTAACTACTATCTCACCTCAAGTTTAGTTAACTAGAAAACAACATCCAAATTTAACCCTTACCGATTAATCAACCTTTACAATAGTAGTTAAGATTTAAACTAACGATAGCATGCAAACAAGTGAGATTGGTGAAGCTAAACAATATAAACAACAACAGTTATATTTAATCTAGTCAAAAATTTTCCCTAGGAATTTAATAACCTCAACAGTAGCGAATTATCAATCCAAGTTGCTTCACAAATTTGAATAATCAAACAATTATGGATTTGATATCAAACTTAGCATTAGATTGTATGAAAAATCATCAGTAGCTACTCTAACAACCAAACAACACAATCATATCAAGAATAATAGAAAAAGTATTGATACTCAATAAAAATCACCAATTCAAAACAATAATCTCATGAATAAATTAAAGTCCAATGGTTTTGTCTTCCTCAACCAAGATTATGAGTTTTGCTACTCATAATTGAACTTAAAAAAATCAAAACTAATCAAGAAACATTAAACAAAAGCTAAAGAAGAAGTTACTAAAAGATGACACGATTCCGGCTCGTCAATTTCGTCTTCGTGCTTGAATTCTTCAAGTGGTAGAGAAAAAAATATATTCTAATGTCTAAAAGTCTGAATCTTCTCTTATAGAGGCCCCATTTCGAGTTATAAGGTTAGGGGAGAACACATTCCGAGTTTGAGATATGTTGCTTGATATAGGGGAGAACACATCTTGGAAAATTTGTTGATTGATTCTTGTATGTCTGAGAGTGAGATGTCTGAGCTATTTAGTAACCATGAATTAATCCATTTGAATTATCAATGTTGAACTCTATATTTTGATCTTATTGCTTGCTTGATGATGATCAAGTCTAAGTTTGGGGGAGTTGATAAGTATCGTTTTTACACTTATTTTGTTATGATTTTGTATTGATTTTTGTGTTGATTCCTGGAAGATTTTACGCATTTTGGTATATATTTGTTGATTTCAGGAATCTAGGTGAAAGAGAATAAAAGTGGAGGAAATGAGATAAAATGGTGAAAAGGGACCAAACCGAGTTAACAAAGTACAAAAGATGAAATTCAAAGCACTGGTCAATCGAGAGGCTTTACTCGATCGATCGGGCATGGCAAGCCTTTTGACCAACAGAATTGAACATTGCTCGATCGATCGATTGGCGAAGGCAGAAAATTTGAGAAACCAGATTGGCAAGCTCGCGATCGATCGGCAGCTTTGCTCGATCGATCGCCCTATTTATCAAGACTATGAATCATCTTCTAGCGTTATTTTCGTATTTTTAAACTTTGTTCTTTGTTATTTTCAGATTCTTAATGTTTAATTTGTTGCAAGACATAATTTTACATTGTTATTTGATTATGATTGTTGGTTATGTTAGTTTATCAAGACTAGGGGATCCCATGGTTGAACCCATAATTTAACTTAAGATTTTTGATTATTCTTACAATTCTTTGTGCATAATTTATTGTTCTTCGTGCTTTTAAGGGATTGATCACTTTGAATGATATTATATTGTGATTGACTTGACCATACGATATTGTCATACGATATAATAAATTAAGCCGTGGGTTTAGATTGAGACGGACCAAATAAAATCGAATTCACGTGTGACAGCAATAGATATACAAAAATCGAAGGCTAGTAGTTTCATAGATCTTTATTCAACATTGATTGTTCAATAAGGACACGGGAGTGGTTTATTGCAACGTTAATATTATACTTGTTATAGCTTGACCATATTATAACGCATGCATTAGGAAAACTCGTTACCTTAGAATGTATGAATTTAAATCTTAACTAACAGGAGAATTATGGGGGATCACATTGGTGAACCGAGACTTGATAATTGTCTATATTGATTCTCTACACTATTTACTACTTGCTTGGTTAGATATTGCATCATTAGTCAATATAGTACAATTCTAATTAAAAATTTGATTGTTAAATATAGTTAAGCTAATTAAGTTTCGTACTTGCTTACTAGTCCTCGTGGGTTCGGCACTCATACTTTTCATCAATTAAACTAAAACTTGACACCGTGCACTTGCGGTATAATCGCGCCACACTGAAATTTACTATTTAAATAAATCGCGATCATTCATTCATACCCCCTCTAAACACTCATATCCGATCCTAACAGATTCCTTTTGAAGAGTTTTTGTCTACCAAAAGGTTGATTCCTCATCCACTATATATAAGACTTGTTGGACGAAAATCGAGAACTTTTGCTCATTATTTCAGATCTCGCAAGCAGCCTCCATACCTCCATTCATACTCCAAACACCTCCAACCTTTGGAAGAGCAAGAGCAACACAAGAGATGAAACACGGAGCAACGCACGGAGTCGCTATCTCGTTTATTAGTATTTCTAGACTTTTTCTTTTTATTTTCAGATTGTGATGTTTATTATGTTGCTAGACATGATTAAACCTTGTTATTTGATTATGAATGTTGGCTAGTTTGTTTATAAAGACTAGGGGATCCCATGTGTGAACCCATGAGTTTAATATTAAGCTTTTGATTGAATTCTTTTGATCTTTGAGCATAATTTATGTGTTTAATGCTTTTAAAAGATTAGCTACCTTTTGATGATTTTGGTAATCGTGATTGACTTGACCATACGATACGACTTAGAAAATTAGGCCATGTGTTTTAGAATGAGACGGACCAAGTAAAATCTAGCACACATGTGATAGAAATAGATGTACCAAAATCGAAGGCTAATAGTTTTCATAAATTATTTTTCAGTATTGATTGTTCAATAAGGATACAAGAGTGGTTTATTGTAACATTAATATTAGACTTGTTATAGCTTGACCATAGTATAACAAATGCATTAGGAAAACTCGTCACCTTAGAACGTATGATATTAAATCTTAGTTAATAGAAGAATTGTGGGGGATTACATGGGTGAACCGAAATCTTGATATTGTTTCCATCGAATTTATTTATCTTCTATCATTGCTTGGGTTGAATATTGTTGATGTCATAGGATGAATCAGTTCCTTCGGTAAAATCCCAAGTGAGCACCGAGTAAGAAGAACCCCGAGGGGCGTCAATACCTGCTCGGCGTATTGGTCTGTAAGTCCCTGAGAATTATTTACTGTTGATTAATTATATTTTGAGAATTTATCAATAATTAATTTGGAATTAATTAATTTGAAGTGAAATAGACAATGTGAATGTCAATTGACAGTTATATCGGAACATGACATATTTTTGAAATGATCGAATAAACTCTGTTAATATTTTTTTAAATAATAATAATATATTTTATGAAAATGAAAAATTAAATTTTGTGTTTTTGTAATTGATATAGATCACAGGTGTCGATTGTATATTTAGTGTATCAGTACACCGAGGGCACTCCGATGTACACAGTTGAGATAGGATGTTATTAATTTGGATGGAAGGCGATTTTCACACACAAAAACATGTAAAAACACAAACTCAAACCCGATCACTCTGCATCACTCTTTCTATCCCGCGCGACCTTCAACCTCAGCCTGTAAATCGGTTGCGCCTGCCACCGTTCATCGTCCA
This sequence comes from Haberlea rhodopensis, assembly GCA_907163345.1. NCBI lineage: Eukaryota > Viridiplantae > Streptophyta > Magnoliopsida > Lamiales > Gesneriaceae > Haberlea > Haberlea rhodopensis. The sequence continues at coordinate 506,824 of CAJQUN010000159.1, forward strand.
CCCGGCGAGCTCGACATACCACCGTGTAGCCAACTCACTGGCGCACCTTTCCAAACCAAGAATTCACGGTAAGAGTTTCTAAAACCAGTCGATTTAGCCTTGAAAGAATCGATCCGAATTTTTAGGGTTCTTCAAATTTCAGTTTGATTTCTTCTTTTAATCTTAAATTGTTTCAATTATGCATGTCTAATCCCTTCCCCTCACCATGACCGACGTTTCCCCTCTGGTCTCCGCCCTTATCGGCGCCGTGAGCCACCGGAAACCACCCTGAAGCATTCGGCTACTGTTCACGAATTTGGGGAAAACGTGAGTTCCAATTTCCAATTTTTTTATCGGTTGATTTGAGGTTTTTGAAGTTATTTTAGATAGAATAATGTGGTTTGGCAGAATTGAGATTTAGTGTAGTGAAAGTCTTGCATTGCATGTTGGATTTTGGTTCGATTTTGTTGATGTATTGTCGGGTATAGGATTTGAATTTCATGCATGTGGGGGAAAAGGATCATAAATCATGCTTTACTTTGATTAATCTTGTGTTGGAGGATTTTTACAGATTTTGCAGGTTGTCTTGATGTTTGGATCGATTCCTGTTGAAATTGGGGAAATGTCTAATGATACATGTTTGGCATGTTTAAACCTTGAATTAGATAGTTGGGTAGGTTTTCATTATTACATCTTGTTTTCCCTTGTGGTATTGATTTAAATTGGCTACTTTGTTGGGGGGAATTGAGGTTGTCGATCATGGATGTTGTCCAGACATAGTTTTGTCACTTGTGGCCTTGCTAGTTTGTGTTTTAGCTTTGTAGATCACTTATTGGATTGTAGTTGAAATGGTTATGGATCCCTTCAATTGAGTTTTAGTTAGCTGGATTTAAATGGGTGAAATCTGAAAATGTGTAAGCTATAGACTGATGCAACTCTGACTGGAGCTATAAGTGCAAATTTGACTTGAAAAAGTTTGCCTGGAATGTTTATTTAAGGTAATAAAAAGGATGATATACTAACGGAAAATGTTTTAAGGGAATAAAACTAAAATATGCTAAAATCTCTTGTGAATTAAAGGATAGTTTAGCAAATAGATGAATATAAATGATGTTATTGTATGGATTTTATAAAATAACATATGACATTGGAGCTCCACGAGCTACAAGGAAGATATTCATCCTTTAGAAAGAAAGATTAGGTATGTTGCGATCGGTAATATACGACAGGTATCTGTATTATTTGATACATGATTTGCTGAACTTACGTGACTTCCATTAAATTACTTAGCTATGTGATTTTAATTGAATTATGCGCATTCATAGTTGATATATCAATGTATGAAAATAAATGTTTTGTACACACATCATTTTTGATAAACGTACATCGATATATGACATACACGTTGGACATATTGAGTTGCATCACATGAGATTATGATATTGCATGATGCATTGACACGCATGGACATTGAGCACGTCGTGTTGATCCTACCGATTCTTTCGTGATACCCATATCTTTTCGTTGGTATCTGTGATGCGTGTCTGGATGATGGGCACGCCGATTGCTCGGCGGAGAGTGAGCTGAGAGATGCCGTAGCGACGAGTTTGCCGACATCGCCCAGACACGAGGGATGATGGACCGCCGATAGCTCGACAGAGAGAGATGTCGTAGCGAAGAGCGAGTCGACGCCTTGCTCGAGCTTGATATTGATTGATGATACCTTTTCTTGGACTCCGATAGCTTGGTATCTTGAGATTCGATTCCTTGTACCTGACATTCATTGCATTACATTGCATTTGCATTGCATTGCTGTGAGGGCCCGATCATAATGTGGTGTTTAATTAACACATAATGAATAATTTGCGTAAACAGCGAAAGATTTATTTCAAATGTCTTATCAAACGGCCCTAAAAAAATTTTGTTTTTAGGTGATACATATATACTGATACTTAAAATATGTAATTCCGGTTTCCAATTCAACATGTTGTGTTGGGATATGCCCTAAGACAAGTCATTAGATGATTGTTTAAGACATACAAAGTTTATGGATTTATGAATGGCAATTCATTATTATATATTATTCTTTTAACTGTGCATTGTGAATTAATATATATGTTAATGTCCTTAGAATAATATTGTATTATTCTTAAAGATGTCCCTAGTCAAGTATTATCATGAATAGGGATAATGATAATACGTAGAGACTAGTATATGTTGATCGATGAATTGTTCATTGATATGAGATATCAAATCAACATATGGGTACATGTTAGAGAACGATGTACTGGACAGACCCACCATGAGAATGCAACATGGATAGTTATATGATCGTCATATGCAATTCTCATAGTGATAATAATGTATACAATCCTTACGACTTGTGATCATCAGAGATCCCAACATAAGGAGTTATGTATCTTGATATCGTCAAACGTTACCCGTAACAGGGTAATCTATAAAGGCGACTATTGGATACACTACGAATTATGTAGAGGGGTGTTGACTGATCGAGATAGGATTTGTCCCTCCTATATAACAGGAGATGTGTTTGGCCCTTGATCAAGTGAGAACTAAAATGCATGGCCATGCTCGAATGAGTCGATATGAGATATCGAGCTTATTCGTTTATTCTAGTTCTACTTGGGGATCAAGAAATAAAGATTGAATATACGAGTATGACTATTCCATGACTCGTGTTCAATCTAAACACAAAGGACAAAGGGATTAAGTTACATGATTAATATTATCACGAGTTCTAAAGGTTATGTCGAGTCATTGACATTCTCGTAATTTGGGTAGCATCGATGTGTTGCTAGATACCGCTCAATGCTTGCGACATAAAATGAGATTTTATGTCACTGCCAACATTACGAGATCCTATCGGGTCGCACAAAAGATTAAATCAATAAGGGAAATTAAATTCATTGGATGAATTAATTAATTAAGAAGAGTCTTAATTAAGTGATTAAAAGGTTTTAATTAAATCATGGGTTTGGGCCCATAAGACTTTAAGAAAGTCTTGAACTTTAATTAAAAGCCTTATAGTATAAATTAGAGGTTTTGATTAATTGTTAATTAGACTTTCATATCATTGTTTGATATCAAAAAACCTAGCCACCAAAACCCTTAACCTCTCGGCCACTTTGAGAAAGTGACCTAACCGCCGCCGCCTCCTCTCCATCTCTCGGCCGTCGCTGCCGCTAGTGAAGGAAGGAGATTGGTTGTTGTTAATTGGTTTTGATCCGTGGTTTTGGTTTTGATTCGAGAATAAGTCTAGCAACTTATTCTTGAATATCCCTTTTCGATTTGATCGTGTGGATACCGTAGAGACGAAGGTGAAAACTTTCGTTTGTGACTCGGAGTTCGTTGGACGTGCTGCTCCGTGGAATCTGCTTCAAACACGCTACAAGGGTAAGACTCTTATGTATTCTCTAATCCGATATGAATCCCTATGTATAGATCCGGTGTTAGTAATCCCAAAATTTTATTCCGATGCGTTGTATGCTCATGGCGTTACTTACAGTGGTATCAGAGCCGTGTACAAGGCTCATATCGGATTTATGTGATTAAATTGTGTTAATCATATTAGAGCTTATATTGCATGCTATTTAAAACTGTATTTTCATATATGATATGGATTAAATCAAGTTTGCGAAAATCATCGTATGATATTATATATGATATAATTGACGGATCGAAATATATGATAATTCGTGATCAAAACCGGTACAATGGCTCACGGCCGAGACCACCTAAGGGCTAGGGTTTCGAACCCTAGTCATCATGGCTCACGGCCGCCGCATGTTGCTAGGGTTTCGAACCCATTGGCTCGTGCATGGCCAAGCAGCCGCCGCTTAAGGGCTAGGGTTCGGACCCTGGCTCGAGCATGAGCCGAGCCGCCGCAAAATTAGGGTTTTTGAACCCATTGGCTCGTGACGGCTAACTCATGACGGCTAGGGTTTCGAACCCTAGCAGCCGTGCATGGGCTCGCCGCCACCGCTCGAGCATGGCTCGGCCATGGGCTAGGGTTTCGAACCCTAGGCCCACTATTGGTCCAGCCGTGTGCTTCATGGTTCGAACCATGGTGGTTCGAGTATTAGTCGCTTTAGTTCGTGGCATGTGATGTCCCGAGCGTACGATAATTTTTCAAAAATTATTTTACAGTTTTAATTAGAATTAAATTTAAAATGTTTAGAATTTAATTAATTAAATGTTAATGCGTGCTTTATGTGTTGTTTGAGCATGGTGCGTGGTTATAGCCCTTTGACCTATTAGATAGGATTTGTGGATGTTTGTAATTTATAATACGACCTGCGCGTCGTGCCTTTCTCTATTTCATTCTATATGTAATCCCTCCCCTATGTTCCCCTCGAATGTGAATCGAGGAATTCTATATCTTGTAAATAGTGTAGTTTTTTTTTATTGATGGTGATCAATGAAGATGGAGCATCGTGCCGGGATGAGGAGGCCATTCACAAATTGGAGCCAAGGAAGGTGCTTGTGAAGTTACCTTAGGTTGACTCATAGGATTTTCTCATTGGCTTGAGAAAATCAATAGTAGGGGCTATAACCATGTCACGTTTAATTATGTATTTTGATGCATGATTTATCTTATGTTTTAGTTTGATAATAGTATTACACATATATGTAGATATGTATACAACTATATGTAGTGGACATATTTTAAATTATCAAATTAATCATGAGATCAATAAATCCCTCTAAAATATTAAGTTTTAGATGCCTTCCAAAATAAAAGTACTCGTCAATAACTTCGATTGTACATGTGTGGGTTTGCCAAAGCAAAGCACCGTGGCAATCTTAGTAAGGCGCGAAAGGATAAAAGTGATATCCGTTATACTTTAATTGGGTACGACTTAACTAGGTTATCTCAATAGGATTGAGAACCTAGAGGCATTGGTTGGATTTTAATTCATTTGATGAATTGAACAAAGCGTTGTTCGTCCAACTATCCAAGAATTATATGTGATATAATTGACAAAGTGTTGTCTACCTAAATAACCGAGTCTTGGGCGATTAGCCAAAGCTAACTCAACATTAAGTGAAATATGGATCTTGGCCCACTAAAGGTTTTGAGGGTTGATATTTTTCAAAAAAATAGTGGGAGTATCATTTAATATAAGACCATGTTAAATGATTTAAATCATAAACTTATTTTGCATAGTTATATTGTAGATATCCATGGCAACTAACAACGTTACAGCACTTTATCACTGCGATCGGTCCTTGAGAAGGACAAACTAAATGGGACGAATTTCCTAGACTGGCATAGGAACTTGAGGATAGTCCTCAAACAAGAAAAGAAACAATATGTCCTAGAGGAACCCTTACCCGCTGAGGAACCTCCCCTAACGGCTACAAGAACCGAAAAAGATGCTTACAAGAAGCATCAGAGTGACGCACTTGATGTTGGGTGCCTCATGCTTGCCACCATGAACTCTGAGCTTCAGAAGCAACATGAGGAAATGGAGGCGTTCGATATGATCGAACACTTAAAGCAGTTGTACCAACAGCAAGCTAGACAAGAGAGGTATGACGTCTCTAAAGCGTTATTCCAGTGCAGGATGGTAGAAGAAAGCTTGGTTGGAACTCATGTGCTCAAGATGATTGGGTACATTGAGAATCTGGACAAGCTGGGTTTTCCATTGGACCAAGAGTTGGCCACCGATGTGATCTTGCAATCGTTGCCTGAAAGCTTCAGTCAATTTGTAGTAAATTACAATATGACTGACATGGAAAAGACTTTACCACAATTGTTTGGTATGTTGAGAACATATGAAGCAAATACTAAGAAGACTAAGGCCACAAATGTCCTTATTGTGAATAAGGGCAAAGGAAGGGCCAAAGCTAAAGGCAACAAGAAAGCAAAGAAGGTCTTTGCTAAATCTAAGCCAAAGTCTCATGCACTGAAACCAAAGGGAGGGATAGCAAAGGAAGGGAACTGTTTCCATTGCGGTGAGACCGGCCATTGGAAAAGAAACTGCAAAGTATATCTGGAGGATCTAAAGAAAGGAAGTGTGACTTCCGCTTCAGGTATTTTTGTTATAGAAGTCAATTTATCTACTTCTTCATCATGGGTATTAGATACTGGATGTGGATCTCACATTTGTGTAAATGTGCAGGATCTCAAAAGGAGTAGGACATTGGCGAAAGGTGAAGTTGATCTCCGAGTTGGAAATGGAGCAAGAGTTGCTGCATTAGCTATAGGAGATTATCATTTAGCTTTACCTTCTGGTTTATCACTGATTTTAAAAGACTGTTATTTTGTGCCTTCAATTACTAAAAACATTATTTCTATTTCTTGTTTAGACAAGTATGGTTTTTCATTTATAATAAAGGACAATTGTTGTTCTATTTATTTAAATGATATGTTTTATGATAGTACACAAATGGTGAATGGTCTTTATGTATTAAATCTTGATATGCCTATCTATAACATAAATACTAAAAGGATTAAAAATAATGATTGTAATCCGACTTATCTCTGGCACTGTCGCTTGGGCCACATAAACGAGAACCGCATATCTAACTTCATAAGGATGGAGTATTAGATTCATTTGATTTTGAATCATATGAAACATGCGAATCTTGTTTAATGGGCAAGATGACTAAAGCCCCTTTCATGGGACATGTTGAAAGGGCAAATGTTTTATTGGGACTAATACATAGTGATGTATGTGGACCAATAAGTACGCAAGCTAGAGGTGGCTTTCAATACTTCGTTACATTTACTGATGACCTCAGTAGATATGGGTATGTGTACCTAATGAAACATAAACATGAAACCTTTGAAAAGTTCAAAGATTTCAAAAATGAAGTACAAAACCAACTTGGCAAGAGTATCAAAATCCTTCGATCAGATCGAGGAGGTGAATACTTAAGCCAAGAGTTTCATGACTATCTAAAGGAGTGTGGGATAGTCCCACAGCTCACTCCTCCGTATACTCCACAATGGAATGGTGTATCCGAGAGGAGAAATCGAACCTTGTTAGACATGGTTAGATCAATGATGAGTCATGCAGATCTTCCGATATCGTTTTGGGGACACGCTCTAGAAACAGCAATTTTCTTACTGAACCGTGTTCCATCTAAATCAGTGGAAAAGACACCATATGAGATATGGACTGGGAAGCGTCCTAGTATGTCTTTTATGAAGATTTGGGGTTGTGAGGCTTTCGTTAGACGTCACGCCACCAACAAACTTGGACCCAAATCTGATAAGTGTTTATTTGTGGGGTATCCTAAGGAAACGAAAGGGTACTATTTCTATTATCCCACCGAGAACAAAGTAGTTGTTGCTCGGACTGGTGTATTTCTTGAAAGAGAATTTATTTCTAGAAAAACCAGTGGGAGAAAAATAGAACTTAGTGAAGTTCAACCACAAGAAAACACTGAACCTGAGATTGAGATGGAAACAGAGCAGGCACCACAAGCTGTTGTGGAAGAAGTACCTGCTCAAGAGACACAAGCCCAGCGTAGGTCTGTAAGAGAACACCGGGAGCCACAGAGATATGGATTTCTTGTGACTCAACAAGGTGACTTACTACTTATTGATGAGGATGAGCCGTCATCTTATCAACAAGCTATAATGGGCAATGATTCTGAGAAATGGCAAGAGGCCATGAAATCTGAGATGGAATCCATGTATGCAAACCAAGTATGGACTTTGGTTGATCCACCTGAAGGGGTACGACCCATAGGGTGCAAATGGATTTTCAAGAAAAAGACCGATATGGATGGTAACGTACAAACCTATAAAGGTCGGCTGGTTGCAAAAGGATTCAAACAAATTCATGGTATTGACTATGATGAAACCTTTTCACCAGTGGCCTTGGTTAAATCCATAAGGATCTTACTTGCAATAGCTGCATTTCATGATTATGAAATCTGGCAGATGGATGTCAAAACAGCTTTCCTTAATGGAAATCTGCTCGAGGATGTGTACATGACACAGCCCGAGGGTTTTGTCGATCCAAAGGATGCTGGAAAGATATGCAAGCTACAACGATCCATTTATGGATTGAAGCAAGCTTCTCGGAGTTGGAATCTTCGTTTTGATGATGCAATCAAAGAGTTTGGTTTTATCAAAAACGAAGATGAACCTTGTGTCTACAATAAGGTCAGTGGGAGCGTAATCATTTTCCTAGTGTTGTATGTAGATGACATACTTCTTATTGGAAATAATATCCCTGCCTTGCAATCTGTAAAGATTTGGCTAGGGAACTGCTTTTCGATGAAAGACTTAGGAGAAGCCACCTATGTATTAGGAATCAAGATCTATAGAGATAGATCGAGAAGGCTTCTTGGTCTAAGTCAAAGTACATACATAGACAAGGTGCTTAAAAGGTTTAGCATGCAAGAATCCAAGAAAGGATTCGTGCCTATGACACATGGTATTTATCTCTCGAAGGAACAGTGTCCTTCAACACCAGATGAGAGACAACGCATGAGTAAGATTCCATACGCGTCAGCTATTGGATCTATCATGTATGCCATGATATGTACTCGTCCCGATGTATCGTATGCTTTGAGCATGACGAGCAGATATCAAGTTGATCCAGGTGAAGGTCACTGGATTGCTGTCAAGAACATCCTGAAGTACTTGAGAAGGACTAAGGATACATTCTTGATTTATGGAGGTGAGGAAGAGCTCAATGTAATGGGTTACACTGATGCTAGCTTCCAAACCGACAAAGATGATTTTCGATCGCAATCTGGATATGTGTATTGCCTAAATGGAGGTGCTGTGAGCTGGAAGAGTCAAAGCAAGAAACAGTAGCCGATTCTACAACGGAAGCTGAGTATATTGCTGCCTCAGATGCAGCAAAGGAAGCTGTTTGGATGAGGAAGTTCATTTCTGAACTGGGAGTGGTGCCTAGCATTAAAGATCCGATAGAACTCTATTGTGACAACAATGGAGCGATCGCATTGGCTAAGGAACCAAGATCTCACCAAAGATCCAAGCACATACTTAGGCGTTTCCATTTCATTCGAGAAATCGTTGAAAGGGGAGATGTTAAAATATGCAAAGTACCAACAGATGATAATGTATCTGACCCATTGACGAAGCCGCTGTCACAGCAGAAGCATGATCGTCATACTAGATCTCTAGGCATTAGGTATATGTCTGAGTGGTCTTAGTGCAAGTGGGAGATTTGTTGGGATATGCCCTAAGACAAGTCATTAGATGATTGTTTAAGACATACAAAGTTTATGGATTTATGAATGGCAATTCATTATTATATATTATTCTTTTAACTGTGCATTGTGAATTAATATATATGTTAATGTCCTTATAATAATATTGTATTATTCTTAAAGATGTCCCTAGTCAAGTATTATCATGAATAGGGATAATGATAATACGTAGAGACTAGTATATGTTGATCGATGAATTGTTCATTGATATGAGATATCAAATCAACATATGGGTACATGTTAGAGAACGATGTACTGGACAGACCCACCATGAGAATGCAACATGGATAGTTATATGATTGTCTTATGCAATTCTCATAGTGATAATAATGTATACAATCCTTACGACTTGTGATCATCATAGATCCCAACATAAGGAGTTATGTATCTTGATATCGTCAAACGTTACCCGTAACAGGGTAATCTATAAAGGCGACTATTGGATACACTACGAATTATGTAGAGGGATGTTGACTGATCGAGATAGGATTTGTCCCTCCTATATAACAGGAGATGTGTTTGGCCCTTGATCAAGTGAGAACTAAAATGCATGGCCATGCTCGAATGAGTCGATATGAGATATCGAGCTTATTCGTTTATTCTAGTTCTACTTGGGGATCAAGAAATAAAGATTGAAGATACGAGTATGACTATTCCATGACTCGTGTTCAATCTAAACACAAAGGACAAAGGGATTAAGTTACATGATTAATATTATCACGAGTTCTAAAGGTTATGTCGAGTCATTGACATTCTCGTAATTTGGGTAGCATCGATGTGTTGCTAGATACCGCTCAATGCTTGCGACATAAAATGAGATTTTATGTCACTGCCAACATTACGAGATCCTATCGGGTCGCACAAAAGATTAAATCAATAAGGGAAATTAAATTCATTGGATGAATTAATTAATTAAGAAGAGTCTTAATTAAGTGATTAAAAGGTTTTAATTAAATAATGGGTTTGGGCCCATAAGACTTTAAGAAAGTCTTGAACTTTAATTAAAAGCCTTATAATATAAATAAGAGGTTTTGATTAATTGTTAATTAGACTTTCATATCATTGTTTGATATCAAAAAACCTAGCCACCAAAACCCTTAACCTCTCGGCCACTTTGAGAAAGTGACCTAACCGCCGCCGCCTCCTCTCCATCTCTCGGCCGTCGCTGCCGCTAGTGAAGGAAGGAGATTGGTTGTTGTTAATTGGTTTTGATCCGTGGTTTTGGTTTTGATTCGAGAATAAGTCTAGCAACTTATTCTTGAATATCCCTTTTCGATTTGATCGTGTGGATACCGTAGAGACGAAGGTGAAAACTTTCGTTTGTGACTCGGAGTTCGTTGGACGTGCTGCTCCGTGGAATCTGCTTCAAACACGCTACAAGGGTAAGACTCTTATGTATTCTCTAATCCGATATGAATCCCTATGTATAGATCCGGTGTTAGTAATCCCAAAATTTTATTCCGATGCGTTGTATGCTCATGGGGTTACTTACATGTTGATCATAACCTAAATTATCCATTATATCACCAACCGGTAGTAGAATAATTAAAATACATATACTCGGGGCATACCCCGGTAATTTAAAACATAAGTAAAGATATTCTAACAACTACTGGGACTCAAAACATAAAATATAAACCCGAGCTCGCTCTCAAGAAGCTCTGGTATTCATCGATGCTTCATCTCGAGCATCCTTAGTACGTCCACCTGTACCACCTGTCATGCATGTGATACCCGGGGAATAATGGTGTTAATCCCGGTGTGGTAATAATCCTTAATGGATTTTATTTGTGCAATTATGAATTAATTGCGGTTTCGAGACTCTCGGGGATTTTAAATCCGACATTTGGAGTCGTTGGATCCAAGGGATGAGATTGCATTCTCATCATGGTGATAACCTTGGAATTTGGTCTTTGGTGGGATTTGGGGTCCTGAGTACTTTGTACTGGGGCTGGTAATGAGAATTGAGGTTAGAGAGATGATTTTTGAAAACTGATGATTTTTAATGAATCATGATGTATTTGTGAAGGGATTGGTATTTTTGAGTTTTGGTACTATATATACTAAGTGGACTCGGTATTCCCTCATTTGGCACGGAACCATTCTCTCTCCCCCTCTCTCCACGCTCAAACCCTTTCCCCCCATTTCCCTCTTTTGCTCTTGGAAGCAAAATCGTTGGGGGCTCGTCTTGGGGGCCCGATTTCTTGAAGATAATCAGGTATTCATCTTCCCCTCACCATTATCTTCGATTTAGTTGTGGTATGGTAGTTTTTGGTTGAAGTTTTGGTTGGTTATGGGTTTTGGGGATGTTTGCTTAAAATCCAATGTTGAGTTTTTGGAGTTTTTATTGGCTTTAAATGGAATATTTGAGGTGTTGAAGGTGTATGGGGTGTTGGATTTGAATTTGGGTGTGAAAAACACCATGGAAGCTCAAATTTTTCAGAAAATCGCAGGTGGCGATCAATCGCCGAGGTGGGGCGATCGATCGCGACGTGCAGCTGTTAAAATTGGTGACGATGAACGGTGCATGCGATCGATTGCATGGTCTAGGCGATCGATCGTGAGCATGTTGGCGATCGATCGCGAGGGGTGGCGATCGATCGCGTGTAGGCGATTTTGCCCACTGGACAGGGGCGATCGATCGCGCTAAATGAGGCTATCGATCGCCGGCCGTAAGGTTTTATTTTTTAAAAAAATTTTGGAAAAATTGTCGGGATTTTGAAATCGAGATTTAGGTGGCCTATTTCCGGGGCAATGTCTACATTCCAATGGGAATGTTATACTTTTAAAATGGATTGGTTGGAGCCAAAGTTTAATGAAACGGAATTCCCGGTTAGATTTTTGGCTATCTTTTAAACTTGTAAAATGGTATATTTTGGGTTTTATGCATGCTTAGCCATGGGGTTTTTATCTTGGTAATCGTCATGGATAGACGGTAGTTTTGGAATTGTGAACGTGCTTGGACACGTGATTGCATGCCTATGTTTAATTGGGAGTTATTTGCATGTTAGCACTTAACTCATCGGGTCGTGGGACTCAGGCAAGGTTGGACTCGAACTGCGGAATGATAAGGTATGTATGACGTACGAGCATAGCCCTTTTATATAATTGCAATTGTTGAGTGCTTGGTATACCGTATTGCAATGAATGTGTATGGGATATATGGTATTAGCAATAAATGTATATGAAAATGCATGGTTTATGGTAATTGCTACAATGGATTCATATATGCATTGAGAATCACATGGTGCCGCTTTTGAGCGAGCAATGATTAGGATGACATCGCCTTTGAGCAACATCGGTTATGACGTCACTGCTGTTGAGCATGCATGGGAATGAAATGCCGCTATTGTAGAGCGAGCAATGGAATAGAACTATGGAACCATAAGTGAGATATATGGAATACCTGTAATCATTGTTTAATGATTCGATGCTATTGATTATGATATCGGTATATGGCTAATGGATATGTTAATCAATGTCATGATTAACTGGCATTTGGGAATTTGATGGTTTCAGTTGTTTTGAGAACATGGACAGTACAGGGAATCCCGGATGAGGATGGCACCATCCAGGGAGTACATTTTGTATTTCATAGCATTTACATTTTTGTAAATTATGAATTGTGCTATTATGATTATTGGATTTGGGATATTGGTATGCTCACCCCGTGTGGGGGTTGTCTCTGTTGGGGCAGGTAACTAGGTACATCGATGGCTTTGGAGTTGAGCTCGAGCTATGGAATGGAGATGATTCCAGGGATCGAAGTACCAGTGACGGTATTGAGCACGACGTTTTATACATTTGATACACATATACTTATTCGATGCTCGCATGTGAGCACTTTTATGTGTACATGGTATGTATAAAAAAGGCAAGGGCCTTTCTCTCTTCATTTGTGAGTGGTATGCAATTATCTATTGAATTGCTAAATGAACTGAGAACATGTTAGTGTATTATATTGGTGCATGATATATATGTGAACTTGGTTGGGGAAACTAGATATTATATGGAATAATGTAAAGAATATTTATATGAGGCATGAATGGCTATGATGATAAGTGATTTATCCCCCACATGTACGATTGTATGCACTAATGGCATGGATTAATACACTAATAACGGATTAAGGGCACGGGGGTCCTTACAATGCCCATACAACAAAGACATGACAGCCCCCACTACGGGGGTCAGAACACAGTACGAGAAATAAATAGATCATGTCAAGTATGACAAAGTATCATGCAATGCATACCATGCATGAATGCTATGTATGAATGGGTATAAAGAATCGAATCTCAAGATACCAAATATCGGACTCCAAAGGAAGGTATCATCAAATAATGTCATCTCGAGCAGATGGTGACAACACACGCACATTGCGCTAGGAGACTCATCCTATGTGATGTGTTCGTCCATCCCTCGTGTCTAGGTCCGGTGTCTAACGCGTGACTACAGTCCCTACCTATACTGCATGTCATCGCCGTGCTCGTCGTCCCCGACACTCAGAGTAAATCAACTCAATCATCAACAAGTATATCAAAGGATTGGATGAATCAATATGATATGCCCATGAATTTATTTATGCATCATATGACATATGCAACTCAACATGTCATGAACTCTCATGTGAAAAATATATACATATCATGGAATTGTAATTCACATATCATGAAATTCTATGCATCTCAATTTAGCATTAGTCACACAAGAATCATTTAGTGATAACTAAATCATATCAATCAAATAATGACATATAAGATCATACAATAACATCATTACACGTCTTCGTCAGACGTCATGATACAACTCATTTCAACGTACCTCAAACCGTTACCTAATTACCAAGTGGTCCTCGACTCGATCTCAGGATTAATAAACATGGCCATAACAATTCCAAATACAACATAATGTCACATACTAGCCTTGAACTTATCAAAATAAAACTCAAAACTTAGATCCAAAACCAATTCGCTAAATTTCAACCTACGCAACCGTAGAGATCGGCTCATAACTTGTCTGATACTTAATAAAATCACAAGGGTTTGATTTAGTTTAAAAGCTAACTCAGAATGAACATTCTATCAGTTCAACTCATCTTCAAATTAGTTCATTTAACATAGGTAAAATGGCCAAGAACAATCTGCTGGAAAAACAGGACAACTCACCTAATTCCAGCCTGACCCATTTTTGTATAAAAATCATAATAAATTCATGTGAAGTCCAAATGACTTGAGGCCAGTGGGAAAATCACGAAAACTTAAAGTACTAGAGTTCATCTTCAAGTCCAGAAGCTAGTTCACTCATCTTGAGGCACATGCAAAGCAAAGTATGCCAGTTTTAAAAATACTCATATTCTGTTTTGACAGAGTGAGCGGTTCTAGGAAGAAGTGCTTATCTTACACAAGTAAACTCCAAATCATGTGAGGCCAGTTTCTAATGAAGATAACTCAAAATTATACTATACATATCTTATGAGCTTTAAGCTAATTAGTTCATCGTGATGTACAATATTTGAATAACGTACAAGCTTAAAAACTCGTATGAAATCCTTTTCCAGATTAAGTACTATGTGGTCAAATTAGCATAACTTCTGCATATGAACTTCAAATTGAGTGAGGCCAATTCCAAATGCAAGCTAACTTCGAATAATAAAACTCATATTAGAATCTAAAACTTCAAATTCGTAGCCATTTATTCCCAGAAATTCGAAGAACACACTGCATATAACTCGAATGCACTGAATTTCCAGATTTTACACATTTTGGTAAATTGACTATAACCTTTTCATCCTAAATCCAAATTAGCTGATTTTGGTCGCCAATTAAAGCCAACACAAAATACTAAAACTTGCCAT
Organism: Haberlea rhodopensis; assembly: GCA_907163345.1. NCBI lineage: Eukaryota > Viridiplantae > Streptophyta > Magnoliopsida > Lamiales > Gesneriaceae > Haberlea > Haberlea rhodopensis. The sequence goes on from CAJQUN010000159.1 coordinate 521,882, forward strand.
AGGGGAATTATCTTCCAATGCGAAGCCTAACTATGCTTAAAATTTCAAATAACAGCATGCATATGTACTGATTCCAAACAGAATACATTTGACAACAACTTTGTCATCTATTACAGCAACATTTCCATCTAATTGCACAACAATTCGACCCTTTCTGTTTATAATCTCAAAATATACATATATACCTTCAATATCTTTAAGATTTGGAGATTAATCATCGCACAAAACGTCCAACGCTTCCGAGTTACGACACACGGCTTCACACTCCTATTTCCTTGAGTTTTCTTCTTTCTTTCTTGCTGACTTTCAAAATCTGTGTTCTTCCTTCAACATTCTTGACTGCATGAAGCTGAGTGAGAAATCATGTCTGAAATGGAGCCAAGAACTCGCCCTTGTAGCAGGGAGAAGGGATGCATAAATGGAAAAAAAAAACAGAAGAGGAAAAAATCGATTTGTGTTGGGAAGGAGGATGGCTGATCGATGGTCACAATGTTCTTTGCATGAGTGAGCTCTCAAGTACAAGCTTTTTGATATTCCCAATGCCATTAGCTAAATTTTGACTTGCAAGTTAAAATCAGTATAGGAAACGTGCATGCTTCATCTTGTTTGGTTTGTCGTAGTCCGGAACAACTTAATATGTAGTCTATTTTAATCATCAGGTTTTTTTCAAAATTCCTCTAACTTGTTTATTTCCAAGTTGTTGATAAGTTAAATTGATATTTCAGTTGCCAATTGAACTATCTAGATTCTTAACTAATTTAATCACCCGGGTTTGCTAACTCGGTTAATCATCATTAATTAGCAACGGGGCCTTACACTTCTTCCCCTCTTAAAATGATATCGTCCTCGAAATCGCAAAACTGAGTATAACTCGACAATTTAAATCATATGAGATGTCTCAATCTCAAACATAGATACATAAGAATCATTATGTATCAGTGATAACTGTTGTGGTAGTGTCAACAATATACCACTGAACCATACTTTTCTGTGACTCCACAAGGTTCAAAAATATCGAGGCAACATCGTACCTCACTTAACGAATCGTATCGATCATCGTAAAGGTAATATCTTCAGATTTACCTGATTCTCAACTTGAAATTCTAACGATATCTTTCTCTTGTTGGCATAGCAAACCTGCTTACTTTAAGCCGATTTTATTCGTTTTCATGGAAAATCCATCATTCGTGGCATTTCCTCAACAATCTCTGGTTGTGCCAAAAATTCCTTATCAATTTCATCTCATCATATCAGCGATCGGTAATTCTGGCTCTACAAAACCTCGACCGATGCCATCCCGATAGTTGTCTGGAACTTATATTATATTAAAATTCTACTAGTGAATAGTGATTCTGTCAATTCCCACTAAATTCATTACTATTAATCAGGACATAACTTCCAAAATTTGGATAACTCTATCAGTTTATCCATCAGTCTGGATACGATAAGCAATACTCATTGCTACTTTAGCACCCATGACATTCTGAAAATAGTTTTTGAATTCGGATATTATCCTCGGATCTCAATCAGATACAGTTGTTTACAGAATACTCACTGTAACTAAACCACATTATCCACATCTAAAACATGTCATTTTCTCATAGACATATAGACTATCATATAAAATCAATATCTTGTATTGAATAGTCAATCAATTCCGATTCAACTTGTTTCACAATCTCTGTTTGATTTAAACAATTTGAGCTATAAAACTCAAAGCTAGAAATTTCCCAAATTCATTGTGGTACTTACAAATTCTGTAGTATCCCATTAGGTCTCTTATTTTTATATTGACCTGCTGACATGTCAAACAATTTGCCACGAAATTTCCAAAATTTCTTTATACCATCCCATCAGAAATAGGATCTCAAGAATGATACATCTCATCAATCCCAGAATAACACTGTCTATAGTGTGCTTTCTGCAGTAATACTTCTTCCAAATCAGTAGGATTCGATGCTAATTACTGATGTTTAATCGCAACCCGCCACTAAATTGCATGCTAAAATCTAGTTGGTTGACGAGAAAGAACCAATTTCTTCACTCAATATCTGTATGGTCTATTTTTTGAGTCTTTCTGATCTTCAAAATCTAAGGTGACCAAATTGCAAAGCATATATTGATGCTATCATTGCACCTTACACTTTCCGGTTCAGTGCATACTAGTTTTCATTTTCCTTGATTAATATTGACTATCAGAGTCAAAAGTATTTCATAAATCTAGTCCTCGCTTTTATCCCATATTCAACTCCGAATGAAAATAGATATTTTAAACTCCAAAAATCAGAGTATATTATGAACTGTTCGCCATACAGGTAACGATGCCAAATCTTCAAGGCAAAATAATAGCTACACGCTCGAGTTCATGAACCTGATATCATGATTCTTTCAGCTTCAACTATCTCAAAGCATATGCAATCATCTCCTCATTACGCATAAGAATGTATCCCAAATCTTTGACCAACGTATTAGCACAAATTATACATCCCCCTGAACCAGTTAAAAATCAACACTAGGGTTGTAGTCCACTTCAATTTCCGTTATGAAAATTGCTTTCACGTTCATCTGACTAAACAAAACTCAAATTTCTTCTTGGTCAATTGATTCGTCCTTCCATAAAAGCTTGTAATATCTGGCAAAACTCATAACACTTTGTATCTTGAGTACACTGGTTGGTATTGGCAAATTAGTATTACCTTTATTTTACTGGGATCAATAGGTATCCTGTGAGCTGGTATCACCTATCCCAAAATAACACTCAATTCAACCAAGATTTACACTTCAATAACTTGGTATACAATTTGAGCTTCACGAAGCTTCTGAATCATCAATCATAGATGTTCTGTGTGGTTCCTTCCGGATCTCGTATACACTAGTATACCAATGATGAATATGATTACAATTATGCCCAAAAGTTACGGAATACTTTATTCATCAAATTCATAACTCTGCTGATATAGTTGTCAGACCACACGACATTATCAAAATTTCAAAATGCCTATATCTGGTTTGACCAATTGCCTAGAGAACATTTTCTCTTCTGATTCGAACTGATGGTAACAAGAGTGAAAATCGTTCTTCTTATACATCGAAGTTTTTTACAACTAATCAATTACTTCTCAATCGTAGGTAGTGGGTATTTTATTCTTGACAATAGCCTGATAACTACCTTTAGTCGATACACATCTTCATAATATCATTTTCTTCTTCACGAACAATACTGATGTTTCCTCAAGTGACATACTCAGACATATGTACCCTTATGAAGAAGATTCTGCAACTATTCTTCTGCATCTGTCAACTTTGATGATGACATTCCATACAGTACTTTCGATATCGAATCTATTCCTTGGCATCAACAAATAGTTAAAATCGATTTCCTTCTCCCGTGAAAATTCTTTTATTTCTTCAGGAAAATCTTGGTATGTTTTCTTACCATTAGGATATCAGTCAACCTCGACTCTTCCTGATCAGAAGTAACTGCTTAGTATCAAACATCCCTCATGTTCCAAGTATCGCAACCGCAATATTTTTATAGCTGATACTATCAGTATCTTAGCTTACTATTCGTGGCTATAAATATTTCATTTTGGGGCCACAAAACAGTCAAAAATTCATTATACACTGAAATCAACTTACAATATCTCAAAATTTATCATAGTATCCATGCCCTTGATACAATCAAAACAATATCTCGGCAACACCATTAAATTCAAATCCACAACACTATCATCAAATTGTAATCTGCGGTTCACTATTACAAGTGTAGATAGTATAATTATCATTGTTTGTGTATTTTCCAAATCATCATTATCAATGCACATTTGATGCAATGTATGAAAACAATACTTTTATCTCAAATCAAACTCGTGCAGTGTGATCAAATACACAGCATGTATCTGCGATAACTACTCCTAAAACATCTCTAATCTTATCCTCTGTCAAGGTATACTCTCTAGTCTGTAGGTAATTAACTGCTGCTGGAACTGAGTGGTCGAAAAGATTAACCACTCTGATATCTACCCCTAGTTCAGGGTATTTGTTGTTATGGTTGCATCTGTTCCTGAGCACGTAACGCACATGCTCTGACTGACCACCATCAATATCAGTTCCTATTATTCTTTCAAATGGATCAGTAGATATTTACATCCACAATGACCTCGAAAAGATTTGGTATTCTACAATCTCATAGTACCTCCAGAACCTAGAGCTTGATAAATTGGAGTGATACTTCTGAAACTTTTCTAGAACTACTTGGATTATAGCAAATGATAGTCACTTCATTAACATTTATCCAGTCCTAGATACTCCACACAACATCGGTGTCTTATCCTTCAGCTGAAACACTCCACACATACTTCCATTTCTCAAGTCCACGATAATTAATTATCATTTTCCATGTCATCAACATGGCCTTCTCGTAAACATCTTTTCCCGTATCAGAAAGAGGAAAAATCGTCATCTGTCACTACCATTACTCTAGATACTATCATCTAGAAGAGTTCATATTGTAGTATTTATTCATAGTTCGGACACATAGACTGAAACTAAATTACGACAGTCCCCAAATCCAAGTCCTCATTCAAACCAATTCTCGTTGTTTCTCACAACAACTATACTCGATCCTTCAATTGAAAAATCACAACTTTCAATATTCTCAAGTTCTAAATTATCATCTTGGCGTACACAGGTTTTGACGTAAACTCGTACGTATAACTTTGGTCTTTCAGACTTAAATTCCTGATGTCAATCAACACAAAGCGTTTTAAATAGTTCTAGTGTCATCCCACTATGCACAAGGATTAAGTCCCAAATTGATAAAAGTTCTCAATAACACTAAGTTAATTCAATTAACAGTTTGCAGTGCCTACAGGTTCGCTAGATAGCTATTACAGTTCATACCACTGTTACCTATCCAAACACTAATTGGCCAACATAATTCATACATCTCAAGTCATAGATGTTATCATTACTTATTCTATATCAACATCCTATCACCAACTATCAGTGCTAACTGATAAAATTCTCAAATTCTCTAGATTGTATGAAACTCAGCATTCAAATTCTCTAGATTCTATGCAACTCAACATGTTAAAATACTCAGAGATATGACCTCTAATTATCCCTGCTTAATAATGCATTACATGTATAAAATCTCATTATCGAACATGTAAAATAACAGGCAAGAGCATATAAAATCACATAGTCAGACACATGCACAAACAATTAATTTATGTCTATATTCAGTGTCCTAACTCTAATTCGAGCATATCCCAGACTATGCTCTGATACCAATATGTGAGGGCCCGATCCAAATGTGGTGTTTAATTAACACATAATGATTAATTTGAGTAAACAGCGGAAGATTTATTTCAAATGTCTTATCAAACGGCCCTAAAAAATTTTCGCTTTTAGGTGATACATATATACTGATACTTAAAATATGTAATTCCGGTTTCCAAATCAACATGTTGATCATAACCTAAATTATCAAGTATATCATCAACCAGTAGTAGAATAATTAAAATACAGATACTCGGGGCATACCCCGGTAACTTAAAACATAAGTAAAGATATTCTAACAACTACTGGGAATCAAAACATAAAATATAAACTTGAGCTCGCTCTCAAGGAGCTCTGGTATTCATCGATGCTTCATCTTGAGTATCCTCAGTACGTCCACCTGTACCACCTGTCATGCCCATACAACAAAGACATGACAGCCCCCCACTACGGGGGTCAGAACCCAGTATGAGAAATAAATAGATCATGTCAAGTATGACAAAGTATCATGCAATGCATACCATGCAGGAATGGATATAAAGAATCGAATCTCAAGATACCAAATATCGGAGTCCAAAGGAAGGTATCATCAAATAATGTCAACTCGAGATGAGGGTGACAACACACGCACATTGCGGTAGGAGACTCATCCTATGTGATGTGTTCGTCCATCCCTCGTGTCTAGGTCCGGTGTCTAACGCGTGACTACAGTCCCTACCTATAATGCATGTCATCGCCGTGCTCGTCGTCCCCGACACTCAGAGTAAATCAACTCAATCATCAACAAGGATATCAAAGGATTGGATGAATCAATATGATATGCCCATGAATTTATTTATGAATCATATGACATATGCAACTCAACATGTCATGAAATCTCATGGGAAAAATATATACATATCATGTAATTCATATCATGAAATTCTATGCATCTCAATTTATCATTAGTCACACAAGAATCATTTAGTGACAATTAAATCATATCAATCAAATAATGACATATAAGATCATACAATAGCATCATTACACGTCTTCGTCAGACGTCATGATACAACTCATTTCAACGTACCTCAAACTGTTAGCTAATTACCAAGTGATCCTCGACTCGATCTCAGGATTAATAAACCTGGCCATAACAGTTCCAAATACAACATAATGTCACATACTAGCCTTAAACTTATCAAAATAAAACTCAAAACTTAGATCCAAAACCAATTCGCTAAATTTCAACCTACGCAACCGTAGAGATCTGCTCATAACTTGTCTGATACTTAATAAAATCACATGGGTTTGATTTAGTTTAAAAGATAACTCAGAATGAACATTCTATCAGTTCAACTCATCTTCAAATTAGTTTATTTAACATAGGTAAAATGGCCAAGAACAATCTGCTGGAAAAACATGACAACTCACCAAAGTTCATCCTGACCCATTTTTGTATTAAAATCATAATAAATTCATATGACGTCCAAATGACTTGAGGCCAGTGGTAAAAACACGAAAACTCAATGTACTAGAGTTCATCTTCAAGTCCAGAAGCTAGTTCACTCATCTTGAGGCACATGCATAGCAAAGTATGCCAGTTTTAAAAATACTCATATTCTGTTTTGACAGAGTGAGCTGTTCTAGGGAAAAGTGCATATATTACACAAGTAAACTCCAAATAACGTGAGGTCAGTTTCTAATGCAATATAACTCAAAATTATACTATACATATCATATGAGCTTTAAGCTAATTAGTTCATCGTGATGTACATTATTTGAATAACGTACAAGCTTAAAAACTCGTATGAAATCCTTTTCCAAATTGAGCACTATGTGGTCAAATCAGCATAACATCTGCATATGAACTTCAAATTGAGTGAGGCTAATTCCAAATGCAAGCTAACTTCAAATAATACAACTCTTATTAGAACCTAAAACTTCAAATTCGTAGCCATTTATTCCCAGAAATTCAAAGAACACGCTGCTTGAAACTCGAATGCACTGAATTTCCAGATTTTACACAGTTTGGTAAAATGACCATAACCTTTTCATCCTAAATCCAAATTAGCTGATTTTGGTCGCCAATTAAAGCTAACACAAAATACTAAAACTTGCCATAGTGGAATTAGCTTCCAATTCGAAGCCTAACTATGCTAAAAATTCGAAATAACAGCATGCATATGTACTGATTCCAAACAGAATACATTTGACAGCAACTTTGTCATCTATTACAGCAACATTTCCATCTAATTGCACAACAATTTGACCATTTCAGTTTATAATCTCAAAATATACATATATACCTTCAATATCTTCAAGATTTGGAGCTTAATCATCGCCCAAAACGTCCAGCGCTTCCGAGTTACGACACACCGCTGCCGCTTCGCTCCCACTTATATTTCCTTGAGTTTTCTTCTTTCCTTCTTGCTGACTTTCGAAATCTGTGTTCTTCCTCAACATTCTTGACTGCATGAAGCTGAGTGAGAAATCATGTCTGAAATGGAGCCAAGAACTCGCCCCTTGCAGCAGGGAGAAGTGACGCATGAATGAAAAAAAAAACAGAAGAGAAAAAAATCGATTTGTGTTGGGAAGGAGGAAGGCTGATCGATGGTCATAATGTTCTTTGCATGAGTGAGCTCTCAAGTAATAAGCTTTTTTATATTCCCAATGCCATCAGCTAAATTTGTTGCAAGTTAAAATCAGTACAGGAAACGTGCATGCTTCATCTTGTTTTGTTTGTCGTATTCCGGAACAACTTAATATGTAGTCTATTTTAATCATCAGGTTTTTCTCAAAATTTCTCTAACTTGTTTATTTCCAAGTTGTTGATAATTTAAATTGATATTTCTGTTGCCAATTGAATTATCTAGATTCTTAACTAATTTAATCACCCGGGTTTGCTAACTCGGTTAATCATCATTAATTAGCAACAGGGCCTTACAATTGCATTGAATCATCTATAAGATTTTATAGATACATGTTGTAATTACTTGATAGTTTCATATTGGGCTTTGGCTCACCCCCTAGGGGGCTGTTGTTTTCTTTTTGTATGGACAATGGCAGGTATTACAGGTAATCAGGATCCCAAAGAGGGAATACTTGTTGAAGTCTTACTTGATGTTGTTTCTTTTGTCTTTTTCCTAGTCATATGATAGTTAAATTTTATCAGGGTGTGTCCTGGAATATATATTTATGTAAATGGGTTTACTTCAGTTCAGTCTTGAATATTTGTTAATATTTGGTGTTTACTTACCGCTGATGGTATTATGTAAATATTTTAAGTAGGAAATGTGTGCATGAGACTTATTGTGCATGCAATGGTATGATGTAATGCCTATGATGCATGCTATGGTATTATGTATTTACTTGCTGCACTAGGATATTATTACTGTGTTTTCATTTGTTTTTTGTATATCCCTCATGCGGGGAGGTCACGCCAAAATTTTTCGATCCAATTGTTGGCAGAATTTTTAAAAAATCTTTCGTTGTTTACACATAAATAATCATTGTGTGATAATTAAACACTTGACTAGGAATGGGTCCTGACAGTTGGTATCAGAGCATAAACTGGGAATGCTCTAGTCTTGAGTCTTGTGTACCCTTTGAATAGGCACGAATGAACCTGTGTGTATGTGTTTGAAACTTACTTGACCTATTTGCTCTTACATGAATTGGAGTAAAATAGTTGATGCCGATATGTGATTTATATTTGAGTACGTTGAGTCGGGTCGTATTGATATTGACCACGATATCGATACATATGTTTGATAAACTTAGTAGGGAAAGAGTTTACACTCAAACACCTACGAAACATGTTATTCTTGAATGAATACTGCATTAGATTGAATAAATGAAGAACATGCTTATCATATGAGACATTCAAAGTTGTGCAATTTTAATGAGTAATGAGATAAATGACTAATGAGAGTCCTCGGATGTGATTGAGATATCTCCAGGACATAGAGCCATTTAGATTTCGGCATTGAGATTCTGGAACAGCATGGGATGTGGCTATATTGGAATGAGATTGAGTATACAATTTGCTTAAGCAAAAAGATTGAACTGATGAAAATGTTGTATGAAATCCTAGTTAGATACTAGTTTTGATAACATGGAATATAGGTATAATATTGTTACCAAGAATGAATTGTATAGAAACATCATGAGATGTTGGGAAAATACAAATATATGAGATGTAGATCGAGAACTTTTGGGAAGTTTTATCCTTAGGATGAATTCCCATGTATCTCAAAATCGTGAAATGAATTTAAAAATTATATGACTATTTTGATGAATGATCAAATCTACAGAAGATTATTTTTATTAAGTAGTTTGATCTTAATTGATTAGTATGAGTAGATGGAATTTTAGGGCAGGTAGTCTAAGTCGAAATTCCTTCTGTGTTGCGGTACTTCATAATTTGACTGAGATGAAGTAATAAATTAGCAGTAATGAATTAGCTTGTAATTTATTTGAAATCCTAATTCTTAGAAAATGATTGAGCTTTTAAGATGTTAAGAGCATAGATGAAGCATAAATGCTGCGACTCATCAACATACACAATAAGATAATGTACTGACTGACGTACATCCGGACATTATCTGAACCAGATGCAAACCATTAATGAAATGATTATATACAAACTTTGTGTAAATGTACCATAAAATCTGTTTAAAACAAAGTTGAATTTTCTGAAAATTTAGAATTGGTACGAACCCAAACCTAGAAGTCACGCGGATGTAGTGTTGGACACGAAACTGTATGCAGAACTATTATGGATCTCGGGTTAACTGGAGTGATAAGTTTGGGTATATTACAGATTAGAATTTGCATGGACAACCCGGTTTAGACTCCGTGCATTTGTGGTAAAATTTTGAGAAAATTTTAAAACTGGTAGAACTTTCGAAGATACTTTCCAATGCGATTTAAGCTTATCGATATAGAGACAAGTATTGAATTTTGACAAATTGAATAATGATCATCTTATGTTAATCATTTAGCTGATTCAATATTTTTGGATGATTTTGTACGTCTATTAAAAGATCTGCATTTTGGATCGTACCCGGTGTAAATCCAAACCAAGATCTGCCTAAATTTATCGTGTGTACTCGACATATGACTATGTCATACGAGTATTCTAATTCCTGGTCGACGAAACAAATCTTTTAACAATTTCCAGTCGAATTGTAATTGATCCTATTACTAATATCTTGGTATTTCGAGATATTTCGAGATGAAAATAGATGTGTTGAATATCTGAAACAGATATCTTAGATTCCGTATATGAAATAATTTTGATCAATCCATCAAACCTGAATGTGGATTGCACAGGATGGTTATCTTTCTCATTGATAGTGAAGAATATGAAAAACTCACATCTCTTATGCGATTACCTCAAGCGAATCAGATATTCTCTGATCAGACGAGCGTAATTTTGGTTCTTGAGTAACCACCGAATATATTTTTGTCATTCTTTCTGACACCAAAGAATATAGGACGGATCTGAATGGATCTTTCAGTTTCCTATTAGGAAATGATTATATTTGCCAATCTATCCAAATGAAAATTTTGGTTGATCGAAGTGATACTCTTGAGCCACGTCATTTCTCGACGTAGCATTTCTGTTGATTCAACCAAGGTCGAAGTAGTGTTAAGCTGGTTAAGACCTACCAATGTTCATGAGGTCCGATGTTTTATGGTTTAGCGGGATTCCAAATGTTCGATTTATCGAAAGGTTTGTTTTTGAAAAATGGCTAAACCTATTACTCAACTGACACAGAAAAGTTGAAAATGTGTTTGGTCAGATGAGTATGAAATTTGTTTTCTTGAGACCCTGCATATAGTTTTGAACTAGTAACAAATGTTTTGTTTTAAAAATTTGACGTCATTATTTGTACGGGGGAAAATTTGTTTTTATTCGGACCACGAGAACTTAAAATATCTATTCTTTTAATCCGATCAAAATACGAGACAACGCAGGTTGATAACTATTTTGAAGGATCGCGGTGGTGAAGCTCAATATCATCCTAGACAAATGAATGTTGACGGCTGTCCTTAGTCGTAAAGTTCACGAGTCTGTTCTAGCTTATGTCCGTAGCACCAAGTGCATGCTGATATTTATACATTTGACTGAGCTTTTCATTCATACCAGAAATTTCATCATTGTCTCAGCATTTTAAATTGAGTCGGAATTTATTCTAAACCTCAGATAAGCATAATGAATTGATGTTCAAACTCAGAAACCTTAAGAACTCGTACCTTCAGAACATCCATCTTGCTTTCAGATATCTACTGATAGTTTTTACGACTTTTGATTAATAAGTTGTTCTTGATAATTCTGATCTAACCTCGGTAATTATTCGTGAGATTCTTGATGGTACAGACAGTATCTACCCTGAAGGTGAAAAATGTGTATGACTCTGAAACCTCCATTCCAGTATGAGATAAGACGATTACTGATGCATTGTCAAATGTTGGAGTTGTCAACAAGTTTAAACCAAATGAATGAAACTCGAAAGGTTTGCTTCATGGCTTTAAAAGTCCCCAATGAGATTGAGAACATATGCTATGGATTCTGTGAAACGTATTCCTCGATCGCCTAGAGACCGTGATGCTATTTTGAACATTATTGATCGACTTCCTAAGTCTGCACACTTTTCTTTCCTTTCGAGCGGACTTATCCTTATACGAACATGACTTTGTTGTTTATTGAGGATATGTTACGTACTGTGGCGAATGATTTTTAACTTTGGAGGGCATCGATCTTTGCCGTTAATCAAAGTTCCTTATTGATAACTACCAAACGAGCTTAGGTTCGACATCTTTTGAAACATTTTATGAGACACATTGAAAATCGCCTCTAACCTGGAAAGAAATCGGTGAAAAACTAGTTGACTGAACTTGATATACTACGAGAAATGAATGAAAAGATTTAGTTTTTTAGTTTGCGGATGATGGCTACCCATGATCGTCAGGAAAGTTATGCTTTAAACGAATACGACCCATAGAATTGTAGGTAGGAGATCGTGTACTTCTGAAAAATTCTCCGCTAGAGATACTAATCGTTTTGGCATGCGAAGAAAATTATCACCTTTTGTGTAGACTGTACCAGATCTAAAATTGAATTGGAAATCTTGCCTATAAATTGGCATTGTCATCAGCTTTATCGGTCACTCTCGATGTATTTTTTTCTTCATGTTTCTTTGTTGCAATTATATTAATTGAATCCATCACGATTTTCAGCTTGATGAATTTGGACTTGATCATTCGTGTTAACCATCTTGTTCGCATTGGATCGTAAGGATATATACATATATCATTGTGTTTAATATATCCTGTCTTGTATTCTGATCCTTATGCTATTTGCAGCATTGATCTGTATCTATGTCTGAGATTTCGAGGACGAAATCTGTTTAAGTGGGGGAGAACTGTAAGGCCCCGAGATTTGTTTACTGTTAATTAATTATATTTTGGGAATTTATCAATAATTAATTTGATGTGAAATTGACAATATAAATGTCAATTAACAGTTATATCGGAACATGACATATTTTTGAAAATATCGAATAAACTCTGTTAATATTGTTTTTTTAAAAAAAAAATAATAATAATATATTTTATGAAAATGAACAATTAAATTTTGTGTTATGGTAATTGATATAGATCCCAAGGTGTCGATTGTATATTTAGTGTATCAGTATACCGAGGGCACTACGATGTACACAGTTGAGCTAGGATGCTATTAATTTGGATGGAAGGCAATTTTCACACACAAAAACGTGTAAAAACACATACTCAAACCCGATCAATCTGCATCACATTTTCTCTCCCGCGCGACCTTCAACCTCCGCCTGTAAATCGCCTGCGCCTGCCGCCGTTCGTCGTCCACCCGGCAAGATCGACCTACCACCGTGTATCCAACTCAATGGTGCACCTTTGAACACAAATAATTCACGGTAATAGTTTCTGAAACCCGTCGATTTAGCCCTGAAATTTCGATTTTGAATTTTTAGGGTTCTTCAAATTTCAGTTTGATTTCTTCTTTCTAATCTTAAATTGTTTCAATTATGCATGTCTAATCCTTTCCCCTCACCATGAACGACGTTTCCCCACCGGTATCCGTCCTTATCTCCGCCGTGGCCCACCGGAAACCACCGTGAAGCGTTCGGCTACTGTTCACGAATTTGGGAAAAACATGAGTTTGAATTTTCAATCTTTTTATCGGTTGATTTTGAGGTTTTTGAAGTTATTTTAGACAGAATAATGTGGTTTGGCAAAATTGAGATTTAGTGTAGTGAAAGTCTTGCATTGCATGTTGGATTTTGGTTCGATTTTGTTGATGTATTGGCGGGTATAGGATTTGAGTTTCATGCATGCGGGGGATAAGGTTCTTAAATCCTGCTTTAATTTGATTAATCTTGTGTTGGAGGATTTTTACAGATTTTGCAAATTGTCTTGATGTTTGGATCGATTCTGTTGAAATTGGGGAAATGTCTAATTTTTGGCTTGTTTAAACCTTGAATTAGATACTTGGGTAGGTTTTCATTAGTACATCTTGTTTCCCCTTGTGGTATTGATTTAAATTGGCTACTTTGTTGGGGGGAATTGAGATTGTCGATCATGCATGTTGTCCAGGCAGTTGCAACTTGTAATTTTGTCACTTGTGGCCTTGCTAGTTTGTGTTTTAGCTTTGTAGATCACTTATTGGATTGTAGTGGAAATGGTTATGGATCCCTTCAATTGAGTTTTAGTTAATTGGATTTAAATGAGAGGAATCTGAAAATGTGTAAGCTATAGACTGGGGCAACTCTGACTTGTGCTATAAGTGCAAATTTGACTTGAAAGAGTTTGCCTGGAATGTTTGTTTAAGGTAATAAAAATGATGATATACTAACGGAAAATGTTTTAAAGGAATAAAACTGAATATGCTAAAATATTCCTCATTTTCTTATCTTATGAATTAAAGAAGAGTTTAGTAAATAGATGAATATAAATGATGCTATTGTATGGATTTTATAGATTAGAATATGACATTGGAGCTCCACGAGCTACAAGGACGATATTCATCCTTTAGCTTGTAAAGGATAAATATAAATGATGCTATTGTAACATACGACAGATATCTGTATTATTTGATACATGATTTGCTGAACTTACGTGACTTACGTGAAATTAATTGGCTATGTGATTTTAATTGAATTATGAGCATTCGTAGTTGATATATCGATGTATGGAAATAAATATTTTGTTAGCACACATCATTTTTTTTATAAACGTACATCGATATATGATATACACGTTGGACATATTGAGTTGCATCACATGAGATTACGATATTGCATGATGCATTGACGCGCATGTACATTGAGCACGTCATGTTGATCCTACCGATTCTTTCGTTGATACCCATATCTTTTCGTTGGTATCTGTGATGTGTGTCTGGGGATGATGGGCACGCCGATGGCTCAGCGGAGAGAGTGAGCTGAGAGATGCCGTAGCGACGAGTGTCGACATCGCCCAGACACGAGGGATGATGGACCGTCGATGACTCGACTCAGAGAGATGTCGTAGCGACGAGCGATTCGATGATCGCTATTATATTATACAGTATTTTCCAGTGTAGCGATTGCATACTGCAAGTGCATGGTGTCAAGTTTTAGTATATATTAAGAAAAAGTACGAGTGTTGAACCCACGAGGACTATGAAATAAGTACCAAATTCCACTAGTTTAACTATATTTAGCCTACGAAAAATGGTTGTGATTAATTAACTAAAGTAACTAATGACACGAAATTCAGCCCAACAAGTACTAAAGAAAATATAATCAGTTGAGATAATTATCATGACTTTCGGTTCACCAATGCAATCCCCCACAAAGTTTTCCTAATGCACTTGTTATACATTGGTCCGATTATAATGTGATATCCCCGAAATGATTATGTATTTTTGAACATTAATTTTGTTATGAAGATTATGGTATTAATTCTTTTAGTTGAATTAATAATATTGGGGAAATGCATTTCAGGGTGCATGTGATATATGTTGGGAATTTGGGTGTGTCATAATTATTTTGGGGTGGGTGTTAATGGTTTTGGTGAAGCATGTTTAATTGAAAATTGAAGTATTTTATTGTTTAAATACTAAAAATATCATGTGAGGATATTTTAATACATCGTGCTAAATACCGGGACCAAAACATAACACATCACACCACGCAACACCCAACCACCCCCCAACCCATACCTGCCACAGCTGGCCTTACCCCCCAATTGCCCTCATAATTCACTCACTCTCCACTAGGGGTGCTTATCGGACCGGGTCGATCCGGACCCGGTCCGAAACCAGACCGGTTAGTCCGGTCCGAAACCGGAACTGGACTAACCGGTCCCAAACCGGTCCGGAACCGGTTTGATACCGGACCGGATCGGTTCTACCGTTCCGGATCCGGTATCTTACCGGTTCCGGACCAAACGGATCCGGTTTCGGATTGAACCGGAACCGGAACCATTTAAAAAAAAAAAATTCTTTTCGATTAATCCTTTCATTTTTCCTTTTTTTTTTAAAAAAAAAGAAAAATTCCGGTTCCGGGTTGGAACCGGTCCAACCCGGAACCGGTGGAACCGGAACCGGAACCGGATCCGATCCGGTTCCTTACCGGATCGGACCGATTCCGCCCATAAGGGGCCCGGAACCGGCCGGTTCCGGTCCGGACCGGACCGGTTCGAACCGGTAACCACCCCTACTCTCCACCACTCAAATCCCTTCCCTTTCTTTCCCAAATATCGTCCAACACTCCAGCTTCAAGTAGGAGGAGGGATTTGATGATTTATTGACCAAGAAACTTGCCAAAAATCGGAGCAAAATAGGGTGAGGAACCATGTTCTGGTTTTGATTTAAAGTTGTTTAAGTTCATGTTTATAATTGGTGTGAAAATGGCATGCTAGCTTAGGTTTTGGTAAACCTCCGATCTAAGTACATTTATGGTGTTTTTATGAAGTTCCTAGCATGTTTACATGAGCATGTTATATGTGTTATGTGGTAGTTTTGTTGGCTTGAAAATAGGTACTCGAAAATCTGGGAAAAAAGAAATATGTTACCCTGTTTCCAGAAAGCTTGGGTGAGCATTGATGTTGTTGGGTGATTTTCAAGCATGTGGGTTTTAAGTTTGGGTGGAACTTCAATTTGAATACACTCACGGTAGTACCTAGTAGCTTTTAGCATGTTTGTTCAAGCATTTGGTGTGTCTTATATGCTATAATTGTTGGTGTGAAAATGAGTGTTCGGAAATCTGGAAAATATCGCGCACAGAGCATGTAGCGATCGATCGCTACAAACGCGGCGATCGATCGCCGAAGGACAGTAGCCAAAATCAAAGGCAGGCGATCGATCTCCATGGGCCAGTGAAGTCTGGCGATCGATCGCCTCGATGTAGCGATCGATCGCCAGGTGTGGAATAGTGAAAAAAATGATGTTTTTGTTGGATTTTTGATTTTGGTCTATAAATTGGCATCTAATATTGTGTTGTACACTAGTGTAGAGCCTTCACAGATAGCTACACAACGCAGGGGATAGAGTCCTGCAACACACCATATTTTGGAAAGGTACGTAAGCGACGTACGGGCACCCAACGGTAACATGTATTTTATGTCTGTTCATTTGACACATGATAGATGCAAAGTTGTGCATTATGAGTATGATACATGTTGTTATGCATTGTTGTTGCATATGTATGTTGTGGAATAAATGGTGTGTATTCCACGAGTCAGGATTATCCCAGTGATGATTTTAATGCTTACCGCTTATACCGCTAAAAATGTGGAGCGGGAGGGGGGAGGCTCGCTTGCACATGGAGGCGAGGTATGCCATACGAAGCGAGGAAGAGATACCGCTGGTATGAAGAAGCGAGGAAGAAGTACCGCTTGTTAAGAAAATTACGAAGCGAGGGGCATTAAAATACATTGATGATAAACTGACTAAGAAAGATTTAAGATTTAAGAAGTGAAGTTATGTCATGACATTTATTTAAAGAAGCCATAATTTCATATAATGATTTGATTATGAGTTATAGTACAGGGACAACCAATGAGCGTTTTAAATGCATTGAAAATACAGGAAGTATTTTATATCTATGATTATGCATTATGCTTTACATTCATATTATGTTGAGTATGAATTATGATGTGCTCATGTGTTGGGGGTTGTCTTTGTAGGTGCATTTAATACAGAGAACAAGGGTCGGGGTTGACACGTTGAGCTTTAAGGAGTGCTACAGGATTAGCAGAACAGAGTTTCATTTTGTAGAGTTTCTACAAAGAGTGTAGTAGAACTATAGTCTTACACGCTGTTACTAAGAAATGTAACTAATCCCTTTTGAAATTCTTTTGGTACTGTAATCTCTATAAGCTCAGGATATCAACACGACCAAACCCTCTGATGAATATGATTAGTTCTCTTAATTGCACCTTATATTGTTGATTAGATAACGGGGTCTCACATATAACAAGTCTAATACTAAGATGTAACAAGGCAATGATCATATGTCGATTCATGAAAACTTCTAGCCTTTGATTTTGGTAAATCTATTGTTATCACACATGTATTGGACTTTATCTTTCGATCTTAGTCTGAAATCAATGGTTTAGTTTACTATATCGTATCACAATCTCTATGGTCAATTCAATCACAATAAATAATCAATCAAGGATGAGTAATCCATTGAAAGCATGAACAACAATAAATTAAACTCAAAGAATTGTAAGAATCAATCAAAACTTAATTAAAATTATGGGTTCAAAACATGGGAGCCCATAAGTCTTGACAACAAAACTTAGCCTAGAAAAATATTCAAAATCAAATGCAAAATCATGTTTTCCAACATCAAAAGTATAAGGAAATCAAATAGAAACAAATTAAGTTCAGAAATACAGAAATAACGAGAGGCGTTGACTCCTTTCGTTGCTCCGTCTCTTCCATCTCTTCTGATGCCTTCTTCTTCAATGGTTTTGTGGTGTATGGATGATGGTGGGAGATGAAGATGGTGTGGAGGCTTTGTTGTAGGGTTAAATTATGAGCCAAAAGTCCCTATTTTCATCCAACATAATCCATATATAGTAGTGGAGAGTTTTGCAAAGTTTGGACACAAAATAAACAAGAAGGAAACAAAATCTCGAAAATTTCGGGTCTGGCGATCGATCACTGCGAATTACCGATCGATCGCTAGACTATTATGATTTTATTTTTCAAATTTCTCAAAGCGGCGATCAATCGGTAGGAATTGGAAATTGATCGCGAGAATCTTCTGGTCAGTGGCGATCGATTGGTAAAAACTTCCGATCGATCGCGAATTCTAAAATTTCACAATTTGTGATTTCATCCCTCCTTTTCCGTTTTTGCTCGGTTTGGTCCTTATTAATCATTTATAGCATATTTCCTCCACTTTCATGCATTTGGACCACGATTCCTGAAGTATACAAATATATACCAAAACGCGTAATATTTTTCACGAATCACTAAAGTATAAAAATCACACTTATCAGTTGACGCCCTGCTGGAGCTTAATATTGATTGATGATACCTTTCCTTGGACTACGATAGTTTGGTATCTTGAGATTCGACTCCTTGTACCTGACATGCATTGCATTACATTGCATTTGCATTGCATTGCATCATCTATCAGATTTTATAGATACATGTTGTAGTTACTTGATAGTTTCATATTGGGCTTTGGCTCACCCCCTAGGGGGCTTTTGTTTTCTTTGTTTGTTCGATCTTTTACTCTTAGGTTATGTTTGGTATCCATGATAAGTGTAGGATTACTTAGTTATCCGACGTACATCCAGTATTTGGTGCAATGTTTGTTTCCATAGTTAATCTATGGGCCCACTAAAATTCACTATTTTATGTGGTAAAATTAACCCACGATGGAGGTGGGATAAGTTATCTACTGGAGGTGAAATACCAAAAATCTCCCATGTAACTCGTCTTCTTCCCCGAGTCTTCCATACACTAAACGCCCACAATTTCAGTTATGAAAACACAACAAATTTCAATGTTTCATGTTCATCTTGGGAATATAGGGGAATAATTCTCTCATTGGGTTCTATATTTAGATTTTAAAAATAATGAAATGGCTAAAAATCCTTGAAATCGATGGATGCGAGAATTGAATAAAGAAATTGTTTAACCCATAACTAAATTATTTTGGTTACTCTTTTTCATATTAATTTCAAATATATACAATTAATTTCTCAAATGTTTTAATATATCTTTTTTCTCCAAATGTTTTAATAGATCTTGAATTTACTTCATATTATAAAATTGATAGTCATTATTAAATTGGTTCCAAGAACGTTGTGTATATTTTGACCAAACACGTGGGGTAGCTACTGAAGAAGATTCGAGAATTAGAATCGGGCCACACGCACTTGAACCAGGAGATGTCTAAGCTCATCACTTCATCTGCAGCTGAAATTATGGCTGCTGATTTTTGTAAATAACACAGAGTTCAATCGATTTCCCCCTAGGGAACCCCCTCGGTAAAAGGTGGGTGGCGAAGATGGGTGTCTAATAGCTGCAATAGGAAATTTAAAATTAATTTTAATTTATATTTATATTTCAATTTGAAAAAGAAAAGAATTAGGAAAAAAAAATTGTTGTAAGGGTATTTTGGTCAATACACTCAATTTCACAAAATTAATCCACTATTTTAAAATCATATCAAACACCATATAATTTATCACGCTAAATTATTTATCCTTATTTATCATCTACGTATCACTCTTATTACTCATCATGTACTTATCATATCCTCGTATCAAGCGCACCCTTAGGATTTATTGAAAGTTCTTATCAAAATATTGTGTCCAAATCCTGTAAATCCATACAAATTCATAGTGAAAATTTATAATAGACTAGATCCGTGGTTTTTCCTTCGATTTGGAGGTTTTCCACGTAAAAAATGTGGTGTCTTCCATTTATTTTCTGCAACACACATATTTTACCAAACACAGAAAATAACTGAGAACATCATTGGCGACATATGTGGGAAATATCGATTTAAGCGTTGAAGTAGAGAAGAGTTATATAGGAGAAGAAGAGAAATGGCAAGGATCCAAGGTAAAGGACATAGTTCTAGGGGGTATATCCACAACCCCCCATTCATACACATCTCTGTTACGTGAAGAGGGGGAAAATGATGTGGAATCAGAACAAAATGTTCCTCAAGATAATCCCAAGGCTTTTCCCACAATGGGAATGCCAATGCAACAGCTTACTGAGACTATTGCAAACACTGTGGGGGGGGGGGGGGGGGGGGGGGGGGGAGGTCATGAAGCAACTTATGACCCCACTTGCAAGGGAGAACAAATAAAGAAGAAGATCTAGCTTCTTCAGAAGAACAAAAACACGACACTAAAGGTTGATGACCTCTCCAGTCAGATAGGAGAGAAGAGTAACAAAACTCTCCACCATCAGATGGGGGATCTAAAAGATGAGTTGCAGCAGATGTGCAACAAGATGGAGGGGCGCATCTACTCTGTACGGAGGAACACGTTGTTTGCCTCTGAGGTTCTCGACGATCCCCTACCATCTAATTTCCGAACCTTAAATGTAGGAAATTATGATGGCAACGAAGATCCCAAGGAGTATTTATCACGATTTGAGAACGCTTCACTCCTTCACCAACTCACAGATGGGGTGAAGTGTAGGGTTTTTCTAACCACCCTAGCAGGAGCAGCTCAATCCTGGTTCAATCAATTGCCACCAGTGATCATAGATTCGTTCCCGAAGTTCAGTTCATTGTTCTTACATCAATTCGTGAACAGCGGGAGTTGCAAGAGAACAACTCTCAGTTTGCTCGGACTTAAACAATTGGAGAAAGATCCGCTGTGAGTTTTCCTGAAAAGGTTCAATCAAGCTTGCCTCGATGTTCCTCATGTCACGTCAGAGATACTCGCCAGTGCCTTTACTCAAGGGCTGCGAGAGGGAGATCTGCTCAAATCATTGGCCAAAAAACCTTCATCTGATTATGATGAGTTGCTAGGAAGCGCTTCTAAGTATGTCAACTTGGAAGAAGCTCAGAAAATGTAGCAAAATAAAGACATAAAGTATGGAGGTGTGTGTTGAACCAGAAAAATAAATATCCTGAACAACTAAAAAGGAGTTTAGAACAATACCTCACGATGAGGCCTCCAAGAGAGGTGGCCATGAATCAGTGAAGCCCGAAGAGGGGTTGAGGAGGACATTTTCGAGGAGGATATTTCTGGGGCCTAGGAGTGAACAGATAAGGGGAAGGCAAGAGCCAAATGATAGACCAATCTTTAATAATCCTCCCCCTCGGAATAATGCAAATCCAGGAGAGGGGTTCCCAGACCTGTACCACGGGCAGTCAGAGGAGAAAAATAGGAGGAAAATGATGTTCAGACAGTAGGCGAGCTGGCCCATGTTAACGTACCAAACTGAGGAATTATACATATGATTTCTAGAGGAATGTTGAGAAGAGATTCTAGCCGAGCAAGGAAGAGTTATTCTTGAAAATTGCAGGTCATGTCCATCACACCATAGAGTGCTCCAACAGGATCGTACATTGCTTTTGGGCCCGAGGATCTACAACAAGATGATGCGTTGGTTATCTCAGCCACAAGTATCCAACTATAACATGCTCTTCTTAAATATTTGGCCCAAATGAAGTTGGGAAGTATGCCCGTGCTAAGGGTAAATACTTCTTTGCGTGGATTTGCTGGAGAAGTTGTAAGTCCGGTAGGGCAAGTTTCATTGCCTGTCACGTTGGGAGAGGAACCGAGAACGGAGACAAAGATGATTAATTTTCTGGTGGTGGATGCCTCTTCTTCATACAACATAATTTTGGGTCGACCAGCCCTGAGTGCATTTTAAGCAGTGGCGTCACCTATCATTTGACGATGAAATTCCTTGTGGGTGAGGAGATCAGACAGATTCAAGGAAATCAAAGTTCCTTGAGGAAGTGTTATGTTCAGGAGCTAAAACATGAAAAATTGAAAAGGAAGGATGAAGAGAACCCAGGAGCACGTGGTAAAAGAAGGAGAGAGGAGGATGAGATGGCCGATGAGAGAATAACCCCAATTGAGGATTTTCTCACGATTGAATTGTGTCACCCGACTAAAACGATAGAAGTGGGCTCCCAGTTGGAACCAAAATTGAAGGAAAAAGTGATTGAATGTTTGAACAGAAATATAGACGTGTTCGCATGGAGTACCGCCGACTTGACTGGTGTACAGCTGGAGGTTGTCGAGCATCACCTCAATGTTGAGCCTGATGCTCAGTCCATTAAACAGAAGAGAAGACATTTTGGACACGAGAAAGATGTCATCATTGCTCAGCAGGTGGTTGAATTGATGAAAGATTGCCACATCAAGGAAATCAGTTTCCCAACATTGCTCTCAAATGTGGTTCTTCTGCCAAAATCATTAGACAAATGGCGGATGTGTATAGATTTCTAAGATGTGAACAAGGCTTGTCCTAAAGATTGCTTTCCTCTTCCGAGGATTGATCAATAGTAGACTCCACTACCGGACATGGATTACTTTGTCTGATGGATGCATATCAGGGATATCATCAGATTCCTTTGGCCCAAGAAGATCAACCTAAATTCACCTTCATCACGACATGGGGAACTTTTTGTTACGTGGTTATGTCCTTCGGACTGAAGAATGCAGGAGCCACTTATCAAAGATTGATGGATAAGATATTCAAGGATCAGATTAGACGGAATGTAGAAGTGTATGCAGAAGATTTCCTCATCAAAAGAGGGCATTGGATTTGGTCTGCGACATGGAGGAATTCTTTGGCACCTTGGGTAAATTTGGCATGAAATTAATCCTGCTAAATGCACATTTGGAATACACAGTGGAAAATTTCTAGGGTACATGGCTACTGAGAGGGGGTTGAAGCCAACCCCGAGAAGCGATTCAAGAGATTAATCCTCCTCGGACCCTGAACGAAGTGCAGAGATTAACAGGATGAATAGCTGATCTGAGTAGGTTCATATGTCGATCAGCTGACCAGAGCTTGCTTCTTCAAATCGCTAAGGCAAGGAGCTCAATTCGAGTGGAATGATCAATGCCAAAAGGCTTTTGAGAATTTGAAGAAGTATCTAGCTAAGTTGTCGTTGATGAACCTAAGCATAATGAGACTCTCCTCGTCTATTTATCTGTGGTCGAGTAGGTCATTCGCTCAGTCTTACTCAAAGAAAAAGCGGTGCAACAACTATCAGTGTATACATGAGCGGAGAATTACAAGGGCCGAACAAAGGTACCCCGAGGTTGAAAAGTTCGCTTTAGCTCTTATAACCACAACCAGGAGACTTCGGTCATACTTTTTATCCCATCCTATCATGGTGGTGGCAAGTATCCCATTGGGAAAATTATTGCCCAAAGCAGAAATCTCGAGAAGAATGGTAAAATGGGCTACTGAACTCAGTGAGTTTGATCTTACATACCAAACCTGAACTTGCATCAAAGCTCAAACATTATCAGATTTTCTGGTGGAAATGGCCCATATTCCCGAGGAATGGAATTTAATATTTATGTGGAGGGGTCCGCTACTCAGATCGGAAGTGCCGCATGCGTGGTTCTTATTAGTTCCGAAGGGGAAGATATAAAAGTATCCATTCAGTTTGGATTTCATTCCTTGTAAAATGAAGCTGAATTCGAGGCTTGGATCTTGGGGCTCTTAATATCACTCGAAATAGGGGTTCAGAAGGTAGCAGTGATTGTGGAATCCATGCTCGTGGTACAACAAGTGAATGGTGTGTATAAGCTTAAGGAAGAAAAGCCGAGGAAGTACGTTGAAAAGGCTCAGACGCTGATGAGTACGTTTCAAGAAGTAAAATTGGCACAAGTTCCTCGAGAGGAGAATAGCCTAGCCGACGAATTGGCTAAACTGGCTAGTTCGATTCATGAGTGGAAAAACAGGAATATGCTGGTGCAAGAGCTCTTAATCTCCCATTATCTGTCAATAGCATAATGAATCATGAGTCATGCATTGTGGGAGATTTGAAAGAACATATCATTACTTCTTTAAAAACAACGGCATCCCCTCTTATCCGAGAGAGGCAGCTCAGGTGAAAAGATGGGGAATCAGTTCGTGTTGGTTGAGGGGAAAATGTTCAAGAAGGGTCTATGCCGCCTATATGTAAATAAGCGAGGGGCATTAAAATACATTGTGATGGACAGACTAGGGATTGATGATCAGTATTTGGTATTGATGAGCTGGTATATGTCATGACATGTTTAGACCATTAAAAATAATCTATTGATTATACTCATGAGTTATGGTACAGGGACAACTAAACGGGAAGCGTTTGAAATACATGGGAAAACAGGAAGTGTTTTATTATGATTATGCATTTACGCTTTATCTTCATATTGTGTTGAATATGAATGATTATTATTGCTCATGTTTGGGGGTTGTCCTTGTAGGTACACGTTTGGCATGATAGGAGGGCTAGACGGGTTGAGACAGTGAGCTTGAAGAGCATCTTTGGTAGATGAAGGACAGGATTATTTTGCCTAGTGTCTACTCTAGGAGTAGTGTAAAACTAGTTGATAGCATTCATTTGATGGGGAATGTAATTAATCCATTTTTGGTAGTCCTTATTTTTTGGCATTTATTGCTTAAGCTCATAAACTCAACACGTTATTTCTCACTCTGATCATTTATATTAGCTCTATTATGCCTTGATTCCGCACTTAAGGATTAGGGTCCTTACATGATGATTTTAATGCTTGCCGCTATTTGTTTTGGTTCCGCTAAATGTGAAGCGAGGGGTGGGAGCGCCGCATGTCACATTTGAGCGTGGTTATCATATAGGGCGAGGAAAGGGTATTTGCCGCTCAATGAGAGGCGAGGGGTGGGAGTCCCGCATGTCCATTGAAGCGAGGTTATCCTATGCCGCCTATATGTAAATAAGCGAGGGGCATTAAAATACATTGTGATGGACAGACTAGGGATTGGTGATCAGTATTTGGTATTGATGAGCTGGTATATGTCATGACATGTTTAGACCATTAAAAATAATCTATTGATTATACTCATGAGTTATGGTACAGGGACAACTAAACGGGAAGCGTTTGAAATGCATGGGAAAACAGGAAGTGTTTTATTATGATAAAGCGTAAATGCATAATCATAATAAAACACTTCCTGTTTTCCCATGCATTTCAAAATTGCTCATGTTTGGGGGTTGTCCTTGTAGGTACACGTTTGGCATGATAGGAGGGCTAGACGGGTTGAGTTTATGAGCTTAAGCATTACATGCCAAAAAATAAGGACTACCAAAAATTGATTAATTACATTCCCCATCAAATGAATGCTATCAACTAGTTTTACACTACTCCTAGAGTAGACACTAGGCAAAATAATCCTGTCCTTCATCTACCAAAGATGCTCTTCAAGCTCACTGTCTCAACCCGTCTAGCCCTCCTATCATGCCAAACGTGTACCTACAAGGACAACCCCCAAACATGAGCAATAATAATCATTCATATTCAACACAATATGAAGATAAACCCTTTTTTACACTGCGCTTCTAACCAAGAAGGATAATACCTATTGAAAGAAATTCATGAAGGTTGTTGTGGGAACCACCTTGGTGCAAACATGCTTTATCAAAAGGCAAAGCGAAATGGATATTATTGGCCTACCATGAAGACAGATGTCGAGGGCATCGTCAGAAGCATGCCAATTTATCTCATGTACCAGCAGAATTCCTCAATAGCAGCATCATTTATTGTCCCTTAGACCAATGGAAAATGGATATTGTGGGACCCTTTCCCCCAGCAACTGGACAAAGGAAATTTCTTTTACTCGTGGTTGAATACTTCACCAAGTGGGTAGAAGTCGAGCCCCTTGCCAAGATCACCGAGGATGAAGTGATTAAGTTCCTGTGGAAGAACGTAGTGTGTCGGTTGGAATACCGAAAAAAATGGTCTCAGATAATTGGACAATTTCAGGGGAAGAGAGTTCAGGATTGGTGCAAGGACTTGAAAATTACACAAGTACGGTAGCTTATCCTCAATCCAATGGACAAGTAAAGTTGACAAATTGGATCCTATTACACGGGATTAAAACCAAATTGGAAGGAGCAAGAGAAGCATGGGTGGATGAATTACCTGGTTTACAATGGGCATACCAAACTACGCCACGAATATCTACAGGAGAAACTCCATATAGCCTGGTGTATGGTTCTGAGGCCCTAATTCCCACCGAGATCAATGTAGAATCTCTTTGGGTACAATATTATGATCCCGAAAGGAACGAGTAGGCAAGAAAGTTAGAACTGGATGAGGTAGACCTATTGAGAGAAAGAGCAGCTGCATGCACTGAGATGTACAAGATAAGGATCACCAACGCTTAAAACCGAAGGGTTCGCCCAAGGGCTTTTCAGGTCGGGGATCTGGTATTGCGAAAAACCAACCCGTCTGGGGATGTAAAGAAATTAGAGCCAAAATGGGAAGGCCCCTACAAAGTGAAGGCGGTGATCGGACGAGGGTCATATAGACTGGAAGATCAACTGGGCCGAGAGTTGGCAAGGTCATGGAATGTTCACAACCTTAAGAAGTACTTTATATAATGATTTGATTGTTGTTTTTACGTTTGTTAACGTACTTTGGATGTCAATAAGATAAATTTGCTTTTGTATAAACTTGTTCAGAGTTTTATTAGTTTATTCATGGGATCGGGATTTTTGGTCCATGTTTAAACCTAAAATTTTCTAAGTTATCGTGCTCGGGATTTTCGAGATTGTTCGGAATTGTAATAATTTATTCATAGGACTGTCCATGTTTAACCTAAAATTACCCAAGTCATCGTGCTCAGGATGTTCGAGCGTGGGGGATCGGGATGTTTGATTCATGTTTAAACCTAAAATTTGCCTAAGTGGTTGTGCTCGGGATGTTCGAGCTTATTTGGAATTTTATTAGTTTATTCATGGGATCGGAATGTTAGGTCCATGTTTAAACCTAAAATTTTCTAAGTGGTCGTGCTCGGTATGTTCTAGCTTGTTCGAAATTTATTAGTTTATTCATGGGATTGAGATGTTTGGTCCATGTTTAAATATAAAATTACCTAAGTTATCGTGCTCGGGATTTTCGAGCTTGTTTTCATTAGTTTATTCAAGGGATCGGGATGTTTGGTCCATGTTTAAACCTAAAATTTGCCTAAGTGCTCGTGCTTGGGATGTTCAAGTTTGTTCGGAATTTTATTAGTTTATTCATGGGATCGGGATGTTTGTCCATGTTTAAACCTAAAATTGCCTAAGTGGTCGTGCTCGGGATGTTCAAGCTTGTTCTGAATTTTATTAGTTTATTCATGTGATTGGGTTGTTTGGTCCATGCTTAAACCTAAAATTACCTACGTTATCGTGCTCGGGATGTTCGAGCTTGTTCGGAGTTTTATTAGTTTATTCATGTGATCGGGATGTTTGGTACATGTTTAAACCTAAAATTGACTAAGTGGTCGTGCTCGGGATGTTCAAGGTTGTTCAGAGTTTTATTAGTTTATTCATGAGATTGGATGTTTGGTCCATGTTTAAACCTAAAATTGTCTAAGTGGTTATGCTCGGGATGTTCGATCTTGTTCGTTATTTTGTTAATTTATCCAGGTAAGAAGTGATAGAAAAATACTTTCATTCATTGAGGAAAAGGGTTACAGGATCAAGTATGAAATCGGAAATACTGCCCTACCCTATCATTTGAACAGCTCGTTAGGAAGATCGGTCATGGTTGCTTCTTTGTCCAAAAAGTCCGAAGAGGTGCTCTCAGGTGGATAACCATTCGCCTCAAATTTGCGAGCATATATTTCAAACCCATGTTCGAAGAATTTGGAGGTGCGGTCAGACACCGTGTTGCCATACTCCTTGGACTTCAGAAAGTCGGCTTTCCTCTCCAGCCAGATTTTCTCTACCCGAGCTTCAAAATAAGCTTTTTTTAGCATATTTTCTCCAGTACATTGGACTTTCTTCGCACTTCCTCAAGAGCCTTTTGGACAACTTCCTGATCTTGTTTTGTCAGATTTGTGCTGCTCCTGGAGAAGGGCCATGGTCTTCTGCAAGTCCTCACACATCTGTTGGAACTGCTCCCTCTCCTTGTGCCGAGCAGCGTTATCCACCCAAGTGGAGTGGTCAGTTAAGGAGCTCGCCCGCCATCATGTGGGCCTGTGCAAAAATACAGAGGGGTAAGGAGCATGAACATACTTAGAAAATTCTGGGAAAAGAATCCAACTTGCCTTCAACAGAGAAGTAGAGAAATCATTCACCAAATTGCTGAAAGCTAACTCCCCGATAAGATTTCTGTTTGGACTGTTGGTGAGAAGGAAAGATGAATTGGGAGGTTCTGGGGTCAAGATTTTTCATGAAAGGGACATGAGGGGGAAGTCTCAGTGGGGAATATGTTTTTGGGGGGCCGAGCGAAGGTTGCTTGGGGCAAAGGAAGGTGCCGGTTGGGATAAATCTAGGGGTTTGGGGGGGAGTTGCGGGTATGGTCTTTTTAGCAGGAGGGGGTTCTGGAGGAAAAACCATGGCCCTCGGGTGCCGCCCTTTTACGAGGACGAGTAACCAAGGGTTTCTCCTCAGGTTGATCGGTAATGTCTATGATCGGGGAAGTTGGGAGGATCACCTGAAGAAGCTCCACAACAGAGGGTGTTGTATCCTTTGAACCCGATGCCTGCCACAAAGCTTGGTTCTTCGAGGTCTTACCCTTCAAGTTGGCAAGCATCCTGGATCTGTTCATTTTCTCATCTGCATAAAAGGGACATCAAAGTTAGTCCAAGCAATAATCACTATTCACGATAAGGGGAAGATGCTCTAGTCACTCACCAAGGGGCATGCGTAACGATGCACCCTTTGGGCTCAGCAAGAACATGTACAACAGTTCGTCATCAATATGCTCTGCCAGATCATAACGTTGGTCGTCTAGTTTCCGACGAACGGACAGATACGGTTCTTTTTCGAGGAGACCCTTGATGGATTTAGCCCTTGAGAGACTTTCCCTCCACACCATTGAAGAATCCCAAAGCTGAGATGGACGAGTAAAAAAGTAAAGTTTCTTCCACTCCTTTATTGAAGAGGGGTAGTTCTTGAGGAAACCGACCCCTGTTCTTGAAGGGAAATAAAAAAGACCCGCTTCCTTCTCATTTAGTTGGAAGAAACAGTTAGTTCAAGAGTAAGGGTAAATCCTAGAAATAAAGAACGATAAAAAAACTAGCCAACAACCTATAATTGTTGGAGAACAGTTGGCTGAGCGAAACAGCAAAATAATTTGCAACAGCGAGAAAGAAAGCAGGAATAGGAAAGTGCAAGCCCCCTCGAATTTGGCCTAGATAAAAAGGGATATAACCCTGGGGGGTAAATGGGAGCGTGACCCTGAAGAGGAAGCAACAATGGAGGTACTCTCAGGAATCTCCCATTTAGCTCGGATGCGGGAGAGGTGTTGACTAGTACGAATCCTCGACTCAAATATTTCGTACCTATGGACCATGGCCTCAACCAAGCTCTGTTCGATACCGTTTTGTTCGTTCTCCCTTTAAATAGCCAAAGAACAGGAAGAACTCAATGTTTCCTCACTATCCGAAGAAGTAGGTACATGAGGAAGGTTGGAAGACCTTTCCCCCATAAAGGACTCGTACTCAATGACTGCTCTCAAGAAGGAATCATCCGGTGAGGAAGGCATACTTGTTGATTGAATATTCTAGAGTTCTGAAAAGAATATGTTTGCTAGACTGACATTAAATCGGAAACAGAATGAAGCAAGTGAGAAAAATGAAGGGGTGATGGCATATTTATTGGGGGGCCAGCTAAATCATCGTTTGATCAACGTCGTACAAATTAAATCGAATGAACGGTCACATATGAGCCTTGAGAAACCATACGTCACGCGGCATTGAAAACATTGGGCGGGAGAAAAGAGTGGGGAAAAACCCCCGAGCAGGTCAGAATGTGGATTTACCTCGAGATTATAAACCGAGACTTCAATACTCTCGTATCACTTTACTTTAGGGTGGTGAGGTGATGTATATGATGAATCAGTTCCTTCGGTAATTCCAAAAGAGCACCGAACAAGAAGATCCCCTAGGAGCGTCAATGCCTGCTCGGCATATTGGTCAAAGTGTAGCGAGAAACTCGTGAATAACTGACAAATTACCCGGTGCGGATGAACATGCGATAATGGGGGCCGATTTCTCTGACACGTCTTGAACCAATAACACCACGATCAGAGGATATTGTGGTCCTCATTTACGCACATTAACTGACGGGATCACCACTATAAATGCATCATGTTGGTCCCAATTTAGAGGTTAAACTTTCTGGGAAGAAAAGACTCTGAAGATAGCATATTATATTTGTCTGTTCGGTCTTTTACTCTTGAAAGTTCTTATCAAAATATTGTGTCCAAGTCCTGTAATCCATACAAATTCATAGTGAAAACTTACAATATACTAGGTCCCGTGGTTTTTCCTTCGATTTGGAGGTTTTCCACGTAAAAATTGTGGTGTCTTTCATTTATTTTCTGCAACACACATATTCTTCCGAACACAGAAAATAACGAAGAACATGAATTGTGTTATTAGTCTGTTAGGTATAATAATCATTTATAAATCATCGATTAAATATAGTTAAGCTATTCGAATTTGATACTTGTTTTCTAGTCCCTGTGGATATGACATCCCTACTTGTTTTCTCTATCCTAAAACTTGACGTCATCCCCTTGCGGTATAATCGCGCCACAAAGGAATTTTCTATTTAAATAAAATCACGATCAAGTTTTTGGCTCCGTTGCCAGGGACTAGGTTAAGTAATATCATACAGACTGTTGACTGTAATTTAGCCACTCTTGTTTTTATTTTTGATTTTACTATTTCACTACTACTTTTCTTTGAGGTTTTTGTTTCTTGGTGCATGCTAAGAAGTAACAAGCCTATACTTGAGTCTTTTGATCTGGAAATTGAGAGAACTTTTCTTAGAAGACTATGAGAAGCTCGATCAATGGTGGACAACAATCAAGGACGAGACGGAGAGGATGAAAGATAGATAGAAGATGTAGGTACCATAAGATCGCTCATGGACTACACTCAGCCTTCGTTCCATGGATCATTATCTAGCATCACTAGACTGAGCATACATGTGAATAATTTTTAAATTAATCCCACCATCATACAAATGATCCAACATTTAGTCCAATTTGGAGGATCGGCTACTGATGATCTGAATGCCCACATCTCCAACTTATTGGAGATTTGTGATACGGTCAAACAGGTTACGACTCTTTCCTTTCTCATTAAAGGATAAAGCTAAGTATTGGTTACATTCACTGTCTACAAGATCTATTACTACTTGGAATGATATGGTGCAAGTTCATGTCAAAGTACTTCCTACCATCTAAGACTACCATCTAAGACTGCTAAGATGTGAAATGATACTATCACATTAGCGCAACATGATCCTGAATACAGAAATGTCCACATCATGGCCCCCATTTGGCTTTAGGTATAGACATTCTATAATGATTTATTTTCTGCTAATCAAACTATGGTTGATGCAACATCATGAGGTACCACCACTGAGAAAGAACTCATAACAGTAGTACTTGCTTTTGGCAAATTTCACTCCTATCTTTGTCTATCTATTTTAAACATTGATCACAATGCACTAAAATATCTCCTTGCTAAAAAATGCGCAAAACCACGTTTGATTCGATGGATTCTTTTATTGCAAGAGTTTGGCTTAGAAATCAAAGATAAAAAGGGTGTAGAGAACATAGTGAAGGATCATTTGTCTAGGATCACTAATAAGAATGATGATCATGAAATTGAAGTAGATGAGATAAGTGAAAAATTTCCTGATGAACAACTATTTCAAGTTCAGACACTACCTTGGTATGTTGAACTTGCTAATTATATGGTGAGCAGTGTCCTCCCACAATTGACCATTTATCAAAAGAAAAAAATTTGTTTGACGTTAAGCACTACATGTGGGAGGATCCATTCGAAATTTGTTAGCCAAGAAGCAACTGATTACTATCAAATCTACAGTCGAAAACCACTTACTAAAGAACGGGGCATGGACATGAACACTTTAGAATGTCCAGTGATCAAGAAGCGAGGAGAAGATGGTGGTTTATATTCATTCAACAACCGGAAGATGCAGTGTTCGATATTGTATGGAAATTCTATTCAAACATGAGGACTCACAGCTGTAATGATGATAGCTCTATTTATGCCCGGGGAAAAAAGGTTCAATTCCATTCGAACTTCATCAATAGAAACTATCGGATGTCTGTAATAAGGGATGATGAATACACAACCTACATGAGAGACCATGTCAACTACGATGAGATACTTTCCTATATCAACATTGAAGGGAGAGAATGGAAACTAACCAACCAAGACAATCCACGGCTAGTCCTAAAATCTTAGATGAAAGAGGAGGCACGGGCCAGGTTTTCCTTTATAGTTTCACGGGTCATGCCATCGACCCACACTTCAGAGATCACAAAGGAACAAGCTGCTTTGGTATATGCCATCCTCAATGGTAGATCTCTAGACCTAGGACAAATAATGATGGACAACATCCGAAGTTTTGCAAGGGGTCCTCCCACTTTTGGCCTACCATTTCCCTCTATCATCATTGGAATGTGCAAAATGTGGGGAGTTGTCTAGGACGCCGCTGAAGAGGTATTGCCACCCAAAGGCCCAATATAGTTTACGGTACACCAGCACCTAATGGCCGAAGAAGAGAACAACCCCGACCCTCAAGCAGCCATTCCACTGAACCATCTTCATATGGGCTGCAGTGCCTACCCCTGTGACAATGGACTTACTTCACCACGAGTTTCAAGCCATGAGTCTACGATAGATGGAATTCACGAATTATCATGGCATGAAGCAATGCCATGACATAGGGATTCCTTTCTATTTTTTTCCACTATTGCCGACCTTTACACCATACCAGCCATTTCCACAAGTACCCCCATCGAAGCACGAGGAAGAGGACGACGATCACTGAAGATCATCGTCTGGGTAGGCGTTTTTCTCTTGCACTTATTGTTTACTGTACATTGAGGGCAATACACATACTAAGTTTGGAGGAGTTTACTAGTTGTTGTTGTTTCTAATGGACTATCTCTTGTTTGATTGATCTTGCTAGTTATATTTGATCACTTGAGTTGTTCATGAGCACCCAAAACAAAAAATATGGGAATTGTGTTCAACCTTGAGAAATATTTGAATTAGAATTGCAACTGTATTACATGATGAAACTAATATCCATCTCAACTTGAATCCTGAAATTTTTTGACACGTTTATATATATCCTTAGTTGTGTGTGTACTTCAAAATTGAGGAATATTTTGAGCACATTGAATCATGATTTTGTGGATTACATGTTGGATAGTGATTTTTTTTGTGAAATATGATTTTTCTTGAGCATCTTAGAGTACTCTAGAACATAGTTGATATCACTGTGAGGTGAAATTTTATAATTATGAACTTGACTTGGATATGATTTAGGCGATTTTTCTATATTTATCCCTAGTGTCCACCTTTGAGCTTAATTAAAAAAGAATGGAAAATAACCACCATTCAACTTTTGTTGATAAACTCATTATACCTACCCTTTTATGAGCCTAAAAAGAATTTGTATCATTACCTTAAGGGAGTATAATGACTTTAATGCACGTACTATGTTTTGAGCTATTAAGTTATTCACATACTATGTTTTGAGATATTACAAGAAAAAATATCAATGCCTAATGAAAAAGGAAAAAGAAAGGTTGTAGGACCCCGCTTATTGTAAATCAGAATTAACAATATAATGACGATATGACTCTAAAATGGTGATGTGGATTCTATAAAATTTTTGAACGAGTCTCCCCGTAAATTGGACTATAAAAAAAAACACCATTAGAAATATTCTCAAATAACATCACCAATAACCAATACTAATCCAACAATAAAATCCGTCAAAAGATGAAAAGTCTAGTTAATACTCATGCCTCAAAGAATAGACAACTTTACAATCCAAATAAATTGATACAATCCCCAAAATAATAACAACAATATCTAAAAATATTTCCAACTACGTCGTCTAGCTCAAATGAATTATATTACCCTTCTATACGTTTTGACTCTCCCTCCGCATGCTCCCAAAAAGCTAGACTTGTCACCTGTTTCACAATACATAAGTATAAGATCCACAATAACAATTATTAGATAATTGCATTACCATTGTAATCCATTACATTCACCATTCATCGTTCATGTCATCTACAATTCACATTTCTTAGATCATAAGAATGTACTACTATCAATTAACGAGATACTCTCTGAGTATTTCAATATAGTATGAGATCTCTCTAAACCAATCCTGTTCTCAAAATCCACACTTATCAATCCCATAATAATCACAATATTAGATCGTTATATGATCCACATATCGCATTATCACATCGCACGCTCCAGCGCCGACCCACATATCATATTAACACATCGCACGCTCTTCAGCGACCCCATATATCATATTAACACATCGCACGCTCCAGCACCGACCCATATATCATATTAACACATCGCACGCTCCAGCGGCGACCCATATATCATTAACACATTGCACGCTCCAGTGGCGACCCATATATCATATTAACACATCGCACGCTCCAGCGGCGACCCATATATCATATCAACACATCGCACGCTCCAACGACGACCCATTAATATAACAATACATTTCCCATTCCCATGGTGACCCAATTATCCTAATAATTCGTTGTTCGTACCCACGGTGACCCACTACAATAATCACACCTTGCTCGCTCTCAAGCGGCGAACTTATCAATTATTAACAGCATTCAATTTATCCACAAATGCACAACATGCATTTATATAAGCTCGTACGTCACTATGTACCTTATCACTTGAATTTCTAGTTGAGCTATCCTCCACTTTGTCCTGGATCTCATGTGGCTCTGAGAAAATCCAATAACCCAATACAATGGTCAATAGCTCAACAAAATGGCACCAATACATGCTATGAAATAGAAAATCGTGTATATTCAGCATTATACACCTTAACACATGTTAGAACACTTATGTACTCAATAGTGCACATTTTAACAACGCAGCCCTCATCTATGCACACAGTCTCGTACACACGCTCATGCAATACATTTTGTTGTTAAGTTCCTCATTGTCATGGTTTAAACCCAAATCTAGTACTCCACAAGGTTTAGAATCACACATGAGCATATTTTACTACACAGTTAGCGAGGTTCTTAACCAACTCTTTAACACCATTAAAGTACTCGTTAACATGTATCTATCTCCTCTAATCACAAGATAATACATACTCAAATATGTAAACATCTTCAACCATAGCCCAATGCCCACCAAAACACTACAATGTTACAAGTCATACACGTAGCTTTTCACCACACAACTAGCAAGATTTTTGACCAACACTTAACTACATTTAAGCATATTATCGAACACCTTAAAAGCATGATTCTCAAGCCCAAAACAGCCCATAATTTCGCCCATGGCATCAGGAAAAATCGCCCCAAAAATCGAACCAACATGACAGATTTTAAAAGACAATTAGCAAAAATCAAGCCTCCAATTCAACAAGAAAAATCAACACAAAACATGCAAGGATTCTCCCCCAACACAGCCTCAAATTTCGAGCCTTTATGCCTTAAAAATTCGAACACAAAACATGCAAAAATATCAACCAAAAACTCAAAAATAAGGGAGGTAATTGATCTAGGGTGATGAGAAACCACATACCAATGGATTTGGACAAGGAAGAATCGAGTTCCATTGAAGAAATCGGGCCTTGCTGCCATGAAGAATGGGGGCAGTCGGGAATGGTGCTTTTGGAAAAGGGTTAACCGGTTTTAGTGTGTGTAAAATGGTGTAATATGTGGAAATTTAGACTTCCCCCTTTTTAATTAAAGCCACACTTTTTACTTTCTTTCCCAACCAGTAAAGATAATATTTAATTGTAAATCATTTTGGGCATCACAAAGGCATAGTGAAATAATAGCATAGTTATATGATGATGAACCATGTGGAGGTCCTACATTGACCATGTTTCTTAAAATCTAACAAAGCCCAAGATCATCAAGAGAGTTAAAACTTGTGCTAAAATTGAATTTACATATTATGCTCTCATCTTTGTCTATCGTTACCTTTTCTTTGAAACCGACACCAAAGGCCTAACAGTATAAGTTTAAAAGACCTTTTTGATCCAAGTGTAGGATTAATTACATTAGTAGAGAAGTACTTGAAAAGTAGGCCTATGAAGTGCTTGATAGTAATCTTAACTTTGAGTTTATTAGCATTATTTGATCTTGAAAACATGTTTGAAGCTTAAGACAGACAATAGCACACACACACGTTTCGATTTTGCGATGTATTGCTTGGCTTAGGAGGAAACACTTCTTGTTAATTTTTGGATTGACCTTGTGGTGTTTTAATGTGATTTCTGAGCTTTACATTTGAGTTGCTAAGTTAATTCTGCTGAAGTATTAAGGGTGAACTCTTGCTCGAGGACGATCAAGCGATAAGTTTGGGGGAGTTGATAAGTGTCGTTTTAACACTTATTTTGCTGTGATTTTCTACTGATTTTCGTGTTGATTCCTGGATGATTTTACGCTTTTTGGTATGTATTTGTAGATTTCAGGAGTCTAGGTAGAAGTGCATGGAAGTGGAGGATTTGAGCTAATTAAAGATGAAAAGGCTCAAACCGAGCAATCATGTTGAAAGAATGACAAAATCTCGGGACTTAAGAAATTACAACACGAGAATCAATCTTCATGAAGTGGGCCATCGATTGTTGTGTGAGTATGAGTTGGTGATCGATCGAGAGATATACAACAATCGATCGCCTTCTGACGACATTTGTGCAACAATAATTTAATTCTCGTACGCTCGATCTCCGAAAATGTGATTTTATAAACGCTGATTTTCAATGCTCGACCGGTCGGTGAATTGTTGGCGAGCTCAAGTATTCAATGTCATGTTGTTGCTCATCGAAAAGGGGAACCCCATCCAAAGCTCAGTGGTAGCATGAATGCGGTGATAACATTTTCTCTTATAGGGGTCTATTTTCTCTGACTTGACTCAGCTTGACCTACTTGACTGAAAGATTAGAGTATCACTTATACGGCGAGAGTCGTTGGTTCAAATCCAATAGTAAGTAACACTGACTGACCCCAGCTTTTGCCAGCATGACTGTAATACCCCCGAAATGTTATATGATTATGTGCTATGATGATGATTTATGATATGTTTAAGGGTTGTGGTGTATTTAAATTGGGGGATTATATTTATGATATGATGATATGATTTAGGGGGCATGTTGGGTGTTTTAAAGGATGTATCAATTAAATGAAGTTATAAAATATCGAGTGAGGATATTTTAATACATCATATTAAATACCGGGACACAATTAAACACCACATGACCACCACCCTCCCCCAAATGCACCCTACACCCCCCACTTGGCAGCCCATACTTCCTTCTCCTTCCCTCACTCCACCTCCAATCAACTCTCCTCCACCTCATCTCTCTCTTTCTCTCCCAAAATCGTGCCTGTAAGCTGCAGAGGAAGGAAAGAAAAGCTTGGTTTGTAGAGTGTTAAAAACCATGCAAAAAGAGGAGCAAAAGTAGAGGGGTAAATCATACTCTGTTTTTCGAAGTTTTGGTTAAGTTTGGGTTTGGTGGGATGAATTTAACGCATGCTAAGTAAAGGTTCGGGTGAAACCTTAGTATGGGTGCTTACATGGAAGTATTATGTAACTACTAGCATGTTTGCTCGAGCATATTACATGTTTTATGTGGTAGATTTCTAGTTATGAAAGTATATGCTCGAAAATCTGGGCAAAGAGATGCATGCTCTGTTTTCTGTAAAAGTTGGATGAGTTGAAGATTTTGATGATGTTATGATGCATGTTAGCTTAGGTTTTGTTAAACCTTTGATTTAAGTAACTACATGAAAGTTTTATGAAGTTCCTAGCATGTTTGTTTGAGCATGTATGATGTGTTATGAAGTAGTTTTGATGCCATGAAATGAGGTGCTCAAAAATCTGGGGAAGTCCCGATTTTTCAGAGCGCTCGATCGATCGAGATTTTGGTAACGATCGATCGAGCGAGGCAGAAGCTTTTAAGCATGGTTTGAAATTCAGGCGTCGATCGATCGAAGGATTTTCCGATCGATCGGTGAAACGTTTCGATCGATAATTCCTTCCGATCGATCGATCGAGGCAGAGTGTTTGGGCACTGTTTATGCATGTTTCCTCGATCGATCGAGACCTCGGGGCCGATCGATCGAGAGAGGCAGAATGTTGAAAATTAAGATGATGATTTATTTTGTTAAGTTTATGGTATGAGATGATATTGAGGCATCTAATATGGTATTATGTAGTCTTGTAGAACCATCCCAGGTACCACCACAGTCAAGGAGATAAAGTCTGTTGACTCCTCCTTTTGGAAAGGTACGTAAGAGGCGTACGGGCATCGGACGGTAAAACACATCTTTACACTCCGACTATGTTTTTATCGCATGAGTATTCATGATGAAATGATGATGTTTATAAGATGTTTATATATTCATACGATGTTATTATGTGGTAAGATGCCACGGGGTAAGATGCCCATATGGTAAGAGGCCATACGATGTTATTATGTGGTAAGATGCCACGGGGTAAGATGCCCATATGGTAAGAGGCCATACGATGTTATCATGTGGTAAGATGCCACGGGGTAAGATGCCCATATGGTAAGAGGCCATACGATGTTATTATGTTGTAAGATGCCACGGGGTAAGATGCCCATATGGTAAGAGGCCATACGATGTTTATGATGTGGTAAGATGCCACAGGGTAAGATGCCCATATGCATGAATATGAATCAGGGACAACAAAAAGAAGTTAATGAATAACCAACATATTTACTTAACCAAGATTTCATGCATTCATTGTGATGTTTTTATAATGTTAAGTAAGATTGTATATGCTCATGATGTGTTGTCCCTGTAGGTACACTTTTGGACTGAAGGACTAAGGGTCGGGTTGAGGCAGTGAGCTACGAGGAACACAGGAATGTATAGGATTCAAGACATGACTAGTATCTACTCTAGGAGTAGTGTAAATCTAAATGTTGACATTCTTTTGGGAATGTAATGAATTATTTTTGAAGTTTTGTATTTTGGCCTGTAATCCTGTTAGCTCATGTAACAACCGGAACCTTAAGATGTTATTTAATGCATGATTAGTCCTTCTTATGTCACTATAACACTGTTAGGGTAGCAAGGCCCTACATTAGTGGTATCAGAGCAGTGGTTAGATAACCCGGGTGTAAGGACCCTAATCCTTAAGTGCGGAATAAAGGCATAATAGAGCTAAATAAATGATCAGAGTAGAGTAAACAAGTTGAGTTTGTGAGCTTAAGCATTTACATGCCAAAATAAAGGACTACCAAAAAGGATTAATTACATTCCAACAAATGAATGTGTCCACTATAGTTTTACGCTACTCCTAGAGTAGGAACTATACAAAAGAATCCTGTCCTTTCATCTACCAAAGATGCTCGAGAAGCTCACTGTCTCAACCCGTTCAAGCCCATCTATCATGCCAAAAAGGTACCTACAAGGACAACCCCAAACATGAGCAATAATAATCATTCATATTCAACACAATATGAAGATAAAGCGTAAATGCATAATCAATATAAAACACTTCCTGTTTTCCCATGCATTTCAAACGCTTCCCGTTTGGTTGTCCCTGTACCATAACTCATGAATATAATCAACAGATTATTTTTTAATGGCCAAAACATGTCATGACATCATATACCATTTCAACTGTACCACATATTGGTTACCATTCCCTAGTCTGTCCATCACAGTGTATTTTAATGCCCCTCGCTTATATTCATATGGGCGGCATAGGATAACCTCGCTACAATGGACATGCGGCGCTCCCACCCCTCGCTTCACAGAGAGCGGCAAATACCCTTTCCTCGCCCCATATGACAACCACGCTCAAATGTGACATGCGGCGCTCCCACCCCTCGCTTCACATTTAGCGGAACCAATACCAAAAGCGGCAAGCATTAAAATCATCAAAGGATGACCACGACTCATGGGATGTGCATCCAATAATCACAATATGCATCTAACATCAATGTGCATAAATTACCATGTATATGCATCCACTATGCAATACCTCATATGGCATAAATAAACATGTATATGCATCCACTATGCAATACCACATATATACTCGCATCCACAATGCATAAACAATGAGCATATAAAATACATGTTACCGTTGGGTGCCCGTACGTCCACTACGTACCTTTCCAAAAGTGGAATATGGTAGGACTTCAATTCCTCGGCTGTGTTGCCACCTGGGTTGGTTCTACATATTCACAAATACCAATATTAGAACCCAATAATAGTCCAATACCAAAAAATCCCACAAAAACACCCAAAAATACCATTTTTGGTGTCTCGCGATCGATCGCCATCAAGCCCCGATCGATCGCGAGAACACACTGCCTCGGGCAACAAAAATGCACAATCCGCGATCGATCGCGGAGCTAGCGCCGATCGATCGCGGCCTCGCCGATCGATCGCGCCCAGCTCGCGATCGATCGCTGAGGCTTACTGCCTCAGCCCTGTTGCTCGCGATAGATCGCGAGAAAATCGCCGATCGATCGCCGAGCTGCGGGAAATCGAGATTCGGGCACTATTCACCCATCTCCTTCCCCAACTCATCTAAACCCACCAATACCAACATCAACCAATACCAATAACTCAAAACCAACACTAAACAACATAACAAACTCAAATATACCACATCCAACCAAAAATATTACCAAAACCATAACACCCAACACAAACCCATTTTAAACCCTTCAAAACCAAACCAAACTCAAACAAAACTTCACAAAATTAAAGCATGAGGTACCGATACCTCTTGGGGATCTCAAATCACCCAATATGCTCCAGAAATCAAGATTTTTGCAAGGTTCCTCTTCCACCCAAGGCTTGAGCTCGAAATTTGGAGAAGGGAAGGGTTTGTGGTTTTGATTTGGTAAAGTAAGAATGAGGTTAAAAGAGTGGGGTTGGGGATAAAAGGGGGATTGGGTTAATTTAATTAAAGGTATACCCAAAATAATTCCATGGTGTATAAAACACCCCAACATGATATTTTTCAAAGCATTTACTCAAAATGCACCAAATATCAAATAAACACATGATTTCCAATTAATTGCTAACCAATGCAAATAAATCATGCTTCCAATAATATTTACCCAACATGCACCACATGCACCATAAAATGCAACCCCGGGTCATCCCTATCCATATGACCATGCATTTTCCATTAGGTAAATAAATCCCAACACATAATCAATTACCACATAATTAATCATGTAAACACAATTAAAGCCCAATAGCAATTAACCATTTCGGGGATGTCACACCGGGAATGAGTGAAGGGTAGCCTTAGCAATAAGTTGGCTAGGTGCTTACTTTTAAACATGTTTTATATGTATGTTGCATATGAAGTAGAAAATGATATACTAACATGTTTAATTATCTAACGATGTACTTTATGAACGGCTTTTGGGTATTGTTGTTAACCTTTGTGTTGCAGCATGGCAGCAAATGTAGAAGTGGGTGACGCTATTAGTGTAAATGCAAGTGCTGGGCGTACGAATCCACTGCCACCGCCAGCCTTGGGCGAAGAACCCTCTGAACAACAGTTGCTACCTGGGGAGCTGCGCTTGGCTCAATTTATGATGTACCGACCCCTGATGTTCGAAGGAACTGAAACAGGGGAGAAGGCTGAGGAATGGTTAGAGAGGATTGAACAGATATTTGTGGCAGCTCCGTGTGCGAAGTCAGCATGGATCAGATTAACGGAGTTCCAACTGGCTAAGAAAGCATTGATGTGGTGGAAGACCACAGTGGTTGAGCAAGAGACTATGGGGCAGGAAGTTAATTGGAAGATGTTCCGAACGCGATTTCTGGCCCGCTATTTCTGAGCTGCTGCGAGACAGGCTAAAGAGGATGAGTTTACCAACTTAAGGCAAGGTACCATGCCTGTATCGGATTATGCTCTACATTACTGTTCTTTACTCCGTTATGTGCCCCATATTGCTGCGAACACCCAGGCCAAGATGAGAAATTTTATGAAAGGATTGAGGCCGGAACTGTATGACAGGGTAATTACCTATGGCCCTGCCTGTTTTGATGATGCACTTGCAACGGCTGAGCTAGCCGAACTAGGAGTTGGAGCATACTCTGATGCTATGCCACCTCCAGCACCACCTCATAAATCCACTTCTGATAATTTGAAACCAAGGGGTGATCAGTTCAAGCCCAGGGGGAACACTTCGGCTTCAAGGTTCAGTGGTAAGAGGCCCGAGAACCGTTGGAAAGGGAATCGTAGGAACGATGCCCCTACAGGAAGAGGACAGCCTCAGGGAGGCAGATTTGGAAGGATCCAGTGCTCTATCTGTGGGCAACCACATTCGTCAAAGGATTGTTCAGGATGTTATGTATGTGGCGTTAGGGGCCACTTTGCTCGCCAGTGTCCCAATCGGGAGGGACAACGGGATTCTACGGGGAGGCCTGTGGACAGAGCAGTACAACACAGGCCACCATTTGTGCCGAGACAGTATGGAGGTCAGCCGACGGGGCCACCTCAGGGACAGGTTTATGCTTTGACGAGGGAGCAGGCTACAACGGCTCCGGAGGAGGTGATAGCGGGTACATGTCTTTTATTTACGCACCCTGCTCTTATATTGATAGACACAGGTGT
Source organism: Haberlea rhodopensis (assembly GCA_907163345.1). Classification (NCBI taxonomy): domain Eukaryota; kingdom Viridiplantae; phylum Streptophyta; class Magnoliopsida; order Lamiales; family Gesneriaceae; genus Haberlea; species Haberlea rhodopensis. The sequence continues at coordinate 565,008 of CAJQUN010000159.1, forward strand.
GTCACACTCTTTTGTGTCGACGAGTTTTGTTGAAAGGCACCACATATGCACTTCTCCATCGCCCATGCCTCTTATAGTCTCGACACCCGCTAGAAGAAGTGTGACTACAGATCAAATTGTTTTTGATGGCCTCATTTATTTTGAGGATAACAAGTTAAGGTCGGATTTGATTGTGCTGGGAATGTCAGACTTCGATTGCATTGTAGGCATTGATGTTCTGAACAGGTATCAGGCAGTCGTGAACTGCAGGCAGAGGACTGTCCGATTCAGGTTTGATATGGGAGTCCAGTGGAGATTCTTTGGGGATGGTTCTCATCCAAAGATTCCGTTGATATCTGCTGTCAAGATGGCACAATTATTGGAACGAGGCCATACAGGATATCTTATCTACACTGTTGATATTACGGAAAAGAGGAAAGAGTTAAAGGTTGAGGATGTGCCCGTAGTGGCGGAGTTTCCTGATGTTTTTCCGGAGGAGATTCCCGGATTCCCACCGACGAGAGAGGTCGAGTTTGGGATTGAGTTACTACCGGGGACGTCTGCCATTTCTCGTGCCCCGTATAGGATGGCACCAGCGGAGCTTAGAGAGTTAAAGATTCAGTTACAAGAACTCCTTGACAAGGGCTACATACGCCCTAGCGTATCACCCTAGGGTGCGCCTGTCTTATTTGTTAAGAAGAAAGATGGATCGATGCGTCTATGCATTGACTACAGGCAACTGAACAAAGCCACAGTAAAGAACAAGTATCCGCTCCCAAGGATTGATGATTTGTTTGACCAACTGCAGGGTACGAGGCTCTACAGTAAGATCAATCTGAGGTCGGGTTACCATCAGATTCGAGTAAGGGAAGATGATGTTCAGAAGACAGCTTTCAGGACTAGATATGGGCACTATGAATTCCTAGTCATGCCTTTTGGGGTGACAAATGCCCCAGCTGTTTTTATGAGTCTGATGAACAGGGTGTTCCAGCCATATTTGGATCAGTTCGTCATAGTCTTCATTGACGATATACTTATTTACTCTCGGACTGAAGAGGAACATGTAAAGCATTTGAGGACAGTACTTCAGATCCTTGGGGATCATCATTTATATGCAAAGCTTAGCAAGTGCAAGTTCTGGTTGGACAGTGTGGTATTCTTAGGACATGTCATATCTAGCCTTGGGATATCTGTGGATCCCAGGAAGATTGAAGCTGTGATGGAGTGGGCTGCACCCACTTCTGTACCTGAGATACGGAGTTTTCTCGGTTTGGCAGGATATTACCGACGTTTCGTCGAGGGTTTTTCAAAGATTGCCAGACCCTTGACACAGCTGACTCAGAAAGGAGTTCCCTTCTATTGGTCTGAGGCTTGTGAGGAAAGCTTCCAAGAGCTGAAGCGTCGTTTGACTACTGCGCCTGTGTTGGTAATTCCGTCTGAGAATAAGAGGTTCGCCTTGTATACGGATGCGTCACTACAGGGTTTGGGCTGTGTGTTGATGCAAGATAAGCATGTAGTGGCTTATGCATTGAGGCAGCTGAAGCCACACGAGGCTAGGTATCCAGTGCATGATTTGGAACTGGCGGCCATCATTTTTGCCTTGAAGATTTGGAGGCATTACTTGTATGGTACGTCTTTCACTATATATACGGACCATAAGAGCCTGAAGTTTCTATTCACTCAGGCTGAATTGAATATGCGCCAAAGGAGGTGGATGGATTTACTCAAGGATTATGACTGTGAGATTGAGTACCATCCATGTAAAGCAAATTTGATAGCAGACGCCTTAAATCGGAAGGTGAAGAGTACTGCTGAGGATGCTATGTGCTTGTCGGCTTTGATGACTTCTTACTGCCATCTGGGCTATGATTTCGATGTGGACATGTCGCTTGTGCGAGTGTCGACCTTATTGGCTGAGCCAGACATATTTGAGGCGATCAGGAAGGCCCAGAGGTCTGATGATGAGGTTCAGAGGTGGACATCATTGGTACTTCAGGGTCAGCCATCCAAGTTCAGAGTGGCTGAGGATGACTCCTTGAGACTGGGCAACCGATGGGTAGTCCCAGATGCACCAGAGTTGCGTAGAGGAATATTGGAGCGAGCTCACAGTAGTCTGTTCAGTATCCACCCAGGGGGAAGGAAGATGTACAAGGACCTATGCGGTCAATTCTGGTGGAGACACATGAAGCGTGAGGTGATCGCTTTTGTTAAAAGATGTTTGATCTGCCAATAGGTAAAGGCAGAGAGACAGAGGCCTGGTGGCGAGCTGAAGAGCTTAGAGGCACCTGAATGGAAGTGGGAGCATATATCTATGCATTTCGTGACCCACTTGCCAAGGACGGCCTCAGGTTTTGATGCGATCTGGGTGATCGTGGATAGGCTGACGATGGTATCACAATTCATCCCTTATTGTATGTCCTTCACATACCTAAAGATGGCTCAGTTATATGTACGGGATGTGGTGAGATTGCATGGTATTCCAGTCTCGATTGTGTCTGACAGACACCCAAGGTTCACTTCACATTTCTGGGAGGGTCTCCAGACGGCTTTGGGCACGGAAGTGAGACTGAGTACAGCCTATCACCCTCAGACAGACGGCCAAACAGAGCGTACCATTCAGACACTCGAGGACATGTTGAGGGCATGTATTTTGGAGTTTGATACTCCGTGGCAGGATTCAGTGCCGCTAGTGGAGTTCTCCTATAATAACAATTATCAGGCGAGCATTCAAATGGCTCCTTTTGAAGCTCTGTATGGACGACGATGTAGATCACTGTGATGACCAGGGATTATAGGTGTTAATCCCGGAGTATTAATAATCCCTAAAGTGGTTTTACGTGGCGATTTGGGATTTAATCGAGGTGTTGGGCCTTCTGGGCTCGTTTATTTGGGCAGTTGGGATCGTTGGATCCAGAGGTTGAGATTGTATTCACATTACGGTGTAAAACCTAAGAGTTGGGTTTTTGATGTGTCTCGGAATCTCGGGTGCTGTGTGAGCACCGGTAGGGGATTTTGGAGTTAGAGAGAGAGTTTTTGAAAACAGATGATTTTTAAGGAATCATGATGTATTTGTGGGGCTATTAATTTTTCGGGGTATTTTTGCTATAAATACCATTTGAACCCAAGATTTTAAGAGAATTTCATTTAAGCCCCAAAGTTTTCCTCCCTCTCTCTCCCGCGCGATTCCCGTCTGCTACAGGACCCCCGCCGCTTCAAGCGGTGCGCCAGCCGCCGTCCGGCCGCCGATCGGCGCGTGCGACCTACCGCCGTCTTCGTCTCGACGAGGCGCTTCTTTCCCCTCCATCAATTCGAAGTTTCATCGCGTGTGGAAGTCGAATTTTGCAGATAAGCGGCGATCCCCAAATTCTAGGGTTTATCGATTTTGGTCGATTTTTCTTCCGATTTCGTTTGGGTAACCTTCCTAACCCCTTTTTCCATGCTTGTGATGTGATTCCCTGCCAAATTGTGATTTATTGGCTCGAATGATTTCGATTTTCGTTGGCTTGGGTTCGATTTTGGTTGTATGCATGAAGTGGGTTCGAATTTGGGGGTTTTGGAAGGGTTGTGGTGATTCTTGTTATGGATTGATAAATTCATGTTGTAGATGCATTATGATGCTTCTTGGATTTCGAATTTTAGGGGCTTGGGTTTCGAATTTTAGGGATTTGGATTTCAAATTTGGGGGTTTGGCATGTAGGATGATTATTCATGCTATGGATTGATTAATTCACATTTTAGATGAATTATGGAATTATTGGGTTCGAAATTGTGAGATTAAGGTTCGATTTTTGTAGGGCATTCTTGAACAAATTTCGATTGTCTCATTTATTTCCTTCCCTGCATGTACCCTGCCCCGGGTCTTTTAAGAGGATAATTGTCGTGTATTGACAATGTTGTGAGGGATATGGGTGTGCTTGAGCATAGGTTACATGTTCGTAAATAATGGTGAATTGTTTATCGTGTTAGCACATCATTCCTCGGGGCATGGAACTCGAGCAAGGCTTGGCTCGGACTTCGGAGATTTAAGGTACGTGCGACGTACGAGCATTTCTATATATATGTGAAATGCATAAGGTGTTTTTGATTGCATTGAATGTTTTGCGTATGGTTATACATATATGTTGATATAGCCAAGGAATGACCCAAATCTTGATATCGCCGCTTGTAGCGTACGTGACACTAGAGTAGGATGACTCTTGCATGATATATGGGGTACTGGGTTTATATGACTATATTATGAGACATTTGAGATGTCTAGGTTTGTAGAATCATGCATTCTTCGTAAGACATTTGAGATGTCTAGGTTCGTAGAATCATGTATTCATTATGAGACATTTGAGATGTCTAGGTTTGTAGACTCATGTATTCATTATAAGACACTTGAGATGTCTAAGTATAATGAAGGATTGGTAAAATAAATGCTAAGGCATTTGAGCTATCTGTGATTGATAGCAAGGTTGTGAAATCAGTATTAGATATTGTGATATCTGTAATTGCATGTTTAATGAATTTGTAATCACTATATGTTGATATTCGAGGATCAGGCATGCGATGTGTAAATCAATGTGTTGATTTACTGATTTATGAGATTTGATGAGTTTGATGTTGTGAGAACAGGGACAGTACACGGAATCCCGGATGAGGATGTTGCCATCCAGGGAGTATCATTTAAATTCATTAGCATTTACCTTTGTTGTAAATTATGAATTTCATTATTATGATTATGGGATTTTGTGTATTGGTATGCTCACCCCGTTGGGGGCTGTCTCTGTTGGGACAGGTGGACAGGTACATCGATGGCTATGGAGCTGAGCTCGAGCTGTTGATTTGAGGTACTCCCAGGATCGTGGTACCAGGGCTTGATGGAGCACGGTATCGTATAGAGTACCTATATATACACCTGAGGATTTATACATATTCATATTCATGATGCTCGCATGTGAGCACGATTATACTTGTATATGGATTGTATATAAAGGCATGAGCCTTTCTCTCTTTCATTTAAGGTTGCATGCAATTAGGTTGAATTGCTAGAATGATATGAGAGTCATTGGTGTATTATGTGGGTGTTGGAACCCACTTTTGTTGACATATGTGTGGTGTCTTCCCTGGCTGGGAATCTACTTGTATTACTGCTTTCTGTTGAGTATTATGTGTTCCCTGGCCGGGAATTTTGTTATGTGTTGTACTCTGTTTTGGGATAGCTCTATTTATGGGGAGACTCTGCCCAAATTTTTGTAAAAGTTTACAATGTGAAAAGTGGCACCAAGGGGTTGGTAAAGGGCAAACATATGAGTCTTTTATTGACAGGCAATGATTAAGTATCATCAGAGCTTCCCGATTTACATTTTATAGAAAGCATGTACCACACATAGTGGTTAATACACTAATCAAGGTTTTAAGGGCTTGGGGTCCTTACATTAGTGGTATCAGAGCAGTGGTTGCTCATTGGGGCTGTTAAGGGCCTAGGAAGTTATTGATAGCACATATTTATGCATGATGGCATTAATGTTGTATGACATAGCAAATTGTTTATGTGCTATTATGATATGAAAAGTGGTATTGCTAACCATTGTGGTTGCAGGAATCGTGTGGAACACGATAGGATGACATTTATGGGGATGTCTGGCACTCCGTGTGTTATGTGCCAAGGAAGCTGGTTTTAAGAAAATCAGATAAAGGGATATTTCCGAGGTAACATGTATTTTACGTTGTCTTGTTGACACATGATGAATGCAAAGTGGTGCATTGAGGTTATGATATATGTTATTGTGCATTGTTTTTGCATATGCATGTCTTGAGTCAAAGTTATCTTAGTAAGGATTTTAATGGCTTATGCTAAAGTCCATATGAAGCGATGAAGAGTCCCGCTTATATGGAGTAGCAACGCTAAAGTCCATTGGAAGCGATGAAGAGTTCCGCTTACATGGAGTAGCAACGCTAAAGTCCAGTGGAAGCGAGGAAGAATTCCGCTTTCCTGGAGTAGCAAGAAGCATTAAAATGTACTAATGATAAGGGCTCAGGATGAAATAAGGATTTAAAGAAGGATATCATGACATTTATTTGTGAAACCATACATTCTCATAATGTGTTTTTATTATGAATTGAATGTGGATGCATAGCGTATATGGCTATTGTTGTTAACCCTGATGGTTGCAGGTTACAGGAAATATGGAGTATAAAAAGGAATGATGATTATACATTCCAGGAGTCCTGCTTATGACAGTGAGAATTTTTATACTTATGCTTGACCGCTAAAAATGTGGAGCGGGCGGGAATGCTCGCTTGCACATGGAGGCGGGGTATTCCATACGAAGCGAGGATGATATACCGCTTGTATGAAGAAGCTTATGCTTGTACCGCTAAAAATGTGGAGCGGGCGGGGATGCTCGCTTGCACATGGAGGCGGGGTATGCCATACGAAGCGAGGATGAGATACCGCTTGTATGAAGAAGCGAGGATGAGATGCCGCTTGTTAGGATGATGATTCATTCCTATGTGATGACACGGATGATAGCGGTGATGTGTCCCGCTGTGTCGATTTATATTCATTTCTCTATGAGGACACGGTTTATAGCGACGGTTCATTCCGCTATATTTAGTGGCGATGGTTCATTCCGCCAGGCGTATTTATAGCGACGGTTCATTCCGCTATATCTATTGGCGATGGTTCATTCCGCCAGGTGTATTGATAGCGATGGTTCATTCCGCTATATCTATTGGCGATGGTTCATTCCGCCAGGTGTATTGATAGCGATGGTTCATTCCGCTATATCTATTGGCGATGGTTCATTCCGCCAGGTGTATTTATAGCGACGGTTCATTCCGCTATATCTATTGGCGATGGTTCATTCCGCCAGGTGTATTTATAGCGACGGTTCATTCCGCTATATCTATTGGCGATGGTTCATTCCGCCAGGTGTATTGATAGCGATGGTTCATTCCGCTATATCTATTGGCGATGGTTCATTCCGCCAGGTGTATTGATAGCGATGCCTCTTTCCGCTACTATGTGGACGATGATTCATACTCAGGTGTATAGCGAGGTTTCATGCCACTTATTATATGACGAGGTGTCATGCCGTCGATTCTATAGCGAGGGATTTTGCCGCTATGTACTCAGCACAGGATTTTGCCGCCTTCGAGCGATGGGTGCTGATTACGCACTATTATTGAGCGACGGAGACAGGTATGACGCTATATCACTAGCGATGAGGTATGAGATATTGCTATTTTATTAGCTTTATTGTAGCTGGCATGCATTGATATACATGTTTATTATGCCTATTTTACTAGCATGTTAGTGGATGACATACGCTGATGTACATGTATCGTCACTAGTGGGCAATGTTTTAGATGCCATGAGTTGGCATGTGTCGTCACGGGATGACGATGACGATGGTGTAGGAGATGTCTTATTAGACATGCATCATCGTTACGATGATCGATGCGTTGAGTATACGTATTCAGTGGTATGCCTTGGGTGCCAGTACCGAGCACAAGGTGGTGTGTGCGACACCGATGGACGTGACCCATATACCGAGCGGGTTGCTCGAGGAATGGATGGATGCGCTGTACATGTGATTGTACCGCAGCTTATGTTTGGGGGTAATCATTTTACGAGTGGTGATACCCTAGAAGTATGCTCGTTGGAATGGCTTTTGGCCATGTGATTTGACGACAGGAGTAATCATGGAGGAAAGTACTCGCTTTCTGTCGATGTGACATGTGGTGGACATGGTCACACCACCCTTGAGGGTGTAGGATGGGTCCTAAGGGAGTAGGATCAGGTTATGTTAAGTACATAGGGACATTGGGTTGTCCAGGGTGTATCGGCATTGAGGAATGTTGGATAAAGACCCACTACTCTATTGAGTTTTCTCCCATAGTATGTTATACCATGTGGAAACGTCCGTCTTATTGGTAGGTTTGAGGTAAACCTAAAGAGGCAGAGACTAGGTTGTCTGCCGCGTGTGTGTAGCACCATGATGGGCTTGCTAGAGCCGTTACACTGCTCGTTGGAACCAAGTTTGGCAAATCGTAAGGTGATGCGATGTGGATCGTGGTGGACTCTAGTAGTCACCACATCATTTGAGGTTGTTCGTGCCTCGCTGAAACGTGTATACGTTTATGTTTAATCTTGGAGACTTGTCTGGGACAGCTCAGGATGTTGGAGTACCAACAAGAGAGTCATCAGGTTGTTATTGACTCAATCTAAAGGAACCCGTGTATTGGGATACAATGGGTGTTATTGTATCCAGTTTTTCCGAACGATGGTTCGAGACTTGTGGATCTCGAGTTCGATGGCACTTCCCTTGCGAGGAAGAAGGTAGTATTATACCTATTTGGGAATCTTTGAAAGATTCGGTAAGTTGGTACAAGTGGTGTTGATTTTGGGAATCACACCGTGTATTGTTAATCGTCGATTTTCATCCTCCACTGAGTAAGGAATGACTCAGAATTGACGGTTGTGTTTGGGGCTTAGGGATATATGGTAGATACCCGAGCCGAGTGCATTGAGTATGCATGCGATATCAGTGCTTAGGCAGGTATACCGGTGAGTATACGGATGCCAGTTATTGATTTCCTCTCTGTTAAGCATAGAGTTATGCTATTTTTGGGATGGTTAAATCTCTAATGAGAGATATGGAACACCTTGAGATTGGGAATCTCCATGGCACGATGTTTATGAGGAATAATCGTGAAGTTAGTTGACTCCCTTGAGGAGGGATTTTCTTGTGAGGGTTAAGGTATTTCCCTTATTGGTGTTTTCCTTCGAGTTATGCGACAGCCTTCCCAAGTTTGGATTGTTAAATCCGAGGATTTTCAAGGGATGGCAGGATTTCGGATTGGTTGAGTGTCGCTGACGACACAAGCGTTGAGGATGCAATGGGTTTATTGCATGCCCCTTAAGAAATTTAAACTCTGCGGAGTCTCGGTTGTTATTTATGATCAGAACGTGATTCTTGGAACATCCGGAGGTGGACATCTTGTGAGATGTCTTTTGTTTGAATTTGTGGCCGTGAGTTGCCCAAATTAAGTTGCAATGAGGCGACTACTCCTTCGATGGAGGAAGTTTGAAGTGGAAACCAGGTTTGATATGGGTACACCGTGGTTGTACTAGTGTTTCCTTCGTAACGATGTATGTTAGACATCGTAAGTCATAGTAAAATATCATTGGATGATATCTTCGATAGAATCAAGAGCGATTCGAATCCTTGCAGTTTCAGTTGACTAACTGCTTTTGGACTGTTAGCGTTGAGTTGTGCTGACGCTCTTTGACGTTATGATGGATCTGGAAGTCTATTCCACTCCAGAGTTTGACACGAGGTCAACGTTCTTACGGTTGAGGTGTCATCGGGACGTGTTCGTACTGTTGTATTAGAACGAAGGATGACTGTACGATCTACAGTCGTAAGTATTGGTTGATTTGCAGTCATGAGAGGCTGACTTTTGGGATGACCCGCATCGAGGTACGTTTTACCTCTTGGGTGTTATGTTGGTTATGGTATGTCGCTCTGTTTCAGAGATTAGATGAGAGGTAAGTATCCTCGCGTTTATTAATACGATTCTGATATGGTCAGGAATCGAGGTTATGGCTTCATGTTGTTGTGTAGCCTGGGTGTTACGTGATACACCAGTGCTAATTTCGAGGACGAAATTCTTTTAGTGGGGGATATTGTGATGACCAGGGATTATAGGTGTTAATCCCGGAGTATTAATAATCCCTAAAGTGGTTTTACGTGGCGATTTGGGATTTAATCGAGGTGTTGGGCCTTCTGGGCTCGTTTATTTGGGCAGTTGGGATCGTTGGATCCAGAGGTTGAGATTGTATTCACATTACGGTGTAAAACCTAAGAGTTGGGTTTTTGATGTGTCTCGGAATCTCGGGTGCTGTGTGAGCACCGGTAGGGGATTTTGGAGTTAGAGAGAGAGTTTTTGAAAACAGATGATTTTTAAGGAATCATGATGTATTTGTGGGGCTATTAATTTTTCGGGGTATTTTTGCTATAAATACCATTTGAACCCAAGATTTTAAGAGAATTTCATTTAAGCCCCAAAGTTTTCCTCCCTCTCTCTCCCGCGCGATTCCCGTCTGCTACAGGACCCCCGCCGCTTCAAGCGGTGCGCCAGCCGCCGTCCGGCCGCCGATCGGCGCGTGCGACCTACCGCCGTCTTCGTCTCGACGAGGCGCTTCTTTCCCCTCCATCAATTCGAAGTTTCATCGCGTGTGGAAGTCGAATTTTGCAGATAAGCGGCGATCCCCAAATTCTAGGGTTTATCGATTTTGGTCGATTTTTCTTCCGATTTCGTTTGGGTAACCTTCCTAACCCCTTTTTCCATGCTTGTGATGTGATTCCCTGCCAAATTGTGATTTATTGGCTCGAATGATTTCGATTTTCGTTGGCTTGGGTTCGATTTTGGTTGTATGCATGAAGTGGGTTCGAATTTGGGGGTTTTGGAAGGGTTGTGGTGATTCTTGTTATGGATTGATAAATTCATGTTGTAGATGCATTATGATGCTTCTTGGATTTCGAATTTTAGGGGCTTGGGTTTCGAATTTTAGGGATTTGGATTTCAAATTTGGGGGTTTGGCATGTAGGATGATTATTCATGCTATGGATTGATTAATTCACATTTTAGATGAATTATGGAATTATTGGGTTCGAAATTGTGAGATTAAGGTTCGATTTTTGTAGGGCATTCTTGAACAAATTTCGATTGTCTCATTTATTTCCTTCCCTGCATGTACCCTGCCCCGGGTCTTTTAAGAGGATAATTGTCGTGTATTGACAATGTTGTGAGGGATATGGGTGTGCTTGAGCATAGGTTACATGTTCGTAAATAATGGTGAATTGTTTATCGTGTTAGCACATCATTCCTCGGGGCATGGAACTCGAGCAAGGCTTGGCTCGGACTTCGGAGATTTAAGGTACGTGCGACGTACGAGCATTTCTATATATATGTGAAATGCATAAGGTGTTTTTGATTGCATTGAATGTTTTGCGTATGGTTATACATATATGTTGATATAGCCAAGGAATGACCCAAATCTTGATATCGCCGCTTGTAGCGTACGTGACACTAGAGTAGGATGACTCTTGCATGATATATGGGGTACTGGGTTTATATGACTATATTATGAGACATTTGAGATGTCTAGGTTTGTAGAATCATGCATTCTTCGTAAGACATTTGAGATGTCTAGGTTCGTAGAATCATGTATTCATTATGAGACATTTGAGATGTCTAGGTTTGTAGACTCATGTATTCATTATAAGACACTTGAGATGTCTAAGTATAATGAAGGATTGGTAAAATAAATGCTAAGGCATTTGAGCTATCTGTGATTGATAGCAAGGTTGTGAAATCAGTATTAGATATTGTGATATCTGTAATTGCATGTTTAATGAATTTGTAATCACTATATGTTGATATTCGAGGATCAGGCATGCGATGTGTAAATCAATGTGTTGATTTACTGATTTATGAGATTTGATGAGTTTGATGTTGTGAGAACAGGGACAGTACACGGAATCCCGGATGAGGATGTTGCCATCCAGGGAGTATCATTTAAATTCATTAGCATTTACCTTTGTTGTAAATTATGAATTTCATTATTATGATTATGGGATTTTGTGTATTGGTATGCTCACCCCGTTGGGGGCTGTCTCTGTTGGGACAGGTGGACAGGTACATCGATGGCTATGGAGCTGAGCTCGAGCTGTTGATTTGAGGTACTCCCAGGATCGTGGTACCAGGGCTTGATGGAGCACGGTATCGTATAGAGTACCTATATATACACCTGAGGATTTATACATATTCATATTCATGATGCTCGCATGTGAGCACGATTATACTTGTATATGGATTGTATATAAAGGCATGAGCCTTTCTCTCTTTCATTTAAGGTTGCATGCAATTAGGTTGAATTGCTAGAATGATATGAGAGTCATTGGTGTATTATGTGGGTGTTGGAACCCACTTTTGTTGACATATGTGTGGTGTCTTCCCTGGCTGGGAATCTACTTGTATTACTGCTTTCTGTTGAGTATTATGTGTTCCCTGGCCGGGAATTTTGTTATGTGTTGTACTCTGTTTTGGGATAGCTCTATTTATGGGGAGACTCTGCCCAAATTTTTGTAAAAGTTTACAATGTGAAAAGTGGCACCAAGGGGTTGGTAAAGGGCAAACATATGAGTCTTTTATTGACAGGCAATGATTAAGTATCATCAGAGCTTCCCGATTTACATTTTATAGAAAGCATGTACCACACATAGTGGTTAATACACTAATCAAGGTTTTAAGGGCTTGGGGTCCTTACAATCACCGCTGTATTGGGAGGACTTGACTAGCAAAGCGGTCGGAGGACCGGATATGATCAAGGATATGGAAGGTAAGATAAAGTTGATACGCCAGAAGATGAAAGCGGCCCAGGAGATAGGCAAGCAGCCTATGCCAATAAGCGGCGACGACCACTGGAATTCCAGTTAGGAGACAGGGTCTTCTTAAAGATCTCGCCCTTCAGGGGTGTGGTTCGTTTTGGGATGCGGGGAAAATTATCTCCGAGGTATGTCGGACCATATGAAGTGTTGCAGCGAATCGGTACATTGGCTTATCGTTTGGCTCTACCGCCATCTTTATCTGGCATACACGATGTTTTCCTTGTCTCTATGTTACGGAAGTATGAGCCGGATCCGTCTCATGTCTTACAGCCTACTGAAGTACAGTTAGACTCAGATGTGTCCTACGTAGAACGACCAATCAGAATTCTGGATCGAGAGGATCGCAGACTACGAAGCAAAGTTATACCGATGATCAAAGTTCAGTGGGATCTTCGGGGTGTCGAGGAGGCTACGTGGGAGACGGAACGGCATATGGTGCAGCACTATCCGGAACTATTCTCTAGGTATGTTTTTATGTTTAGTTTCGATATGGTGATGCATGTAGATTTCGAGGACAAAATCTTATAAGTAGGGAAGTAATGTAAAACCCCCAAAATGTTATATGATTATGTGCTATGATGATGATTTATGATATGTTTAAGGGTTGTGGTGTATTTAAATTGGGGGATTATATTTATGATATGATGATATGATTTAGGGGGCATGTTGGGTGTTTTAAAGGATGTATCAATTAAATGAAGTTATAAAATATCGAGTGAGGATATTTTAATACATCGTATTAAATACCGGGACACAATTAAACACCACATGACCACCCTACCCACACCACCCCCCACCCACTCGGTCACCACCCTCCCCCAAATGCACCCTACACCCCCCACTTGGCAGCCCATACTTCCTTCTCTTTCCCTCACTCCACCTCCAATCAACTCTCCTCCACCTCATCTCTCTCTTTCTCTCCCAAAATCGTGCCTGTAAGCTGCAGAGGAAGGAAAGAAAAGCTTGGTTTGTAGAGTGTTAAAAACCATGCAAAAAGAGGAGCAAAAGTAGAGGGGTAAATCATACTCTGTTTTTCGAAGTTTTGGTTAAGTTTGGGTTTGGTGGGATGAATTTAACGCATGCTAAGTAAAGGTTCGGGTGAAACCTTAGTATGGGTGCTTACATGGAAGTATTATGTAACTACTAGCATGTTTGCTCGAGCATATTACATGTTTTATGTGGTAGATTTCTAGTTATGAAAGTATATGCTCGAAAATCTGGGCAAAGAGATGCATGCTCTGTTTTCTGTAAAAGTTGGATGAGGTTGAAGATTTTGATGATGTTATGATGCATGTTAGCTTAGGTTTTGTTAAACCTTTGATTTAAGTAACTACATGAAAGTTTTATGAAGTTCCTAGCATGTTTGTTTGAGCATGTATGATGTGTTATGAAGTAGTTTTGATGCCATGAAATGAGGTGCTCAAAAATCTGGAGAAGTCCCGATTTTTCAGAGCGCTCGATCGATCGAGATTTTGGTAACGATCGATCGAGCGAGGCAGAAGCTTTTAAGCATGGTTTGAAATCCAGGCGTCGATCGATCGAAGGATTTTCCGATCGATCGGTGAAACGTTTCGATCGATAATTCCTTCCGATCGATCGATCGAGGCAGAGTGTTTGGGCACTGTTTATGCATGTTTCCTCGATCGATCGAGACCTCGGGGCCGATCGATCGAGAGAGGCAGAATGTTGAAAATTAAGATGATGATTTATTTTGTTAAGTTTATGGTATGAGATGATATTGAGGCATCTAATATGGTATTATGTAGTCTTGTAGAACCATCCCAGGTACCACCACAGTCAAGGAGATAAAGTCTGTTGACTCCTCCTTTTGGAAAGGTACGTAAGAGGCGTACGGGCATCGGACGGTAAAACACATCTTTACACTACGACTATGTTTTTATCGCATGAGTATTCATGATGAAATGATGATGTTTATAAGATGTTTATATATTCATACGATGTTATTATGTGGTAAGATGCCACGGGGTAAGATGTCCATATGGTAAGAGGCCATACGATGTTATTATGTGGTAAGATGCCACGGGGTAAGATGCCCATATGGTAAGAGGTCATACGATGTTATCATGTGGTAAGATGCCACGGGGTAAGATGCCCATATGGTAAGAGGCCATGCGATGTTATTATGTGGTAAGATGCCACGGGGTAAGATGCCCATATGGTAAGAGGCCATACGATGTTTATGATGTGGTAAGATGCCACAGGATAAGATGCCCATATGCATGAATATGAATCAGGGACAACAAAATGAAGTTAATGAATAACCAACATATTTACTTAACCAAGATTTCATGCATTCATTGTGATGTTTTTATGATGTTAAGTAAGATTGTATATGCTCATGATGTGTTGTCCTTGTAGGTACACTTTTGGACTGAAGGACTAAGGGTCGGGTTGAGGCAGTGAGCTACGAGGAACACAGGAATGTATAGGATTCAAGACATGACTAGTATCTACTCTAGGAGTAGTGTAAATCTAAATGTTGACATTCTTTGGGAATGTAATGAATTATTTTTGAAGTTTTGTATTTTGGCCTATAATCCTGTTAGCTCATGTAACAACCGGAACCTTAAGATGTTATTTATTGCATGATTAGTCCTTCTTATGTCACTATAACACTGTTAGGGTAGCAAGGCCCTACAATGACAGCAACGATCGCCAAGCACGGAAAAATCGGGATTTGATTCCTTTTGAAGAATTTTTCTCTACCAAAAAGGTTCATTCCTCCTCCACTATTTATAGGACTTGTTGGACGAAAATTATGGACTTTTGCTCATTATTTCAGACCTTGCAAGCAGCTTCCATACCTCCATTCGTACTCCAAACACCTCAAATCTTTGGAAGAGCAAGAGCAACGCAAGAGACGGAACTACGGAGCAATGCACAGAGTCGCTACCTCGTTTATTCGTATTTCTAGATTGTTATTATATTGCTAGACATGATTAAACCTTGTAATTTGATTATGATTGTTGGCTAGTTTGTTTATCAAGACTAGAGGATCTCATGAATGAACCCATGATTTTAATATTAATTTTTTATTGAATTCTTATGATCTTTGAGCATAATTTATTTGTCTAATACTTTTAAACGATTAGCTACCTTTTGAATGATTTTGGTAATCGTGATTGAATTGACCAGACGATATTGTGATACGACATAATAAATTAGGTCGTGGGTTTTAAATTGAGACTGACCAAGTAAAATCTAGCACACATATGATAGCAATAGATATACAAAATCAAAGACTAGTAGTTTTATAAATCATTTTTAGGTATTGATTGTGCAATAAGGACACGAGCCCTAGCGCGTGTGCTTCTGTCAAAAACGCGAAAATCAGTTTTTCATGAAAGGTTGTGTACCCTTTCACGTATAGATGCGATTTTTCATGGAAAAACACTTCCAAAAGGTGTCATTTGATGATGTCTTCTGATTGACTATAAAAGGAACAACCCATTATTGAATTAAACATACTTTTTGCAATATCAAATTCATCATTGAGAGCAAAATTCTGCATATTCATATTATTCATCTTCCATTTGTTGATTGAGTTCCTTTAAACATTTGTGGTTTAAGAATTTGTGATTTGAAGTGCTGCTATCACAAATTATAGTCGTTATATCTTGATAAACGATTGCCGATAACCGTGAACACCATAGCAGTCGAATATCGTTTCAAGGACAAAGAGTATAACTCTTGTCTCGACATCCTACAAAGTCATTGTTACATTACATGATATTATTCCTAAGATACACATCCCTACTAAGATTCCTACATCTTTTATGTTTTAAAGATCAATAAAGGATGTTGGGATATGCCCTAAGACAAGTCATATGATGTTTGTTTGGACATACAATGTTTATGATTTTATGAATGGCAAATCATTAGTATATATTATTCGAATATCTATGCAATATGAATTGATATATAAGTTAATGTCCTTAGAATAATATTGTATTATTCTTAAAGATTGTCCCTAGTCAAGTATTATCATGAATTGAGATAATGATAATGCATTGAGACTAGTATGTGTTGATTGATGAATTGTTCATTGATATGAGATATCAAATGTTGTGGGTACATGTTAGAGAACGATGTACTGGACAGACCCACCATGAGAATGCTACATGGATAGTTATATGAGTGTCATAAGCAATTCTCATAGTGCTAATAATGTATGTAATCCTTACGACTTGTGATCATCAGAGATCCCAACATAAGGAGTTATGTATCTTGATATTGTCAAACGTTACCCGTAACAGGGTAAACTATAAAGGCGATTATTGGATACACTACGAATTATGTAGAGGGATGTTGACTGATCGAGATAGGATTTGTCCCTCCTATATAACAGGAGATGTGTTTGGCCCTTGATCAAGTGAGAACTAAAATGCATGGCCATGCTCGAATGAGTCGATATGAGATATCGAGCTTATTCGTTTATTCTAGTTCTACTTGGGGATCAAGAAATAAAGATTGAATATATGAGTATGACTATTCCATGACTCGTGTTCAATCTAAACACAAAGGACAAAGGGATTAAGTTACATGATTAATATTATCACGGTTCCTAGGTTATGTCGAGTCATTGACATTCTTGTAATTTGGGTAGCATTGATGTGTTGCTAGATACCGCTCATTGCATGCGACATAAAATGAGATTTTATGTCGCTGCCAACATTACAAGATCCTATCGGGTCGCACAAAAGATTAAATCGAGAAGGGAAATTAAATTCATTGGATGAATTAATTAATTAAGAAGAGTCTTAATTAAGTGATTAAAAGGTTTTAATTAAATCATGGGTTTGGGCCCATAAGACTTTAAGAAAGTCTTGAACTTAATTAAGCCCTTTAATTACATGGTATAATTAATTGTAGGAGACAATTTGTAATATCATTCCAACCTAACACTAAGTACACGGCCGCCTCCTCTCCAAGCTCTCTCGGCTTCATCATAGCCGACGTGAGTTGTGGTGAATTTCATGCCAACCTTTCGATTTAGAATCGAGTGTGCTTCTTGTTCCGGTTTAAGAACGAGTCTAGCAACTGGTTCTTAGACTATCCCTTCACCTGATTTGATCGTGTGGATACCGTTGAGGCAAAACTAGATAAGTTTTGCTAGTGACTCGAAGGAGGCATTGGACGTGGTGCTGCTCCGTGGAATTTGCTCAAACACGCTACAAGGGTGAGACTTTTGTAAACCTTTATCCGATATGAACCCCTATGTATAGATCCGGTGTCTAGTAATCCATAAAAATTATATTCCGCTACGTTGCTTTGCATGATGGATTACTTACAGTGGTATTAGAGCCAGGTTCAAGGCTCATATCGGATTTATGTGATTAAATTGTGTTAATCATATTAGAACTAATATTGCATGCTATTTAAAACTGTATGAACATATATGATATGTTAATATTAAGTTTGTGAAATTATCATGAAATTATATTTGATATAATTGATGTTTCATGTATACGATACACGAAGCGAACAATCGAACCCGTAACAAGTTGTATTCGGCCACCACCATGCATTTGACCCACGACTTAGCCACGTGAGGGCTAGGGGTTTTGGACTCCTATGCTCGAGATGGTCTAGTCGTTGTGGCTCATGTTCATGCATGGAGGTTTCGAGACGTGGATGAGTTTTGAACTCTTTGGCTCGATAATGGTTCGGACCATGATTCTCGGAATCATACGTGTTGGCGGCTACACCACATGAGCGCTAGGGTTTTTGAACCCTTGGCTGGAGATGGTTGAGCCGCCACCGTCATGAACCGTGCATGGTTGGACCGTGGCTTGTGGCTCATGAATTCCGGCGTTTCGAACAAGTTGGCTCGATAGAAACCAACAAGGTGCAAGGCGGCTAGGGTTTGGAACCCTAGCGGCGCCGCACCCAAGCCATCGGCTCGGACCATGTCGTGGGCTAGGGTTTCGAACCCTAGGCCCATAATTTGTCCAGCCGTGGTGTATGGTTGGTTCGAACCATGGTGGTTCGTAGCTAAGTCGCATTAAGTTCGTGGCATGTGATGTCCCGAGCGTACGATAATTTTTCAAAAATTATTTTACAATTTTAATTAGAATTAAATTTTAAAATGTTTAGAATTTAATTAATTAAATGTTAAAGCATGTTTTATGTGTTGTTTGAGCATGGTGCATGGTTATAGCCCTTTGACCTATTAGATAGGATTTGTGAATGTTTGTAATTTATAATACGACCTGCGTGTCGTGCCTTCTCTATTTTATTCTAAATGTTATCCCTCCCCTATGTTCCCCTCGAATGTGAATCGAGGAATTCTATATCTTGTAAATAGTATAGTTTTATTGTTGATGGTGATCAATGAAGATGGAGCATCGTGTCGGGATGAGGAGGACATTCACAAATTGGAGCCAAAGGAAGGTGCTTGTGAAGTTACCTTAGGTTGACTCTTAGGATTTTCTCATTGGCTTGAGAAAATCGCTAGTAGGGGCTATAACCATGTCACGTTTTAATTATGTATGTTGATGCATGATTTATCTTATGTTTTAGATTGATAATTGTATTACACATATATGTAGATATGTATACACCTATATGTAGTGGACATATTTTGAATTATCAAACTATCATGAGATCAATAAATCCCTCTAAAATATTAAGTTTTAGATGCCTTCCAAAATTAAAAGTACTTGTCAAAAACTTCGATTGTACATGTGTGGGTTTGCCAAAGCAAAGCACCGTGGCAATCTTAGTAAGGCGCGAAAGGATAAAAGTGATATCCGTTATACTTTAAATTGGGTACTACTTAACTAGGTTATCTCAATAGGATTGGGAACCTAGAGGCATGGGTTGATAATAATTCATTTGATGAATTGAACAAAGCGTTGTTCGTCCAACTATCCAAGAATTACATGTGATGTAATTGACAAAGTGTTGTCTACCTAAATAACCGAGTCTTGGGCGATTAGCCAAAGCTAACTCAAGATTAGGCGAAATATGGATCTTGACCCACTAAAGGTTTCGAGGGTTGATATTTTTTTAAACAAAATAGTGGGAGTATCATTTAATATAAGACCATGGTAAATGATTAAATCATAAACATATTTTGCATATTTATATTGCAGATATCCATGGCAACTAACAACGTAACAAGCACTTTATCACTGCGATCGGTCCTTGAGAAGGACAAATTAAATGGGAAAAATTTCCTAGACTGGCATAGGAACTTGAGGATAGTCCTCAAACAAGAAAAGAAACAATATGTCCTAGAGGAACCCTTACCTGCTGAGGAACCTCCCCTAACGGCTACAAGAGCCGATAAAGATGCTTACAAGAAGCATCAAAGTGACACACTTGATGTTGGGTGCCTTATGCTTGCCACCATGAACTCTGAGCTTCAGAAGCAACATGAGGAAATGGAGGCGTTTGATATGATCGAGCACCTTAAGCAACTGTACCAACAACAAGCAAGACAAGAGAGGTATGACGTCTCTAAGGCGTTATTCCAGTGTAGAATGGTAGAAGGAAGTCTGGTTGGAACTCATGTACTCAAGTTGATTGGGTATATTGAGAATCTGGAGAAACTGAGTTTTCCTTTGGACCAAGAGTTGGCCACTGACGTGATCTTGCAATCGTTGCCTGAAAGCTTCAGTCAATTTGTCTTAAATTACAATATGATTGAAATAGAAAAGACACTACCACAGTTACTTGGCATGCTTAGAACTTTTGAAGCAAATAGCAAGAAGTCTAAACCTACAAATGTTCTTATTGTGAATAAGAGCAAAGGAAAGACTAAAGCTAAGAGCTTCAAGAAGAACAAGAAGGTCATTGTTAAATCTAAGCCAAAGTCTTCTGCACTGAAACCAAAGGGAGGGATAGCGAAGGAAGGGAACTGTTTCCATTGCGGTGAGACCGGCCATTGGAAAAGAAACTGCAAAGTATATCTGGAGGATCAAAAGAAAGGAAGTGTGACTTCTACTTCAGGTATTTTTGTTATAGAAGTCAATTTATCTACTTCTTCATCATGGGTATTAGATACTGGATGTGGATCTCACATTTGTGTAAATGTGCAGGACCCCAAAAAGAGTAGATTGTTGGCGAAAGGTGAAGTTGATCTCCGAGTTGGAAATGGAGCAAGAGTTGCTGCATTAGCTATAGGAGATTATTATTTATCTTTGCCTTCTGGTTTATCGTTGATTTTAAAAGACTGTTATTTTTTGCCATCCATTACCAAAAACATTATTTCTATTTCTTGTTTAGACAAGTGTGGATTTTCATTTATGATAAAGGACAACTGTTGTTCTATTTATTTAAATGATATGTTTTATGCTAGTGCACAAATGGTGAATGGTCTTTATTTATTAAGTCTTGATATGCCTATCTATAACATAAATACTAAAAGGATTAAAAATAATGATTGTAATCCGACTTATCTCTGGCATTGTTGCTTGGGCCACATAAACGAGAACCGCATATCTAAACTTCATAAGGATGGAGTATTAGATTCATTTGATTTTGAATCATATGAAACATGCGAATCTTGTTTAATGGGCAAGATGACTAAAGCCCCTTTCAAGGGACATGTTGAAAGGGCAAATGTTTTATTGGGACTAATACATAGTGATGTATGTGGACCAATAAGTACACAAGCTAGAGGTGGTTTTCAATACTTCTTTACATTTACTGATGACCTCAGTAGATATGGATGGGTATGTGTACCTAATGAAGCATAAGCATGAAACCTTTGAAAAGTTCAAAGATTTCAAGAATGAAGTACAAAACCAACTTGGCAAAAGTATCAAAATCCTTCGATCAGATCGAGGAGGCGAATACTTAAGCCAAGAGTTTCATGACTATCTAAAGGAGTGTGGAATAGTCCCACAACTCACTCCTCCGTATACTCCACAATGGAATGGTGTATCCGAGAGAAGAAATCGAACCTTGTTAGACATGGTTAGATCAATGATGAGTCATGCAGATCTTCCGATATCGTTTTGGGGACACGCTCTAGAAACAGCGATTTTCTTACTGAACCGTGTTCCATCTAAATCAGTGGAAAAGACACCATATGAGATATGGACTGGGAAGCGTCCTAGTATGTCTTTTATGAAGATTTGGGGTTGTGAGGCTTTCGTTAGACGTCACGCCACTAACAAACTTGGACCCAAAATCTGATAAGTGTTTATTTGTGGGGTATCCTAAGGAACGAAAGGATACTATTTCTATTATCCCACCGAGAACGAAGTAGTTGTTGCTCGGACTGGTGTATTTCTTGAAAGAGAATTTATTTCTAGAAAAATCAGTGGGAGAAAAATAGAACTTAGTGAAGTTCAACCACAAGAAACATTGAACCTGAGATTGAGATGGAAACAGAGCAGGCACCGCAAACTGTTGTGGAAGAAGTACCTGCTCAAGAGACACAAGCCCAGCGTAGGTCTGTAAGAGAACACCGGAAGCCACAGAGATATGGATTTATTGTGACTCAAGAAGGTGACTTACTACTTATTGATGAGGATGAGCCGTCATCTTATCAACAAGCTATAATGGGCACTGATTCTGAGAAATGGCAAGAGGCCATGAAATCTGAGATGGAATCCATGTATGCAAACCAAGTATGGACTTTGGTTGATCCACCTGAAGGGGTACGACCCATAGGGTGCAAATGGATTTTCAAGAAAAAGACCGATATGGATGGTAATGTACAAACCTATAAAGGTCGGCTGGTTGCAAAAGGATTCAAACAAATTTATGGTATTGACTATGATGAAACCTTTTCACCAGTGGCCATGGTTAAATCCATAAGGATCTTACTTGCAATAGCTGCATTTCATGATTATGAAATCTGGCAGATGGATGTCAAAACAGCTTTCCTGAATGGAAATCTGCTCGAGGATGTGTACATGACACAGCCCGAGGGTTTTGTCGATCCAAAGGATGCTGGAAAGATATGCAAGCTACAACGATCCATTTATGGATTGAAGCAAGCTTCTCGGAGTTGGAATCTTTGTTTTGATGATGCAATCAAAGAGTTTGGTTTTATCAAAAACGTAGATGAACCTTGTGTCTACAAGAAGGTCAGTGGGAGCATAATCATTTTCCTAGTGTTGTATGTAGATGACATACTTCTCATTGGGAATGATATCCCTGCCTTACAATCTGTAAAGATTTGGCTAGGGAACTGCTTTTCGATGAAAGACTTGGGAGAAGCCACCTATGTATTAGGAATCAAGATCTATAGAGATAGATCAAGAAGGCTTCTTGGCCTAAGTCAAAGTACATACATAGACAAAGTGCTTAAAAGGTTTAGCATGCAAGAATCAAAGAAAGGATTCGTGCCTATGACACATGGTATATATCTCTCGAAGGAACAGTGTCCTTCAACACCAGATGAGAGACAACGCATGAGTAAGATTCCATATGCGTCAGCTATTGGATCTATCATGTATGCCATGATATGTACTCGTCTCGATGTATCGTATGCTTTGAGCATGACGAGCAGATATCAAGTTGATCCAGGTGAAGGTCACTGGATTGCAGTCAAGAACATCCTGAAGTACTTGAGAAGGACTAAGGATACATTCTTGATTTATGGAGGTGAGGAAGAGCTCAATGTAATGGGTTACACTTATGCAAGCTTCCAAACCAACAAAGATGATTTTCGATCGCAATAAGGATATGTGTTTTGCCTAAGATATGCAAAGTACCAACAGATGATAATGTATCTGACCCATTGACGAAGCCACTGTCACAGCAGAAGCATGATCGTCATACTAGATCTCTAGACATTAGGTATATGTCTGATTGGTCTTAGTGCAAGTGGTTGATTTGTTGGGATATGCCCTAAGACAAGTCATTGGATGTTTGTTTGGACATACAATGTTTATGATTTTATGAATGACAAATCATTATTCGAATATCTGTGCAATATGAATTGATATATAAGTTAATGTCCTTAGAATAATATTGTATTATTCTTAAAGATTGTCCCTAGTCAAGTATTATCATGAATTGGGATAATGATAATGCATTGAGACTAGTATGTGTTGATTGATGAATTGTTCATTGATATGAGATATCAAATGTTGTGGGTACATGTTAGAGAACGATGTACTGGACAGACCCACCATGAGAATGCTACATGGATAGTTATATGAGTGTCATAAGCAATTCTCATAGTGCTAATAATGTATGTAATCCTTACGACTTGTGATCATCAGAGATCCCAACATAAGGAGTTATGTATCTTGATATTGTCAAACGTTACCCGTAACAGGGTAAACTATAAAGGCGATTATTGGATACACTACGAATTATGTAGAGGGATGTGGACTGATCGAGATAGGATTTGTCCCTCCTATATAACAGGAGATGTGTTTGGCCCTTGATCAAGTGAGAACTAAAATGCATGGCCATGCTCGAATGAGTCGATATGAGATATCGAGCTTATTCGTTTATTCTAGTTCTACTTGGGGATCAAGAAATAAAGATTGAATATACGAGTATGACTATTCCATGACTCGTGTTCAATCTAAACACAAAGGACAAAGGGATTAAGTTACATGATTAATATTATCACGGTTCCTAGGTTATGTCGAGTCATTGACATTCTTGTAATTTGGGTAGCATTGATGTGTTGCTAGATACCGCTCATTGCTTGCGACATAAAATGAGATTTTATGTCACTGCCAACATTACAAAATCCTATCGGGTCGCACAAAAGATTAAATCGAGAAGGGAAATTAAATTCATTGGATGAATTAATTAATTAAGAAGAGTCTTAATTAAGTGATTAAAAGGTTTTAATTAAATCATGGGTTTGGGCCCATAAGACTTTAAGAAAGTCTTGAACTTAATTAAGCCCTTTTAATTACATGGTATAATTAATTGTAGGAGACAATTTTTAATGTCATTCCAACCTAACACTAAGTACACGGCCGCCTCCTCTCCAAGCTCTCTCGGCTTCATCATAGCCGACGTGAGTTGTGGTGAATTTCGTGCCAACCTTTCGATTTAGAATCGAGTGTGCTTCTTGTTCCGGTTTAAGAACTAGTCTAGCAACTGGTTCTTAGACTATCCCTTCACCTGATTTGATCGTGTGGATACCGTTGAGGCAAAACTAGATAAGTTTTGCTAGTGACTCGAAGGAGGCGTTGGACGTGGTGCTGCTCTGTGGAATCTGCTCAAACACGCTACAAGGGTGAGACTTTTGTAAATCTTTATCCGATATGAACCCCTATGTATAGATCCGGTGTCTAGTAATCCATAAAAATTATATTCCGCTGCGTTGCTTTGCATGATGGATTACTTACAAAGGATAAGTTAAATACATGTAGATTGTAGGGGATAACACCTAATATTTTTTAAAAAAAAATTGACTAATAAAATATAAAAATTATTTTACACATGCAAATGATTATCCTTACTTGCTTAGTGTTAGACCTATATATTTCATTTTTAATTCCATCGAGAAAACATGGAATTTTTCTTGTTCTACGCCAAAATATACAATTCAATAAGAATTTTTCGTGCATAAAATAAAGGGTCAAAAGCAGACAACCCCCCAACCGTCAGTCTCTTGAGCACTTTACCCCCTAACCTTTCGAAATGTGCGCTTAACCCCCTGAACAATGTAAAAAAGTGCATAACCCCGCCGCCGACGGAATATTCCCAAATATTCCGTCTGAGATTCCATCACATGCATAACACATGCATAGGCCAAGGGTATATCTGTCTTTTCAATTTTTTTCCCTAAAAAATTAAAT
This sequence comes from Haberlea rhodopensis, assembly GCA_907163345.1. Lineage (NCBI taxonomy): Eukaryota > Viridiplantae > Streptophyta > Magnoliopsida > Lamiales > Gesneriaceae > Haberlea > Haberlea rhodopensis. The sequence continues at coordinate 590,188 of CAJQUN010000159.1, forward strand.
ATTTCACTTAATCCCCAACCATTCCACACGTACAAATTCTCCCTCATTTCATGCCCTAGCCTCCTTCTCTCCAAAAAATATGTCTAGGTCTGAATAATCCCTTGTGCCTTGGTGAATCCCTCTTTAAAATCACGTGCATCAAATAAGGAAAGCAGTCCAAAATTTTCAAAATTCGAGTGGCGTAATTACGCCTCAAAATAGGCGTAACTACGCCTGTTGATGTGTTAAAAATATGGCTTCCCGCGTGACTGGCGTAATTACGCCTACAAAACGGCGTCTTTACGCCTGACAAATCACAAAATCCGTAGCTTAGGCGTAGCTACGCCTAAATGAGGCGTAATTACGCCTCATGAAATTCTTCAAATATTGATTTGCCGTGGCTTAGGCGTCTTTACGCCTCAAAACAGGCGTAATTACGCCTGTTCCTTTGATTGAAGTGTAGATTTTTTACTTCAATTCATCATTTCTTTCCTCCATTTGCACCCTTTGGTGGTGTTGTTTCACCTCATTGTACTCATGTAATATGTAATGAAATTACTTTATTGATGTATAAGAAATGAAATTTCATTGCATTTTGGCAAATGTCCAGTTGCTTTATTTTGCATATTACATATGATAAACATTAACCACTATAGCTTTTAAACGTGAAATATACTTAACAATATAAATGATAAACTGGTTCCATTTCACCGAAAGAAAAATTCATTACATTACATTAAAAACATGCTCTTTAAGAGACAGAATTTTGAGTGCTTGGCATAACAGCAGATTGAGTGATTGGCATAACAGCAGATTGAGTGCTTGGCATAGCAACATAATTTTGAGTGCTTGGCATACCAGCAGATTGAATGATTGGGGTAGCAGCAGATTGAGTTCTTGGCATAGCAACAGATTTTCCTTGGCCCTTTTCTTTGCTCCTCACTTGCAATTTCTTCTTAAATGGTTGTGGCTTAGGTGCCAACTGTTTTCTTGGTGATTTGCCTTTAGGAACAGCTGCCTCTGTAATGGATGATAGTGTGTTGAAATAACTTCCTTCATGTTATGACCTTGTTCATTATTAGGTGGAGGAATATCCAAGCCATGATCTTCTTGTTGGCTTTTTTTCTTTTCAGGACAACCCCTTGTATTGTGACCCTTACCACCACAGAATTTGCATGTCATTTTAATGCCCTTTCTTCCCAGTTTCTCAGGAACTTGGTATTTGGACCTTGCTTTCTTTGCCTTTTGTTCTTGAATCTCTTGAGGTGTCTTTCTTCTATCTTGCTTTTTAGGTCTTCCAGGCATCCTTTCTGCAACTAGAGGAAGCAACTCTGGCATGGTAGACTTAGGCCACTCTTCAGGACCAACAAAAGTTTGCATGCAATGGTTGTATATCTTCAGGAATACACTCCTCTTGTAACAATCATCAACATGCTCCTCGGGATTGTATTTCATGTAGTACATGGCTGATATGGCATGAGCACAAGGAATTCCATTCAGTTGCCACCTCCTGCATGTACATGTTCTATCCTTCAAATGGACAGAAAACTTGTCACCATAGCACCCCATCACCTCAAACTGGTCACTTCCATTCCAATGAGGAATGAATTCCATGCTCTCTTTTTTTAATTCCTCCAACATGTTATGAATGTTTGGGCAAATATTTCCTTTCCATTTTTTCATCTGGTCCCTCTTTGTGTGATCTCTCTTCATTAATATCTTTCTAATATGCTCTAACATCTCAATTATTGCCTTGCTTCTAGCCTCCAAGATAAGTGCATTAAAGCTTTCACACATGTTGTTCAATAAAACATCACATTTTGCATCAGTTCTGAAATATGACCTACTCCACCCTGTTGCAGGTTTCTTGGCCAACCATTTGAAGGCATCCAAGTCTTTTTTCCTTAACGCATCCATCGCTCTCTCAAAATCCACAACCCTAGTACATCTTGCTGCATTCCACAACAAGTTCTTCAATGACAAGCTGTAATACCCCCGAAATGTAATATGATTATGTTCTATGATGATGAATTATGATGTGTTTAAGGGTTATGGTGTATTTAAATGGGGGGCCACGATTTATGTTATGATGATATGATGTGGGGAGCATGTTGGGTATTTTAAGGGATGTATTAATTATATGAAGTTAGAAAATATCGAGTGAGGATATTTAATACATCGTACTATATACCGGGGTACAATTAAACACCACATGGCACCCCAACCCACACCACCTACCCCCAACCCATGCTGCAAGTGGCTGGGTGCCCATGCCTTTTCCCCCACTCTTTCACTTCATCTCCATCACTCCAATCTCACCCCATTTTCGTCCAAAACACATCCAGCTCCAGCTTAGCAGGTAGGAAGGAAGAAACTTCAAAATTCTTTGCAAGAAACATTCCAAAAATCGGAGCAAAGGAGGGTTAGAAACCATATTCTGTTTGGTTTAAGTTTTGTTTAAGTTAATGTTTTACTTGGTATGAAAATGGCATGCTAGGTTAGGTTTTTGTCGAACCTTTGATTTAAGCTCATTCATGATGTTCCTATGAAGTTCCTAGCATGTTTATATGAGCATGATATATGTGCTATGTGGTAGTTTTGTTGGCTTGAAACTAAGTGTTCGAAAATCTGGGTAATGCCATGATGCCCTGTTTTCTGTAAGTTGGTTGAGCTCTAAGTTTATGATGATATTATGATGCATGTTAGCTTAGGTTATGAATAAACCTTTGGCATGAGTACATACCAGGAAGTTTGGTGAACATGCCAACATATTTGTTTAAGCATGAACTACGGGATATGTAGTAGTTTCATTGCTATAAAGATGTGTGTTCAAGAATTCTGGACTGAAGAATCATGCCCTGTTTTCTGAAAAAGCTGGTCGGGTAATGATAAAAAGGGGTAGGTTTAATGCATGTAGGTTTAAGTTATAAGTGAACCTTTAAATTTAATACATGCATGAAAGTATGTGGAAGTTATTGATATTCTTGTTTAAGCACTTTATGTGTGATATGAAGTAGTAAGGATGGTATGAAATGGGGTGCTCAAAAATCTGGGGAAGTCCCGATTTTTCAGAGCTCTCGATCGATCGAGACTTAGTTCCGATCGATCGAGCGAGACAGTGGGTCTAATGTATGATTTAAAACTTTGATGTCGATCGATCGAAGGATTTCTCGATCGATCGGTGAAGCTCCTCGATCGATCGGTAAAATGTTCGATCGATCGAGCGAGGCAGGAAGCCAAGACACTGTTAGTGCACAGTGTCTCGATCGATCGAGACCTAGGGCCGATCGATCGAGACAGGCAGAAAGTTGAAAAAAATTAATGATGTTTTATTTTGTTAAGTTTATGATGTAAGGTGGTCTTGAGGCATCTAATATGGTATTATGTGGTCTTGTAGAACCATCCCAGGTACCTGCACCATCTAGGAGATAAAGTCTGTTGACTCCTCCTCCTTTTGAAAAGGTACGTAAGAAGCGTACGGGCATCGGACGGTAACACACATCTCTATTCTACAACTATGCTTTTATTGCATGAGTATTCACGATGAAATGACGGTGTTTATACGATGTTTACACGATGAAGTTCATATGATGTTTATTGCTTATACGATGCTTATATGATGACATTTATGTGATGTATTGTGGTAAGACGCCACGGGGTAAGATGCCCTACATGGTAAGAGGCCATGCGATGTATTGTGGTAAGATGCCACGGGGTAAGATGCCCCACATGGTAAGAGGCCATGCGATGTATTGTGGTAAGATGCCACGGGGTAAGATGCCCCATATGGTAAGAGGCCATACGATGATGTTGTGGTAAGATGCCACGGGGGTAAGATGTCCCATATGCATGATTCTAAATCAGGGACAACAATAAGAAGTGAATGTATAACCAGCATATTACTTAACTAATGTTTCATGCATTTACTATGATGTTTATAATGTTAAGTAAGATTATATATGCTCATGATGTGTTGTCCCTGTAGGTACACTTTCGGACGAAAGGACTAAGGGTCGGGTTGAGGCAGTGAGCTGCGAGGGACACAGGAATGTATAGAATTCAAGTGATGATTAGTATCTATCTAGGAGTAGTGTAAATCTAAATGACATTCCTTTAGAATGTAATGAATTGTTTTTGAAGTTTTGCATTTTGGCCTGTAATCCCGTTAGCTCATGTAACAACCAAAACCTTAAGATGTTACTTTAATGCATTTTTAGTCCTTCTTATGTCTATTAATCACTGTTAAGGTGGGAAGACCCCACATTAGTGGTATCAGAGCAGTGGTTAGATAACTCGGGAATGAGCGAAGGGTAGCCTTAGCAATAAGATAGCTAGGTTCTTACTATTGAACATGTTTTATGTGTATTTTGCATATGAAGTTTCTATGTTATGCTAACATGTTTAATTATCTAACGATGTGCATTATGAACTGCTTTTGGTGTTGTTATTAACCCTTGTGTTGCAGCATGGCAGCAAACATAGAAGTGGGTGACGCCATTAGTGTAAATGCAAGTGCTGGGCGTACGAACCCATTGCCACCACCAGCCTTGGGAGAGGAACCCTCTGAACAGCAGTTGCTACCTGGGGAATTGAGCTTGGCTCAGTTTATGATGTATCGACCTCCGATGTTCGAGGGAACTGAATCAGGAGAGAAAGCTGAGGAATGGGTAGAGAGGATCGAACAGATATTTGTGGCAGCGCCTTGTGCAAAGACGGCCTGGATCCGATTAGCAGAATTTCAGCTGTCCAAGAAGGCACTGATGTGGTGGAAAACCACAGTGATTGAGCAAGAGGCTCTGGGACAGGAAGTGAATTGGAAGATGTTCCGAACGCGGTTTCTAAACTGCTATTTCTCAGCCGCTGCAAGACAGGCCAAGGAGGATGAGTTTACCAGTTTAAGACAAGGTACCATGCCTGTATCTGACTATGCTCTACATTACTGTTCCTTACTACGATATGTGCCACACATAGCTGCAAGCACTCAAGCGAAGATGCGGAATTTCATGAAGGGCTTGAGGCCTGAACTGTATGACAGGGTGATCACTTATGGCCCTGCCTGTTTTGATGATGCACTCTCACGAGCTGAGCTAGCTGAACTGGGAGTCGGTGCATATCCTGATGCTGTGCCACCTCCGGCACCCCCTCAGAGATCCACTTCTGATAATTTGAAGCCCAGGGGTGATCAAGTTAAGCCTAGGGGGAACACTTCAGCATCGAGATTCAGTGGCAAGAGGCCCGAGAATCGATGGAAAGGGAAAGGTAGGAATGATGCTCCATCTGGGAGAGGACAGTCTCAGGGAGACAGATCTGGAAGAGTTCAGTGCACTCTTTGTGGGCAGCCACATTTGGCAAAGGACTGCGTAGGATGTTATGTCTGTGGCGACAGAGGCCACTTTGCTCGGCGGTGTCCCAACAGGGGAAGACAGCAGAGCTCTACGGGGAGACCTGCGGACAGAACGGCACAACACCGGCCACCCTTTGTGCCAAGACAGTATGGAGGTCAGCCCGCGGGGCCACCTCAGGGACAGGTGTATGCTTTGACGAGGGAGCAGGCTACGGCGGCCCCGGAGGAAGTTATAGCGGGTACGTGTCTTTTATTTACGCACCCTGCTCTTATATTGATAGACACAGGTGCGTCACACTCTTTTGTGTCGACGAGTTTTGTCGAAAGGCACCACATATGCACTTCCCCGTCCCCCATGCCTCTTATGGTCTCGACCCCCGCTGGAAGAAGTTTGACAACGGATCAGATTGTTTATGATGGCCTCATTTATTTTGAGGATAATGAGTTAAGATCAGATTTGATTGTGTTAGGAATGACAGACTTCGATTGCATTGTGGGCATCGACGTTCTGAACAAGTATCAGGCAGTGGTAAACTGCAGGCAAAGGACTGTCCGATTTAGATCTGTATTGGGAGTCCAGTGGACATTCTATGGGGATGGTTCCCGTCCGAAGATTCCGTTAATATCTGCTGTCAAGATGACACAGCTATTGGAACGAGGCCATGAAGGATATCTTATCTACGCTGTTGACATAACGGATAAGGGGAAGGAATTGAAGGTTGAGGATGTGCCCGTAGTGGCGGAGTTTCCTGATGTCTTTCCGGAGGAGATTCCCGGATTCCCACCGACGAGAGAGGTCGAATTTGGGATTGAATTGCTACCAGGGACGTCTGCAATTTCTCGTGCCCCGTATAGGATGGCACCAGCAGAGTTAAGGGAGTTAAAGATACAATTGCAGGAACTCCTTGATAAGGGCTACATACGCCCTAGCGTATCGCCATGGGGTGCGCCTGTCTTATTTGTTAAGAAAAAAGATGGATCGATGCGTTTATGCATTGATTATAGGCAGTTAAACAAAGCTACAGTAAAGAACAAGTATCCACTTCCGAGGATCGATGACTTGTTCGATCAGTTGCAGGGTACGAGGCTCTATAGTAAGATCGATCTGAGGTCGGGGTACCATCAGATTCGAGTAAGAGAAGATGATGTTCAGAAGACGGCTTTCAGGACTAGATATGGGCACTATGAATTCCTGGTCATGCCTTTTGGGGTGACGAATGCCCCAGCTGTCTTCATGAGTTTGATGAACAGGGTGTTCCAGCAGTATTTGGATCAGTTCGTCATAGTCTTCATTGACGACATACTTATCTACTCTTGGACGGAAGAAGAGCATGTAAGGCACTTGAGGATAGTACTTCAGATCCTTAGGGATCATCAGCTGTATGCGAAGCTCAGTAAGTGCAAGTTCTGGTTGGACAGCGTGGTATTTTTAGGCCATGTCATATCTAGCCACGGGATATCTGTGGATCCAAGGAAGATTGAAGCTGTATTGGAGTGGGCTGCACCCACTTCTGTACCTGAGATAAGGAGTTTTCTCGGTTTGGTAGGATATTACCGACGTTTCGTCGAGGGTTTTTCGAAGATTGCCAAACCCCTGACGCAGCTGACTCAGAAAGGAGTCCCCTTATTTTGGTCTGAGGCTTGTGAGGAAAGCTTCCAAGAGCTGAAGCGTCGTTTGACTACAGCACCTGTACTGGTAATTCCGTCTGAGGATAAGAGGTTCGCCTTGTATACGGATGCGTCATTGCAGGGCTTGGGCTGTGTGTTGATGCAGGATAAGCATGTGGTGGCTTATGCATCGAGGCAGCTGAAGACACACGAGGCTAAGTATCCAATGCATGATTTGGAATTGGCGGCCATCATATTCGCCTTGAAGATTTGGAGGCATTACTTGTATGGCACGTCTTTCACTATATATACGGACCATAAGAGCCTGAAGTTCTTATTCACTCAGGCAGAGCTGAATATGAGGCAAAGAAGATGGATGGATTTGCTCAAAGATTATGATTGTGAAATTGAGTACCATCCAGGTAAAGCAAACTTGATAGCAGACGCCTTAAGTCGGAAGGTGAAGAATACTGCAGAGGATGTTATGTGTTTGTCAGCCTTGATGACGTCTTATTGCCAACTGGGCTATGATTTCAATGTAGACACGTCGCCTGTGCGAGTGTCGACCCTATTGGCGGAGCCAGATATATTTGAGGCAATCAGGAAGGCCCATAAGTCGGATAGTGAGGTTCAGAGGTGGACATCATTGGTACTTCAAGGCCAACCATCCAAGTTTAGAGTGGCTGAGGATGATTCCTTGAGACTGGGCAACCGATGGGTAGTCCCAGATGCACCAGGACTGCGTAAAGGAATATTGGAGCGGGCTCACAGTAGTTGTTTCAGTATCCACCCAGGGGGAAAGAAGATGTACAAAGATCTATGCGATCAATTCTGGTGGAGACGCATGAAGCGTGAGGTAATATTTTTGTTAAAAGATGTTTGATCTGCCAGCAGGTGAAGGCGGAGAGGCAGAGGCCTGGTGGAGAGCTGAAGAGCTTAGAGGTTCCTGAATGGAAGTGGGAGCATATATCTATGGATTTCGTGACCCACTTGTCAAGGACGACCTCAGGATTTGATGCGATCTGGGTGATCGTAGATAGGCTAACGAAGACGGCTCATTTCATCCCTTATAGTATGTCTTATACATACTTAAAGATGGCTCAAATGTATATACGGGATGTTGTGAGATTGCATGGTATTCCAGTCTCGATAGTGTCTGACAGAGACCCGAGGTTCACTTCACATTTCTGGGAGGGTCTCCAGACAGCTTTGGGCACAGAGGTGAGACTGAGTACGGCCTATCACCCTCAGACAGACGGCCAAACAGAGCGTACCATTCAGACGCTCGAGGATATGTTGAGGGCGTGTGTTTTGGAGTTTGACGCTCCGTGGCAGGATTCAGTGCCGCTGGTGGAGTTCTCCTACAATAACAGTTACCAAGCGAGCATTCAAATGGCCCCTTTTGAAGCTCTGTATGGACGACGATGTAGATCACCACTGTTTTGGGAGGACTTGACCAGCAAAGCGGTCGGAGGACCGGATATGATCAGGGATATGGAAGGTAAGATAAAGTTGATACGCCTGAAGATGAAAGCGGCCCAGGATAGGCAAGCGGCCTATGCCAATAAGCCGCGACGACCGCTAGAATTCCAGTTAGGAGACAGGGTCTTCTTAAAGATCTCGCCCTTCAGGGGCGTGGTTCGTTTTGGGATGCGGGGAAAGTTATCTCCGAGGTATGTTGGGCCATATGAAGTTTTACAGCGTATCGGTACTTTGGCATATCGTTTGGCTCTACCGCCATCCTTGTCTGGCATACACGATGTTTTCCATGTCTCTATGTTGAGGAAGTATGAGCCAGACCCGTCCCATGTCTTACAGCCTACTGAAGTACAGTTAGATTCAGATGTGTCCTACGTTGAACGACCTATCAGAATTCTGGATCGAGATGATCGCAGGCTACGAAGCAAAGTTATACCGATGGTCAAAGTTCAGTGGGATCGTAGGGGTGTCGAGGAGGCTACGTGGGAGACGGAACGGCATATGGTGCAGCACTATCCGGAACTATTCTCTGGTATGTTTTTATGTTTAATTTCGATACGATGATGCATGTGGATTTCGGGGACGAAATCTTATAAGTAGGGGAGTAATGTAATACCCCCGAAATGTAATATGATTATGTTCTATGATGATGAATTATGATGTGTTTAAGGGTTATGGTGTATTTAAATGGGGGGCCACGATTTATGTTATGATGATATGATGTGGGGAGCATGTTGGGTATTTTAAGGGATGTATTAATTATATGAAGTTAGAAAATATCGAGTGAGGATATTTTAATACATCGTACTATATACCGGGGTACAATTAAACACCACATGGCACCCCAACCCACACCACCTACCCCCAACCCATGCTGCAAGTGGCTGGGTGCCCATGCCTTTTCCCCCACTCTTTCACTTCACCTCCATCACTCCAATCTCACCCCATTTTCGTCCAAAACACATCCAGCTCCAGCTTAGCAGGTAGGAAGGAAGAAACTTCAAAATTCTTTGCAAGAAACCTTCCAAAAATCGGAGCAAAGGAGGGTGAGAAACCATATTCTGTTTGGTTTAAGTTTTGTTTAAGTTAATGTTTTACTTGGTATGAAAATGGCATGCTAGGTTAGGTTTTTGTCGAACCTTTGATTTAAGCTCATTCATGATGTTCCTATGAAGTTCCTAGCATGTTTATATGAGCATGATATATGTGCTATGTGGTAGTTTTGTTGGCTTGAAACTAAGTGTTCGAAAATCTGGGTAATGCCATGATGCCCTGTTTTCTGTAAGTTGGTTGAGCTCTAAGTTTATGATGATATTATGATGCATGTAAGCTTAGGTTATGAATAAACCTTTGGCATGAGTACATACCAGGAAGTTTGGTGAACATGCCAACATATTTGTTTAAGCATGAACTACGGGATATGTAGTAGTTTCATTGCTATAAAGATGTGTGTTCAAGAATTCTGGACTGAAGAATCATGCCCTGTTTTCTGAAAAAGCTGGTCGGGTAATGATAAAAAGGGGTAGGTTTAATGCATGTAGGTTTAAGTTATAAGTGAACCTTTAAATTTAATACATGCATGAAAGTATGTGGAAGTTATTGATATTCTTGTTTAAGCACTTTATGTGTGATATGAAGTAGTAAGGATGGTATGAAATGGGGTGCTCAAAAATCTGGGGAAGTCCCGATTTTTCAGAGCTCTCGATCGATCGAGATTTAGTTCCGATCGATCGAGCGAGACAGTGGGTCTAATGTATGATTTAAAACTTTGATGTCGATCGATCGAAGGATTTCTCGATCGATCGGTGAAGCTCCTCGATCGATCGGTAAAATGTTCGATCGATCGAGCGAGGCAGGAAGCCAAGACACTGTTAGTGCACAGTGTCTCGATCGATCGAGACCTAGGGCCGATCGATCGAGACAGGCAGAAAGTTGAAAAAAATTAATGATGTTTTATTTTGTTAAGTTTATGATGTAAGGTGGTCTTGAGGCATCTAATATGGTATTATGTGGTCTTGTAGAACCATCCCAGGTACCTGCACCATCTAGGAGATAAAGTCTGTTGACTCCTCCTCCTTTTGAAAAGGTACGTAAGAAGCGTACGGGCATCGGATGGTAACACACATCTCTATTCTACAACTATGCTTTTATTGCATGAGTATTCACGATGAAATGACGGTGTTTATACGATGTTTACACGATGAAGTTCATATGATGTTTATTGCTTATACGATGCTTATATGATGACATTTATGTGATGTATTGTGGTAAGACGCCACGGGGTAAGATGCCCTACATGGTAAGAGGCCATGCGATGTATTGTGGTAAGATGCCACGGGGTAAGATTGTAAGGACCCCCGTGCCCTTAACCCGTAATTAGTGCATTAAGCCATACCATGAGTGCATATAATCATACCATCAGGGGGAAAAACCCTATGCAAGTGCAACACCGTAGGCTACCCAGAAAATTTCTTGCATTCAATTCCCAATATTCATATTCCCCCTACTATTATTATTCACATAACATGCACCCACATAATACACTAATAGGCTCTTAGTTCATTTAGCAATTCCATAATTAATTGCATGCAACCATAATGAACAGAAAGAGGCCATAGCCCATTTATACATCCCATATACACGTAAGGTGTACTCACATAAGAGCACTCAATGAATAAGCGTGTATTTGATGCATAAAAACTATACCGGATACCGCTACTGGTACTTCAATCCTGGAAGCACCTTCCAAGCACAACTCGATCTCAACACTGGATCTGCGCACTTCTTTGACCAGCTCTGGTACCTCGATCCCGGAAGTACCCCAATCAACAGCCCGAGCTCAACTCCATAGCCGCTACACCTGTGTTACCTGCCCCAACAGAGACAGCCCCCACACGGGGTGAGCATACCAATACCACCAATCCAAAATAATAATATCGCAATTCATAATTTACAGAATGTAAATGCCATAATTAAATGATACTCCCTGGATGGTAACATCCTCATCCGGGATCCCATGTATTGTCCCTGTTCTCAACACAACCAAACTCATCAAATTCCCAAAGCCAGTTAATCGCCATATAGATTAACTAATATAGTTCTAGCATGCCAGTTCCCTAATCAATGTGTAAAATCAGCATATATATATAGGCCATAGATTTCACATACATTTAACCATTCCATGTTCCCATAACATTGCTCGCTCCACAATAGCGGCATTCTAAACCCAGCGCACGCTCAACAATAGCGGCGTCATGACCGATGGTCGCTCAACGGCGACAACACCCAATCGTTGCTCGCTCTAAAGCGGCACCCTATGATTTCCAATGTATGTCTATTTATCACAGTTACCATATACCATGCATTCCACAAACCAATCATTGCAAGTACCATGAATCATGCATTTCGACACCCATCTATTTCCAATACCATACCCCATGCATTTCAATACCCATTTATTGTAAATGCCACACACCATGCATTTCAATGTCCATTTATTACAATTACCATATATCATGCTTTTCACTATTGCAACATTATAAAAGGCTATGCTCGTACGTTATACGTACCTTAAATTTCCGAAGTCCGAGCCAAACCTTGCTCGAGTTCCATGCCCCGAAGAACGATGTGCTAACACGATAAATAATTCACAATTATTTACAAGCATGCAACCCATGCTCAAGCACACCCATTACCCTTATACAAAAATATATTGTCAACACACGACAATTTACCATATAAAAGACCCGGGGCAGGGCATATACAGGGAGGGAAATCGAATGAGACAATATCGAAAATTGCTCAAGGACCACCTCTAAATTTCGAACACCAACAACACAAATCAAACCCAAATAATCACCATAATTCATTTAAAACATGAATTAAGCTATCCAAGCAAGAAACAACACCCCTTGCCAAAAACCCCCCAATTTTCGAATTCAATACCCTTAAATTCGAACCCAAACAAGCCCTTAAATTCGAACCCTTATAATTCTTCGAATTCGAACACAATCAAGCATCATAATGCATCTACAACATGAATTAATCAATTACCAACAAGAATAAACATCCCCAAGTCAAAACTCCAAATTTTCGAACCCTAACCCACAAAATTGAGCTGAAATTCGAACCAAAATGCAACCAAAATTTCGAACCAAAAAGTCTGAAATGTTCGACCCAAAAACACCATAAAAACGCCCCAAAAACACCAGAAAAATCGTGCCAAAAACATACCAAAATCGAGGCCCAAAAATCGGATGAACTGCAGTGACGAACCCTAGCGTTTCCAGCAGAAATCCGAGCTCCATTCGCGACCAAACCTCAAATTGATGGTACGGGAAGGAGCGCCTGGTCGAGACGAACACGGCGGCGGGTCGGACGCGCCGAACGGCGGCCGCACGGCGGCGGGCGCACGCCTGGAAGCGGCGTGGGTCAAAAGGGGATCGAGAATCGCGGTTACGGGGAGAGAGAAGGAGGGGGAAGAAAATGGTTCCGATAATTAAAATCCCGGGTTCAAATGGTATTTATAGCAAAAATACCCCAAAATATTAATAGCCCCACAAATACATCATGATTCATTAAAAATCATCTGTTTTCAAAAATTCTCTCTCTAACTCAAAAACCCCCTACCGGTGCCCACACAAAGCACCCGAGATTCCGAGTCACACTAAAAACCCAACTCGCAGGTTTTCACCGGAATGAGAATACGATCTCAACCTCGGGATCCAACGATCCCAAATAATCAATTAGACGAGCCCAGAAGGCCCGATTTACCAACCTCGGGAGATGCCGAACCGCAATTAATTCCTAATTGCCACAATTAAAAATCCATCCAGGATTAATACTACACCGGGATTAACACCATTAATTCCCGGACATCACAAAGATGCCCCACATGGTAAGAGGCCATGCGATGTATTGTGGTAAGATGCCACGGGGTAAGATGCCCCATATGGTAAGAGGCCATACGATGATGTTGTGGTAAGATGCCACGGGGGTAAGATGCCCCATATGCATGATTCTAAATCAGGGACAACAATAAGAAGTGAATGTATAACCAGCATATTACTTAACTAATGTTTCATGCATTTACTATGATGTTTATAATGTTAAGTAAGATTATATATGCTCATGATGTGTTGTCCCTGTAGGTACACTTTCGGACGAAAGGACTAAGGGTCGGGTTGAGGCAGTGAGCTGCGAGGGACACAGGAATGTATAGAATTCAAGTGATGATTAGTATCTACTCTAGGAGTAGTGTAAATCTAAATGACATTCCTTTAGAATGTAATGAATTGTTTTTGAAGTTTTGCATTTTGGCCTGTAATCCCGTTAGCTCATGTAACAACCAAAACCTTAAGATGTTACTTTAATGCATTTTTAGTCCTTCTTATGTCTATTAATCACTGTTAAGGTGGGAAGACCCCACACAAGCCTTTATGTGACTGTTTGAAATTATTATACAAGTGCATTACACAGAATCTATGCTCACAGTTAGGCATCAACATATCTACTGCATCAATAAGTCCCTTCTGCTTGTCAGACATAATTGTCCAATTTCCACTCTCATTTGAAATTTTCAGGTCAATCATTATCAACTCCAAAAACCATTTCCAGGACTCTTTTTTTTCTTTCTCCACCACTGCATATGCAAATGGATACATGCAATTATTTGCATCAATGCCAACTGCACAAAGTAAAATCCCACCAAAGTTTGTCTTTAAGTGACATCAATCAAAGCATATGAAGGGTCTGCAGCCATCAATGAACCCTTTTTTCAGAGCACCCCAACAACAATAAAACCTCTTAAACACTAATTGATTATCAACTTCTCTCGTCTTGATTCTCACGGTATTATCTCCATCACTTCTAACAATCTCAGCAACATATCTCCAAAGCATAGCATATTGTTCCTTTTCAGAACCAATTGCCATCATCTTAACTTTTCCTTTTGCTCTATACATTTGAAACCTGCTAAAGAGCAGTTTACAGTCGTTTTGCATAACTGTCAACATTGAATTCACAGGCCAATTAGGATTGGATTTAATCATTTCCTTGTACTTACTGGCCAACCATTTAGAATTAGCAGCAGCAACCTTCTCCACCCTGCAACACTCATGATTACCATTATAAGTTTTAATCTGTAGGGTGGTCTTCTCTTTGAACGATGAAGCAAATATATTCCATGGACAAGTATGATGCTTGCACTTTACTTGCACTCTATCCTTATCATTTTTAGTAAATAAAATTTCTCTGCCATTGAGTATAGAATGTTGCCTAACTGCATCTCTAAATGTTGCAGTATCATAAAAACATAGACCTACAGCAAATTGAGGGTCATCCATATCTGATTTTGGATTAAAAACTGGGTAGCCTTCATATATGTATTGGTTCTTCTTAGAGGGTTTCTCACTTGGTGTTGCATTTTGGTCGGAACTCATTTCCCTTCCATGTAATCCACCCCATTCCACTTCTGCATCAATGTTATTATCATAATCTGCATCATCATCTGTTATATCACATTCACTATCAACTAAGATGTCTGAAAAACATGAATCATCCCCTACAGATTGCTCATCATCACTACAACCACTTTCATTTGTATCTATTAGCCAATCATCAGTTTTTGGAGAACTTTGATCTACATTAGATTGCTCTTTAGAAGCATTTCCAGCATCAGCTTGGTCATCCTTGTTGCCAATATAATCCAACCCCTCACAAATCATAGGTAATTGATATACACTGATTCTTCAATTGAGACATTTCGTTCAACAAAAATTCCAACCACCTTTTGGTCATTCAGAAAATTTACAAGGTTCAAAGCATCGTTGTCATGTTCCATCAAAGTTATAGAACTACAATCATTTATATCAATCCTACTAAAGTAGAAAGCTACAGAAGTGTGATCCACATCTAACAATTTTGACATTTCATTAATTTCAATCATTGACATTTCATCTTCTGTACAATAATCAAAGTAATCAATAGCCCCTCCTACATAACATCTCTTACCAAATTCACAAAATTTACCATGATGATGAATTTTGATAGTAAAAAATTCACTGTTGGGTCCTGCACACAATGAACAAATCGAACATTGAAGAAATCGTACATCGTATTCAAACTCCAACAAAACAAGTGGCAAACAAATTAGAATTGATTATTGTACTTTAATCGAAATAAGGAAAAAACAATGAACAAATCGAACACTGTATTCAAAAAAAATTAACGCGGGAAAAAATCAATGTCGAGAAACCAAGCTGAGAAAGCCCAATGCAGAGAAAATGAGATGCTTACCATAATCTGGAGCTTCTCTTCCAGAATGGCCAGCTCCTTCTCTTAATTTCCAAGACATTTGTACCTAATGAGGGAGAATTTGTATCGTGAGGAATGGTTGGGGATTAAGTGAAATATTTAATTTTTTAGGGAAAAAAGAATTGAAAAGACAGATATACCCTTGGCCTATGCATGTGCTATGCATGATGGAATCTCAGACGGAATATATGGGAATATTCCGTCGGCGGCGGGGTTATGCACTTTTTTACATTGTTCAGGGGGTTAAGCGCACATTTCGAAAGGTTAGGGGGTAAAAGTGCTCAAGAGACTGAAGGTTGGGGGGTTGTCTGCTTTTTACCCTACAATAAAAAATATTCAAACAAATTTAATTATGTGATAGTGAAGCACAAATTAAAACCATTTGCGGTTCAATCAAAGGCAGCGGTGCATATTTGTTACTCCTCCAATATTAAGAAATAATATTCTTCTATGCATGGGGTCGTTTGATAACCACCACATTGTGAAGAAAAGTATTACTGTTATTACCGATCAACAAAAGTATTACTGTTATTAGTAATAATATGCATATATTGTATGCACACAAATTAATATTTTGTGTATATTATTAAGTAATTTTTGCATTAAAAATATAAATATTATCGTGAAAGTAAGAATTTTAAAAATGATTCTTTATACTATTTTCATATAATTAATTAAAATAATAATTTAATTAGGATATTTTTTTTTCATTTTTTCAAATTATTATGTTTTATTATTCTCAGGATATTTGAAAATTAGGGTATGTATGATATTTTTTGATTATACCACAAAACCAAGTTAGTTGTTCTACAAACATCATTTACTATAAAATTATGAAATTTAAAATGTAAAAATTGCACAATTCAACATGTATCCTTGTCTCTCTTTGATTTTCATCACCTATGTGTTCAAAACTAGGTCTTACTGCCTTATCTTTCAATTTCTTTTACATGTTTAGCCATTTGTAGTTTTAATTCCTAATAGTCTTTATATATCATTCCCCTTAAAAAGACTACATTTACAAACAAATAACTAAAAATACCAAAAAAAAAAATGAAAGATATAGGATTAAGACATAACATTAACTACATCGAGGAAAATCGCAGAGAGACAAATACATAGAACCAATGATAAAATTTCCATTTAAAAATTAGATGACTAATCATAACCACTTTAATACAATAATTGCAAGGATATTTCGGGTGTTACTGTCAAACTCAGTGATTGACTCGATCTACGTATCAGATGAATCTACAAAGTGGAGAGCACTCAGTCAAATCATCATAATTAATCACAAGATGACTCGTTAGGATAGAAGAAAGCAGCTCTCCTCAATTTCCAAATAGTTTATGATCTTTAGGAATCTGCTGACAGAATTGATTAATTTTACTAACTCTGTTCGAGTTGACAGGGACAATAATATGAAATGTTTTGATTTATTGATATGTTTGTAATTCTGTTCTCTTTAATGGAATTCATTTCGTTTAGTTTGAACTTAAAGATTTCGTAGTTTATTTATTTTGCACCTAAAATAAATTTCATAACCTACGAAAACATGAAGTAATTGAAATACATTAAGTTTTTAAGTCTGAAAAACCTATCAAGTGGTAGACGTAAGGATTACACAAAATAGTTGAAGATGAGGCTAAGTTTTGTCAACACCATGAAAAATTGATAGGCCAAATCTAGTATCGTTATGACAATATTGTTTGAAGTGTTCAGCTCAGCCGATGATCCAAGTCCGTTGAAATTATTCATAATATATGAAGTCTTGGTTAAATAGAATCGATAAGGGTCATACTTATATCAGTTCAACATAACAAATAAGTTTTCAGCATTTATCTTTTAGTACAGATTTAGCAGAACCGATGCGACAAAAGACAGTTGGGGGGGGGGAATAATATTTTTAAATAATTAATTATTAAAGAATATATGAACATTTAATTGACATAGATGCAATAATAATAACCAATATTATATTTGTACATATATTTTAATAAAAAAATATTATAAAAATAATATTAATTTAGTAGAATAAAAAAATAATATAAAATAAATTATCTGAAAATAAGAGCAATAAAATATAATACCAAAGTAATCAATACTTCATCCTTCGTATATTTTCTAGCAACTAAAATTTCATAAAAAAATAAAAAAATAATAATATTTAACCATGATAATCCAATTATTAATATTTAAATTTGTGTAAATAAAGATAAATATAAAATCATTGTTTATTAGATTATTTATAATGTTTAATAGTTTTAAGTTATACTTGATATTTCTTCACAATATTCTGTAAATATGTCATATTTATCAATAAAATGAATATAAATCAAATGAATGTGAATGAGTCTACAGGAAATTAGAAATTGTGAGACTACATAAATCATACATCAGATAATTTTATATTTTTTAATTATTTAATGATGCAACTTGTAGATTAATAATTATGTATGTATGTTAATGTTTTAACTAATTAAATATGTTTTATATTACAATTTATGAATTGCCAAAAATATATTTCAAATGTAAATTTTATGAATCGCCAAAAATAATTTTCAACCAAACGTTTTTAATAAATAAAAGGTGAATATTTTTATTTTTTTAAAAAAAAGGGAAACAATAAGTAAAAAACGTGAACACACAACATGTATTACATTATTTTGTTAAAACTTTCCATTTTGCCATTTTCTGAATTTTTTTTATTAATTTATATTATTTTTTAAAAAACTAGCCAACACATCTTTTGTAGAGGAGAAATAAAATAAGCAGCCTTGAGAAGTGTAATGTGGAGGGTTTTCAAACCTAGGTCACTCAATTGACAAAGAAGTGTGTATGCTTAGCATATCATATATACTAAAAACATTTTAGCTAGGGTGTGATTGCCCCTGTGTACCTTCTGACTCAGTCCCAGTCCCTGGTCTCAAGTTTGAGATCCCCACTCCGCACCCATTACAATCAAAAAAATAATAATTTACTCCAATACTCCAAAAAATGTAGTGGAAAGGACCTCTTAGATTTTTTAATAGCTAGAATGATATGTACGTTTCACAATCTGTATGTTTCAACTTGATAGAGTAAATGATGTTGGAATTGACATATCCATATATGGATTTTATTAGATCTTTTTTTTTTTAACAGATGATTAGATTTGTTGAACCATCCATAATGACAATTAACTTATGTGTAATGTTATACATATATATTTATATATATGATGTCATATGATATATTGACCTCCTCGGGTAAAATCCCTCAAGGGCCGAACAAAGACATATACCGAACAGAGTGCACCGAACGGAAAGCACCGAGCAGGGTTGTTACCGAACAGTTGCTAACCCTCCTCGGTTTTCTGGTCAAAGATTAGCGGAAGACCCGGGAATAACTAACAAATTAACCGGCGTGAATGAACGTGCAATAATGGGGCGCGGATTTCTCGGACGTGTTGGGCTCCAGTTAAGCCACGATCAGAGGACATCGTGTTCCGGATCTCCCGCGAGCCAATCACTAGGAACAGTCCTATAAATACCCGCGGATGTCATCACAGAAAGGATTGGATTTTTCTGGGCAAAAAGACTCCGAAGAGAGCAAATTTATGTCTGTTCGGTCTTTTCTGTTATTTTTATAAACAATTTGTGTAAGTCATTGAACAATTATTTTTTGTGTCCAGAGAGTATTGTAAATCATCAACATCTTATAGTGAAGTTTTATACTGGACTAGGTCCCGTGGTTTTTCTCTCAATTTGAGGGTTTTCCACGTAAATATCTTGGTGTGTATCGTTATTTTCTTTTAACACCTTATTCTACCTTATATTCGGAAATCACGGATCACATCATTGGCGCCGTCTGTGGGAACAAAAAGAGTAAAGACGTTGAAGCAGAGATTTTTTCAGTAAGAATCCAAGGCGAAATGGTTAAAAGCAAGGGGCGAGGGCCAATGTCGGGGAGGGATAAACCAATGACTCCCCCACGTTCATGCCCAGAACCAGAAGGAGCAGGGGAGGCTGGATCATCGCAGAATGTTTCACGAGTATTACCTACTGGAGGAATACCCATGGAACATTTGACTGAGATGATTGCCAAAACTGTCGGAGAAGTTATGAAACAATTTATGACCCCCCCCCCCCCCCCCCCCCCCCCCTATCAGGAAGAAAATAAAGAAGAGGAGGAAGACTCAACCTCTATAAAGAAGTCGGAGGAGGGGGCTGAAGAGTCAAAAGATTTTCCTAATCGTTCAAATGAGGAAATAGATAGGGCTTTGCACCATCAAATGGAGGATTTAAAGGAGGAGTTACAAAAAATGCGCAATAAAATGGAAGGCCGTATTAACTCGGCAAGAAGAAGCACCACATTCACTCCTCAGGTCATTGATGATCCTCTGCCTCTTAATTTCAGAACTTTAAGTGTGGGGAACTATGATGGTAGCACAGATCCAGAAGAATATTTATCTCGATTTGAGAATGCCTCACTCCTTCATCAGCTGTCAGATGAGGTGAAATGTAGAGTGTTCTTGACTACTCTAGCCGGTGCTGCTCAATCGTGGTTCAATCAATTACCATCAGGAGTAGTGGATTCCTTTCCCAAATTCAGCTCGTTGTTCCTTCATCAATTCGCGAGCAGCAGAAGTTGCAAGAGAACAGCCTTGAGTTTGTTCGGTCTCAGGCAGATGGATAAGGAGTCCCTGCGGGATTTTCTGAAAAGATTTAATCAAGCATGCCTTGATGTTCCGCATGTGACATCGGAAATACTAGCCAGCGCTTTCACCCAAGGGTTGAGAGGGGGATCTGTTCAGATCATTGGCAAAGAAGCCACCGTCGGATTATGATGAATTACTGGGGCGTGCCTCTAAATATATTAATTTAGAGGAAGCGCAGAGGATGAAACAGAAGAAGGAAATAAAAAATAGTGGTGCAGTCAATAGGAAGGAGAGGCCATTGGAACAGCCTAAGAGGATCTTTGATCAGTACCTACCGATGAGACCTTATCGGGAGGTAGCCATGAATCAAATTACGCCAAAGAGGGGTCGGGGGGACCTTATGGAAGAGGAGTATTCCGAGGAGGAAGTTCCCAAGGAGGGAGCGTTCATGAAGGAAGAATGGATGTAAGGCGAGGAGCTGACGATGAACTAAGGAACAGTGCTCCTTTCCCTCGGAATAATGTTAATCCAGGGAGAGGAGCACTTCAACCAGGTCCTTGGGTAGTACGGGGGGAAAGAGTGGAGGGAGGAAATCAAGTTACTAGGGAAAGAACCATGAGCAATGTTCCTAACCGAGGGACCATACATATGATTTCGGGAGGAACATCATGTGGAGATTCTAACCGAGCAAGAAAAAGTTATGCTCGAAGACTCGAAGTGTTATCCATTAATCCAAGTCATACTCAGGAGAGTCCTTCTATAGCTTTCGGACCTGCTGATTTACAATGGATTTATTTTCCCCACGAGGATGCACTGGTAATTTCAGCCACAGTAGCCAACTACAATGTGCAAAGAATCTTCGTCGATACAGGCAGCTCGGCAGATGTGCTCTTCCTTAGTACGTTGAAGCAGATGGAATTGGGAAGTATAGCTGTGCAAAAAGTAAATACTTCTTTGCATGGGTTTACTGGAGAAGCCATAAGTCCTATAGGACAAGTGTCTTTACCCGTCACATTAGGAGAGGAGTCCAAGACAAAGACGAAGATGATCACCTTCCTCATAGTGGATGCACCCTCCTCCTATAATATAATATTGTGTCGGCCGGCGTTAACGGCCTTCGAAGCAGTTGCTTCTACTTACCACCTGAAGATAAAATTCCCGGTAGGAGAGGAAGTGGGACAAGTAAGGGGAAGTCAGAGTTCATCAAGAAAATGCTATGTGCAAGAGTTGAAGCAAGACAAAGGAAAAAATAGAGAAGATGGGGAGCGAGGAAGTAATAAGAGGAAACATGGACAGCCTGAGGAGGAGGAGCGGATAGTCCCCGAGGAGGAATTCATGAGTATCGAGTTAGGTCACCCGGCGAAAACTACTCGCATTGGATCCAAGTTGGATCCCGAATTGAGGAAAAGGGTGATTGAATGCTTAATAGCTAACGTGGATGTGTTCGCTTGGAATACCTCTGAGTTAATTGGGGTAAAACCAGAGATTGCTGAGCACCATCTAAATGTTGATCCGGGTGCTCGGGCAATTAAACAGAAGAGAAGGCATTTCGGACCCGAGAAGGATGCCGTTATAGCTAAACAAGTAGAGGAGTTGTTGAAAGCAGGTCATATACGGGAGATTAGTTTCCCTACATGGCTCTCAAATGTGGTTCTAGTACCTAAAACAGGAGACAAGTGGAGGATGTGTGTAGATTTTCGGGACGTGAACAAAGCTTGTCCAAAAGATTGTTATCCATTACCAAGGATTGATCAATTAGTGGATTCTACTGCGGGACATGAGCTGTTATGTCTTATGAATGCTTATCAGGGATATCATCAAATCCCCTTAGCCCGCGAGGATCAGTCCAAGGTTAGCTTTGTCACAGCGGGAGGAACTTTTTGTTATGTCGTTATGCCCTTCAGATTAAAAAATGTTGGGGCTACTTATCAGAGACTGATGGATAAGATGTTCAGAGATCAAATAGGACGGAACGTGGAGGTTTATGTTGATGACGTCCTGATCAAAAGCAAGAAGGCCCAAAATCTGATAGAAGATATGGAGGAAGTCTTTGCCACTTTAAGAAGATTTGGCATGAAGTTAAATCCAGCCAAATGTACCTTCGAAATTCATAGTGGAAAATTCTTGGGGTACATGGTGACAGAGAGAGGTGTGGAAGCTAACCCTGAGAAAATCCGAGCAATCCAAGAAATGAACCCTCCTCGGAACCTGAACGAAGTGCAAAGGTTAGCAGGAAGAATAGCAGCGCTTAGTCGATTCATATCTAGATCGGCTGACAGGAGTTTTCCTTCCCTCCTCGTCTACTTGTCGGTAACCGAGGAAGTTGTCAGCTCGGTGTTAATTCAAGAGAAATTTAGGCAGCAGCAACCGGTATATTATGTCAGCCGAGCTTTGCAAGGAGCCGAACAAAGATACCCAGAAATTGAAAAGTTAGCTTTGGCTCTGGTGATCACTGCAAGAAGGCTTCGGCCTTATTTTCTATCTCACCCTATCATGGTGGTAACGAGTACTCCCTTAGGAAGGCTATTGTCAAAAGCTGAAATTTCACGGAGGATGGTGAAATGGGCCACAGAATTGAGCGAGTTCGATATTTCTTATCAGCCTCGGACTACCATCAAGGCTCAGGCCTTATCTGATTTCTTGGTTGAAGTACTCGCGAAGAAAAAGATTGGAGCCTATTTGTAGATGAATCATCTACTCAAATAGGAAGCGGTGCAGGAATTATACTTATCAGTCCAGAAGGAGAAGAAATTGCTATAGCTATTCAGTTCGGTTTTCAATCTTCAAACAATGAAGCCGAATTTGAAGCTCTCCTCTCGGGTTTACGAGTAGCAATAGATGCCGGATTCAGAAAGTAAAAGTGTTCATGGATTCAATGCTGGTCGTACAGCAGGTAAATGGGGTATACAAGGTGAAAGAAGAAAAGTTGAAAAAATATGTGGAGAAGGCTCAAGTATTAATGACTCAGTTCCAGGAAGTGCAATTGAAGCAAATACCACGAGAAGATAATAACCGAGCAGATTCGCTTGCAAAGTTGGCCAGCTCCATCCATGAGTGGAAGAATAGGAAAGTGCTGGTACAAGATCTTTTGGTCTCGCATATAGCAATCAACAGTATAATGAATTTGGAGCCTTGTATCATATCTGATTGGCGAGAGCATATCATTAAATTCTTGAAAAATAGGGTGTTGCCGTTAGATCCAAAGGAAGCTGCTCGGGTGAAGAGAATGGAGAGGCGTTTTGTGTTAGCAGAAGGTAAATTGTTCAAAAGGGGATTTTCAGCTTCCTTCTTGCAATGCACATCAACACAAGAAGGAGAACATTTACTAAGGGAGATTCACGAAGGCTGTTGTGGGAATCATTCGGGAAGTAATATGTTATATCAGAAAGCCCTTCGGGCAGGATACTATTGGCCCGGTATGAGAGAAAATGCCGAAGAAATTGTTAAAAAATGTAACAATTGCCAGAAACATGCAAATTTATCTCATATACCCGCAGATGTCTTAAATAGCAGTATTACTTCCTGTCCCTTCGATCAATGGGGGATGGACATCGTCGGACCTTTTCCTCTTGCCACGGGGCAAAGAAAATTCCTCCTAGTAGCAGTTGAGTACTTTACGAAATGGGTGGAAGCCGAGCCTCTAGCAAAAATAACTGAGGAGGAAATTATCAAATTCTTATGGAGAAGCATAGTATGTCGATTCGGAATACCGAGGAGAATTATTTCGGATAATGGAAGGCAATTTCAGGGAAAGAAACTACAGGAGTGGTGCGAGGAGATGAAAGTCAGGCAAATATTCACGTCAGTAGCCTATCCACAATCAAATGGGCAAGTCGAAGTTATTAACCGTATTCTATTACATGGGATTAAGACGAAGCTGGAAGGGGCTCGAGGAGAATGGGTAAATGAACTACCTGTAGTCTTGTGGGCTTATCGAACAACTCCTCGGGTATCTACAGGGGAAACTCTGTACAGTCTAGTATACGGTTCGGAGGCCCTCATTCCAGCGGAAATTGGGATTGAATCTCTCCGCGTATAATGTTATGATCCAGAGCAGAACGAGGTTAAGAGAATGCAAGAGTTAGATGAGATTGATCAGCTAAGAGAACAAGCTATAGCAAGAACAGAGCTATATAAAGTAAGGATTACCAACGCCTATAACCGAAGGGTTCGATCAAGAACATTTCAAGTTGGTGATTTAGTGTTACGAAGAACAAATCCTGCTGGTGAGGTGAAAAAGTTGGCACCCAAGTGGGAAGGCCCTTACAAAATTAAGGAAGTAATCGGAAGAGGAGCCTACAGGCTGGAGGATCATGAAGGTCGGAAATTGGTAAGGCCTTGGAACATTCATAACCTGAAGAAATATTTTGTGTAATCTTTCTCTTTTGTTTACTTTATGAATTCAGCAGTAATAAAATAAAAGTATTTGATTCATTGAGTTTTTTTTACGGAATCATTACATTATCATCGGTTTACTCGTGGGATCGGGATGTTTGGTCCACGTTTAAACATTACATTATCATCGGTTTACTCGTGGGATCGGGATGTTTGGTCCACGTTTAAACATTACATTATCATCGGTTTACTCGTGGGATCGGGATGTTTGGTCCACGTTTAAACATTACATTATCATCGGTTTACTCGTGGGATCGGGATGTTTGGTCCACGTTTAATCATTGCATTATCATCGGTTTACTAGTGGGATCGGGATGTTTGGTCCACGTGTAAGTGTTTGTGCTCGGGGTAGCGAGCTTTGTTCGGAATTTTAGTTGTTTACTCGTGGGATCGGGATGTTTGGTCCACGTTTTGAACCTAAAATTACCTAAGTGTTTGTGCTCGGGGTAGCGAGCTTTGTTCGGAATTTTAGTTGTTTACTCGTGGGATCGGGATGTTTGGTCCACGTTTTAAACCTAAAATTGCCTAAGTTTTTGTGCTCGGGGTAGCGAGCCTTGTTCGGAATTTTAGTTGTTTACTCATGGGATCGGGATGTTTGGTCCACGTTTTGAACCTAAAATTGCTTAAGTGTTTATGCTCGGGGTAGCGAGCCTTGTTTGGAATTTTAGTTGTTTACTCGTGGGATCGGGATGTTTGGTCCACGTTTTAAACCTAAAATTGCCTAAGTGTTTGTGCTCGGGGTAGCGAGCTTTGTTCGGAATTTTAGTTGTTTACTCGTGGGATCGGGATGTTTGGTTCACGTTTTAAACCTAAAATTTCCTAAGTGTTTGCGCTCGGGGTAGCGAGTTTGTTCCAAGATACAAGTAAATGATTTCATTAATAAAAAAGAAAGAAATACAATAAAAGGTAAAAGCTCTACCCTACGGCTGAAATAGCTCATCAGGGAGGCTCTCCAGAGCAGCATTGACGTCAAGGAAATCTTTTGAAGCCCCTTCGGGAAGGTAGCCTTGAGATCTAAATTGGCCGACGCATGCTTCAAAACCATGATCAAAGAACTTGTAAGCACGGTCAGCCACCATGTTGCTATACTCTGGAGACTTCAAAAACTCAGCTTTCTTCGAGAGCCAGAGTTCTTCCTCACGAGCAGCCGTGGAAGATTTCTCTTGAGCAAGCTGCTCGGAGACAGCTTGATGTTGCTCAGCCAGGGATTTATATTGCTCTGACAAAGTAGAGTTAGCACCTTCCAGAGCAGCAAACTTTGTCCGCTCCTCTGCCAGGACCTGCTCTGCCTTGTCCCGAGCTGATACCAGGGCCAAGTGCCGCTCCTCCAAAAGGCTCACTGTTTTCTTCAACTCCTCACCCATACCCTCTAACTGCCGGATGCGCTTCTGGTTTTGCCCATCAGCCAATCGAACTGAATGAAAGCGAGTGAGAAGTTCACCCGCCATCATGTGGGCCTGCATCAGATCATATATAAAGTTAAAGTAACAAATGAAGGTATTGAAAAAAGACAAACGGAACAAATTAATGGGTATAAACATTTACCTGAATAAAGGAGGAGGAGAAGTCGTTCATTAAGTTGCTGAAAGCCAGCTCCCCGGGGTATTTTCGATCAGCGGGGTTGGGGGTATAGCACAAAATGGAATGGGAGGCTTTGGGATCGGGTTTTTCAGTAGTGGAACAGTAGGGGAGTACGTCCACGAAGGGATATTGATAGGCTTAGATTTTGAGTGTTTTTAACTATAATTTCTTCCCATTTTTCGTACTTTTTCCTGGATGATATTATGCTTTTTGGTGTTTATTCATCTTTTTCAGGAAATTAGATCGGAAATGGAAGAAATGAGCTTATATGAAGATAACGGGCGAAATCGAGGCAAGAAAGGGTTGAAATGAAGAAGTGAGAATTTCGGAATCTCGATCGCTCGAGATTATGTCTCGATCGATCGAGACAGACAGTGCGCTGAGAAGATTTGAATTTCAAGTCTCGATCGATCGGAACAAATTTCCGATCGATCGAGCGAGGCAATGATTCCAGAGCAAATTTTATTAAAGTCTCGATCGATCGGTGGAAAATCTCGATCGATCGAGCGAGACAGTGAGTTTCAAAAGCTGGCATGAACAGTGCACCGATCGATCGGTAGAAAATCTCGATCGATCGAGACGCGAAATCCTGAAGATTTTATTTTCCTTTTTTATCGTGATGTTGGAGGTTTGAAGCGGGAATTTTGATTCATTCCAAAAAAGAGAGAGCATATCAGACAATTTTTCTGGACAATAGAAGAGCCCTAGCCGCCGCCTAGTCGCCGCCAAGGAGATCCGTTCTTCCGGTTCTTCGCCCGAGTCAAAGCCAATCGATTCCGGAGTGCAAGGAAGAAACAAGAGAAGAAATCACGGTGCAACGCACGGATTCATCCACCGTTTATCGTATTTCTAAACTTTAATTTATTTGATTTTCAATTCCATTTGATGTTTTTGAGGTCGAGAGACAATAAGACTCTTATGTATTTGATTTGAATTAAATTTAGTTTATATTATTGAGTTTTAGTTTCGTTGTGGTTGATTATTGATTCATTGGTATTTGAGCGCATTGATTGTTATTGTTCATAAATTAATTGCTTGTGTAGATCAAAGTCTAGCTAGCTTTGATTGAATTTGAGGGTTACAGCCGAGATCGAGAGATAACGTTGTAACACGCTCCATTAATTTATGATGTATGTTACGATTGAGATCGAGAGATGATATCGCATACGTGAGAACTTGGAATCGAGAGATTTAGAGTTATAAGGTTTTGATAATCTATGCAACTTTGAATTAGTAAATAGGTGCACGAGAGTGAATTATTCTAGTTTACCGTTAGTTTCTTTACAGCTCGAGAGAGTGAATCGAATAATATCGAAAACCGTTCACCTTTAAAATCAATTGGTAGATAATTTGAGAATTCCATTGAATCATTAGAGATAACATAATTGAACGACGAGCTCGGTAATTTTCTTGAGTAACTTACCTTTGCATTTCCGGAACCATCCTATTCATTGTTTCTAGTTTAAATCTTTATTCTTTAGTTTAATTTGGCTTTAGTTAATCAACTTCTTTAATCGTAGGCTAAATATTTTTTTTATTAATCTTATTTGGTACTTATACATTAGTCCCTGTGGATTCGACAACCCCTACTTAATTTTCACTATACTAAAACTTGACAACCGTGCACTTGCGGTAGAATCGCTTCACACTATTCTTTGAAATATCTTTTGTTTAAAAATAAAGCGGTCAAGTTTTGGCGCCGTTGCCGTGGACTAATCTGTATAATATCATACGAGATTAGTTAATTGTAATTTAGCCAATTCTTTTATTATTGCGTTTTTGTTTTTCTTTTCTTTGTTTTCTTTTGTTGATCTTTGTTAATAATTTTGTGTATTTTGTTGTCTCCTTTTGTCTATTTTGTACAGGAATCGTTTCTTTAGTGCATGCTCAGAAGAGAGGAGCCTATTCTCGAGCTTTCGATCCGGAGATAGAAAGAACTTTACTTAGGCGATTACGAGAAGCTAGAGCGATGGCTGATAATAACGAAGCACAGAACCCTAGATCGATGATGGACTTTGCGCAACCGGCATTTCATGGATCGTTGTCCAGTATTACGAGGCCGACGATTCAAGCAAATAATTTTGAGATCAAGCCGGCAATCATACAAATGATTCAGCACTCGGTTATGTTTGGGGGAGCAGCTACGGATGATCCGAATAATCACATCTCCAACTTTTTGGTGATTTGTGACACATTCAAACATAATGGCGTCTCTGACGACGCCATCAGGTTAAGACTTTTCCCCTTTTCATTACGAGACAAAGCTAAGGCATGGTTGAATTCACTACCTGTAGGTTCTATAACAACATGGGAGGGGATGACAAAGGCGTTTTTGTCAAAGTACTTTCCCCCTTCCAAGACGGCAAAGATGCGGAACGATATCACAACTTTTGGGCAGTTTGACCCCGAGACTTTATACGAAGCGTGGGATCGTTTTAAGGAGTTGTTGAGGAGATGCCCACACCATGGTCTACCCATATGGCTGCAGGTACAAACGTTCTATAACGGTTTATTTTCTTCTAACCGTTCCATGATTGATGCAGCATCTGGGGGATCCATAATGAGGAAGACGCCGGAAGAGGCATATAGCTTGTTGGAGGAAATGGCGTGCAACAGTTACCAGTGGCAATCTGAGAGGAGCACGCCACAGAAACCAATGGGAGTCCATCAAGTGGACGAGATCACTGCTCTTTCGGCTCAATTAGAAGCCATGAACCGGAAGATAGACAGCATGGGAGCAGCAGCGATGCAAACTCAAGCGATCTTCTGTGAGCTGTGTGGAGGCGGTCATCCTAGCATCGAGTGTCAGGCAGGTAACCAGTTTAACCAATCTGTTGAGGCTGTTAATTTTGTAGGTAACAGGCCACCCCATAATTCCTACTCGAATTATAACCAACCATGGAGGAACCACCCGAATTTGAGATGGTCGAATCAAGAAAATGTGTTGAACCCTCAACCGCAGGCAGGGTTCACACAAAAGCCGAGTATGGAGGAACTTATGGCAAAGTTGATTTCATCAACGGAGGTGAGGATGCAGAATCAGGATGCATCTATTAAAAATTTGGAAGTGCAGATAGGGCAGTTGGCCACGTTGATATCTGGGAGGACGCAAGGTACGCTCCCGAGTGATTCTGTAAAGAATCCAAAGGAGCCATCAAATTGAGAAGACGAGGAGGTGACAGTCCAGCTTGGGACTATAAATTAAGAACTTCCGTTTTTCCTTCCTCGAGTTTTGTTTTTGATTTCTTGTTTTGATGTGATTTTGTTAGTTTGTTTGTTTTGAGTTTGTCTGGGAATGAATTCGTGTATTTTCTATTGCAGGTGTGAAAGCAAGAGCAAGTTGGTTGTAGGTGAGGCAATCCGAGAGAAAGATGTTGAGAAAAAAAATTTCAAATTTTGTTTGCTGCTGCTGGCGATCGATCGAGACAAAATCTCGATCGATCGCCCGATTTTTTTAAAAAGACATTGTGCCTACTGCCTCGCTCGATCGATCGAGAATTTTTTCCGATCGATCGAGCGAGAGAAAATTTTGAAAAATAACAGGGCACAGACGCAGCAGCCTTCTCATTCTAACCCAATTTCTCTCCTCTCCATAGCAGAACCCTAGTCGCCTCTTCCAAATTTTGCACCAAATCTCATCATTTTTTTCCATCAAATTTAAATTTACTTCAAATCTGGGAAGTAATATTTGTTTTAATGAGATTTTCATTGCAGATTTGAAGAATTGCAAGGCAAATTGGGTAGAAGTACATCAAAAAGGGAATTCCAAGCCAAGTGCCAAATTTTTCCAAGATCAGATTTTTAAGCGGTAATTGGTTTCCAATTCTCAAAGATTTTATCTTTTGGTGAAACTCCTTGAATTGTAGTAGAATTGGGTTAGGAAGGAGTTAAATTTGGAGGAAGTTTTGTGGTGTTGAAGGGTGGAAGATTTATAGTGTTGTGTGGTGATAGTTGGATTTAATTGAGTTAGTTGGGAATCATTTAGCAAGAATATGTCATCCAGAAAGAGGTCAAAGCAGGCGGAGGCTTCCCAAAAGCAAAAGCAGGCGGAGGCCACTGTTTCTGAGCCAGGATATGACGAACAGAAGTTTCTCAATGCCACAATTGCTGAATTATACCCCACCTACCATAAGAAACCCTGAGCCGTGAAAGGGGAATGAGCATGGATAAATTGGAGTGTCCTGTCATTAGGACAGTCCGACGAAAAGGGTGGTTTCAATTCGTTCAGAAACCGATTGATGCTGTGGTGCCTCTGGTAAGGGAGTTTACACAAATCTTCGAGCTATTAGACCAGGGCACCAATTAAGTGTTTATGTTCGAGGGAAGGATGTGTTGGTGGATCGAGCCGCAATCAACAATATTCACCGGATGCCTTTAATTCAAAACTGTGCATACCAATCTTTCAAGAGTAGCAGGATTGACTACGATGAGGTATTGACAGTTATTGGCAAGCCGGGAGTGGATTGGCAAAGGAATGATAAAGCAGAGCCACATTTGGTTCTAAAGAAACATTTGAAGCCAGAGGCCCAAGCATGGTTTTCATTTGTCGCCTCGCGGGTCATGCCTTCGACCCACACTTCTGAGGTGACAAAAGACAGAGCGGTCCTGGTATATGCCATCCTCTCAGGGAAGGAAGTGGACTTCGGCGAGATCATTAGTGATCACATTGCAGAAATTGGGAGCAGCTCACCGACCTCCGTACTACCGTTTCCATCCACGATCACTGCTTTATGTCAGCGGTACGGAGTGACATGGGGGGAAGACGAGGAGCTACTTCCGCCGAAGACACCGATCATTGTGGACGCTCCACCACCTCCTACGGGTCGACGAAGACCTTCGGACACTACACAAGCTGGAGCATCATCCTCTGCTGCAGAACATACACGTGTTACTTTGGACTCTCTTCATAGGGATCTCCAAGATATTCGCCTGGAGCAGCAGAGCATTCACAGCATGCAGCGGGACATTCATAGCATGCAGAGAGCATTGCAGATGGACCATGAGATGGTAGCTTCTGTCAGATGGAGTTCATGCACTATCAGAGTGCATGGAACACTGCCATGGCCCAGGGCTTTCCAGGTTTCCAGTTCCCGCCGGAGCCACATTTTGCACCTTTTCATCCGCATGCACCTCCACCTTCTGAGTACCCACCATTTCCGCCATATCAGGGCGAGGAGCACCACTACGCAGTCCCCCCTCCGGAGCATGATGAGGACGACGATCAGTGACGATCGTCGTCATGGTATGTGTCTTTGCCTTTGCATTTATTTTTCTTGTTCATTGAGGGCAATTCACATGCTAAGTTTGGGGGGGTTTTTGAGTATTTGTATATATCTTGCTTTTGCACATTCTGCTACTTGTCTTGTTTCTTTTCCTAGCATGACTGCATGATGTTGAGACTGATTCATCCTTGAGCATTACCAAAAAAAAAAAAAAAAATTTTGATTGAGTTATTCTGGAGAATTGATGAGTTGGAATTGCAACGGTAATACATGATGAAATTAATCCTCATCTAGATAGGAGTCATGGAAATGTTTAACTTGTTTGTATATATCCTTTGTTAACTATATGTCAAAACTGAGGAATAATTTGAGCACTTATTGAGTCATGATTGAGTGAAGTTTGTATTGATTAAATTGAAAATTTGTGTTAACTGTGATGAGTCTTGAGTATCTTAGATAACTCTACAGTTTAGTTGAAAGCACTTTGAGGCGAAATTTATAATTAGGAACTAGACTTGGAGATAATTTAGGCGATCTTTGGACCGTTTGTGCCTTTCAAGCCTACCTGGTACACATTATTCCTTAGTGTCCCCTTTTGAGCCTTATTGAAAAAGAATGGTATATGCATTGCATATGATTAGACCCCCATTCGGCATTCTTGACAACCTCATTATACCTACCTTGGTTTGAGCCTAAAAGAACAATTTTATCCATCCCTAGGGGAGTATAATGAATCTCATTCATTGCATTAAATTGTTATATGTTGATAAGTTCATTGTGAAAAAAATGAAATGAACGAAAGAATGAGCAAAGAAAAAGAAAAGATGTAGAGAAAAAGCCTTGAAAAGAAAATTTAAATAAGACCCAAAGTGGCCAAGGCTAGAAAATGTGAAGAGAAGCTCAATGATTATGTGAGAAGATTTTGAACTGATTCTGTTATACTCTCTTCTTTGCTTCTATCCTACCTTTTCTTTGGAGCCGACACCAAAAGGCCTAACGTTATAAGCTTCTAAAGTCCTGTTGATCCAAGTCTAGGGAATAATTACATTAGTGGAGAAGTGCTGGATAGTAAATTTGTAGAGTAGTTCAAAGTAATCTTGACTAGGAGTTGACATGGCACATTTTGATCTTAAAGATATGTACATTACTCATGTTTGACAATAGCACACACGCACGTTCCGATGTTGCGATGTATTGTTTAACTTAGGAGAAATTGCTTCTTGTTAAGTGTTGAATGACTTCTATTGATGTGTAAGTAGGATTTCTGAGTTTTTACGTATGTTGTAAAGATGATTCATGCTTAGTATCGAGTTTAACTTTTCTTTTTGAGCTTATTGCTTGCTCGAGGACGATCAAGTCTAAGTTTGGGGGAGTTGATAGGCTTAGATTTTGAGTGTTTTTAACTGTAATTTCTTCCCATTTTTCGTACTTTTTCTTGGATGATATTATGCTTTTTGGTGTTTATTCATCTGTTTTAGGAAATTAGATCGAAAATGGAAGAAATGAGCTTATATGAAGATAACGGGCGAAATCGAGGCAAGAAAGGGTTGAAATGAAGAAGTGAGAATTTCGGAATCTCGATCGATCGAGATTATGTCTCGATCGATCGAGACAGACATTGCGCTGAGAAGATTTGAATTTCAAGTCTCGATCGATCGGAACAAATTTCCGATCGATCGAGCGAGGCAGTGACTCCAGAGCAAATTTTATTAAAGTCTCGATCGATCGGTGGAAAATCTCGATCGATCGAGCGAGACAGTGAGTTTCAAAAGCTGGCATGAACAGTGCACCGATCGATCGGTAGAAAATCTCGATCGATCGAGACGCGAAATCCTGAAGATTTTATTTTCCTTTTTTATCGTGATGTTGGAGGTTTGAAGCGGGAATTTTGATTCATTCCAAAAAAGAGAGAGCATATCAGACGATTTTTCTGGACAATAGAAGAGCCCTAGCCGCCGCCTAATCGCCGCCAAGGAGATCCGTTCTTCCGGTTCTTCGCCCGAGTCAAAGCCAATCGATTCCGAAGTGCAAGTAAGAAACAAGAGAAGAAATCACGGTGCAACGCACGGATTCATCCACCGTTTATCGTATTTCTAAACTTTAATTTATTTGATTTTCAATTCCATTTGATGTTTTTGAGGTCGAGAGACAATAAAACTCTTATGTATTTGATTTGAATTAAATTTAGTTTATATTATTGAGTTTTAGTTTCGTTGTGGTTGATTATTGATTCATTGGTATTTGAGCGCATTGATTGTTATTGTTCATAAATTAATTGCTTGTGTAGATCAAAGTCTAGCTAGCTTTGATTGAATTTGAGGGTTACAGCCGAGATCGAGAGATAACGTTGTAACACGCTCCATTAATTTATGATGTATGTTACGATTGAGATCGAGAGATGATATCGCATATGTGAGAACTTGGAATCGAGAGATTTAGAGTTATAAGGTCTTGATAATCTATGCAACTTTGAATTAGTAAATAGGTGCACGAGAGTGACTTATTCTAATTTATCGTTAGTTTCTTTACAGCTCGAGAGAGTGTATCGAATAATATCGAAAACCGTTCACCTTTAAAATCAAGTGGTAGATAATTTGAGAATTCCATTGAATCATTAGAGATAACATAATTGAACGACGAGCTCGGTAATTTTCTTGAGTAACTTACCTTTGCATTTCCGGAACCATCCTATTCATTGTTTCTAGTTTAAATCTTTATTCTTTAGTTTAATTTGGCTTTAGTTAATCAACTTCTTTAATCGTAGGCTAAATATAATTTTATTAATCTTATTTGATACTTATTCATTAGTCCCTGTGGATTCGACAACCCCTACTTAATTTTCACTATACTAAAACTTGACAACCGTGCACTTGCGGTAGAATCGCTTCACACTATTCTTTGAAATATCTTTTGTTTAAAAATAAAGCGGTCAGATATGGTATCTCGAAGTAGGCCGGGATACACCGAGAGCGGGTTGAGAGGAGGCTCGAGGTTCGGAAGGGATGAGGGAAGAAGAAGTTTTCTTAGTAGGAGGTGCTTGGGGCGAAGAACTTGGACCTTCGGGAGTAGTCTTTCTCTTGCGATGAAGAGCATGAGTCTTCTCAGGTGAAGCCTTCTCCTCAAAAGGAGTCAAAATCTCAATAGAAGGGGGAGGTGCAGTAGTAGCAGCAGCCTTAGAAGTTTGGCCTTTTTGGCTCTTCTCCCTTAGCTTCTCGGCTATCATTGCCTTCATCATTTTTGTTTCTGAAAAGAGCAGAGAAATATTAGTCCGAACATGATAAGTTAAAAGTAAAACGAAGAAGATTACTTGGAAAGCACTCACCGAGGGACATTTTCAATGATACACCCTTGGGGCTCAATTGGAACAAGTATAGCAGTCCGTCGTCAATCAGCTCCATCAAATTAAAACACTGATCGCCAAGTGCACGACGAACTGACAAATACGGTTCCTCCTCAAGGTGACCCTTGATCGATTTCCCCCTCGGGAGACATTCCCTCCACTCCATAGGGCAATCCCAAGGCTGGAGGGGACGAGCAAATAAGTAAGAGTTTTTCCAATTTTTTATGGACGAGGGGTATTTTTTGAGGAAGCCAACCCCTGTCCTCGAGGAAAAGTAAAAAAGCCCGATCTCTTTCTTGTTCAATTGGAAGAAACAATGAAAAAGCTCGGGAGTAGGGGTAAAACCCAGATAAGAAAGAACTATGAAGAAGCCTGCTAATAACCTATAGCTATTGGGAAATAATTGACTAAGGGAAACACAGAAGTAGGAGGCCACTTCAATAAAGAAAGAAGGGACGGGAAAACGGAGGCCTCCTCGGAGTTGGTCTATATAGAAAGGAAAATACCCCTTAGGGGGTAAGATGGGACGAGATCCAGAAGGGGGAGCAATAATAGAAGTCCCCTCAGAAATCCCCCATTTAGTTCGGATATTGATGAGTTGCTGAGGCAATTTGACCTCAGACTCGAAGATCTCGAACCAAGGAACACGGGCTTTAACTAAATCTCGCTCTATATCACGTTTCTGCTCTTGCTTACGAGCAGCCGACTCAGCAGAAGAGCTTAGGGTTTTGTCGCTATCAAAAGAGGAAGAGGGTTGAGGAGAGGGGCTAAGAGCGTCTCCTTCGTTAAACCTATCTATCGCTGGCAATGAAGAATCGGCTGAGGAAGAAACCATACTTAGGTGATTAAAAAAGGACTGCTGGGGAAAGTCGTTCGATCGTCTGGTGCTAGCTCGGAAGCAAAATTCAGCAAAGTAAGGACAAATGAAGAAAAAGGAGGGGTATTTATAGCGGGGACCATGTGAACAGTCATTTAATCTTCACCGTCCAAAAATAAGGGAATGGACGGTTATAAAGGAGCCTCGGGAAACGAAACGTCGCGCGGCATTTGAAATATTTGGGAGGCAAAAAAGGGCGGCAAAAATATCCCGAGCAGGTTAAGTTTGGGATTTTACCCGAAGACAATAAAACAAGACTTCAAAAGTCTCGTCGTGCTTTACTTTAGGGGGGTGAGGTGATGTCATATGATATATTGACCTCCTCGGGTAAAATCCCTCAAGGGCCGAACAAAGACATATACCGAACAGAGTGCACCGAACGGAAAGCACCGAGAAGGGTTGTTACCGAACAGCTGCTAACCCTCGGTTTTCTGGTCAAAGATTAGCGGAAGACCCGGGAATAACTAACAAATTAACCGGCGTGAATGAACGTGCAATAATGGGGTGCGGATTTCTCGGACGTGTTGGGCTCCAGTTAAGCCACGATCAGAGGACATCGTGTTCCGGATCTCCCGCGAGCCAATCACTAGGAACAGTCCTATAAATACCCGCGGATGTCATCACAGAAAGGGTTGGATTTTTCTGGGCAAAAAGACTCCGAAGAGAGCAAATTTATGTCTGTTCGGTCTTTTCTGTTATTTTTATAAACAATTTGTGTAAGTCATTGAACAATTATTTTTTGTGTCCAGAGAGTCTTGTAAATCATCAACATCTTATAGTGAAGTTTTATACTGGACTAGGTCCCGTGGTTTTTCTCTCAATTTGAGGGTTTTCCACGTAAAAATCTTGGTGTGTATCGTTATTTTCTTTTAACACCTTATTCTACCTTATATTCGGAAATCACGGATCACATCAATATATATATATATATATATATATATATATATATATATATATATATATATATATATATATATATATATATAGTGTACGCTACAAAAGATGCATCGCTAATTCGGCTCTAAAATGTATATTCACAGACATATACTAAGAACATGAGACCCGCCCCAGTCTCCACCCCTGGACTTAGAAATCAGCCCAAAAATATCAGTTCATGCAAGAATTTCAGATTATAAGCTTGTAGCTACACGCCATACGAATCCTTTGCAAATTTTAGCAAAAAGATTCTCCCCACATTTCTTCGTAAAAATGAGCAAATAAATTATAAATTATATAATAAATACTTAGTTTTCTTTAATATTAAAAATAATAATATTATTAAAGTTTGTACAAATTAGACCCCCTAAAAAATATTAAAGAGATAACCAAGTAATTTCTTATCATAACTTGTGCCTATCATACATGTGTTAGATAGCATTGGTATAGGGAACTTATCAAAATCATATTATACTGGCTCTTCAAATAAATCAGGGGTTTATGATTATTAAACATTGTAGGATCAAATAATTATTGATTTATTAAAACTATTAATTGATAATTCATATAATAGCTCAAATAACAAATTTTGTCCGCTATCCTCGTACTTGTCTTGGGTCGTGAGTTTTTTTTTTCTTTTATATTGGGTAGGGGTGCTTAACAGATCGGTCCGGTCCGGGCTGATCCGGAACCGGCCGGTTCCAGATCCGATAATCTCGGAACCGGTCCAATCCGTTAAGGAACCGGATTGGATCCGGTTCCAACCCGGAACTGTTTTTTGTTTTTTTTTAAAAAAGTAAAAAACGAAGGAAATTTTATCGAAAAAAAAAATTAAAAAATTTTGGTCCAGAACCGGTAAGATACCGGATCCGGAACGGTAGAACCGACCTGGTCTGGTATCAAACCGGTTCCGGACCGATTCGGATCCGGTTAGTTAGGTTTTGGTTCCAGACCGGACTAACCGGTCTGGTTTTGGGCCGGATCCGGATTGACCTGGCCCGTTAAGCACCCCTAATATTGGGTTTGTGTCGCTACTAAAAAAAATGGGAAAATTACGGGCCGGTACACTTTCATGAAACATAATCTATCATAGTCCAGCGAAAAAACATTAGTTGATCTAAGTCCATTCTTGGTTGAAATGACAATAATAAACCCATGTGGTCCACGCAGTCCAACCAATTTAATAAATTTGCATTCTTAGCCCCTAGAAAAGTTTAAAGAAGAAAATATGCCACAATATACTATTCATCATCATTTTTATCCTAATATTTACCAAACAGAAACATTATATGAACATGAGATCCTTCAGTTTCTGTCATCTCTAGATGAATCCCAAGAGCATACTTTTGCAAAGGACTCACAGTTTATATAACGTTCGTCTAATTATAATTCAAACCTGATTTGAAGATCATGTTAAAAATAAATAAAAGGCCCAACCTGCTTCCGTATTACAATAAAATTTTAACTGAAATTTACCATTTTGACCATAACGGCACCGGGTGGGGTGGGTCGCAGCTACCACAAGTCGAAAACTTACTGCCTTCCAGACTGTTTTACGAATGGCTCCTCACCATCCAACCTCAGCTCACGGGCGAGGTTAGTCTGCCAGTTATCCGACTCCTTAAGAAACCGCACAGCACAGCCCTAATTCGTTTCCTACCTTAGGGCGTAAGGTATAAACAAGATATAAAAAATATTTAAGAAATCTGGGAGATAGCTGGGCAACAACCTTATTTTTATTCTTGAATACTTATAACATCTCTTACATTAAAACGTCTCCTTTTGGGAGAAGACGGACTTGTTTAGCCTCTCATATAGATGAGGCTTGACTCAAGAACACATAAACTTTAAATAAACAGAACAATATTACAGATGATTACAAAAGAAAGAAAGAAAGAAATATTACCAAGCTATGAAAGTTGAAATATTACAAAGCTTGGAGACTCTAATTTTTATTCTCAGAATGCAGACTTCAAATGTGGATTCCTTGATAATTGTTGAGTGCGCCTG
This sequence comes from Haberlea rhodopensis, assembly GCA_907163345.1. NCBI lineage: Eukaryota > Viridiplantae > Streptophyta > Magnoliopsida > Lamiales > Gesneriaceae > Haberlea > Haberlea rhodopensis. The sequence continues at coordinate 628,912 of CAJQUN010000159.1, forward strand.
TGAGTGCGCCTTAACTTTCACGTGATCTGGCATCTTTGTCTGAACGTGCCAATGTTTCTCGTGAATGATCCATTATTTTTTGTCTGAGTGCGTTGAACAGTATCCGCACTAACTTTTAATGGTCCACCTCTTTTCCTTTGTCGGGGAATCTTTACATTAGTTGTTTCTGTGGTCCCCGAGCTTTAGTTAAACGGGCTCTCTTGTCAGGAGGTCTTTTGTCTCTTCCTGCCTTTGATCTGTCAGGTTTGGAGCGAAATCCTTTCCCGAACTCTGGTTCTTTCTGTTCCGGGCATGCTTGGCAAATATGGTCTAACCATTAGCCAATGTGTGCCATATTGCAGAATTTCCGGTAAGTCTCCTTTCCTGCCGGGATCTTGTTTTCCAAAGAATTCTTCTTTTTGTTTCGAAGAGTTCTTCGGCAAATCTCGTGGAGGTTCCTGTCATGGAATTCAGCAAGAAAGTTTCGTTGGCTGAATTCTGATGAGTATTTGACTTTGTCCATTTATGTGAGACAAACCCAAAGACCTCATGTTCGTCTGGTTGAAACTTCATCCTCTGTGATAGTTCCAGCCAAAATTGGAATTCCTTCTGGTAACGCCATTTTTATATTTTTCAGGGCGTTTCCATCTGGTCTTCTAAGCTTGATAAAATGAAAAGCTTCGATGGAGCCTTTCTTCGCCGGTTCTGGAGCAGCACTGAAAAAATACAACTCCAAAATGTCACCTCTTGCCAAATGTGGATTATTGGCCCAAGTCTCGTAAACAGCTTCTCTGATCCATTTCGATAATTTTGATATTTCAGAGAAAGCTGGTGCCACAGTATAAACCGAAGCCAGAGCTCCGAAATTATACCATTCCTGAACATCGTTTGGATGGCTGCCTTGTTTCATCCAAACTCTTGGATATTTCCCTGAGATATCAACTATAGATTTGTCTTGGTTGATACCTCGCCTGGTAATTAGTTTCTCCCACGTGCGTTCCATCCTGCATAGGTGAAGAAACTAAATCATCATTAGTTTGAACCTTAGACTTGCCAGTCATTGGCCTAAGATTCAACTCTCCCTCTTTTACCCCAGAGGTGCTGGGTTGACTTGAAGGTTCAGATTGTGATGACACCTGACCCTCAACATTTGCTTCAGCTTGTACATCATCAAGGAATGCATCATCTGCAGCACTCATGACAGGGATACTTGAATCCCTTGCCTCCGGGTTAGATGAGCCCCGTTCTCTAAACACTTCTTTTTGCACCGCTGAAGGTGCGGCCTGAAGGATAGGCCCTTTCAAGACTTCAAATAATCGTTCATGGTCCCGAAAGCATGCTCGTATATGATCAGTAACAAGTTCTTGATCTGCTCGTTGAAGTCGTCCCGCGACCTATGCATTGAGACAAAGAGTCCCAAAATCTTGTTCCAGGATCTCCAGGTTTTCCCTGAGATTCCTAACTCGCTTGAGGGTATCGCTAGCGATGTGTCCCTCCATCTCATGTTAAGAAATCTGCAAGAATATTTTTATCAGATTTCACAATGACAATATCATAATCATAATATTGACATTCAGCCTGCCATCTTAAAAGTCTAGCCTTTTCTGGTTTTGATTCAATTTTATTTTTCAGAAAAGACTTAGCACTAGTATTATTGATTTTTAAGATAAATTTCTTTGCAAGTAAAAATAAAGGCCATTTTTTAAAAGCCTTTCGAAATGCAAAGAGCTCCTTCTCGTTGATGTGCCATCTGATAACTTCGCTGTTATCAAATAGCCCACTGCAATATCTACGTGGCACTTCTCCTTCTGGTGTAATTTTCATGAGAACTGCAACCGATCAATGATCACTGGCATCTGTGTATAATACCATTTCATCCTCGTCATTTGGTATTGCAAGCTTTGGTAGTTTCCTGCAAACCTCCTTCAGCTGTTTGACAGCTTGTCTGTCATCTTCATTCCACTCAAACTTAACATCTTTTTTGAGTAGTGGACTGAACACCTTCCCGTGGTTTGCTAGATTGTTGATAAACATCCCAGCAAAGTTAACAACTCCTAAAAAACTCTGAAGTTGTTTTAAATCCTTGAGGTCATCCGGATATCCTTGTACTTTTTCAACAATATGATTCTGCCGGATGATTCCAGATTCGTCGATCTCGATTCCAAGGAACTCGATCTGTCTTGTAGCAATTACTGCTTTCTTTTCGGAATGCACTAATCCTTCCTTGTAACAAACGTCTGAAAAGATTTTCAGACGTTTAAGATGTTCTTTCACGTTTTTTGACGCTATGAGGATGTCGTCAATATAAACGAACATGAAGCTGAAGTAATCCTTGAACAGATTATCCATCTTTCTTTGATATATCTATGGAGCATTTGTCAATTCCATTGGCATAACATTCCAGATATAATGTCCTTGTGGTGTAGTGAATGCTGTAAACTTTCTGCTTGCTTCCTCCATTTTAATCTGGTAAAACCCAGACTTGCAATCGAATTTAGAAAACACTTTGGCATTCTTGGTGCTATTCACCAAATGTTCTCTGCTTGGGATAAAATATCCATCGAACTCCAAGATTTCGTTGATGACTTTATAGTTGATCACCAATCTCGGCTTTCCTTGTTTAATTTCTCCATGATTCCGTACAAGAAATCCTGGGCTGCTGTATGGAGAAATACCTGTGGAGATTAACTTAAGGTCAAGATGCTCCTTAAGTATGATCTGCATATCCTTCCGATCTTCCTGGTTCATGGGGATCGGCCTGTACCTAACAAACTCATTTTCTTTTCCAGTTTTCACCTTCAAAGTAGCTCTGAGCTCATTTTTGTTCCACCATGCTAGTGGATCCTCGTTGTAGTTCCTACGAATCTTCCTTTTTACATCCTCTAGAGTGATTCGCTCTTCGAGGGTAGTTTCAGGTTGTGGAACTTCTTCTCATAACGCATTTTTCAGTAGCAACAGGGTTTCTGGAGTTACTCTTTCCTTATCCTGCTCTGTGAAAGACATGATATTAACCCAGTCAAAAGTTTGGAATCCTTTTCACTGGGACCTTGTTGTCGGAACTGAAGAATTGCCTCTCCAAATTTCCGCTGTTCTTTCATCTTTGGGTGTCGAAGTTTTCCTTTATCACCACGCTTGTTGCGAAAACTAATAGGGAATTTTTTGTGAAACGCCTCCCGTAGTCTCTGCACAATAATCTTATGATCACAAAGGGTTGTGAAAACAAGTCTTCTGGTCTCGTTCTCCTGTGTGAACCGCTTGAATGTCTATAGGAAATTGTTTCCTAACAGCATATCGGCGCCCGTATCATAGAAATAAATAGGTGGAGTTTTGACTTTGTACCATGGGGTACCGCCTACTCCTCCGATAATTATTTCCGCTCCTCGGACTCCTTCATTAAGAATAAGGATCCGTTTGGAAAAGTCTCTTCCGACAATGGCTGGCAATTTCTCATCGACGTCTTTGGGGAAGATTTCTCGCCTGGCAGTGCATATTCCAGCTCCTGAGTCAATGTAGGCTGCAAAATATTCTGCCCGGTACTTCTCATATAAATCCCAACGGAGATGTATATGGAGAATGGACTGGTGGTCATCTGATCCTATATCTTTTCCCTCCACCGTGAACTCCATTCCATCTTGCAATCATTCCCAAGGTTTATGTTCTTCGAGAAATTCAATCACTAGAATGAGCTGTTCTGGGATTCTTCCTGCAGTTCCTTCAATTGTTAGATCAATTTCTGCCAATTTGAAGGTTTCCTTGATACTTGCCAAATGTAGGTTGTTGCAAATAGTAGAGGACATCACAAGGGAAGATATTCTCATTTTCTGTAATGTCAAAAATTATCTGCACTTCTCTCCAGCCTTCTGGACATTTCAGCTTTCCTGTTGTTTTGAATACATCAGGGATTTTCTGAATTCTGCTCGAGACTGCCTCTTTTTTTCCCCCGGATGGTTGCTAATTAACCTATCATGTTGGAAAGACATCCTTCTTGGTTCGATCATAAGGCTCCTGCTTCTATTCAGAACATGTCGATCTTTATCCTCATGTCGATCACTCCTATTGTCGGAGTATCAATAATATCCGGCAATTCAGCTTTGGCGAAATCTTCGAAGATTCTGGGGACTTCGATGAATTCCTTTCTCAAGAATACCTAGGAATGGTGAGTATTAGAGAGTGCGTATGACACCTTGTAGGTGATCGAGTAGGGCCTGTTCCCTTCTTTCATCAAATCTTCTTTTTGAAATCTTGATGAAGAGTGAGAACTTTGTTGAAGTCTCGATCTCCCAAGTTGTATGCAATCCTTGGATAGATGTTAAAGGCCATATTTCCTGCATACAAATTTCCACCACTTCTCCCAAACAAGAATCTTTGAGGTTCGGGATTCTCTTGTGAAAGATTGCCAGGTTGAGGGGAAAATCAATTTCTTCCTTGAAAGTTGCCTTGATGATTAATCTAATGGCTCCAATATGAATCCATGAGAGCGTGTTAGCAACTTCTCTTTTGACCTTGTTCTTAATCTCCTGGATTTCTCTGTAGGGGATTAACTGCATCTCAATTTGGTTTCCCATGAATTCCATTGGGATCACAAATTCACCTGTTGTCACCCTATGGATAATCTGATGCTTCCTGCTACGAAGACCAATCATATCCATGGCTTTTTCCATTGCTCCAATTGTAAATCCATCATACATCTGAAGCTTTGGCTCTTCTTTCATGATCCTCATAAGGGTTTTATGAGAAACGGTAGTATGAGAGACAAACCCCGATGGCTCTTCTCTAATCACGTGTTGAAGGAACTCTCCTTCACTCTGATTCCGAGCTAGATTCACCTCCATCCTCAGAATAGATCTCTTCTTCGTAGATGCTTTTATCTGAGGGAATATCCTCAAATTGATATACCTGCACCAAATCCTGAAAATAGACAGCATCCTCAAATTCCATGGTATGCTAAAACTGTCTTACTGCTCGGCTTTGGTTTTCTGGACAAAATCTGTAGAGATATGTCATCTTTCTCCGCATGTCCAGCAGTTACTGTAAGCAATCCAATGAGCATACAACGCAGCGGAATAAAATATTTTGGATTACTAGAACAATGGATCTATACATAGGTTGTTCATATCGGATAAAGGAATAAAGGTCTCACCCTTGTAGCGTGTTTGAGCAGATTCCACGGAGCAGCACGTCCAACGAACTCCGAGTCACAAGCAACACCTCCAAGGTCTTGCCTCTACGGTATCCACACGATCAAATCGAAAGGGGACGTTCAAGAACAAGTTGCTAGACTTATTCTTGAACCAAAACCAAACTCTCGGTTCAAAACCGATTAACAGCAGCCTAACTCCACCAAGAAGCAACGACGGCGGCCGTGAGCTTCAAGGAATAGGCGGCCGAGAGCTTTAGGGTTTAAGGTGGCAAGGTTATTTTGATATCAAGGTATGATATGAAAAGTATGACTAACAATTAATCAAAACCTAGTATTTATATTATAAGGCTTTTAATTAAGGTTCAAGACTTTCTTAAAGTCTTATGGGCCCAAACCCATGATTTAATTAAAACCTTTTAATCACTTAATTAAGACTCTTCTTAATTAAGGATCTTGTAATGTTGGCAGTGACATAAAATCTCATTTTACGTTATAAGCTAAGAGCGGTGTCTAGCAACACATCGAGGCTACCCAAATTACAAGAGTGTCAATGACTCGACATAACCTTTAGAACTTGTGATAATATTAACCATGTAACTTAATCCCTTTGTCCTTTGTGTTTAGATTGAACACGAGTCATGGAATAGTCATACTCGTATATTCAATCTTTATTTCTTGATCCCCAAGTAGAACTAGAATAAACGAATAAGCTCGATATCTCATATCGACTCATTCGAGCATGGCCATGCTTTTTAGTTCTCACTTGATCAAGGGCCAAACACATCTCCTGTTATATAGGAGGGACAAATCCTATCTCGATCAGTCAACATCCCTCTCCATAAATCGTAGTGTATCCAATAGTCGCCTTTATAGTTTACCCTGTTACGGGTAACGTTTGACAATATCAAGATACATAACTCCTTATGTTGGGATCTCTGATGATCACAAGTCGTAAGGATTACATACATTATTATCACTATGAGAATTGCATATGACGATCATATAACTATCCATGTTGCATTCTCATGGTGGGTCTGTCCAGTACATCGTTCTCTAACATGTACCCATGTGTTGATTTGATATCTCATATCAATGAACAATTCATCAATCAGCACATACTAGTCTCTACGTATTGTCATTATCCCTATTCATGATAATACTTGACTAGGGACATCTTAAGAATAATACAATATTATTCTAAGCACATTAACATATATATTAATTCACATTGCACAGTTAAAAGAATAATATATAATAATGAATTGCCATTCATAAAATCATAAACATTGTATGTCAAAATAATCATCTAATGATTTGTCTTAGGGCATATCCCAACAAATCTCCCACTTGCACTAAGACCACTTAGACATATACCTAATGCCTAGAGATCTAGTATGACGATCATGCTTCTGCTGTGACAGTGGCTTCGTGAATGGGTCAGATACATTATCATCTGTTGGTACTTTGCATATTTTAACATCTCCCCTTTCAACGATTTCTCGAATGAAATGGAAACGCCTAAGTATGTGCTTGGATCTTTGGTGAGATCTTGGTTCCTTAGCCAATGCGATCGCTCCATTGTTGTCACAATAGAGTTCTATCGGATCTTTAAAGCTAGGCACCACTCCAAGTTCAGAAATGAACTTCCTCATCCAAACCGCTTCCTTTGCTGCATCCGAGGCAGCAATATACTCAGCTTCCGTTGTAGAATCGGCTACTGTTTCTTGCTTTGAACTCTTCCAGCTCACAGCACCTCCATTTAGGCAATACACATATCCAGATTGCGATCGAAAATCATCTTTGTCAGTTTGGAAGCTTGCATCAGTGTAACCCATTACATTGAGCTCTTCCTCACCTCCATAAATCAAGAATGTATCCTTAGTTCTTCTCAAGTACTTCAGGATATTCTTGACAGCAATCTAGTGACCTTCACCTGGATCAACTTGATATCTGCTCATCATGCTCAAAGCATACGATACATCGGGACGAGTACATATCATGGCATACATGATAGATCCAAAGCTGAAGCATATGGAATCTTACTCATGCGTTGTCTCTCATCTGGTGTTGAAGGACACTGTTCCTTCGAGAGATAAATACCATGTGTCATAGGCACGAATCCTTTCTTTGATTCTTGCATGCTAAACCTTTTAAGCACTTTGTCTATGTATGTACTTTGACTTAGGCCAAGAAGCCTTCTCGATCTATCTCTATAGATCTTGATTCCTAATACATAGGTGGCTTCTCCCAAGTCTTTCATCGAAAAGCAATTCCCTAGCCAAATCTTTACAGATTGCAAGGCAGGGATATCATTTCCAATGAGAAGTATGTCATCTACATACAACACTAGGAAAATGATTACGCTCCCACTGACCTTCTTGTAGACACAAGGTTCATCTTCGTTCTTGATAAAACCAAACTCTTTGATTGCATCATCAAAACGAAGATTCCAACTCCGAGAAGCTTGCTTCAATCCATAAATGGATCGTTGTAGCTTGCATATCTTTCCAGCATCCTTTGGATCGACAAAACCCTCGGGTTGTGTCATGTACACATCCTCGAGCAGATTTCCATTAAGGAAAGCTGTTTTGACATCCATCTGCCAGATTTCATAATCATGAAATGCAGCTATTGCAAGTAAGATCCTTATGGATTTAACCATGGCCACTGGTGAAAAGGTTTCATCATAGTCAATACCATGAATTTGTTTGAATCCTTTTGCAACGAGCCGACCTTTATAGGTTTGTACGTTACCATCCATATCGGTCTTTTTCTTGAAAATCCATTTTCACCCTATGGGTCGTACCCCTTCAGGTGGATCAACCAAAGTCCATACTTGGTTTGCATACATGGATTCCATCTCAGATTTCATGGCCTCTTGCCATTTCTCAGAATCATTCCCCATTATAGCTTGTTGATAAGATGACGGCTCATCCTCATCAATAAGTAGTAAGTCACCTTGTTGAGTCACAAGAAATCCATATCTCTGTGGCTCCCGGTGTTCTCTTACAGACCTACGCTGGGCTTGTGTCTCTTGAGCAGGTGCTTCTTCCACAACAGATTGCGGTGCCTGCTCTGTTTCCATCTCAATCTCAGGTTCAGTGTTTTCTTGTGGTTGAACTTCACTAAGTTCTATTTTTCTCCCACTGGTTTTTCTAGAATAAATTCTCTTTCAAGAAATACACCAGTCCGAGCAACAACTACTTTGTTCTCGGTGGGATAATAGAAATAGTATCCTTTCGTTTCCTTAGAATACCCCACAAATAAACACTTATCAGATTTGGGTCCAAGTTTGTTAGTGGCGTGACGTCTAACGAAAGCCTCACAACCCCAAATCTTCATAAAAGACATACTAGGACGCTTCCCAGTCCATATCTCATATGGTGTCTTTTCCACTGATTTAGATGGAACACGGTTCAGTAAGAAAATCGCTGTTTCTAGAGCGTGTCCCCAAAACGATATCGGAAGATCTGCATGACTCATCATTGATCTAACCATGTCCAACAAGGTTCGATTTCTCCTCTCGGATACACCATTCCATTGTGGAGTATACGGAGGAGTGAGTTGTGGGACTATCCCACATTCCTTTAGATAGTCATGAAACTCTTGGCTTAAGTATTCACCTCCTCGATCTGATCGAATGATTTTGATACTTTTGCCAAGTTGGTTTTGTACTTCATTCTTGAAATCTTTGAACTTTTCAAAGGTTTCATGCTTATGCTTCATTAGGTACACATACCCATATCTACTGAGGTCATCAGTAAATGTAACGAAGTATTGAAAACCACCTCTAGCTTGTGTACTTATTGGTCCACATACATCACTATGTATTAGTCCCAATAAAACATTTGCCCTTTCAACATGTCCCTTGAAAGGGGCTTTTGTCATCTTGCCCATTAAACAAGATTCGCATGTTTCATATGATTCAAAATCAAATGAATCTAATACTCCATCCTTATGAAGTTTAGATATGCGGTTCTCGTTTATGTGGCCCAAGCGACAGTGCGAGAGATAAGTCGGATTACAATCATTATTTTTAATCCTTTTAGTATTTATGTTATAGATAGGCATATCAAGATTTAATACATAAAGACCATTCACCATTTGTGCACTAGCATAAAACATATCATTTAAATAAATAGAACAACAGTTGTCCTTTATTATAAATGAAAAACCATACTTGTCTAAACAATAAATAGAAATTATGTTTTTAGTAATTGATGGCACAAAATAACAGTCTTTTAAAATCAACGATAAACTAGAAGGTAAAGCTAAACAATAATCTCCTATAGCTAATGCAGCAACTCTTGCTCCATTTCCAACTCGGAGATCTACTTCACCTTTCGCCAACGTCCTACTCCTTTTTAGATCCCGCACATTTACACAAATGTGAGATCCACATCCAGTATCTAATAACCATGATGAAGAAGTAGATAAATTGACTTCTATAACAAAAATACCTGAAGTGGAAGTCACACTTCCTTTCTTTAGATCCTCCAGATATACTTTGCAGTTTCTTTTCCAATGGCCGGTCTCACCGCAATGGAAACAGTTCCCTTCCTTCGCTATCCCCCCTTTTGGCTTTAGTGCAGAAGACTTTGGCTTAGATTTAACAAAGACCTTCTTTGCTTTCTTGTTGCCTTTAGCTTTGGCCCTTCCTTTGCCCTTATTCACAATAAGAACATTTGTGGCCTTAGTCTTCTTTGTATTTGCTTCATATGTTCTAAACATACCAAGCAATTGTGGTAGAGTCTTTTCCATGTCAGTCATATTGTAATTTACTACAAATTGACTGAAGCTCTCAGGCAACGATTGCAAGATCACATCGGTGGCCAACTCTTGGTCCAATGGAAAACCCAGCTTGTCTAGATTCTCAATGTACCCAATCATCTTGAGCACATGAGTTCCAACTAGGCTTCCCTCTACCATCCTGCACTGAAATAACGCCTTAGAGACGTCATACCTCTCTTGTCTTGCTTGTTGTTGGTACAATTGCTTTAAGTGTTCGATCATATCGAACGCCTCCATTTCCTCATGTTGCTTCTGAAGCTCAGAGTTCATGGTGGCAAGCATAAGGCACCCAACATCAAGTGCGTCACTTTGATGCTTCTTGTAAGCATCTTTATCAGCTCTTGTAGCTGTTAGGGGAGGTTCCTCAGTGGGTAAGGGTTCCTCTAGGACATATTGTTTCTTTTCTTGTTTGAGGACTATCCTCAAGTTCCTATGCCAGTCTAGGAAATTTGTCTCATTTAATTTGTCCTTCTCAAGGACCGATCGTAGTGATAATGTGCTAGTAACGTTGTTAGTTGCCATGGATATCTACAATATAAATATGCAAAATAAGTTTATGATTTAATCATTTAACATGGTCTTATATTAAATGATACTCCCACTATTTTGTTTAAAAAAAATATCAACCCTCAAAACCTTTAGTGGGCCAAGATCCATATTTCGCCTAATCTTGAGTTAGCTTTGGCTAATCGCCCAAGACTCGGTTATTTAGGTAGACAACACTTTGTCAATTACATCACATATAATTCTTGGATAGTTGGACGAACAACGCTTTGTTCAATTCATCAAATGAATTATAATCCAACCCATGCCTCTAAGTTCCCAATCCTATTGAGATAACTTAGTTAAGTCGTACCCAATTTAAAGTATAACGGATAACACTTTTATCCTTTCGCGCCTTACTAAGATTGCCACGGTGCTTTGCTTTGGCAAACCCACACATGTACAATCGAAGTTATTGACGAGTACTTTTAATTTTGGAAGGCATCTAAAACTTAATATTTTAGAGGGATTTATTGATCTCATGATTAGTTTGATAATTTAAAATATGTCCACTACATATAGTTGTATACATATCTACATATATGTGAAATGCAATTATCAATCTAAAACATAAGATAAATCATGCATCAACATACATAATTAAACGTGACATGGTTATAGCCCCTACTAACGATTCTCTCAAGCCAATGAGAAAATCCTAAGAGTCAACCTAAGGTAACTTCACAAGCACCTTCCTTGGGCTCCAATTTGTGAATGGCCTCCTCATCCCGGCACGATGCTCCATCTTCATTGATCACCATCAATAAAATAAACTACACTATTTACAAGATATAGAATTCCTCGATTCACATTCGAGGGGAATATAGGGGAGGGATTACATTTAGAATGAAATAGAGAAGGCACGACACGCAGGTCGTATTATAAATTACAAACATCCACAAATCCTATCTAATAGGTCATAGGGCTATAACCACGCACCATGCTCAAACAACACATAAAGCATGCATTAACATTTAATTAATTAAATTCTAAACATTTTAAATTTAATTCTAATTAAAACTGTAAAATAATTTTTGAAAAATTATCGTACGCTCGGGACATCACATGCCACGAACTTATGCGACTAAGACACGAACCACCATGGTTCGAACCACAAATCACACGGCTGGACCAATAATGGGCCTAGGGTTCGAAACCCTAGCCCATGGCCGAGCCAAGCTCGAGCGGCGGCGGCGCTAGGGTTCCAAACCCTAGCCGCCACGCACCACCTTGGGTTTTCATTGAGCCATCTTGTTCGAAACGCCGGAATTTGTTAGCCACGAGTCACGGTCAGGCTATGCACGGGGTTGGCTCAACCATCTCAAGCTAAGGGTTCGAAAAACCTTGCTCTCATGTGGTAAAGCTACTAATCCATGCATGCGTGAACCATTATCGAGCCAAAGAGTTCAAAACTCATCCACGTTTCAAAACCTTAGCATAAGAGGCGACGATGGCCGAGCCCATGCACGGCTACTAGGGTTCGAAACCCTAGCCGTCACGAGCCAATGGGTTCTAAACCCTAATCAATTTTCGACACTTCCATGCACAATTATTAGCCACAACAACTAAGCCATCTCGAGCCAAGGGTTCGAAAACCCTAGCCCTCATGTGGCTAGCCGTGGTGTCATTTGTGATGGTGATGGCCGAAAATATTGCCCAATAAATTTGATTATTCGCCAATTATATCAAATACAATTTTTACGATGATTTTCACAAACTAAATATTAACATATCATATACGTTCATACAGTTTTAAATAGCATGCAATATTAATCTTAATATGAATAAACTATTTAATCACATAAATCCGATATGAGCCTTGTACACGGCTCTGATACCACTGTAAGCAATCCAATGAGCATACAACGCAGCGGAATAAAATATTTTGGATTACTAGAACAATGGATCTATACATAGGTTGTTCATATCGGATAAAGGAATAAAGGTCTCACCCTTGTAGCGTGTTTGAGCAGATTCCACGGAGCAGCACGTCCAACGAACTCCGAGTCACAAGCAACACCTCCAAGGTCTTGCCTCTACGGTATCCACACGATCAAATCGAAAGGGGACGTTCAAGAACAAGTTGCTAGACTTATTCTTGAACCAAAACCAAACTCTCGGTTCAAAACCAATTGACAGCAGCCTAACTCCACCAAGAAGCAACGACGGCGGCCGTGAGGTAGAAGGCGGCGGCCGTGAGCTTCAAGGAATAGGCGGCCGAGAGCTTTAGGGTTTAAGGTGGCAAGGTTATTTTGATATCAAGGTATGATATGAAAAGTATGATTAACAATTAATCAAAACCTAGTATTTATATTATAAGGCTTTTAATTAAGGTTCAAGACTTTCTTAAAGTCTTATTGGCCCAAACCCATGATTTAGTTAAAACCTTTTAATCACTTAATTAAGACTCTTCTTAATTAATTAATTCATCCAATGAATTTAATTTCCTTTATCGATATAATCTTTTGTGCGACCCGATAGGATCTTGTAATGTTGGCAGTGACATAAAATCTCATTTTACGTTACAAGCTAAGAGCGGTGTCTAGCAACACATCGAGGCTACCCAAATTACAAGAGTGTCAATGACTCGACATAACCTTTAGAACTTGTGATAATATTAACCATGTAACTTAATCCCTTTGTCCTTTGTGTTTAGATTGAACACGAGTCATGGAATAGTCATACTCGTATATTGAATCTTTATTTCTTGATCCCCAAGTAGAACTAGAATAAACGAATAAGCTCGATATCTCATATCGACTCATTCGAGCATGGCCATGCTTTTTAGTTCTCACTTGATCAAGGGCCAAACACATCTCCTGTTATATAGGAGGGACAAATCCTATCTCGATCAGTCAACATCCCTCTACATAATTCGTAGTGTATCCAATAGTCGCCTTTATAGTTTACCCTGTTACGGATAATGATTGACAATATCAAGATACATAACTCCTTATGTTGGGATCTCTGATGATCACAAGTCGTAAGGATTACATACATTATTATCACTATGAGAATTGCATATGACGATCATATAACTATCCATGTTGCATTCTCATGGTGTGTCTGTCCAGTACATCGTTCTCTAACATGTACCCATGTGTTGATTTGATATCTCATATCAATGAACAATTCATCAATCAACACATACTAGTCTCTACGTATTATCATTATCCCTATTCATGATAATACTTGACTAGGGACATCTTTAAGAATAATACTTATTATTCTAAGGACATTAACATATATATTAATTCACATTGCACAGTTAAAAGAATAATATATAATAATGAATTGCCATTCATAAAATCATAAACATTGTATGTCAAAACAATCATCTAATGATTTGTCTTAGGGCATATCCCAACAGTTACAATCTCTGAAACTCTCATTTGCACGGGTAGGTGTGCGTCTGAAAGTCCTCTTCGTAGGTGTTCTGCTAGAACTAGCTTGATTAGAACCTATCGACGAGATTCTACTCCTTATTGGTCATGATCTTGGCTTCGATCTGTAGCTTCGGGCTTTCTGCTTTGACCAAAACTTTCTAGGTCTCCATGAAGACCTACTTCTTCTTGAACTACCACCTCGGGCATATGGATGACTTCTGTGCTTCTTCATCTTTCGCCTTTGTGGGTAGTTCCCAATGATTGTAGGGATATCATTTCCCGTACAACAAAGATGAGTTGGTGTGTGCTTATCATGTACGCCCAAATTAACCCCACTCAATCCTCAAGATTGATAACCATAATGTAGTAGCGTGAGTAGAGATCGATCCCACGATGAGATGTGAATTCTTGTGTTAATGAAAATCAAAACAAAAGAATAATAAAGGATGGGTTGTGAGGTTGAATTATACTAATTAAAATTAAAAACAAAGATTAACTAATGAAAGCGATTCTTGGTATCGGTCGACTCTTCCTTGGAATTATCATCTATTTCATCGATTCACAAAAGACTCAGTTTTTCATATGAATATTCATCGTTGGACGTTTAATCCAATAATCAAAGTCCTATCTCACCTTACATTTAGTTAAGTAGCCCAAGCATTCTAGTTTAACCATTATCAATCAATCAATCAAAATACAAGCGATTAAGATTTAAATCGAAGATAGCATATGAACTAGTGAGATCGATGAAACTAAACAACATAATCCAAGCGTCTTTGTTTAATCTAGTCAAGTGTTTTCCCTAAGAATTTAACGAACTCACAAACGGAAATTCATCAATCTTAGTTGCTTCTTAAATTAGAGGGACCAACGATTCCGTATTTGATATCTAATTTAGCATTAGATTTATTGCAAGTTATTAGGTTGTCAATCCAATAAACAAACACGACAATCATATCAATAAAATCAGAAAAACTCCTGATACTCAATAAAATTGATAATTAAAGCGTAAGAATCTCCCCAAGATAAATAAAATCCAAGGATTTGTCTTCCTCAACCAAGAATTAAAACTAGCTAGACATAATCTAAGATAAAGCAATAAATAAAAACAAAGGAAAGAAAACTACTCCAATCTCCGCTCGTCGAGGTGTCAATCCCGTCTTCGTTTTCTTCGTAGCGTTCTTCAACAAAACTGAAAGAAAAAATATAAAACTAGTCTAAACTATTCTACCTTAATTATCTAGATAGTTCAAAGGTCTGATTTTCGTCCATATATATATAGGGAGGCTGATGGAGTAGGTTAGAATCCATTTGGGAAGGAAAGAAATCAAGTCTTTACACTTTCCAAAACTCTGCTGGCGTAGCTACGCCAGAAAATGGGTAAAGACGCCTGATGCCGTGTCAAAATAATGGCTTCCAGCATTTTTGGCAAATTTACGCCTCCGAATGGTGTAGCTATGCCTACACATGCCGTAGCAATGGCGTAATTACGCCTGATAATGGCGTAATTACGCCTGTCTTCCATTTTTCTGGTGAGTTTCGTATTTTGGCCGTAACTCTTTTGTACGAACTCCGAATTCAATGAATTAGCTGTCCACGCAAAGATAACTGAACGTTCTACAACTTTTATATAGACCACATTTCCAAAACTTGGCTCGAACACATAGAAATTTGAGGAGAAAGGAGCACCATGTGTCTTGGATTCCGGTTTTTTCCTCTTTTCTTCAACTTTATTCCTTCTTTCATCATTTTAGCTTGATTTCTTCACCTTTCTCTACATTTACACAAATATACGATTAGGTAGCATATGTATCAATTTATCCATCAAAATATACCAAATCTTAGACAATTAAGCGCAATAGATGTGTCTATTTCTAGTCACATCAAACACCCCCATACTTAATATTTACTCGACCTCGAGTAAATCAGACAAAACTACAATCTTTTTACTTTGGCTCATAGGTTCATAACAAACTAACGTGTTCTCACTTTTGTGCCTCAACAATTTTAAACATGCATAGTAATGAAAGGCGGTGAAAAGTTAACAGTGAAACAAGTTCAATCCCTAAACATTTCGTACCCAACAAAGCAGTGAACGTGTGTGTGTGGTCATAAACATGTGTTGTGCACAAATTATAGATCCAATAAATGCAAATCCACAATAGCTCAAGTTATACACTAACAAAAGTGTAAGCTCACTTGCACACTCTTCTCCACTATCTTAGCCACTTTGCAAACACAAATCAAGTAGGTCTTTATTAGCTTGTAGCTTGGCCTAGGTATTGGGTTATGAAAGAAAGGGTAAGATACATCAAACAAGAGAGTGTAATGTTATGCACAATTTAACCATCTCTTCTTGCATGATTTTTTCCAAACCTTGTTTATTTTTGTAAGGTTTAACTCAATTTTTTTCTCTTTTGTGCATTGGCTCCCATTGGAGTCATATTTGTATTATTTCTTTTCAAGGCATCCCTTTTCTTTCATGCATTTCATTCTTTTGATAATGAAGCTAACAAACATTTGAATCATTGAATACATAAGTGCATGTGAATGAAACACATCATACTCCCTTCAAAGGTATTGATAGCATTCATATTTAGGCTTATTAGGGAAGGATGATAAGCTAATCAAAGAATGTCGAATGAGGATTGTTTGTATGCTTAGCATACAACCATTCTTTTGCATTAAGGCTAAAAAAGGTACTAGTAGTTGATTTTGTTTACATGGTAGGCTTGAAAGGCTCAAACGCATCAAAGATTGCCTATATCAGTTTCATGTTTGGAAGTAGTCTAGACATATGCCTCAAAGAGCATGTAGTTAAGTTCTAGCATGTATTAGAGACTTCTTAAGACTATCACAAAGTTCACACAATCTTCACTAAGCTATGCACACTTCACAAGTCATGACAATAATATGCTCAAAATATTCAATTACTATGTTAAAGCACACTTTGCATTAGAGTTCAAAGTGTTCCAAGGTTCACCATACACCTATGTTCAAAAGCATGCATGATATCAATTCTGTTTCATCATGGGCTAGTGATTCAAAGCATGCATTCGTTACTAACTATTAGCTCAAAATTTTCAAATTTTTTATTTTTTGTGTGTTTTTGTAATAGGAAAGAAATAACATACCACTAATCCCTCTCCCATACTTAAATCTTACATTGTCCCCAATGTAAGGCAAAAATATAAGAAAAGAGAAAAGTCTAACTACTAAAGCAATAAAAATAAAAAGAAAGGGAAACTAACTCCCCTTGGGTTGCCTCCCAAACAGCACCTCTGTTTAACGTCGGTGGCCCGACGCCAGTCCTCTCGCTTAAGGCGATGCCTATTCGCCTTGCACCTCTTGGAGGGTTTTTGTCTTTTCACTATGTCGCCTTCCTCCAAAGAGTCAGTTGAGGTCGATCAAGATCTACCTCATGGCATCCTTTAATTTGTTGTCCCCCATCCTTTGGGAATCTCATTCTGGTGAGATTCCTTGTTATCCACATTGACCTCTATTTGTTCTTCAAGTACTGATGGCTCAGTACCATCGTTTCTGGAGTTTCTACCTCTTTGACACTGTCCAAGGTGATGTTGTCTTCGAAAAAATATCCCCACGGATTCAGTTCATCACAATACTCTTTCGTCGACTCCTCTGTCACAGCACATGATTCATCTAAGTATTCAACATAGCTCTCAGTGGGAAACATACTCTGCGGAGTTGTAGGATGTACAAACTCCTTTTCTTCTATTGTCGCATATGTCTCATCTTCTAGCTCGGGTGGTATCAGTACCACCTTCTCCATAGTCTCCTCTTCTTCATCACTCCATGATTCGAATGCAATCATGGTCTCCTTTTGTGCTGCTATCCGATCGGCCGATCTTATTAGTTGCTCCATTTGGTTACCCAAATTCTGAGTGCTAGCCCTGAATTCCTGTTGAAATTGCAAAGTACTATCATTAAGTGTTGAAACAAGATCCTCTAAAGACTCACCAGGGGTATGGTATTGAGGTTGTTGTGGCCATGGCGGGTATTGCGGTATGTATGGCGGTAGGGTGGACTTCATGTAAGGTGGAGGTGGGCTCATCCATTGATTGTCATAGTTGAGATTGGGATGATCACTCCAACTTGAATTGTATGTTCTTTGTCCACTCCGTACACCAAGTTGGTGCACAAGATACTCCAATTCATCTAGTCACCTATAGTCATCCATAAAAAGATCCGATTTCTCAGAAATCAACATGTAAGCACGAACAAACAAGAGTAGCGGTGGGGGAAAAAGAAGGAGAAAGAAAAAAAACAGAAAATATTAACACAAAAATATACAACGCCCTCCCGGCAACGGCGCCAAAATTTGGTGTGCGCTTATCATGTACGCCCAAATTAACGCCACTCAATCCTCAAGATTGATAACAATAATGTAGTAGCGTGAGTAGGGATCAATCCCACGAGGAGGTGTGAATTCTTGTGTCAATGAAATCAAAACAAAAGAATAATAAAGGATGGGGTTGTGAGGTTGAATTATACTAATTAAAATTAAAAACAAAGATTAACTAATGAAAGCGATTCTTGGTATGGGTCGACTCTTCCTTGGAATTATCATCTATTTCATCGATTCACAAAAGACTCAATTTTTCATATGAATATTCATCGTTGGATGTTTAATCCAATAATCAAAGTCCTATCTCACCTTACGTTTAGTTAAGCAGCCCAAGCGTTCTAGTTTAACCCTTATCAATCAATCAATCAAAATACAAGCGATTAAGATTTAAATCGATGATAGCATATGAACTACTGAGATCGATGAAGCTAAACAACATAATTCAAGCGTCTATGTTTAATCTAGTCAAGTGTTTTCCCTAAGAATTTAACGAACTCACAACGAAAATTCATCAATCTTAGTTGTTTCGTAAATTAGAGGGATCAAACGATTCCGTATTTGATATCTAATTTAGCATTAGATTTATTGCAAGATATTAGGTTGTCAATCCAATAAACAAATACAACAATCATATCAATAAAATCAAAAAAACTCTTGATACTCAATAAAATTGATAATTAAAGCGTAAGAATCTCCCCCAAGATAAATAAAATCCAAGGATTTGTCTTCCTCAACCAAGAATTAAAACTAGCTAAACATAATCTAAGATATAGCAATAAATAAAAACAAAGGATAGTGTTAGGATCGGGGTAGTGTTTAGAAGGGGGGTTGAATAAACACTGGATTCAGTTTCGATTTCTTTCCTAAGTTAACTGTAAACTGTTAAGTATTACAGTTGCTTCTCAATATCAGGCAAGTTAGCAGACACTGATTATAGTGCGGAAGACGTCTGCTGGACTTGTGAGAAATAAAACTGAGTAGTAAGCAAGCAATAAACGAATGACACAAGTATTGTTTCTGGAAGTTCGAAGCACAACTCTTCTACGTCTCCCCTTCTTCCTTTGCAGGAAGGATTCACTAGAAGACTTGGTTTACACTTTACAGTATACAACCTTCTTAGGCACTCACAAACTTGGCCTAAACTCCTAGCAATCACAACTTCTTAAATTTGATTACAAAAGATTCTATAACACTCTTTACAAAATACACTTTTTAGCTTCGAGTGTTCTTGAGCAGCAGACTTCAGTTGGAATAATCGATCACAGATTCAGTTGCACTGCTTGTCTGCTCTTGGCTGAACTTTTGGAATATCAGTAAGTTGATTTTCTTGTTTGCTTTGAAGTGTTTCTCTTTGTTGAAAATCGCTCAGCTAACCTCATTCTTTGCTTGGACGTATTTATAGGTTTGGATTTCCAACGGTAGATTTTCTGTATTAGGAAGAGATTAGCTTTCCAAATTCATATTGTCTTCTTTCCTATTTTGTTAAGCAACGGCTCTTTAACTCTGACGGTAATGGTGGCGGAGATATAGCAGGGTGCGCCGCTCTGTTGTACCTTTGTCAGAGAATGTTGTACTTATTTTGTCTCGTTGCTTAGTGCTCTTACTAGAAGTTTAGACTTCTGCTGGTTTTCTTTGTTCAACTGGTCGTTCATCCTCTTAGATCAGTTGATGTCTTTGTTCAGTGTGAAACTATCCGGTTGATGGTTGTTGTAAGGACCCTAATCCTTAAGTGCGGAAACAAGGCATAATAGAGCTAATATAAAAGATCAGAGTGTAAAAGAACGTGTTGAGTCTATGAGCTTAAGCATTACATGCCAAAAATAAGGACTACCAAATGGATTAATTACATTCCAATCAATGAATGTGTTCAACTATAGTTTTATACTACTCCTAGAGTAGATACTATCCAAAATAATCATGTCCTTCAAGTCCCAAAAGCATCCTCAACAAGCTCACCATCTCAACCCGTCTAGCCCTTCTATCATGCCAAACGTGTACCTACAAGGACAACCCCCAAACATGAGCAATAATAATCATTCATATTCAACACAATATGAAGATAAAGCGTAAATGCATAATCATAATAAAACACTTCCTGTTTTTCCCATGCATTTCAAACGCTTCCCGTTTGGTTGTCCCTGTACCATAACTCATGAGTATAATCAATAGATTATTTTTAATGGTCTAAACATGTCATGACATATACCATCTCATCAATACCAAATACTGATCACCAATCCCTAGTCTGTCCATCACAATGTATTTTAATGCCCCTCGCTTATTTACATATAGGCGGCATAGGATAACCTCGCTTCAATGGACATGCGGGACTCCCACCCCTCGCCTCACATTGAGCGGCAAATACCCTTTCCTCGCCCTATATGATAACCACGCTCAAATGTGACATGCGGCACTCCCACCCCTCGCTTCACATTTAGCGGAACCAAACAAATAGCGGCAAGCATTAAAATCATCAAGGGATGACCACGACTCATGGGATGTGCACCAATAATCATATGCATCTATAAACACCATGCATAACATGTATTTGCATCCACAATGCAATACCACATATATACTCGCATCCACAATGCATAAACAATGAGTATATAAAATACATGTACCGTTGGGGTGCCCGTACGTCCACTACGTACCTTTCCAAAAGTGGATTTGATATGGCTTCAGTTCCTCGGTTGCGTTGCTACCTGGGATGGTTCTACACAATCACACAACCCCATATTAGAAGCCAAATAATAGCCAAATACCAAAAATTTGACAAAAGAAATCATTTCTCAAAAATCCACTGGCGGCGATCGATCGCTTCACCCAGGCAATCGGTCGCCTCAAAATTTTCACTGCGGCGATCGGTCGCCTCAAACATGGCGATCGATCGCCTATCCTTTGATTTGGCTACTGCCTCTCGGCGATCGGTCACCTCATTTTAGGCGATCGATCGCCTAACCCGCAAAAATGCTACTGTCCCTTGGCGATCGGTCGCCTCTTTCAGGCGATCGATCGCCTCGCACAGACATGCGATTTTCACCATTTTTGCTCCCAAAAACCTTCCAATCCATACCAACACTTAACCCAACAAACCAACAACATCAAATACAACATAAACCACCAAAATATACTTCAAAACAAGTATAAATCCAACATATAACCAAACCCACAACAACCCAACACAAACCCATTTCAAAACCCTTCAAAATCATTTCAAACTCAATCTAAACACAATAAAAGCAATGTGGAGGTATCCATACCTCTTGGGGACCTCAAATCACCCAATATACTCCACAAATCAAGATTTTTGAAAGGTTTCTCTTCACCCCAAAGCTTGAACTCGAAAATGGAGGGGGAGGGTTTGTGGGAATTGATTTTGGTAAAGTAAGAGTGATGGTTGGAAGGGTGGGATTGGGGTATAAGTGGTTTAATTAAACCAATTGCATTCCATAAATTACCATGGTGTATAAAACACCCCAACGTGGTATTTTCCAAAGCATTTAAACCAAATGCACCAAAATATCAATTAAACACATGATTTCTAATTAATTGCTAACCAAGGCAAATAAATCATGCTTCCAACCATAATTCCCAACATGTCCAACATGCACCCTGAAATGCTATCCCGGGTCACTCTAACACGTGACTAAGCATTTCCACATAATAATTCCAACACATAATTAATCATATAAACTTAATTAATGCACCAGATTTCAATAATCATTTCGGGGATATCACAGTTGTCCAGTAGATGTCCATCCAGTTTATGTTTATCCGGTTGATGGTTGTCCAGTAGATGTCCATTCAGTTTATGTCTATATCCAGTTGATGTCTATATCCAGTTGATGTCTGTCTAGTTGGTGGCAATCCAGTTGATGTCTATCCAGTTGGTAGCCATCCAGTTGTTGTCTGTCCAGTTGGTGGCCATCCAGTTGGTCTTTATCACCCGGTAGATGTTAATCCAGTTGGTCTTTATCACCCGGTAGGTGTTCATCCAGTTGGTCTTTATCACCCGGTAAGAGTCTTTATCCAGTAGGACTTTAACATCCGGTAGGAGTCTTCATCCAGTAGGACTTTAACATCCGGTAGGAGTCTTCATCCATTAGGTATTTGTAATCACCAAAACTTAGAAATCGTTTCCCAACAATTTCCCCCTTTTTGGTGATGACAAAACTAAGCAATAACGGTTACATACTCGAATAATTTAAGTGGTGAATCCTGAAAAAGACTTGAAGACATAATGGAAAAGAAATTTTCATTTGTTATAAATATAAGCAGATTACAAGTTGTAATCAAACTGGACAATTGAGAGAGATTCATCTTTATTTAAGATGAATTCTGATAACTGGATAAAACCTAAGACAAATCTATTTTTACAAAATATAGCTGATACATGACAAATTTTTAAACAAACACTGTAGACCGGAGAGCTTCGATCCACCTAGTTGCGGAGAGGAAGAGCTCGATCCACCTTGTTTCAGAGGGGGAGAACTTCGATCGGGAGAGTCAAATGTATATTCATCAGGCCTCCATGGTTTATGGATTCTCCTAATGAAAATACTCTATCTCTGTTGAAAATACTCTATCTGTGGGGTCCTCGTTACTTAAATCCATTTATGTAGTATCTTAACATACATACGTGAGTCTGAATTAAGTAAAAACATGCACTGATTAAGAGTTTGTAACTAGTGAAGTTGTTACAAGGTTATACAAACCTAACCAACTATACATCACATGTACAAGTAACAACCTAATCCAAAATAACTCCTAGGCAGTGGTTCAGCTTGCAGCGGAAAATGACTCACATCCCGTCTCCCCACGTCTATGAGTCCCTACAGAAACATTCACACAATGAGTATAGAGAACAAGCATCTCAGTGCAATATCAAAACACAATATCAATATCAATGATAAAGCACAAGAAATCATCTAACGTGAATGTTCTGTATCATGCATCCACAAATGCACTATGTCATGACATGTCCAATAAGCACCCTATTATCACGAGCCCCATATGATATGCCTATTCAGCTCAATATGTCAGTGGAACCACATCACATCTTCATATTAGCAGCACATATCATAGTACCATGCTCATCTGTGACAATAGCCAGAGCATATACCCACACCAGGCGTATATCTCTCAAGCCAAAGCATATGTAGTATATCTATCGTGGCAACGATCCCAGCCAAAGCATATACCACACCAGGCATATCTATCGAGGCAATGATCTCACCAAAGCATATACACATATCTATCAAGGCCTCCATCTCAATCATATGAAATCCATGTATGTACATGCATATGAAACTACCAATCATATGACACAAGATAACATAAATCATATGATATCAAAACCATAACATCATCATCACATCATATCTATACTCCGTACGTCAACACGTACCTGTAAAGCGATACAAAAGCGATAAATCAGGCGTTGATAGCTAATTGCCTCTTTGCCCTGTCCCCTGTGATGATGCTACAAGCATATGAACAATAGACCATGTTATAAGAGGCTTCAATACCAAAAACTACAAAATATAACATTTAAGTCTACCGATCGATCGGTCATCCTAGCGATCGATCGGTCCAAACAAGTAACCCTAGCGATCGATCGGTCAAAAGCCAGCGATCGATCGCTTAAATAGTTGAATTTCTCAAAAATGCTACGGCATTTCACCGATCGATCGGTCGCTTTCAGCGATCGATCGGTACATGCACCGCCTTAACTTTCCTCTGTTTTACCGATCGATCGGTCCGATCCTAGCGATCGATCGGTCGATGACAAAATTTTGAAACCATGGCGATTTTGAGCTTATCTTCCAAGCTCTTCTCCTACAACTCGAAATTCAACATGAAAATATGTTTTATGCAAACTCTAGCACCATACCAACATGTTTCCACCATTTTAGAATCCAATTACTAGCATAGAACCATGATATGATTCTTTACATGCATGCTTTCATGCTTCCAACTTCAAACAAAAACAAAGAACTTCTCAATGGCATGATAAAGTATTGAAAGTTTAACCTCCTTACCAAATATAGCACTTCCTCTTAGTGTATAAAGATCTTTGAAAGTGAAACTCTAAATCACACCCTCAAAAGCTTCCAAAGAACATGTAGAGATTTGTAGGTGAGTTTAGGTGAGTTGTGTGTTTACAATCTGATTTTACATCTAAATACTCACCCTTAATTCCAAACTCACATGCACATGTAATTCCCTTCAAACTCATGGCAAATGTCTTATGGAATGCAACTCACATATACATTCTAATGCACCTTCAAATGCATGCTACATGTACAAAAATGTTATATTCTACTATACATGTATTGTCCTATATGTCATTCATTGTCATATATCATTTGCTACATGTATTACTTCATTCTTGGTTCCACCCGAACCCCCAATATCATACCACCAATTGATATAATTACACCATAATCATATCACACGTGTATAACACAAATCGAGGCATTACACTATCTCTGTCTTCCCCTTTTTTGTCATCAGCACCCAGAAAACTCCTGATTGCAGTTCCTGACTGATGATGAGCATCAGAGCAGGATCCAAACGCTAAAGCTTAACGGAGCTGGGTTAGATAAGTAATCAACCCATGAGGGGTTGATTTAGATAAGTAATAAACCCATGAAACTGAACAATTGCAAAAAGGAAACCAAGGAATTTTCAAGGAATTGAAAAGAATCATGATGAGTGAATGTGAGTTATGAAAACAAACATGAGTCTCTATTTATAGAAGAATTTCATTTAGTGTGAACCCATTAATGTCGTTACGATAAATACGAAGAAAAATTCAACTAAAAACAGTAAATAGATAAGAGTTATTAATAAAGGATCAGAAAATGATACTATTTCCTCCCTAACCAATGTTGGGAAAAGTCGCGCTTTGCGGTAGACGGTTGGCGCGGACTTCGAGATCTTTGCTGAGTAGAGGATCTGGACTGAGTGGGTGCTCCAGCTGCAGTAGATGAACGATTTGCTGGACTCGGATCTCGCTGGGACGGAGGAGCAGTTCTGCTGGGCTCAGGCAGTCTTCGGATTATTTGTGGAGCAGCAGGCAGGCTGTAAGGACCCTAGTTCCTTAAGTGCGGATTAAAGGCATAATTAGAGCTAATATAAATGATCAGAGTAAAATAATCGTTTTGAGACTATGAGCCTTCAGAATTACATGCCAAAATGAGGATTATCAATGGATTAGTTACATTCCCAAATCAAATGAATGTTATCAATTATAGCTTTACACTACTCCTAGAGTACATACTATACAAAATTAATCATGTCCTTCCTTTCTCAAAAGAATTCTTCACAAGCTCACCACCTCAACCCGCTTAACCCTTCTTATCATGCCAAAAGTGTACCTACAAGGACAACCCCCAAACATGAGCAATAATATCATTCATATTCAACACAATAGAATATAAAGCGTAAATGCATAAATCACAATAAAACACTTCCTGTTTTCCCATGCATTTCAAAGCGCTTCCAGTTTGGTTGTCCCTGTACCATAACTCATGAGTATAATCAATAGATTATTTAATGGTCTACACATGTCATGACATAATACCAGCTCATCGATACCAAATACCAATCACCAATCCCTAGTCTGTCCATCACAATGTATTTTAATGCCCCTCGCTTATTTACATATAGGCGGCATAGAATAACCTCGCTTCAATGGACATGCGGCGCTCCCACCCCTCGCTTCACATTGAGCGGCAAATATTCTTTCCTCGCCCTATATGATAACCACGCTCAAATGTGACATGCGGCGCTCCCACCCCTCGCTTCACATTTAGCGGAAACAAACCAAATAGCGGCAAGCATTAAAATCATCAAGGGATGACCACGACTCATGGGATGTGCACCAATAACCATCATATGCATATATAATCATCATGCATAATTCAACATGTATTTGCATCCACAATGCATAATCACATATATACTCGCATCCACAATGCATAAACAATGAGTATATTAGATACATGTACCGTTGGGTGCCCGTACGTCTCTTTACGTACCTTTCCAAAAAGTAGGATGTGGTAGGACTTCAATTCCTTGGTTGTGTCGCCACCTGGGATGGTTCTACACATTCACACAAATCAATATTAGAACCCAATAATAGTCCGATACCAAAAATCCTACAATAAAATCCAAAAACACCATATTTTGTGACTCGCGATCGATCGCCCAAACGTGGCGATCGATCGCCAAATGCTTCTGGAGCGTACTGCCTCTTCGCGATCGATCGCCAAAAACGGGCGATCGATCGCCGAGTCCTGTATCGCAAAAAATCGCCATTAATGCTCCAAAACTTCATTCCAACCCATTCCAACTCCCCTACCAACAAACCAACAACATCAAATACATAATAACCTTCCATAAACACTTTAAGCACCTCAAAAATCCAACATTCAACCAAAACCACAACAACCCAACACAAACCCATTTTAAAACCCTTCAAAACCATACCAAACTTAAATAAAACATTACAAAATCAACAATGAGGTATCCATACCTCTTGGGGACTTCAAATCTCCCAATAAACTCCACAAATCAAGATTTTTGGAAGGATTTTCTTCACCCCTAAGCTCAAGAACGAAAATGAGGAGGGTAGGGTTTGTGGGAAGTGCTTTTATAATGCCTCGATTTGTTGTATACACGTGTGATATTATTATGGTGTAATTATATCAATTGGCGGTATGATATTGGGGGTTCCGGTGGAACCAAGAATGAAATAATACATGTATGAAATGATATATGGCAAGGGCAAGGAATGAAACATGGTGTACAATAATTTACTAACATATCAAGTCATGAACTAGTAGGCATTTGAATATGCATGTGAATTTACTTGCAATTGGAATTGCATTTGAATTTGGAGTTCATTTCATGTACATGTTACTTAACATGTAATTACCTTTAAATGACATGATAGCAAGTGAATTAGGGAACTAAGGATCTATATCAAGTGGATTAGGGAGGTGGAATCACATACTACACCACTTTCACCTCAAAATCTCTACAAAGCTCCTCCCCAAACCGTTAGAGATTTTATTAGTTGAAGCTTGATTTTTCACTTGTGATTTGAGCTAGGAAGTTAAGTGAAGTGATTTCTTCACATCTTGGTAAGAATTCATAGCTTTACACTTGAATTATGTCATTGGTGTTGCATATGTGAAGTAAACTATCCAATGTTCATGTGAAAAATTTTATCATGTTTCTATACTCTTATTTGGAATCTATGATGTTAGAAACATGTTCATATGTTCCTAGGGATTGCAAGAAACATGTTGAAATGGTTCAATTTGAGTTATAGGAGAAGAACCATGGAGATAAGCTTGAAAATCGCCATGTTCTAAACTTTCTGGACATCGGCGATCGATCGCGAGCTGTGTGGCGATCGATCGCCGAGACAGAGTAAATTTTAAGGCGGTTTATACATGTAGCGGTTGATCGGTGAAAATGTGGCGATCGATCGCGAGCAAACAGAACACTTTGGCGATCTATCGCGAGAGATGGCGATAGATCGCCAAAGTGTTCTGTTTGCTCACGATCGATCGCCACATTTTCACCAATCAATCGCGAGGGGGCAGAACAGGATGGCGATCGATCGGTGAGAAATAGCGATCGATCGCCAGTGCCAAAATGTTGAAAAATGTAATATTTTTGTAGAATTTGATTTTAATGCCTATGATAACATGATATATTGTTGGCATTGTTGTAGCATCATCTCAGGGGACAGGACAACGAGGCACTTAGCCAGTGACGCCTAATTTATCTCGTTTGTGTCGCAGTACAGGTACGTGTTGACGTACGGAGTATAGATATTGTGTGATGATGTTATGAGATTGATATCATATGAATTGTGTTATCTTGTTATCATATGATTGGTAGTATCATATGCCTGTACATTCATGGATATCATATGTATGTGAGATATACGCCTGGTTTGGGTATATGCTCGGTTATGCATTTGAGATATACGCCTGGTATTGGGTATATGCTTGGTTATGTTACATAGAGATATATGCCTGGTTTGGATATATGCTCGGTTATGTGACAGAGAGATATACGCCTGGTTTGGGTATATGCTCGGTTATGCTATATAGAGATATACGCCTGGTTTGGGTATATGCTCGGTTATGCTATATAGAGATATACGCCGGATTTTTGGGTATATGCTCTGGCTATTATCATTTGAGGACGGTACTATGATATGTGCTGCTAATATGAAGATGTGAGGTGGTTCCACTGACATATTGAGCTGAATAGGCATATCATTTTAGTCTCGTGATAATAGGGTACTTGTTGAGACATGTCATGACATGATGCATTGGTGGATGCATGATACAGAACATTCACATTTGATGATTTATTGTGCTTTATCATTGTTATTGATATTGTGTTTTGATATCGCACTGAGATAGTTGTTTATCTAAACTCACGTTTTGTGAATGTTTCTGTAGGATTGCATAGACGTGGGAATCGTGAGTCTTATTCCGCTGCGAGGTGAACCACTGCATAGGAGTTGTACTGGCTTAGGAATTTTACATGTAATGTCTATGTAGAGAACAAAGTTAGTTGGTTTTTGTATCAGGGTTTGGTACATCTTATATCTGTAACAACTTAACTAGTAAGATACTCTTAATCAGTGTATATTATTACTTAATTCAGACTCACATATGTATGTTAACATGATACATAATGGATTAAGTAAAGAGGACCCCACATTAGTGGTATCAGAGCAGTGGTTCGAGAACGGGGTGAACATGGGTAGAGGAGGTGTATTAGGGAGTTACCTAAACACTTTGAGAATGGTAATAGCATGTTAGTCGTCTTTGGAATATGATGTTATTCTAACATGTTATATACTTGTGAATGTTCTTGTTAACCCTTGTTATACAGTTATGACAGACAGAGGGTATCATGAGGATGTTGGGGATGCCCTAAGTGGCAATGCTAGTGTGAGGATGGTGCCTGTGCCACCACCACCGATTGAGCAAGGGCCAGTGGAACAGGTACTATTGCCTGGAGAGTTGACTTTGACGCAGTTTCTGAGTGCCTGGAGAGTTGACTTTGACGCAGTTTCAGAGTTATCAGCCACCCAGGTTTGAGGGGACTGAATCAGGGGAACTGTCAGAGGAGTGGCTGGAACGTATAGAACAGATATACACCGTGTGCTAAGACAGCTTGGTTACGCTTAGCTGAATTCCAGTTAGCTAAGAAAGCTATGAAGTGGTGGAAGTCCACACTACTTGAGTTGAGGGCTCAAGGACAAACAGTTAACTGGGATGTGTTTAGAACTAAGTTCCTGGAGCATTATTTCTCTGTTGCTGCAAGGCAGAGGAAAGAGGATGAATTTACAAATTTGAGACAGGGAGCAATGACAGTATCTGACTATGCTGTGCACTATTCTTCTTTGCTCCGGTATGTGCCACATATTGCTGTCAACACAAAGGCAAAGATCAGACAATTTGTGAAAGGGTTGAGGCCTGAATTGTTTGATAGGGTCATGTCCAATAACCCTACATCATATGAAGAAGCATTGACTAGGGCTGAGATGGCTGAGATTGCCATAGGGGTATACAAGAATGTTGGACAAGCCCAACCACCTACATATGACAGTATGAGACCTAGAGGAGAACCATTTAAATCATCACGAGGTGGTGCATCTTCATCTAGGTTTAGTGGGAAACGTTTTGGATCACAAAAAGGGGGTGATCGGAAATCCAAGGGACAGTTCCAAGGCAGTAGTAGTGGCAGTGGTGTGCAATGCTTCAAATGTGGTGGACCACATTTGAAACGAGATTGTCCTCAATTGAATCCAGTAGTTTGTTTCCGTTGTGGGAGGCCAGGACATGTGATCTGTGATTGTACTCAAGTGGGTGGACAACAGAGGAGAGGACCCATTTCAGAAACTACAGTACAACAGAGACCACAGGATGTACCACAGTCTGGTGGAGGACAGAGGACAGGAACACCTCAGGCTCAGGTGTACGCACTGAACAGGGAGGAAGCAGAGGCAGCTCCTGATGATGTGATAGAGGGTAAGTGTACTTTGTTTACTTATCTTGCTTTACTGTTGATTGATACTGGTGCATCACATTCTTTTATTGCACAAGCATTTATTGATCGGTATCATATATGCTCGTCTCCACTGTTGATGCCTCTTTATGTCTCGACACCCATGGGAACTACTGTGATGACTTGTCAGAGTGTGTCTGATTGTGCTATTCAGTTTGAGACCGAGTTTGGGCTACAGGCTGATTTGATTGTGTTAGACATGTCAGATTTTGATTGCATCCTCGGAATTGATGTGTTGAGTAAATATCAATCTGTTGTGGATTGTAGTCAGAAGATAGTGAGATTTCAGTCTGAGACTGGAAATCCATGGTTCTTCTATGGCCAAGGATCGAGGGCAAGGATTCCTTTGATATCAGCAATCCGAATGTCGCGTTTGTTAGAACATGGACATGCGGGTTATTTGATTTATGCCCTGGATATCACTGAACCGAAAAGAGAAAGGAAAGTGGAGGAGATATCAGTGGTTGCAGAATATGCGGATGTGTTTCTAGATGAGATACCTGGATTCCCACCGAGTCGAGAAGTAGAATTTGGTATTGATTTAATACGTGGTACTTCTGCAATTTCACGGGCTCCTTATCGGATGGCACCAACTGAATTGAAAGAATTGAAAACTCAATTACAAGACTTATTGGACAAGGGGTACATACGTCCTAGTGTATCGCCTTGGGGTGCTCCGGTCTTATTTGTTAAGAAGAAGGATGGGACAATGCGATTGTGTATTGACTATCGACAATTGAACAAGGTAACAATAAAGAATAAATATCCTCTTCCTCGTATTGATGATTTGTTTGATCAGTTGCAGGGATCAAGGATTTATTCTAAGATTGATTTGAGGTCAGGATATCATCAAATACGTGTGAGAGAAGGTGATATACAGAAGACAGCATTCAGAACTCGTTATGGACATTATGAGTTTCTGGTGATGCCATTTGGAGTGACAAATGCTCCTGCTGTCTTTATGAGTTTAATGAATCGGGTTTTCCAGGAATACCTTGATCGATTTGTCATTGTCTTTATCGATGATATACTGATCTATTCGCAGAGTGATGCAGAACATGTTCAACATTTGATATGGTATTGCAATTGTTGAGGACACATCATTTGTATGCCAAACTCAGTAAGTGTGAGTTTTGGTTGACTAGTGTTGGCTTTTTGGGACATGTTATTTCAGCAGAAGGGATATCAGTTGATCCAAAGAAAGTGGAAGCAGTGTTGAATTGGTCAGCACCTACTTCTGTGCCAGAGATTCGTAGTTTCTTGGGTTTGGCTGGATATTATAGACGGTTTGTTGAAGGATTTTCAGCGATCGCCAAACCATTGACACATTTGACACAGAAGGGAGTATCATTTCAATGGTCAGAGGCTTGTGAGCGTAGTTTTCAGGAATTGAAACATCGACTGACTACAGCTCCAGTCTTGATCATTCCATCAGAGCATGACAGGTTTGCATTATATACTGATGCATCTTTACTTGGTTTGGGTTGTGTATTGATGCAGGACAAACATGTAGTGGCTTATGCATCACGACAGTTGAAGCCACATGAAATGAGATATCCAGTACATGATCTGGAATTGGCTGCCATTGTCTTTGCATTGAAGATATGGCGACATTATTTATATGGTACGTCGTTTACCATATACACAGATCTTAAGAGTTTAAAATTTCTATTCACTCAAGCGGAGTTGAATATGAGACAAAGGAGATGGATGGATCTGTTGAAAGATTATGATTGTGAGATTGAATATCATCCAGGAAAAGCTAATCTTACAGCAGATGCGTTGAGTCGAAAGGTACATCATACGGCTGATGAGATGATTCAGTTATCCACATTGATGACTTCTTGTTGTACTTTAGGTTATGATTTTGATGTGGACATAGAGCCAGTATGGGTATCAACATTGTTGGTTGAACCCGACATTTTTGAGAAAATCAGAACGGCACAACTGACTGATGATGAAGTACAACAGTGGAAGGAAAGGATAAGTCAAAGACAAACATCTCAATTGTACTTACAAGTGATGGAACTTTGAAATACAGAAATTTTGGGTAGTACCTGCTTCATAGGACTACGCCAAGAACTACTACAACGTGCTCATTGTAGTAGATACAGTATACATCCTGGAGGGAAGAAAATGTATCATGATTTACGTACACAATTTTGGTGGAAAAGTATGAAACAGGATGTATTGAGCTTTGTGAAATGATGTTTGATCTGTCAACAAGTGAAAGCGGAAAGACAGAGACCAGGAGGTGAATTACATAGTTTGGAAATTCCTCAGTGGAAATGGGAACATATCACGATGGATTTTGTGACTCATTTGCCACGGACGTCTTCTGGTTGCGATGCTATTTGGGTGATTGTTGACCGACTCACCAAAGTATCTCATTTTGTGCCATATTGTATGACGTTTACATATCTAAGAATGGCACAATTGTACATTCAACATGTAGTGAGACTACATGGTATTCCAGTTTCCATTGTATCGGATAGGGATCCGAGGTTTACTTCTCATTTTTGGGAAGGATTACAGACAGCGTTGGGAACTGAAGTAGGGTTGAGTACAACATATCATCCTCAGACAGATGGACAAACAGAGCGTACGATACAGACGCTTGAGGATATGTTGCGTGCCTGTGTATTAGAGTTTGATACCTCTTGGCAAGAGTCGTTGCCATTAGTGGAATTTTCATATAGCAACAATTATCAGTCTAGTATACAGATGACACCATTTGAGGCTTTGTATGGGCGACGATGTAGATTGCCATTGTATTGGGATGATGTAGATCAGTCTACTTTACATGGACCGGATATGATTCATGAAATGGAAGAGAAAGTAAAGGTCATTCGATTGAAACTTAAAGCTGCTCAGGATAGACAGGCTGCGTATGCCAATAAGCGACGTAGACCACTTGAATTTCAAGTTGGTGACCGTGTGTTCTTGAAAATCTCACCTTTTAAAGGTGTAGTACGGTTTGGTAAGCGTGGAAAATTGTCTCCACGGTATGTTGGTCCGTATGAGGTATTACAACGTATTGGTACGTTGGCATATCGCTTGGCACTGCCACCGGCATTGAGTAGTATTCATGATGTTTTTCATGTTTCACTGTTGAGGAAGTATGAACCAGATCCGAGTCATGTATTACAGTTACCTGATGTACAGTTGGATACAGATGTGTCGTATGAGGAACGACCGGTTATGATCTTGGATCGAGCTGAACGCAGGTTGCGTAATAAAGTGATTCCTATGGTGAAAGTACAGTGGGACAGAAGGGGTGTCGAAGAGGCAACGTGGGAGACGGAGCAGCATATGATGCAACGATATCCGGGTTTGTTTTCTGGTATGTTGATATGTTATTTATACATGTTTCTTATGTTACATATATCAGATATGTTCTTATGTGCATCATGTATTATGATATTTGTATATGCAATTTCGAGGATGAAATTCAATAAGTGGGGGAGAATTGTAATGCCTCGATTTGTTGTATACACGTGTGATATGATTATGGTGTAATTATATCAATTGGCGGTATGATATTGGGGGTTCCGGTGGAACCAAGAATGAAATAATACATGTATGAAATGATATATGGCAAGGGCAAGGAATGAAACATGGTGTACAATAATTTACTAACATATCAAGTCATGAACTAGTAGGCATTTGAATATGCATGTGAATTTACTTGCAATTGGAATTGCATTTGAATTTGGAGTTCATTTCATGTACATGTTACTTAACATGTAATTACCTTTAAATGACATGATAGCAAGTGAATTAGGGAACTAAGGATCTATATCAAGTGGATTAGGGAGGTGGAATCACATACTACACCACTTTCACCTCAAAATCTCTACAAAGCTCCTCTCCAAACCCTTAGAGATTTTATTAGTTGAAGCTTGATTTTTCACTTGTGATTTGAGCTAGGAAGTTAAGTGAAGTGATTTCTTCACATCTTGGTAAGAATTCATAGCTTTACACTTGAATTATGTCATTGGTGTTGCATATGTGAAGTAAACTATCCAATGTTCATGTGAAAAATTGTATCATGTTTCTATACTCTTATTTGGAATCTATGATGTTAGAAACATGTTCATATGTTCCTAGGGATTGCAAGAAACATGTTGAAATGGTTCAATTTGAGTTATAGGAGAAGAACCATGGAGATAAGCTTGAAAATCGCCATGTTCTAAACTTTCTGGACATCGGCGATCGATCGCGAGCTTTGTGGCGATCGATCGCCGAGACAGAGTAAATTTTATGGCGGTTTATACATGTAGCGATCGATTGGTGAAAATGTGGCGATCAATCGCGAGCAAACAGAACACTTTGGCGATCGATCGCGAGAGATGGCGATCGATCGCGAGGGGGCAGAACAGGATGGCGATCGATCGGTGAGAAATAGCGATCGATCGCCAGTGCCAAAATGTTGAAAAATGTAATATTTTTGTAGAATTTGATTTTAATGCCTATGATAACATGATATATTGTTGGCATTGTTGTAGCATCATCTCAGGGGACAGGACAACGAGGCACTTAGCCAGTGACGCCTAATTTATCTCGTTTGTGTCGCAGTACAGGTACGTGTTGACGTACGGAGTATAGATATTGTGTGATGATGTTATGAGATTGATATCATATGAATTGTGTTATCTTGTTATCATATGATTGGTAGTATCATATGCCTGTACATTCATGGATATCATATGTATGTGAGATATACGCCTGGTTTGGGTATATGCTCGGTTATGCATTTGAGATATACGCCTGGTATCCTTGCATTCCCTGCGGTCCATGCGGGCTCGCCTAAGATAGAGCAGCCTATAATACGTTCCAGCTCCTCCCCGAGAAGCTGTCACTCCCTTAAGAGAGCTATCTAGTAGTTCCTATTCTTTTAATGAGTATTCCGGAGTATTCTCAATCGGCGAAGCCTCGCATCTTAGTCCCCACCACTCTATCATACTACAACAAGTGAGCTCACGAGATATCTTATCGGTATATGCTTGGTTATGTTACATAGAGATATATGCCTAGTTTGGATATATGCTCGGTTATGTGACAGAGAGATATACGCCTGGTTTGGGTATATGCTCGGTTATGCTATATAGAGATATACGCCGGATTTTTGGGTATATGCTCTGGCTATTATCATTTGAGGACGGTACTATGATATGTGCTGCTAATATGAACATGTGAGGTGGTTCCACTGACATATTGAGCTGAATAGGCATATCATTTTAGTCTCGTGATAATAGGGTACTTGTTGAGACATGTCATGACATGATGCATTGGTGGATGCATGATACAGAACATTCACATTTGATGATTTATTGAGCTTTATCATTGTTATTGATATTGTGTTTTGATATCGCACTGAGATAGTTAATTATCTATACTCACGTTTTGTGAATGTTTCTGTAGGATTGCATAGACGTGGGAATCGTGAGTCTTATTCCGCTGCGAGGTGAACCACTGCATAGGAGTTGTACTGGCTTAGGTTGTTAATTTTACATGTAATGTCTATGTAGAGAACAAAGTTAGTTGGTTTTTGTATCAGGGTTTGGTACATCTTATATCTGTAACAACTTAACTAGTAAGATACTCTTAATCAGTGTATATTATTACTTAATTCAGACTCACATATGTATGTTAACATGATACATAATGGATTAAGTAAAGAGAACCCCACAGCTTTTGGGGGAAAATGAAAAGTGTTTTGGTAAAGGTGGGGGTAAAGGTATTAAAACAAGTTTAATTGTATCCCCACAACTAACATGATGTATTAAACATCCCAACATGATATTTAAAAGGCATTTCACCAAAGTGCACCATAATCACAATTAAACTCATGCTTTACAATTAATTGCTAACCATGGCAAATAAATCATGCTAATAACAATTTTCCCAACATGCACAACATGCACCCTGAAATGCACTCCCGGGTCGCCCTTTCCATATGACCATGCATTTCCATAAGATAAATAAATCCAACACATAATTAATTACCACCATAATTAATCATATAAACACAATTAATGCCTAAATTGCAATTAATCATTTCGGGGATATCACAATACTCCCCTACTTATAAGATTTCGTCCTCGAAATCGCATGCACTTACCCCCAAAAGAAACTAAACATAATCACATACCAGAGAATAGTTCCGGGTAGTGCTGCACCATATGCCGCTCCGTCTCCCACGTAGCCTCCTCGACACCCCTGCGATCCCACTGAACCTTGATCATAGGTATCACTTTGTTCCGAAGTCTACGGTCTGCTCGATCCAGAATTCTGACAGGCCGTTCCACATAAGACACATCGGATTCTAACTGAACCTCAGAAGGCTGCAACATATGAGATGGATCCGGCTCATACTTCCGCAGCATCGATACATGAAACACATCATGTATACCAGATAAAGAAGGCGGCAAAGCCAGTCGGTAAGCTAAGGTGCCAATGCGCTGCAAAATCTCGTACGGTCCAACATACCTCGGAGACAGTTTCCCACGCATCCCAAATCGCATAACGCCTCTGAAAGGTGAGATCTTCAAAAAGACCTTATCTCCCAACTGAAATTCCAACGGTCTCCGCCGTTTATTCGCATAAGCTGCCTGTCTGTCCTGGGCTGCTTTCATTTTCTGCCTTATCATCTTTATCTTCTCTTCCATTTCCCAAACCAACTCCGGTCCTCCGACCGATTTGCGGTCCAAATCATCCCAACACAAGGGTGATCTACACCGTCTGCCATAAAGAGCTTCAAAAGGAGCCATCTGAATACTCGCCACGTAGCTGTTATTATAAGAGAACTCTACCAAGGGTACCGAATCTTGCCAAGAAACATCGAACTCCAAAACACAAGCTCTCAACATGTCCTCGAGCGTCTGGATAGTACGCTCGGTCTGGCCATCCGTCTGAGGATGATATGCAGTGCTCAATCTAACTTCAGTTCCCAAGGCTGACTGAAGGCCCTCCCAAAAATGAGATGTAAATCGTGGATCTCGATCCGACACTATGGAAATGGGGATCCCATGCAATCTCACCACATCTCGGATATACAGTTGAGCCATCCTCAAAAAGGTTAAAGTCATGCTATAGGGAATAAAATGAGCTACCTTAGTCAATCGATCCACAATCACCCAAATAGCATCAGAGCCTGAAGTACTCCTCGGCAGGTGAGTCACGAAGTCCATGGAAATGTGCTCCCACTTCCACTTCGGTATATCTAAGCTTCTCAACTCGCCGCCAGGTCTCTGTCTCTCTGCCTTAACCTGCTGGCAAATCAAACACCTCTTAACAAAAGCGACGACATCACTCTTCATCCTTTTCCACCAAAACTGACCACGCAGATCTTTATACATCTTCTTCCCGCCTGGGTGGATGCTAAGTCTGCTACTATGAGCTCGCTCCAAGATCCCTTTACGCAACTCCGGCGTACTCGGAACCACCCAACGGTTACCCAACCTCAAAGATCCGTCATCGGCCACTCTGAATTTCGTTGGCTGACCAAGATGTACTAAAGATAACCACCTCTGAACCTCATCATCTGACCTCTGAGCTCTCCTGATGTTCTCATAGATATCTGGCTCAGCTAACAAGGTCGATGCATACACAGGTGATGCATCTATGTCGAAATCATAGCCTAGATGGAAATAGAAGGTCATCATAGCCGACAAATGGATGACGTCCTCAGCAGAACTCCTCACTTTTCGGCTCAAAGTGTCTGCTGTCAAATTAAGTTTTCCGGGATGGTACTCAATCTCACAATCATAGTCTTTGAGTAAGTCCATCCACCTCCTCTGCCTCATGTTCAGCTCCGCCTGAGTGAATAAAAACTTGAGGCTCTTGTGATCCGTGAATATGGTAAATGAAGTACCATACAAATAGTGTAAGGACCCTAATCCTTAAGTGCGGAATCAAGGCATAATAGAGCTAATATAATGATCAGAGTGAGAAATAACGTGTTGAGTCTATGAGCTTAAGCATTACATGCCGAAAATAAGGACTACAAAAGAATGGATTAATTACATTCCCCGTCTAATGAATGTTATCCACTAGTTTTACACTACTCCTAGAGTAGACACTAGGCAAAATAATCCTGTCCTTCAATTTCCAAAAGCATCCTCAAGCTCACTGTCTCAACCCGTCTAGCCCTCCTATCATGCCAAACGTGTACCTACAAGGACAACCCCCAAACATGAGCAACAATAATCATTCATATTCAACACAATATGAAGATAAAGCCTAATGCATAATCAATATAAAACACTTCCTGTTTTCCCATGCATTTCAAACGCTTCCCGTTTGGTTGTCCCTGTACCATAACTCATGAGTATAATCAATAGATTATTTTTCAATGGTCTAAACATGTCATGACATCATACCATCTCAACAAAACCAAATATCGGTCACCATTCCCTAGTCTGTCCATCACAGTGTATTTTAATGCCCCTCGCTTATTTACATATAGACGGCATAGGATAACCTCGCTTCAATGGACTGCGGGACTCCCACCCCTCGCCTCTCATTGAGCGGCAATTACCCTTTCCTCGTCCTATATGATAACCACGCTCAAATGTGACATGCGGCGCTCCCACCCCTCGCTTCACATTTAGCGGAACCAAAACAAATAGCGGCAAGCATTAAAATCATCAAAGGATGACCACGACTCATGGGATGTGCATCCAATAATCATCATATGCATCTATCATCAATATGCATAAATCAACATGTATATGCATCCACAATGCAATACCACATATATACTCGCATCCACAATGCATAAACAATGAGTATATAAAATACATGTTACCGTTGGGTGCCCGTACGTCCACTACGTACCTTTCCAAAAGTGGATTTGATATGGCTTCAATTCCTCGGTTGTGTTGCTACCTGGGATGGTTCTACACAATCACACAACCCCATATTAGAAGCCAAATAATAGCCAAATACCAAAAATTTGACAAAATAAACCATTTCTCAAAAATCCACTGGCGGCGATCGATCGCTTCCCACAGGCGATCGGTCGCATCAAAATTTACAATACGGCGATCGATCGCCTCAAACATGGCGATCGATCGCCATCCCTTTGATTTGGCCACTGCCTCTCGGCGATCGGTCGCCCCATTTTAGGCGATCGATCGCCTAACCCGTAAAAATGTTACTGCCCCTCGGCGATCGGTCGCCTCTTTTCAGGCGATCGATCGCCTCGCACAGACATGCGTTTTTCACCATTTTTGTTCCCAAAATTTCTTCCAATCCATACCAACACTTAACCCAACAAATCAACAACATCAAATACAACATAAACCACCAAAATATACTTCAAAACAAGTATAAATCTAACCATTAACCAAACCCACAACAACCCAACACAAACCCATTTTAAAACCATTCAAAACCAACCCAAACTTAAACAAAACACAACAAAATCAACCATGAGGTATCCATACCTCTTGGGGACCTCAAATCACCCAATATACTCCACCAAATAAGATTTTGCAAGGGCTTCTCTTCACCCCAAGGCTGGAACTCGAAAATGAGGGGAAGGGTTTGTGTGGGAAATGATTTGGTAAAGTGAAAGTGATTTGGATGAGGTGGGGTTGGGTATAAAAGTGTTGGGTTTAATAAAATGCATACCAAAATAATTCTATGGTGTATAAAACACCCCAACATGATATTTTTCAAAGCATTTACTCATAATGCACCAAATATCAATTAAACACATGATTTCCAATTAATTGCTACCAAAGGCAAATAAATCATGCTTCCCATAATATTTACCCCACATGCACCACATGCACCCTGAAATGCAACCCCGGGTTACCCTATCCACATGACCATGCATTTCCATAAGGTAAATAAATTCCAACACATAATTAATTACCACATAATTAATCATAATAATCGTAATTAATGCCCAAATGCAATTAACCATTTCGGGGATATCACAAATAGTGTCTCCAAATCTTCAGGGCGAAGATGATAGCGCCAATTCCAAGTCATGGACTGGGTATCTAGTCTCATGCGGCTTCAACTGTCTCGATGCATAAGCTACCACATGCTTATCTTGCATCAGTACACACCCAAGGCCCTGAAGTGATGCATCGGTATACAAAACAAATCTGGAGTTTTCCGTAGGGATCACTAACACTGGCGCCGTGGTCAAACGGTGCTTCAACTCCTGGAAGCTCTCCTCACAAGCTTCTGACCAAAAGAATGGTACTCCCTTCTGGGTCAACTGTGTCAATGGCTTGGCAATCTTCGAAAAGCCCTCGACGAAGCGTCGATAGTAACCGGCCAAACCAAGGAAGCTCCGTATTTCAGGTACAGAAGTGGGTGCAGCCCACTCCATCACAGCTTCAATCTTCCTGGGATCCACTGATATTCCGCTGCTCGATATGACATGCCCCAGAAATACTACACTGCTCAACCAAAACTCACACTTACTGAGCTTGGCATACAACTGTGATCTCGGAGAATCTGGAGCACTGTCCTCAAGTGTTTCACGTGCTCTTCCTCGCTCCGAGAATAGATGAGAATGTCGTCGATGAACACGATGACGAACTGATCAAGATACGGCTGAAACACTCTATTCATCAGACTCATAAAGACCGTTGGAGCATTCGTCACGCCGAACGGCATCACTAGGAACTCATAATGTCCATATCGAGTCCGGAATGCTGTCTTCTGCACATCTTCCTCTCTGACTCAAATCTGATGGTACCCGGACCTCAAATCAATCTTGCTATAAAGTCTGGTACCTTGCAACTGATCAAACAAGTCATCAATCCTTGGGAGAGGATATTTGTTCTTTACTGTGGCTTTATTCAATTGCCCGTAATCGATGCACAACCGCATCGAACCGTCCTTCTTCTTCACAAAGAGAACCGGTGCATCTCATGGCGATACGCTCGGGCGTATATATCCCTTGTCAAGGAGCTCCTGCAACTGGTCCTTCAATTCTCTCAACTCTGCCGGTGCCATCCTATAAGGTGCACGAGAGATAGCGGATGTCCCCGGTAACAACTCGATCCCAAACTCAACTTCTCTAGCCGGTGGAAATCCTGGAATCTCCTCTGTGAATACATCAGCAAATTCTGCTACCACTGGCACATCCCCAACTCTCAGTTCTTTATTCTTCCCAGACGTGTCCACGGCATAGATGAGATAGCCCGTGTGGCCACGTTCCAACAGTTGAGTCATCTTGATTGCTGAAATCAACGGAATCTTCGCACGAGAACCGTTGCCATAAAAAGTCCACTGACTACCCAAATCAGGTCTGAACTTCACTGTTTTCTGCCGGCAATCTACCACTGCCTGATATCTATTCAGAATATCAATACCCACAATGCAGTCGAAGTCTGACATGCCCAACACGATCAAGTCTTCCTTCAACTCGTTGCCCTCAAAATAAATGAGGCAATCTGCCATAAACTGATCAGCAACAACATTTCTTCCAGTGGGTGTCGAGACAAAGAGAGGCGTGGGTAGAGAAGACCTGCGCATATGGTGTCTCTCCACAAAGCCAACAGATACAAAAGAGTGGGAGGCACCTGTATCTATCAAAATAAAAGCAGGGTACGTAAATAAATGACACGTACCGGCGATCACCTCCTCTGGGGCTGCCTGAGCCTGCTCTCTGGTCAGCGCATACACCTGTCCCTGGGACGGTCCCACTGTCTGACCTCCCGATGGTCGAGGCACAAACTGCTGCCTTTGGTGTACTGTCCTGTCATCAAATCTCGGCCTGTTGCCCTGAAACTCTGACTGTCCTCCTCGGGTGGGGCAATACCGAGAGATGTGGCCCATCTTGCCACAACTATAACAGGCAGGGCACTTATTCGAAGAATGTGGCCCTCCACAATTGTCGCACCTTGGCTCCCCCGATCTATTTCCCTGCGTAGACCCTCGGTTGGCGGACCAATTGCTCTTCTTGTTATCCTGCTTCTGACCAAAGAATTTCTTCCTACCGAACCGTGAAGATGAAGAGGCACTACGGGGTTTAAATGGCTCTCCCCGGGGCCTCAAGCTATCAATAGCTTGCCTCTGTTGTGGTACTTGTGGTGGCACAGCACTAGGATAAGCTCCTACTCCAATCTCGGCAAGCTCCGCTCTTGTGAGAGCATCATCAAAAGAAGTGGGGTTATTGGTGATAACCCGGTCAAAGAGCTCCGGTCTGAACCCCTTCATAAAATTCCTCATCTTTGCGTGCCCATTGGTGGCAATGTGGGGAACATACCTCAGCAACGAAGAGTACCGCATGGCATAGTCTGACACTGTCATGTTCCCCTGTTTCAAACTTGCAAACTCATCCACCTTCGTCTGTCTCCCCGCTGCGGAGAAGTACCGGTTCAGAAACCGGGTCCTGAAGAGTGTCCAATCAATCACAGCACCCAGTGCTCTCAGTTCCATTACCGTGCTCCTCCACCACATTAGAGGTTTCTTTGCCAACTGGAACTCTGCCAGCCTCAGCCAAGCTGTAACAGCACAAGGAGCCGATACAAATATCTGCTCA
Source organism: Haberlea rhodopensis (assembly GCA_907163345.1). Lineage (NCBI taxonomy): Eukaryota > Viridiplantae > Streptophyta > Magnoliopsida > Lamiales > Gesneriaceae > Haberlea > Haberlea rhodopensis. The sequence continues at coordinate 671,748 of CAJQUN010000159.1, forward strand.
AGTCTTTCCAGCCACTCCTCAGCTTCTTCTCCTGATTCTGTTCCCTCAAACCGGGGCGGGTGGTAAGACAGAAACTGAGTCAAGCTAATCTCACCAGGTGGCAATAACTGAGCCACTGGTTCCATTCCTACTGCTGGTGGAGGCAGAGGGTTTGCCTGACCAATGCTAGCGTTCACGCTCCCAACATCGCCAACCTCTTCCTTAAGGTTCCCGGCATTCATAGCAGCCATGCTGTAACACAAAGGTTAACAACAATTCCAAAACAAATATATATGTTATGCCGTTAGATAACAGGAATGATAATAAGCATGTTAGTATAACAGAATATACATCAATATGCACCACATGCATAAACATGCTTCAAATGTAAGCACCTAGCCAATCATGCTAAGGCTACCCTTCACTCGTTCCCGGGTTCTCTAACCACTGCTCTGATACCACTAATGTAAGGACCCTAGTTCCTTAAGTGTGGATTAAAGGCATAATTAGAGCTAATATAAATGATCAGAGTAATATAATCGTGTTGAGACTATGAGCCTTAAGAATTACATGCCAAAATGAGGACTATCAATGGATTAGTTACATTCCCAAATCAAATGAATGTTATCAATTATAGCTTTACACTACTCCTAGAGTAGATACTATACAAAATTAATCCTGTCCTTCCTTTCTCAAAAGAATTCTTCACAAGCTCACCACCTCAACCCGCTTAGCCCTTCTTATCATGCCAAAAGTGTACCTACAAGGACAACCCCCAAACATGAGCAATAATATCATTCATATTTTCAACACAATATGAATATAAAGCGTAAATACATAAATCACAATAAAACACTTCCTGTTTTCCCATGCATTTCAAAACGCTTCCAGTTTGGTTGTCCCTGTACCATAACTCATGAGTATAATCAATAGATTATTTAATGGTCTACACATGTCATGACATAACACCAGCTCATCGATACCAAATACCAATCACCAATCCCTAGTCTGTCCATCACAATGTATTTTAATGCCCCTCGCTTATTTACATATAGGCGGCATAGAATAACCTCGCTTCAATGGACATGCGGCGCTCCCACCCCTCGCTTCACATTGAGCGGCAAATATTCTTTCCTCGCCCTATATGATAACCACGCTCAAATGTGACATGCGGCGCTCCCACCCCTCGCTTCACATTTAGCGGAAACAAACCAAATAGCGGCAAGCATTAAAATCATCAAGGGATGACCAAACTCATGGGATGTGCACCAATAACCATCATATGCATATATAATCATCATGCATAATTCAACATGTATTTGCATCCACAATGCATAATCACATATATACTCGCATCCACAATGCATAAACAATGAGTATATTAGATACATGTATCGTTGGGTGCCCGTACGTCTCTTTACGTACCTTTCCAAAAAGTAGGATGTGGTAGGACTTCAATTCCTTGGTTGTGTCGCCACCTGGGATGGTTCTACACATTCACAAAAATCAATATTACAACCCAATAATAGTCCGATACCAAAAATCCTACAATAAAATCCAAAAACACCATATTTTGTGACTTGGGATCGATCGCGGCAAAGGGCCGATCGATCGCGAGATCACACTTCCCGAACATAAATTTTTGTTCCTTCGGCGATCGATCGCCACATTTGGCGCGATCGATCGCCACCCTTGCCGATCGATCGCCCAAACGTGGCGATCGATCGCCAAATGCTTCTGGAGCGTACTGCCTCTTCGCGATCGATCGCCAAAAACGGGCGATCGATCACCGAGCCCTGTATCGCAAAAAATCGCCATTAATGCTCCAAAACTTCATTCCAACCCATTCCAACTCCCCTACCAACAAACCAACAACATCAAATACATAATAACCTTCCATAAACACTTTAAGCACCTCAAAAATCCAACATTCAACCAAAACCACAACAACCCAACACAAACCCATTTTAAAACCCTTCAAAACCATACCAAACTTAAATAAAACATTACAAAATCAACAATGAGGTATCCATACCTCTTGGGGACTTCAAATCTCCCAATAAACTCCACAAATCAAGATTTTTGGAAGGATTTTCTTCACCCCTAAGCTCAAGAACGAAAATGAGGAGGGTAGGGTTTGTGGGAAGTGATTTTGGGGGAAAATGAAAAGTGTTTTGGTAAAGGTGGGGGTAAAGGTATTAAAACAAGTTTAATTGTATCCCCACAACTAACATGATGTATTAAACATCCCAACATGATATTTAAAAGGCATTTCACCAAAGTGCACCATAATCACAATTAAACTCATGCTTTACAATTAATTGCTAACCATGGCAAATAAATCATGCTAATAACAATTTTCCCAACATGCACAACATGCACCCTGAAATGCACTCCCGGGTCGCCCTTTCCATATGACCATGCATTTCCATAAGATAAATAAATCCAACACATAATTAATTACCACCATAATTAATCATATAAACACAATTAATGCCTAAATTGCAATTAATCATTTCGGGGATATCACACAGGCTATTGCATATATCTTGAACTTGGGAAGCCAATGCTGCCTGCATGGTTGCCAATTGATCGGTCAAGACTTTCTTGGCGTCTTCAATCTTATCTCCAAGAGCCAGGGATGTGGCAGCATGAAGTGATTCATTATGTTGAGTGATCTGAAGACGAGCCTGGCCGATTCGAGAAAATGCGTCCGCAACTGCATTCTCAGCAAAAGTCTGATGTCTGGTGACAGTAGTCGTTAGACTATTTAAGTCCCTGTAGACTTGCTGGAACTGAGAGTCCGCGTGCTGCTGATGGGTTCCAAGAATAAGAGTCGCAGTGCGCTCTTCCTGTTTGAGTTTATTTACATCGCTGGCTAGTGCTGAAATTACATTGGATAGATTTGCTAGCTGTGCAGCAATGTTTGGTGGCTCGTCCAGAGGGATTGAAGTTTGAAAGTCAAAGAAATCTTCTGAAAGTTCTTGAGCCATTGACAGATCCACAGCAATTATCTGAGGGTCAGCAGTAGGAGCAAGAACACCGGGATGAGCATCGACAACTGCAGTGGATAGTAAAGCAGTGTCTTCAACAAGTGGGGCAACTGCTGAGTCTGAGACAGTAACAGCCATATCAGCAGTGGCTTGGACAACCGCAGCAACAGACGACTGGGTGTGATCATTTGAATGTGAGGACTCACTGAGTTCATGGTTGCCAGAGGAGATGGTAACTTGATGAACCACAGTCTGAATAACTGTGTCCACATTTTCGTGATCAACAACCATCGGTTGGGTCGGTTGATCATTATAAGAGCTGGGAGCAGAGGAGACGAGGTGAGCAGTTGGAGAGGAGAGTTCTTTAGCAGGAGAGGTTGCCTCCAAGGCAGTTGACGCTGTCTCCACTCCAGTGGGAGTTGTCTCCAGGTCAGTCGAAGTGATCTCCACATTAGTAGCAGCAATCTCCAGATCAGTAGTGGCTATCTGTAAATCAGGCTGGTCGGGAGTTGCAATATTTACAGCAGTAGAGCATGAGTGAATACCAGTTGATATGCGAAGATCATGAAGAGCTTGCTCGGCCATTTCCAGTTTTTTGTCCAAGAGCATTTAGAACTGCTCTATCATGATTCGCAGTGTCTGAATCACCGTTGAAATGCTGAAGACGGGTTTCAACAAGGGCTTGAAGTTCGCCCACATAGTTCATCAGACGGAATATATCCCGCAGCTTCAGGCTCTTCTCAGGGTCTGTGATTTGAAGATAAGCCAAAATTTGGTTCTCATCTTCCCTTGCCTGATCCAGAATAGGATTGAAATCATTAAATCGGACTTTCACTCAAGCCTTCACCCATCGATCAAAAATGTCTAGCCGTGGCTGCAGATTGGCTTCAACGATATCCATGACCATTTGTATTTCAAAGGAAACAGGAGTGGATACTGGAGCCATAAGAGTTTTGCCTTTACCAGCGGTGGTGGTCTTCGGATGACATTAAGGACACAAGGACTTGGGTGTCCTAAAACTGATAGAACCTGGTGCTTGCTGAGAGCTCACAAGTGCAGAGGAATTGTCAGCGGGGGCCACTGAGGTAGCAAGTAACATGGCCAAAGTTGGTTCCTCAGGTGGAGGATTTTTAGGGCTGGGTTCCCTATCAGGGATATCTTTTGTCGGACCGGCGGAGGAGATGGTATCAGAAGCTGCAATGACTTTCTGTCGGAGAGTTGGAGGAGCAGCTTTTCTTGTTCTGGACTTCTTAGGGGGGGGAGGAGGAGGAGAAGACTCAGTTGATTCCGATATGGTTTGTTCAGAGTCACTAATAATTTGAGTCGATCGGCGCTTCGTCACCCCAACTTCTATGCCACTTCACTGTCTGTGAAGCTGAAGATACTTTGCAGTGATTAGTCTCCCTGGATGAAGGTTGGTGAGAGCCCCTGTCTTAATGTTTTTGCTGTCAAAAAGGCTGCTTATTGGTAGGGCGAAGCCTGATTGACCTTTGCCAGAGACTACGAGACCAGTCAGAATTTGAAATAGTACAATTGATCAGTTTATCTCCAACCCTTTGCATATGGCACTCATAACATCAAATTTTTCTGGGGTGATGATATCAAATGACCTAGCTTTACATAGTAGCCCCTTTGAAATGATATCCGCCAGTTGTCGAAAATGACTCTTCATTAATACTTTCCTGAATGGAGGACTTTGAAGGCGATTTGCAAAGTCAGAAACTATGAGGCGCATCTCTTCTCGTAGTTCCACTGGAATAGTGGAAAATCAGTAAGTCTGTGGAGGGAAGGCATAGGTGGATGGCAAATTCAAGTTGGGTGATTGTAACCAACTGTTCGGAGATGGATGCCACCATGGAGCCATCAACAATTTTTGCAGTAGCAAAGAACTCGTGTAATTCTTTCTTATAGAAAGAGGGGCCTGGCTTAGGATCACCAAGAGACCGGAGGTATCCAACTTGTGAATCAGTTCCTTTGTCTCTTCATCAGATGATGTGTAGATTGAATGAAAATCCACGTGAACAGCATTTGTGATGAAGCTTGGCTGTGTATTCTTTGACATTTTGGATGATTATGCGGAAGAAACAGCAGCAATCCTGTTGAGTAAAATTTTCTGAAAGGAAAGTTAATCGCAGTGAATTGTTGGAGAAGATGAAGAATAATGAAACTAAAGGCGGTGAAAATGAAAGTATATGTAACGTCGTACTGTAGATGAGCGGACACATGTATACGTGGCGATCATCTAACGATTTAAAAAAAAAATTAACCAATAAATAAAAGGACAGGATTTAGGCGGGAGTGAAATAATTTATTTTACACAAAAGTAATTTTGAATTCCGACGTTTCATTAGGTTAATGAGTATCGAGGGTTATTTTTGTCAAAGCATATTTGGTAAAGTCTGCTGGTATGTAGGGTCCGACTGGTAAGAGAGCATCTACTGGATGTAGAGTCCTACTGGTACGTATACACCTACTGCGCCTGACCATTGTATTACCAGCTGAGCTTAAATAACCAAGATAAGATTATAACTGAAATTCCCCCTAAATTTATGCGACTAAACTTAATAATTCCCCCTGAATTTATTACCAAAACAAATAATCAAGGAGTAATTTCAATTAAACCAAGAATATTTCGAAAGTAGGAAAACTTAGCATCCGGTAGAGGTTTTGTGAAAATGTTTGCTGCCTGTTGTTCGGTAGAAATATACTACAGCCAAATTTCTTTCTTCATAACATGATCTCTGATAAAATGATGACGGATGTCAATATGTTTAGTACGAGTATGAAGAACTGGATTGTATGTTATAGCAATGGCAGACGTATTGTCACAAAATATGGGTGCCTCTGTGGATTCAATTCCATAATCTCTTAGTTGTTGCTGAATCCAGAGCAGTTGAGCACAGCAGCTTCCAGCAGCAAGGTATTCTGCCTCTGCAGTAGAAGTTGCTATGGATGTCTGTTTCTTGCAACCCCATGATATCAATCGATCACCAAGAAATTGACAATATCCACTTGTGCTTTTTCTGTCAATTTTGCATCCAGCATAGTCAGCATCTGAATATCCAATAAAGTTAAAAGTTGAGTCTCTTGGATACCATAGACAGACATTCTCAGTGCCTTTCAGATATTTGAGGATTCTTTTGATAGCAGTGAAGTGCGACTGCTTGGGATTTGTTTGAAATCGGGCGCACATACATACTGCGAACATGATATCTGGTCGACTGACTGTTAAGTACAGTAAAGATCCGATAATGCCTCGATACTTTGTAACTTCGACTGGTATTCCTGAATTATCCAAGTCGAGTTTGGCAGATGAGCTCATTGGTGTAGCAGCAGCTGAGCTGGTACTCATTCCATATTTCTTCAGCAGCTCTTTAGTGTATTTTGACTGATTTATCAGGATTCCTTCACTAGATTGCTTGACTTGCAATCCTAAGAAAAATGATAATTCTCCCATCATGCTCATCTCAAATTGGCCCTGCATAATTTTAGAAAATCTTTCGCACAATTTTGAGTAAGTACTTCCGAAAATAATATCATCAACGTAAATTTGAACTAGCAGAGTATGATCTCCCTTTGTGAATTTGAAAAGGGTCTTGTCCACCGTGCCAATGATAAAGTTATGCTCAGTCAAATATTTTGATAGAGTTTCATACCATGCACGGGGAGCTTGCTTCAGACCATACAAAGCTTTATTGAGACGAAAAACATAAGATGGCTGCTGATGGCTTTCAAATCCAGGAGGTTGTTCAACGTAAACTTCTTCATGGAGTTTGCTGTTAAGAAACGCACTCTTAACATCCATCTGATAGACTTTAAAGTCTTTAAACGCAGCAAATGCAAGAAATATGCGAATTGCTTCTAGTCGAGCTACGGGGGCAAAGGTTTCATCAAAATCAATGCCTTCTTCCTATCTGTAGCCTGTGCAACTAATCTTGCCTTATTTCTGATTGCTGTTCCATTTTCGTCTAATTTATTCCTAAATACGCATTTGGTGCCAATTATAGTGTGATGTTGTGGTCGTGGTACTAAATACCAACCTTTGTTTCGTTCAAACTGATTTTGTTCTTCTTGCATAGCTTCTACCTAGCTTGGGTCTAACATAGCATCATCAATCTTTTTAGGTTCTAAGTGAGATATGAATGCAGCATGAAGGAATTCATTAATCATTTGTCCTCTGGTGCGTAGAGGAGCAACAGGGTTACCTATGACCTGCTCGGGAGGATGATTCTTCATCCACCGAAGCGGAGGTCCAAGAGGGTTGAGCTCTTCATTTGACTGGATGTGAGTGGGTAATTCAGAAGTTCTGATTGTCGCATCTTTTTCACTTGCTCCCTCAACTGCAGTAGGAGTATGTGCAATAGTGTCATTGTCATCTGGATGCGGTTCTTGTTGACCAGTAGACTCCTCTGTTTGAGCTTCAGGAACTTCTGGTTCTAAGGAGTTGTCAGTCCTGCTTCTGTAATTCATCTCATCATCAACATTTTCATCAATGTAAGTGCTTTCCAGTCGATTGCTCAAGCTGTTGATTTGTATATCAGATATTGTAGAGTCAGTAGGTTCATCAAATTTTACATGCACTGATTCTTCTACAGTAAGAGTTCTATTATTAAATACTCTGAAGGCTTTACTAACTGTAGAATAACCAAGAAATATTTCAGCATCAGATTTGGCATCAAAAGCGGTGAGATGAGTCTTTCCATTGTTGTGAATAAAACATTTGCAACCAAACACATGGAAATAAGAAATATTTGGCTTACTGCCATTCCAGATCTCATAAGGGGTTTTATTTGCTCGCTTATTAATCATTGATCTGTTCTGCGTATAACAAGCTGTGTTGACAGCTTCTGCCCAAAATCTCTGCGATATTTCTGATTCCGCAAGCATAGTTCGCGCAGCTTCTTTCAAAGTGCGGTTCCTACGCTCAGCAACTCCATTTTGTTGAGGAGTTCTAGCAGCAGAGTATTCGTGTTTAATACCAAGGTCATCTAGATATGATTTGAGTGACTGATTGGTGAACTCAGTACCTTTATCACTGCGAATTCTATCTATCACACACGAGTTCTCATTTTGGAGTCTTTTCAGTAGTTTGATCAGCTTTGGAGTAGCCTGATCTTTGCCACTTAAGAACAAGACCCACGTAAAACGAGTGTAATCGTCTATTAACACTAGGGTATACTTCATTCCCCCTAGACTTGTTATTGGTATAGGACCAAACAGATCCATATGCAGCAACTCTAGGCACCGAGAAGAAGATTTACTCCCTTTGTTCTTAAAGGAGGATCTGATTTGCTTACCAAGTTGGCATGTTGCACAGATCTTGTCTTTTGAGAACTCAATTTGGGGCAGTCCAATGACTAGATCAAGTTTACGCAGACTGCCAATAGTTTTAAAATTTAAGTGACTCAAACGTTTGTGCCAAAGCCAATTCTTGGAAGAATTCAGGGCAGCAAAGCAAATAGAGGAGGTAGGCTGATTAAGATTCCAATCAATTTTATATGTGTTATCATGCCTTCTTCCTTTAAGTAATATACTACCATCAGAAGATTTGATTGTACATGAGTGCTGGTTGAATTCTACGGAATGACCATTCTCACAGAGTTGACTTATACTAATCAAGTTATAGCATAGATTTTCAACTAACAGAATATCTTTAATAATAATATTACCGTAGATAATCTTACCCTTACCCACGGTTCTACCTTTCGCGTTGTCTCCAAAAGTTATTCTGGGTCCGGTTGAGTCCACTAGTTTAGATAAAAAGCTCGCATTTCCTGTCATATGTCTAGAGCATCCGCTGTCCAGGAACCATTCTGAGCTCCGAACTTGATGCATTCTAGTTTCCTGCAATTAAAGCGATAAAATGATTGGTACCCAATCCTACTTGGGTCCGGGTAGGATTAGTCCTTTCGGAACCCACACTTGTATGACCCTAAGTGACTTAGGTCGGTGTGTGTTCTGAAATGTGATTCATAAATGATGGTGATGGTCTTGACTGTGAAGTGTGATAATATGTGTATGCATGTGCTTTTGGTTTGTAGTTCCTGTTATACAGCATATACCTCTTCTGGACAGGCTTACAGTTGTAGTACCAGTTGGGTTTAACCTCTCTAGCTGCACGACCAGTGGGTTTAAGTTCATTTCTGAACTTTTGCCTCGGTTTAGCTTCTTTGAGTGGTTCTACATAACCGATACCCCTGTGTTGTGCCTGTTCCTTGATGAGTGTTGCTTTAACAGGTTCTTTAACCAGTTCATAAGGGTCATATACTGTGCTAGATCTTACAAAGTTCATTGATTGAACGTTGCTTTTCTTTAGACACAGTTGAGGTTCGTTACCAGATGAACTGCCGTCATTACTATTATAGCCTATGCGGGTTAAATCACCAGCAAGCCTTATAGACTCAAGCATTTCATCCTTTCTGGTAGTAGACGCATTCCAAGTGCTAACCAGTTTGCTAAGTTTCTGGTAGGCACACTTGCCTTCATCTCTTTCTTTCACTAGGAGACTGGTTGTTTCCCTTAAGCAGTTCAACTCCCTCGATTGTTCACAATCAAGTTTGTTTTTATGCGTTTCAGTTGGGATTGAGTGCTCATTCTTATAGCTTTCAAAGGATTCATATAACGTCTGATACTCATTGATCAGTCCTGCAAAGCATTGGTAAGTTCACTATGTGTAAATTCAGATAGGTTAGACTCGTGTACCTCAATTTCATCAATTGCCATTAAGCAGTGGACTTCCTCGTCTTCACTCTCGCTGGACGAGCTGGTTGACTCCTCTGATTCTGATTCAGAATCAGCCCATTTGCTCTTACTTTCTTCTGCCATCAAAACCTTTTGATCTCTGTCCCTTTTGGATGATCTTCTAGTTTCCTTGGATTTTCTGTGATCCTTGGATCCTCTTTTGTGATCATCCTTTTTGGGTTTTGGACAGTCGGCGATGAAATGTCCTGGCTTGAGACAGTTGAAACATACACGCTCTTCTTCTTCTGATCTTCCTTTGAAGCTCTGCCTTCGTGGATATGATTTCTGATTCTTCTTCATGAATTTCCCGAATTTCTTTACGAACATTGCCATAGCATCATTACATATATTTTCTGGAGTCATCTCTGTAGACGTAGGTATGGCTTCTGATGCAGTGAGAGCTTTGGTAGGCTGACTGGTACTGGGTTCATCTTCAACCCGAATACCTAACTCGAATTCAGAGGCTTTTAAATCAGCAAACAAATCATGCAGATCTATCTTGTTGATGTCCTTTGATTCTCTCATAGCAATGGTCTTGACATCCCATTCTCTTGGGAGACCTCTCATTACCTTGAGGGTGACTTCTCTGTTGGGTAACTCCTTACCCAGACTGCTGAGTTCATTAATTATTCCGGTCACTCTTTCATCATACTCGTTGAGAGTTTCTCCATTTATCATCTTGATATGCTCAAACTTCTGTAATGCCACAGTAAGCTTGTTTTCTTTGGTTTGATCATTTCCTTCACAGAGTTGGGCAATCTTTTCCCAGATTTCTTTAGCTGTGGAACACATTTTTATTTTGTTGAACATATTTTTGTCCAAAGTTTTGAACAAAATGTCCTTAGCAACGTTGTCCAGATTGGCTTTCTTCTTTTCTTCATTTGACCATTGAGATCTGTCCTTTTCTACCATTTGTGGATCACCACTTGTGATAGAAGCAGCTGTATTGATTTTCATGATCTTCATAGGTCCTTCACTGATTACTTACCACATATCATCATCTTGAGCACTTAGATGTGCTTGCATACGGATTCTCCAATCATCATATTCGTCTTTCTTGAACATTGGAATCTTGCTGAATGAGGCCATCAGTTTTTGGTAATTGGTAATTTCTCAAGATTGAGAAGACCTCAGCTCTGATACCACTTGTTAGGATCGGGGTAGTGTTTAGAAGGGGGGGTTGAATAAACACTGGATTCAATTTCGATTTCTTTCCTAAGTTAACTGTAAACTGTTAAGTATTACATTTGCTTCTCAATATCAGGCAAGTTAGCAGACACTGATTATAGTGCGGAAGACGTCTGCTGGACTTGTGAGAAATAAAACTGAGTAGTAAGCAAGCAATAAACGAATGACACAAGTATTGTTTCTGGAAGTTCGAAGCACAACGCTTCTACGTCTCCGCTTCTTCCTTTGCAGACTTGGTTTACACTTTACAGTATACAACCTTCTTAGGCACTCACACACTTGGCCTAAACTCCTAGCAATCACAACTTCTTAAATTTGATTACAAAAGATTCTATAACACTCTTTACAAAATACACTTTTTAGCTTCGAGTGTTCTTGAGCAGCAGACTTCAGTTGGAATAATCGATCACAGATTCAGTTGCACTGCTTGTCTGCTCTTGGCTGAACTTTTGGAATATCAGTAAGTTGATTTTCTTGTTTGCTTTGAAGTTTCTCTTTGTTGAAAATCACTCAGCTAACCTCTTCATTCTTTGCTTGGACGTATTTATAGGTTTGGATTTCCAACGGTAGCTTTTCTGTATTATGAAGAGTGTTAGTTCCGAACTTTATCGATGAGATTTTAAAGATGACAAAACATATCAGACCGGATTGAGAGAAATCACACTGACCAGATCGATCGCCCAAAACAGATCAAGCTGATAAGATGACAAAGCATATCAGACCGGATCGAGGGTAATCAGACTGACCAGATCGATAGCTCAAAACAGAACAAGCTGATAAGGCATATCACATATCAGACCGGATCGATAGATATCAGACTGACTAGATCGAAGCTTCAGATCGATCTCTATCTTTATCAGATCAGAGCAGTCAAGGATGCATAAAGAGTGGCTCTTCAGTCCGAATCATTAACGGCTATTTATTGTAGCATTTAATGTCGTAATTAATGCTACAAAGGACCAAAGACTGAAGATTGCCATAAAAGGTAAGAAGACAAAGAAGAGCTTACCTGACAGTCGCCGAAAGCATGAACCAGAACGGCAAGTATCCTGAAGAAGAAGACTATAGCTTACTCAGAGATTAAGCAGAGTCAAGAGTTGCACATTAAGGGAAATAATGTCGTTGGTACATGCAACTATAAAAGGATGCAACAACAATACAGATAAATGACACAAGACTCAACAATACAGACAATACAAGACTCTCGCTGGTCAATCAAAAACAGCACAAGCTTACAAGCTCAGAAGCTCTCGAGCTGAAATTATTCTTAAGCACGATTACATTGTAATATTTGATCATTTAGGATCACTGTGCGCATCTTGTGTATTCTGTATTGAAAAATAGAAGTGAGAAACAAATTGTAATTGTCAGACATAGAGTGTCTGAATAGATCGAGTGACTAGGAGTTTCAGTCTGGTAGTGAGGTAAATCCAGTTGAATCGGGTTTGTACAACAGGATTGTATAAATCAAAGTCTTCTAGTAGAAACCTTCCTTAATTGGAAGAAGGGGAGACGTAGAAGGATTACACCACCTTCGAACTTCCAGAAACATATTCTGTGTTCTTATCTTTCTGCACTCGTTCTTTCATTCAAGCCATCGAGCCGTTCTTACAAATATAAAAACAGACAGTTCCGCACTTATACATTCAGTGGTCTGTTCTATAAAAGAGTTGATTAAGAAACAGATTTCTTTCACTAATCCGAAAGAAATCACATGGGATTAAATTTTACAAGGAGTGTTCATTCACCCCCACTCTAAACACTCCGGACCGATCCTAACAAGTGGTATCAGAGCCAGGTTATCTTAATCAGCACAAAGACACTTGAGCTGATGGCATCATTCAACAAAATTCCTATGTTCTCAAAAGAAGACTATGATGACTGGAGAATCAGAATGCAAGCTCATATGGCAGCTCAGGATGACGATATGTGGTTCGTAATCACTGATGGACCAATGAAGATTTTGAAAATCAATACAGCAGTCGCCATTACTGGTGGAGAACCACAAATGGTAGAGAAGGACAGATCCCTCTGGACGAATGAGGAAAGAAAGAAAGCAAATCTCGACAACGTTGCCATAGACATCTTGTTCAAGACATTGGACAAGAACATGTTCAGCAAAATCAAAATGTGCTCTACTGCCAAAGAAATTTGGGAGAAGATAGCACAGCTATGTGAAGGCAACGACCAGACCAAAGAAAACAAGCTGACTGTTGCTCTTCAAAGATTTGAGAGCATAAAGATGAAGAGTGGAGAAACTCTAAACGAGTTTGATGAAAGAGTCACTGGTATCATTAATGAACTGAATGGTCTGGGCAAGGAATACTCAAACAGAGAGATCGCTCTGAAAGTTATGAGAGCCCTGCCAAAAGAATGGGATGTTAAGACCATTGCAATGAGGGAGTCCAAAGATCTGAACAAGGTTGAACTTCATGATCTGTTCACAGATCTTAAAGCATATGAGTTCGAACTGATAAGCAGAGGTGAAGCAGAGCCATTCATCTCTCAACCAAACAAAGCACTGGCAGCTATTCCAGACCAGATCGCCTCCACATCAGATCGATCTATCGAACATATAAGTAATGATGATATGTCATTATTTATCAAGAAATTTGGTAAATTCATGTCTAAAAATAAGAGGAACTTTAAACCCTCTCATCATTATAAGTCAAGAAAGGACAATGCTGTTAATGATCAGGCTTGCTACAATTGTGGTAAGACCGGACATTTCATTGCAGATTGCACCAGACCGAGGAAAGAAGAACGGAAGGAGAAGCATCACGATGACAGGAAAAAGAAGCACTACAAAGACCGCAAAAATCATGGAAAGTCCCAAAAGGTCCTAGTAGCTGAAGAAGGAAACAGCAAGTGGGCTCAGACTGACTCCGATTCAGAAAGCTCCGAATATTCTTCCAGCGAAAGCGAAGAAGATGTTCAATGTCTAATGGCAGACGAAGAGATGAGTCAGACAGACGAGGTATTTGATTTTGACTCAAATGAATTTACACGTGAAGAGCTCATGTCCGCACTACAAGACATGGCTAATGATTATAGGATCTTAGCTGAATCATTTGAGAAAAATAAAGCTAAAGTCAATGATCAAATGGATGAGCACAACAAACCAAGATGCTCTGAGCAGGGTGAGTGCAACAATCTCCAGATCGAGCTGAATAAGCTGAAAATCTCCTATGATCAGCTCCATGAAAAAATAAGAGAATTAGCACACAAAATGCTAAGCTTTCTCATATATTCAAAACATGGACAAAATCCAGAACATCTTTGGAAGAATTACAAGAGGTACAAAGAAACGTTGGTGATTTCACCGGCATAGGCTTTGACACCAAAGAATCCACCAAAGATGAATCTGAATTGTTGCTGGTAAAGAACAAAATCAAACAAATGACATTTGTTAAATCCAGCACAGTATATGAGACTGAAGCACCTACGATTCAAACGGGAGTCTCTTTCGTGAATCAAGGTTTGAGAAAAGGAATTGGATATGTCAACAAAGCCAAAGAAAAGGCACCAGCAAGCTTTGCGTCTTTCAGACCAAATCTAAGGGTGCAAGATCGAAGGCAAGGAAGACAATACAATTACTATAATTCAAAACCAGTTCAACGAAGATATAGACTACCCCATGAGAATCAAAGGTTTCCATATCGCACACATTATCACACACAACATCGAAACAGACCAGCTCACAGCACACCACACACACACAAGCCACTAAAGCTGATACAGGTGTGGGTTCCCAAAGGGCTAATCCGTTCTGGACCCAAATAGGATTGGGTACCAACAATAATCTTGTTTGATGACAGGTACCGAAGAAACTTGCATCAGATTGGTACTTAGACAGTGGGTGTTCTCGTCACATGACTGGAAACATCGAGCTGCTGTCTGAAGTTACAGAATGTACTGGACCCAAGATCATTTTCGGGGATAACTCAAAGGGTAAGACCGTGGGCAAGGGTAAGATTGTCCATGGTAACATTATTATCAATGATGTGCTGTTAGTTGAAAATCTGTGCTATAATCTGATTAGTATAAGTCAACTTTGTGATAATGGCTATGCTGTAGAATTTCACAAACACACTTGCACTGTTAAATCATCAGACGGTATAACCATGCTTGTAGGAATCAGGAATGGAAATACGTATAAGATTAACTGGAATCATGCTCAACCTGATAATCCTACTTGCTTCATCGCTAACAATGATAATAAACACTGGCTATGGCATAAGCGCTTGAATCATATCAATTTTAAGACTATTTCTAGCCTGTGTAAACATGATTTAGTTATCGGTCTGCCCAAGATCGATTTTACTAAGGATAAGATCAGCGAAGCTTTCCAAATGGGCAAACAGATCAGATCATCCTTCAAAAACAAGAATGCCAAATCCTCCACCCGTTGTTTAGAACTATTGCATATGGACTTGTTTGGTCCTATACCAATAACAAGTTTAGGGGGAATGCGGTATACTCTTGTTGTTATTGATGATTACTCACGCTTTACATGGACTATATTTTTGAGCAGTAAAGATCAGACCGGTCCGAAGTTGATCAAGCTGCTGAAACGCACTCAGAACGAGAAATCATCCAGCATAGACAGGATTCGAAGTGACAAAGGCACTGAGTTTTCAAATCAGAATCTTGAATCTTTTCTAGAAGATCATGGAATTAAGCATGAGTTTTCAGCTGCTCGAACTCCTCAACAGAATGGAGTTGCAGAACGAAGAAACAGAACGCTCAAAGAAGCAGCAAGAACAATGCTTGCTGATTCTGGAATTTCACAAAAGTTCTGGGCAGAAGCTGTAAATACTGCATGCTACACTCAAAATCGGTCTATGATTAACAAGAAGCTGAATCTCACTCCATATGAAATATGGACTGGTAACAGACCGTCTATTTCTCACCTTCATGTATTTGGCTGTAAATGCTTCGTTCACAACAATGGTAAGAATCATCTTACAGCATTTGAAGCTAAGTCAGATATTGGAATATTCTTAGGATATTCATCAACTAGCAAAGCTTATCGAGTTTTTAATAATCGAACCTTAACTGTAGAAGAATCAGT
Organism: Haberlea rhodopensis; assembly: GCA_907163345.1. Lineage (NCBI taxonomy): Eukaryota > Viridiplantae > Streptophyta > Magnoliopsida > Lamiales > Gesneriaceae > Haberlea > Haberlea rhodopensis. Next base: position 687,723 of record CAJQUN010000159.1, read on the forward strand.
TCATGTAGTTTTTGATGAATCTTTGTGTGTCGAGGGTAACAAAGAATCAATTCAAAATCAGATGGAAAACATCCATCTCGAAGCTAACAGTGATGATGAGATTGTAGCTAACAGGTCAAGAGACAAGCCACCAGAACCTGAAGTACCAGCCAGATCGGATCAAGGCAATGAAGCTTCTTCAGATCGAGCCGATCCGGATGATCCAAACTCTCATATCAAAGCAGATGCTGATCATACCACTACTACTACTCATTTGGCTGGACCAGACAATCCAGAGTCAAGCTATCGATGGACTAAGAGGCATCCATCTAATCTAGTGATTGGAAGTCCCTCTGCACCGATTAGAACCAGAGGACAGATGATGGATGAGTTCACTCATGCTGCCTTCATCTAAACTCTGGAACCTAAGAAGATCGATGAAGCTCTGACTGATTTCAACTGGATTAAGGCCATGCAAGAAGAGCTTAATCAATTCGAACAAAATCAAGTTTGGAGTCTAACCCCCAGACCAAGCGATCTGCCTGTTATTGGAACCATATGGGTTTTCAGAAACAAGCTGGACGCAGATGGAACTGTGGTTAGAAACAAGGCCAGACTGGTGGCACAAGGATTCCGACAAGAAGAAGGAATTGACTTCGATGAATCTTTTGCACCAGTCGCCAGACTTGAAGCAATCAGAATCTTTCTTGCATATGCTGCCTTTAAAGACTTCAAGGTATATCAGATGGACGTCAAGAGCGCCTTTCTTAATGGTAAGCTTCAGGAGGAAGTTTACATTGAGCAACCTCCTGGATTTCAGAACCACTCATTCCCTAATCATGTATACCTACTGAATAAAGCAGTATATGGTCTGAAACAAGCACCAAGAGCCTGGTATGACACTCTATCTCAATTTCTGCTGAACCATGATTTTCAGATCGGCTCAGTAGATAAAACTCTCTTTAAATTTATTAAGGGGGAACATACCCTGTTAGTTCAGATTTATGTTGATGATATAATCTTTGGGTCAACTAACCCCAAATTATGCGAGAAATTTTCCAAGTTGATGCAGGGACAGTTTGAGATGAGCATGATGGGAGAACTATCTTTCTTTTTGGGTCTCCAAGTCAAACAGCTCAGCAATGGTATTTTCATCAACCAAACCAAGTATACCAAAGAGCTGCTTAAGAGATTCGGAATGGAAACATGCTCAACTGCATCCACTCCAATGAGTCCTACAATCAAGTTAGACAAAGACGAAGGGGGAACGGCAGTCGAAGTGTTGGGATATGCCCTAAGACACATCATTAGATGATTGTTTATGACATACAATGTAATATGATTTTATGAATGGCAATTCATTATTATATATTATTTTTTTAACTGTGCAATGTGAATTAATATATATGTTAATGTCCTTAGAATAATATTGTATTATTCTTAAAGATGTCCCTAGTCAAGTATTATCATGAATAGGGATAATGATAATACGTTGAGACTAGGATGTGTTGATCGATGAATTGTTCATTGATATGAGATATCAAATCAACATATAGGTACATGTTAGAGAACGATGTACTGGACAGACCCACCATGAGAATGCAACATGGATAGTTATATGATCGTCATATGCAATTCTCATAGTGATAATAATGTATGTAATCCTTACGACTTGTGATCATCAGAGATCCCAACATAAGGAGTTATGTATCTTGATATTGTCAAACGTTACCCGTAACAGGGTATACTATAAAGGCGACTATTGGATACACTACGAATTATGTAGAGGGATGTTGACTGATCGAGATAGGATTTGTCCCTCCTATATAATAGGAGATGTGTTAGGCCCTTGATCAAGTGAGAACTAAAATGCATGGCCATGCTCGAATGAGTCGATATGAGATATCGAGCTTATTCGTTTATTCTAGTTCTACTTGGGGATCAAGAAATAAAGATTGGATATACGAGTATGACTATTCCATGACTCGTGTTCAATCTAAACACAAAGGACAAAGGGATTAAGTTACATGATTAATATTATCACAAGCTCTAAAGGTTATGTCGAGTCATTGACATTCTTGTAATTTGGGTAGCATTGATGTGTTGCTAGATACCGCTCAATGCTTGCGACATAAAATGAGATTTTATGTCACTGCCAACATTACAAGATCCTATCGGGTCGCACAAAAGATTAAATCGAGAAGGGAAATTAAATTCATTGGATGAATTAATTAATTAAGAAGAGTCTTAATTAAGTGATTAAAAGGTTTTAATTAAATCATGGGTTTGGGCCCATAAGATTTTAAGAAAGTCTTGAACCTTAATTAAAAGCCTTATAATATAAATACAAGGTGATGATTAATTGTAGGACATAACTTTATATCATTCAACCTACACCAAAGAAGCACACGGCCGCCTCTCAACTTTTGCTCTCGGCCTCTTGATAGTCGAAGGGCATCCTTGAGTGATTCCGGCCATCTTTTCGATTGTGAACCGAGTGTGCTTCGTGTATTGGTTTAAGAACTTGTCTAGCAACTTGTTCTTAAACTTTCCCTTCACCCGATTTGATCGTGTGGATACCGTTGAGGCAAAACTCATTGAGTTTTGCTAGTGACTCGGAGAAGGCGTAGGGCGTGGTGCTGCTCCGTGGATTCTGCTTCAAACACGCTACAAGGGTAAGACACTTGTAATTCCTTTATCCGATATGAATCCTATGTATAGATCTGCTGGTTAGTAATCCATAAAATTTTATTCCGCTGCGTTGTATGCTCTTGGATTACTTACAGTGGTATTAGAGCCGTGTACAAGGCTCATATCGGATTTATGTGATTAAATTGTGTTAATCATATTAGAATTAATATTGCATGCTATTTAAAACTGTATGAACATATATGATATGTTAATATTTAGTTTATGAAAATCATCGTAAAATTGTATTTGATATAATTAGGCGAATATCGAACCATTTGTCACAAGTTTTCGACCATCACCATCACAAATGACACCACGGCTAGCCACATGAGGGCTAGGGTTTTCGAACCCTTGGCTCGAGATGGCTTAGTCGTTGTGGCTAATAATTGTGCATGGAAGTGTCGAAAATTAATTAGGGTTTAGAACCCATTGGACGTGACGGCTAGCTCATGACGGCTAGGGTTTCGAACCCTAGTATCCGTGCATGGCTCGGCCATCATCGCCTGTTTTTCTTAAGTTTTGAGACGTGGATGAGTTTTGAACTCTTTGACTCGATAATGGTTCACGCATGCATGGATTAGTAACTTTACCACATGAGAGCAAGGTTTTTTCGAACCCTTAGCTCGAGATGGTTGAGCCAACCCCGTGCATGGCCTGGCCGTGACTCGTGGCTAACAAATTCCGGCGTTTCAAACAAGATGGCTCGATAAAATTCCATAAGGGTGCGAGGCGGCTAGGGTTTGGAACCCTAGCGCCGCCGCCGCTCGAGACATGGCTCGGCCATGGGCTAGGGTTTCGAACCCTAGGCCCACTATTGGTCCAGCCGTGTGCTTCATGTTTCGAACCATGGTGGTTCGTGTCTTAGTCGCTTTAGTTCGTGGCATGTGATGTCCCGAGCGTACGATAATTTTTCAAAAATTATTTTACAGTTTTAATTAGAATTAAATTTAAAATGTTTAGAATTTAATTAATTAAATGTTAATGCATGCTTTACGTGTTGTTTGAGCATGGTGCATGGTTATAGCCCTTTGACCTATTAGATAGGATTTGTGGATGTTTGTAATGTATAATACGACCTGCGTGTCGTGCCTTCTCTATTTCATTCTAAATGTAATCCCTCCCCTATGTTCCCCTCGAATGTGAATCAAGGAATTCTATATCTTGTAAATAGTGTAGTTTATTTTATTGATGATGATCAATGAAGACGGAGCATCGTGCCGGGATGAGGAGGCCATTCACAAATTGGAGCCAAAGGAAGGTGCTTGTGAAGTTACCTTAGGTTGACTCATAGGATTTTCTCATTGGCTTGAGAAAATCATTAGTAGGGGCTATAACCATGTCACGTTTAATTATGTATGTTGATGCATGATTTATCTTATGTTTTAGTTTGATAATAGTATTACACATATATGTAGATATGTATACAACTATATGTAGTGGACATATTTTAAATTATCAAATTAATCATGAGATCAATAAATCCCTCTAAAATATTAAGTTTTAGATGCCTTCCAAAATAAAAGTACTCGTCAATAACTTCGATTGTACATGTGTGGGTTTGCCAAAGCAAAGCACCGTGGCAATCTTAGTAAGGCGCGAAAGTATAAAAGTGATATCCGTTATACTTTAATTGTGGAAGAAGCACAAGCTCAAGAGACAGAAGCCCAGCGTAGGTCTGTAAGAGAACACCGGGAGCCACAAAGATATGGATTTCTTGTGACTCAACAAGGTGACTTACTACTTATTGATGAGGATGAGCCGTCATCTTATCAACAAGCTATAATGGGCAATGATTCTGAGAAATGGCAAGAGGCCATGAAATCTGAGATGGAATCCATGTATGCAAACCAAGTATGGACTTTGGTTGATCCACCTGAAGGGGTACGACCCATAGGGTGCAAATGGATTTTCAAGAAAAAGACCGATATGGATGGTAACGTACAAACCTATAAAGGTCGGCTGGTTGCAAAAGGATTCAAACAAATTCATGGTATTGACTATGATGAAACCTTTTCACCAGTGGCCATGGTTAAATCCATAAGGATCTTACTTGCAATAGCTGCATTTCATGATTATGAAATCTGGCAGATGGATGTCAAAACAGCTTTCATTAATGGAAATCTGCTCGAGGATGTGTACATGACACAGCCCGAGGGTTTTGTCGATCCAAAGGATGCTGGAAAGATATGCAAGCTACAACGATCCATTTATGGATTAAAGCAAGCTTCTCGGAGTTGGAATCTTCGTTTTGATGATGCAATCAAAGAGTTTGGTTTTATCAAAAACAAAGATGAACCTTGTGTCTACAAGAAGGTCAGTGGGAGCGTAATCATTTTCCTAGTGTTGTATGTAGATGACATACTTCTTATTGGAAATGATATCCCTGCCTTGCAATCTGTAAAGATTTGGCTAGGGAATTGCTTTTCGATGAAAGACTTGGGAGAAGCCACCTATGTATTAGGAATCAAGATCTATAGAGATAGATCAAGAAGGCTTCTTGGTCTAAGTCAAAGTACATACATAGACAAGGTGCTTAAAAGGTTTAGCATGCAAGAATCCAAGAAAGGATTCGTGCCTATGACGCATGGCATTTATCTCTCGAAGGAACAGTGTCCTTCAACACCAGATGAGAGACAACGCATGAGTAAGATTCCATACGCGTCAGCTATTGGATCTATCATGTATGCCATGATATGTACTCGTCCCGATGTATCGTATGCTTTGAGCATGACGAGCAGATATCAAGTTGATCCAGGTGAAGGTCACTGGATTGCTGTCAAGAACATCCTGAAGTACTTGAGAAGGACTAAGGATACATTCTTGATTTATGGAGGTGAGGAAGAGCTCAATGTAATGGGTTACACTGATGCAAGCTTCCAAACCGACAAAGATGATTTTCGATCGCAAACTGGATATGTGTATTGCCTAAATGGAGGTGCTGTGAGCTGGAAGAGTTCAAAGCAAGAAACAGTAGCCGATTCTACAACGGAAGCTGAGTATATTGCTGCCTCGGATGCAGCAAAGGAAGCTGTTTGGATGAGGAAGTTCATTTCTGTGGTGCCTAGCATTAAAGATCCGATAGAACTCTATTGTGACAACAATGGAGCGATCGCATTAGCTAAGGAACCAAGATCTCACCAAAGATCCAAACACATACTTAGGCGGTTCCATTTCATTCGAGAAATCGTTGAAAGGGGAGATGTTAAAATATGCAAAGTACCAACAGATGATAATGTATCTGACCCATTGACGAAGCCACTGTCACAGCAGAAGCATGATCGTCATACTAGATCTCTAGGCATTAGGTATATGTCTGAGTGGTCTTAGTGCAAGTGGGAGATTTGTTGGGATATGCCCTAAGACACATCATTAGATGATTGTTTATGACATACAATGTAATATGATTTTATGAATGGCAATTCATTATTATATATTATTCTTTTAACTGTGCAATGTGAATTAATATATATGTTAATGTCCTTAGAATAATATTGTATTATTCTTAAAGATGTCCCTAGTCAAGTATTATCATGAATAGGGATAACGATAATACGTTGAGACTAGTATGTGTTGATCGATGAATTGTTCATTGATATGAGATATCAAATCAACATATAGGTACATGTTAGAGAACGATGTACTGGACAGACCCACCATGAGAATGCAACATGGATAGTTATATGATCGTCATATGCAATTCTCATAGTGATAATAATGTATGTAATCCTTACGACTTGTGATCATCAGAGATCCCAACATAAGGAGTTATGTATCTTGATATCGTCAAACGTTACCCGTAACAGGGTATACTATAAAGGCGACTATTGGATACACTACGAATTATGTAGAGGGATGTTGACTGATCGAGATTGTAAGGACCCTAATCCTTATGTGCGGAAACAAGGCATAATAGAGCTATCATAATAATCAGAGTGTAAAAGAACGTGTTGAGTCTATGAGCTTAAGCATTACATGCCAAAAATAAGGACTACCAAAAGGATTAATTATATTCCAATCAATGAATGTGTTCAATTATAGTTTTATACTACTCCTAGAGTAGATACTATCCAAAATAATCCTGTCCCTTTTTGTCTCAAAAGAGTTCTTCACAAGGCTCACCACCTCAACCCGTTCAAGCCCTTCTATCATGCCAAAAAGGTACCTACAAGGACAACCCGCAAACATGAGCAATAATAATAATTCATATTCAACACAATATGAAGATAAAGCGTAAATGCATAATCATAATAAAACACTTCCTGTTTTCCCCATGCATTTCAAACGCTTCCCGTTTGGTTGTCCCTGTACCATAACTCATGAGTATAATCAATAGATATTTTTAATGGTCAAAACATGTCATGACATATACCAGCTCATCAATACCAAATACTGATCACCAATCCCTAGTCTGTCCATCACAATGTATTTTAATGCCCCTCGCTTATTTACATATAGGCGGCATAGGATAACCTCGCTTCAATGGACTGCGGGACTCCCACCCCTCGCCTCTCATTGAGCGGCAAATACCCTTTCCTCGCCCTATATGATAACCACGCTCAAATGTGACATGCGGCGCTCCCACCCCTCGCTTCACATTTAGCGGAACCAAACCAAATAGCGGCAAGCATTAAAATCATCAAGGGATGGCCACGACTCATGGGATATGCACCAATAATCATATGCATCTATAAACATCATGCATAACATGTATTTGCATCCACAATGCAATACCACATATATACTTGCATCCACAATGCATAACAATAAGTATATAAGATACATGTACCGTTGGGGTGCCCGTACGTCCACTACGTACCTTTCCAAAATGTAGGATATGGTAGGACTTCAATGCCTTGGCTGTGTTGCCACCTGGGATGGTTCTACACATTCACACAAATCAATATTAGAACCCAATAATAGTCCAATACCAAAAATCCTACAAAAATAACCAAAAACACCATTTTTGGTGTCTCGCGATCGATCGCCATAAGGCCCCGATCGATCGCGAGACCTCACTGTCTCGGGCAACAAATTTAAACAATCCGCGATCGATCGCTGAGTTAGCGCCGATCGATCGCGGCCTCGCCGATCAATCGCGCCAAACTCGCGATCGATCGCTGAAGTGCACTGCCTCCAGCTCTGTTGCTCGCGATCGATCGCGGAAGGCGCTGATCGATCGCCGAGCTCTGGGCATGCTGGATTTGGGCACTATTCACCCATCTTCAATCCCCACTCAAACATACCCACATACTCCAACATCAACCAAACCAACCCACTCAAAACCAACAATAAACATCTACATAAACTCATATATTTAACATCCAACCAAAAATAATACCAAAACCACAACAACCCAACACAAACCCATTTTAAAACCCTTCAAACCAAATCAAACTTTAAACAAAACACATCAAAATTAACCATGAGGTATCCATACCTCTTGGGGACCTCAAATCACCCAACAAGCTCCACAAATCAAGATTTTTGAAAGGTTTCTCTTCACCCCCAAGCTTGAGCTCGAAAATTGGAAGGAGGAAGGGTTTGTGGATTTGATTTTGGTAAAGTTAAAAAGTGATGGATGGTAAGGTGGGGTTGGGGATATAAAGTTGGGTTAATTAAAATATATACCAAAAGAATTCCATGGTGTATAAAACACCCCAACATGATATTTTCCAAAGCATTAACTCAAAATGCACCAAAATATCAATTAAACACATGATTTCCACAATTTGCTAACCAAGGCAAATAAATCATGTTCCCAACCATAATTCCCAACATGCACCCTGAAATGCTACCCCGGGTCACTCTAACATGTGACTAAGCATTTCCGCATAATAATTCCAACACATAATTAATTACCACCATAATTAATCATATAAACACAATTAATGCACCAGATTGAAATTAATCATTTCAGGGATATCACAGAGATAGGATTTGTCCCTCCTATATAACAGGAGATGTGTTAGGCCCTTGATCAAGTGAGAACTAAAATGCATGGCCATGCTCGAATGAGTCGATATGAGATATCGAGCTTATTCGTTTATTCTAGTTCTACTTGGGGATCAAGAAATAAAGATTGGATATACGAGTATGACTATTCCATGACTCGTGTTCAATCTAAACACAAAGGACAAAGGGATTAAGTTACATGATTAATATTATCACAAGTTCTAAAGGTTATGTCGAGTCATTGACATTCTTGTAATTTGGGTAGCATTGATGTGTTGCTAGATACCGCTCAATGCTTGCGACATAAAATGAGATTTTATGTCACTGCCAACATTACAAGATCCTATCGGGTCGCACAAAAGATTAAATCGAGAAGGGAAATTAAATTCATTGGATGAATTAATTAATTAAGAAGAGTCTTAATTAAGTGATTAAAAGGTTTTAATTAAATCATGGGTTTGGGCCCATAAGATTTTAAGAAAGTCTTGAACCTTAATTAAAAGCCTTATAATATAAATACAAGGTGATGATTAATTGTAAGACATAACTTTATATCATTCAACCTACACCAAAGAAGCACACGGCCGCCTCTCAACTTTTGCTCTCGGCCTCTTGATAGTCGAAGGGCATCCTTGAGTGATTCCGGCCATCTTTTCGATTGTGAATCGAGTGTGCTTCGTGTATTGGTTTAAGAACTTGTCTAGCAACTTGTTCTTAAACTTTCCCTTCACCCGATTTGATCGTGTGGATACCGTTGAGGCAAAACTCATTGAGTTTTGCTAGTGACTCGGAGAAGGCATATGACGTGGTGCTGCTCCGTGGATTCTGCTTCAAACACGCTACAAGGGTAAGACACTTGTAATTCCTTTATCCGATATGAATCCTATGTATAGATCTGCTGGTTAGTAATCCATAAAATTTTATTCCGCTGTGTTGTATGCTCTTGGATTACTTACACGAAGTGACTATGTATAGAGGACTAATCGGATCGCTCTTATATCTTACAGCGAGCCGGCCTGATATTATGTTCTCAGTCTGTATGTGCGCCAGATTTCAGTCAGAACCAAAGCAATCACATTTTATTGCTGCTAAGCGTATTCTGAAATACTTGAAAGGATCTCAGAACGTTGGTCTTTGGTACTCCAAAGATTCTAACTTCAGCTTGATCGGATATTCAGACGCAGACTACGCTGGCTGTAAGATTGATCGTAAAAGCACCAGTGGAACATGTCAATTTCTAGGTGAAATATTGATATCTTGGTTCAGTAAGAAGCAAACATCAATTGCCACATCTACAGCTGAAGCAGAATATCTTGCCGCTGGAAGCTGTTGCGCTCAAATGCTCTGGATTCAACACCAGCTCAAAGACTATGGCATCCAAGTTGTTGACTCTCCGATATTTTGCAACAACACAAGTGCAATCGCTATAACATATAATCCAGTTCTGCACTCTCAAACAAAGCATATTGATATAAGACATCATTTTATTCGAGATCATGTTGGCAAAAAGGAGATTCGGATCGAGCACATCTCAACAGAGCAGAAAGCAGCAGACATCTTCACCAAACCGCTCCCTGAGGCTAAGTTTAATTATTTCCGTCAAATTCTTGGATTAATTGACTTATCTTGATAGTTTAGATGTTTTCTTCTTTTCGCGTTTAAAGATTTTTGTTGGCACAGATCGATAACACAATGTTCATAAAGACACAGACCCGTCCGAACTTTCAGACTGATCTATGTCAATCTGATGTTATCCCATGATCTGTCTGGACAATAAATCTTTTATTTTGTATTTATTTTAAACAAAAACAGCCCGGACTGATTGCTCATTTTAACCGCCTTATCTTTCTTTTATCCTGACCGTTTATTTTGAATTTTTTAATTATCAGTCTTTGAGATAAAGACACGTGTCTTCTCTCTCTTATTTAGCGGGCTGAACATTTCATTTTCATTCACTTTTTACCATTTACCGATGTCTGCTTTCTAGCTCTCTCATAACCTCTCAAAACTCTTCGTATATTTTTTCCATTTTACTCCAATGGCTACCATAACTCACAACTCTCTCTCCGTTGAGTTCAATGATATTTACAGGGCTGAAGATGCAGAGATGGTCTCCATTTTCCGAGCTTTGGAATCGTCTGGATTACGGAATTTTCTTACGAATCAGAGATTCGTGAAATGTTTGCCAATGCTGTATCCCAGAAGACATCTATCTCCACCTCTGTAAAGGGCAAAACATTTGAAATCTCGCCGATGACGCTGGCCAAGACCTTTGGTCTCCCCAACTCTGGACTGACTGAGTTTGGGCAGATTCCTCAAGCCTCTCTCACAGCTCTTCAGGGGAAGATTTTTATATTTGGCCACCGCCTGCAGCCCTCATTCAAAAAGAAGGAAATGCTCTTTCATTTCCAGGTGCTGTGCGAAATTGTGGGCAAGCCATTATTGGGCAAAGCTGGAAGTTTTGACGCCGTCACTACCTAGAAGTTCAGGGCCATGGCTGCTATTATTTCCGGACAGAAGATGAACTGGTCCGTGATTCTATTTGGAGTTCTGATGGAAACAGTGATTGCCTCCAAACAGGCCGTCTGCTTTGATGTTCCTCTCAGCAAGCTACTGGAAACTTTGGACATTGAGCTGGGGAAGCAGTCTGCTCTGAGTCCCTTCAAAATTCTCAACTCCAAAGGGCTAGCACTGCTGAAGTCCAAGAGTGCTCCACCTACCCCTACCGATCTGGTGGCAGTCAAGATTGAGAAGGGAGAAGAACAGGCTGTTGCTCGCAAACCTCGGGTCAAGCGCTGTTGCTCGCAAACCTCGGGTCAAGCGAAAGTTAACTATTCAGACTGACTCTGAAGACACTCAGTCTGCTCCCTCGCCACCAGCCAAGCCCCTTCCCAAGAATCCAAGAACCCAGATTACCAAGCCAATCAAAACCTTACCTCTCAAAGCCTTACCCATATTGCCTCCAACAAAAGCCACCCCTGCACCCCAACCTACAACCCAAATTTCAACCACTTCAACCACTGCACCCAATGTAACCATCCGAGTCCCCTCTGCCATTCCCGTGGTCAAAGGGATTGTTATCACTGAATTGGGCGACTATACCCAATCAGGGATCAAGTCCCCTTCCTCCACCGGCAAGGGCAAAGCCACTCTCTCCGAACCACTCTCCTCTAAGCCCAAATCTGCACCGCAGACAGCAATTGACATTGCTATGGAGGACGTTGAAGAGAAAGTGAAGGAGCTCATTGTGGTTTTTGATGAGTACGTCGAGTACAGAACGATCAACCACATTGAGAAGTTCTTCGGCAAACTCAGACACCTTCAGAAAATGGAAGAAGAAGTTCTGAAGGGGACAGAGACCGATGATGTTCGGATTGTTGTGCAGCGCAAAGAGCTATTTAAGGCCAATCAAAGATTCAGACTGGCGTCTCTGCTCTTAGCTGCTAAGAAAGCGAATTTTGATCCGAATGCTCCAACTGCCAGAGATGATGGGGCTGTTATTGCTCAATTAGAGATGGATATTCATGCTCTCTATTTAGCTGTCCGATTTCAACGACAGAAAATCAGCATATCCACTCCAGTAACCAGCACGGATCATCCCTCTGCAAGCAAGACTCTGGCAGAACCTTTCATTGAGGTTATTCCCTCTAGAGCAGCAGACCAGACTACGGATCGCGCAGCAGATCAGACTGCAGAACTAGTAGCAGATCAGACAGCGGAGCAGCCATTGCCTAATGCTCCATCTGCTACAGAAGATGAACCATTGAATGTCTTGTTGGACTCTCCAACAACATCTATTCCCTTGGGATCATCAGTCTCCCACGTTCAAATCAATCCAACCGCAGAACCTGCAACAGTTGGCGCACCAGAGTTCGTCGATCCGGATCTGGTGGTGTCCACAGTTGTTGCAGCTCTACAAATTGAGGAGCCCTCCAGACCCAGCACTCCTCCAGTCCAATCAGATGAAGATATAGCTTTCATACAAGCATTTTCTTTGGATCTGGTCACCTTGATCCGGTCCGAAAGTCACCAAGCTGCTGTATCTTCAATTATGCCGATTGCTGAAGAAGATGATCATGCATTGTCATCATCAGATCACTCTCCAAGCCGACTATCTGATGCACCTCCATTCCTGGCAAGGACCCTTCAGCACTTATCTGACAACTGCCTGTCCCTCTCTCAACGTGTTATAGAAGTTCATCAAGGTCAGAGGCTTACAGCTTTGGACTTTGATTCATTCAAAGAGAGGATGACAGCCAGTATCGGCAGCCTTCAGCGAGGACTGAACGATTTGTTCTCTCAGCAAGCCACTTATAAGAACAGCCTGAGAAAAGAGCAGATCGAGCTGGCCACTGAAGTCAGAGCATCCGTCGCCAACTCCCTTCGCGCTCAAGATACTCGTCTTGACGCAATCAGTGCTCAGCTAGCACAAGTTGTACATTTTCTCCAAGAGATTGCTGCTGACAAAAAGGGGGAAAAGAAAAACGACTTCAAGCCGCATCAGTCTCAGTCTTCAAGAAAATAGTGTGCTTAAATATTCAGACTGTCTGTATGCAAGATTGTTGATTAATAAAGAAATCTTTCTTTGTTAAGTCCTTGTTCATTTATTTTGAACTAAAATAAAAGGCTTAATAATAAAAGGCTTAATCGATCCAACTTAACTATGTTCATTTATTTTGAACAAGAAGAAGTAATCGCTCCGAAAGTATACGCTTCAGAGTTCTTATCAGACCGGTTAAAAAGACTTAGAAGCTAGGTTTTGTCATCATCAAAAAGGGGGAATTTGTTAGTTCCGAACTTTATCGATGAGATTTTAAAGATGACAAAACATATCAGACCGGATCGAGAGAAATCAGACTGACCAGATCGATCGCCCAAAACAGATCAAGCTGATAAGATGACAAAGCATATCAGACCGGATCGAGGGTAATCAGACTGACCAGATCGATAGCTCAAAACAGAACAAGCTGATAAGGCATATCACATATCAGACCGGATCGATAGATATCAGACTGATTAGATCGAAGCTTCAGATCGATCTCTATCTTTATCAGATCAGAGCAGTCAAGGATGCATAAAGAGTGGCTCTTCAGTCCGAATCATTAACGGCTATTTATTGTAGCATTTAATGTCGTAATTAATGCGACAAAGGACCAAAGACTGAAGATTGCCATAAAAGGTAAGAAGACAAAGAAGATCTTACCTGACAGTCGCCGAAAGCATGAACCAGAACGACAAGTATCCTGAAGAAGAAGACTGTAGCTTACTCAGAGATTAAGCAGAATCAAGAGTTGCACATTAAGGGAAATAATGTCGTTGGTACATGCAACTATAAAAGGATGCAACAACAATACAGATAAACGACACAAGACTCAACAATACAGACAATACAAGACTCTCGCTGGTCAATCAAAAACAGCACAAGCTTACAAGCTCAGAAGCTCTCGAGCTGAAATTATTCTTAAGCACGATTACATTGTAATATTTGATCATTTAGGATCACTGTGCGCATCTTGTGTATTCGGTATTGAAAAATAGAAGTGAGAAACAAAGTGTAACTGTCAGACAGAGAGTGTCTGAACAGATCGAGTGACCAGGAGTTTCAGTCTAGTAGTGAGGTAAATCCAGCTGAATCGGGTTTGTACAACAGGATTGTATAAATCAAAGTCTTCTAGTAGAAACCTTCCTTAATTGGAAGAAGGGGAGACGTAGAAGGAACCACCTTCGAACTTCCAGAAACATATTCTGTGTTCTTATCTTTCTGCACTCGTTCTTTCATTCAAGCCATCGAGCCGTTCTTACAAATATAAAAACAGACCGTTCCGTACTTATACATTCAGTGGTCTGTTCTATAAAAGAGTTGATTAAGACACAGATTTCTTTCACTAATCCGAAAGAATCACAAGGGATTAAATTTTACAAGGAGTGTTCATTCACCCTTTCCCCCTCAAAACACTCCGGACCGATCATAACAAAGAGATTAGCTTTCCAAATTCATATTGTCTTCTTTCCTATTTTGTTCAACTGGTCGTTCATCCTCTTATGATCAGTTGATGTCTTTGTTCAGTGTGAGACTATCCGGTTGATGGTTGTCCAGTTATGTTTATCCGGTTGATGGTTGTCCAGTAGATGTCCATCCAGTTTATGTCTATATCCAGTTGATGTCTATATCCAGTTGATGTCTGTCCAGTTGGTGGCCATCCAGTTGATGTCTATATTCAGTTGATGTCTGTCCAGTTGGTGGCCATCCAATTGATGTCTATCTAGTTGGTAGCCATCCAGTTGATGTCTGTCCAGTTGGTGGCCATCCAGTTGGTCTTTATCACCCGGTAGGTGTTCATCCAGTTGGTCTTTATCACCCGGTAGGTGTTCATCCAGTTGGTCTTTATCACCCGGTAAGAGTCTTTATCCAGTAGGACTTTAACATCCGGTAGGAGTCTTCATCCAGTAGGACTTTAACATCCGGTAGGAGTCTTCATCCAGTAGGTATTTGTAATCACCAAAACTTAGAAATCGTTTCCCAACAATTTCCCCCTTACAAGTTCTTCTGTCTTGAATTCTATGAGATTTAATCCCGCAAATGAATCAGCAAGATCATTTAGATCTTCCAAGTTGATTCTTTCCATTACTTTGTGGGATGTAATGGCTCTCCTCGTAGGACTGCAATCATTTTTTCAGTCTCTGACAAAGGCCTTCGGACCTCCTCCGCTTTCCATTTTTGGTGTAAAAGGGGTTCTGTTCCGTAAGATGGTGGCAACCATCCTCCGTTCCTTCTTCCTGTCAGACATGGCCTTGACTCCAATTCCTTTACTCGGGATTGAACATCTTGAAGGTTTTCAAGAATTTCCTTCTGATGTTTAATCATAATCTCCATGACTTTGAATCTGATGGATCTGTGCAGGGACATGGTATTGAAGGTAGCCATAGCGCTGCACCGTCTTCTGAATCTCTCTAAGATCTTGGGATATCTTAGAAGAATCTGGGTCGATTTCTCGAAAGGTTGGTTCTCCCATCTTAATCATCCGGTCCGGACCCTGTTGGATCGTTGGGGTCTGGAACAACGTCCTCGTGTTCAGGATGATTGTCTTCCTGAAGTTCGGCTAACTGGAACAGAAGTTTGAGGTTCACTTGATGAAGCCTCTTAGCCATCATTTCCAATTTCTTGTAATGATTTATGCCTGGTGTGCATAACCATGTTCCTCGTAATTGTTTCCACTTATGGTTGAAGCGTTGATCTTCTGCCATATGCTTATGATTTAGTGCTTCCAATTTCTGGAAGTACCACCTGTATGAATGACACTTTGAACATTTGTTCGGGTCCATAATTTCTTGAATAGTCTCCTCCGTATAGGTTACAAATTAATATTCAAGATATTATCATAGTATTTTCAGAATAAACCTAGGCTCTGATACCATTTTGTGCCAATGATCGCAAGAAACCGGGACATGTAAAAAGACGATGTAAAATGTTTCTCTTTATAAATATAAGGATATAAAAGATAATTAAAGTTTATATATAGGGATGGCAATGGGACGGGTCCTGGGATTGGCAGAACCCGCCCCGCAATACATTTTTAATTTTTTAAAAAAAAATATGATATTGATTATACATTTTACTTCTTTAATTGAACAATAAAGTGTCATTATTTAATTTTATATCAAAATTCATGTGTTCATGTTAAAGAAATTGGACATTTTGAAGGAAATAAGAGCAAATTACTAAATATTTAGTAGTTTAAAGATAGTTTTACAATGCTTATTATAAATATTTACTAGAGAAAACATGAAATTTAATCATAAACTCAACTTTTGTGTTTTAAAACTGGTTTCTATCTAATTTTTTTTTAAAAAAATAAAAGAATAAAAAAAAATTGGGGTTTTATGTGTAGCGGGGCGGGTCCTGGGATTGGCCAAACCGTCCCATATCAAACGGGTTTGGTTCAAGAGAGCAGGTCTGCTGGGCTCCGGTAGGCGTCAAGTGGATTGAGGAGCAGCTGGTATACTGTTGCTCAAATCCTGTATCTGTGAAGCAAAGGCCGCCTGCATATTAACTAGCTGATCGGATAGTGCTTTCTTAGCATCTTCAATTTTGTCTTCAAGTGCCAGTGAGGATGTGATATCCCCGAAATAATTATATGCAATTTGGGCATTAATTATGTTTATGTGATTATTTATGGTGACTTGTATTTTTTTCGAGCATATTCCACAACTCTTTTACGGTTTGGACTTTGATAATACACATTGTATAGTGCATCATCAATGCCATTAAATATGTAGTTTTTACATAGGAAATCGCTTTGATTCCATGTGTCTACACCATCCCTCCTTCGAGGATCCGGCTCGTCTTCGCCAACTATGGGCGGATCATCTTTAAAAACTTTGCCAAGTGCAAAGTAGTAAGATAGAAAAGCATTTTCTGCTGCCATCTCTTGAAGTCTATGTTGGTGAACTTGGCGGCTTTTCTCCTTGCGTTGCATTAACATTTGTGGATATCGTTTCAATCATATTTTCCTTAAATAAGAATCTTCTTAAGATTGTTGGTAAAAATTGATAGGTACCTTGTTCGTCTTCAACTCTACAAGGATCTCGTTGGCGTCGTTTGTAGCGGGAAGAAAAGTCTGTAGATGACAATGCTCAACTTTGAGTCGAAGCTAGTGTTGTACACTATCTCCTTAAGAAGATTTTGTCCCGCACACGATGCTCACGGAATACGACAATCTTCACCCAAGATACAATGACTCTTTGCTTGTGATAGTAGTACTACAAATCATAAGCCTCACAACCACAAATGTTGAAAACTATTTTGTTCAAGAACAATAAATGAATGTGATGCGAAATGATTTAATTTTGCCTTCTCACATGCAAAATGTATTTTAAAATGAATGGTATGTGTTATACTTGGCCAATGGATGCCCAAGAGGACACCATTTGGAAGTGTTTTTCATGAAAAGTAACATCCAAACGCGAAGGAACACGCATGTTCACGAAAAACAATTTCCAAAAGATTTCCCAGGCTGAGCCAAGCCTACTGCCCAAATTTTGGTTCGTCTTTCCCGGACAGCTTTTCCTTGTCCATCTTTGCTCATTTTGTCCTTTATCGAGTATTCGACTTTTTCTTGTGTCCATCTTGCTTAATTTCAATTTATTAAGTCTCAAAATTTCCAACATATTTTACTTCAAAATGATTCAATTTTGAATACAATTACAATTATGTATAACTCCTAACTTACAGAGCATGGTTTCGTCTGGAACTGCAGTTGAAAAGTTCAAAGCAATGCACTTAATGAGGAATATCATACTAGAGTAGTGATAAACTTTCAATAAACGACTTAACAAGCGGAAAATATTAACATTAATATAGTCTATTTTATTATTACAACTTCAAATTGCTCTTTCCCACAATTACTAATAGCCAATAGGACTCTTCCACATCTCTTCATTTTCCACGCTTTTAAGTTACAAGATTATTATCTTAATAAATTGTACATTCTAATTACTAATTGATTAAATAGTAGTAAATAATTAAATATTCATAATAAAAAATATAAAAAATTAAATTCAAATTTTTTTTTTAGAATGAAACGATAATTTCATTAATCAACTTAAGTATTCCCGTTGTACAATGTCATTGATATATCGTGGATAATTTGTTGATCATTCCGTTGATATTATTGTATTTATTGCTAGGTGGTACGCTGCTTCATTTCCATTCCTTCTAATAAATAGCACCTGAGCACTTGCAAAATTTTCCACTAAATGTTGAATATATGATATTATCGGCCCAATGGGCGAGAGATTTTCGGAATGTGATTGCACGGCTTGGACAACTGTCAAACGGTCACTTTCAAGAATAATTCTGCTCCATCCAAATTGAACAGCCAATTCAGCTCCTTCCCGTAGTGCTACTGCTTCTGCAATTTCCGGTGAACTTGGATAATTAAAATTCTTACTGCGCATTCTAAGTTTTCCTTGCTGATCCCTAGCAATTACTCCTAGGCCAACAGATTCCCCTTTGTTGAATATTGCCGCATCACAATTAATCTTTATAGTATCTGTTGGTGGTGGTTCCCAGCGTGTTGCTGCAGTCATGGTTGGATTGCTGCTAGTCATCGATATTACACTCCGAAGTTTGCCCAAGTATTCACTCGCAAAATCTGAACAGCCCTTTGCATCATAGCTGAATTCGCCCTTATTCCTTCTATTTCTTGCATTCCAAATAGCCCAACAAAAAACCAGCACAAAATCAAATCCATCCCTGGACATATTTATTGAGCTGGCATAACCATTGGTGCGCATCTGTAACGTCACATAATAGGTATTTGTGTGGTATATTAGTACTCGAGTAAAATTGCAATCTTTTAGAACATGTAGTAGCGATTCTTCTTTGTTAGAACAGATACTACACATTTGATCATCCACAATACGACGCTTAGCGAGTACTTGCAAAGCCGGTATGACGTTACGGCACACTCTCCAAGCAAATATTTTGATTTTGTTTGGAACTTTTGCTTGCCATATAAATTTCCAATTCTGATTCGCCAATGAACTTGAAGTAGATGTAATGGTTGCATTGCTTATCTTCATTAATTCCCACGATAAATGGTAAGCACTCTTGACTGTGAACATTCAATGTTCAAATATTCCTAAAATGGCCGGAAATTTCAGTCTTACAATGTTCAAATATTCCTCAAATGAGGTACCCATATTTGAAGGGGAGCATTATGATTATTGGAGTATCGAAATGACAGATTTCTTTATCTCCGAAGATTTATGGGATATCATTGAAAATGATTATCCGGAACCACCTACTCAAGATGGAGCAACTTGGAGTGCAGAACAACAGCTGAAATACAAACAAAATCAAAAGAACGATGATACCGCACTTAGATATCTGAAACAGGGAGTTAGTAAATCTATCTACCCCACAATATTCAACAAGAGAAAGGCAAAGGAAGCATGGGAAGTTTTGCAAGAAGAATTTCATGGAAATGATAAGGTCATTTCTATCAAGCTTCAATCTCTTTGGAGGAACTTTGACAATTTATCGATGAAAGAAAATGAAAATATCAGAAGTTTCTTCTCCAAAGTTGCAGAAATTGTAAACAATATCCATAGTCTTGGTGACAATATTCAAGATAAGAGAGTGGTAGAAAAAAATTTGCAGAGTCTACCACCAAAGTTTGATCACTGTGTAGCAGCAATCGAAGAATCAAAGGATCTCTCACAATTGTCGATGTATGGATTAATGAGCTCTCTTCAAGCACATGAAGAGAGAATCAATCGATCTTCAAATCAACCTTTGGAATAAGCGTTTCAGTGCAAGTTGGATTTTGTGAAAAGAATCCGAATAAGTTTGGATCTTCGAAAAATTCATGGCAAAAGAGAAATCAAAATGATAAAATGCTTGAATTTTATAAATATATAAGGAATCTGACGAGCATATTCCACAACTCTTTTATTTGTCGATGTATGGATAAATATAAATTAATTTGACAGTGTTCTTCTCATAGCTTTGACACCAAACTCAACAAGCTTAAGATCAAATATAACAAATTAGAGCTCATGTTGAAACAATCAAAACATGTTTAGGAACAAGAGGAAAATTTAAACACATTAAACATGCTAAATACCTTCATGTATTTAAGCATAAAACTATTATACAATCATGAAGAAACTTTTTAAAGTTCATGGCTAAGTCTCAAACAATTTATAACATGGCATCACAAGACTAAGCCAACTAAGTAGCATGCTCAAGAAAAATTACTCAACTCATCAAAGTATAGAGATATCAAGTATATTAAGGCACTTATGACTGTTGGGATATGCCCTAAGACAAGGCATTAGATGATTGTTTATGACATACAATGTATTATGATTTTATAAATGGCAAATCATTATTATATCTTATTCGAATATCTGTGCAATATGAATTGATATATAAGTTAATGTCCTTAGAATAATATTGTATTGTTCTTAAAGATTGTCCCTAGTCAAGTATTATCATGAATCGGGATAATGATAATGCATCGAGACTAGTATGTTTTGATTGATGAATTGTTCATGGATATGAGATATCAAATCAACACATGGGTACATGTTAGAGAACAATGTACTGGACAGACCCACCATGAGAATGCTACATGGATAGTTATATGAGTGTCATAAGCAATTCTCATAGTGATAATAATGTATGTAATCCTTACGACTTGAGATCATCAGAGATCCCAACATAAGGAGTTATGTATCTTGATATTGTCAAACGTTACCTGTAACATGGTAAACTATAAAGGCAAATATTGGATACACTACGAATTATGTAGAGGGATGTTGATTGATCAAGATAGGATTTGTCCCTCCTATATAACAGGAGATGTGTTTGGGCCCTTGATCAAGTAAGACTAAAATGCATGGCCATGCTCGAATGAGTCGATATGTGATATCGAGCTTATTCGTTTATTCTAGTTCTACTTGGGGATCAAGAAATAAAAGATTGAATATATGAGTATGACTATTACAGTACCCATGTTCAATCTAAACACATGGACAAATGGATTAAGTTACATGGTTAATATTATCACAAGTTCTTAGGTTATGTCGAGTCAATGACATTCTTGTAATTTGGGTAGCCTTGATGTGTTGCTAGATACCGCTCATTGCTTGTGACATAAAATGAGATTTTATGTCACTGCCAACATTGCAAGATCCTATCGGGTCAAACAAAAGATTAAATCGATAAGGGGAATTAAATTCATTGGATGAATTAATTAATTAAGAAGAGTCTTAATTACATGATTATAAGGATTTAATTAAATCATGGGTTTGGACCCATGAAGCTTTAAGAAAGTCTTGAACCTTTAATTAAATCTAATATATATATGATATCAAGGTTAATTAAGAATTAATCCTACACATCATAAAACCTAATAGCCTCCAAAATATAGAGCTCTCGGCCGCCACTCAAACAACCATCACCGTCGTCGCCGTCGTGTGGGGTTTAGTTTTTTTTTATTGGCCGTCCTTGATCGGTTTTGAACCGTGAGTTCAGTTTTGGTTTAAGAACGAGTCTAGCAACTTGTTCTTGAACGTCCCTTGTTCGATTTGATCGTGTGGATACGGTAGAGGCAAGATCTTGGAGGTGTTGCTCGTGACTCGTGATTTGGCATCGTTTCTGCATCAAACACGCTACAAGGGTGAGACTCTTTTAATCATTCCGATATGAATACTCTGTATAGGTCCATGGTTAGGAATCCATTTTTTTATTTCCGCTGCGCACTTGTGTGTTGGATTCCTTACAGTGGTATCAGAGCTGTGTACAAAGCTCATATCGGAATTATGTGGTTAATCGTTTAATCATATTTAGAATTATATTGCATGCTTTAAAACTGTATAATTCATATATGATATGGAATAAATCGAGTTTGTGAAAATCATCGTATAATCGTATTTGATATAATTGGCGAATTATTGTATATGATACAAGAAGGCGAAAATCGGACCCTTGGCACATGATGGTTCGGCCACCACCATGAAACTTGACCCACGGCTGCCACATGAGGGCTAGGGTTTTCGAACCCTTGGCTCAAGATGGTCTAGCCGTTGTGGCTCATAGTTGTGCATGGAGGTGTCGAAACATGTCTAGGGTTTAGAACCCTTTAGGCTTGATAAAGTTCATATGCGGCGCATGTAGGTTCGATCATTGTTCACGAAAATTGAAGGTCGACGGCTAGGGCCACATGAGGGCTAGGGTTTTCGAACCCATTGGCTCGAGATGGTCAACCCGCCACCGTCATGAATCGTGCATGGAAAGGACCACACGGCCGCTACATGAAGCTAGGGTTTGCATGGCTCTCGGCCGCCGCACGTGAAAGGGCTAGGGTTTCGAACCCTTAGCCACATTCGGTCCATGATGGCGCCGATATGACTAGGGTTTCGAACCCTAATCACATGCGTTGTGGGTCGTGGGTTTGGACTAAGGATCCGTGACATGTGATGTCCCGAGCGTACGATAATTTCATAAAATTTAGTTTACAGTTTTATTGGGATTAAATTTTAAAATGTTTAGAATTTAATTCATTATTGTTATAGCATGTTTTATGTGTTTGTTTGAGCATGGTGCATGGTTATAGCCATATGCCCTATTAGATAGGAGTTTGTGAATGTTTGTAATTTAATACGGCCTGCGAGTCGTGCCTTCTCTTTTTTCTGAATGTATTCCCTCCCCTATGCTCCCCCTCGAATGTAACTCGAGGAATTCTCTAAATCATCTAATTGTTATATAGTTTAGTTAGAGTTTTATTGATGGAGATCAATGAAGATGGACCATGGTTCCGGGATGAGAAGGCCATTCACAAAAGGGAGCCAAAGAGGTGCTTGGAGAAGTTACCCTTAGGTTGACTTTTTTGATTTTCTCATTGGCTTGAGAAATCTTTAGTTGGGGCTATAACCATGTCACGTTTTCTTTATGTTGATGTATGAGATGCATGTTTACTGTTTTATTTAATATTGATGCTTGATATATATATGTAGATATGTATATATTCATATATGTACCAGACATATTTTCAATATTAATAAAATCATGAGATCAATAAATCCCGCTTATAATATAAAGTTTTAAGATGCTTCCAATTAAAAATACTCGTCAAGACTTCGATTGAACATGTGTGGGTTTGCCAAAGCAAAGCACCGTGACAATCTTAGTAAGACGCGAAAGGATAAAAGTGATATCCGTGTTATTTTAAAATTGGGTTCGACTTAACTAGCGTTATCTCAATAGGATTGGGAACCTAGAGGCATGGGGCTGGAAAATAATTCATTAGATGAATTTGAACAAAGCGTTGTTCGTCCAACCATCCAAGACTTGCATGTGATTGTAATTGACAAAGAGTTGTCTACCTAAATAACCGAGTCTTGGGCGATTAGCCAAAGCTAACTCAAGATTAAGTGAAATATGGATCTTGGCCCACTAAAGTTTCGAGGGTTGATAATTTTAAACAATATAGTGGGAGTGTCATTTAATATAAGACCATATTAAATGATTAAAATTATAAACTTATTTTCCATATTTATATTGTAGATATCCATGGCAACCAACAACGTTACAAGCACACTATCATTGCGATCGGTCCTTGAGAAGGACAAACTTAATCGGACTAATTTCCTAGACTGGTATAGGAATTTTAGGATTGTCCTCAAACAAGAGAAAAAGCAATATGTCCTAGAGGAACCCTTACCTGCTGAGGAACCTCCCTTGACGGCTGCTAAAGCCGATAGAGATGCTTACAAGAAGCATCAAAATGACGCACTTGATGTTGGATGCCTTATGCTTGCCACCATGAACTCTGAGCTTCAGAAGCAACATGAGAAAATGAAGGCGTTCGATATGATCGAGCACCTAAAGCAACTGTACCAACAACAAGCAAGACAAGAGAGGTATGACGTCTCTAAAGCGTTATTCCAGTGTAGAATGGTAGAAAGAAGTCTAGTTGGAACTCATGTACTCAACATGATTGGGTACATTGAGAATCTAGAGAAGCTGGGTTTTCCATTGGACCAAGAGTTGGCCACTGACGTGATCTTGCAATCGTTGCCTGAAAGCTTCAATCAATTTGTCTTGAATTACAATATGATTGAAATTGAAAATACTCTACCACAGTTGCTTGGCATGCTGAGAACTTTTGAAGCTAACAGCAAGAAATCTAAGCCTACAAATGTTCTTATTGTGAATATAAGCAAAGGAAAGACTAAAGCTAAAGGCTACAAGAAGAACAAGAAAGTCCTTGTTAAGTCTAAGCCACATGCTTCTGCACTAAAGCCAAAGGGAGGAGTGGCAAAAGAGGGGAACTGTTTCCATTGCGGCCAGACCGGACATTGGAAAAGAAATTGCAAAGTTTATCTGGAGGATCTTAAGAAGACGAAGGGAAGTGTGACTTCCACTTCAGGTATTTTTGTTATAGAAGTCAATTTATCTACTTCTTCATCATGGGTATTAGATACTGGATGTGGTTCTCACATTTGTGTTAATGTGCAGGATCTCAAAAGGAGTAGGTTGTTGGCGAAATGCGAGGTTGATCTCCGAGTTGGAAATGGAGCAAGAGTTGCTGCATTAGCAATAGGAGATTATTCATTATCTTTGTCTTCGGGCTTAACTTTAGATTTAAAAGATTGTTATTTTGTGCCGTCGATTACTAAAACATTATTTCTATTTCTTGTTTGGACAAGTGTGGATTTTCATTTATTATAAAGGACAATTGTTGCTCCATTTATTTAAATGATATGTTTTATGCTAATGCACAAATGATTAATGGTCTTTATATATTAAATCTTGATATGCATGTCTATAACATAAATACTAAAAGGATTAAGAATAATGATTCTAATCCAACTTATCTCTGGCATTGTCGCTTGGGCCATATAAACGAGAATCACATATCAAAACTTCATAAGGATGGAGTATTGGATTCATTTGATTTTGAATCATATGAAACATGTGAATCTTGTTTAATGGGTAAGATGACTAAAGTTCCTTTCAAGGGACATGTTGAAAGGACAAATGATTTATTGAGTCTCATACATAGTGATGTATGTGGGCCAATAAGCACACATGCTAGAGGTGATTTTCAATACTTCGTTACATTTACTGATGACTTCACTAGATATGGGTATGTGTATCTTATGAAACACAAGCATGAAACTTTTGAAAAGTTCAAAGATTTCAAGAATGAAGTACAAAACCAACTTGGTAAAAGTATCAAAAAACTCCGATCAGATCGAGGAGGTGAATACCTAAGCCAAGAGTTTCATGACTATCTAAAGGAGTGTGGGATAGTCTCACAACTCACTCCTTCATATACTCCACAATGGAATGGTGTATCCGAAAGGAGGAATCGAACCTTGTTGGACATGGTTCGATCAATGATGAGTCATGCAGATCTTCCGATATCCTTTTGGGGACATGCTTTAGAAACAGCAATATTCATACTGAACAGTGTTCCATCTAAATCAGTGGAAAAGACACCATATGAGATATGGACAGGGAAACGTCCTAGTATGTCTTTTATGAAGATTTGGGGTTGTGAGGCTTTCGTGAGACCTCACGTCTCTAACAAACTTGGACCCAAATCTGATAAGTGTTTATTTGTGGGGTATCCTAAGGAAACGAAAGGATACTATTTCTATTATCCCACCGAGAACAAAGTGGTTGTTGCTCGGACTGGTGTATTTCTTGAAAGAGAATTTATTTCTAGAAAAACGAGTGGGAGACATATAGAACTTAGTGAAGTTCAACCACAAGAAAACACTGAACATGATATTGAGATGGAAACAGAGCAGTCACCACAAGTTGTTGTGGATGAAGTGCCTGCTCAAGAGACACAAGCCCAGCGTAGGTCTGTAAGAGAACACCGGGAGCCACAGAGATATGGATTTCTTGTGACTCAACAAGGTGACTTACTACTTATTTATGAGGATGAGCTGTCATCTTATCAAGAAACTGTAATGGGCACTGATTCTTAGAAATGGCAAGAGGACATGAAATCTGAGATGGAATCCATGTACGCAAACCAAGTATGGACTTTGGTTGACCCACCTGAAGGGGTGAGACCCATAGGGTGCAAATGGATTTTCAAGAAGAAGACCGACATGGATGGTAATGTACAAACCTTTAAAGGTCGACTGGTAGCAAAAGGTTTCAAACAAATTCATGGTATTGACTATGATGAAACTTTTTCACAAGTTGCCATGGTTAAATCCATTAGGATCTTACTTGCAATAGCTACATTTCATGATTATGAAATCTGGCAGATGGATGTCAAAACAGCTTTCCTTAATGGAAATCTGCTTGAGGATGTGTACATGCGGGTTTTGTCGATCCAAAGGATGCTGGAAAGATATGCAAGCTACAACGATCCATTTATGGATTGAAGCAAGCTTCTCGGAGTTGGAATCTTCATTTTGATGATGCAGTCAAAGAGTTTGGTTTCATCAAAAATGTAGATGAACCTTGTGTATACAAGAAGGTCAGTGGGAACATAATTATCTTCCTAATATTGTATGTAGATGACATACTTCTAATTGGGAATGATATCCCTACCTTACAATCTGTAAAGATTTGGCTAGAGAATTGCTTTTCTATGAAAGACTTGGGTGAAGCCACCTATGTATTAGGAATCAAGATCTATAGAGATAGATCGAGAAGATTACTTGGCCTAAGTCAAAGTACATACATAGACAACGTGCTAAAACGGTTTAGCATGCAAGAATCAAGAAAGGATTTGTGCCTATGTCACATGGGATACATCTCTCGAAGGATCAGTGTCCTTCAACACCAGATGAGAGACAACGCATGAGTAAGATTCCATATGCGCCAGCTATTGGATCTATCATGTATGCCATGATATGCACTCGTCCCGATGTCTCGTATGCTTTGAGCATGACGAGCAGATATCAAGTTGATCCAGGTGAATGTCACTGGATTGCAGTCAAGAATATCCTGAAGTACTTGAGAAGAACTAAGGATACATTCTTGATTTATGGAGGTGAGGAAGAGCTCAATGTAATAGGTTACACTGATGCAAGTTTCCAAACCGACAAAGATGATTTTCGATCGCAATCAGGATATGTGTTTTGCCTAAATGAAGGTGCTGTAAGCTAGAAGAGTTCAAAGCAAGAGACAGTAGCAGATTCTACAACTGAAGCTGAGTATATTACTGCCTCAGATGCAGCAAATGAAGCTGTTTCGATCAAGAAGTTCATTTCTGAACTTGGGGTGATGCCTAGCATACTAGATCCGATAGAACTTTATTGTGACAACAATGGAGCCATCACATTGGCTAAGGAACCTAGATCTCACCAAAGATCCAAGAACATACTTCGGCGCTTTCATTTCATTCGAGAAATAGTTGAAAGAGAAGATGTTAAAATATGCAAAGTACCAACAGATGATAATGTATCTGACCCATTGACGAAGCCACTGCCACAGCAGAAGCATGAGCGTCATACTAGATCTCTAGGCATTAAGTATATGTCTGATTGGTCTTAGTGCAAGTGGGAGATTTGTTGGGATATGCCCTAGGACAAGTCATTAGATGATTGTTTATGACATACAATGTATTATGATTTTATAAATGGCAAATCATTATTATATCTTATTCGAATATCTGTGCAATATGAATTGATATATAAGTTAATGTCCTTAGAATAATATTGTATTGTTCTTAAAGATTGTCCCTAGTCAAGTATTATCATGAATCGGGATAATGATAATGCATCGAGACTAGTATGTTTTGATTGATGAATTGTTCATGGATATGAGATATCAAATCAACACATGGTTACATGTTAGAGAAGAATGTACTGGACAGACCCACCATGAGAATGCTACATGGATAGTTATATGAGTGTCATAAGCAATTCTCATAGTGATAATAATGTATGTAATCCTTACGACTTGAGATCATCAGAGATCCCAACATAAGGAGTTATGTATCTTGATATTGTCAAACGTTACCTGTAACAGGGTAAACTATAAAGGCAAATATTGGATACACTACAAATTATGTAGAGGGATGTTGATTGATCAAGATATGATTTGTCCCTCCTATATAACAGGAGAAGTGTTTGAGCCCTTGATCAAGTAAGACTAAAATGCATGGCCATGCTCGAATGAGTCGATATGTGATATCGAGCTTATTCGTTTATTCTAGTTCTACTTCGGGATCAAGAAATAAAAGATTGAATATATGAGTATGACTATTCCATGACTCATGTTCAATCTAAACACATGGACAAAGGGATTAAGTTACATGGTTAATATTATCACAAGTTCTTAGGTTATGTCGAGTCAATGACATTCTTGTAATTTGGGTAGCCATGATGTGTTGCTAGATACCTCTCATTGCTTGTGACATAAAATGAGATTTTATGTCACTGCCAACATTGCAAGATCCTATCGGGTCGCATAAATGATTAAATCGATAAGGGGAATTAAATTCATTGGATGAATTAATTAATTAAGAAGAGTCTTAATTACATGATTATAAGGATTTAATTAAATCATGGGTTTGGGCCCATGAAGCTTTAAGAAAGTCTTCAACCTTTAATTAAATCTAATATATATATGATATCAAGGTTAATTAAGAATTAATCCTACACATCATAAAACCTAATAGCCTCCAAAATATAGAGCTCTTGGCCGCCACTCAAACCACCATCACCACCGCCGCCGTCATGTGGGGTTTAGTTTTTTTTGATTGGCCGTCGTTGATCGGTTTTGAACCGTGAGTTCAGTTTTGGTTTAAGAACGAGTCTAGCAACTTGTTCTTGAACGTCCCTTGTTCGATTTGATCGTGTGGATGTCATAGATGCAAGATCTTGGAGGTGTTGCTCGTGACTCGTGATTTGGCATCGTTTCCGCATCAAACACGCTACAAGGGTGAGACTCTTTTAATCATTCCGATATGAATACTCTGTATAGGTCTGATCGCTTTTATTTTAAACTGTTATTTCTAGCGATTCTACCGCAAGTGCACGGTGTCAAGTTTTAGTATAATGATCTAGAAGTAAGGATTGTCGAACCCACAAGGACTAGTAGTAATTACCAAATTTAACTAGCGTTCTATATTTAACCTAAGAAATTGGTTGAAAGATGAACTAATTTAATCAACTCCAATATTCAACCGCACCACAAAGAATTAAGATAATAATCAGTAGAGATAAATATCGAGACTTCGGTTCACTTGAGTAACCCCCCACAATTTACCTACTAGTTCTAATTAAAGTTAATGCATCTAAGGTGACAAGTTTTCCGGTTATATCCAATATACTCTCTCGAGCTATATTAAACCTAACACTGAATTGCAGTAAGTAACTCTCGTTCACTTATTTAACAATTCAATGTTGCATACGTTCTATGAAAACCCCTAGCCTTCGATTACTAGATATCTATAGCTATCACTCGTTGACGTCATCTCTCGATCTCGGTCTGAAATCCACGGTTTATGTTATTGGTTCAGTTTTTACAATATCATCTCTCGATCTCAATTGTAAACTAACAACATTCAAAGAGTAGCTAATCCTTTAAAAGCATTAAAAGCATAACATAAACTCAAAAATAACAAAAACCCAATCAAAAACTAGAATTAAAACTGTGGGTTCATACACAAGATCTCATTGTCTCGATAACAAACTTAGCCTAGCATATTAACGGAAAAACAACGTTTTTTAATATCTAACAACATTATAAACATTGGAATTCGAAAATAAAACTAAACGAAAGTTCAGAAATACTAATAAACACTCGATGTTGAATCGTGCGTCGATCCGTTGTTCCCGTCTCTAGCTGCGTTGCTTTGAATCCTCTTGAAGGTTTGAAGATGGTGGAGAGTTGAATTATATGGTGAAAAGTCAGTCCAAAAACCCTCTAGGGCCGGCCACTTTTTATCTTAAATAGTTGAGAAGAATCCCCTAATTTCGTGTAAGACCCAAACTCTTAAAAGGAAATTTTTTTCAGATTTTCGCGGCTACCGATCGATCGGTAAGATGTACCGATCGATCGGTATTTTCATGAATTAATATCTTAAGTTACGGCATCTACCTATCGATCGGTAAGATGTACCGATCGATCGGTAGAATCTTCAAAATTTACAAGTTGAGTTTCTTCGCCCGCTTCTTCGCTCGGTTAGCTCAGTTGAGTCTTTTTTTCATCATTTTAAGCATAAATTCTCCAATTTCATAATATCCGACCTTGATTCCTGAAATAAACAAAAAAAACACAAAAGCGCATAATATCGTCCAGGAATCAACTTAAACAGTATTAAAAAACTAGAATTATAAGTGTAAAAATCACACTTATCAACTCCCCAAAACTTAAGTCTTGATCGTCCTCGAGCAATAATAGAATTAAAAACAGTGAATTCACAACAGATAAGTGACATGGATTATTTCGTGCTCATATGTTAATCTCAGAACTTTTACTCATATCACAACAAAAATCCCTCAAATCGTTGGACACGAAGTGTTTTCTCCTTAAGTCAAATAACAGTCTCAAATTCGGAATGTGTGTGTGTGCTGTTGTCAATCCCAAGTATCATACAATCATCATAGATCAAAACAGTGTTAATCAATAACAATCAAGATTTTCATTGAGTATCTCATATACCTAATTTTTCAAGCACTTCTCCACTAATGTAATCAATTCCTAGACTTGGATCAAAAGGGCTTTTAAAGCTTATAATGTTAGGCCTTTTGGTGTCGGTTACAAAGAAAAGATATGATAAGCACAAAGAAGAGAGTATATCATGTAAAGTTCATTTTTATGCAGCACATATCAGAATTCTCTTACTTTTCTTTTAGCCTTGCCCGTTTTGGGTCTTATTCAATCACTTTTTTTTTCTCGTTTTTTTTTTTTAACAATCAAGGCTTTCTCTATCCTTTTCTTTTTCTCATTCATAAATTCTTTTCTCAGTAAGCTCATCAAATATATCCATTAATGTGCATCTAATGAGATTCATCATACTCCCTTGGGTTGAAGATAAAATCTTTCATTTTTTGGCTAAACAAGGTAGGTATAATGAGTTTATCAACAAATGTCGAATGGTGGCTAATTTCCATTTTATTCAATCAAGCTCAAAGTTGGACACTAGGGAAAGATGTAAATAAGGTAGGCTTGAAAGGCTCAACGTTCCAAAGATCGCCTAAATCATATCCAAGTCTAGTTCATAATTATAAAAATTTCGCCTCGAAGTGCCATCATCAAATAGGTCTATGATTACTCTAAGATGCTCAAGACATGTCATCAAGTTCACACATATCATCACTACTTTAAATGTAATCAACAAGTTCATGACTCAATGTGCTCAATTTATTCCTCATTTTCAACATGTCAACTCGACTCAAAAATATTCACAACATGTTTACAATCATCAAGATTCAAGTCATAAATAGAGTAAAACTAATATCCTCATGGCATGGAGACACTATTTTAATCCAATTACACTAAAAACAAATTTTCATGCTCTTCATCGGACTCATCAATATTAAGCTTAAATCATAGACTCCACAGCAGTAGACATGATATCAGACGCACCGTTAAACATGCTAAGACTACTAACATAACTCACAAATCACACAAAATAAAATCATGGATAAACACCCCCCCAAACTTGGTACGTGCATTGCCCTCAATGTACAGTAAACAATAGAAATAATGGCAAATCACATACCGTGGCGACGATCGTCAGTAATCGTCGTCCTCCTCCTCATGCTCTGGTGGTGGCACTGGGGGTTGTGGCTGGTATGGTGGGAACGGCTGTAATGGTGGGAAGTGAAGTGGTGTTGGAAACTGAATAGCCGGAAAGCCTTGTGCCATTGCATTGTTCCAGCCGACTTGATATTGCAAGAACTCCTCCTGTCGTAGACTCATAGCTTGTACCTCTTCGACGATCAAATCTAGAGTGACAGTGGGAGTCCCAGGCACAGCAGAAGATGTAGTCGGCTGAGATGCAGTCTGACTGCTTGAAGGTCTGACACGTGCTCTCCCCGGTGTGGGTGCGGCAGCGACGGCGGTGGCAGGATCCTGAATAACGATAGCTGACATCGGCGCTAAAATCTCCTCACCATCGTCCCAAGAAACACCTTGCCAGCGACATAACTCTGTGATAGTGGCAGAACATGGCATGCCGGAGATAGGTGAGCCTCGGATGGTGCTCCTGATAGACAACTCCACACGTCGTCCCAAATTAACAGATTTGCCGGTAAGTATGGCAAAAACCAGTATAGCTCGATTTGTGGTGACCTCGGAAGTGTGGGTAGCTGGTATGAGCCGGGACACCACAATAGAAAACCAAGCCTTTGCTTCCTCTGTCAGCTCGGATTTTAGAACTTTGAGTGGCTCGCCATCGTTGTTTCTCCTCCACTCAGTCCCCTCGATGCAGATGGTCTGTAAGATTTCATTGTAATCCACCTGGGAGTGAGCATACACCGAGCACTGATCCTCCACAATGTCAGGTACATTGTAGAGGGAATTGATCGTGCGGCGGTTGTAATTTACTCTCCTCCCCCGGACAAATGTATCAACCGCATCTGGGAATGCCTTCAGATTGGCATAGAATTCTCTTACTACTGGTACCACTGCAACCCATGGAGTTCTCAAAAAGGTTAGCCAATCACGTCTCCGTGCCTCTCTAAACACCGCACCGACTGTGGAGTTAAACTCCAAGCCTCGTTCTCTAACAAAAAATTTTCTCAGCATGGCATGGTAGAACTCTACAGCAGACTTATTAACAAATTTTTGCTCATCGATATCCGGGCGTGCCGCAGAAGTAGATGCCTCACGCGTTGGTTTCCTCTTTGGTGCCATGACACTCCAATAATCCAACCAAAAAGGAATACCACCAACAAAATTATTCCACCACCACCACCACAATATTCAACAATTAAATTCCACAAAAATCCACCAAACTTAACAATTTCAATATCCAACTCCACCAATAATCCAAAAAACCAATCTTTACAACACCAACACAATATACTTACACAAACTGAAATTCCAAGAAGTGCATTGCCAAAGTACCTCAATAATTCGAAATTTGTAGTAGGTTGGAGTCCTTGGCTTGCACCTTGTCAAACTTGTTGGTTGGTGATGATTTAGTCTTCTAAATCTGCAAATCTGGAACAATTAGCAGAATTTGAGTCTAATTTGCATAAGAAAGTAGTGAAATTGAAGAAATGTGCAAAGATTGGCGTAAAATGTGAAGAAAATTGGGAAGAGGCGATTTTTTTGGGGAGGGTTTTCGTTTGGAGTGTGTGTAATTGTGTGTGTTAGTGTGTGAATTCGGGTTTAAAAAAACTGAATATGCGCTTTACCGATCGATCGGTATAAAGTACCGATCGATCGGTAAATTGCCGTAGCTTTTTTTAAAAATTCCCAGATTGACCGATCGATCGGTAGGTTTTTACCGATCGATCTGTCCATTGCCGTAGCTTTTTATTTAAATTCCTCGAATTAACGATCGATCGGTAAAATTTACCGATCGATCGGTAATTTTCTGATTTTATTTTTATTTTTTTTATTTTTTTTTTTTATTTTGTTAAGAGTCAACAACCAAATTAAAAACGTGAAACTACCTACTAAATTCAAAAACGGAGAGAAAAAAAAAATTTGTTCTTGATTTATAGTCCCAAGCTGGACTTCTTACCCAATCGCTTCAACGGCTCGAAGTATGTGGATTAATGTCATCCACGTTGTAGTGTCTCAACCGCTCACCATTTACCACACAAGTGCCTAGAATAGGATCACTTACCTTAATTGCTCCATGAGCATAGACAGTAGTCACCGTGAATGGTCCAACCCATGAAGCTTTTCGCTTGCTTTGGAAAATGCTTGGTGGTGGCGCTTTATGCAATTGCACTGTCTCTCCCTTCATAAATGTCCTTTTCTCCTTGAGATTCTTAGCCTTTTTTGACTTTATCATGTCATGGCTCTTGCCTTCTTTAGTCTCTAGCTCGGTCTTCACGTCCACCTCATTAGTGCCTTGAACCACATCAACAAGCAAAGTGTCAATCATGTTAACTTTTAGATAATCATGCTCGTTGTGTGCGTGTGTTGAAGATTTGAACATATTGAATGTAACCCGATCCTCTCATACACGGAGGATCAACTTCCCTTCTTCAACATCAATGATGGCTCTTCCAGGATTAATGGCATTCTTACATCCTCCTCCATATCCAACACTAAGAAATCCACCGGGAAGGTGAATTGATCTATCTTTATAGGCACATCTTCAATGATTCCTAGTGGGTAGGTAATAGACTTGTCCGCCATTTGCAACACTACTCTTGTGGGCTTCGGCTCTCCCAATCCAAGTCTCCTAAAAACAGACAAAGGCATCAAGTTCACACTAGCACCCAAATCACATAATGATTTAATAGAAGAAATAGGCCCAACAGTGCAAGGAATAGAGAAACTCCCTGGATCTTTTAACTTCGTGGCCGATTTCTTTTGCACCATAGCACTACATTCCTCAGTCAAAAAGACAGTCTCGTGCTCTCCCAATTTCTGCTTCTTAGACAACATTTTCTTTAAGAATTTGGCATAATTAGGCATTTCGCGTAATGCA
This sequence comes from Haberlea rhodopensis, assembly GCA_907163345.1. NCBI lineage: Eukaryota > Viridiplantae > Streptophyta > Magnoliopsida > Lamiales > Gesneriaceae > Haberlea > Haberlea rhodopensis. Next base: position 722,459 of record CAJQUN010000159.1, read on the forward strand.
TCAATAAAGGGTATATCGATATGCAAATTCTTAAGCATGTCTAAAAATCTGGCAAAGTTTGAATCAACATTCGCCCTATTAATTGCTGCAGGGAATGGGAGAGGAATGTGTACCTTTTCTTATGGTGAGATCGGTACAGTGGCTCCAATGGACTTACCCTTGTTGCAATGTTGTTCCTTCTCCTCTTGCTTCATTGAAATCTTTTCCGTTTCCTTCTCAGCACCAAGTTCCTTTCCACTCCTCAAGGTCACGGCATTGGCTTGCTCCCTTGGATTCCTCTCGGTGTCACTCGGCGAAGTTCCTTGTGCTCTTCCAGCCAAGATGGTTGCCAATTGTCCGACTTTAGTTTCCAAATTCTTGATAGATGCATCTTGGTTATGTTGGGATATGCCCTAAGACAAGTCATTAGATGATTGTTTAAGACATACAATGTTTATGGTTTTATGAATGGCAATTCATTATTATATATTATTCTTTTAACTGTGCATTGTGAATTAATATATATGTTAATGTCCTTAGAATAATATTGTATTATTCTTAAAGATGTCCCTAGTCAAGTATTATCATGAATAGGGATAATGATAATACGTAGAGACTAGTATATGTTGATCGATGAATTGTTCATTGATATGAGATATCAAATCAACATATGGGTACATGTTAGAGAACGATGTACTGGACAGACCCACCATGAGAATGCAACATGGATAGTTATATGATCGTCATATGCAATTCTTATAGTGATAATAATGTATGCAATCCTTACGACTTGTGATCATCAGAGATCCCAACATAAGGAGTTATGTATCTTGATATCGTCAAACGTTACCCGTAACAGGGTATACTATAAAGGCGACAATTGGATACACTACGAATTATGTAGAGGGATGTTGACTGATCGAGATAGGATTTGTCCCTCCTATATAACAGGAGATGTGTTTGGCCCTTGATCAAGTGAGAACTAAAATGCATGGCCATGCTCGAATGAGTCGATATGAGATATCGAGCTTATTCGTTTATTCTAGTTCTACTTGGGGATCAAGAAATAAAGATTGGATATACGAGTATGACTATTCCATGACTCGTGTTCAATCTAAACACAAAGGACAAAGGGATTAAGTTACATGATTAATATTATCACAAGTTCTAAAGGTTATGTCGAGTCATTGACATTCTTGTAATTTGGGTAGCATCGATGTGTTGCTAGATACCGTTCAATGCTTGCGACATAAAATGAGATTTTATGTCACTGCCAACATTACAAGATCCTATCGGGTCGCACAAAAGATTAAATCGAGAAGGGAAATTAAATTCATGGGATGAATTAATTAATTAAGAAGAGTCTTAATTAAGTGATTAAAAGGTTTTAATTAAATGATGGGTTTGGGCCCATAAGACTTTAAGAAAGTCTTGAACCTTAATTAAAAGCCTTATAATATAAATAAGAGGTTTTGATTAATGGTTAATCATACTTTCATATCATTCTTTGATATCAAACATAAACCCTAGCCATCCTCCAAAAGGCTCTCGGCCGCCACCTTCCTTGCCGCCGCCGCCGTGAGAAAAGGTTGGAGATTGGTGGCTATTGATCGGTTTTGAACCGTGTTTTGGTATAGGTTCAATAATAAGTCTAGCAACTTGTTCTTGAACATCCCTTTCGATTTGATCGTGTGGATACCGTAGAGACGAAGGTGAAAACTTTTGTTTGTGACTCGGAGTTCGTTGGACGTGCTGCTCCGTGGAATCTGCTTCAAACACGCTACAAGGGTAAGACCTTCGTATTCCTTAATCCGATATGATAACCTATGTATAGATCTGCTGGTTTGTAATCCTATAAATTTATTCCGCTGCGTTGTATGCTCAAAGGATTACTTACAGTGGTATCAGAGCCGTGTACAAGGCTCATATCGGATTTATGTGGTTAAATAGTTTAATCATATTAGAATTAATATTGCATGCTATTTAATATTGTATATAATCATATATGATATGATTAAATTGAGTTTGTGAAAATCATCGTATAATTATATTTGATATAATTGGCGAATAATTGTATACGATACACGAATGCGCAAAATCGAAAAGTGGCTCAAAGGTTCGGCCACTACAATCCTTTACTCTCGGCCGCCGCTTAGGAGCTAGGGTTCGGACCCTTGGCTTGAGCGTGGGCCGAGCCGCCGCACCAATTAGGCTTTAGAACCCTTTTGGCTCGATAAAGTCTAAATTGGCACATGATGGTCCGAACATGGTTCAAGGGTTCATGCAATATGGCGTGTGAGACTGCATGACGGCTAGGTTTTTGAAACTCGTGGCTCGAGATGGTCAAGCCACCACCGCTCATGGATCGAACATGGTTGGGACCGTGACTCATGGCTAGGTTTGGAACCTTTTGGCTCGATAGACATCAAGACGGCCGGCGCGAAGGGATTAGGGTTAGGACCCACGGTTCGATAAACTAGCTGCGCCGCATGGTCACGTGGGTGACGGCCGAGTCATGGGCTAGGGTTTTGAACCCTTGGTCCATGCATGGTCCAACCTTGTGGCTAGGTTTTTCGAAAACAATCTTGGTTCATTTTAAGTCGCTTAAGTTCGTGGCATGTGATGTCCCGAGCGTACGATAATTTTTCAAAATTCTATTTTACAGTTTTAATTACAATTAAATTTAAAATGTTTAGAATTTAATTAATTAAATGTTAATGCATGCTTTATGTGTTGTTTGAGCATGGTGCGTGGTTATAGCCCTTTAACCTATTAGATAGGATTTGTGGATGTTTGTAATGTATAATACGACCTGCGTGTCGTGCCTTCTCTATTTCATTCTAAATGTAATCCCTCCCCTATGTTCCCCTCGAATGTGAATCGAGGAATTCTATATCTTGTAAATAGTGTAGTTTATTTTATTGATGGTGATCAATGAAGATGGAGCATCGTGCCGGGATGAGGAGGCCATTCACAAATTGGAGCCAAAGGAAGGTGCTTATATAGTTACCTTAGGTTGACTCATAGGATTTTCTCATTGGCTTGAGAAAATCATTAGTAGGGGCTATAACCATGTCACGTTTAATTTTTATGTATGTTGATGCATGATTTATCTTATGTTTTAGTTTGATAATAGTATTACACATATATGTAGATATGTATACAACTATATGTAGTGGACATATTTTAAATTATCAAATTAATCATGAGATCAATAAATCCCTCTAAAATATTAAGTTTTAGATGCCTTCCAAAATAAAAGTACTCGTCGATAACTTCGATTGTACATGTGTGGGTTTGCCAAAGCAAAGCACCGTGGCAATCTTAGTAAGGCGCGAAAGGATAAAAGTGATATCCGTTATACTTTAATTGGGTACGACTTAACTAGGTTATCTCAATAGGATTGGGAACCTAGAGGCATGGGTTGGATTTTAATTCATTTGATGAATTGAACAAAGTGTTGTTCGTCCAACTATCCAAGAATTATATGTGATGTAATTGACAAAGTGTTGTCTACCTAAATAACCGAGTCTTGGGCGATTAGCCAAAGCTAACTCAAGATTAGGAGAAATATGGATCTTGGCCCACTAAAGGTTTCGAGGGTTGATATTTTTTCAAACAAAATAGTGGGAGTATCATTTAATATAAGACCATGTTAAATGATTTAAATCATAAACTTATTTTGCATATTTATATTGTAGATATCCATGGAAACTAACAACGTTACTAGCACTTTATCACTGCGATCGGTCCTTGAGAATGACAAATTAAATGGGACGAATTTCCTAGACTGGCATAGGAACTTGAGGATAGTCCTCAAACAAGAAAAGAAACAATATGTCCTAGAGGAACCCTTACCCGCTGAGGAACCTCCCCTAACAGCTACAAGAGCTGAAAAAGATGCTTACAAGAAGCATCAGAGTGACGCACTTGATGTTGGGTGCCTCATGCTTGCCACCATGAACTCTGAGCTTCAGAAGCAACATGAGGAAATGGAGGCGTTCGATATGATCGAACACTTAAAGCAGTTGTACCAACAGCAAGCAAGACAAGAGAGGTATGACGTCTCTAAGGCGTTATTTCAGTGCAGGATGGTAGAAGGAAGCTTAGTTGGAACTCATGTGCTCAAGATGATTGGGTACATTGAGAATCTGGACAAGCTAGGTTTTCCACTGGACCAAGAGTTGGCCACCGATGTAATCTTGCAATCGTTGCCTGAGAGCTTCAGTCAATTTGTAGTAAATTACAATATGACTGACATGGAAAAGACTCTACCACAGTTGCTTGGTATGTTGAGAACATATGAAGCAAATACTAAGAAGACTAAGGCCACAAATGTCCTTATTGTGAATAAGGGCAAAGGAAGGGCCAAAGCTAAAGGCAACAATGCAAAGAAGGTCTTTGCTAAATCTAAGCCAAAGTCTTCTGCACTAAAGCCAAACGGAGGGATAGCAAAGGAAGGGAACTGTTTCCATTGTGGTGAGACCGGCCATTGGAAAAGGAACTGCAAAGTATATCTGGAGGATCTAAAGAAAGGAAGTGTGACTTCCGCTTCAGGTATTTTTGTTATAGAAGTCAATTTATCTACTTCTTCATCATGGGTATTAGATACTGGATGTGGATCTCACATTTGTGTAAATGTGCAGGATCTAAAAAGGAGTAGGACGTTGGCGAAAGGTGAAGTTGATCTCCGAGTTGGAAATGGAGCAAGAGTTGCTGCATTAGCTATAGGAGATTATCATTTAGCTTTACCTTCTGGTTTATCACTGATTTTGAAAGATTGTTATTTTGTGCCTTCTATTACTAAAAACATAATATCTATTTCTTGTTTGGACAAGTATGGTTTTTCATTTATAATAAAGGACAATTGTTGTTCTATTTATTTAAATGATATGTTTTATGCTAGTGCACAAATGGTGAATGGTCTTTATGTATTAAATCTTGATATGCCTATCTATAACATAAATACTAAAAGGATTAATAATAATGATTGTAATCCGACTTATCTCTGGCACTGTCGCTTGGGCCACATAAACGAGAACCGCATATCTAAACTTCATAAGGATGGAGTATTAGATTCATTTGATTTTGAATCATATGAAACATGCGAATCTTGTTTAATGGGCAAGATGACTAAAGCCCCTTTCAAGGGACATGTTGAAAGGGCAAATGTTTTATTGGGACTAATACATAGTGATGTATGTGGACCAATAAGTACACAAGCTAGAGGTGGTTTTCAATACTTCGTTACATTTACTGATGACCTCAGTAGATATGGGTATGTGTACCTAATGAAACATAAGCATGAAACCTTTGAAAAGTTCAAAGATTTCAAGAATGAAGTACAAAACCAACTTGGCAAAAGTATCAAAATCCTTCGATCAGATCGAGGAGGAGAATACTTAAGCCAAGAGTTTCATGACTATCTAAAGGAGTGTGGGATAGTCCCACAACTCACTCCTCCGTATACTCCACAATGGAATGGTGTATCCGAGAGGAGAAATCGAACCTTGTTAGACATGGTTAGATCAATGATGAGTCATGCAGATCTTCTGATATCGTTTTGGGGACACGCTCTAGAAACAGCGATTTTCTTACTGAACCGTGTTCCATCTAAATCAGTGGAAAAGACACCATATGAGATATGGACTGGGAAGCGTCCTAGTATGTCTTTTATGAAGATTTGGGGTTGTGAGGCTTTCGTTAGACATCACGCCACTAACAAACTTGGACCCAAATCTGATAAGTGTTTATTTGTGGGGTATCCTAAGGAAACGAAAGGATACTATTTCTATTATCCCACCGAGAACAAAGTAGTTGTTGCTCGGACTGGTGTATTTCTTGAAAGAGAATTTATTTTTAGAAAAACCAGTGGGAGAAAAATAGAACTTAGTGAAGTTCAACCACAAGAAAACACTGAACCTGAGATTGAGATGGAAACAGAGAAGGCACCGCAAGCTGTTGTGGAAGAAGCACCTGCTCAAGAGACACAAGCCCAGCGTAGGTCTGTAAGAGAACACCGGGAGCCACAGAGATATGGATTTCTTGTGACTCAACAAGGTGACTTACTACTTATTGATGAGGATGAGCCGTCATCAACAAGCTAATGGGCAATGATTCTGAGAAATGGCAAGAGGCCATGAAATCTGAGATGGAATCCATGTATACAAACCAAGTATGGACTTTGGTTGATCCACCTGAAGGGGTACGACCCATAGGGTGCAAATGGATTTTCAAGAAAAAGACCGATATGGATGGTAACGTACAAACCTATAAAGGTCGGCTGGTTGCAAAAGGATTCAAACAAATTCATGGTATTGACTATGATGAAACCTTTTCACCAGTGGCCATGGTTAAATCCATAAGGATCTTACTTGCAATAGCTGCATTTCATGATTATGAAATCTGGCAGATGGATGTCAAAACAGCTTTCCTCAATGGAAATCTGCTCGAGGATGTGTACATGACACGGCCCGAGGGTTTTGTCGATCCAAAGGATGCTGGAAAGATATGCAAGCTACAACGATCCATTTATCGATTGAAGCAAGCTTCTCGGAGTTGGAATCTTCGTTTTGATGATGCAATCAAAGAGTTTGGTTTTATCAAAAATGAAGATGAACCTTGTGTCTACAAGAAGGTCAGTGGGAGCGTGATCATTTTCCTAGTGTTGTATGTAGATGACATACTTCTTATTGGAAATGATATCCCTGCCTTGCAATCTGTAAAGATTTGGCTAGGGAATTGCTTTTCGATGAAAGATTTAGGAGAAGCCACCTATGTATTAGGAATCAAGATCTATAGAGATAGATCGAGAAGGCTTCTTGGTCTAAGTCAAAGTACATACATAGACAAGGTGCTTAAAAGGTTTAGCATGCAAGAATCCAAGAAAGGATTCGTGCCTATGACGCATGGCATTTATCTCTCGAAGGAACAGTGTCCTTCAACACCAGATGAGAGACAACGCATGAGTAAGATTCCATACGCATCAGCTATTGGATCTATCATGTATGCCATGATATGTACTCGTCCCGATGTATCGTATGCTTTGAGCATGACGAGCAGATATCAAGTTGATCCAGGTGAAGGTCACTGGATTGCTGTCAAGAATATCCTAAAGTACTTGAGAAGGACTAAGGATACATTCTTGATTTATGGAGGTGAGGAAGAGCTCAATGTAATGGGTTACACTGATGCAAGCTTCCAAACCGACAAAGATGATTTTCGATCTCAATCTGGATATGTGTATTGCCTGAATGGAGGTGCTGTGAGCTGGAAGAGTTCAAAGCAAGAAACAGTAGCCGATTCTACAACGGAAGCTGAGTATATTGCTGCCTCGGATGCTGCAAAGGAAGCTGTTTGGATGAGGAAGTTCATTTCTGAACTTGGAGTGGTGCCTAGCATTAAAGATCCGATAGAACTCTATTGTGACAACAATGGAGCGATCGCATTGGCTAAGGAACCAAGATCTCACCAAAGATCCAAGCACATACTTAGGCGTTTCCATTTCATTCGAGAAATCGTTGAAAGGGGAGATGTTAAAATATGCAAAGTACCAACAGATGATAATGTATCTGACCCATTGACGAAGCCACTGTCACAGCAGAAGCATGATCGTCATACTAGATCTCTAGGCATTAGGTATATGTCTGAGTGGTCTTAGTGCAAGTGGGAGATTTGTTGTGATATGCCTTAAGACAAGTCATTAGATGATTGTTTAAGACATACAATGTTTATGGTTTTATGAATGGCAATTCATTATTATATATTATTCTTTTAACTGTGCATTGTGAATTAATATATATGTTACTGTCCTTAGAATAATATTGTATTATTCTTAAAGATGTCCCTAGTCAAGTATTATCATGAATAGGGATAATGATAATACGTAGAGACTAGTATATGTTGATCGATGAATTGTTCATTGATATGAGATATCAAATCAACATATGGGTACATGTTAGAGAACGATGTACTGGACAGACCCACCATGAGAATGCAACCTGGATAGTCATATGATCGTCATATGCAATTCTTATAGTGATAATAATGTATGCAATCCTTACGACTTGTGATCATCAGAGATCCCAACATAAGGAGTTATGTATCTTGATATCGTCAAACGTTACCCGTAACAGGGTATACTATAAAGGCGACTATTGGATACACTACGAATTATGTAGAGGGATGTTGACTGATCGAGATAGGATTTGTCCCTCCTATATAACAGGAGATGTGTTTGGCCCTTGATCAAGTGAGAACTAAAATGCATGGCCATGCTCGAATGAGTCGATATGAGATATCGAGCTTATTCGTTTATTCTAGTTCTACTTGGGGATCAAGAAATAAAGATTGGATATACGAGTATGACTATTCCATGACTCGTGTTCAATCTAAACACAAAGGACAAAGGGATTAAGTTACATGATTAATATTATCACAAGTTCTAAAGGTTATGTCGAGTCATTGACATTCTTGTAATTTGGGTAGCATCGATGTGTTGCTAGATACCGCTCAATGCTTGCGACATAAAATGAGATTTTATGTCACTGCCAACATTACAAGATCCTATCGGGTCGCACAAAAGATTAAATCGAGAAGGGAAATTAAATTCATGGGATGAATTAATTAATTAAGAAGAGTCTTAATTAAGTGATTAAAAGGTTTTAATTAAATTATGGGTTTGGGCCCATAAGACTTTAAGAAAGTCTTGAACCTTAATTAAAAGCCTTATAATATAAATAAGAGGTTTTGATTAATGGTTAATCATACTTTCATATCATTCTTTGATATCAAACATAAACCCTAGCCATCCTCCAAAAGGCTCTCGGCCGCCACCTTCCTTGCCGCCGCCGCCGTGAGAAAAGGTTGGAGATTGGTGGCTATTGATCGGTTTTGAACCGTGTTTTGGTATAGGTTCAAGAATAAGTCTAGCAACTTGTTCTTGAACATCCCTTTCGATTTGATCGTGTGGATACCGTAGAGACGAAGGTGAAAACTTTCGTTTGTGACTCGGAGTTCGTTGGACGTGCTGCTCCGTGGAATCTGCTTCAAACACGCTACAAGGGTAAGACCTTCGTATTCCTTAATCCGATATGATAACCTATGTATAGATCTGCTGGTTTGTAATCCTATAAATTTTATTCCGCTGCGTTGTATGCTCAAAGGATTACTTACCGGTTACTCATCCTGGTCTCAGTAGATGATATAAACTTAACAAGTAATTCCTCCATGCTCGGCTTTGGTTGGTATCCTGGTTGTGGTTGGTGGTTCAGAACATTCTTTTGGTCGGACCAAGAGAAGTTTGGATGATTCCTCCACGGTTGGTTATAGTTGTTGGAGTAAGAGTTACCCTGTTGTGGCCTGTTTCCTACAAAGTTAGCATTTTCAGTAGATTGCACAAAAAGATTACCTGCCTGGCATTCCGTGCTCTGATGGTTGCCTCCACACAAATCACATATGACCACTTGAGCTTGCATCGCTGTCATGCTCAAGCCATCCATTTTCTTATTCAACGGCTCCAATTGAGCTTTTATTGTTGTTACCTCATCAACTTGGTGCACCCCTATCGGTCTCTTGGGCACATTTCTTTCGGACTGCCACTGGTAACTGTTGGCTGCCATCTCTTCCAAGAGTGTGTAAGCTTCCTCAGGTGACTTTCTCATAATGGTACCTCCTGCTGCTGCATCAATCATGGATCTATTAGCAGAAAATAAACCATTGTAAAATGTTTGTACCTGAAGCCAAATCGGAAGGCCATGATGTGGGCATCTTCGAAGTAGATCCTTGAAGCGCTCCCAAGCTTCATATAGGGTCTCCGGATCATGTTGCATGAATGTGGTGATATCATTGCGCATCTTAGCTGTCTTGGAAGGGGGAAAGTATTTTGATAGGAAAGCTTGAGCCATCCCCTCCCAAGTAGTGATCGACCCTGCAGGCAATGAATTCAACCAGCTCTTAGCTTTATCATTTAAAGAAAAGGGAAAGAGTCGTAACCTGATGGCTTCGTCAGTGACGCCATTGTGCTTGAATGTGTCGCATATCTCCAAAAAGTTGGAGATATGAGCATTAGGATCATCAGTATGCGATCCTCCGAATTGCACAGAATGTTGAATCATCTGAATTATGGCAGGCTTGATCTCGAAGTTATTAGCCTGAATCCTTGGTCTTGTGATGCTAGACATGGTGCCTTGAAAAGATGGTTGTGCATAGTCCATCATGGATCTTATAATTGGCACTTCTTCATTGTGTTGTTCACCATTCCCTCGATTATTCTCAGCCAACTCTCTAGTTTCTTTCCGAAGTCTTCTACAAGTTCGCTCAATCTCTAAGTCAAGTGGCTCTAATATAGGTCTGTCACTTCGTAGCATGCACTACAAAGATAACTCCCTGCAAAATTCAACACAACGAAGGAACAACAGTGGTGAAATCGTATAAACCGTAATAAAAGTAAAATAAAAAAAAATTATGGCTAAATTATAGTCAACATAATTTTCTTGGTTGGAAGAAGGTTTTGAGAAATTTTCAGAATTACGTAAGTTTTTTATTTTTTGATAAATTTCGATTTCGTACGAATATTCGAGTATATGTCTTGTGTACATCATTTTCTTGGTTCAAATAAGTATTTGAGAAATTTTAACAATTTCGGACGTTTTTTTTATTTTTTGATAAATTTCTATTTCGTTCAATTATAAGAGTATGTGTCTTGAGTACAACAATCAAAAACTAGAATTAAAACTGTGGGTTCATACACAAGATCCCATTTGTCTCGATAACAAACTTAGCCTAGCATATTAACGGAAAAACATCGTTTTATAATATCTAACAACATTATAAACATTGGAATTCGAAAATAAAACTAAACAAAAGTTCAGAAATACTAATAAACACTCGATGTTGAATCGTGCGTCGATCCGTTGTTCCCGTCTCTAGCTGCGTTGCTTTGAATCCTCTTGAAGGTTTGAAGATGGTGGAGAGTTGAATTCTATGGTGAAAAGTCAGTCCAAAAACCCTCTAGGGCCGGCCACTTTTTATCTTAAATAGCGGAGAAGAATCCCCTAATTTCGTGTAAGACCCAAACTCTTAAAAGGAAATTTTTTTCAGATTTTCGCGGCTACCGATCGATCGGTAAGATGTACCGATCGATCGGTAGAATCTTCAAATTTTAAAAGTTGAGTTTCTTCGCCGCTTCTTCGCTCGGTTAGCTCAGTTGAGTCTTTTTTCATTATTTTAAGCATAAATTCTCCAATTTCATAATATCCGACCTTGATTCCTGAAATAAACAAAAACAACACAAAAGCGCATAATATCGTCCAGGAATCAACTTAAACAGAATTAAAAAACTAGAATTATAAGTGTAAAAATCACACTTATCAAGGTCAATGGTTAGGAATCCATTTTTTTATTTCTGCTGCGCACTTGTGTGTTGGATTCCTTACAATGACGAGATCAAGATTAGGAGAATAATGATAGATAGTCTTTAAACAAACTACTGTAACCACACTTTTTTGAACATTTGCATATTTTAATCGTAGTGAGCTCAAGTGTAAAGACCATGTGCCCTTAACCCGCTATTAGTGTATTAACCCACTTATCTAGTGCATATAATCATGAAACCAGGGGGAAAAATCACATGCTACGATAGCATAATATACCAATAATAAAATTCCTTACATTATTCCATATAATGTCCATATCCCCCATACCATTAATCCCTTAAGTATGCATCTTATAATACACTAACATGTTCTCAATTCATTTAACAATTCTTTAATTAATTGCATGCAACCCATAAATGAAAAGAGAAAGGTCCATGCCCTTTATACAACCCATATACAGATATAGCAGTGCTCACATGCGAGCATCAAATGAGTAAATGTGTAATTCATGTATAAAGTACCCTACTCAATACTGGCACTGGTGTTTCGATCCTAGAAGCACCTCCAATCCATAGCTCGATCTCAACTCCGTAGCTACCGTTGTACGTGTTCCATCTGCCCCAACAGAGACAGCCCCCACACGGGGTGAGCATACCAATACCACCGATCCAATAATCACCATATCACATTACATATTTTAAAGAATGTAAAACGGTGAATTTAAAAGACACTCCCTGAATAGTGTCATCATCAGACGGAATCCCCTGTGCTGTTCCTGTTCTCAAATAACCGAAACCATCAAATTCCCAAAAATCCAGTTAATCATTTCATTAATTACTAAATCCGTTCACCAATAACAATACCATAACTAATAACATCCAATCATTTACAAATGTTTATAGATATCACACGTATCTAGCCAATAGTTCCACAGTTTCATTACCTCGCGAACCCAATAGTGGCGTCATCACAACCGATGTTCGCTCCATAGCGATAACATCTCAACCGTTGCTCGCTCCATAGCGGCACCATATAAATTTGCAACACTTACCAATGTATTGCATTTACAGTATATCATGCATTTCATAGTTGCAATAATATTAAAGACTATGCTTGTACGTTATACGTACCAAATAATTCCGTAGTTCGAATCCAACCTTGCCTTAGTCCCGTGATCCGATGAACTATGTGCTAAACACAATTAATAACTCACAATTAATTACACACGTCACAACGACAAACGCGAGTAGTTTCCTCGATAACTTCTCTTACCATAAATCACTTGGCTTAGCCATCCCAGCGAGTATACCCAAAGGTACCACTACTCGTAAAATATTTACCTCTAATGCATGATGCGGTACACTCGCCGGTACAATGCATCCAATATTCAATCGAGTAAACACGCTCGGCGTAACAGTCTCGTCAACCGGTGACGTAGACACCACCTTGTGCTCACCATCGGCACTCAAACCATATGACTAAATACATACGCCAAGACGTATTATTCATCAAAACGACGCTACACGTTGATCGCTTTTATTTTAAACAATTAATTCCAATCTAGCGATTTTAGACCGCAAATGCACGGTGTCAAGTTTTAGTATAGATAGGAAGATACGGATTGTCGAACCCACAGATACTAACAAGCAAGTACCAAATAAGATGTCTTTTAACTATATTTAACCTATGATAATCAATTTATAATTAACAACTAACTAATTAATATAAACTACTAATCCAACCAAGTCAATAAAAGTAAACGAGAAAAATCCACTAGAGAAGATTATCGAGACTTTGGCTCACCAATGCAATTCCCTACAATTCTCGATTGAATATTCAAATATTTCTAAGGTGACGAGTTCTCCCAATTTATCTAATACACTCTCTCGAGCTATATTAAACCTAACACCGAATTGCAGTAAGTAACTCTCGTTCACTTATTTAACAATTCAATGTTGCATAAGATCCATGAAAACTCCTAGCTTTCAATTACTAGATATCTATGGCTATCACGCATGTATTTGACGTCATCTCTCGATCTCGGTCTTAAATCCATGGTATGAATTATTAATTCCGTATCATAAAATCATCTCTCGATCTCAATTATGATACTAACATCATTCAAAGGTGATCAATCCTCTAAAAGCATGAAAAACATAAAACATACGCAAAGAACTATAAGAATTCAATTATTAAATCATCAAATCGAAGGTTCATAACAAAGGTTCGCCTAGCCTCGATAAATAAATTTAGTTCCTCATAATAAATCAAAACACAACAAAATTAAGAATTAAAGACAAAGAAAAACTCCCAGCGTCGACTCCGGTTGTAGATCCTCGCTCCTTCTCTTGCTTCCTTCTCGATCGTCTCTTTAATCGCCTTGTTGGAGGTGTTCCAAAATCATAGGGTAAAAGGTTGAAGGATGGATTGATGGTAGAAGGATGGAGGCTGGACGTGTGAATTGTGAAAGAGTTGGATGAGGCGTGTATGATTGGTGGAGGGAAAGGATGAAGTGGACGTGTGGTTGGGTGGTGAAGGAAAGGGGGGCTGAGATGGAGGTTGTATGAGGTGTTTCTTAGGTTAAAAGTCTTCTTTTGGGTTGAAAATCTTGTGTATAATATATAGGGGAAAGAATTATGGACTTCCCTTTTGCATACAAACTCTACAAGGAAGGTATTTTAATGAAAACTCCTCGTCCCGATCGATCCGGAAAAGTGGCCGATCGATCCAGCCTTCCAGTAAGAATTTCGTGGCTTTTTCAGCCCTTCTCGATCGATCGGAAATGTTAGCTCGATCGATCGAGCTTCACAGAAAGTTTTCTTCGCCTTTTTCAGCTTCTGGCGAGTTTCGTATTTTGGCCGTAACTTTCTCATACAAACTCCGAATTTGATGAATCAGCTGTCCACGCGAAGATAAGAGAAAGTTCTACAACTTTTATATGGACCACATTTCCAAAACATGGCTCGGACATATAGTAATATGAGGAGAAAGGAGCAACATGTGTCTTGGATTCGGGTTTTTTCCTCTTTTCTTCAACTTTATTCATTTTTTCATCATTTTAGCTTGATTTCTTCCCCTTTTATGAATTTCAACATTGATTCCTGAAATATAGAAATATATACCATAAAACGTAAAATAATTCAAGAATCAACACGAAAACATATAAATATCATAGCATAAAAACGCGTAATATTCAACCCTATCAACTCCCCCAAACTTATCACTTAATCGTCCTCGATTAAGCATTAAAATCATAAGGTAGAGTTCATTCTTGATATTTGAAACAATTATTTCATGACTTGCTTATTCTCAGAAATCTCATGCACATATACAAAAGTTGACAAGACATGTTTTCTCCTAAATCAAGTAACACATCTCAAAATCGGAACGTGTGTGTGTGCTATAGTCAATCTTTAGTTTCATGCACATATTCAAGATCAAATCATGTTAAGGACCCTAAACCTTAACAGTGAATTCAAGATATAAATAGGGCTAAATATGTATTAAAGATATCTTAGGTTCTGGTTTGATGTGAGCTCAATTAGGTTACAGGCCAAAATAAAACTTCAACAATTATTCAGTTACATTCCCAATCATGAATGTTTAAGTGATAGCATTAAACTACTTCTAGAGTAGAGACTATCCAAAATTTCCTGTACTCTATCTTCCTTTATGCTTTCAACAGCTCACAGTTCAACCGACCCTCAGCCCCCTTGGTTCAAAAGCGTAACTACAGGAACAACTCACCATGAGCATATATATATATATATATATATATTATCACTTAACACAATTCAACTTAATAAAGTAATTAAGCGTATGAAACGATTAATTGATATGCTCCTCGATTACCACATTAGCACATTTCATTGTCGTTCCTATTTCACAAGCTTATGCACAAAATCATTAGTTCATGATATAATGATCGATAACGCGTTTCCAATTATAACCACAATATTTCACTTTAACCACTAGAATTGTGACTGTTTCGGTCCCAATACAACAGCGGAATTTTAGGACCCCTCGCTTCGACATATAGCGGCATCATATGATATCCCTCGCTTCGACAATGACAGCGGCATGTTACCTCGCTTAGACATGACAGCGGCAAATATCATATTACCATCGCTTCATATGACAGCGGCAAGTACCTCCCTCGCTCGGAGATAAAGGCTACCGGAACATTCATCAATTCCATCACATTAATCAAACACAATAGTTGATTACATTATCACAGTAAATCACAGTCATTTCACATATACCATCACGTATAAGGATTCAGTATCCACAATATACATAATCAAAGGTATGGCACGTTTTACCGTCCGATGCTCGTACGTCTCACTACGTACCTTGGTTCCAAAAGTGGAGATATCGTGGACTTTATCTCCTAGGCTGTGTGGCTACCTGGGATGGTTCTACATAATCACATGAATCCATATTAGAAACCAATAAATGAACCATTATCAAAAACATCACCATATAGAACAAAATCCCAAAAATCCATAATTTATGCCTTGCGATCGATCGGTCCTAAGCCCCGATCGATCGCCAAGTTAAGAAAAATAAGCATCCAGGTACTGCCTCCACCGATCGATCGAGCCGTTTTACCGATCGATCGAGACATCACACCGATCGATCGGTAAAAATTGCCGATCGATCGGTAAGCTCATTTCACGTCTTGTTCAGGCTCTGCCTTGCTCGATCGATCGGACCCATTTCCCGATCGATCGAGAAGTCCTGTTTCTGCGAGAAACTTCCCTGAATGAGCTTCCCTCAACACATACACTCATGAACAACCAAGAACAACTACTAAGCTCAACATATAACCACAAAACAACATGAAAATGCATCCCCCAAGTATAAACAACATGATGGAACAAGATCCACCCCCTTTAACCTCAAAAATAAGCCCCAAAACTAACCACAACTCAACAAAACTCTATCAAAATGGAATCTTACCACTTAAGCTCCAAGTTTTTAGCAAGAGAGCACAAAAAGGCTCCTTTTTCAAAGCTTACTCCTCTCCTCAAGATGCAGAAACGAAAATGGAGTTCTAAGATGAGGAAGAGGGATTTGGGGACATAAAGTTGATAGAAAGGGGATGATGGGATGTAAAGATGTGAGCAAGTGGCTCCTTATCAGCTTTGGAATAAAAAAAAATGTGTATAATAATATAAGCATGATATGTAGAATACTCCAACATGATATTTTAAAAGTATTTCACCACAATGCACCACAATTGCCATTAAAATCATGCTCTACCAAAACTACAACCCAACACATTATCTAATTATCACCAATGTCACATAAACATAATTAACGCCCAAATTGCAATTAATTATTTCGGGGATATCACAATACTCCCCTACTTATAAGATTTCGCCCTCGAAATCGCATGCACTTACCCAAAAGAAACTAAACATAAACACATACCAAAGAATAGTTCCGGGTAGTGCTGCACCATATGCCGTTCCGTCTCCCACGTGGCCTCTTCGACACCCCGACGATCCCACTGAACCTTGACCATCGGTATAACCTTGCTTCGAAGTATGCGATCCTCTCGATCCAGAATTCTGGCTGGCCGTTCAACATAGGACACATCTGAACTCAACTGAACCTCTGAAGGCTGCAACACATGAGACGGGTCCGGCTCATACTTCCTCAACATAGAAACATGGAAGACATCATGTATACCAGACAATGACGGCGGTAGGGCTAGACGGTAAGCCAAAGTGCCTATGCGCTGCAATATCTCGTATGGCCCAACATACCTCGGAGACAACTTCCCCCGCATACCGAAACGAACTACACCTCTGAAAGGTGAGATTTTCAGAAAGACCTTGTCTCCTACTTGGAATTCCAATGGTCGCCGTCGTTTATTAGCATAGGCCGCTTGCCTATCTTGAGCCGCTTTCATTTTCTGACGGATCACTTTGATTTTCTCTTCCATTTCACGAATCAATTCCGGTCCTCCGACCGTCTTACTAGTCAAATCTTCCTAGTATAACGGTGACCTACAACGTCGACCGTAAAGGGCCTCAAATGGAGCCATCTGAATGCTCGCCTGATAACTATTGTTGTAAGAGAACTCTACAAGTGGCACTGAATCTTGCCACGGAGTATCGAACTCCAACACACATGCCCTCAATATGTCCTCAAGCGTCTGTATGGTACGCTCTGTCTGACCATCTGTCTGAGGGTGGTAAGCTGTACTCAGTCTCAACTCTGTACCCAAAGCTGATTGAAGACCCTCCCAAAAGTGTGATGTGAATCGCGGGTCTCTATCAGACACAATCGAGACTGGGATGTCATGCAATCTTACTACGTCCCGAACATACAACTGAGCCATTTTTAAGTATGTGAAAGTCATACTATATGGGATGAAGTGAGCCACCTTCGTCAGTCGATCCACAATCACCCAGATTGCATCGAATCCCGAGGCAGTCCTTGGCAAGTGGGTCACGAAATCCATAGAGATGTGCTCCCACTTCCACTCAGGTATCTCTAAACTCTTCAACTCGCCTCCGGGCCTCTGCCTTTCCGCTTTCACTTGTTGGCAAATTAGGCACTTCTTAACGAATGACATAACGTCTCTCTTCATCCGTCTCCACCAAAATTGATCACACAAGTCCTTGTACATCTTTCTCCCACCTGGATGGATGCTAAATCTGCTACAATGAGCACGATGCAAGATTCCTTGACGCAACTCTGGTGCCCTCGGCACTACCCAACGGTTACCAAGCCTCAAGGAACCATCTTCTGCTACTCTAAACTTTGATGACTGACCCAGATGTATACATGATAACCATCCCTGTACTTCAACGTCTATCACCTGGCCTTTCCTGATAAGTTCAAAGATGTCCGGTTCTGCCAATAGGGTCGATACAAATACCGGCGATACATCTAAATCAAAGTCATATCCTAGATGACAACAAGAGGTCATCAAGGCCGATAGCTGAATCACATCATCTGCTGTATACTTCACCTTCCTACTCAAGGCATCAGCAGTCAGGTTCGCCTTCCCTGGATGGTACTCTATCTCGCAATCATAGTCCTTGAGCAAGTCCATCCACCTCCTTTGCCTCATGTTCAGTTCCGCTTGAGTAAATATGAATTTCAAGCTCTTATGATCCGTGTAAATGGTAAAAGAAGTACCATAGAGATAATGCCGCCAAATTTTCAAAGCGAAAATAATGGCCGCCAGTTCCAAATCATGAACCGGGTACCTGGTCTCATGAGGCTTCAACTGCCTCGATGCATAAGCCACCACATGCTTATCCTACATCAGTACACAGCCCAATCCCTACAGTGATGCATCCGTGTACAAAGCAAACATTTCGTTCTCCGAAGGGATCACCAGAACAGGTGTCGTAGTCAACCGGTGCTTCAACTCTTGGAAGCTTTGCTCACATGCCTCAGACCAAGAAAACGGAACACCCTTCTGAGTCAACTGCGTCAACGGCTTAGCGATCTTAGAGAATCCCTCGACGAAACGTCGGTAGTAACCCGTTAAACCGAGGAAGCTACGGATCTCGGGCACAGATGTAGGCGCAGACCAATCCATCACTGCTTCCACTTTCCTGGGATCCACAGAAATCCCATCACTAGAGATCACATGCCCCAAAAATACCACGCTGCTCAGCCAAAATTCACACTTGCTCAGCTTAGCATACAACTGATTGTCCCTCAGAATCTGGAGCACTGTCCTCAAATGATTCCTGTGATCTTCCTCGCTCCAAGAATAGATAAGTATGTCGTCAATAAATACGATGACGAATTGATCGAAATAGGGTTGGAACACTCGATTCATCAAGCTCATAAACACAGCCGGGGCGTTTGTCACTCCAAACGGCATGACCAAAAACTCATAGTGACCATAACGGGTCCGGAAGGCCGTCTTCTGCACATCATCCTCCCTAACTCGGATCTGGTGGTACCCCGACCTCAAATCAATCTTACTGTACAACCTCGTGCCCTGCAACTGATCAAACAAGTCGTCGATCCGCGGAAGAGGGTATTTATTCTTCACTGTGGCCTTATTCAATTGTCTGTAGTCGATGCACAATCTCATCAACCCATCCTTCTTTTTCACAAATAACACAGGCGCACCCCAAGGTGATACGCTGGGGCGTATGTAACCCTTATCAAGTAGTTCTTGTAGCTGCTCTTTCAGCTCTCTTAACTCCGCCGGTGCTATCCTGTAAGGGGCACGAGAAATAGCGGATGCCCCCGGTAATAATTCGATCCCGAACTCAACTTCCCTAACCGACGGGAATCCGGGAATCTCCTCCTGAAACACATCGGCAAACTCGGCAACCACGGGTATATCTTCGACTCTTAACTCTTCTTTCTTGCCAGCAATGTCAATGGCATAAATAAGATAACCCTCGTGCCCACGTTCCAATAACTGAGTCATCTTTAAAGCCGATATCAACGGAATTCTTGAGCGGGAACCATCCCCATAAAAAGTCCACCGATCCCCTAAATCAGATCTGAATCGTACTGTCCTCTGACTGCAGTCCACTACTGCCTGGTATCTGTTCAGCACATCAATACCCACAATGCAGTCGAAGTCCGACATCCCCAGAACAATCAGGTCTGACTTCAACTCGTTGCCCTCAAAATAAATGAGGCCGCCATCAACAAACTGATCTGCAATCACACTCTTTCCAGCGGGTGTCGAAACCACAAGAGGCGTGGGTGACGGAGTCGTGCATATACGGTGCCTCCCCACAAAACTCGTCGACACAAAGGAGTGTGACGCACCTGTATCTATCAAAATATAAGCAGGGTGCGTAAATAAATAACACGTACCCGCTATCACTTCCTCTGGAGCTGCTGTAGCCTGCTCCCTGGTAAAGGGCATACACTTGTCCTTGAGGTGGCCCCGACGGCTGTCCTCCCAATGGTCTCGGTGCAAATGATGGTCTCTGTTGTGCTGGCCTGTCTGAAGGTCTCCCCATAGTATTCTGTGGTCCTCCCCGGTTAGGACAATTCCGGGCCAAGTGGCCATGTTTACCACATTCGTAACAAGCAGAGCATCCTTTCACTGAATGGGGTCCCCCGCACAGAAAACACTTAACCTTCTCAAAATTGCTAGCCTGAGACTGTCCCCTATGAGACGGAGCATTACTTCCACGACCACCCCTTCCACGAGCATCTTGCCATCTACCACTGAATCTAGAAGATGATGAGTTTCCCTTTGGCTTAAAATGGTCGCCCCTTGGTTTCAAGTTTTCAGGGGTCGGTCTCTGAGATGGTGCTGGAGGCGGTGCCACAGTCGGATATGCACCCACTCCCTACTCTGCCAGTTCAGCTCGTGCTAGGGCATCATCAAAACAAGTAGGGCCATAAGTGATCACCCTATCATACAACTCCGGCCTCAAGCCTTTCATGAAGTTCGGGTGCTAGAGGCGATATGAGGTACATATCGAAGTAAGGAACAGTACTGGAGGGCATAGTCGGATACCGGCATAGTACCTTGCCTCAAGCTAGTGAATTCATCCTCTTTAGCCTGCCGTGCCGCCGCTGAGAAGTATCGGGTCAGAAATCGAGTCCTAAACAGCTTCCAGTTTATTTCCTGACCCTGAGCCTCCTGTTCAATCACTGTGGTCTTCCACCACATCAACGCCTTTTTGGCCAATTGAAATTCTGCTAGCCGTATCCAAGCTGTCTTTGCGCACGGGGCAGCTACAAATATCTGCTCCAACCTCTCTAGCCATTCCTCGGCCTTCTCCCCTGTTTCAGTCCCTTCAAAAGTCGGGGGCCGATAAGCTAGAAATTGCGTCAAACTCAGTTCTCCCGGCAATAGCTGTTGTTCCGACGGCTCTTCGCCCAAGGCTGGCGGCGGTAGGGGATTTGTGTGCCTAGCACTAGCATTTACAATTATTGCATCACCAAAATCCACATTTGCTGCCATACTGCAACACAAGGATTAACAACAATATCCAAAAACAATTCACATAATACATCGTTAGAAAACCATAACATGTTAGCATAACAGTCACATACTTCATATGCACACAACATGTTAAAAATAGACGCCTAGCCAACTTATTGCTAAGGCTACCCTTCACTCGTTCCCGGGTTCTCTAACCACTGCTCTGATACCACTAATGTGAGGACCCTAAACCTTAACAGTGAATTCAAGATATAAATAGGGCTAAATATGTATTAAAGACATCTTAGGGTTCTGGTTTGATGTGAGCTCAATTAGGTTACAAGCCAAAATAAAACTTCAACAATTATTCAGTTACATTCCCAATCATGAATGTTTAAGTGATAGCATTAAACTACTTCTAGAGTAGAGACTATCCAAAATTTCCTGTACTCTATCTTCCTTTATGCTTTCAACAGCTCACAGTTCAACCGACCCTCAGCCCCCTTGGTTCAAAAGCGTACCTACAGGAACAACTCACCATGAGCATATATATATATATTATCACTCAACACAATTCAACTTAATAAAGTAATTAAGCGTATGAAACGATCAATTGATATGCTCCTCGATTACCACATTAGCACATTTCATTGTCGTTCCTGTTTCACAAGCTTATGCACAAAATCATTAGTTCACGATATAATGAGTAACGCGTTTCCAATTATAACCACAATATTTCACTTTAACCACTAGAATTGTGACTGTTCCGGTCCCAATACAACAGCGGAATTTTAAGACCCCTCGCTTCGACATATAGCGGCATCATATGATATCCCTCGCTTCGACAATGACAGCGGCATGTTACCACGCTTAGACATGACAGCGGCAAATATCATATTACCATCGCTTCATATGACAGCGGCAAGTACCTCCCTCGCTCGGAGATAAAGGCTACCGAAACATTCATCAATTCCATCACATTAATCAAACACAATAGTTGATTTCATTATCACAGTAAATCACAGTCATTTCACATATACCATCACGTATAAGGATTCAGTATCCACAATATACATAATCAAAGGTATGGCACGTTTTACCGTCCGATGCTCGTACGTCTCACTACGTACCTTGGTTCCAAAAGTGGAGATATCGTGGACTTTATCTCCTAGGCTGTGTGGCTACCTGGGATGGTTCTACATAATCACATGAATCCATATTAGAAACCAATAAATGAACCATTATCAAAAACATCACCATATAGAACAAAATCCCAAAAATCCATAATTTATGCCTTGCGATCGATCGGTCCTAAGCCCCGATCGATCGCCAAGTTAAGAAAAATAAGCATCCAGGTACTGCCTCCACCGATCGATCGAGCCGTTTTACCAATCGATCGAGACACACACCGATCAATCGGTAAAAATCGCCGATCGATCGGTAAGCTCATTTCACGCCTTGTTCAGGCTCTGCCTTGCTCGATCGATCGGACCCATTTCCCGATCGATCGAGAAGTCCTGTTTCTGCGAGAAACTTCCCTGAATGAGCTTCCCTCAACACATACACTCATGAACAACCAAGAACAACTACTAAGCTCAACATATAACCACAAAACAACATGAAAATGCATCCCCCAAGTATAAACAACATGATGGAACAAGATCCACCCCCTTTAACCTCAAAAATAAGCCCCAAAACTAACCACAACTCAACAAAACTCTATCAAAATGGAAGCTTACCACTTAAGCTCCAAGTTTTTAGCAAGAGAGCACAAAAAGGCTCCTTTTTCAAAGCTTCTCCTCTCCTCAAGATGCAGAAACGAAAATGGAGTTCTAAGATGAGGAAGAGGGATTTGGGGACATAAAGTTGATAGAAAGGGGGGTGATGGGATGTAAAGATGTGAGCAAGTGGCTCCTTATCAGCTTTGGAATAAAAAAAAATGTGTATCATAATATAAGCATGATATGTAGAATACTCCAACATGATATTTTAAAAGTATTTCACCACAATGCACCACAATTGCCATTAAAATCATGCTCTACCAAAACTACAACCCAACACATTATCTAATTATCACCAATGTCACATAAACATAATTAACGCCCAAATTGCAATTAATTAGTTCGGGGATATCACATTAATCAACTCAAAGTCGAGATTATCATTAAGCATCACATAGGCCTATTTTCAAACAACTTCTCCACTAATGATAGTTACTCCCTAGACTTGGATCAAAAGGACTTTTTAAGCTTGTAATGTAAGGCCTTTGGTGTTGGCTTCAAAGAAAAGATAGGATAAGCGCAAAGAAGAGAGTATAATCATTTACAGTTCAAATTTTTCGCACACCTCGAGCTCCTCTTCTTTTTCTTTTATAGCCTTGGCCACTTTGGGTCTTATAGTTTTTTTTCTTTTTCTTTTCAAGGGTCTTTGTCTATCTTTTTCTTTTCTCATTCATCAATATTTTTCAATAAGCTCATCAAGATATAACAATTCAAGTGCATCGAATGATATTCATTATACTCCCTTAGGGTAAGGATAACTTTTTCATTTAGGCTCAAATAAGGGTAAGTATAATGAGTTTGCCAAGAATGTCGAATGGGGTCTAATTATATGCAATGCATATACCATTCTTTTTTCAATAAAGCTCAAATGGGACACTAGGGATTGATATAGATAGGTAAGCTTGAAAGGCTCAAACGTGTCAAAGATCGCCTAGATCATTTCCAAGTCGAGTTTGTAACTATAAAATTTCGCCTCAAAGTGTCATCATCAAATAAGTTCTAGGATAACTCTAAGATGCTCAAGACAAATCATCAAGTTCACAACAATTATCACTATTCAACATGCAATCCACAAGATCATGATTCATTGTGCTCAAAGTATTCCTCATTCTTGATATGCTAACTCAAATTAGGATATTCATGTACAAGTCCAATCACAAATCAAGTTCATGTGCATAGTGAGATCAAAATCCTCATTGAATAATCACTACTATAATTCATTCTTTTCTCAAGTTTGAACTCATTAAAAAAAAAATTAGCTCATAATAATCGGACGATTCAAGTGTCAATTAAGCACACAACATGTGGATAAAACAAATAAAACATGCAAGCTACTCCCCCAAACTTAAATCAAACATTGCCCTCAATGTTCAAATGAATCAAAAGGGAAAAAGTAAACTCCCCTGATCAAGACGCTTGCATGAGGGTTGAGGAAGATTTGCTCTTGAAAATTCCACTGTTGTAGGGGTTCACTGCTCCAACTGAGTACCTAGCAAGAGAAGAATGCAAATGGTAAAATATTCGACTCGGGTGATAAACAAACTAAAATGCAAAAACTGAAAAATAAAACAAAACTAAATAACAAAAGGATACGCTTGGGTTGCCTCCCAAAAAGCGCTGATTTCTAGTCTTCGGCTTGACCATCAGAAGCAACCATCAAAGAGCGGCTGCCGCCCATAGTAAGTATCGTATGATACCACTAATGGGTCTTCATTCAGTATGCCCTCAAGATTGGCAAGATTGTAACAATGTAAGCTCGTTGCTCCAACAACATTCTTGAATTGGTAGGCATGGGAGAAGGATTCTTGGCTTGGCTTCATATCTTGGAAGATGTAGTGCGGTGAAGTTGGCATCGACGGAAAATACGGATCCACATATGGCATAGAACATGTCTCCATCGATGGGCTCAAATCGGAATCTTCGAAAGTTTCTTCCTTCTCCAACATCACATTCGACTCATCTTCACATGGGAACTCCTCGGATAACATCTCTGAAGTAAGCTCAATCTCTTGAAGAGGTTCAAGTTCCCTCGATTCTTCCACACTAGTAGGATCACTCCCCCAAACTTGGTTGGTTGAGTGATCGTCATCATATAACCAAACTCGATTCGTCACCTCTTGATTTGTAGCCCTCATATCTTCCTCTTGGCAACTAGTTGAAATTGTTTCCATGAGGACCGCCATTTGCTGCTCCAGGTGACGCATAGAGTTGGTTTGGCACTCCAAACTGTTCTCGGTTGATGCCAAGAATCTTACTAAGGTATCCTCTAACTGAGTCGTTTGCAGAACTATCTCTCCTCTCTTCGCGATGTTCAAATGGTTGTGGCGTATCAATAGGGTAGTGAGGCTCCGGTGGGTATTGGTGACTCCAACCTTGTAGTGAAGGATCACAATGCCAGTGAAGATCGAAGTCCGCCATATCATTGAACAGGTGCACCACACTGTCCTCATCTCTATCAACCAGGGGACTCCCAGTCACCAGTGCTCCGCTAAATACCCATCCTCGTGTCTGTGCATCCAGCCCTTTGAAGAAATATTGCATGAGAGTATAGTTCGAAAAATTGTGATACCGGAATGTGTTGGCCAATTCATTGAATCTCTCCCAAACAGCGTAGAACGGCTCGGAACGTTGTTGGGCAAATCTTGTAAAGACTTGTTGATGAAGCATCACAAGTCCCTCGCAAGGAAAACAAATTAAACAATTAAAGTTTTTTTTTCGAATTAAATATATACAAAAGAAAAAAATGGTTAAATTACTGTCAAAGCTTCTCGTATGATATAACTAAAGTTAGTCCCCGGCAACGGCGCCAAAAACTTGATCGCTTTTATTTTAAACAATTAATTCCAATCTAGCGATTTTAGACCGCAAGTGCACGGTGTCAAGTTTTAGTATAGATAGGAAGATACGGATTGTCGAACCCACAGAGACTAACAAGCAAGTACCAAATAAGATGTCTTTTAACTATATTTAACCTATGATAATCAATTTATAATTAACAACTAATTGATTAATATAAACTAATAATCCAACCAAGTCAATAAAAGTAAACGAGAAAAATCCACTAGAGAAGATTATCGAGACTTTGGCTCACCAATGCAATTCCCTACAATTCTCGATTGAATATTCAAATATTTCTAAGGTGACGAGTTCTCCCAATTTATCTAATACACTCTCTCGAGCTATATTAAACCTAACACCGAATTGCAGTAAGTAACTCTCGTTCACTTATTTAACAATTCAATGTTGCATAAGATCCATGAAAACTCCTAGCTTTCAATTACTAGATATCTATGGCTATCACGCATGTATTTGACGTCATCTCTCGATCTCGGTCTTAAATCCATGGTATGAATTATTAATTCCGTATCATAAAATCATCTCTCGATCTCAATTATGATACTAACATCATTCAAAGGTGATCAATCCTCTAAAAGCATGAAAAACATAAAACATACGCAAAGAACTATAAGAATTCAATTATTAAATCATCAAATCGAAGGTTCATAACAAAGGTTTGCCTAGCCTCGATAAATAAATTTAGTTCCTCATAATAAATCAAAACACAACAAAACTAAGAATTAAAGACAAAGAAAAACTCCCAGCGTCGACTCCGGTTGTAGATCCTCGCTCCTTCTCTTGCTTCCTTCTCGATTGTCTCTTTAATCGCCTTGTTGGAGGTGTTCCAAAATCATAGGGTGAAAGGTTGAAGGATGGATTGATGGTAGAAGGATGGAGGCTGGACGTGTGAATTGTGAAAGAGTTGGATGAGGCGTGTATGATTGGTGGAGGGAAAGGATGAAGTGGACGTGTGGTTGGGTGGTGAAGGAAAGGTGGGCTGAGATGGAGGCTGTATGAGGTGTTTCTTAGGTTAAAAGTCTTCTTTTGGGTTGAAAATCTTGTGTATAATATATAGGGGAAAGAATTATGGACTTCCCTTTTGCATACAAACTCTACAAGGAAGGTATTTTAATGAAAACTCCTCGTCCCGATCGATCCGGAAAAGTGGCCGATCGATCCAGTCTTCCAGTAAGAATTTCGTGGCTTTTTCAGCCCTTCTCGATCGATCGGAAATGTTAGCTCGATCGATCGAGCTTCACAGAAAGTTTTCTTCGCCTTTTTCAGCTTCTGGCGAGTTTCGTAATTTGGCCGTAACTTTCTCATACGAACTTCGAATTTGATGAATCAGCTGTCCACGCGAAGATAAGAGAATGTTCTACAACATTTAGATGGACCACATTTCCAAAACATTGCTCGAACATATAGTAATTTGAGGAGAAAGGAGCAACATGTGTCTTGGATTCTGGTTTTTTCCTCTTTTCTTCAACTTTATTCATTTTTTCATCATTTTAGCTTGATTTCTTCCCCTTTTATGAATTTCAACATTGATTCCTGAAATATAGAAATATATACCATAAAACGTAAAATAATTCAAGAATCAACACGAAAAGATATACATATCATAGCATAAAAACGTGTAATATTCAACCCTATCACACGTCTACATAGAACATCAGCTATGTCATCGTCATCCTGTGACGGTATATGTCAATATATGACATCCAAAATGACATCGTCAACTTGTGACGGTACACGTCAACACCTGACATTCACAATCTCATCGTCAAACACGTGACGGTATATGTCGATACACGACATCCATAATCTCATCATCAAACACGTGACAGTACATGTCAATACATGATATCCACAATAATGCTAACTAAACAGCAATAAACCATAACTCATCGCTAATAAAATAGCGGCACTCCACAAGGTCTCAAGTTCTTGAAAGGACATGCAAGAACAATCGATTGCATTCCCGCCACACGTGTCAATCACGACACTAAACAAATCCGAATCCTGGCCATCCCTCGTTTATCCTGGGATTCAACAATCCTAAAACAGGGAGGCTATTGAATTGACCAGCAAGAATTACTATGGTCTTGCCAAACCACTAGCACAGCTGACACATAATAGAGTGCCTTTCGTATGGTCATATGCATGCGAGCATAGCTTTCAGGATGAAACATCGGTTAATCTGGTGTTGATAATTCCATCATAACATGAAATGTTTGCACTCTATACTGATGCATCTTTAATTGGTTTAGGTTGTGTATTGATGCAGGATAAACATGTTGTGTCCTATGCATCGAGACAACTGAAACCACATGAAATGTTCAAGTGCATGATCTTGAGTTGGCAGCCATAGTTTTGCCTTAAAGATATGGCGACACTATTTATATGGTACGTCCTTTGGCCTAGGTGTTTGGCTTCAAAGAAAAGATAGGGAAATACAAAGAAGAGAGTATAATCATAGAAAAATCAAATTTTTAGCACACTTTGAGCTTCTCTTCTTTTTCTCTTATAGCCTTGGCCTCTTTGGGTCTTATTTAGTCAATTTTTTTCTCAATGCTTTATCTATCTTATCTTTTCTCATTCAACATTTTTTTTCAACAATAAGCTCATCCAAATGTAGCAATTCAAGTGCATCTAATGAGAATCATTATACTCCCTTAGGGTTAAGATAAAAATATTCAATTTGAGCTCATAAAGGTGGGTATAATGAGTTTGCCAAAAAAACTTTTGTTGACTGGGGGCTAATAGTATGTTAAACATACTCCATTCTTTTATCAATTAGGCTCAAATTAGGGAAGTAGAGATTGATATAAACATGGTAAGCTTGAAAGGCTCAAACTGTCCAAAGATCGCCTAAATGATTTCCATGTCTAGTTCATAATTATAAAATTTCGCCTCAAAATGCTCTCAACTAGGTTCTAAAGTGCTTTAAGATTCTCAAGACAAATCATAGTGCAGAAACCTACATCGGAGAGTATGAGACCTAGAGGGGATCAGTTTAAATCACCACGAGGAGGTGCATCTTCCTCAAGATTTGGTGGAAAAAAATTTGATTCGCGAAATGGGGCGAACGAGGTGCCAAGGGATAGTCCAAAGGCAGCAATAGTAGCAGTTGTAAAGGCTGTTTTAATTGTGTAGAACTACATTTTAGACATGATCGTCCACACAGTGAGGGGCCAGTTTGTTATGGCTGTGGTAGACCAGGACACATGGTACATGATTGTTCTCATGCTGGATGACTTAATCATGTTTGACTATGAAACTGGCATGGAAAGAATTGGTTTAGTTAATCAACGAGGTGATTAACTGGCATTTGGGAATTTGATGGTTTCGATTATTTTGAGAACAGGAACAGCACAGGGGATCCCAGATGAGGATGATGCCATCCAGGGAGTGTCTTTTATTATTCATAGCCTTTACATTGCGTAAATTATGAATTGTAATATTGTGCTTATTGGATTTGGGATATTGGTATGCTCACCCCGTGTGGGGGCTGTCTCTGTTGGGGCAGGTGAATAGGTACATCGATGGCTTTGGAGTTGAGCTCGAGCTATGGATTTGAGGTGCTTCCAGGATCGAAGTACCAGTGATGGTATTGAGCTTGATACTTTATACATTGGATACACGTATACTTATTCAATGCTCGCGTGTGAGCACTATCATGTGTATATGGGTTGTATAAAGAAGGCAATGGCCTTTCTCTTTTTATTTATGTGTTGCATGCAATTATTTATGAACTGCAAAAAAGAATTGAGAGCATGTTAGTGTATGTATAAAGGTGCATGTTATGTTTATGGATCATGTTTGGGGAAGTTTAGACATTATACGAATAATGTAAAGAAATTTTATAAATGGTATTTAATGCTAGGTTGCATGTAATCTCTTTCCCCCTGATAACATGATTGTATGCACTAATGGCAAGGGTTAATACACTAATAACGGGTTAAGGGCACGGGGGTCCTTACATTATTGGTATCAGAGCTGTTGTTTGCTCTTTGGGGCTATTGAGGGCCTAGATCAAATATAACAAAATCGTTGGTAGCTTGGCTCGGGAGCCATATTTCTCGGAGATAATAAGGTATTGACCTTCTCCTCACCTTTAGCTTCGATTTGAGTATAGTTTTGTGCTAAATGGTTGAGTTTTGGGTTGGATTTGAGATTTGGGGGTTTTGCTTAAAAATCTAAAATGTTGATTTTAGTGTTTTTATTGAGTTTAAATGGTGTATTGAGGTGTTGAGGAAGTTAGGGGTGTTGGTTTTGAGTTTGGGTGTGAAAAACACCATTGAAGCTCAAAATTTTCGGAAACCCGCAGGTCGCGATCGATCGCGTCTTGGCGCCGATCGATCACGACATGTTACTGGATTTGGGAAGGCAATGAGCAGTCTCGCCGATCGATCGCGAAAAGTAGGTGATCGATCGCGAGGGTCTTGGCGATCGATCGCGAGGTTTGGCGATCCATCGCGGATGGCAGTGAATGCTTTTGCATGTAACAATTGATTGAATAATTGGGTGCAACTCATTAATGAAGAGAGAAAGGCCCTTGCCTTTTTATACATACTATATACACATAAGAGTGCTCACATGCGAGCATCAGATAAGTATGTGTGTATCAAATGTATAAAACACGGTGCTCAATACCGTCACTGGTACTTCGTCCCTGGAAGCACCTTCATTCCATAGCTCGAGCTCAACTCCAAAGCCATCAATGTACCTAATCCCCTGCCCCAACAGAGACAGCCCCCACACGGGGTGAGCATACCAATATCCCAAATCCAATGAGTACAATATTACATTTCACAATTTACACAAGTAAATGCTATGAATATTAAAAGACACTCCCTGGATGGCATCATCCACATTTGGGATCCCCTGTGCTGTTCCTATTCTCAAAATAACTGAAACCATCAAATTCTCAAATGCCAGATAATCATTACATTGATTAACAAATCCATTTGCCACATACCGATATCGTAATCAATAATATCAAATCATTAAACAATGATTACAGATATGCCATATATCTCACCTTATGGTTCCATAGTTCAATTTCATCGCTCGCTCTACAATAGCGGCATTTTATTCTCACGCATGCTCAACAGCAGTGGCGTTATTACCGATGTTCTCTCAAAGGCGACAACATCCCAATCATTGCTCGCTCAAAAGCGGCACCATATAATTGCCAATGCATATATATCTATTTATAGCAAGTACCATAAACCATGCATTTCAATATCCATTTATTGCTAATACCATATACCATGCATTTCCATATACATTTATTGCAATATAGTGTACCATGCACTCAACAATTGCAATTATAAAGTATGCTCGTACGTCATACGTACCTTATAATTCCGTAGTTCGAGTCCAACCTTGCCTGAGTCCCACGACCCGATGAGTTAAGTGCTAACATGCAAATAACTCTCAATTAAACATAGGCATGCAATCACGTGCCCTAGCACGTTCATATCTTCCAAACCTATCGTCCGTCCATGACGATTACCAAAATA
Organism: Haberlea rhodopensis; assembly: GCA_907163345.1. Lineage (NCBI taxonomy): Eukaryota > Viridiplantae > Streptophyta > Magnoliopsida > Lamiales > Gesneriaceae > Haberlea > Haberlea rhodopensis. The sequence continues at coordinate 753,843 of CAJQUN010000159.1, forward strand.
AAAGAGCACCCCTCCCCCCCGGCAAGTTGGTGAACTCGACAATGTCGATCCGTTTGGATTGTGTGGTCTCGGCGATACGTGGAGTACGCCTGTGCAAATTTTGAGGACAAAATTTTATTAGTGGGGGATAATTGTGTTGCCCGGGAATTAATGGCGTTAATCCCCGTGTGGTAATGATCCTCAATGGATTTTAATTGTGGCAATTATGAATTAATTGCCGTGTTGGGACTCCCGGGGATTTTAAATCCTGTATTTGGAGTAGTTGTGTAAGGACCCCCGTGCCCTTAACCCATTATTAGTGTATTAACCCATGCAATTAGTGCATACAATCATATTAACAGTGGAAAGAGACCACATGCAACCATATGACAAAATGTCATCTATAAAATTTCTTGCATGATCCCATTAAATATTCAGTTTTCCTCCCCACCCAAGTCCAACTACATAGCATGCACTCTTATAATACACTAAAATGGATCCATAAGTTGTTCCTGGAAATTTTGATATGGCCTCTGTACTTAGTCGAGAAGTTCATACATGTGAAGATAGTATCTACCCTGAAAACGAAAGATGCTTATGACTCCGAGATCTCAATTCTGATGTCGATATATGAGATAAGATGTTACGAGTGTATTGTCAAATGTTGAGGTTGTCAACAGGTTTAAACCAAATGAATGAATTAAACTCGGAAGGTTACTTCATGGCTTCGAAAGTCCTCAAGGCGATTGGAAACCTATTGCCGTGGATTTTGTGACTCGTATTCCTCTATCACCCAGAGACTGTGATGCTGTTTGGACATTATTGATCTACTTCCTAAGTCTGCACTTTTCTTTTCTTACAAGCGGACTTATCCTTATACGAATATGACCGCTGTTTACTCGAGGATATGTTACATACTGTGGCAAATGATTTTAACTTTGGAGGGCATGAAACTTTGCCGTTAATCGAATTTCCTATATAGATACCTACCAAACGAGCAAAGGTTTGACATCTTTGAAATCTTTTAGGAGAGACGTTGAAGATCGCCTCTAGCCTGGAAAGAAATTGGTGAAACACCAGTGACTAGACTTGATAAATACGAGAAACGAATGATAAGTTCCAGTTGTTCAGATAGCAAATGATGGCCGCCCAGGATCGTCAAGCAAGTTATGCTTTTAAATGAAGACGACCCATAGAATTTCAGATGGGAGATCCTATGTTTCTGGAAATTTCTCCTTTCGAGACATTAATCGTTTTGGTATGCGAAGAAAATTATCACCTTGTTGGGTTGACTGTACAAGATCCGAGAATGAATTGGAAATCTTGCCTATAGATTGGCATTATCACCGGCTTTACCGGTCACTCGCGATGTATTGTTCTTCATGTTGCTACGTTGCGAATATATTAATGGAATATATCACGTCTTTCAGCGGGTGAGATTGGACTTCATCTTTCGTGTTAAACATCTTATTCGCATGTTGGATCGTAAGGAGATATATATATATCAGTTCATTATATTCAATATATCATATCGCGTATTCTGATCCATATGATGTTTTCAACGTTGATCTGGATCTATGTTCGAGATTTCGAGGACGGATCTGTTTAAGTGGAGGAGAAATGTAAGATCCCGAGATTTGATTAAGGTTAATTAAATATAATTTGGGAATTTATTTATAATTAATTTGGATAAACTATAAATAAAATATACGCAAATAGGACATCATAGCCATCTAGATAAAGGCTTAAAAACTATTACTACTGAATAATTGTATTTATAAACCTTGTCTCCCCTACTCCAAATTAATTATAAATAAATTAAAATTCAAGCATTTTATCATTTTGATTTCTCTTTTGCCATGGATTTTTCAAAGAAACGGCGCAGAACTACCAATAAACCTTACTCAAGGTCTATTGGTCATCCAGAACAGAATAACCGAGAATCCAAAAGTCCGTGATGCTGCACGTGAAGCTGCTTTACGTGATCTGGTAGGATTTATTTCCACACCCTCACGAGTGGGTGTGACCATGTCTACTACACGTCACATCGACAAAAGCGAGTAGTTTCCTCAATAACTACTCTTACCACCAATCACTTGGCCGTAGCCATCCCAGCGAGTATACCCAAAGGTACCACTACTCGTAAAATATTTACCCCAAATGCATGTTAACGGGAATTGAAGTATTTTATTGAGAAAATACTATAAATATCATGTGAGGATATTTTTATACATCGTGCTAAATACCGGGACCAAAACATAACACATCATACCACCCAACACCCAACCACCCCCCCCCAACCCATACCAATCACACTGCACAGCTGACCTTGTTCACCACTTGGCCCAATCATTCCACCACTCTCAGCCATCCAAATTCTCGAGCCTTCTCTCCCATATCTTCACCAGCTTCAGCTAAGCAAAATTCTGAGGAGCTTGTCCCTTTTCATCGCCTGGAAAGCCTTCAAAAATCGGAGCAAAGTAGGGTGAGAAACCATGCTCTGTTTTTGTTTTAAACTTGTTTGAGTACATGTTTTTAGGTGGCGAGAAAACGGCATGTTAGCTTAGGTTTCTTGAAACCTTTGATTTAAATGCTTTTATGGTGTTATTGTGAGGCTCTCTCTATTTTTCCTTGAGCATGTTGCATGTTTTATGTTGAGGAAATAAGCATGTAAAGAAGGGTGTTCGGAAATCTGGGTAGGTGTATGCCCTGTTTTTCTGGGAAATTATGGTTAGGGAGTGATTTTGAGGAGGTGGTATCATGCATGTTAGAAGGGTTTGTGGTGAACCTTCGATTTGAGTTTATGCATGGTAGTTTTGTAAAGCCCTTGGCATGTTTGTTCGAGCATGCTTTATGTTATATGGGATAGTTATTATAGCATGAAATGAAGTACTCAGGAAATCTGGAAATAAAATGTGTTGCCCTGTTTCCGAAAAGATGATCGAGTACTTGTGTAAATGGCCGTCGTTTATGCATATGGGCTTATGTTTGGGGTGTAATTTTGGTATGAATACACTCAGGGTAGTGTGTTGTAACTACTAGCATGTTTATTTGGGCATGTTGTATGTCTTACATGTTGGATTTAAGGGTGTGATTTTAGGTGTTCGAGAATTCTGGGTTGGCATTTCTCGAACAGAGCATCTCGATCGATCGATATTTCATCTCGATCGATCGAGCGGGGCAGAATCTTGGTTTTGATTTTAGGAGTCTTCTCGATCGATCGGGAAGAGGGGCCGATCGATCGAGAGACCCAGAATGTTGAAAAATATAATTTGTTATATTTTGTTAAAGTTTTGATATTGGATTGTAATGAGACATCTAATATTGTGTTGTACACTGGTGTAGAGCCTTCACAGGTAGCTACACAGCGCAGGGGATAGAGTCCTGCAACACACCACATTTTGGAAAGGTACGTAAGCGACGTACGGGCATCCCAACGGTAACATGTACTTATGTTTGTCTGTGTGACACATGATGAATGCAATGCGATGCATTAAGATTATGATACATGTTATTATGCATTGTGTTGCATATTATGCATTGTTGTTGCATATTGTGATGTGGGATAAAGAGGTGTATTCCACGAGTCAGGGCGATCACAGTTAAGGTTTTAATGCTTATGCTTTACCGCTGCGCATGTGGAGCGGGAGGGGGGAGGCTCGCTGGCACATGGAGGCGAAGTATACCATACTAAGCGAGGAAGAGATACCGCTAGTATGATGAAGCGTGTATGCGATACCGCTTGTTTGAGATTAAGAAAGCATTAAAATAACTGATGATGACTGACTCAAGAAAAAGAGGAAATGTCATGACATTCATTTGTAAAGCCATACATTCATATAATGTGTTTTATTATGAACTATGGTACAGGTACAACCATTGGGCGTTATAAATGCAGGAAATACAGGAAGTGCTTGTATTTAGGATTGTGCATTTATGCTTTACTTTCATATTATGTTGAATATGAATTGTTTTATGCTCACGTGTTGGGGTTGTCTTTGTAGGTGCTTTTGTTGACGAGAACCAGGGTCGGGGTTGATTTGCTGAGCTGTAAGGAGTGCTACAGGATTAGCATGTTAGAGAAATTTTGTATAGCTTCTACTGGGTAGAGTAAGACTATAATGTAGTGCCTTTGTAGGAATTGTGTTATTCCTTTTTGAAACATTTTGGTACTGTAATCTCTAAAGCTCAGGTTAAATCAACACGACACGTTACTCTGATATATTCACATGAATGTTTAAGTTCTCTAAATTGCACCTTAGTAACTTGTTGTGATAACGGGGTCTCACATTTAGTGGTATCAGAGCAGTGGTTAGATAACTAGGGAAGAGTGAAGGGTAGCCTTTAGAGACAAGTTGGCTAGGTATTCATTTGGGCATGCTTATGCATGTGATGCATATGGTTGTATAAGTGTTATACTAACATGCTTTGAATATGATACTCTTGTTATCTAACGGCTTATATTATGAACTGCTTTTGGTATTTTGTTAACTCTTGTATTACTGCATGGCTGAGATTAATCCGGAGAACCCCAATGAGGAGATAGGGGATATGGACAGTAGGAATGCCAGTATTGCTCCGCCGAATCCTCTACCACCACCTGCTGTGGGCGTGGAGCCCAGTGTACAGATGTTACTGCCAGGGGAGCTCAGTTTGAAGCAGTTTCTGAGTTTCCATCCGCCCATGTTTGAAGGGATTGAGTCTGGTGAAGTAGCTGAGGAGTGGTTGGAACGTATAGAGCAGATACTTGTGACTGCACCCTGTGCACGCACGGCCTGGCTAAGGTTAGCCGAGTTTCAGATGGCTAAGAAGCCTGCTATGTGGTGGAAGACCACGGTGATGGAGCTGAGAGCTCTAGGTATGGCAGTTGACTGGACTGTATTCCGGACCCGGTTCCTTAACCGGTATTTCTCTGCAGCTGCCAGACAATTAAAAGAGGATGAGTTCAACAGTTTAAAGCAGGGTAGCATGTCAGTGTCGGACTATGCTATGCAGTATTCCTCACTGCTGAGGTATGTACCTCATATTGCTGTCAGCAGCCATGCAAAGATGAGGAACTTTCTGAAGGGATTAAGCCAGAACTATTTGATAGGGTTATCTCCAACAACCCCAGTTCATTTGATGACGCCCTGACACGGGCAGAGTTAGCGGAGATTGCGGTGGACACGTACAAGGATGTTGTACCCCCTTCTGTACCACCACAGAGGCCTGCTACTGATAGTCTGAGGCCACGAGGGGATCAGTTCAAGGCTCGTGGAGCCTCATCATCTTCCAAATTTAGTGGGAAGAAGTCTCAGGGTCAGAAACAGAACAATAAGGGACCCACACAGGGGAGCAAGACTGTGGGAAGCAAGTGTAGCAACTGTGGAGGATGGCACTTGTCACGGGACTGTCCGGGTTGCTATGTCTGTGGCAAGGTGGGCCACTTTGCTCGAGGTTGCCCCAATCGGGCAGGTCAGACAGTCTCAGGGCCGAATAGGCCGATGTTTGATGCTGGGAGGGCACCACAGAGACAGCAGTTTGCACCACGACCACAGGGAGGTCAGATGGCAGGACCGCCGCAGGGACAAGTGTATGCGCTGACCAGGGAGCAGGCTGAGGCAGCCCCAGAGGAGGTCATTGCTGGTACGTGCCATTTATTTACGTACCCTGCACTTATATTGATAGATACAGGTGCTTCCCATTCTTTTGTATCTACTGCTTTTATGGAGGGACACCGTTTGTGCTCGTCTCTGTTACCCACGCCTCTTATGGTCTCGACACCCGCGGGGAAGCATGTGATTGCGGATCGGCTATTGTCTGATTGCCTCATTTATTTTGAGGGCAATGATCTGAGGGCCGATCTGATTCAGTTAGAGATGGCAGACTTTGACTGTATTATCGGCATTGATGTGTTGAGCAGATACCGAGCTGTGGTAGACTGCCGGCAGAGGATTGTACGTTTTCTGTCTGATCAGGGGTTTCAGTGGATCTTTTATGGGGACGACTCTCGTCCAAAGATTCCGGTAATATCAGCGGTTAAGATGGCGCGATTATTGGAGCGCGGCCACACAGGTTACATCATTTATGCTGTGGATGTATCTGAGGAAAAGGAAGTAAGAGCTGAGGACATTCCGGTTGTGGCGGAGTTCATTGATGTGTTCCCAGATGAGATTCCGGGATTTCCGCCTGTCAGGGATGTGGAATTTGCTATTGAGCTGCTGCCAGGGACTTCTGCTATATCCCGTGCTCCTTACAGGATGGCACCGGCAGAGCTGAGGGAACTGAAGGTACAGTTACAGGAGCTCCTCGACAAGGGATACATTAGTCCTAGTGTATCGCCTTGGGGTGCACCAGTCTTGTTCGTGAAAAAGAAGGATGGATCAATGCGTCTGTGCATTGACTATAGGCAATTGAACAAGGTCACAGTAAAGAACAGATATCCACTTCCGAGGATTGATGATCTGTTCGACCAGCTTCAGGGTACAGAGGTGTACTCCAAGATAGACTTGAGGTCAGGCTATCATCAAGTGCGGGTTAGAGCTGGTGATGTCCAAAAGACGGCTTTTAGAACTCGGTATGGGCACTATGAGTTCTTGGTGATGCCATTCGGGGTGACGAATGCCCCTGCTACTTTTATGAGCTTGATGAACAGGGTATTTCAGGAGTACCTCGATCAGTTTGTAATCGTGTTCATTGATGACATCCTGGTCTATTCAAGGAATAAGGAGGATCATGCCAATCATCTGAGGATAGTGCTCCAGATCCTCAGGGATCATCAGTTATACACCAAACTCAGCAAGTGTGAGTTTTGGCTGAGCAGTGTTGCATTCTTGGCTCATATCATATCACGAGAGGGGATATCAGTAGACCCGAGGAAGATATAGGCAGTTATGGATTGGTCTGCCCCTACTTCAGTCAGTGAGATTCGAAGTTTTCTTGGTCTGGCTGGCAATTATCGACGTTTCGTCGAGGGTTTCTCAAAGGTCGCCAAGCCACTTGCACAGCTGACTCAGAAGGGAGTCCCATTCTGTTGGACAGAGGCTTGTGAGCAGAGTTTCAGGGAATTGAAGCACAGGCTGACTACTGCACCAGTTCTAGTGATTCCCAAGGAGAACAAAGGATTTGTTATTTATACCGACGCATCGCTACAGGGATTAGGGTGCGTACTGATGCAGGACAGACATGTAGTGGCTTATGCTTCGAGACAGTTGAAGCCACATGAGACCAGGTATCCAGTCCATGATCTGGAGTTGGCAGCTATAGTGTTCGCCTTGAAGATATGGCGACACTACTTATACGGTACCTCATTTACCATCTTCACTGATCACAAGAGCCTGAAGTTCTTGTTTACACAGGCTGAGTTGAACATGAGGCAGAGGAGATGGATGGACTTGCTGAAGGATTATGATTGTGAAATCCTATACCATCCCGGGAAAGCAAATCTGACAGCGAAGCCCTGAGTCGGAAAGTGCGGAGCACTGCAGAGGATGCCATGTGTTTATCAGCTATGTTGGGCTCCTACTGCCATTTGGGATTTGATTATGACGTATCTTCTTCACCAGTACAGGTTTCGACCTTGCTAGCGGAGCCTGTTATTTATGATCACATCAGAAAGGCCCAGGGGACCGATGTAGAGGTTCAGAGATGGATGTTAGTGGTTCATTCAGGTCAGCCATCGAGTTCAGAGTGGCTGAGGACGGTTCTCTGAGACTTGGTGATAGATGGGTGGTTCCAGATGCACTGAGTTGCGTCAGGGTTTATTACGGCGAGCTCATTGCAGTAGGATGAGTGTCCACCCAGGCGGGAAGAAGATGTATAAGGATCTGCGCAGCCAGTTCTGGTGGAGACATATGAAACAAGATGTCACCTCATTTGTCAAGCGTTGTTTGATTTGTCAGCAGGTGAAGGCTGAGAGGCAGAGGCCTGGAGGTGAACTGAGGAGTTTGGAGATACCCGAATGGAAGTGGCAGCACGTGTCTATGGATTTCGTGACCCACTTACCAAGGACTGTTTCGGGTTTTGATGCCATCTGGGTAGTCGTGGATAGACTGACTAAAGTGGCTCACTTCATTCCCTACTGTATGACATATACGCACTTGAGGATGGCACAGTTATATGTCAGAGATGTGGTGAGACTACACGGGATCCCTGTTTCGATAGTGTCCGATCGAGATCCGCGGTTCACATCTCACTTTTGGGAGGGTCTGCAGAAAGCTCTAGGTACAGAGTTGAGGCTGAGCACAGCCTATCACCCTCAGACGGACTGACAGACCGAGCGTACGATACAGACGCTCGAGGATATGTTGAGAGCTTGTGTGCTAGAGTTCGACATATCATGGCAGGACTCGATAGCCTTGGTGGAGTTCTCTTACAACAACAGCTACCAGGCAAGTATATAGATGGCTCCTTTCGAGGCCCTCTATGGTAGGCGTTGTAGGTCACCCTTGTGTTGGGATGACTTGGACCGTAAGTCGGTTGGAGGACCAGAGTTGGTTCAGGAAATGGAAGAGAAAGTTAAGGTCATCAAGAGAAAAATGAAGGCAGCTTAGGACAGACAGGCAGCATATGCCAATCAGCGGCGTAGGCCGTTGGAGTTTCAGTTGGGCGACAGAATTTTTCTGAAGATCTCACCTTTCAGAGGCGTAGTACGGTTTGGTATGCGGGGGAAGTTGTCTCCTAGATACGTGGGGCCGTATGAGATCTTACAGCGTGTTGGTACTCTGGCGTACCGTTTGGCATTACCGCCTTCTCTGTATGGTATACACGGCGTATTTCATGTGTCTATGCTGAGGAAGTATGAGCCGGATCCTTCACATGTGTTGCAGCCTTCAGAGGTGCAGATTGAGTCCGATGTTTCTTATGTTGAGCGGCCTATCAGGATTTTGGATAGGGCAGACCGCAGACTTCGGAACAAGGTTATTCCTATGATCAAGGTTCAGTGGGATCGTAGGGGTGTCGAGGAGGCCACGTGGGAGACAGAACGACACATGGTGCAGCACTATCCAGAGCTGTTTTCTGGTATGCTTTTATGTATTGGTTACTTCATGTTGGTAAGCATGTTTGATTTCGGGGACGAAATCCTATAAGTAGGGGAGTATTGTGATATCCCCGAAATGATTATTGTGATGTTAATCATTTGAGTTAAATTATGATGATTTGGGTGTTAATTCATGGGTTTGGGTTAGTATTATTGGGGAGTTTCATTTCAGGGTGCATGTGATATATGTTGAGATTTTGGGGGTCGTGGCTTGTTTATTTGGGGTGTGTGTTGTTTGTTTTGGGTAAAGCATGTTAACGGGAATTGAAGTATTTTATTGAGAAAATACTATAAATATCATGTGAGGATATTTTTATACATCGTGCTAAATACCGGGACCAAAACATAACACATCATACCACCCAACACCCAACCACCCCCCCCCCCCCCCAACCCATACCAATCACACTGCACAGCTGACCTTGTTCACCACTTGGCCCAATCATTCCACCACTCTCAGCCATCCAAATTCTCGAGCCTTCTCTCCCATATCTTCACCAGCTTCAGCTAAGCAAAATTCTGAGGAGCTTGTCCCTTTTCATCGCCTGGAAAGCCTTCAAAAATCGGAGCAAAGTAGGGTGAGAAACCATGCTCTGTTTTTGTTTTAAACTTGTTTGAGTACATGTTTTTAGGTGGCGAGAAAACGGCATGTTAGCTTAGGTTTCTTGAAACCTTTGATTTAAATGCTTTTATGGTGTTATTGTGAGGCTCTCTCTATTTTTCCTTGAGCATGTTGCATGTTTTATGTTGAGGAAATAAGCATGTAAAGAAGGGTGTTCGGAAATCTGGGTAGGTGTATGCCCTATTTTTCTGGGAAATTATGGTTAGGGAGTGATTTTGAGGAGGTGGTATCATGCATGTTAGAAGGGTTTGTGGTGAACCTTCGATTTGAGTTTATGCATGGTAGTTTTGTAAAGCCCTTGGCATGTTTGTTCGAGCATGCTTTATGTTATATGTGATAGTTATTATAGCATGAAATGAAGTACTCAGGAAATCTGGAAAGAAAATGTGTTGCCCTGTTTCCGAAAAGATGATCGAGTACTTGTGTAAATGGTCGTCGTTTATGCATATGGGATTATGTTTGGGGTGTAATTTTGGTATGAATACACTCAGGGTAGTGTGTTGTAACTACTAGCATGTTTATTTGGGCATGTTGTATGTCTTACATGTTGGATTTAAGGGTGTGATTTTAGGTGTTCGAGAATTCTGGGTTGGCATTTCTCGAACAGAGCATCTCGATCGATCGATATTTCATCTCGATCGATCGAGCGGGGCAGAATCTTGGTTTTGATTTTAGGCGTCTTCTCGATCGATCGGGAAGAGGGGCCGATCGATCGAGAGACCCAGAATGTTGAAAAATATAATTTGTTATATTTTGTTAAAGTTTTGATATTGGATTGTAATGAGACATCTAATATTGTGTTGTACACTGGTGTAGAGCCTTCACAGGTAGCTACACAGCGCAGGGGATAGAGTCCTGCAACACACCACATTTTGGAAAGGTACATAAGCGACGTACGGGCATCCCAACGGTAACATGTACTTATGTTTGTCTGTGTGACACATGATGAATGCAATGCGATGCATTAAGATTATGATACATGTTATTATGCATTGTGTTGCATATTATGCATTGTTGTTGCATATTGTGATGTGGGATAAAGAGGTGTATTCCACGAGTCAGGGCGATCACAGTTAAGGTTTTAATGCTTATGCTTTACCGCTGCGCATGTGGAGCGGGAGGGGGGAGGCTCGCTGGCACATGGAGGCGAAGTATACCATACTAAGCGAGGAAGAGATACCGCTAGTATGATGAAGCGTGTATGCCGCTTGTTTGAGATTAAGAAAGCATTAAAATAACTGATGATGACTGACTCAAGAAAAAGAGGAAATGTCATGACATTCATTTGTAAAGCCATACATTCATATAATGTGTTTTATTATGAACTATGGTACAGGGACAACCATTGGGCGTTATAAATGCAGGAAATACAGGAAGTGCTTGTATTTAGGATTGTGCATTTATGCTTTACTTTCATATTATGTTGAATATGAATTGTTTTATGCTCACGTGTTGGGGGTTGTCTTTGTAGGTGCTTTTGTTGACGAGAACCAGGGTCGGGGTTGATTTGCTGAGCTGTAAGGAGTGCTACAGGATTAGCATGTTAGAGAAATTTTGTATAGCTTCTACTGGGTAGAGTAAGACTATAATGTAGTGCCTTTGTAGGAATTGTGTTATTCCTTTTTGAAACACTTTGGTACTGTAATCTCTAAAGCTCAGGTTAAATCAACACGACACGTTACTCTGATATATTCACATGAATGTTTAAGTTCTCTAAATTGCACCTTAGTAACTTGTTGTGATAACGGGGTCTCACAGGTATGAACCATCGGCATTGATGTGGCGGAATGAACCATCGCTATGAATACCCGGCGACATAAACAATTGCCAATAGAATAGCAGAATGAACCATCGCTATGAATACCCGGCGGCATAAACCATCGCCAATAGAATAGCGGAATGAACCATTGCTATGAATACCCGGCGGCATAAACCATTGCCAATAGAATAGCGGAATGAACCATCGCTATGTAAATACCCGGGGCTTAAACCATCGCCAATTGAATAACTGAACCCCAGTCTTGTTATAGCAGTGTATTGTAATGCACCTCGCTTGTCATGACCGCGGCACTAATACCCCTCGCTTCGACATATCAGCGGCATTGAATGACAAGACTGCAAATATTCTTTCCTCGCTTCAACATTTGGCGGCAAAGATTCTTTCCTCGCTACGATATGACAACGGCAAGTATTCTATCATCGCGTCAAGTGACAGCGGCAAAGCATTTAATATCATCACTCGTCCATAACGACTCATGGGATATTCACCAAACATCCAATCTATACCTGCAATCACAATGCATAATCCATATCCCAATATACATCGCTATGAGTGTATTTTAATGCACATCGCTTCAAATGTGACATGCGGCAATACCCTCGCTTCAACATTTAGCGGCAAAGCATTAAAATCATCACTCAATTATATATGCAACCACAATGCATAATCCATATCCCAATATACATCGCTATGAGTGTATTTTAATGCACCTCGCTTCAAATGTGACATGCGGCAATACCCTCGCTTCAACATTTAGCGGCAAAGCATTAAAATCATCACTCAATTATATATGCAACCACAATGCATAATCCATATCCCAATATACATCGCTATGAGTGTATTTTAATGCACCTCGCTTCAAATGTGGCAATACCCTCGCTTCAACATTTAGCGGCAAAGCATTAAAATCATCACTCAAATATATATGCAACCATAATGCATAATCCATATCCCAATATACATCGCTATGAGTGTATTTTAATACACCTCACTTCAAATGTGACATGCGGCAATACCCTCGCTTCAACATTTAGCGGCGAAGCATTAAAATCATCACTCAAATATATATATGCAACCACAATGCATAATCCATATCCCAATATACATCGCTATGAGGTACTTAAGATATGGTTGACCAATAGAATTACCCCCACATTTTTGGGTTATCTCGAACTTATCAAGATTTATTGGCCTTGAACTTTCAAGTTTCAAATTTAAGTGTTATTTGTTTATAAATCAAAATTGAAGATTCGGTTCTTGCAAACTTTTGATTTAAGCCCGCTTTACTTACAAAATTGAACTTACATAATATTCTAGAGTAAGATTCTTTGCATTAGAGTTCAAAGTGCTCCAAGGTTAACAATTCACCTATGTTCAAAAACATGCATTCCATCAATTAGGTTTCATCATGGGCTAGTGATTCTAAGCATGTGTTCATTACTAACTATGAGGTTCAAATTTTTCAATTTTTTTGATTTTTTTGTATTTTTATAATAAGAAAAACAATAACACGCCACTAATCCCTCCCCCATACGTAGTTTTGGTAGTCTATTCAAATTTTGATACTCTTTGGTAGATTGGAGGAAAGAACCTCTTATTTGTCTTTCCTCCTGGTAGATTTTATATTTATTTAAGTAGCTACTATTTGTATTTTATTTTAAGTACTTTTGGTTGTCAGAAATTCAGGTCCAAATGCATATAATTGGAGGAATTAAGCTATAAATGATAAAAAAAAAAAAGGACCAAACCGAGCAAATACGGAAAAGAATGGACGAAATCACAATTTGAAATTCAGAGGAAGCGGTCGATCGCATCATTGAAGCGATCGATTGCCTCGGACCAGTAGCTTTTTGAGATCGATCGCATTATTTTGGAGATCGATCGCCTCTGTCCAGATAGTGAAGAGGTCGATTGCCACTCACGAAGAGATCAATCAATCGGCAGTACTCGAAAAATTTGGGATTTTATTTCCAAATTGGTTATTTTGTATCCTAACTTGGTGAAACTCCTCCTACTATAAATATGGATTGCCTTTGATGTTTTTGGAACTTTTTGGCTCATCCATACTCCATTAAACCATTCCCCAACCATCCATACTCCATTAAACCATTGAAAAAAAGAAGCATCGGAAGAGACGGGACGACGGAGCAAAGCAAGGAGTCAACGCCTCTCGTTATTTTCGTATTTCTAACTCTACTTCTACATTTTCATTAGATTTTGATGTTTAGAATGTTGAAAAACAATTTAATGCATTGTTATTTGATGGAGATTGTTGGCTAGGTTTGTTGTCAAGACTAAGAGGATCCTTTGTATGAACCATAATTTAATTTAGTGTTTTTGATTGATTCTTATTTATCTAAGTGTATAGATTATTGTTCTTCATGCTTTTGAGAGTTTGGCCATCCTTGAATGATTATTAATTGTAATTGAGATCGAGAGATAAAATTGCAATACGATATAGTGATTTATGCCGTGGATTTCAGACTGAGATCGAGAGATGAAGTCAAATACACGTGTGATAGCTATAGATATCTAGTAATCGAAGGCTAGTAGTTTTCATAGATCGACACACAATATTAATTGATCAATAAGGATATGAGAGTCGCTTATTGTAACGTTAGTGACCGCTATTATTTTTAAACAATTATTTTTCAGTGTATGGGTTGAAGCGATTCTACCGCAAGTGCACGGTGTCAAGTTTTAGTATAGTGAAAATTAAGTAAAGGTTGTCGAATCCACAGGGACTAACGTATAAGTACCAAATAAGATCAATCAAATTATATTTAGCCTACGATTAACGGAGTTTGATAAACTAACACTAAATTAAACTAAAGAACAAAATTAAACGAGAAACAATGACAAGAATGGTTCCGGAAATGCAAAGGTAAGTGACTCGAGAAAATTACCAAGTTCGTCGTTCAATTATGTTATCTCTAATGATTCAATGGAATTCTCACTTTATTAACCAATTGATTTTAAAGGTGAAAGGTTTTTATGATTATTCGATACACTCTCTCGAGCTGTAACGAAACTAACAATAAATTAGAACAAGTCACTCTCGTGCACCTATTTACTAATTCAAAGTTGCTTAAATTATCAAAACCTATTAACTCTAAATCTTTCGATTTCAAGTTCTCACGTATGCGATATCATCTCTCGATCTCAATCGTAACATACATCATAAATTAATGGAGCGTGTTACAGCGTTATCTCTCGATCTCGGCTGTAACCCTCAAATTCAATCAAAGCTAGCTAGACTCTGATCTACACATGCAATTAATTTAGGAACAATAAATATCAATGCGCGCAAATATCAATGAATCAATAATATCAAACACAACGAACTAAAACTTCAATAATATAAACCAATTTTAATTCAAATCAATAACAGATGAGTTTTCTTGTCTCTCGACCTTAAAAACAACAAATGAAAATTGAAAATCAAATAAATTAAGTTCAGAAATACGATAAACAATGGATGAATCCGTGCGTTGCACCGTGATTTCTTCTCTTGTTCCTTCCTTGCACTCCGGAACGGATAGGTTCGACTTTGGATGAAGAACGGAGATTGGATCTCCTTCTTCCGGCGTTGGGCGGCGGCTACGGCGGCTGCTCTTGACCTAAAAAGTCTGATATTTTCTCTCAAAGTTCGTCTCCAATTCTGTGGAAGAGAGTCCCCTTAAAAAGCCCTCCAAAAATCTCGATAAAATAGGAAAATAAAATCTTCAGATCTCGCGTCTCGATCGATCGAGAATTTCACCGATCGATCGGTGCACTGTTCACGCCAGCTTTTGGAACTTACTGCCTCGCTCATCGATCGGGAATGTCCACCGATCGATCGGGCCTTCGAAAATTCTGAGTCTTGCTACTGGCTGGCTCGATCGATCGAGAATAAATCTCGATCGATCGAGATCTGAAAAATCCACCTTCTTAATTTTCTTGTCTTTTACGCCTCGATTTCGCCCGTTATCTTCTCATTAGCTCATTTCTTCCACTTCTGATCAAATTTCCTGAAACACATGAATAAACACCAAAAAGCATAATATCATCCAGGAAAAAGTACAGATAATGGGAAGAAATCACAGTTAAAATCACTCAAAATCTACGCCTATCAACTCCCCCAAACTTAGACTTGATCGTCCTCGAGCAAGCAATAAACTCAAAAAGAAAAGTTAAACTCGATACTAAGCATGAATTATCTTTGCAACATATGTAACAGCTCAGAAATCCTACTTACACAGTAATAGAAGTCAATCAACATTTAGCACGAAGCATTTTCTCCTAAGCTAAACATTACATCGCAACATCGGAACGTGCGTGTGTGCTATTGTCAAACATGAGTTACATATATATCTTTAAAATCAACATGTGCCATATTAACTCCTAGTCAAGATTACTTTGAAATACTCTACAAGTTTACTATCCAGCACTTCTCCACTAATGTAATTGTTCCCTAGACTTGGATCAAAAGGTCTTAAAAGCTTATAACGTTAGGCCTTTTGGTGTCGGCTTCAAAGAAAAGGTAGGAGGGATTCAAATAAGAGAGTATAATAAAATCAGTTCAACTCTTTCTTGAGCTTCTCTTCAACTTTTTTCTAGCCTTGGCCACTTTGGGTCTTATTTTGAATTTTTCTTTTCAAGGCTTTTCTCTACATCTTTTCTTTTTCTTTGCTCATTCTTTTGTTCCTTTTGAACTCATTTGCATATAACAATTCTTTGCAATGAATGAGATTCATTATACTCTCCTAGGGGTAGGTAAAAATTTTCTTTTAGGCTCAAACCAAGGTGGGTATAGTGAGTTGCCAAGAATGTCGAATGGGGGTCTAATCATATGCAATGCATATACCATTCTTTTTCAATAAGGCTCAAAAGGGGACACTATTGAATAATATATAACAGGTAGGCTTGAAAGGCTCAAACGGTCCAAAAATCGCCTAAATCATCTCCAAGTCTAGTTCCTAATTATAAATTTCGCCTCAAAGTGCTTTCAACTAAACTGTAGAGTTATCTAAGATACTCAAGACTCATCATAGTTAACACAAATTTTCAATTAAAACAATACATACTTCACTCAATCATGACTCAATAAGTGCTCAAATAGTTCCTCAATTTTGACATATAGTTAACAAAGGATATATGCAAACAAGTTAAACGTTTTCATGGCTCCTATCTAGATGAGGATTAATTTCATCATGTATTACTGTTGCAAGTCCAATTCATCAATTCTCAAGAATAACTCAATAAAAAAAATTTTGTTGGTAGTGCTCAAGGATGAATTAGTCCACTAAATCATGCATTCATGCAAGGTAGGGGAACAAAACAAGTAGCAGTATGTGCAAAAACAAGATATATGTACAAATACTCAAAACCCCCCCAAACTTAGCATGTGAATTGCCCTCAATGAACAAGAAAAAGAGATGCAATGGCAAAGACACATACCATGATGACGATCGTCACTGATCGTCATCCTCATCATGCTCCGGAGGGGGAACTGGGTAGTGGTGCTCCTCGCCCTGATATGGCGGAAATGGTGGGTACTCCGAGGGTGGGGGTGCATGCGGATGAAAGGGTGCGAAGTGCGGCTCCGGCGGGAACTGGAAACCTGGAAAGCCCTGGGCCATGGCAGTGTTCCATGCACTCTGATAGTGCATGAACTCCATCTGTCGCTGAGCTACCTGCTCATGGTCCATCTGCAATGCTCTCTGCATGCTATGAATGTCCCGCTGCATGCTGTGAATGCTCTGCTGCTCCAGGCGAATATCTTGGAGATCCCTATGTAGAGAATCCACAGTAACTCGTGTATGCTCTGCAGCAGAGGATGATGCTCCAGCTTGTGTAGTGTCCGAGGGTCGTCTTCGGCTCGTAGGCTCGGCCACAATGATTGGTGTCTTCGGTGGAAGTAGCTCCTCGTCTTCCCCCCATGTCACTCCGTATCGCTGACATAAGGCAGTGATCGTGGATGGAAACGGTAGTGCGGAGGTCGGAGGGCTGCTTCCCATCTCTTCAATATGATCACTGATGATCTCCCCGAAGTCCACATCCTTCCCTGAGAGGATGGCATAAACCAGGACCGCTCTATCTTTTGTCACCTCAGAAGTGTGGGTTGATGGCATGACCCGTGAGGCGACAAATGAAAACCATGCTTGGGCCTCTGGCTTCAAATTCTTCTTTAGAACCAACTGTGGCTCTGCTTTGTCATTCCTCTGCCAATCCACTCCCGGCTTGCCAATGACTGTCAATACCTCATCGTAGTCGATCTTGCTGTTCTTGAAAGATTGGTATTCACAGTTGTGAATGAATGGCATCCGGAGGATATTATTGATTGTGGCTCGATCCGCCAAGTCATCTTTCCCTCGAACATAAACACGTACTTGGTGCCCTGGTTGAACTGCTCGAAGATTTGTATAGAACTCCCTCACCAGTGGCACCACAGCATCAATCGGTGTTTGAATGAATTGGAACCACCCTTTTCGGCGTGCTGTCCTAATGACAGGACACTCCAATTTATCTAAGCTCATTCCCCTTTCACGGCTCAGGGGTTTCTTATGGTAGGTGGGGTATAAATCAGCAATCTTGGCATTGAGAAACTTTTGCTCATCAAAAACTGATTCAGAACCAGTAGCCTCTGCCTGCTTTTGCTTCTGGGAAGCTTCCGCCTGCTTTGACCTCTTTCTGGAAGACATACTCTTGCCAAATGATTCCCAACGAATTCAATTCAATTCACTAACACCCCCACAACACTATAAATCCGGCACCCTTCAATACCACAAAACTTCCTCCTAATTGGAATTCTTTTCCAACCCACTTCTAAAATTTCACGAAATCGCACCAAAAGCTAAAATCTTGGATGATTGGAAACCAATTACCTCTTAAAAATTTGATCTTGGAGAATTGTGGCACTCGGCTTGGAATTCCCTTCTTTATGCGCTTCTACCCAATTGTCCTTTCAAATCTTCAGATCTGCAATGAAAATCTCATTAGGATGAATATTACTTCTTAGAATTGAAGTAAATTGAAATTCTATGGAAACTTGATGAGATTAGAAGAGGAAAATTGAAAGGGACGGCTAGGGTTTGCTGTTGAGAGGAGAAAAATGATTTGGGGAAAGTGATGGTTACTGCGTCTGCCCCTTTATTTTTTTAAAATTTTCTCTCGCTCGATCGATCGGAAAAATTCTCGATCGATCGAGCGAGGCAGTAGGCAAAAAGTTATTTTAAAAATTCGGGCGATCGATCGAGATTTCCACCGATCGATCGCCAGCAGCAGAAACCAAAATTTTAAAATTTTTCTTTTTCTCGACGTCTTTCTCTCGGATTGCTTCGCCTAAAACCAACTTGCCCTTGCTTTCACATCTGCATTAGAAAAGACACGAATTCAATTCCAGACAAACTAAAAAAAACACAAACAAACTAACAAAACTCAACAAAACACGAAATCAAAAACAAAACTCAAGGAAGGAAGGACAGGAGTTCTTAATTTATAGTCCCAAGCTGGACTGTCACCTCTTCGCCTTTTCAATTTGATGGCTCCTTCGGATTCTTTACAGAATCACTCGGGAGCGTACCTTGCGTCCTCCCAGATATCAATGTGGCCAACTGCCCTATCTGCACCTCCAAATTTTTGATTGATGCATCTTGATTCTGCATCCTCACTTCTGTTGATGAAATCAGCTTCGCCATAAGTTCCTCTAAACTCGGCTTTTGTGTGAACCCGGCCTGCGGTTGAGGGTTCAACACATTTTCTTGATTCGACCACCTTAAGTTCGGGTGGTTCCTCCATGGTTGGTTGTAGTTTGGGTAGGAATTATGGGGTGGCCTGTTACCTACAAAATTAACAGCTTCCACAGATTGGTTAAATTGATTACCTGCCTGGCATTCGATGCTCGGATGACCGCCTCCACACAGCTCACAGAAGATCACTTGAGCTTGCATTGCTGCTGCTCCCATGCTGTCAATCTTCCGGTTCATGGCTTCTAATTGAGCCGAAAGAGCAGTGATCTCGTCCACTTGATGGACTCTCATTGGTTTCTGTGGCGTGCTCCTCTCAGACTGCCACTGGTAGCTGTTGCACGCCATTTCCTCCAACAAGCTATATGCCTCTTCCGGCGTCTTTCTCATAATGGATCCCCCAGATGCTGCATCAATCATTGAACGGTTAGCAGAAAATAAACCGTTATAGAACGTTTGTACCTGCAGCCATATGGGTAGACCATGGTGTGGGCATCTCCTCAACAACTCTTTAAAACGATCACACGCTTCATACAAAGTTTCTGGGTCAAATTGCCCAAAAGTCGTGATATCATTCCGCATCTTCGCCGTCTTGGAAGGGGGAAAGTACTTTGACAAAAACGCCTTTGTCATCCCCTCCCATGTTGTTATTGAACCTGCAGGAAGTGAATTTAACCATGCTTTAGCCTTATCTCGTAATGAAAAAGGAAAGAGCCTTAACCTGATGGCATCGTCAGAGACGCCATTGTGTTTGAACGTGTCACAAATCTCCAAAAAGTTGGAGATGTGATTATTCGGGTCATCAGTCGCTGCTCCCCCAAACATCACCGAGTGCTGAATCATTTGTATGATTGCCGGCTTGATCTCAAAATTGTTTGCTTGAATCGTCGGCCTCGTAATACTAGACAACGATCCCTGAAATGCCGGCTGCGCAAAGTCCATCATCGATCTAGGGTGCTGTGCTTCATTATTCTCAGCCATTTCTCGAGCTTCTCGTAATCTTCTTAGTAACGTTCTCTCTATCTCTGGATCAAACGGCTCGAGAAAGGGTTCCTCTCTTCTATGCATGCACTAAAGAACTGATTCCTGTACAAAGTAGACAAAGGAGACAACAAAAATGCACAAAGATTATTAACAAAGATTGACAAAAGAAAACAAAAAAACAAAAACGCAATAATAAAAGAAATTGGCTAAATTACAATTAACTAATCTCGTATGATATTATACAGATTAGTCCCCGGCAACGGCGCCAAAAACTTGACCGCTATTATTTTTAAACAATTATTTTTCAGTGTATGGGTTGAAGCGATTCTACCGCAAGTGCACGGTGTCAAGTTTTAGTATAGTGAAAATTAAGAAAAGGTTGTCGAATCCACAGGGACTAACGTATAAGTACCAAATAAGATCAATCAAATTATATTTAGCCTACGATTAACGGAGTTTGATAAACTAACACTAAATTAAACTAAAGAACAAAATTAAACGAGAAACAATGACAAGAATGGTTCCGGAAATGCAAAGGTAAGTGACTCGAGAAAATTACCAAGTTCGTCGTTCAATTATGTTATCTCTAATGATTCAATGGAATTCTCACTTTATTAACCAATTGATTTTAAAGGTGAAAGGTTTTTATGATTATTCGATACACTCTCTCGAGCTGTAACGAAACTAACAATAAATTAGAACAAGTCACTCTCGTGCACCTATTTACTAATTCAAAGTTGCTTAAATTATCAAAACCTATTAACTCTAAATCTTTCGATTTCAAGTTCTCACGTATGCGATATCATCTCTCGATCTCAATCGTAACATACATCATAAATTAATGGAGCGTGTTACAGCGTTATCTCTCGATCTCGGCTGTAACCCTCAAATTCAATCAAAGCTAGCTAGACTCTGATCTACACATGCAATTAATTTAGGAACAATAAATATCAATGCGCGCAAATATCAATGAATCAATAATATCAAACACAACGAACTAAAACTTCAATAATATAAACCAATTTTAATTCAAATCAATAACAGATGAGTTTTCTTGTCTCTCGACCTTAAAAACAACAAATGAAAATTGAAAATCAAATAAATTAAGTTCAGAAATACGATAAACGATGGATGAATCCGTGCGTTGCACCGTGATTTCTTCTCTTGTTCCTTCCTTGCACTCCGGAACGGATAGGTTCGACTTTGGATGAAGAACGGAGATTGGATCTCCTTCTTCCGGCGTTGGGCGGCGGCTAGGGCGGCTGCTCTTGACCTAAAAAGTCTGATATTTTCTCTCAAAGTTCGTCTCCAATTCTGTGGAAGAGAGTCCCCTTAAAAAGCCCTCCAAAAATCTCGATAAAATAGGAAAATAAAATCTTCAGATCTCGCGTCTCGATCGATCGAGAATTTCACCGATCGATCGGTGCACTGTTCACGCCAGCTTTTGGAACTTACTGCCTCGCTCGATCGATCGGGAATTTCCACCGATCGATCGAGATTTCTCAAAAATTGTTGCTGAAGCTACTGCCTCGCTCGATCGATCGGGAATGTCCACCGATCGATCGGGCCTTCGAAAATTCTGAGTCTTGCTACTGGCTGGCTCGATCGATCGAGAATAAATCTCGATCGATCGAGATCTGAAAAATCCACCTTCTTAATTTTCTTGTCTTTTACGCCTCGATTTCGCCCGTTATCTTCTCATTAGCTCATTTCTTCCACTTCTGATCAAATTTCCTGAAACACATGAATAAACACCAAAAAGCATAATATCATCCAGGAAAAAGTACAGATAATGGGAAGAAATCACAGTTAAAATCACTCAAAATCTACGCCTATCAGTTAGTATTAGATTTGTTATAGCCGGACCAAGGTATAACAAGTGCATTAGGAAAACTCTTCACCTTAGAACTTTGGAAATCAATTCTTAACTAATAGACGAATTATGGGGGACTACATAGGTGAACCTAAGGTCTTGATAATTGTCTATATTGATTCTTATTCTTATTCATTATTCTTTGTTTGGGTTGTTGAGTTAATTAGTCAATTTAGTTAATAAATCACAACCAATTTCCGTAGGCTAAATATAGTTAAATTAATTGAATTTGGTAATTATTTGTATCTTAAAAACTTCTTACAACCAAAAAAATGATTTACTCGAGACTTGTTGTTCACAATCCACAAACTGAATTTGGACAAAATTGAAATTTATCAAAGAATCAAAAGTCCGTTATTAGTGAAATTTCTTAAAAAATTTTACAACCAAATTTTCGAGTATCTCTCTTCCTAAACAAATTTACTTTGTGGAATTTGTTTTTTGAGTACAAAGTGCTGAAGCAGCTTATATAGCTGTGCAACAAACCTCCCAATATTGATCGCACTGCCCTCAATGAGGTACAACCCATCCCCATGGGGCGATCTATCGCCAAGCATAAAATTTACGGGGAGGCTGTGCCGAAATTTAGGAGGAACTCAGCTTACATATTTTTTTTATTTTTTATTTTTTTTGGTATGTCCAATTATCAAAAAAATGATGTACTAAAAGTGAATTGCTCTACGATGACAGATTCTCGAAAATTTGGAAAAAATTGAAATTTAACAAAAAATCAAAAAACGTTCATAATTTGTGAAAAATTCTTAAAAACTTCTTACAACCAAGAATATGATGTATTAGAGACTTGATGTTAACATTCCACAAACTGAATTTGGACAAAATCGAAATTTATCAAAAAATCAAAAAACATCCGTAATTTGTCAAAATTTCTTAAAAACTTCTATCAACAAAATTTTCGAGTCTCTCTCTTCCAAAACAAATTGACTTTGTGGAATTTGTTTTTTGAGTACAAAGAGATGGAGCAACTTATATAGCTGCAACAAATATCCCAATATTGATCTCATTGCCCTCAATGCGGTACAACTGATCCCCATGAGGTGATCTATCGCCAAGCATGAAATTTATGGGGAGACTGTGCCGTATTTGGAACCCAGCTTATATATTTTTTTTGATTTGATTTTTTTTTGGTATGTCCATTTTATCCAAAAAATGATGTACTCAAAGTGAATTGCTCTACGAAGACAGATACTCGAAAAATTTGTAAAAATTTGAAATTTATCAAAAAATCAAAAGACGTTCATAATTTGTGAAAAATTCTTAGAAACTTCTTACAACCAATAAAATGATGTACTAGAGACTTGATGCTAACATTCCACAAACAGAATTTGGACAAATCAAAATTTATCAAAAAATCAAAAAATGTCCGATATATTAAAGTTTTTAAAAACTTCTTACAACCAAATTATTCAGTATATCTCTTCGTAAACAAATTTACTTTTTGGAATTTGTTTTTTTAGTACATAGAGCTGGAGCAGCTTATCTGAGCAGCAGAGCTCCCAATGTTAGTCTTATTGCCATCTATGACGTTACAACTCATTCCCATGCGGCGATCGATCGGCAAGCACGAAATTTACAGGGACACTATGCCGAAATTTAAGTGAAACCCAGCTTATATATATTGTTGATTAGATTCTTTTGGTATGTCAAATTTATCTAAAATGATGCACTCAAGTGAATTGCTCTAATTTTGACAAAATTGAAATTTATCAAAAATTAAATAACTTTCAGTATTTGTAATAATTTCTTAAAAACTTCTTACAACCAAGAAATGATGTAATCGAGACTTGATGTTAACAATCCATAAACTGAATTTTGACAAAATAAAAATTTATGAAAAAATAAAAAAAATCTTGGATTTTTGAAATTTCTTAAAAACTTCTTGCAACCAAATTTTCGAGTATCTCTCTTCGTAAACAAATTCACTTTGTGAAATTATTTTTGAGTACATAGAGCTGGAGCATCATATATAGATGAGCAGCAAACCTCCCAATATTAATCTCATTGCCCTCTATGGAGGTACAACTCATCCCATGCGGCGATCGATCGCCAAGCACGAAATTTACACGGATACTCAGCAGAAATTTAGTGGAACCCAGCTTATATATTTTTTTATAAGGTTTGTTTTTGTATGTCCAATTTTCAAAAATGATGTATTCAAAGTGAATTGCTCTATGAAGACATATACTCGAAAATTTGGAAAAAATTTAAATTTATCAAAAAATCAAATAACGTTCATAATTTGTGAAAATTTCTTAAACTTTCTTACAAGGAGGAAAATGAGGTACTCGAAACTTGATGTTAACATTCCACAAATTGAATTTGGACAAAATAAAAATTTATCAAAAAAATCGAAAAACGTACATAATTTGTAAAATTTCATAAAAACTTCTTACAACCGAATTTTCGAGTATCTCACTTCGTAAACAAATTTAATTTTTGGAATTTGTTTTTTGAGTACAAAGAACTAGAGCAGCTTATATAGCTGAACAATATACCTCCCAATATTGATCTCATTACATCTCCATGGGACGATATATCGCCAAGCGTGAAATTTACGGGGAGACTGTGCCGACATTTAGGAGGAACCCAGCTTATATATTTTTTTGATGTGATAATTTTTTTGTATGTTCAGTTATGAAAAAAATGTTGTACTCAAAGTAAATTGCTCTACGAAGACAGATACTCGAAAATTTGGACAATATTGAAATTTATCAAAAAAAATTAAAAAACGTTCATAATTTGTGAAAATTTCTTAGAAACTTCTTACAGCCAAGAAAATGATATACGCAAGACTTGATGTTAACATTCCACAATTTTGGACAAAATTGAAATTCATCAAAAAAAATCAAAAAATGTCTGTAATTTGTGAAAATTTCTTACAACCAAATTTTTGAGCATCTCTCTTCGTGAACAAATTCACTTTGTGAAATTTGTTTTTTGAGTACATAGAGCTGGAGCAGCTTATATAGCTGACGAGCATATAATTTCCCTCCATTGTTGTACAATTCATCACCATGCGGCAATCGATCACCAAGCACGACGCGGACACTGCCAAAATTTGGGTGGAACCTAGCTTGCATATTCTTTTTATATGATTTTTTTTGTATGTCAAATTTATCAAAAATGATTTACTCAAAGTGAATTGCTCTATTTGATTTGTTTTTTTTTAGGTATGTCCAATTTATCAAAAATGATGTACTCAATGAATTGGTCTACGAAGACAGATCTACTCAAAAATTTGGAAAAAATTGAAATTTATCAAAAAATCAAAAAATGTTTATAATTTGTATAAATTTCTTAAAAACTTCTTACAACTACGAAAATGAAGTACTCGAGGCTTGATTTTAACATTCCACAAACAGAATTTGGACGAATCAAAATTTATCAAAAAAATCAAAAAAGGTCCGTAATTTGTGAAAATTTCTTAAAAACTTATTACAACCAAATTTTCAAGTATCTATATTCGTAAACAAATTCACTTTGTGAAATTAGTTTTTTGAGTACATAAGGTTGGAGCAGCTTATAATCTGAGCAGCAGACCTCCAAATATTAATATCATTGCCCTCTATGGCGGTACAACTCATCCCCATACGGCGATCGATTTCCAAGCACGAAATTTACGTGGACGCTCTGCCAAAATTTAGGTGGAGCCCAGCTTATATATTTTAGATTAGAATTTTTTTTTGGTATGCCCAATTTATCAAAAATGAGTACTCAAGGCGAATTGGTCAACAAAGACAGATACTCAAAAATTTTGTCAAAATTGATATTTATCAAAATATAAAAAAGCGTTCATAATTTATGAAAATTTCTTAAAAACTTCTCACAACCAAGAAAATGAAGTACACGAGACTTGAAGTTAACATTCTACAAACAGAATTTGGACGAATCAAAATTTATAAATAAAAAAATCAAAAGACGTTCGTAATTTGTGAAAATTTCTTAAAAACTACTTACAACCAAATTTTCGAGTATCTCTCTTCGTAAACAAATTCACTTCGTCGAATTTGTTTTGCGAGTACATAGAGTTGTGGCATCTTATATAGATGTTGACTTCCCAATATTAATCCCATTCCCAAAATGTTTGTAAAACTCATCCCAATGTGGCGAGCGATCGCCAAGCATGAAATTTACGGGGACACTTTACGAAAATTTAGGTGAAACCCAGCTTATATATTTTTTTGATTAGATTTTTTTAGGTATGTCAAATTTATAAAAAAAATGGTGTACTCTCAAAGTGTGTTGGTCTACAAAGACGGATACTCAAAAATTTGGACAAAATTAGAATTTATCAAAAAATCAAAATGGGCTCAAAATTTGTGAAAATTTCTTAAAAACTTCTTACAACCAAGAAAATGATATACTCGAGACTTGATGTTAATATTCGACAAACTGAATTTTGAGAAAATAAAAATTTATCAAAAAAATCAAAAAACGTCCATATTGTGAAAATTTCTTAAAAACTTCTTACAACCAGATTTTCGAGTCTCTCTCTTCGTAAACAAATTTACTTAAATTTGTTTTTTGTGGACATAGAGCTGGAGCAACTTATATAGCTGAGCACCAAATCTACCCATATTGATCGCATTACCCTCAATGCGGTAAAACTCATCCTCATGGGGCGATCTATCGCCAAGCATGAAATTTACGGGGAGACTGTGCCGAAATTCAGGAGGAACCCAGCTTACATATATTTTTTGATTTGATTATTTTTGGGTATGTCAAATTTATCCAGAAAATGATGTACTTAAAGTGAATTGCTCTACGAAGACAGATACTCAAAAATTTTGGAATAAATTGAAATTTATCAAAAAATTAAAAAAGGTTCATAATTTGTGAAAAATTCTTAAAAACTTCTTACAACCAAGAATATGATGTACTAGTGACTTTATGTTAACATTCCACAAATAGAATTCTGACAAAATCGAATTTTATCAAAAAAATCAAAAAATGTCCTTAATATTAAAGTTTCTTAAAAACTTCTTACAACCAAATTATTCAGTATCTCTCTTCGTAAACAAATTTTCTTTGTGGAATTTTTTTTTTGAGTACATAGAACAGGAGCAGCTTATCTAAGCTGCAGAGCACCCAATATTAATCTTATTGTCATCCATGACGCCAGACTATGATGTAATATATATTAGCGGGTAAATGTATACATATTGTGTATGTGTATAATATATGAATATTATTTGTTGTATGTATGTAAAACATTTATTTACTTGTTAATGCTTTACATAATCAATGAAACACGAGCTTAACAATGTCACACCTCATGTATGTGACACATTCAATGTCATGTTCCTGACTCATGTCCGGGCAACTCGACTGTACAATGGTTATCTCAAGTTGCTATACGAGTTAATAGAACTGTGGAAACCATTCTAAATTTTAATTTTAAACCTGTAAGAGATTGTGCATTACATTTAATTCTATCTGTTGCATTCCCTGTGACAATTCTTGTTACGACCCATCTCCACGTTTACATTTATCGCCAATAACTGCAGTTTAAAAAAAAAATTAAAATTTATCCCACCGCTAACTTTAATATAATCAATTGCCTATTTTATATTAATAAAAAAGGAATTTAACTATTTAAATGTAAATAAGTTTAATAATTAGAAGTGATAAAATAACAATTAAATAAGATAAGACATACAATCTTTTATTTTATTGAAATTGTTTGAGGCTTCATAATTATTGATATAAATACATAATTCAAACATACTTTATTTATTATATATAATTTGTATATTTCTAGCATCAATGATACTATTTATATTATAAATATTAAGTAGGTATTTTAATTATTTTAATGTGAGTAATTTTAGTAAGAAATAAAGTAAAATATATTGCATCGAAATGATATTCAAAGTCAACAAACGAAAATATGAAAGAAACATAAAGAATTTAAAATGCAATAAATCAGCCATCCAATTTGCTTTTTTTCTCAATAAAGAGATATCCTATGATTACTATAAAAATATACTTCATTGTTGCAAGAGCTATAATCTCCCGGTTGCTTCCATCTTGTTGCTCGCCTTTGATTGATGCAACATTCATGCCGAGTTGTCCAAAATTTTGACCGCTCTTCAAGAAGCAAAGTGTAGTTCTATAGCTACTTCTCAACACGGGACAAGGTTGCGACAGTCAACTAAGAGTCGGGAGTTACTCGCAGCAACAACCAGACAAACTCTAGGTCTGTATGGTGCATCTTTAAATGACATGAATATCTATTGTTGCTTAAATGTTACAGATGATCGTAATCAAACATTTTCAATACTTTATGAACAGCTGGTAACGAGAGAGAATGTATGAAATATCCAATCAATGGTAAGTATGTAAATACGATGATTGATCATTCAGGACTGTAGGTTGCTGAGTAACTTAAATATGATGATGATTGATCTTGTACAAATTGCATGATTTAGCGGTTATATGATGATGTTAATCTTGTAAGGATTCATATGAATAAGGGTATTCGTTTATGTTAGCTCATCGAGTGCTAATGTTAAAATATGGTAAAGTGATGTGATTTGCAGTCTTGCGATAGTCTGTGTAATGGGGCACATGTGCGAGCCATGATAATTCGAATGATGGTGTCGTCCTACAGATTTGAGCTATATAATGGTACGTTCATTTTATTATTGCTTTTTTAAGGTGAGCATGCATTTAAATTTCATGGTCAAAATTTTATTAGTTGGGGAGAATTGTGATGTCCAGAATAATTATTAATTGTCAAATGGATTTTATTATGATATTTTATGATATCTCGGGATTTAATTTTTGAGTATCGGATTTTGGAACAAAGTTG
The DNA here is from genome assembly GCA_907163345.1 of Haberlea rhodopensis. Lineage (NCBI taxonomy): Eukaryota > Viridiplantae > Streptophyta > Magnoliopsida > Lamiales > Gesneriaceae > Haberlea > Haberlea rhodopensis. Next base: position 782,659 of record CAJQUN010000159.1, read on the forward strand.
GGATAAATGGTTCTGGGATTTAATTTATAACTTTGGAATGAACTTATTTGTGTAAATTAGTTTCATGTGGATGGATAATAATAATGATATTATTTGAATGTGAGATAAATGTTTAAATTAAGGTTGGGAATAGATGATAAATGGATGGTTGTGATTAACCTAGGGTTAAAATTAAAACACATAATTTTCTCTCTTTCCCTCACTCTCTCAGCCGCCACTCACGCCTCTACTCTTCTCCCCGCTCTTCATTTTCGTCCAACCCTTTTAGCCAGCCAAGAACCGATCGAAACTTGAGATTTCTGGACGATTTTGAAGCTGATTTGGACACTACACGAGACTTCGGACGTTGATGATAGCTTGCTCATGTTGTCGACTATAAGGTACGTGGTGACGTACGAGCAGGTATACCCAGTACTCATACATTCATGTATACATATATTGTTGAATGTAATGTTTAAGATTAAGTAATTGAGTATGAGAATTGAGTTTAATACACGTGGAATGGTGGATACGTAGGTGTACGTGATCCGGGTATTGAGTTGAACATTGATGCATTTTGCATGATTGATATGAGGAAATTATTGAGAACTGGGGTGATGCATAGGCATGATTGTCTTAAATATGTGTTCGGTTATGATTGAGCAAAAATGGTGTGTTATGAGAATATGGATTTATCTTGGTGATGAGTTTTATATTTCAATTAACGATATTGAACTCAATGATTGTAAAAATGTGAATTATGAAACAGGATCAGTTCAAGAAAGCTTATAATTGGTTCATACTTATTCAGGGAGTGCACTTTATAATTTCCAGTAGTTTTATATCGTTGAACTATGATTTAGTATATTGATATGATTGCGATGATTATGTCGGTTTATGCTCACCCTGCCCGAAGGAGCTCCTCCACTTGCTCTCTTATGACCTTATCCTTTTCAGGTCCAAAGTGTCTTTTCTTCTGTTTTACAGGTTGGACTCCCGAAAGCACATTCAAATGAAATAATTCAAACAATCTAAGGTGACGAGTTTTCCTAATTCACTTGTTATACCTTGGTCCGGGTATAACAAATCTAATACTAACGTAACAATAAGCTATTCCCGTATCCTTATTGAACAATTAATATTGTAAATCGATCTATGAAAACTTCTAGCATTCGATTTTGGTAAATCTATTGCTATCACACGTGTATTTGACTTCATCTCTCGATCTCAGCCTGAAATCCACGGCATAAATCACTATATCGAATTCCAATTTTATCTCTCGATCTCAATTTTAATTTAATATCATTCAAGGATGGCCAAACCCTTAAAAGCATGAAGAACAATGATCTATGCACTTAGATAATAAGAATCAATAAAAAACAATCAATTTAAATCATGGATTCATCCAAAGGATCCCCTAAGTCTTGATAACAAACTTAGCCTAACATATTTAAAATCAAATGCAAAATTATGTTTTTCAACATCAAAAGCATAAGAAAATTAAATAGAATCAAACAAAGTTTAGAAATACGTATAACTAGCGATGTTGAATCGCGTCGTCGATCCGTAGCTCCGTCTCTCTCGCTTTGTATCACTGTACGTGAGTTTCTTCAGCACTTTCTCGTTGCTTTCTACGTCAATCTGTTCACGTCCTTCTCTTCTCGTCTCAAAATTTTCGTCCCTCAAATATTTACGTGAGTCTCCCTACGTGAATGTCTCCTCTTTCTCTCGTTCCTTCTGTCTCTGCTGCTCACCACCTTTTCTTCCTTAAACTTTGCTGTCAACTCCCCTCTGTATCTTCAGAATTACGTGCTTATATCTCCTTGAATGCTGCTCACGTAACTCCTCTGATTCTCTCGACTCCCCTCTCTTCTTTTATCTGATCCTTACGTTCAGAATTTGGAGAATTCTCCTACGTTGAAGTCTTCTGTCCGCCTCCTCTATGTTCAGTCTTTTTCGCCCGTCACTCTCTCTTCTCCCTCACGTATCTATCTGTTTCTCGTCACTCCCTGGTTCCTCCGCTTCTTCCCTGATATCGTTTGCTGTTCACTCTTCCTGTTCTCTCCTCTCTCTCGTCTTCCGCTCACGGCTCACGTTCGCTTCCTCCCCTCTTCAAGTCACGTAGGCTGCTCTAATATATCTCTTCGTGCTGCTCACCCGTCTCAATCTGATTCCCTTTTCTAATCTGTTCTTATCTTCTCTTCTTTCTTATCAGCTTCCTCTCCAGAATTGTAAATATACTGCACGTCCAAGTCTTTTAATTCTAACGGAAACTCTCGTTTATGAATCCAATTCCCGTCACATACGTTGCTCTTCTTTTCCTTCAATCTGCTCATATATTATAATATCATATATTATAATATACTATTTCATCCATGTTCGAAAATATCCGGTTGTGCTCGGTTTGATCATTTTTATCATTTTAAGCTTAATTCTTCCACTTTTATGCATTTGGACCTGTATTCCTGAAATATACAAATATAAACCAAAATGCGTAATATTTTCCAGGAATCAATATAAAAACGCCCCTAATTATATATCAAATTAAGTGTAAAAATCACACTTATCAACTCCCCCAAACTTAAACTTGATCGTCTCGAGCAAGAAATAAGATCAAAAAGTAGAGTTCAAAATTGAAGATTCAAATAAACCAATTCGCAGTCAATTATGTAGCTCAGATATCTCACTTGCAGACAAACAAAACTCAATAAAAAAAATGTTCAACATGTCGTGTTTTCTCTTTGTTCAAACAACATGTCTCCAAATCAGAAGGTGTGTGTGTGCTATTGTCACTTTCAAGTTCCATGCAAATTTCATAGATCAAATCATACTAGGTAATGAAAGTTAAGATTATCATTGAGTACCCCATAGTCCTATTTTCAAACACTTCTCCACTAATGTAGTCACTCCTTCAACTTGGATCAATAGGTCTTTTTAAGCTTGTAACGTTAGGCCTAGGTATTTGGCTTCAAAGAAAAGATAGGATAGCACAAAGAAGATAGTATAAGCACGTAATGTTCATATTTTTAGCACAAAATTGAGCTTCTCTTCTTTTTCTTTTTAGCCTTGGCCACTTTGAGTCTTATTTAATCATTTCTTTCACAAGGCTTTATCTATCTTTTCATTTCTCATTCATCATTTTTTTCAATAAGCTCTTCAAAATATAGCAATTCATGTGCATATAATGAGAATCATTATACTCCCTTTGGGTATAATGAGAATCATTATACTCCCTTTGGGTAAGGATAATTTTCAATTTAAGTTAAAAAAGGTGGGTATAATGAGTTGCCAAAAAAATATTGAATGATGCTAATAGTATGTCAAACATACTCCATTCTTTTATCATTTAGGCTCAAATTAGGGACTAAGAGATTGATATAACATGGTAAGCTTGAAAGGCTCAAACGGTCCAAAGATCGCCTAAATCATTTCCAAGTCAAGTTCATAACTATAAAATTTCGCCTCAAAGTGTCATCATCAAATAGTTTCTAAGGTACTCTAAGATGCCCAAAACAATTCATCAAGTTCACAAAAATTTTCACTACTACAAATGCAATTCACGAGATTATGACTCAAATGTGCTCAAAATATTCCTCATCTTTGACATGCTACTCAAAACAAGATATTCACAAACAAGTCTTACAATCATCAAAACTCAAGTTGACATGCAAAGTGAGACTAGTATCATCATTGAATAGAGACAACTACTATGATTCATTCTTATCTTACTAATTGAACTCATAAAAAAAATTTAGCTCATAATAATCGGACGATTGCTCATAATAATCGGACGATTCAAGTGTCAATTAAGCACACAACATGTGGATAAACAAGTAAACATGCAAGACATATGTCAAAACAATCATCCAATGACATGTCTTAGGGCATATCCCAACAAGTTATGGTATTGACGTTGTGGCAGGATGCATTTGAAGAAGGTGGGGAACTGTACAATAAGAAATCTACCTCTTTGGATGTGCAGCTCAACTGGTCTCATTTCAAGGTCAAGGGAAAGTTACGATGATCCCCGTTGTGGTTGCCGTAAGCCCAAACTTTCTTTTGATTAGGGTTGGCAATTAACCATCCTGTGGCATTGTCACTTCGTTTTCACTGTTCTCTTATTTTGCAATTGTATCAATCATACTTTATGTAATTGGATTGGTGTTGCTTTGACAATATTCTTTTAAATATTTACTTTCTACTCAACTTCTACAGTCCATCCATACTAAGTGAATGGTTTGTGCTTCACTGCCCTTTCCTTAAAAGAGTAAAGTCGATATGTATTTTGAACACTGCCATCAGTTTCTAGTACTTTTCAAAGGCTTGAGTTTATGTTATTATTGTTTCTGTTGACTTTTATGTGATCCTTTGGTGTTCTATTTAAGTAATAAATAATGAATTTAAATTACCTAGACCCCTTCAGTATTTTATGTTTTTCATGCCATGGAATTCTGTTGTGTTGTTTTTTAAAATTTGCAGAATGGGCAGGAATGTACACAAAATGGGCAGGAATGTACAGAAAACAATCTTGATAATGTTTTCTAGGATGCATATCTTGTGTGGCATTAGTAACAATGCGAATTTAAGTGCGGGCTATTGCATTAAACACATTTCTATCTGATACTCTTTGTTATTACTGTTTAGATTTCAATACATGTGTTTTTGTAAGGAATCCAACATGCAAATACGCAGCGGAATAAAATAAAATTTGGATTTCCAACCGAGGACCTATACAGGTGTTCATATCGGGTGTCGAGAGTTATACCTTTGACGCGTGTTTGAGCAGAATCCACGAAGCAGCACGTCCTCGAGTCAGGAACAAAAATTTTCTAGTTTTGTCTCTACGGTATCCACACGATTAAATCGATGAAGTTTGATAGGGTTGAATATTACGTGTATTTATGCTATGATATGTATATTATTTCGTGTTGATTCTTGGATTATTTTACGGTTTTGGTATATATTTCTATATTTCAGGAATCAATGTTGAAATGCATAAAAGTAGAGGAAATGAGCCAAAAATGATGAAAAGGACCAAAGCGAGCGAACACGTCAAAGCCGGGAAAGGAAGAAAAATCAAAAGAAAATAAAAAAAAATTAAAAAGGGGCCGATCGATCGAGCCACCAATCTCGATCGATCGGTGGTGGCAGAATTTTGGCGATCGATCGGCTGAAGGAATTTTCTGAAAAATAAATTCCTTATAGAGTTTGGGTCCAAGAGGGAAGTCCTTGATTCTTATTCCTTTACATATATACACGAAAATAACAACCAATATCATACTTTTAACCTAGGAATAGCCTCCACTCCTCCATACTCCATATCACCTTCATCCACCATCACCACTTCATCCTAGGAATTGGAACAAGCCAACAAGAGAATCGAGGAGCACGATCGAGAAAGAAGCGAGGAATGATCGAGAATCAACGAAGAAGTCGACTTGGGAGTTTGTTTTTATTGTTCTATTATTTGTTTTGATTTATTAATGGATTTAATGTGTTTTGGATGATTGAGAAATATCTTAAACATTGTTTTTCCTTTAATATTATTGATTCATTGAATTCATACATCTTCTATGAGCATGTGTTATTGTTTTTAATGCTTTTGAAGGATTGATCACATTTGAATGATATTTTATTATAATTGAGATCGAGAGATAAAATTATAATACGATATAATAATTCATGCCGTGTGTTAAAGATTGAGATCGATAGATAAAATCACATACGAGTGATAGCTTTGGGTTGCTTAATCTAAAGTTAGTGGTTTTCATAAAACGCATTCAATATTAAATTGTTAATTAAGTGAACGAGAGTTACTTGTTGCAATTTGATGTTAGACTCAATATAGCTCGAGAGAGTATATTAAATAAATTCGGAAAACCCGTCACCTTAGAGATGCATGGAGAAAAGAATTGTAAGAGTTGGGTTAGGTGAATCATAGTCTTGATAATTCTTTCTTGTGGACTTTTCTCGTGATCGTTGATTATTTTGGTTGGATTATAGTAGATTAATTTAGTAGTTTAATTATTAATTAATTATCGTAGGGTAAATATAGTTAAAAGAAATCTTATTTGGTACTTGCTTGTTAGTCCATGTGGGTTCGACAATCCGTATTCTTTCTATCTATACTAAAATTTGACACCGAGCACTTGCGGTCTAAAATCGCTAGAATGAAATTAATTGTTTAAAATAATAGCGATCAAGTTTTTGGCGCCTTTGCCGGGAACTAACTTTTGTAATATCATACGAGAAGCTTTGACTGTAATTTAACCATTTTTTTTTCTTTTGGATATTTAAATAAAAAAATATATTTAATTGTTTTATTTATTTTCCTTGCGAGGTACTTGTGATGCTTAATCAACAAGGCTTCACAAGATTTTCCCAACAATATTCAGAGCCGTTTTATGCAGCGTGGGGAAGATTCAATGAATTGGCAGACACGTTCCGCTATCACAACTTTTCGAACTATACTCTTGTACAATATTTCTTCAAAGGTTTGGATGCACAAACACGAGAATTGGTATTCAGCGGAGCACTGGTGACTGTGAGTCCCCTGGTTGATAGAGATGAGGACAGTGTGTTGCACCTGTTCAATGATATGGCGGACTTCGATTATCACTAGCATTGTGATCCTTCACTACAAGGTTGGAGTCACCAATACCCACCGGAGCCTCACTACCCTAATGATACGCCCCAACCATTTGAACATCACGAAGAGAGGAGAGATAGTTCTGCAGATATCACGACTCATTTAGAGGTTACCTTAATAAGATTCATGGCCTCAACTGAGAACAATTTGGAGTGCCAAACCAACTCTATGCGTCACCTGGAGCAGCAAATAGCGGTCCTTATGGAAACAATTTCAACTAGCTGGCAGGAGGAAGAGACGAGAGCTACAAATCAGGAGGCGACGAATCGAGTTTGGTTATATGATGATGAACACTCAACCAACCAAGTTTGGGGGAGTGATCCTACTCATGTGGAAAAGTCAATGGAACTTGAGCATCTTCAAGAGGCTGAGCCTACTTCAGAGATGTTATCCGAGGAGTTCCCATGTGAAGATGAGTCGAATGTGATGTTGGAGAAGGAAGAGACTTTCGAAGATTCTGATTTGAGCCCATCGATGGAGACATGTTCTATGCCATATGTGGATCCGTATTTTCCATCGATGCCAACTTCACCGCACTACATCCTTCAAGATATGAAGTCAAGTCAAGAATCATTCTTACGTACCTACCAATTCAAGAATGTTGCTGGAGCGATGATGTGACTAGAAATAGACACATCTTGAGTGCTTAATTGTCTACGATTTGGTAGGTTTTGATAGATAATTTGATACGTATGCTACCTAATCGTATATTTGTGTAATTGTAGGTACAATCGAAGAAAACGAGCTAAAAACGATGTGTAAAGACCAAGGAGAGACATGGACATGACAAGGACTCAAAGTTGATCAAGAAAAAGGGCAAAAACGTAATTTTGGAGGTGGCAATCGATCCCCCGGAAGAGGAAATCGATCGCCTATGGACAGAAACTTTTGCATCAAAATTCACGGGTCAGCGATCGATCGCGAAGAAGTGGCGATCGATCGCCAAAGTCTACTGGAGCTCGGCGATCGATCGCTGGCGATCGATCGCCTCAATGATTTTTCCGAAAAAAAAATAATGCAGCGATCGATCGCCACATTCAAGGCGATCGATCGCCGAAGAGTCCGAAAATTAGGAAATTAGGTCTTTTACCATGTTTAGAAGATTGTAACCTATTTTATCAACCACCAACCCCCATAACTCGAATTATTCAGTTCTTAGGCATAGTTTTTGATAGTTTTTCATACTTTAGAATATTTTGGAGTTTTTAGATTAATTTGTTTTCAAGTTTTCTTCAAGAACAACGAAGAACGGAACCAGAATCGACAAGCCGGAATCGTGATTTATATTAGTAATTTCTTTTCCTTTATTTATTTAATGTTTTCCATTGAATTTTTATTGTTTTTAGATTTAATAATGCTAGGCTAAAACTCTTCGATTCTTGGTTGAAGGGATACCTGCTTTTGGAATTGAACCTTTTATGAGAATTTGGTTTGATTATTGAATTATATTTCGATTTCAATTCGTTTCTCAAATTTCGAATTCCATGATTGTTGTGTTTGTGTATTAGACCGATCACCTAATATTCAATTGCATAATCGATAGTTTATTAAGAAACAACTAAGATCAATAATTAACCGGCTGTAGGTGTTGTTGAATTCTTAGGAGAAACGATTGAGTAATCAATTTTAACGGCTGTAGTTTTCATTGATTAGATTTATCGAACTCATTAGTTTTGAAAACTATCATTGATTTAATCATTAACGGCTGTAGTGGTGATTAGAGATTTGGTAAGGGTTGAATTGAATGCTGTTTTCTCTTTAACTATGAATAAAATTGAAAGGATTCGAATGTTTTGATTTGATGATTAAAAGATAATTTTCCAAAAGTATGGTTACCTGGAAACCAAGAATCGCTTCACTCTCATAAGTTTAATCATCTTAGTAATCTCGTTAATTAGTTTAATTTTAGAATTTGCTTAGTAGTAATCATTCATCCTAAAATCCCCTTGTTACTATTCGCTTTTGGCACAAAATAAATTTACCTTCCCTGTGAGATCGATCCCTACTTTCACTACTACATATTTTTTGTCATTAACTGAAGAATGGTTAATTTGGGCGTACACGATAAACGCTACCAAATTTTGGCGCCGTTGCCGGGGAAGGCAACATTTATTTGTGTCGATTTTTTTTTTATCCCGCATTACTACTTTGGTTTGTTAATGATTACAGGTGGATCGTTCAATCACGAAGATAACTTTCACTACGATCCTGAGATTGAGAGGATGCTACATCAGAGGAGACGAGACGCACGAAGAATTTTAGAACAAGAAGAGGAAGAAGAGAGATCCATGATGGCTGCAAATCAAAGCTTGAGGCAGTTGGCGAATCCTAACTTGGATCAACAACCACTCTGCATCAGTTTCCCTGCTCTGGCCAATAACGTAAACTTCGAACTTAAATCTGGCTTAATTCACTTATTGCCAGCTTTTCATGGTCTTGCAGGAGAAAACCCACATAAGCATCTGATGGAGTTCCACGTGGTGTGCACTACCATGAAGCCGACCGGAATCACTGAGGATCAAATAAAGCTAAGAGCGTTCCCGTTTTCTGTAAAGGACACTGCAAAGGACTGGCTCTTCTACTTACCATCCGAATCGATCACCACGTGGACTGACTTACAAAGGGTATTCCTAGAAAAATACTTCCCAGCTTCAAGGGCAACGAACTTGAGGAAGGAGATATATGGTGTGAAGCAGCTCTACGAGGAATCACTACACGAGTACTGGGAGAGATTCAAGAAGTTGTGCGCAAGTTGTCCACAACACCAGATAAGTGAACACCTTCTCATCCAATACTTTTATGAAGGTTTACTTTCTTCTGACAGGAACTTAGTGGATGCGGCAAGCGGATGAGCATTTATAGATAAAACAGCGGAGGAAGCTAGAAGTTTGATAGCTAACATGGCGGCCAACTCCCAACAATTCGGATCTGTGCGCCATGGACAACCGAAAAGAAAAGAGGTAAACGTATCAAACTTAGAACAACAACTGATAGACCTCATTTTTCTTGTGCGTGGTATGGCAGGTGGAAATGTAGGAAAGACAAAGCCGTGTGGAATCTGTCTGGCTGCGAACCATTCCACAGACGCATGCCCTGTCATTACAAGAGAACCACAGAGAACGTAAATGCTGCAGGAGGATTCCCAGGCCCCCCACAAAGGAATTATGACCATCCACCAAACAACTACAATCAAGGGTGGAGGGACCATCCGAACCAAGGCTATGGGAACCCGCAGATGCACCAACCTCCACCTTACAGACCGCCATACCAGAGGCCTCCACCACCGCCAGCGCACCCTCCTTCTGACAGGTTAGAACATAGCATTAAAATTATTGCTGAAAATAGTTTACAATTTCAACAGGAGACGAGGGCAAGCATCCAGAGCCTGACTACACAGATGGGACAATTGGCAACTTCAATCAGCAAGATCGAAGCAAGGATTTCAAATGGACTGCCATCACAACCAGAGATGAACCCCCGGGAAAATGTGAGTGCTATCACAGTGAATGTGAATGAAGATGCAGCTGAAGAAAAGGTGGTACTGACGCCACTTCAGAAAGAAGAGATGACGGAGACAGAGACAGACGTTGAAGAGCCAATGCAAGGGGATGAACCACGAGGTAAGTACCCCAAACTTTCTGAATATAGAGAACCACCCCCTTTCCCCCAAGCATTGAAGGACAATAGGAAAGGTGCCGGACTCAAAGGCCTCTATGAGATGAGTCCACGCTGCAAAGAGCAAGTCCCATTGCATGAAACCGTGAAAGAGGATCGAAGCAAGGAACACAAGAGGCAGCCCAAGGTCGAACTCAATGACAATGTTTCGACGGATAACAAAAGAAGCATCCCCATTAAATGCAAGGATCCAGGTATGTTCTTTATCCCATGTGAGATTAGAGGTATTAGGATTGAGAAGGCTATGCTCGATTTAGGATCGTCCATAAATGTCACTCAATGTACTCTCAACTGAAAATGGGACCTTTAAAAAGGAATAGCGCAGTTATTCACTTAGCTGATAAATCCACGGTCATACCTAAGGGGATCATAGAGGACGTAGTTGTGCATGTAAAGAATTTGGTCTTCACAGCCGATTTCTATGTCTTAGACATGAGAAATGGGGATCCTTCTAGTCTAATTATTTTAGGAAGACCATTCTTGAAATCATCAAATTCAGTAATCAATATGAATAGCGGTTTGATAACCATGGAGTCTAATGGTTAAATTGAAAAATTCAACATGTATGAACCCATTAAACCTCTTGAGCATTCTAGTTACGCTATTGATGTACATGACGACTATGATTCTGATTTTGATAATGATGAGTTGTGGGAGATGGAAAAGGCTACTGATGGCCTTGACGACAAGAAAGGTATGGATTCTAACTTAGTGCATACTGTTCGTATGATTGCTACTCTGTCTACTCACGATACTGCTGACCCTCTTATTTCTCAATTGTAGGATCGTACCATTGGAAAGAAGCACCCTCCGGATCGACCAAAGCAAGCAACAAATGCTGGAGGAGTAACAAAGACTGGGGACGACCACTCAAAGAGCAACAAGCCGAGATACCGAGGAGTGAAGAAGATGTTGAGGTGGTTAAGGAAGGATAGAGCAACACTGCATCAACCACCTTGATAGAGGGATAGCGTCGGGCCACCGACGTTAAACAGAGGCGCTGTGTGAGGGCCCGGTCCTAATCAGAGGTTTAATTAACACACGATTGTTATATTAACGTAAACAGCGGAAGATTTAGTTAAAAACTTTCAAAAAGTGACCCTCAAAATTTTTCGCATTTTGTTTCTAAAACATTTCCGAATAGTGAAAATATGTATTTCCAGTTTTACATCTAACATGATATTCATCGCATAAGCATTACATATAATTTCTCAGTAAAGTAATACTTAAAAATACAGATACTCAGGGCATACCCCGGTAATTTAAAACATAAGTAAAAATACTAAACAACACTGGGACTCAAAACATAAATCGTATACCTGAGCTCGCTCTCAAGGAGCTCTGGTATTTATCGATGCTTCATCTCGAGCATCCACAGTACGTCCACCTGCAATACCTGTCATGTCCATCCAACAAAGACACGACAGCCCCCCGCGAAGGGGGTCAGAACCCCAGTACGAGAAACAGATAAAATCACAGTGTATGACAAATAACATGCGATGTATGCCGTGCATGAATGCAAATGCACATGAAGGGTATCAAATCTCGAATAACCCTGTCTCAAGGGTCCAAAGGAAATCATCAATCACTCATCAGTGCTCGAGCAGGATGTGACACGCTCCGCGCTCCGATCTATCTCTCAGTCGAGCCATCGGCGGTCCATCATCCTCGTGTCTGGGCGACGTCGGCACGCTCGTCGCTCCGGCATCCCTCAGCTCACTCTCACTCCTGCCGAGCCAACGGCTGCCCATCATCCCCAGACACGCATCACTCATACCAAGAAAAGATATAGGTACCAAGAACGAATCAATAGGCTCAACATGACATGCTCAATGTCCATGCGTGTCAATGCATCATGCAATATCATAATCTCATGTGATGCACCTCAAATCTCATGTCATCATATATCATGCAGTCAATGTACCATGTAATTCACATACTGCAAATCAACTTATCACATAGTCACATAAGGAGCAAGTAATGACAAGTAAATCATACCCGGGAACATCACATGTCTTTGCCAGACATTGTGATAAAACCCGTTTTCTACGTACCTCAAACCGTTAACTAATTACCAAGTGATCCTCGACTCAATCTCAGGATTAATAAACCTGGCCATAACAGTTCCAAATACAACATAATGTCACATACTAGCCTTAAACATATCAAATAAAACTCAAACTTAGACCCAAAACCAATTCTCTAAATTTCAGCCTGCGCAACCGTAGAGATTAGCTCATAACTTGTTCGATACTTAATAAAATCACATGGGTCCAATTTATTTTCAAAGCTAACGCAAAAATGAACATTTCATCAGTTCAACTCATCTTCAAATTCGTTCATTTAGCCTAGGTAAAATGGCCAAGAACAATCTGCTAGAAAAACAGGACAATTCACCAAATTCCAGCCTGACCCATATTTGTATAAAAATCATAATAATTTCATATGACGTCCAAATGACCCGATTCTAGTGCTCAAAGTTCCAAAACTCAAAGGACTTCATTTTCTTGTCTAATGATGTCGGGCTAATTCTTCCAGTAAAAGTAGTTAAAACACTAAATACGTAGCTTTTGAAATTCTGTTTTCCATCTCGAGCAGTGTTTGTAAAATCACCATAACCTTTTCATTTTAAAACCAAAATGGTTAATTCCAGTGGCAAATGACAGAAAACTCAAAGTACTAAAATACGTATTTCTGGAGAGCTTTCGAAATTCCTAGCCGAAAATGCTCAGGAACTCGGACAACACTCTGCATGACATTTTCGCCCACATGCAGAACATGATTTGCACACTTAAAGTATAAAATTCATATTTAATTGAAATTAAGTCCAAAATAAGTCATTATTTTTTTTAAATTCAAGAGAATGAAAAGATCTACAAGGTCATGTAGAAATCGACAACAGAATCGAAATTAAACTTTGTCAAAAGTTCGAAATTCTACACTGCATGTGCATTTCCAGCACATGCAGAGTTGAATCTGGCATAGTTTAGTAAAATGGACGTATCTCACTCAAATCAATTCCAAATGATCCCAAATTTCAGCCACAGAACAACAACTCAAATATCTACAACTTTTGTTTGTGGCTCACAGTAAGATTTCGAAGTTAAGGTAGTCGAAAATACAGAGCCATATACTGCATGCAACCATAGTTTCTGCTGAAACTCATGGCAGCATGAGTTTCACCTCTTTATTCATAAACATAACTCTAAAATCGACCCAATCAGAACTAAAATCAAAGATTAACAATATAAAGGGAATGATATACCTCCCAAGCTTTTAAAAATACCCAAAGCCTTGAAGCTCTTCTACAATCCTATCCAATTCCTAACTTGCATGCAAGATTTGAGCATGTTTTAATGGAGGAAAAGGAGGTGGAGCTTTTCGAATTTAATGGAGGAAGGAGGAGAGGATGGCTTGCTTGTGGGAGTGATAGAGATGATGGAATGTCTGAATGAAAAGCACAAGCAAATCTCAACCATAAATAAAGGAAAATAGGCGTGGGATACTAGGCAACATTTTGGGATTTTTTAATCAATTTTTATCCCACTATGTCCAAGTGTCCCAAGATGGTGTTTTGATGGTGGTTTGGGCATGGCATGGCCGAAAGCCACATGCCAAAATAATAATTTTGATGTATTTTATCTTTATTATAAATAGGTGTTGTGATCCGGAACACCTCAACTCGAAAACCCAACTTAAAGTCACACGGGTTTGCTTAATCGTCGTTAATCCGGATTAATTAGCATCGGGGCCTTACATTTCTTCCCCTCTTCAAAAGATTTCGTCCTCGAAATCGCAAAACTGAGTATAACTCCATAAATCAAAACATACGAGTTGTCTCAATCTCATTCATAGATACTTAAGGATCATCATGTATCAATGACAACTGCTGTGGCCGTCTCAACGATCTACCACTTAATCAATGTTCTCTATGATTCCACAAAGTTCAAAATATCGAGGCAACATCAAACCTCACTTAACGAATCATATTGATCATCGCAAATGTAATATTTCCATATTTACCTGATTCTCTACTCGAAGGCTAACGATATATTTCTCGTTGGCGTAGAAAATCTGCTCACCTCAAGCCAAATTTTTTTTTTAAACGGTTCGCCGAAATTTTATTGTTCCTGGCATTTTTTCTCAACAATCTTAAGTTATGCCAAAATTTCTTATCAATTTTCTATCATCACATCACCGATTGGTAATTCTGGCTCTACAAAACCTGGACCGGTGCCATCCCAAAAGTTTTCTGGAACTTAAATTATAGGAACATTCTACTGGTGAATAATGATTTCTGTCAATTCCCACTAAATCACCACTATTAATTGAGACATAACTTCCAAGGTCTGGATATTTTCTCAGTTGATCCATTTGTATGGGTATGCTAAGCAATACTCATTGCTAACTTAGTATCCATTACATTTTGAAAATAGTTTCAAATTCTGATATTATCCTCGGATCTCAATCAGATACATCTATTACAGAAACCACTGTAACTAACCACACTATCCATATCTTAAACATGTCGTCCTCTCATAGACATATAGACTATCACATGAAATCAATATCTTGTATTGAATAGTCAATCAATTTCGATTCAACTTGTTTCACAATCTCTGTTTGTTCTAAACAATTTGAGCTATAAAACCCAAAACTAGAAATTTCCCAAATTCATTGTGTTACTTACAAATCCTGTACTATCCCATAGGTCTCGTATTTTTATCTTGACCTGCTGGCATGTCAAACAATTTTCCACAAAATTCAAAAATTTCTTTCTTTATACCATCCTATCAGAAATAAGATCTCAAGAAAGATACATCTCATCATTCCCAGAATAACACTATGTTCTCTATAGTGTGCTTTCTGCTGTAATACGTCTTTCAAATCAGTAAAATTCGATGCTATATACTGATTTTTCATTCGCAACAACCACTAAATGGCATGCTAAATTTACTTTGTTGATAAGACAGAACCAATTTCTTAATATCTGTATGGGTCTATCCTTCGAGTCTTTCCGATCGTCAAAATCAGAGATTATCAAACTGCAAAGCAAACATCGATGCTACCATTGCACCTTGCACTTTTATGTTCAGTGCATCTGCTACTAGTTTCATTTTCCTTGATTTATATTGACTATCTAAGTCAAATTCTTTAATAAATCTAGTCATCGCTTATATCTCAAGAATATGCAATCATCTTTTCATGATACATTAGAACATATCTTAAAATCTTTGACATACGTCTTTGCACAACTACATATCTCCCTGAACCAGTTAAACCAAAACAACATTGGGGTTGTAGTCCATTTCAGCTTCAGTTATGAAAACTGCTTTCTCATTCATCTGACCAAACGAATATCAAATTTCTTCTTGGTCAATTAGTTCATAAGACAGGCTATCCTAGAATATCCTTCCGTAAAAGCCCGTAGTATCTGTCAAAATTCATAAAACTTTTCATCTTGAGTACAATGATTGGTCTTGGCCAAATTAGTACTATCTTTACTTTACTGGAATCAATAGGTATCTGGTGAGATGATATCACCTATCCCAAAACAACACTTGATTCAACCAAGATTTACATTTCACTAACTTGGTACACCCTTTGAGCTTCACGAAGCATCTGAAAAATCAATCACATGTGTTCTGTGTGGTTCCTTCCGGATCTCGTATACACTAGTATACCACTGATGAATATGATTACACTTCCGCCCAAAAGTTACGAAAAATTTTCTTCATCAAATTCATAACTCTATCGGTATAGTTGTCAGACCACACGAAATTTCCAAAAATTCAAAATGTCTATATCTGGTTTGACCAATTGCCTAGAGAACATTTTCTCTTCTGACTCAAACTGATGGTAACCAGAGTAAAAATCATTCTTCTTATACAATAAAGTTCCTTACAACTTGATCAGTTACTTTTCGATCCTAGGCAGTAGGTATTTATTCTTGACAATAACCCGATTCAACTGCCTTTAGTCGATACACGTCTTCATAATATCATCTTTCTTCTTCACGAACAATACTGATGTTCCCTCAAGGTGACATACTTAGACATATGTACCAGTATCGAGGATATTCAGCAACTATTCATATATCTGTCAACTCTGCTGATGACATTCCGTACAGTGCTTTCGATATCAAATCTATTCATTGTCATCAACGAATAGTTAAAATCAATTTCATTCTTTAGTGGAAATTCTTTCATTTCCTCAGGAAAATCTTGGTAGGTTTTCTTACCTCTATAATATCAGTCAACCTCGACTCTTTTTGATAAGCATCAACTGCTTATTATCAAGTATCCCTCGTTTTCCAAGTATTTCAACCATAATATTTTCATTGCTGATACTATCAGTATCTTAGCTTGCTATTCGCGGCGATATACATTTCATTTGTAGCCACAATATAATCAAGAATTCATTATACTCTGAAATCAACTTACGATATCCTCAAAATTTATCAGAGTATCCATGCCCTTGATACAATCAAAACCATATTTCGACAACATCATTTCATTCAAATCCACAGCACTATCAACAAACTGTAATCTGCAGTTCACTATTACAAGTGTGGATAGTATAATTATCATTGCTGGTGTATTTTCCCAATCATCATTATCAATGCACATTTGATGCAATATATGAAACCAATGATTTTATCTCAAATCAAACTCGTGTCGTGTGACCAATACCCAACATGTATCTGTGATCACTAGCATCTCTATCATTGCCAAAATCGAAATGGTTATATATCCTGGAGACATCTCAATCCCATTGTCAAGGTATACTCTCTGGTCTACAGGTAATTAACTGCTGCTGAAACTGAGTGGTCGTGAAGATAAAACCACCATGATATCTACCCCTAGCTCAGGGTATTTGTTGTCATGGCTACATATGTTCCTGAGCACGTCATGGACATGCTCTGACTGGCCACAATCGATATTAGTTTCTATTATTCTTTCAAATGGATCAGTAGATATTTACATCCACAGTGACCTCAAAAAAATTTGGTATTCTACAATCTCATAGTACCTTTTAGAACTACTAGAGCTGGATAAATTTGAGTGATACTTCTGAAACTTTTCCAGGACTACTTGGATTATCCCAATGATAGTCACTTCATTAATCTTTAATCCAGTTCTAATTACTTCGCACCACCTTGGTGTCTTATTCCTTAGTCAATATCTAATCTCTTCACTAGTGAATAAATATTGAGATTAAGCAGATATTTCCATTTCTCAAGTCCACGATAATCAATTATCATTTTCCATGTCATCAATATCATTACTCTAGATAGTCTCATCTAAAAGAGTTCATAGTGAAGTTTTTATTCATAGTTTGGACACAAAAACTTGAACTAAATCACGACAGTCCCCTAAACCAAGTCCTCATTCAAACCAATTCTCGTTGTTTCTCACAACAACTACACTCCATTCTTCAGTTGAAATATTGCTAGTTTCAATATTCTCAAGTTCTATATTATCATCTTGGCGTACACAGGTTTTGACGTAAACTCATACGGATAACCTTGGTCTTTCGGACATAAATTCCCGATGTCAATCGACAAAAAGTGTTTTAAATAATTCTAGTGGCATCCACTAATCATAAGGATTAAATCCCAAAGTGATAAATACAATTTCCAATAATGGACACATCATCACTAAATTATAGTGCAATTAACAGTTTATAGTGTCTACAGATTCGATAGTAGCTCGTAAAGTCTATATCACAGCTACCTATCCAAACACTAACTGTCCAACATAATTCATACATCTCAACTCATAGATGTTATCATCATTCATTCTACATCACCATCCTATCAGCAACTATCAGTGCTAACAGATAAAATTCTCAAAATTATATATAACTCAGCATAATATATGCAACTCAGCATATTAAAATCTTCAGAGATATGACATCTCATTATTCCTGCTTACTAATCCAGTACATGCATAAAATATCATTATCGAACATGTAAACATAGCAGGCAAGAGCATATAAATCAGATAGTCAGACACATGCACAAACAATTTATTTGTGTCTATACTCAGTGTCCTAACTCTAGTTCGAGCATATCCCAGATTATGCTCTGATACCAACTGTGAGGGCCCGGTCCTAATCAGAGGTTTAATTAACACACGATTGTTATATTAACGTAAACAGCGGAAGATTCAGTTAAAAACTTTCAAAAAGTGACCCTCAAAATTTTTCGCATTTTGTTTCTAAAACATTTCCGAATAGTGAAAATATGTATTTCCAGTTTTACATCTAACATGATATTCATCGCATAAGCATTACATATAATTTCTCAGTAAAGTAATACTTAAAAATACAGATACTCAGGGCATACCCCGGTAATTTAAAACATAAGTAAAAATACTAAACAACACTGGGACTCAAAACATAAATCGTATACCTGAGCTCGCTCTCAAGGAGCTCTGGTATTTATCGATGCTTCATCTCGAGCATCCACAGTACGTCCACCTGCAATACCTGTCATGTCCATCCAACAAAGACACGACAGCCCCCCGCGAAGGGGGTCAGAACCCCAGTACGAGAAACAGATAAAATCACAGTGTATGACAAATAACATGCGATGTATGCCGTGCATGAATGCAAATGCACATGAAGGGTATCAAATCTCGAATAACCCTGTCTCAAGGGTCCAAAGGAAATCATCAATCACTCATCAGTGCTCGAGCAGGATGTGACACGCTCCGCGCTCCGATCTATCTCTCAGTCGAGCCATCGGCGGTCCATCATCCTCGTGTCTGGGCGACGTCGGCACGCTCGTCGCTCCGGCATCCCTCAGCTCACTCTCACTCCTGCCGAGCCAACGGCTGCCCATCATCCCCAGACACGCATCACTCATACCAAGAAAAGATATAGGTACCAAGAACGAATCAATAGGCTCAACATGACATGCTCAATGTCCATGCGTGTCAATGCATCATGCAATATCATAATCTCATGTGATGCACCTCAAATCTCATGTCATCATATATCATGCAGTCAATGTACCATGTAATTCACATACTGCAAATCAACTTATCACATAGTCACATAAGGAGCAAGTAATGACAAGTAAATCATACCCGGGAACATCACATGTCTTTGCCAGACATTGTGATAAAACCCGTTTTCTACGTACCTCAAACCGTTAACTAATTACCAAGTGATCCTCGACTCAATCTCAGGATTAATAAACCTGGCCATAACAGTTCCAAATACAACATAATGTCACATACTAGCCTTAAACATATCAAATAAAACTCAAACTTAGACCCAAAACCAATTCTCTAAATTTCAGCCTGCGCAACCGTAGAGATTAGCTCATAACTTGTTCGATACTTAATAAAATCACATGGGTCCAATTTATTTTCAAAGCTAACGCAAAAATGAACATTTCATCAGTTCAACTCATCTTCAAATTCGTTCATTTAGCCTAGGTAAAATGGCCAAGAACAATCTGCTAGAAAAACAGGACAATTCACCAAATTCCAGCCTGACCCATATTTGTATAAAAATCATAATAATTTCATATGACGTCCAAATGACCCGATTCTAGTGCTCAAAGTTCCAAAACTCAAAGGACTTCATTTTCTTGTCTAATGATGTCGGGCTAATTCTTCCAGTAAAAGTAGTTAAAACACTAAATACGTAGCTTTTGAAATTCTGTTTTCCATCTCGAGCAGTGTTTGTAAAATCACCATAACCTTTTCATTTTAAAACCAAAATGGTTAATTCCAGTGGCAAATGACAGAAAACTCAAAGTACTAAAATACGTATTTCTGGAGAGCTTTCGAAATTCCTAGCCGAAAATGCTCAGGAACTCGGACAACACTCTGCATGACATTTTCGCCCACATGCAGAACATGATTTGCACACTTAAAGTATAAAATTCATATTTAATTGAAATTAAGTCCAAAATAAGTCATTATTTTTTTTAAATTCAAGAGAATGAAAAGATCTACAAGGTCATGTAGAAATCGACAACAGAATCGAAATTAAACTTTGTCAAAAGTTCGAAATTCTACACTGCATGTGCATTTCCAGCACATGCAGAGTTGAATCTGGCATAGTTTAGTAAAATGGACGTATCTCACTCAAATCAATTCCAAATGATCCCAAATTTCAGCCACAGAACAACAACTCAAATATCTACAACTTTTGTTTGTGGCTCACAGTAAGATTTCGAAGTTAAGGTAGTCGAAAATACAGAGCCATATACTGCATGCAACCATAGTTTCTGCTGAAACTCATGGCAGCATGAGTTTCACCTCTTTATTCATAAACATAACTCTAAAATCGACCCAATCAGAACTAAAATCAAAGATTAACAATATAAAGGGAATGATATACCTCCCAAGCTTTTAAAAATACCCAAAGCCTTGAAGCTCTTCTACAATCCTATCCAATTCCTAACTTGCATGCAAGATTTGAGCATGTTTTAATGGAGGAAAAGGAGGTGGAGCTTTTCGAATTTAATGGAGGAAGGAGGAGAGGATGGCTTGCTTGTGGGAGTGATAGAGATGATGGAATGTCTGAATGAAAAGCACAAGCAAATCTCAACCATAAATAAAGGAAAATAGGCGTGGGATACTAGGCAACATTTTGGGATTTTTTAATCAATTTTTATCCCACTATGTCCAAGTGTCCCAAGATGGTGTTTTGATGGTGGTTTGGGCATGGCATGGCCGAAAGCCACATGCCAAAATAATAATTTTGATGTATTTTATCTTTATTATAAATAGGTGTTGTGATCCGGAACACCTCAACTCGAAAACCCAACTTAAAGTCACACGGGTTTGCTTAATCGTCGTTAATCCGGATTAATTAGCATCGGGGCCTTACACGCTGCTTGGGAGGCAACCCAAGGGGAGTTAGTTTCCCTTTTACCCTTTTATTTTTGCTTTTTAGTTGAACTTTTCTTTTCTCTTGTCTTTTGCCTTACATTTGGGACAATGTAAGATTTAAGTATGGGGGAGGGATTAGTAGTGTGTTATTGTTTTTCTTATTGCAAAAATACAAAAAAATCGAAAAATTTGAAAAATTTGAGCTCATAGTTAGTAATGAACACATGCTTAGAATCACTAGCCCATGATGAAACCTAATTGATATCATGCATGCTTTTGAACATAGGTGAATTGTTAACCTTGGAACACTTTGAACTCTAATGCAAAGTGTACTTTAACTTAGAAGTTGAATATTTTGAGCACATTATTGTCATGACTTGTGAAGTGTGCATAACTTAGTGAAGATTGTGTGAACTTTGTGATAGTCTTAAGAAGTCTCTAATACATGCTAGAACTTAACTACATGCTCTTTGAGGCGTATGTCTAGACTACTTGCAAACATGAAAGTGATATAGGCAATCTTTGATGCGTTTGAGCCTTTCAAGCCTGCCATGTAAACAAAATCATTCTCTAGTACCCTTTTTGAGCCTTAAATGTAAAAGAATGGTAGTATGCTAAGCATACTAAAGACCCCCATTCAACATTTCTTGATTAGCTTATCATCCTACCCTTTAAGCCTAAATGTGATTTTAATCCATACCTTTTAAGGGAGTATGATGTATTTCATTCGAATGCACTTGGGAATCGTTGAAGTATATTTGTGAGCTTAATTGTCAAAAGAATGGAATGCATGAAAGAAAAAGGGATGCCTTGAAAAAAAAAATAGATAAAAATATGACTCCAAGGGGAGCCAAGGCACAAAAGAAGAAAAGTATTGAAATAAACCTTGTGAAAAAAGAACGAAGTTGAAAAGTTCATACAAGAAGAGAAGCTTTTAGTGTGCATTTCATCAAACTCTCTTGTTTGAATATCCTTACCCTTTCTTTCATAAGCCAATACCTAGGCCAAGCTACAAGCTAATAAAGACCTACTTGATTTGTGTTTGCAAAGTAGCTAAGATAGTGGAGAAGAGTGTGCAAGTGAGCTTATACTTGTGTTGGTGTATGACTTGAACTATTATGGCTTTGCATATTTTGATCTATAATTTGTACACAACACTTGTTTATGACCACACACACACGTTCACTACTTCGTTGGGTACGAAATGTTTAGGGATTGAACTTGTTCCACTGTTAACTTTTCACCACCGTTCATTATTATGCATATTAAAATTGTTGAGGCATTAAAGTTGTAATACCCCAGAAATGTGATATGATTATGTTCTACGATGATAAATTATGATGTGTTTAAGGGTTGTGGTGTATTTAAATTGGGGGCCACGATTTATGTTATGATGATATGATGTGGGGAACATGTTGGGTGTTTTAAGGGATGTATTAATTAAATGAAGTTAGAAAATATCGAGTGAGGATATTTTAATACATCGTACTATATACCGGGATACAATTAAACACCACATGGCACCCCAACCACACCACCCCACCCCCACAACTCGGCCACCACCCATCCCCCACTTGGCAACCCACTTGTTTAACACCCATACCTCCACTTGCCCCAACCCATGCTATGACCATTGTCTTGCAATCATTTCCCTCCACCTCCTTCTCCCTCTTTTTTCGTCCCTGGAACTGCAGATTAGAGAAGGAAAGAGGCTGTGAATCTTTGTGCAAAAAGCTTGCCAATTTGAGGAGGAAAAAGGGGGTAAGACTTCATACTCTGTTTTTGGGTTGGGTATGGTTTTGGTGGGATGTTTTACTGCATGATAGGTATAGGTTTGGGTGGAACCTTGGTAGAGATGCTTACATGGTAGTTTTATGTAACTACTAGCATGGTTGTTTGAGCATTTTACATGATTTATGTGGTAGATTTCTAGTTATGAAGCTATGTGCTCGAAAATCTGGGCAAAGAAGAACATACTCTGTTTTTCTGTAAAGTTGGTTGAGGATGAAGATTATGATGATGTTATGATGCATGTTAGCTTAGGTTTTGATAAACCTTTGGTTTAAGAGCTTACATGGATATTTTATGAAGTTCTTCACATGTTTGTTTCAGCATGAAAGATGTGTTATGAAGTAGAAAAGATGGTATGAAAAGAGGTGCTCAAAAATCTGGGGAAAATCCCGATTTTTCAGAGCTCTCGATCGATCGAGATTTGGTCCCGATCGATCGAGCGAGACAGAAGGTCTAAGCATGTTTTCAAAATTTTGGTGCCGATCGATCGAAGGATTTCTCGATCGATCGGTGAAGCTCCTCGATCGATCGGTAAAATGTTCGATCGATCGAGCGAGGCAGAATGCTAAGGCACTATTTGTGCACAGTGTCTCGATCGATCGAGACCTAGGGCCGATCGATCGAGAGAGGCAGAAAGTTGAAAAATATGATGATGTTTTATTTTTGTTAAGTTTATGATGTAAGATGGTTTTGAGGCATCTAATATGGTATTATGTGGTCTTGTAGAACCATCCCAGGTACCGGCACCATCAAGGAGATAAAGTCTGTTGACTCCTCCTCCTTTTGAAAAGGTACGGAGGCGTACGGGCATCAGACGGTAACACACATCTTTATACTACGACTATGCTTGTATTGCATGAGTATTCACGATGAAATGACGATGTTTATACAATGTTTACACGATGATGTTTATACGATGTTTACACGATGAAGCTTATACGATGTTTATTGCTTATACGATGCTTATATGATGACATTTATACGATGTAATTGTGGTAAGATGCCACGGGGGTAAGATGCCCCACATGGTAAGAGGCCATGCGATGTATTGTGGTAAGATGCCACGGGGTAAGATGCCCCACATGGTAAGAGGCCATACGATGTATTGTGGTAAGATGCCACGGGGTAAGATGCCCCATATGGTAAGAGGCCATACGATGATATTGTGGTAAGATGCCACGGGGGTAAGATGCCCCATATGCATGATTTCAAATCAGGGACAACAATAAGAAGTGAATGAATAACCAGCATATTTACTTAACCAATGTTTCATGCATTTACTATGATGTTTTATGATGTTAAGTAAGATTATATATGCTCATGATGCGTTGTCCCTGTAGGTACACTTTTGGACGGAAGGACTAAGGGTTGGGTTGAGGCAGTGAGCTACGAGGGGCACAGGAATGTATATGATTCAAGTTATGATTAGTATCTACTCTAGGAGTAGTGTAAATCTAAATGACATTCTTTTAGAATGTAATGAATTATTTTTTGAAGTTTTGTATTTTGGCCTGTAATCCTGTTAGCTCGTGTAACAACCAAAAACCTTAAGATGTTACTTTAATGCATAATTAGTCTTTCTTATGTCTCTTAATCACTGTTAACGTGGGAAGACCCCACATTAGTGGTATCAAAGCAGTGGTTAGATAACTCGGGAATGAGTGAAGGGTAGCCTTAGCAATAAGTTTGCTAGGTGCTTACTTTTGAACATGTTTATATGTATGATATTCATAAAGAAGAAGATGTTATGCTAACATGTTCAATTATCTAACGATGAGTTTTATGAACTGCTTTTGGTGTTGTTATTAACCCTTGTGTTGCAGCATGGCAGCAAACATAGAAGTGGGTGACGCCATTAGTGTAAATGCAAGTGCTGGGCGTACGAATCCATTGCCACCACCAGCCTTGGGAGAGGAACCCTCTGAACAGCAGTTGCTACCTGGGGAATTGAGCTTGGCTCAGTTTATGATGTATCGACCTCCGATGTTTGAGGGAACTGAATCAGGAGAGAAAGTGGAGGAATGGTTAGAGAGGATCGAACAGATATTTGTGGCAGCGCCTTGTGCAAAGACGGCCTGGATCCGATTAGCAGAATTTCAGTTGTCCAAGAAGGCACTGATGTGGTGGAAAACCACAGTGATTGAGCAAGAGGCTCTGGGACAGGAAGTGAATTGGAAGATGTTCCGAACGCGGTTTCTAAACCGCTATTTCTCAGCCGCTGCAAGACAGGCCAAGGAGGATGAGTTTACCAGTTTAAGACAAGGTACCATGCCTGTATCTGACTATGCTCTACATTACTGTTCCTTACTACGATATGTGCCACACATTGCTGCAAGCACTCAAGCGAAGATGCGGAACTTCATGAAGGGCTTAAGGCCTGAACTGTATGACAGGGTGATCACTTATGGCCCTGCCTGTTTTGATGATGCACTCTCACGAGCTGAGCTAGCTGAACTGGGAGTCGGTGCATATCCTGATGCTGTGCCACCTCCGGCACCCCCTCAGAGATCCACTTCTGATAATTTGAAACCCAGGGGTGATCAGTTTAAGCCTAGGGGGAACACTTCAGCATCGAGATTCAGTGGCAAGAGGCCCGAGAATCGATGGAAAGGGAAAGGTAGGAATGATGCTCCATCTGGGAGAGGACAGTCTCAGGGAGACAGATCTGGAAGAGTTCAGTGCACTCTTTGTGGGCAACCACATTTGGCAAAGGACTGCGTAGGATGTTATGTCTGTGGCGACAGAGGCCACTTTGCTCGACGATGTCCCAACAGGGGAAGACAGCAGAGCTCTACGGGGAGAACTGCGGACAGAACGGCACAACATCGGCCACCTTTTGTGCCAAGACAGTATGGAGGTCAGCCCGCGGGGCCACCTCAGGGACAGGTGTATGCTTTGACGAGGGAGCAGGCTACACCGGCCCCGGAGGAAGTTATAGCGGGTACATGTCTTTTATTTACGCACCCTGCTCTTATATTGATAGACACAGGTGCGTCACACTCTTTTGTGTCGACGAGTTTTGTTGAAAGGCACCACATATGCACTTCTCCGTCCCCCATGCCTCTTATGGTCTCGACCCCCGCTGGAAGAAGTTTGACTACGGATCAGATTGTCTATGATGGCCTCATTTATTTTGAGGATAATGAGCTAAGATCAGATTTGATTGTGCTGGGAATGACAGACTTCGATTGCATTGTGGGCATCGATGTTCTGAACAAGTATCAGGCAGTGGTAGACTGCAGGCAGAGGACTGTACGATTTAGATCTGTATTGGGAGTCCAGTGGACATTTTATGGGGATGGTTCCCGTCCGAAGATTCTGTTAGTATCTGCTGTCAAGATGACACAGCTATTGGAAAGAGGTCATGAAGGATATCTTATCTATGCTGTTGATATGACGGATAAGAGGAAGGAATTAAAGGTTGAGGATGTGCCCGTAGTGGCAGAGTTTCCTGATGTCTTTCCGGAGGAGATTCCCGGATTCCCACCGACGAGAGAGGTCGAGTTTGGGATTGAGTTGCTACCAGGGACGTCTGCAATTTCTCGTGCCCCGTATAGGATGGCACCAGCGGAGCTAAGAGAGCTAAAGATTCAATTGCAAGAGCTCCTAGACAAAAGCTACATACGCCCTAGCGTATCGCCATGGGGTGCGCCTGTCTTATTTGTTAAGAAGAAAGATGGGTCGATGCGTCTATGCATTGACTATAGGCAG
Source organism: Haberlea rhodopensis (assembly GCA_907163345.1). Classification (NCBI taxonomy): domain Eukaryota; kingdom Viridiplantae; phylum Streptophyta; class Magnoliopsida; order Lamiales; family Gesneriaceae; genus Haberlea; species Haberlea rhodopensis. The sequence continues at coordinate 809,320 of CAJQUN010000159.1, forward strand.
TTGAACAAAGCTACAGTAAAGAACAAGTATCCACACCCGAGGATCGATGACTTGTTCGATCAGTTGCAGGGTACGAGGCTCTACAGTAAGATCGATCTGAGGTCGGGGTACCATCAGATTCGAGTAAGAGAAGATGATGTTCAGAAGACGGCTTTCAGGACTAGATATGGGCACTATGAATTCCTGGTCATGCCTTTTGGGGTGACGAATGCCCCAGCTGTCTTCATGAGTTTGATGAACAGGGTGTTCCAGCCATATTTGGATCAGTTCGTCATAGTATTCATTGACGACATACTTATTTACTCTCGGACTGAAGAAGAGCATGTAAGGCACTTGAGGGCAGTGCTTCAGATCCTTAGGGATCATCAGTTGTATGCAAAGCTTAGCAAGTGCGAGTTCTGGTTGGACAGCGTGGTATTCTTAGGCCATGTCATATCTAGCCACGGGATATCTGTGGATCCAAGGAAGATTGAAGCTGTGATGGAGTGGGTTGCACCCACTTCTGTACCTGAGATAAGGAGTTTTCTCGGTTTGGCAGGATATTACCGACGTTTCGTCGAGGGTTTTTCGAAGATTGCCAAACCCCTGACACAGCTGACTCAGAAAGGAGTCCCCTTCTTTTGGTCTGAAGCTTGTAAGGAAAGCTTCCAAGAGCTGAAGCGTCGTTTGACTACAGCGCCTGTGCTGGTGATTCCGTCTGAAGATAAGAATTTCGCCTTGTATACGGATGCGTCATTACAGGGTTTGGGCTGTGTGTTGATGCAAGATAAGCATGTGGTAGCTTATGCATCGAGGCAACTGAAGCCACATGAAGCCAGGTATCCAGTGCATGATTTGGAATTGGCGGCCATCATTTTTGCCTTGAAGATTTGGAGGCATTACTTGTATGGCACGTCTTTCACTATATTTACGGATCATAAAAGCCTGAAGTTCTTATTCACTCAGGCAGAGTTGAATATGAGGCAAAGAAGGTGGATGGATTTGCTCAAAGACTATGATTGTGAAATTGAGTACCATCCAGGTAAAGCGAACCTGATAGCAGATGCCTTAAGTCGGAAGGTGAAGAGTACGGCAGAGGATGTCATGTGTTTGTCAGCTTTGATGACTTCTTACTGCCATCTGGGCTATGACTTCGATGTAGACACGTCGCCTGTGCGAGTGTCGACCTTATTGGCGGAGCCAGATATATTTGAGGCAATCAGGAACGCCCAGAAGTCAGATAGTGAGGTTCAGAGATGGACATCATTGGTACTTCAAGGTCAGCCATCCAAGTTCAGAGTGGCTGAGGATGATTCTTTGAGACTGGGCAACCGATGGGTAGTCCCAGATGCACCAGGGCTGCGTAGAGGAATATTGGAGCGGGCTCACAGTAGTCGTTTCAGTATCCACCCAGGGGGAAAGAAGATGTACAAAGATCTATGCAATCAATTCTGGTGGAGACGCATGAAGCGTGAGGTAATCATTTTTGTTAAAAAATGTTTGATCTGCCAGCAGGTAAAGGCAGAGAGGCAGAGGCCTGGTGGAGAGCTGAAGAGCTTAGAGGTTCCTGAATGGAAGTGGGAGCATATATCTATGGATTTCGTAACCCACTTGCCAAGGACGACCTCAGGATTTGATGCGATCTGGGTGATCGTAGATAGGCTGACGAAGACGGCTCATTTCATCCCTTACAGTATGTCGTATACATACTTAAAGATGGCCCAAATGTATATACGGGATGTGGTGAGATTGCATGGTATTCCAGTCTCGATAGTGTCTGACAGGGACCCGAGGTTTACTTCACATTTCTGGGAGGGTCTTCAGACAGCTTTGGGCACAGAGGTGAGACTGAGTACGGCCTATCACCCTCAGACAGACGGCCAAACAGAGCGTACCATTCAGACGCTCGAAGACATGTTGAGGGCATGTATTTTGGAGTTTGATACTCCGTGGCAGGATTCAGTGCCGCTGGTGGAGTTCTCCTATAACAACAGTTATCAAGCGAGCATTCAAATGGCCCCTTTTGAAGCTCTGTATGGACGACGATGTAGATCACCGCTGTATTGGGAGGACTTGACTAGCAAAGCGGTCGGAGGACCAGATATGATCAAGGATATGGAAGGTAAGATTAAGATGATACACCAAAAGATGAAAGCGGCCCAAGATAGGCAAGCGGCCTATGCCAATAAGCGGCGACGACCGCTAGAATTCCAGTTAGGAGACAGGGTCTTCTTAAAGATCTCGCCCTTCAGGGGTGTGGTTCGTTTTGTGATGCGGGGAAAGTTATCTCCGAGGTATGTTGGGCCATATGAAGTTTTACAGCGTATCGGTACATTAGCTTATCGTTTGGCTCTACCGCCATCTTTATCTGGCATACACGATGTTTTCCATGTCTCTATGTTAAGGAAGTATGAGCCAGACCCGTCTCATGTCTTACAGCCTACGGAAGTACAGTTAGACTCAGATGTGTCCTACGTTGAACGACCTATCAGAATTCTGGATCGAGAGGATCGCAGACTACGAAGCAAAGTTATACCGATGGTCAAAGTTCAGTGGGATCGTCGGGGCGTCAAGGAGGCTACGTGGGAGACGGAACGGCATATGGTGCAGCACTATCCGGAACTATTCTCTGGTATGTTTTTATGTTTAGTTTCGATATGATGATGCATGTGGATTTCGAGGACGAAATCTTATAAGTAGGGGAGTAATGTAATACCCCCGAAATGTGATATGATTATGTTCTACGATGATAAATTATGATGTGTTTAAGGGTTGTGGTGTATTTAAATTGGGGGCCACGATTTATGTTATGATGATATGATGTGGGGAACATGTTGGGTGTTTTAAGGGATGTATTAATTAAATGAAGTTAGAAAATATCGAGTGAGGATATTTTAATACATCGTACTATATACCGGGATACAATTAAACACCACATGGCACCCCAACCACACCACCCCACCCCCACAACTCGGCCACCACCCATCCCCCACTTGGCAACCCACTTGTTTAACACCCATACCTCCACTTGCCCCAACCCATGCTATGACCATTGTCTTGCAATCATTTCCCTCCACCTCCTTCTCCCTCTCTTTTCGTCCCTGGAACTACAGATTAGAGAAGGAAAGAGGCTGTGAATCTTTGTGCAAAAAGCTTGCCAATTTGAGGAGGAAAAAGGGGGTAAGACTTCATACTCTGTTTTTGGGTTGGGTATGGTTTTGGTGGGATGTTTTACTGCATGATAGGTATAGGTTTGGGTGGAACCTTGGTAGAGATGCTTACATGGTAGTTTTATGTAACTACTAGCATGGTTGTTTGAGCATTTTACATGATTTATGTGGTAGATTTCTAGTTATGAAGCTATGTGCTCGAAAATCTGGGCAAAGAAGAACATACTCTGTTTTTCTGTAAAGTTGGTTGAGGATGAAGATTATGATGATGTTATGATGCATGTTAGCTTAGGTTTTGATAAACCTTTGATTTAAGAGCTTACATGGATATTTTATGAAGTTCTTCACATGTTTGTTTCAGCATGAAAGATGTGTTATGAAGTAGAAAAGATGGTATGAAAAGAGGTGCTCAAAAATCTGGGGAAAATCCCGATTTTTCAGAGCTCTCGATCGATCGAGATTTGGTCCCGATCGATCGAGCGAGACAGAAGGTCTAAGCATGTTTTCAAAATTTTGGTGCCGATCGATCGAAGGATTTCTCGATCGATCGGTGAAGCTCCTCGATCGATCGCTAAAATGTTCGATCGATCGAGCGAGGCAGAATGCTAAGGCACTATTTGTGCACAGTGTCTCGATCGATCGAGACCTAGGGCCGATCGATCGAGAGAGGCAGAAAGTTGAAAAATATGATGATGTTTTATTTTTGTTAAGTTTATGATGTAAGATGGTTTTGAGGCATCTAATATGGTATTATGTGGTCTTGTAGAACCATCCCAGGTACCGGCACCATCAAGGAGATAAAGTCTGTTGACTCCTCCTCCTTTTGAAAAGGTACGTAAGAGGCGTACGGGCATCGGACGGTAACACACATCTTTATACTACGACTATGCTTGTATTGCATGAGTATTCACGATGAAATGACGATGTTTATACGATGTTTACACGATGATGTTTATACGATGTTTACACGATGAAGCTTATACGATGTTTATTGCTTATACGATGCTTATATGATGACATTTATACGATGTAATTGTGGTAAGATGCCACGGGGGTAAGATGCCCCACATGGTAAGAGGTCATGCGATGTATTGTGGTAAGATGCCACGGGGTAAGATGCCCCACATGGTAAGAGGCCATGCGATGTATTGTGGTAAGATGCCACGGGGTAAGATGCCCCATATGGTAAGAGGCCATACGATGATATTGTGGTAAGATGCCACGGGGGTAAGATGCCCCATATGCATGATTTTAAATCAGGGACAACAATAAGAAGTGAATGAATAACCAGCATATTTACTTAACCAATGTTTCATGCATTTACTATGATGTTTTATGATGTTAAGTAAGATTATATATGCTCATGATGCGTTGTCCCTGTAGGTACACTTTTGGACGGAAGGACTAAGGGTTGGGTTGAGGCAGTGAGCTACGAGGGGCACAGGAATGTATAGGATTCAAGTTATGATTAGTATCTACTCTAGGAGTAGTGTAAATCTAAATGACATTCTTTTAGAATGTAATGAATTATTTTTTGAAGTTTTGTATTTTGGCCTGTAATCCTGTTAGCTCGTGTAACAACCAAAAACCTTAAGATGTTACTTTAATGCATAATTAGCCCTTCTTATGTCTCTTAATCACTGTTAACGTGGGAAGACCCCACAAAAGTGAGGACAAGTTGCTTTGTTATGAATCTATGAGCCAACCAAAAATATTGTAGTTTTGTTTGTTTACTCGAGGTCGAGTAAAGAGTAAGTATGGGGGAATTTGATGTGACTAGAAATAGACACATCTTGAGTGCTTAATTGTCTACGATTTGGTAGGTTTTGATAGATAATTTGATACTGTGATGACCTGGGATTGGAGATGTTAATCCCGGAGTGTTAATAACCCCTAAAGATGTTTTACGTAGCGATTTGGAGTTTAATCGCGATGTTGGGCCTTCTGGGCTCGTTTATTTGGGTAGTTGGGATCGTTGGATCCCGAGGATGAGATTGTATTCACATTACGGTGTAAAACCTAAGAGTTGGGTTTTTAATGTGTCTCGGAATCTCGGGTGCTGTGTGAGCACCGGTAGAGGGTTTTGGAGTTAGAGAGAGAGTTTTTGAAAACAGATGATTTTTAAGGAATCACGATGTATTTGTGGGGCTATTAGTTTTTCGGGGTATTTTGCTATAAATACAAGTTGAACCCGAGATTTTTATGAAAATATCATTTCAGCCCAATTTTCTTTCTCTCTCCCCGCCATTCCCGAAACCCGCTGCTACAGTACCCCCGCGCACGAAAACGCCGCGCCCGCCGCCGTCCGGCCGCCGTTCGGCGCGTGCGACCTATCACCGGCTTCGTCTCGACGAGACGCTCCTTTCCCCTCCGTCAATTCGAAGTTTCATCGCGGTTTGAGTTCGAATTTTGCAGATAAGCGGCGATCCCCAAATTCTAGGGTTTATCGATTTTGGTCGATTTTTCTTCCGATTTCGTTTGGGTAACCTTCCTAACCCCTTTTTCCATGCTTGTGATGTGATTCCCTGCCAAATTGTGATTTATTGGCTCGAATGATTTCGATTTTCGTTGGCTTGGGTTCGATTTTTGGATGGGTGCATGAAGTGGGTTCGATTTTGGGGGTTTTGGAAGGGTTGTGACGATTCTTGTTATGGGTCATTCATTACATGTTTTAGATGTATTGTTGATGCTTAATTGCGTCCGAATTTAAGGTATTGAGTTCGAATTTAGGGCTTTGAAATTCCAAAATTTGGGGGTTTTTGGCAAGGGTGATGATTCTTGCTATTAATTGATTAATTCATATTTTAGATGAATTATGATGTTTAATTTGGGTTCGATTTGTGAGATAAGGGTTCGAAATTTGTAGGGTATCCTTGAACAATTTCCGTTGTTGTCTCATTCGTTCCCCTCCCTACATGTACCCTGCCCCGGGTCTTTTAAAGGTTAATTGTCGTGTGTTGACAATATTTTGAGGGTTATGGGTGTGCTTGAGCATTGGTTGCATGTTCGTAAATGATCGTGAATTATTTATCGTGTTAGCACATCATCCCTCGGGGCATGGAACTCGAGCAAGGTTTGGCTCGGACTTCGAGGATTTAAGGTACGTTTAGCGTACGAGCATAGCTTAAATGATGTTTTACAAGTATGATGCATGATTTAAAATACATGAAATGTTTTACTATGATGGCACCGTGACTTGATTACGTTATGTTGATTCACATGGTGAAATGCTTGGTGCCGCTATGAAGCGAGCAAATGATGGGTGTGGTCGCTACGGAGCGAACACCAGTAGTATGACGCTACTTTGAAGTAAGAAATGAAAATGTGGTATCACCAGTAGTATGACGCTACTTTGAAGTAAGAAATGAAAATGTGGTATTGATTAGATATCTAGGATATCTGTATTTTATTCCCTATTGGTAATGAATAGGAACAGAGACGTAGTTAATCAAAGAAGTGATTAACTAGTATCGGAAGTTAAGGAAATCTCAATATGATATCTAGAATTATGATAATTGCTAGATAAAGAAAGATGTTATGAAATGTTGTTAATTCGAAACTGGTTAGGGTTAACCAATATGATGATTAACTGCATATTCAGGATTTGATGATTTATCTGTTTTGAGAACAGGGTTATTACAGGGGCACGCTAGGATGAGGATGATACCATCCAGGCAGTGTCACATATGTTCCACAATATTTACATTTTTTGTAAATTATGTATTATGTCATTATGATTATGAAATTGTGGAATTGGTATGCTCACCCCGTTGGGGGCTGTCTCTGTTGGGACAGGTGAACAGGTACATCGATGGCTTTGGAGATGAGCTCGAGCTGTTGATTGGATGTACTCCCAGGATTGTGGTACCAGGGCTTGATGGAGCACGGTATCGTATAGAGTACCTATATATATATATACCCATGATGGTTATACACATATTTATGATGCTCGCATGTGAGCACGATTATACTTGTACATGGGTTGTATATAAAGGCATGAGCCTTTCTCTCTTCCATTTGAGGTTGCATGCAATTAGAGGTAGAATTGCTAAAGGTTAAGAGAGTCATTAGTGTATGTGGGTGTTGAAACCCACTTTTGTCGGCATATGTGTGGTGTCTTCCCTGGCTGGGAATTTACTTGTATTACTGCTTTCTGATGAGTATTATGTGTTCCCTGGCCGGGAATTATGTTATATGCTGTGTTTTTTTTTTGGGATAGCTCTATTTATGGGGAGACTCTGCCCAAATTTTTATAAAAGTTCACAATGTGAAAAATGGCACCAAGAGGTTGGTAAAGGGCAATCATATGAGTCTTTTATTGTTAGGATGATGATCTTACAACATTGAGTATTAAAGGAAGTTTTGTAATTGACATTCAATGGTAAAGTATCATCTGAGCTTCCCGATTGGCTTTTTATAGAAAGCATGTACCACACATAGTGGTTAATACACTAATCAAGGGTTAAGTATACGGGGTCCTTACATTAGTGGTATCAGAGCAGTGGTTGCTCATTGGGGCTGTTGAGGGCCTAGGAAGTTATTGATAGCACATATTTATGCATGATGGCATTAATGTTATACGACATGACTAATTGTTTATGTGCTTTTATGATATGAAAAGTGGTATTGCTAACCATTGTGGTTGCAGGAATCGTGTGAAACACGATAGGATGGCATTAATAGCGATGTCTAACACTCTATATGCTACGTGCCAAGGAACCTGATTTTTGGAAGAAAATCAGGAGAAGAAAGATATGATGTATTGTCTGAGGACAGACTGGGTAGACAACCGACAGTTGAATACTTCGGTATGGTCTCAATTATTATTGAATATACTAATGCGTTTGTTCATGTAATGCTCAAGCAAGGAAGGTACGTAAGAAACGTACGAGCATCAAACGGTAACATATTCCTAAACTATGACCTTGCATTAATTGCATGAGTATATGTGATGATGATTATGATGATGTTTATGATGATGATGTTTACGATGATGTTTACGATGATGTTTACGATGATGATGATTATGATGATGTTTATGACGATGATGTTTACGATGATGTTTACGATGATGATGATTATGATGATGTTTATGACGATGATGTTTACGATGATGTTTACGATGATGTTTACGATGATGATGATTATGATGATGTTTATGACGATGATGTTTACAATGATGTTTACGATGATGATGATTATGATGATGTTTATGACGATGATGTTTACGATGATGTTTACGATGATGATGATTATGATGATGTTTATGACGATGATGTTTACGATGATGTTTACGATGATAATGATCATGATGATGTTTATGATGACGTATATGATTGGGTAAGATGCCCCTGTGGTAAGATGCCACACAATGGTTATGATATGGCAAGACGCCATATGATTGGGTAAGATGCCCCTGTGGTAAGATGCCACACAATGGTTATGATATGGTAAGACGCCATATGATTGGGTAAGATGCCCATGTGGTAAGATGCCACACGATGATTATATTATGGTAAGATACCATATAACAGGGTAAGATGCCCATATGGTAAGAGACCATACGATGTTATTATGTGGTAAGACGCCACAGGGTAAGATGCCCATATGGTAAGAGACCATACGATGTTATTATGTGGTAAGACGCCACAGGGTAAGATGCCCATATGGTAAGAGACCATACGATGTTGTTATGTGGTAAGACGCCACAGGGTAAGATGCCCATATGGTAAGAGACCATACGATGTTATTATGTGGTAAGACGCCACAGGGTAAGATGCCCATATGGTAAGAGACCATACAATGTTATTATGCGTGGTAAGACGCCACGGGGTAAGATGCCCATATGGTAAGATGCCATGCAATGTTATTACGTGGTAAAACGCCACGGGGTAAGATGCCCATATGGTAAGATGCCATACAATGTTACTACGTGGTAAGACGCCACGGGGTAAGATGCCCATATGGTAAGAGGCCATACAATGTTATTACATGGTAAGACGCCACGGGGTAAGATGCCCATATGGTAAGATGCCACACGATGTTATGATATGGTAAGATGCCATACGATTGGGTAAGACGCCCACGTGGTAAGATGCCACACGATGTTATGATATGGTAAGATGACATACGATGGGGTATGATGCCCATATGTACGAATGTGAATCAGGGTCAACAAAAAGAAGCTGACGAATACCCAGCATGTTTACTTAACTATGATTTCGTACATTTACCGTTATACTTATGTGATGATGATGTATAAGATGACGATGCTTATATGATGATGATGTATAAGATGATGATGCCTATATGATGATGATGTATAAGATGATGATGTATAAGATGACGATGCTTATATGATGATGATGTATAAGATGACGATGCTTATATGATGATGATGTATAAGATGACGATGTTTATATGATGATGATGTATAAGATGATGATGCCTATATGATGATGATGTATAAGATGATGATGTATAAGATGATGATGCTATAAGATGATGATGCTTATAAGATGATGATGTATAAGATGATGATGTATAAGATGATGATGCTATAAGATGATGATGCTTATATGATGATGATGTATAAGATGATGATGCTATAAGATGATGATGCTTATGTAATGATGATGTTATAAGATGATGATATTTATGAAATGATGATGCTCATATGATGAAGATGTTATAAGATGGTGATAATTATAAGATGATGATTTTAATCATTCATGTCAAGAATTAATGACTATATGCATGGCTATGAAACAGGGACATTGGAGTGTCCGGGGTGTATAGACATTAGAGGAATGTTGGGTAAAGACCCACTACTCTATTGATTTTCTTCCCACAGTATGGTATGTCGTGCGGAAACGTCCATCTTATTGGTAGGTTTGAGGTGAACCTAGAGAGGCAGCGACTAGTTTGTCTGCCGTGTGTATGCAGCACCAAGAGGGGCTTGTTAGAGCCGTTATACTGCTCGTAGGAACCAAGTGTGGCAAATCGTAAGGTGATACGATGTGGATTGTGGTGGACTCTAGTAGTCACCATGTCATCGAGGTTGAGGTTGTGCATGCCTCACTGAAACGTGTATACGTTATGTTTAATCTTGGTGAGACTTGTCTGTGACAGCTCATGATGTTGGAGTACCAACAAGAGAGTCATCAAGTCGTCGTTGATTCGATCTGGGAATCCATGTATTTGGGATGCAATGGGTTTATTGCATGTCCTTTCAAGTTTGAAACTCTGAGGAGTCTCGATTGTTTGTTTATGACCGGGATGTGGTTCTTGGGATATCCAGAGGTGGACATCTTATGAGATATCTTTTGTGTGAATCTGTGGCCGTGAGTTGCCCAATTTGAGTTGCAATGATGCGACTGCTCCTTCGACAGATGAGGTTTGAAAGTGGAAACCAGGTTTGGTGTGTGTACAGCGTGGGATACTAGTGTTTCCCTCGTAACGATGTATGTTAGACATCGTGAGTCATGATAAGAGATGTCATTGAATGATATCCACGATGGAATCGGGAGCGATTCGGATCCTCGCAGTTTCAGTTGACTAACTGCTTTTGGATTGTTAGCGTGGGTTGCGCTGACGCTTTTTGACGTTATGATGGATTTGGAAGTCTATTCCACTTCAGGGTTGACACGAGGTCAACATTTCCACGGTTGAGGTGTCATTCAGGATACGTTCTTACTGGTTGTATTAGAACGAAGGATGATTGTCCGATCTACAGTCGTAAGTATCGGTTGTTTTGCAGTCATGAGGGACTGACTTTTGGGATGACCCGCATCAAGGTACGTTGCCTCTTGGGTGATATATTGGTTTTGGGTAAGTCGCCCTGTTTCAGAGTTTGATGAGAAGTAAGTATCCTCGCGTTTATTAATACGATTCTGTTATGATCAAGAATCGAGGTTATGGCTCCATATTGTGGTGTACCCCGGGTGTTACGGGATACACCGGTGCTAATTTCGAGGACGAAATTCTTTTAGTGGGGGATATTGTGATGACCTGGGATTGGAGATGTTAATCCCGGAGTGTTAATAACCCCTAAAGATGTTTTACGTAGCGATTTGGAGTTTAATCGCGATGTTGGGCCTTCTGGGCTCGTTTAGTTGGGTAGTTGGGATCGTTGGATCCCGAGGATGAGATTGTATTCACATTACGGTGTAAAACCTAAGAGTTGGGTTTTTAATGTGTCTCGGAATCTCGGGTGCTGTGTGAGCACCGGTAGAGGGTTTTGGAGTTAGAGAGAGAGTTTTTGAAAACAGATGATTTTTAAGGAATCACGATGTATTTGTGGGGCTATTAGTTTTTCGGGGTATTTTGCTATAAATACAAGTTGAACCCGAGATTTTTATGAAAATATCATTTCAGCCCAATTTTCTTTCTCTCTCCCCGCCATTCCCGAAACCCGCTGCTACAGTACCCCCGCGCACGAAAACGCCGCGCCCGCCGCCGTCCGGCCGCCGTTCGGCGCGTGCGACCTATCACCGGCTTCGTCTCGACGAGACGCTCCTTTCCCCTCCGTCAATTCGAAGTTTCATCGCGGTTTGAGTTCGAATTTTGCAGATAAGCGGCGATCCCCAAATTCTAGGGTTTATCGATTTTGGTCGATTTTTCTTCCGATTTCGTTTGGGTAACCTTCCTAACCCCTTTTTCCATGCTTGTGATGTGATTCCCTGCCAAATTGTGATTTATTGGCTCGAATGATTTCGATTTTCGTTGGCTTGGGTTCGATTTTTGGATGGGTGCATGAAGTGGGTTCGATTTTGGGGGTTTTGGAAGGGTTGTGACGATTCTTGTTATGGGTCATTCATTACATGTTTTAGATGTATTGTTGATGCTTAATTGCGTCCGAATTTAAGGTATTGAGTTCGAATTTAGGGCTTTGAAATTCCAAAATTTGGGGGTTTTTGGCAAGGGTGATGATTCTTGCTATTAATTGATTAATTCATATTTTAGATGAATTATGATGTTTAATTTGGGTTCGATTTGTGAGATAAGGGTTCGAAATTTGTAGGGTATCCTTGAACAATTTCCGTTGTTGTCTCATTCATTCCCCTCCCTACATGTACCCTGCCCCGGGTCTTTTAAAGGTTAATTGTCGTGTGTTGACAATATTTTGAGGGTTATGGGTGTGCTTGAGCATTGGTTGCATGTTCGTAAATGATCGTGAATTATTTATCGTGTTAGCACATCATCCCTCGGGGCATGGAACTCGAGCAAGGTTTGGCTCGGACTTCGAGGATTTAAGGTACGTTTAGCGTACGAGCATAGCTTAAATGATGTTTTACAAGTATGATGCATGATTTAAAATACATGAAATGTTTTACTATGATGGCACCGTGACTTGATTACGTTATGTTGATTCACATGGTGAAATGCTTGGTGCCGCTATGAAGCGAGCAAATGATGGGTGTGGTCGCTACGGAGCGAACACCAGTAGTATGACGCTACTTTGAAGTAAGAAATGAAAATGTGGTATCACCAGTAGTATGACGCTACTTTGAAGTAAGAAATGAAAATGTGGTATTGATTAGATATCTAGGATATCTGTATTTTATTCCCTATTGGTAATGAATAGGAACAGAGACGTAGTTAATCAAAGAAGTGATTAACTAGTATCGGAAGTTAAGGAAATCTCAATATGATATCTAGAATTATGATAATTGCTAGATAAAGAAAGATGTTATGAAATGTTGTTAATTCGAAACTGGTTAGGGTTAACCAATATGATGATTAACTGCATATTCAGGATTTGATGATTTATCTGTTTTGAGAACAGGGTTATTACAGGGGCACGCTAGGATGAGGATGATACCATCCAGGCAGTGTCACATATGTTCCACAATATTTACATTTTTTGTAAATTATGTATTATGTCATTATGATTATGAAATTGTGGAATTGGTATGCTCACCCCGTTGGGGGCTGTCTCTGTTGGGACAGGTGAACAGGTACATCGATGGCTTTGGAGATGAGCTCGAGCTGTTGATTGGATGTACTCCCAGGATTGTGGTACCAGGGCTTGATGGAGCACGGTATCGTATAGAGTACCTATATATATATATATACCCATGATGGTTATACACATATTTATGATGCTCGCATGTGAGCACGATTATACTTGTACATGGGTTGTATATAAAGGCATGAGCCTTTCTCTCTTCCATTTGAGGTTGCATGCAATTAGAGGTAGAATTGCTAAAGGTTAAGAGAGTCATTAGTGTATGTGGGTGTTGAAACCCACTTTTGTCGGCATATGTGTGGTGTCTTCCCTGGCTGGGAATTTACTTGTATTACTGCTTTCTGATGAGTATTATGTGTTCCCTGGCCGGGAATTATGTTATATGCTGTGTTTTTTTTTTGGGATAGCTCTATTTATGGGGAGACTCTGCCCAAATTTTTATAAAAGTTCACAATGTGAAAAATGGCACCAAGAGGTTGGTAAAGGGCAATCATATGAGTCTTTTATTGTTAGGATGATGATCTTACAACATTGAGTATTAAAGGAAGTTTTGTAATTGACATTCAATGGTAAAGTATCATCTGAGCTTCCCGATTGGCTTTTTATAGAAAGCATGTACCACACATAGTGGTTAATACACTAATCAAGGGTTAAGTATACGGGGTCCTTACAGATACGTATGCTACCTAATCGTATATTTGTGTAATTGTAGGTACAATCGAAGAAAACGAGCTAAAAACGATGTGTAAAGACCAAGGAGAGACATGGACATGACAAGGACTCAAATTTGATCAAGAAAAGGGCAAAAACGTAATTTTGGAGGTGGCAATCGATCGCCTATGGACATAAACTTTTGCATCAAAATTCACGGGTCAGCGATCGATCGCGAAGAAGTGGCGATCGATCGCCAAAGTCTACTGGAGCTCGGCGATCGATCGCCACTTTATAGCGATCGATCGCCTCAATGATTTTTCTGAAAAAAAATAATGCAGCGATCGATCGCCACATTCAAGGCGATCGATCGCCGAAGAGTCCGAAAATTAGGAAATTAGGTCTTTTACCATGTTTAGAAGATTGTAACCTATTTTATCAACCATCAACCCCCATAACTCGAATTATTCAGTTCTTAGGCATAGTTTTTCATACTTTAGAATATTTTTGAGTTTTTAGATTAATTTGTTTTCAAGTTTTCTTCAAGAACAACGAAGAACGGAACCGGAATCGACTAGCCGGAATCGTGATTTATATTAGTAATTTCTTTTCCTTTATTTATTTAATGTTTTCCATTGAATTTTTATTGTTTTTAGATTTAATCATGCTAGGCTAAAACTCTTCGATCTTGGTTGAAGGGATACCTGCTTTTGGAATTGAACCTTTTATGAGAATTTGGTTTGATTATTGAATTATATTTCGATTTCAATTCGTTTCTCAAATTTCGAATTCCATTATTGTTGTGTTTGTGTATTAGACCGATCACCTAATATTCAATTGAATAATCGATAGTTTGTTAAGAAACAACTAAGATCAATAATTAACCGGCTGTAGGTGTTGTTGAATTCTTAGGAGAAACGGTTGAGTAATCAATTTTAACGGCTGTAGTTTTCATTGATTAGATTTATCGAACTCATTAGTTTTGAAAACTATCATTGATTTAATCATTAACGGCTGTAGTGGTGATTAGAGATTTGGTAAGGGTTGAATTGAATGCTGTTTTCTCTTTAACTACGAATAAGATGAGTAGGAATTAAATTTCCAATCGATAGATAATTGAAAGGATTCGAATGTTTTGATTTGATGATTAAAAGATAATTTTCCAAAAGTACGGTTACCTGGAAACCAAGAATCGCTTCACTCTCATAAGTTTAATCATCTTAGTAATCTCGTTAATTAGTTTAATTTTAGAATTTGCTTAGTAGTAATCATTCATCCTAAAATCCCCTTGTTACTATTCGCTTTTGGCACAAAATAAATTTACCTTCCCTGTGAGATCGATCCCTACTTCCAATACTACATATTTTTTGTCATTAACTGAAGAATGGTTAATTTGGGCGTACACGATAAACGCTACCAAATTTTGGCGCCGTTGCCGGGGAAGGCAACATTTATTTGTGTCGATTTTTTTTTATCCCGCATTACTACTTTGGTTTGTTAATGAGTACAGGTGGATCGTTCAATCACGAAGATAACTTTCACTACGATCCTGAGATTGAGAGGACGCTACATCAGAGGAGACGAGACGCACGAAGAATTTTAGAACAAGAAGAGGAAGAAGAGAGATCCATGATGGCTGCAAATCAAAGCTTGAGGCAGTTGGCGAATCCTTACTTGGATCAACAACCGCTCTACATCAGTTTCCCTGCTCTGGCCAATAACGTAAACTTCGAACTTAAATCTGGTTTAATTCACTTATTGCCAGCTTTTCATGGTCTTGCAGGAGAAAACCCACATAAGCATCTGATGGAGTTCCACGTGGTGTGCACTACCATGAAGCCGACCGGAATCACTGAGGATCAAATAAAGCTAAGAGCGTTCCCGTTTTCTCTAAAGGACACTGCAAAGGACTGGCTCTTCTACTTACCATCCGAATCGATCACCACGTGGACTAACTTACAAAGGGTATTCCTAGAAAAATACTTCCCAGCTTCAAGGGCAACGAACTTGAGGAAGGAGATATATGGTGTGAAGCAGCTCTACGAGGAATCACTACACGAGTACTGGGAGAGATTCAAGAAGTTGTGCGCAAGTTGTCCACAACACCAGATAAGTGAACACCTTCTCATCCAATACTTTTATGAAGGTTTACTTTCTTCTGACAGGAACTTAGTGGATGCGGCAAGCGGAGAAGCATTTATAGATAAAACAGCGGAGGAAGCTAGAAGGTTGATAGCTAACATGGCGGCCAACTGTAGGACCTTCCTACCTTAACATCATAAGCAAGAAATAATTAGGGCTAAACATGCATCACAGACAGCTTAGGGCTCCGGTTATTACGTGAGTTATTAGAATTACAGGCCAAAATAAAACTTCAAGCAAATTAATTACATTCTCAAATGAATGGCGCTATAGAATTATACTACTCCTGGAGTAGAGACTATACCAAATCCTGAATCCTAATTCATAAGGCATCTCGAAGCTCACTTCTTCAACCCTGCCCATAGCCCTCCAAATCCAAATGTGTACCTACAGGAACAACCCATCGTGAGCATGTACATCATTACTCAACATCATAGGGTAATGGCATATAAATAAATGCATGAAGTAAATGGGTAACGTATACTTCCTGGTTAATCGCATTAACCCTCTTTGGTTGTCCCTGTTTCATAGTCATGCATATAATCGTTAGTTCTCGGCATAAATGATTAAAATCATACTTCACATATATGACCACATCAAACTATGTTAATTAGAAGTGGAACTGTCCCGGTTCTATTATGACAGCGGCACAATTGGCCCCCTCGCTCGACATAACACATCGTATGATACCCATCGCTACGCCTTGATAGCGGATGTATCTCTTTATTCAGCGGATGATACCCATCGCTACACCTTGATAGCGGATGTACCCCATCGCTCAGCGGATGATACCCCTCGCTACACCTTGATAGCGGATGTACCCCATCGCTCAGTTATGTGAGCGGCAAGACCTTCCTCGCTTGCCCATAATAACCACCGGACATTCAACCATTCTTAATAACATAGTTTCATATTCATCATAAACATCATAGCATCTTATAGACATCATCATCTTGTAAACATCATTATCATATAAGCATTATCATCTTATAGACATCATCGTCTCATCATAATCGTTATAGTAACGTCATATCATCTTCATTTATCATAACATCATCGTAAGCATCTTATCATCTTTATTCATCATAAACATCATCATCATTTATCATAATGTCATCGTAAGCATCTTATCATCTTTATTCATCATAAACATCATCATCATTTATCATAATATCATCGTAAGCATCTTTATTTATCATAATATCATCGTAAGCATCTTCTCATCTTTATTCATCATAAAAAACCATCTTTATTTGTCATAACATCACCTTAAACATCTTATCATCTTATTCATTATAAAATCATTTTCATCGTGGACTTACTTATCATAACATCGTGACATCATTTAAACCATCATAACATATAAACATCATTTCATGTAAACGTCATCATTTCATCGTACATACTTACGCGATAAATGCATAGTCATAGTTAGGAGTGTGTTACCGTCCGATGCCCGTACGCTTCTTACGTACCTTAATTCCAAAATGGAGAAGTTGTAGAACTTTATCTCCTTGAAGTTGTGGGTACCTGGGATGGTTCTACATAACCATACAAATCGATATTAGAAGCTAAATATAGTCCAATATCCAAAAATCCCACAAAAATAACAAAAACACATAATTGTGTGACTCGCGATCGATCGCTGAGATGCCCCGATCGATCGCGAGATCGCACTGCCCGTTACTGACATTTTGTGCCTTCGGCGATCGATCGCCACTTTTGGCGCGATCGATCGCCAACCTCGCCGATCGATCGCCCAAAAGTGGCGATCGATTGCCAAATGGTTCTGGAGCCTACTGCTGGCTCGCGATCGATCGCCAAAAACGGGCGATCGATCGCCAATCCCTGTACATCGAAAATTCGCCATTTTTGAGCATTTTTCAAGCTCCACTTCAAACCTTTCAAACCCAAACTTTTCTACAACAACAACATCATCATAACACACTAAAACCCACATAAAACACTTCAAAAATCATACCCCAAACATATAAAACATATACCCAAAACAAACCCACATAAAACACAAAATGCTAACCCATTTCAACACCAAACATCATGAAAACTTTAGGAAGAGTTCCATACCTCTTAAGGACTCCAAATCCTACAATAAATCTCAAAAACAAAGGTTTTGTGAAGATTTCTCCTTCCACTTTTGCTCAAAAACGAAAATAGTGAAATGGGTAGGGTTTGAGAGTGAATTGGGGATTTTTAAAAGAGTAAGGATAAAGTGGGGTTAAAGTGATGGGTAAAGGGTTAAAAGGGGTTGTGGATTAATTTAAAAATTGCACCCCAAACTTAACATGATTCATAAAATACTCCAACATGGTATTTTTACAGGCATTTACAAAAATGCAATTAACTTCCACTAAAAATCATGCTTTCCTCATAATTAACAATCAACATAATTAAATCATGTTAACACCTCATTTTCTAACATGCATATCATGCACCCTGAAATGCAACCCCGGGTCACACCTATCATGTGACTAAGCATTTCAACACGATAATTAATTTCAACACATAAATCAATTATCAACATAATTCATCATATAAACATAATTAATGCCCAAATTGCATATAATTAACTTCGGGGCATCACATTACTCCCCTACTTATAAGATTTCGTCCTCGAAATCGCATGCACTTACCCAAAATGAAATTAAACTTACATCACATACCAGAGAATAGTTCCGGGTAGTGCTGTACCATATGCCGCTCCGTCTCCCACATAGCCTCCTCGACACCCCGACGATCCCACTGAACTTTAATCATCTGTATAACTTCACCTCGTAATCTGTGATCCTCACAATTCAGAATTCTGACCGGTCGTTCAACGTAGGATACATCTGAATCCAACTGCACTCCAGTAGGCTGTAAAACATGAGACGGGTCTGGCTCATACTTCCGTAGCATAGAAACGTGGAAAACATCATGAATCCAGATAAAGACGGTGGTAGGGCCGAACGGTAGGCCAAAATACCGATACGCTGCAATACTTCATATGGCCCAACATACCTCGGGGATAACTTCCCCCGCATACCAAACGAACAACACCCCTGAAGGGTGAGATTTTCAAGAAGACCTTGTCTCCTACTTGGAATTCTAGCGGTCATCGCCGCTTATTGGCATAGGCTGCTTGCCTATCTTGAGCCGCTTTCATCTTTTGGCGTATCATTTTAATCCGTTCTTCCATATTCTCAATCATATCTGGTCCTCCGACCGCTAGTCAGGTCCTCCCCATACAGCGGTGACCTACAGTGTCGTCCATAAGGAGCTTCAAAAGGGGCCATTTGAATGCTCGCCTGATAGCTGTCATTAAAGGAGAACTCTACCAGTGGTAGAGAATCTTGCCACGGAGTATCAAACTCCAATACACATGTCCTCAACATATCCTCGAGCGTCTAGATAGTACGCTCTGTCTGACCGTCTTCCTGCGGTGATACGCTGTACTCGGTCTCACCTCTGTGCCCAAAGTTGTCTGGAGACCCTCCCAGAAAGGTGGAGTAATCCTTGGGTCTCTGTCAGATACAATCAAGACTAGAACCCCATGCATCCTCACCACATCCCGCACATATGATTGGGCCATCTTTAGGTTCGTGAAAGACACATGATAAGGGATGAAGTGAGCCACCTTCGTCAGCCTATCTACGATTACCAAAAACGCATCAAATCCTGAGGCCGTCCTTGGCAAGTGGGTCACGAAGTCCATAGATATGTGCTCCCACTTCCACTTAGGTACTTCCAAGCTCTTCAGCTCGCCACCAGGCCTCTGTCTTTCTGCTTTCACTTGTTGGCAGATCAAACATCTTTTGACGAAAGTCATAACATCACGCTTCATGCGTCTCCACCAGAATTGACCGCATAGGTCCTTGTACATCTTTCTTCCTCCTGGGTGTATCTGGGACTACCCATCGGTTGCCCAGTCTCAAAGAATCATCCTCAGCCACTCTGAACTTTGATGGTTGCCCTCGAAGTACTATCGATGACCATCTCTGAACTTCATCATCTAACCTCTGAGCTTTCCTGATAGCCTCAAATACGCCTGGCTCAGCCAATAAGGTCGACTCTCGTACCGACGACGTGTCCACATCAAAATCATAGCCCAGATGGCAATAAGAAGTCATCATCGCTGATAAAAACATAGCGTCCTCAGCAGTACTCTTCACTTCCAACTTAAGGCGTCTGTTATCAAATTTGCTTTACATGTATAGTCCATCCATCTTCTTTGTTGCCTCTACAACTCAGCCTATGTGAACAAAACTTCAGGTTCTTATAGTCCGTGTAGATGGTAACGACGTACCATGCAAGTAATGCCTCCAAATATTCGAGGCAAATATAATGGCTGCCAGCCCCAAATCCTGGACTGGGTACCTAGCCTCATGTGGTTTCAACCGCCTCGATGCACAAGCCACCACATGCTTATCTTGCCTCAGCACACAGTCCAAACCTTGCAGTGATGCATTCGTGTCGTAGTCAAACAACGCTTCAATTCTTGGAAGCTTTCCTCACAAGCTTCGGACCAAAAGAACGGCACTCCTCTCTGAGTCAGCCGTGTCAGGGGTCTGGCAATCCCTAAGGATCTGGAGTACTGTTCTCAAGTGCTTTACGTGTTCCTCTTCAGTTCGAGAGAATAATCACATCGTCCATGAAAACTCTGACGAACTGATCCAAACATGGTTGGAGCACCCTGTTCATCAGGCTCATAAAACAGCTGGGGCATTCGTCACCCTAAAAGGCATGACTAAGAATCCGTAGTGCCCATATCTAGTCCTGGAAGCTGTCTTCTGTACATCATCCTCTCGAACTCGAATCTGATGATACTCCGACCTCAGATCGATCTTACTGTAGAGCCTCGTACTCTGCAGCTGATCAAACAAATTATTAATCCCCGGAAGCGGATACTTATTCTTCATCACGGCTTTGTTCAGTTGTCTAAAATCGATGCACAGCCGCATTGAACCATCTTTCTTCTTAACAAACAAAACTGGCGCACCCCAGGGCGATACGCTAGGGCGTATATAGCCCTTATCAAGGAGCTCTTGCAACTGAACCTTTAACTCCCTTAGTTCCGCTGGTGCCATCCTATACGGGGCACGAGAAATGGCAGACGTCCCCTGTAAGGACCCCATGCCCTTAACCCTTGATTAGTGTACTAACCACTATGTGTGGCACATGCTTTCAATAAAAATCAATCGGGAAACTCAAATGATGATTTACCATTGAATGGCAATCACAAAATTTTCTTTAAAATGCCATGTTATAAGATCATCATCCTAACAACAAATAGACTCATAGAGTTCGCCCATTGCCATCCCTTTTACACCACTTTTACATTGTGAACTTTTATAAAAATTTGGGCAGAGTCTCCCCATAAATAGAGCTATCCCGAAATGAAAGCACAACACATAATATAATTCCCGGCCAGGGAATACACAATACTCAACAGAAAACAGAACACAAAGTAAATTCCCAGCCAGGGAAGACACCACACATAAGACGACAAAAGTGGGTTTCAACACCCACATAATACACCCATGACTCTCATATCATTAGCAATTCTACTCTTAATTGCATGCAACATAGAATGAAAGAGAGAAAGGCTCATGCCTTTATATACAACCCATATACAAGCATAACCGTGCTCACATTCGAGCATCATAAATATGTATATAACCTTCGGGTGTATATTAGTACTCTATACGATATCGTGCTCCATCAAGCCCTGGTACCACGATCCTGTGAGTACATCCAATCAACAGCTCGAGCTCAGCTCCACAGCCATCGATGCACCTGTTCACCTGCCCCAACAGAGACAGCCCCCAACGGGGTGAGCATACCAATACACAAAATCACATAATCACAATAATGAAATTCATAATTTACAACAAAAGTAAACACTAATGAATTTTAAACGATACTCCCTGGATGGCAACGTCCTCATCCGGGATTCCGTGTACTGTCCCTGTTCTCACAATCATCAAACTCCTCAAATCTCATAAATCAGTAAATCAACACATTGATTTAACTCATAACATGCCTGATTCTCAAGTATCAATAATTAATGACTCCAAATTCATTATACACACAAATATAGATATCTCGATATCTAATATTGATTTTCAACTTTGCTACCAATCACAGATAGCTCAAATGCCTAGCATTTATTTTACGAATTCTCATTTATACTTAGACATCTCACATGTCTTATAATGAATACATGATTCCACGATCATTCTCAGGCATCTCAAATGCCTAGCCTTTATTTTACAAATTCCCATTTATACTTAGACATCTCACATGTCTTAAAATGAATACATGATTCCACGATCATTCTCAGGCATCTCGAATGCCCTACAATAGTCATAAAAACCCAGTACCCCTATCTCATATAAGGTCATACTACTCTAGTATTACACACATTTGTGGCAGCGATATCAAGACTAGGTCGTTCCATAGTCATATCGACACATATATATATAACCATACCCACAACCATCTAATGCAATTAAAACACATTATGCATTTCACAATTGCTTTCATATAAAGTAATGCTCGTACGTCACACGTACCTTAATATCCGAAGTCCGAGCCAAACCTTGCTCGAGTTCCATGCTCCGAGGAACGATGTGCTAACACGATAAATAATTCACAATTATTTACGAACATGCAACCCATGCTCAAGTACACCCAAAACCCTCAAAAATATTGTCAACACACGACAATCAACCATTATCAAAAATTGCTCAAGAACACCTTCAATAATTCGAACCCTATCATAACAATTCGAACTCAAATAATCACCATAATTCATCTAAACATGAATTAATCGATCAACAACAAGAATCATCATCCCCAAGCCAAAAACCCCCAAATTCGAACTCAAACCCCTCAAACAGCATGAAATTCGAACCAAAAATCACAGTTTCGAACACCAATCCTTAAATTCGAACACAATACCACCAAATATAGCAGGGAATAACATGGGAGGGACGAAAAAGGGGTAAGGAAGGTTACCCATACGAAGATCGGAAAGAAATCGGACGAAAATCGAAGAACCCTAGAAAATTGGGGATCGGCGCATTCCTGTAAAATCCGAACTCAAATCGCGACCAAACTTCGAATTGATGGTGTAGAAAGGAGCGCCTGGACGAGACGAAGCCGACGGCGGGTCGGACGCGCCGAACGGCGGCGGGCGCGGGGTTGAAGCTGCGTGGGTCGAGGTTGACGGGAAGACCAGCGTGCGCGAGGAGAGAGAGAGAAGGTGAGGAAAATGGCTCCGATAATTAAAATCTCGGGTTCAACTTGTATTTATAGCAAAAATACCCCGAAATACTAATAGCCCCACAAATACATCATGATTCATTAAAAATCATCTGTTATCAAAAATTCTCTCTCTAACTCAAAAACCCCCTACCGGTGCCCACACAAAGCACCCGAGATTCCGAGTCACACTAAAAACCCAACTCACAGGTTTTCACCGAAATGATAATACGATCTCAACCTCGAGATCCAACGATCCCAACTACTCAAATAGAAGAGTCCGGAAGGCCCAACGCCTCGATTAAACTCCAAATCGCCACGTAAAACAACTTTAGGGGTTATTAACACTACAGGATTAACATCTTTAATCCTTGGTCATCACAATATCCCCCACTAAAAGAATTTCGTCCTCGAAATTAGCACCGGTGTATCACGTAACACCCAGGCTACACAACAACATGAAGCCATAACCTCGATTCTTGGCCATATCAGAATCGTCTTAATAAACGCGAGGATACTTACCTCACATCAAACTCTGAAACAGAGCGACATACCAAAACCAACATATCACCCAAGAGGCAAAACGTACCTTGATGCGGTTCATCCCAAAAGTCAGTCCCTCATGACTGCAAAACACCCAATACTTACGACCGTAGATCGGACAGTCATCCTTAGTTCTAATACAACTAGTAAGAACGCATCCTGAATGACACCTCAACCGTGAGAACGTTGACCTCGTGTCAAACTCTGGAGTGGAATAGACTTCCAAATTCATCATAACGTCAAAGAGCGTCAGCACAGCTCAACGCTAATACTCCAAGAGCAGTTAGTCAACTGAAACTGCAAGGATTCGAATCGCTCCCGATTCCATCGTAGATATCATTCAAAGACATCTCTATCATGACTCACGATGTCTAACACACATCATTACGAGGAAAACACTAGTATACCACGATGTACACATACCAAACCTGGTCTCCACTTTCAAACCTCCTCCATCAAATGAGCAGTCGCATCATTGCAACTCAATTTGGGCAACTCACGGCCACAGATTCACACAAAAGTCATCTCACAAGATGTCCACCTCCGGATATTCCAAGGATCACATCCTGATCATAAATAAACCATCGAGACTCCACAGAGTTCAAATTCTGAAAGGACATGCAATAAACCCATTGCATCCTCAACGCTTGTGTCGACAGCGACACCCAATAAATCCGAATTCCTGCCATCCCTTGATAATCCTAGGATTTAACAATCCAAACTTGGGAAGGCTATCGCATAACTCGGGAGGAAAACACCAATAAGGAAATACCTTAACCCACACAAGATAATCCCTCCTCAAGGGAAGTCAACTAACTTCACGATTATCCCTCATAATCATCGTGCCATGGAGATTCCCAATCTCAAGGTGTTCCATATCTCTCATCAGAGATTTAACCATCCAAAAATAGTATACTCTATGCTTGACAAAAAGGGAATCAATAACTGGCATCCGTACACTCACCGGTATACCTGCCTAAGCACTGACATCACATGCATACTCAATGCACTTGGCTCGGGTATCTACAACATACCCCTAAGCCCCCAAACACAACTGTCAATTCTGAGTCATTCCATTGCAGTGGAGAATGATAATCGACGATCAACAACACGGCGTGATTCCCAAAATCAACACCACACGTACCAACTTACCGAATCCTTCAAAGATTCCCAAATAGGTATAATACTACCTCCTTCCCCACAAGGAAAGTGCTATCGAACCCGAGATCCACTAGTCTCGAACCACCGTTTGGAAAAACTGGATACAATAACACCCATTGCATCCCAAGTACACGGATTTCCCAAATCGAGTCAACGACGACTTGATGACTCTCTTGTTGGCACTCCAACATTATGAGCTATCCCAGACAAGTCTCACCCAGATTAAACATAAACGTATACACGTTTCAGTGAGGCATGCACAACCTCAACCTCAAATGACGTGGTGACTACTAGAGTCCACCACAATCCACATCGTATCACCTTACGATTTGCCAAACTTTGTTCCAACGTGCAGTATCATGGCCCCAACACTATATCATTCCCCCAATATCTGGCTAGCAGAGCGCTGTCTTCATAGGCTCATATCAAGCCCACCAATAAACCATATGTTCCATCTCGGTATGTCATACCATACAAACCGTTAGAGTAATGGGTCATCGCCCAACATATCTCTAAAATACCAAGCACAATGGACAACCCGGTGTCCTTGCTCACTTATGATACAATCATAATCCGTTAAGACTTATCCCACACCCTCAGGGTGGGTGTAACCATGTCTACCCTATATCACAACACAAGCGAGTAGTTTCCTCAATAACTACTCTTACCACCAATCACTTGGCCCTAGGCAAACCAACGAGCATGCCCAAGGGTATCCTTGCTCGACAAATTATTTACCTCTATAACATGATGTGGTACATTACCGATACAATACATCCAATACTCCACCGAGCAAACCTGCTCGGCAAAAGGTCTCGTCAACTAGTGACCCAGACTCTACCATGTGCTCATCATCGGCACTCAAACCATACAACCATACAACCTAATACGTAGCATAAATGTATTAATCATCAAAATGACGCTACACGTCTACATAGAACATCCACTATGTCATTGTCATCCCGTGACGGTACCTGTCAACATATGACTTTGAAATAATATAATAATATTGTCGACTCGTGACATTATATGTCGATACACGACGTCTATAATCTCATCGTCAAACACATGACAACACAAGTAAATCAACACATGATATCCACGATAGTGCTAAATAACAGTAATATGCCATACCTCATTGCTAACAATATAGCAGCATACCTGTCTCCGTCATCCAACAGTGGTACGCAATCAGCACCCATAGCTCGTAGGTGGCGTAATCCAGCGTCATGTGCATAGCGGCATAACCCGTCGCTATAGAATCAGGGGCATAATCCCTCGTCATAGAGTCAGCGGCATAAAACTTCGCTATAGACATCTGGCGGCATGAACCATCACCCTAGATGTAGCGGAATGTACCATTGCTATGAATACCCGGCGGCATAAGTCATCGCCAATAGAATAGCGGAATGAGACATCGCTATCAATACCTGGCGGCATAAACCATCGCCAATAGAATAGCGGAATGAGACATCGCTATCAATATATCCGGCGGCAAGAACCATCGCCAATCAATATAGCGGAATAAACCATCGCTATCAATACATCTGGCGGAATGAACCATCGCCAATCAATATAGCGGAATGAACCATCGCTATCAATACATCTGGCGGAATGAACCATCGCCAATCAATATAGCGGAATGAACCATCGCTATCAATATATCCGGCGGAATGAACCATCGCCAATCAATATAGCGGCAAGAACCATCGCTATCAATATAGATAATGTGGTTGTTCCGGTCCTGTTATAGCAGCGGAATTTTAGGACCCCTCGCTTCGACATATAGCGGCATCATATGATATCCCTCGCTTCGACAATGACAGCGGCATGTTACCTCGCTTACATGACAGCGGCAAATATCATATTACCATCGCTTCATATGACAGCGGCAAGCACCTCCCTCGCTCGAATATAACAACTACCGGAACTTCCACTAGCTCCATGTACCTGCATCCAGGATAATACCACAGTTCACAATATAATGATCGATATCACTTTTCAGTTATAATCACAATATTCCACAATAATCACAATATTCCACTTTAATCACAATATTCCACATTAATCACTAGAATTGTGACTGTTCCGGTCCCAATACAACAGCGGAATTTTAGGACCCCTCGCTTCGACAATGACAGCGGCATGTTACCTCGCTCAGTCATGACAGCGGCAAGTACCTCCCTCGCTCGGAGATAAAGGCTACTGGAACATTCATCAATTCTACCACAATAATCAAGCACAACAGTTGATTCCATTATCACAATATATATCACTATCATTTCACATATACCATCATATGTAAGGGTTCACTACCCACGATATACATAATCAAAGGTGTAACACGTTTTAACGTCCGAAGCCCGTACGTCTCACCTTTCCTGATTTTCCCACAAAATCAGATCCCTTAACACATAATGCATGAAGGGCCAGACATCACCATTAATGCCATCCCATCTCATGCTACACGATTCCTGCAATCACAATGATTAGCAACACCACTTTTCATATCATAAAAAGCACATAAACAACTAGTTGTGTCATACAACATTAATGCCATCATGCATAAGTATGTGCTATAAATAACTTCCTAGGCCCTTAACAGCCCCAAAGAGCTAACCACTGCTCTGATACCACTAATGTAAGGACCCCAAGCCCTTAACCCTTGATTAGTGTACTAACCACTATGTGTGGCACATGCTTTCAATAAAAATCAATCGGGAAACTCAAATGATGATTTACCATTGAATGGCAATCACAAAATTTTCTTTAAAATGCCATGTTATAAGATCATCATCCTAACAACAAATAGACTCATAGAGTTCGCCCATTGCCATCCCTTTTACACCACTTTTACATTGTGGACTTTTATAAAAATTTGGGCAGAGTCTCCCCATAAATAGAGCTATCCCGAAATGAAAGCACAACACATAATATAATTCCCGGCCAGGGAATACACAATACTCAACAGAAAACAGAACACAAAGTAAATTCCCAGCCAGGGAAGACACCACACATAAGACGACAAAAGTGGGTTTCAACACCCACATAATACACCCATGACTCTCATATCATTAGCAATTCTACTCTTAATTGCATGCAACATAGAATGAAAGAGAGAAAGGCTCATGCCTTTATATACAACCCATATACAAGCATAACCGTGCTCACATGCGAGCATCATAAATATGTATATAACCTTCGGGTGTATAGTAGTACTCTATACGATACCGTGCTCCATCAAGCCCTGGTACCACGATCCTGTGAGTACATCCAATCAACAGCTCGAGCTCAGCTCCACAGCCATCGATGCACCTGTTCACCTGCCCCAACAGAGACAGCCCCCAACGGGGTGAGCATACCAATACACAAAATCCCATAATCACAATAATGAAATTCATAATTTACAACAAAAGTAAACACTAATGAATTTTAAACGATACTCCCTGGATGGCAACGTCCTCATCCGGGATTCCGTGTACTGTCCCTGTTCTCACAATCATCAAACTCATCAAATCTCATAAATCAGTAAATCAACACATTGATTTAACTCATAACATGCCTGATTCTCAAGTATCAATAATTAATGACTCCAAATTCATTATACACACAAATATAGATATCTCGATATCTAATATTGATTTTCAACTTTGCTACCAATCACAGATAGCTCAAATGCCTAGCATTTATTTTACGAATTCTCATTTATACTTAGACATCTCACATGTCTTATAATGAATACATGATTCCACGATCATTCTCAGGCATCTCAAATGCCTAGCCTTTATTTTACAAATTCCCATTTATACTTAGACATCTCACATGTCTTATAATGAATACATGATTCCACGATCATTCTCAGGCATCTCGAATGCCCTACAATAGTCATAAAAACCCAGTACCCCCTATCTCATATAAGGTCATACTACTCTAGTATTACACACATTTGTGGCAGCGATATCAAGACTAGGTCGTTCCATAGTCATATCGACACGTATATATATAACCATACCCACAACCATCTAATGCAATTAAAACACATTATGCATTTCACAATTGCTTTCATATAAAGTAATGCTCGTACGTCACACGTACCTTAATCTCCGAAGTCCGAGCCAAACCTTGCTCGAGTTCCATGCTCCGAGGAACGATGTGCTAACACGATAAATAATTCACAATTATTTACGAACATGCAACCCATGCTCAAGCACACCCAAAACCCTCAAAAATATTGTCAACACACGACAATCAACCATTATCAAAAATTGCTCAAGAACACCTTCAATAATTCGAACCCTATCATAACAATTCGAACTCAAATAATCACCATAATTCATCTAAACATGAATTAATCGATCAACAACAAGAATCATCATCCCCAAGCCAAAAACCCCCAAATTCGAACTCAAACCCCTCAAACAGCATGAAATTCGAACCAAAAATCACAATTTCGAACACCAATCCTTAAATTCGAACACAATACCACCAAATATAGCAGGGAATAACATGGGAGGGACGAAAAAGGGGTAAGGAAGGTTACCCATACGAAGATCGGAATGAAATCGGACGAAAATCGAAGAACCCTAGAAAATTGGGGATCGGCGCATTCCTGTAAAATCCGAACTCAAATCGCGACCAAACTTCGAATTGATGGTGTAGAAAGGAGCGCCTGGACGAGACGAAGCCGACGGCGGGTCGGACGCGCCGAACGGCGGCCGGACGGCGGCGGGCGCGGCGTTTGAAGCTGCGTGGGTCGGGGTTGACGGGAAGACCAGCGTGCGCGAGGAGAGAGAGAGAAGGTGAGGAAAATGGCTCCGATAATTAAAATCTCGGGTTCAACTTGTATTTATAGCAAAAATACCCCGAAATACTAATAGCCCCACAAATACATCATGATTCATTAAAAATCATCTGTTATCAAAAATTCTCTCTCTAACTCAAAAACCCCCTACCGGTGCCCACACAAAGCACCCGAGATTCCGAGTCACACTAAAAACCCAACTCACAGGTTTTCACCGAAATGAGAATACGATCTCAACCTCGGGATCCAACGATCCCAACTACTCAAATAGACGAGTCCGGAAGGCCCAACGCCTCGATTAAACTCCAAATCGCCACGTAAAACAACTTTAGGGGTTATTAACACTACAGGATTAACATCTTTAATCCTTGGTCATCACATCCCCGGTAATAATTCAATCCCAAACTCGACCTCTCTTGTTGGTGGGAATCCGGGAATCTCCTCCGGAAAGACATCAGGGAACTCCGCCACTACGGGCACATCTTCAACCTTTAACTCTTCCCTCTTTTGAGTAATAACAACAGCATAGATGAGATATCCTTTATGGTCTCATTCCAATAACTGTGCCATCTTGACAGCAGATATTAACGGAATCCTTGAACGGGAACCATCCCCATAGAATGTCCATTGGACTCCCATATCAGAACTGCATCGGACAGTCCTTGTCTGCAGTCCACAACTGCCTGACACTTGTTCAGCACATCGATGCTCACAATGCATTCGAAGTCTGACATTCCCAGAACAATCAAGTTTGTCCTCAGCTCGTTACCCTCAAAATAAATGAGACCGTCATACACAATCTAATCAGTTATCAAACTTCTTCCAGCGGGTGCCGAGACTACAAGAGGCATGGGCGACGGAGAAGTGCATATGAAATCGCATCATCTGTTTCAGCATTTGCTGCTAGGCTGCAATACAAGGGTTAACAACAATACCCAAAAGCAGTTCATATAATACATCGTAAGGACCCTAATCCTTAAATGCGGAACCAAGGCATAATAGAGCTAAAATAAATGATCAGAGTGAGAAATAACGTGTTGAGTTTACGAGCTTAAGCATTACATGCCAAAAATAAGGACTACCAAAAATGGATTAATTACATTCCCCATCAAATGAATGCTATCAACTAGTTTTACACTACTCCTAGAGTAGACACTAGGCAAAATAATCCTGTCCTTCATCTACCAAAGATGCTCTTCAAGCTCACTGTCTCAACCCGTCTAGCCCTCCTATCATGCCAAACGTGTACCTACAAGGACGACCCCCAAACATGAGCAATAATAATCATTCATATTCAACACAATATGAAGATAAAGCGTAAATGCATAATCATAATAAAACACTTCCTGTTTTCCCATGCATTTCAAACGCTTCCCGTTTAGTTGTCACTGTACCATAACTCATGAGTATAATCAACAGATTATTTTTAATGGTCAAAACATGTCATGACATATACCAGCTCATCAATACCAAATACGGATCACCAATCCCTAGTCTGTCCATCACAATGTATTTTAATGCCCATCGCTTATTTACATATAGGCGGCATAGGATAACCTCGCTTCAATGGACATGCGGGACACCCACCCCTCGCCTCACATTGAGCGGCAAATACCCTTTCCTCGCCCTATATGACAACCACGCTCAAATGTGACATGCGGCGCTCCCACCCCTCGCTTCACATTTAGCGGAACCAAACAAATAGCGGCAAGCATTAAAATCATCAAGGGATGACCACGACTCATGGGATGTGCACCAATAATCATATGCATCTATAAACATCATGCATAACATGTATTTGCATCCACAATGCAATACCACATATATACTCGCATCCACAATGCATAAACAATGAGTATATAAGATACATGTACCGTTGGGGTGCCCGTACGTCCACTACGTACCTTTCCAAAAGTGGATTTGATATGGCTTCAGTTCCTTGGTTGCGTTGCTACCTGGGATGGTTCTACACAATCACACAACCCCATATTAGAAGCCAAATAATAGCCAAATACCAAAAATTTGACAAAATAAATCATTTCCCAAAAATCCACAGGCGGCGATCGATCGCTTCCCTCAGGCGATCGGTCGCCTCAAAATTTTCATCGCGGCGATCGGTCGCCTCAAACATGGCGATCGATCGCCATTCCTTTGATTTGGCTACTGCCTCTCGGCGATCGGTCGCCTCATTTTAGGCGATCGATCGCCTCAACCCGCAAAAAGTCTACTGCCTCTTGGCGATCGGTCGCCTCTTTTCAGGCGATCGATCGCCTCGCACAGAGGCGCGATTTCTGCCCTTTTTGCACCCAAAAATCCTTCCAACCCATTCCAACACTTAACCAAACAAACCAACAACATCTAAACAACATAAACCACCAAAATATACTTCAAAACAAGTATAAATCCAACATATAACCAAACCCACAACAACCCAACATAAACCCATTTTAAAACCATCCAAAATCATACCAAACTCAAACAAAACCTTACAAAATTAACCATGAGGTATCCATACCTTTTGGGGACCTCAAATCACCCAACAATCTCCACAATTAAGATTTTTGAAAGGTTTCTCTTCACCCCAAAGCTCAAGAACGAAAATGGAAGGGAAAGGGTTTGTTGGAAGTTGATTTTGGTAAAGGTAAAGTGAGAGTGGATGAGGTGGGGTTGGGGAATAAAAGGGGATTGGGTTTAATTAAAAGCATTCCACAATCCCATGGTGTATAAAACACCCCAACATGATATTTTCCAAAGCATTAAACCAAATGCACCAAAATATCAATTAAACACATGATTTCTAATTAATTGCTAACCAAGGCAAATAAATCATGCTTCCAACCAATATTCCCAACATACCCAACATGCACCCTGAAATGCTATCCCGGGTCACTCTAACACATGACTAAGCATTTCAACATAATAATTCCAACACATAATTAATTACCACATAATTAATCATATAAACACAATTAATGCACCAATTTGCAATTAATCATTTCAGGGATGTCACAATATGCAACATATGCATAAAACATGTTTAAAAGTAAGCACCTAGCCAACTTATTGCTAAGGCTACCCTTCGCTCATTCCCGGGTTATCTAACCACTGCTCTGATACCACTAATGTAGGGCCTTCCTACCTTAACATCATAAGCAAGAAATAATTAGGGCTAAACATGCATCACAGACAGCTTAGGGCTCCGGTTATTACGTGAGTTATTAGAATTACAGGCCAAAATAAAATTTCAAGCAAATTAATTACATTCTCAAATGAATGGCGCTATAGAATTATACTACTCCTGGAGTAGAGACTATACCAAATCCTGAATCCTAATTCATAAGGCATCTCGAAGCTCACTTCTTCAACCCTGCCCATAGCCCTCCAAATCCAAATGTGTACCTACAGGAACAACCCATCGTGAGCATGTACATCATTACTCAACATCATAGGGTAATGGCATATAAATAAATGCATGAAGTAAATGGGTAACGTATACTTCCTGGTTAATCGCATTAACCCTCTTTGGTTGTCCCTGTTTCATAGTCATGCATATAATCGTTAGTTCTCGGCATAAATGATTAAAATCATACTTCACATATATGACCACATCAAACTATGTTAATTAGAAGTGGAACTGTCCCGGTTCTATTATGACAGCGGCACAATTGGCCCCCTCGCTCGACCTAACACATCGTATGATACCCATCGCTACGCCTTGATAGCGGATGTATCTCTTTATTCAGCGGATGATACCCATCGCTACACCTTGATAGCGGATGTACCCCATCGCTCATCGGATGATACCCCTCGCTACGCCTTGATAGCGGATGTACCCCATCGCTCAGTTATGTGAGCGGCAAGACCTTCCTCGCTTGCCCATAATAACCACCGGACATTCAACCATTCTTAATAACATAGTTTCATATTCATCATAAACATCATAGCATCTTATAGACATCATCATCTTGTAAACATCATTATCATATAAGCATTATCATCTTATAGACATCATCGTCTCATCATAATCGTTATAGTAACGTCATATCATCTTCATTTATCATAACATCATCGTAAGCATCTTATCATCTTTTATTCATCATAAACATCATCATCATTTATCATAATGTCATCGTAAGCATCTTATCATCTTTATTCATCATAAACATCATCATCATTTATCATAATATCATCGTAAGCATCTTTATTTATCATAATATCATCGTAAGCATCTTCTCATCTTTATTCATCATAAAAAACCATCTTTATTTGTCATAACATCATCTTAAACATCTTATCATCTTATTCATTATAAAATCATTTTCATCGTGGACTTACTTATCATAACATCGTGACATCATTTAAACCATCATAACATATAAACATCATTTCATGTAAACGTCATCATTTCATCGTACGCGATAAATTCATAGTCATAGTTAGGAGTGTGTTACCGTCCGATGCCCGTACGCTTCTTACGTACCTTAATTCCAAAATGGAGAAGTTGTAGAACTTTATCTCCTTGAAGTTGTGGGTACCTGGGATGGTTCTACATAACCATACAAATCGATATTAGAAGCTAAATATAGTCCAATATCCAAAAATCCCACAAAAATAACAAAAACACATAATTGTGTGACTCGCGATCGATCGCTGAGATGCCGCGATCGATCGCGAGATCGCACTGCCCGTTACTGACTTTTTGTGCCTTCGGCGATCGATCGCCACTTTTGGCGCGATCGATCGCCAACCTCGCCGATCGATCGCCCAAAAGTGGCGATCGATCGCCAAATGGTTCTGGAGCCTACTGCTGGCTCGCGATCGATCGCCAAAAATGGGCGATCGATCGCCAATCCCTGTACATCGAAAATTCGCCATTTTTGAGCATTTTTCAAGCTCCACTTCAAACCTTTCAAACCCAAACTTTTCTACAACAACAACATCATCATAACACACTAAAACCCACATAAAACACTTCAAAAATCATACCCCAAACATATAAAACATATACCCAAAACAAACCCACATAAAACACAAAATGCTAACCCATTTCAACACCAAACATCATGAAAACTTTAGGAAGGGTTCCATACCTCTTAAGGACTCCAAATCTTACAATAAATCTCACAAACAAAGGTTTTGTGAAGATTTCTCCTTCCACTTTTGCTCAAAAACGAAAATAGTGAAATGGGTAGGGTTTGAGAGTGAATTGGGGATTTTTAAAAGAGTAAGGATAAAGTGGGGTTAAAGTGATGGGTAAAGGGTTAAAAGGGGTTGTGGATTAATTTAAAAATTGCACCCCAAACTTAACATGATTCATAAAATACTCCAACATGGTATTTTTACAGGCATTTACAAAAATGCAATTAACTTCCACTAAAAATCATGCTTTCCTCATAATTAACAATCAACATAATTAAATCATGTTAACACCTCATTTTCTAACATGCATAACATGAACCCTGAAATGCAACCCCGGGTCACACCTATCATGTGACTAAGCATTTCAACACGATAATTAATTTCAACACATAAATCAATTATCAACATAATTCATCATATAAACATAATTAATGCCCAAATTGCATATAATTAACTTCGGGGCATCACACCAACTCCCAACAATTTGATCTGTGCGCCATGGACAACCGCAAAGAAAAGAGGTAAACGTATCAAACTTATAACAACAACTGATAGACCTCACTTTTCTTGTGCGTGGTATGGCAGGTGGAAATGTAGGAAAGACAAAGCCGTGTGGAATCTGTCTGGCTGCGAACCATTCCACAGACGCATGCCCCTCACTACAAGAGACAACCACGGAGAACGTAAATGCTGCAGGAGGATTCCCAGGCCCCCCACAAAGGAATTATGACCATCCACCAAACAACTACAATCAAGGGTGGAGGGACCATCCGAACCAAGGCTATGGGAACCCGCAGATGCACCAACCTTGTAAGGACCCCCTTAGCCCTTAACCCCTGATTAGTGTATTAACCACTATGTGTGGCACATGCTTTCAATAAAAAGTCAATCGGGAAGCTCAGATGATACTTTACCATTGAATGTCAATTACAAAATTTTCCTTTAATACTCAATGTTATAAGATCATCATCCTAACAATAAAAGACTCATATGTTTACCCTTTACCAACCCCTTGGTGCCACTTTTCACATTGTAAACTTTTATAAAAATTTGGGCAGAGTCTCCCCATAAATAGAGCTATCCCAAAAAAAAAAGCACAACACATAACATAATTCCCGGCCAGGGAACACATAATACTCATCAGAAAGCAGTAATACAAGTAAATTCCCAGCTAGGGAAGACACCACACATATGACGACAAAAGTGGGTTTCAACACCCACATAATACACCAATGACTCTCATAACATTTAGCAATTCTACCTCTAATTGCATGCAACCTCAAATGAAAGAGAGAAAGGCTCATGCCTTTATATACAATCCATATACAAGTATAATCGTGCTCACATGCGAGCATCATGAATATGTATATAATCCTCAGGTGTATATAAGTACTCTATACGATACCGTGCTCCATCAAGCCCTGGTACCACGATCCTGGGAGTACATCCAATCAACAGCTCGAGCTCATCTCCAAAGCCATCGATGTACCTGTTCACCTGCCCCAACAGAGATAGCCCCCAACGGGGTGAGCATACCAATACACAAAATCCCATAATCACAATAATGAAATTCATAATTTACAACAAAGGTAAATACTAATGAATTTAAATGATACTCCCTGGATGGCAACCTCATCCGGGATTCCGTGTATTGTCCCTGTTCTCACAATCATCAAACTCATCAAATCTCAAAAATCAGTAAATCAACACATTGATTAACTCATCGCATGCCTAATCCTCGAATATCAACAGATAGTGATTGTAAATTCATTAAACATGCAATTATAGATATCTCAATATCTAATACTGATTTCACAACCTCGCTATCAATCACAGATAGCTCAAATGCCTAGCATTTGTTTTACCAATCCTTCATTATACCTAGACATCTCAAATGTCTTATAATGAATACATGATTCTACGAACCTAGACATCTCAAATGTCTCATAATGAATACATGATTCTACGAACCTAGACATCTCAAATGTCTTATAATAGATACATGATTCTACAACCCTAGACATCTCAAATGTCTTATAATAGATACATATAAACCCAGTACCCCTTATATCTTGTAAGAGTTATCCTACTCTAGTGTCACGCACGCTACAAGCGGCGATATCAAGATTTGGTCGTTCCTTGGCTATATCAACATATATGTATAACCATACGCACAATATTCAATGCAATCAAAAATACCTTATGCATTTCACATATATAGTAATGCTCGTAAGTCGCACGTACCTTAAATCTCCGAAGTCCGAGCCAAACCTTGCTCGAGTTCCATGCCCCGAGGAATGATGTGCTAACACGGTAAATAATTCACAATTATTTACGAACATGCAACCCATGCTCAAGCACACCCATAACCCTCAAAATATTGTCAACACACGACAATTAACCTTTTAAAAGACCCGGGGCAGGGTACATGCAGGGAGGGGAACGAATGAGACAATATCGAAATTTGTTCAAGAATACCCTACAAAAATCGAACCCTAATCTCACAATTTCGAACCCAATTAAACACCAATATACATCAAAAACATGCAATAATCGATCAATTGCAAGAAACAACACCCCTGCCAAAAACCCCCAAATTTTCGAACCTAAACCCTACGAAATTCGAAATAAATTCGAACCAAACCAACACAAAATAGCAGGGAATAACATGAGAGGGACGAAAAAGAGGTAAGGGAGGTTACCCAATCGAAAATCGGAAGTAAATCGGTCGAAATCCGATGAACCCTAGAATTTGGGGATCGACGCCTTCCTGCCAAATCCGACTTCAAAACGCGACGAAACTTCGAATTGACGGAGGGGATAGCTGCGCCTCGACGAGACGAAGTCGGTGATAGGTCGCACGCGCCGAACGGCGGCCGGACGGCGGCGGGCGCACAGCTTTTGCGCGCGGCGGCTGTGCAGACGGGAAAAGGGGCGCGAGCGGGGAGAGAGAAAAGTAAGGGGCTGAAATGAAATTAAATGTAAAATTTTGGGTTCAATTGGTATTTATAGCAAAAATACCCTGAAAAATTAATAGCCCCACAAATACATCATGATTCATTAAAAATCATCTGTTTTAAAAAATTCTCTCTCTAACTCCAAAACCCCCTACCGGTGCTCACACAGCACCCGAGATCCCTAGACACACTAAAAACCCAACTCATAGGTTTTTCACCCAAATGCGAATACAATCTCAACCTCGGGATCCAACGATCCCAACTACCCAAATAAACGAGCCCAGAAGGCCCAACACCTCGATTAAACTCCAAATCGCCACGTAAAACCACTTTAGGGATTATTAACACTACGGGATTAACACCTATAATCCCTGGTCATCACAATATCCCCCACTAAAAGAATTTCGTCCTCGAAATTAGCACTGGTGTATCACGTAACACCCAGGCTACACA
Source organism: Haberlea rhodopensis (assembly GCA_907163345.1). Taxonomy (NCBI): domain Eukaryota; kingdom Viridiplantae; phylum Streptophyta; class Magnoliopsida; order Lamiales; family Gesneriaceae; genus Haberlea; species Haberlea rhodopensis. The sequence continues at coordinate 847,549 of CAJQUN010000159.1, forward strand.
ACAACATGAAGCCATAACCCCGATTCTTGACCATATCAGAATCGTAATAATAAACGCGAGGATACTTACCTCACATCAAACTCTGAAACAGAGCGACTTACCAAAACCAACCTATCACCCAAGAGGCAAAACGTACCTCGGTGCGATTCATCCCAAAAGTCAGTCCCTCATGACTGCAAAATAACCTATACTTACGACTGTAGATCGGACAGTCATCCTTAGTTCTAATACAACTAGTAAGAACGCAACCTGAATGACACCTCAACCGTGAGAACGTTGACCTCGTGTCAAACTCTGGAGTGGAATAGATTTCCAAATCCATCATAACGTCAAAGAGCGTCAGCACAGCTCAACGCTAATAATCCAAAAGCAGTTAGTCAACTGAAACTGTAAGGATTCGAATCGTTCCTGATTCTATCGTAGATATCATTCCATGACATCTCTATCAAGACTCACGATGTCTAACATACATCGTTACGAGGGAAACACTAGTACACCACGGTGTACACATACCAAACCTGGTTTCCCGCTATACAGACCACCTCCATCCAAGGAGCAGTTGCACCCTCTGCAACTCGGATCGGGCAACTCACGGCCACCGATCCGCACAAAAGACGTCTCACAAGATGTCCACCTCCGGATATCCCAAGAACCACATCCTGGTCGTAAAAAAAACAATCGAGACTCCACAGAGTTTCAAAATTTGAAAGGACATGCAATAAACCTATTGCATCCTCAACGCTTGTGTCGACAGCGACACCCAACCAATCCGAATTCCTGTCATCCCTTGATAATCCTAGGATTTAACAATCCAAACTTGGGAAGGCTATCGGATAACTCGGAGGGAAACACCAATAATGAAATACCTTAACCCTCACAAGATAATCCCTCCTCAAGGGAAGTCAACTAACTTCACGATTATCCCTCATAATCATCGTGCCATGGAGTTTCCCAATCTCAAGGTGTGCCATATCTCTCATCAGAGATTTAACCATCCTAAAATAGCATAACTCTATGCTTGACAGAAAGGAAATCAATAACTGGCATCCGTATACTCACCGGTATACCTGCCTAAGTATTGACATCGCATGCATACTCAATGCACTTGGCTCGGGTATCTGCAACATACCCCTAAGCCCCAAACACAACCGTCAATCCTGAGTCATTCCCATCCAGAGGAGAATGAAAATCGACGATCAACAACACGACGTGATTCTCAAAATCAACACCACAAGCACCAACTCACCGAATCTTTCAAAGATTCCCAAATAGGTATAATACTACCTCCTTCCTCACAAGGGAAGTGCCATCGAACTCGAGATCCACTAGTCTCGAACCACCGTTCGGAAAAACTGGATACAATAACACCCATTGTATCCCTAATACACGGGTTCCCTTAGATTGAGTCAATAACGACCTGATGACTCTCTTGTTGGTACTCCAACATCCTGAGCTGTCCCAGACAAGTCTCACCAAGATTAAACATAAACGTATATACGTTTCAGTGAGGCATGCACAACCTCAGCCTCAACCTCAAATGACATGGTGACTACTAGAGCCCACCAGAATCCACATCGTATCACCTTACGATTTGCCAACTTGGTTCCAACGAGCAGTATAACGGCTCTAGCAAGCCCCTCATGGTGCTGCACACACACGGCAGACAAACTGGTCGCTGCCTCTCTAGGTTCACCTCAAACCTACCAATAAGACGGACGTTTCCACATGGTATATCATACTGTGGGAAGAAAACTCAATAGAGTAGTGGGTCTTTATCCATCATTCCTCTAATGCCGATACACCCTGGACACTCCAATGTCCCTATGTACTTAACATAACCTGATCCTACTCCCTTAGGACCCATCCTACACCCTCAAGGGTGGTGTGACCATGTCTACCACATGTCACATCGACAGAAAGCGAGTACTTTCCTCCATGATTACTCCTGTCGTCAAATCACATGGCCAAAAGCCATTCCAACGAGCATACCTCAAGGGTATCACCACTCGTAATATGATCACCCCAAACGTAAGCTGCGGTACAATTACATGTACAGCGCATCCAACCATTCCTCGAGCAACCCGCTCGGTATAAGGGTCACGTCAATCGATGCCGCACACACCACCTTGTGCTCGGTACTGGCACCCAAGGCATACCACTGAATACGTATACTCAACGCATCGATCATCGTAACGATGATGCATGTCTAATAAGACGTCTCCTACACCATCGTCATCGTCATCCTGTGACGACACATGCCAACTCATGGCATCTAAGACATTGTCAACTAGTGACGATACATGTACATCAGCGTATGTCATCCACTATCATGCTAGTAAAATAGGCATAATAAAACATGTATATCAATGCATGCCAGCTACAATAAAGCTAATAAAATAGCAATATCTCATACCTCATCGCTAGCAATATAGCGGCATACCTGTCTCCGTCGCTCAATAATAGTGCGTAATCAGCACCCCTCGCTCGAAGGCGGCAAAATCCTGTGCTGAGTACATAGCGGCACAATCCCTCGCTATAGAATCGACGGCATGACACCTCGTCATATAATAAGTGGCATGAAACCTCGCTATACACCTGAGCATGAATCATCGTCCACATAGTAGCGGAAAGAGGCATCGCTATCAATACACCTGGCGGAATGAACCATCGCCAATCAATATAGCGGAAAGAACCATCGCTATAAGTATACCTGGCGGAATGAACCATCGCCTATAAACCATGTCCTCATAGAGAAATGAATATAAATCGACACATAAAATTATGGTTCCTCCTTCCTTTTCCACGTAAGCGGAATTTTTCCTCGCTTCCTATGGAATCCACGTAAGCAGAATTCTTGCTCCTTATGGAAATCCAAGTAAGCGGAATTTTTCCTCGCTTCCTATGGAATCCATGTCAGCAGAATTCTTGCTTCTTATGGAATTGAGTCACTTATCAGTAGTGAATTTCAATGCTTCTTACTACTCCACATAAGCGGAATTTTTCCTCGCTTCATATGGACCTTAGCGTAAGTATTGAAATCCTCACTAGGATAACCTGGACTCGTGAAATATCAATAGTGCATTTCAATGCTTCTTACTACTCCATATAAGCGGAATTCTTCCTCGCTCATATGGACCTTAGTGTAAGCATTGAAATCCTCACTTTATATTTCACAATATACATATGCAAAACGATGCGTATCAACATGTATCATATCATAATGCACTATCTTATGCATACCTTGATTTACCTTGTGTTAAATGACTAAACACATAATACATGTTGCCCTTGGGATGCCCGTACATATGTATAATCATCATTCCTTTTTGTACTCCATATTTCCTGTAACCTGCAACCATCAGGGTTAACAGCAATAGCCATATACGCTATGCATCAACATTCAATACATAATAAAAACACATTATAAGAATGTATGGTTTCACAAATAAATGTCATGACATCCTTCCTCCTTAAATCCTTATTTCAATCCTGAGCCCTTATCATTAGTACATTTTAATGCTTCTTGCTACTCCATGTAAGCGGAATTCTTCCTGCTTCCAATGGACCTTAGCGTAAGCAATTAAAATCCTTACTAAGATAACCTTGACTCGTGAAATACACCTCTTATATTTCACAACATGCATATGCAAAAACAATGCACAATAACATATATCATAACCTTAATGCACCACATTGCATTCATCATGTGTCAACAAGACAACATAAAGTACATGTTACCTCGGAAATATCCCTTTACCTGATTTTCTTAAAACCAGCTTCCTTGGCACATAACACACGGAGTGCCAGACATCCCTATTAATGTCATCCTATCGTGTTCCACACGATTCCTGCAACCACAATGGTTAGCAATACCACTTTTCATATCATAATAGCACATAAACAATTTGTTATGTCATACAACATTAATGCCATCATGCATAAATATGTGCTATCAATAACTTCCTAGGCCCTTAACAGCCCCAATGAGCAACCTGGCTCTGATACCACTAATGTAAGGACCCCCTTAGCCCTTAACCCCTGATTAGTGTATTAACCACTATGTGTGGCACATGCTTTCATTAAAAAGTCAATCGGGAAGCTCAGATGATACTTTACCATTGCATGTCAATTACAAAATTTTCCATTAATACTCAATGTTATAAGATGATCATCCTAACAATAAAAGACTCATATGTTTGCCCTTTACCAACCCCTTGGTGCCACTTTTCACATTGTGAACTTTTATAAAAATTTGGGCAGAGTCTCCCCATAAATAGAGCTATCCCAAAAAAAAAAGCACAACACATAACATAATTCCCGGCCAGGGAACACATAATACTCATCAGAAAGCAGTAATACAAGTAAATTCCCAGCCAGGGAAGACACCACACATATGACGACAAAAGTGGGTTTCAACACCCACATAATACACCAATGACTCTCATAACATTTAGCAATTCTACCTCTAATTGCATGCAACCTCAAATGAAAGAGAGAAAGGCTCACGCCTCTATATACAATCCATATACAAGTATAATCGTGCTCACATGCGAGCATCATGAATATGTATATAATCCTCAGGTGTATATAAGTACTCTATACGATACCGTGCTCCATCAAGCCGTGGTACCACGATCCTGGGAGTACATCCAATCAACAGCTCTTGCTCATCTCCAAAGCCATTGATGTACCTGTTCACCTGCCCCAACAGAGACAGCCCCCAACGGGGTGAGCATACCAATACACAAAATCCTATAATCACAATAATGAAATTCATAATTTACAACAAAGGTAAATACTAATGAATTTAAATGATACTCCCTGGATGGCAACCTCATCCGGGATTTCGTGTACTGTCCCTGTTCTCACAATCATCAAACTCATCAAATCTCAAAAATCAGTAAATCAACACATTGATTAACTCATCGCATGCCTAATCCTCGAATATCAACAGATAGTGATTGTAAATTCATTAAACATGCAATTATAGATATCTCAATATCTAATACTGATTTCATAACCTCGCTATCAATCACAGATAGCTCAAATGCCTAGCATTTGTTTTACCAATCCTTCATTATACCTAGACATCTCAAATGTCTTATAATGAATACATGATTCTACGAACCTAGACATCTCAAATGTCTCATAATGAATACATGATTCTACGAACCTAGACATCTCAAATGTCTTATAATAGATACATGATTCTACAACCCTAGACATCTCAAATGTCTTATAATAGATACATATAAACCCAGTACCCCTTATATCTTGTAAGAGTTATCCTACTCTAGTGTCACGCACGCTACAAGCGGCGATATCAAGATTTGGTCGTTCCTTGGCTATATCAACATATATGTATAACCATACACACAATATTCAATGCAATCAAAAATACGTTATGCATTTCACATATATAGTAATGCTCGTACGTCGCACGTACATTAAATCTCCGAAGTCCGAGCCAAACCTTGCTCGAGTTCCATGCCCCGAGGAATGATGTGCTAACACGGTAAATAATTCACAATTATTTACGAACATGCAACCCATGCTCAAGCACACCCATAACCCTCAAAATATTGTCAACACACGACAATTAACCTTTTAAAAGACCCGGGGCAGGGTACATGCAGGGAGGGGAACGAATGAGACAATATCGAAATTTGTTCAAGAATACCCTACAAAAATCGAACCCTAATCTCACAATTTCGAACCCAATTAAACACCAATATACATAAAAAACATGCAATAATCGATCAATTGCAAGAAACAACACCCCTGGCAAAAACCCCCAAATTTTCGAACCTAAACCCTACGAAATTCGAAATAAATTCGAACCAAACCAACACAAAATAGCAGGGAATAACATGAGAGGGACGAAAAAGAGGTAAGGGAGGTTACCCAATCGAAAATCGGAAGTAAATTGGTCGAAATCCGATGAACCCTAGAATTTGGGGATCGACGCCTTCCTGCCAAATCCGACTTCAAAACGCGACGAAACTTCGAATTGACGGAGGGGATAGCTGCGCCTCGACGAGACGAAGTCGGTGATAGGTCGCACGCGCCGAACGGCGGCCGGACGGCGGCGGGCGCACAGCTTTTGCGCGCGGCGGCTGTGCAGACGGGAAAAGGGGCGCGAGCGGGGAGAGAGAAAAGTAAGGGGCTGAAATGAAATTAAATGTAAAATTTTGGGTTCAATTGGTATTTATAGCAAAAATACCCCGAAAAATTAATAGCCCCACAAATACATCATGATTCATTAAAAATCATCTGTTTTCAAAAATTCTCTCTCTAACTCCAAAACCCCCTACCGGTGCTCACACAGCACCCGAGATCCCGAGACACACTAAAAACCCAACTCATAAGTTTTTCACCCAAATGAGAATACAATCTCAACCTCGGGATCCAACGATCCCAACTACCCAAATAAACGAGCCAGAAGGCCCAACACCTCGATTAAACTCCAAATCGCCACGTAAAACCACTTTAGGGATTATTAACACTACGGGATTAACACCTATAATCCCTGGTCATCACAAACCTCCACCTTACAGACCGCCATACCAGAGGCCTCCACCACCGCTAGCGCACCCTCCTTCTGACAGGTTAGAACATAGCATTAAAATTATTGCTGAAAATAGTTTACAATTTCAACAGGAGACGAGGGCAAGCATCCAGAGCCTGACTACACAGATGGGACAATTGGCAACTTCAATCAGCAAGATCGAAGCAAGGATTTCAAATGGACTGCCGTCACAACCAGAGATGAACCCCCGGGAAAATGTGAGTGCTATCACAGTGAATGTGAATGAAGATGCAGCTGAAGAAAAGGTGGTACTGACGCCACTTCAGAAAGAAGAGATGACGGAGACAGAGACAGACGTTGAAGAGCCAATGCAAGGGGAGGAACCACGAGGTAAGTACCCCAAACTTTCTGAATATAGAGAACCACCCCCTTTCCCCCAAGCATTGAAGGACAATCGGAAAGGTGCCGGACTCAAAGGCCTCTATGAGATGAGTCCACGCTGCAAAGAGCAAGTCCCATTGCATGAAACCGTGAAAGAGGATCGAAGCAAGGAACACAAGGGGCAGCCCAAGGTCGAACTCAATGACAATGTTTCGACGGATAACCAAAGAAGCATCCCCATTAAATGCAAGGATCCAGGTATGTTCTTTATCCCATGTGAGATTAGAGGTATTAGGATTGAGAAGGCTATGCTCGATTTAGGATCGTCCATAAATGTCATACCTTACTCAATGTACTCTCAACTGAAAATGGGACCTTTAAAAAGGAATAGCACAGTTATTCACTTAGCTGATAAATCCACGGTCATAGCTAAGGGGATCATAGAGGACGTAGTTGTGCATGTAAAGAATTTGGTCTTCACAGCCGATTTCTATGTCTTAGACATGAGAAATGGGGATCCTTCTAGTCTAATTATTTTAGGAAAACCATTCTTGAAATCATCAAATTCAGTAATCAATATGAATAGCGGTTTGATAACCATGGAGTCTAATGGTGAAATTGAAAAATTCAACAAGTATGAACCCATTAAACCTCTTGAGCATTCTAGTTACGCTATTGATGTACATGACGACTATGATTCTGATTTTGATAATGATGAGTTGTGGGAGATGGAAAAGGCTACTGATGGGCTTGACGACAAGAAAGTATGGATTCTAACTTAGTGCATACTGTTCGTATGATTGCTACTCTGTCTACTCACGATACTGCTGACCCTCTTATTTCTCAATTGCAGGATCGTACCATTGGAAAGAAGCACCCTCCGGATCGACCAAAGCAAGCAACAAATGCTGGAGGAGTAACAAAGATTGGGGACGACCACTCAAAGAGCAACAAGCCGAGATACCGAGGAGTGAAGAAGATGTTGAGGTGGTTAAGGAAGGATAGAGCAACACTGCATCAACCACCTTGATAGAGGGATAGCGTCGGGCCACCGACGTTAAACAGAGGCGCTGCTTGGGAGGCAACCCAAGGGGAGTTAGTTTCCCGTTTACCCTTTTATTTTTGCTTTTTAGTTGAACTTTTCTTTTCTCTTGTCTTTTGCCTTACATTGGGGACAATGTAAGATTTAAGTATGGGGGAGGATTAGTAGTGTGTTATTGTTTTTCTTATTGCAAAAATACAAAAAAATCGAAAAATTTGAAAATTTTGAGCTCATAGTTAGTAATGAACACATGCTTAGAATCACTAGCCCATGATGAAACCTAATTGCTATCATGCATGCTTTTGAACATAGGTGAATTGTTAACCTTGGAACACTTTGAACTCTAATGCAAAGTGTACTTTAACTTAGAAGTTGAATATTTTGAGCACATTATTTTCATGACTTGTGAAGTGTGCATAACTTAGTGAAGATTGTGTGAACTTTGTGATAGTCTTAAGAAGTCTCTAATACATGCTAGAACTTAACTACATGCTCTTTGAGGCGTATGTCTAGACTACTTGCAAACATGAAAGTGATATAGGCAATCTTTGATGCGTTTGAGCCTTTCAAGCCTGCCATGTAAACAAAATCATTCTCTAGTACCCTTTTTGAGCCTTAAATGTAAAAGAATGGTAGTATGCTAAGCATACTAAAGACCCCCATTCAACATTTCTTGACTAGCTTATCATCCTACCCTTTAAACCTAAATGTGATTTTAATCCATACCTTTTAAGGGAGTATGATGTATTTCATTCGAATGCACTTGGGAATCGTTGAAGTATATTTGTGTGCTTAATTGTCAAAAGAATGGAATGCATGAAAGAAAAAGGGATGCCTTGAAAAAAAAAAATAGATAAAAATATGACTCCAAAGGGAGCCAAGACACAAAAGAAGAAAAGTGTTGAAATAAACCTTGTGAAAAAAGAACGAAGTTGAAAAGTTCATACAAGAAGAGAAGCTTTTAGTGTGCATTTCATCATACTCTCTTGTTTGAATATCCTTACCCTTTCTTTCATAAGCCAATACCTAGGCCAAGCTACAAGCTAATAAAGACCTACTTGATTTGTGTTTGCAAAGTAGCTAAGATAGTGGAGAAGAGTGTGCAAGTGAGCTTATACTTGTGTTAGTGTATGACTTGAACTATTATGGCTTTGCATATTTTGATCTATAATTTGTACACAACACTTGTTTATGACCACACACACACGTTCACTACTTCGTTGGGTACGAAATGTTTAGGGATTGAACTTGTTCCACTGTTAACTTTTCACCGCCGTTCATTATTATGCATGTTAAAATTGTTGAGGCATTAAAGTGAGGACAAGTTGCTTTGTTATGAATCTATGAGCCAACCAAAAATATTGTAGTTTTGTTTGTTTACTCGAGGTCGAGTAAAGAGTAAGTATGGGGGAATTTGATGTGACTAGAAATAGACACATCTTGAGTGCTTAATTGTCTACGATTTGGTAGGTTTTGATAGATACTTTGATATGTATGCTACCTAATCGTATATTTGTGTAATTGTAGGTACAATCGAAGAAAACGACCTAAAAACGATGTGTAAAGACCAAGGAGAGACATGGACATGACAAGGACTCAAAGTTGATCAAGAAAAGGGCAAAAACGTAATTTTGGAGGTGGCAATCGATCGCCCGGAAGAGGAAATCGATCGCCTATGGACAGAAACTTTTGCATCAAAATTCACGGGTCAGCGATCGATCGCGAAGAAGTGGCGATCGATCGCCAAAGTCTACTGGAGCTCGGCGATCGATCGCCACTTTATAGCGATCGATCGCCTCAATGATTTTTCCGAAAAAAAATAATGCAGCGATCGCTCGCCACATTCAAGGCGATCGATCGCCGAAGAGTCCGAAAATTAGGAAATTAGGTCTTTTACCATGTTTAGAAGATTGTTACCTATTTTATCAACCACCAACCCCCATAACTCGAATTATTCAGTTCTTAGGCATAGTTTTTGATAGTTTTTCATACTTTAGAATATTTTGGAGTTTTTAGATTAATTTGTTTTCAAGTTTTCTTCAAGAACAACGAAGAACGGAACTGGAATCGACAAGCCAGAATCGTGATTTATATTAGTAATTTCTTTTCCTTTATTTATTTAATGTTTTCCATTGAATTTTTATTGTTTTTAGATTTAATCATGCTAGGCTAAAACTCTTCGATTCTTGGTTGAAGGGATACCTGCTTTTGGAATTGAACCTTTTATGAGAATTTGGTTTGATTATTGAATTATATTTCGATTTCAATTCGTTTCTCAAATTTCGAATTCCATGATTGTTGTGTTTGTGTATTAGACCGATCACCTAATATTCAAATGCATAATCGATAGTTTGTTAAGAAACAACTAAGATCAATAATTAATCGGCTGTAGGTGTTGTTGAATTCTTAGGAAAAACGGTTGAGTAATCAATTTTAACGGCTGAAGTTTTCATTGATTAGATTTATCGAACTCATTAGTTTTGAAAACTATCATTGATTTAATCATTAACGGCTGTAGTGGTGATTAGAGATTTGGTAAGGGTTGAATTGAATGCTGTTTTCTCTTTAACTACGAATAAGATGAGTAGGAATTAAATTTCCAATCGATAGATAATTGAAAGGATTCGAATGTTTTGATTTGATGATTAAAAGATAATTTTCCAAAAGTACGGTTACCTGGAAACCAAGAATCGCTTCACTCTCATAAGTATAATCATCTTAGTAATCTCGTTAATTAGTTTAATTTTAGAATTTGCTTAGTAGTAATCATTCATCCTAAAAGTCCCTTGTTACTATTCGCTTTTGGCACAAAATAAATTTACCTTCCCTGTGAGATCGATCCCTACTTCCACTACTACATATTTTTTGTCATTAACTGAAGAAGGGTTAATTTGGGCGTACACGATAAACGCTACCAAGCGACAAGCTTACACTTTTACAATCATGCCAATCTTGAGGGCATACCGAATGAAGGCCCATTTGTTGTATCATATGATACTTACTATGGGCGGCAGCCGCTCTTTGATGGTTGCTTCTGATGGTCAAGCCGACGACTAGAAATCAGCGCTTCTTGGGAGGCAACCCAAGTGTATCCTTTTGCTATTAAGTTTTATTTTATTTTCAGTTTTTGCATTTTGTTTGTTTATCTCTCGAGTCGACTATTTTACCATTTGCATTCTTCTCTTGCTAGGTACCCAGTTGGAGCAACTACAACAGTGGAGCTTTCAAAAGCTGATCTTCATCAACCCTCATGCAAGCGTCTTAATTAGGGGAGTTTACTTTTTCCCTTTTGATTCATTTGAACATTGAGGGCAATGTTTGATTTAAGTTTGGGGGAGTGACTTGCATGTTTTACTTGTTTTAACAACTTGAATCGTCCGATTATTATGAGCTAAATTTTTTTTTATGAGTTCCAACTTGAGAAAAGAATGAATTATAGTAGTGACTATTCAATGAGGATTTTGATCTTACTATGCATATAAACTTGATTGTTGATGATTATTGGACTTGTACATGAATATCCTAAGTTGAGTTAGCATGTCAAGAATGAGGAATATATTAAGCACAATGAGTCATGATCTTGTGGATTGCATGTTGAATAGTGATAATTGTTGTGAACTTGATGATTTCTCTTGAGCATTTTAGAGTTATCCTAGAACCTATTTGATGATGACACTTTGAGGCGAAATTTTATAGTTACAAACTTGACTTGGAAATGATCTAGGTGATCTTTGGACTGTTTGAGCCTTTCAAGCTTACCATGTATATATCAATCTCTAGTATCCCAGTTTGAGCCTAATTGAGAAAGAATGGAGTATGTTTAACATACTATTAGCCCAGATTCAACATTCTTTGGCAAACTCATTATACCCACCTTTATGAGCCTAAATTGAAAGAATTATCTTTACCTAAAGGGAGTATAATGATTCTCATTAGATGCACATAAATTGCTATATTTTGATGAGCTTATTGTAAGGACCCTAGTTCCTTAAATACGGATTAAAGGCATAATTAGAGCTAACATAAATTATCAGAGTAAAATGATTGTGCTGAGACTATGAGCTTTAAGAATTACATGCCAAAATAAGGATTATCAAGTGGATTAATTACATCCCCAATCAAATGAATGTTTTCACTATAGCTTTACACTACTCCTAGAGTAGACACTATACAAAAGTAATCATGTCCTTCATCTATCAAAAGTGTTCTTCACAAGCTCACCGCCTCAACCCGCTTTAGCCCCTTTTTATCATGCCAAAATGTACCTACAAGGACAACCCGCAAAACATGAGCATATAATAATTCATATACAACACAATATGAATGTAAGGCGTAAATGCATAAAACGTAATAAAACACTTCATGTTTTTCCCATGCATTTTAAACGCTCCCTTTTTGGTTGTCCCTGTACCATAACTCATGAGCATAATCAATAGATTATTTACTAGGTTTACACATGTCATGACATAACACCGTTCCATATTCATCAATTACCAATCCCTAGTCTGTTCATCACAATGTATTTTAATGCCCCTCGCTTCACATATAGGCGGCATAGATCGCTTTAATGGACATGCGGCGCTCCCACCCCTCGCTTCACATTTTAGCGGCAAATATTCTTTCCTCGCCTCATATGACAACCACGCTTCAATGTGACATGCGGCGCTCCCACCCCTCGCTTCACATTGAGCGGCACCAAACAAATAGCGGCAAGCATTAAAATCATCAAATGATGACCATGACTCATGGGATGTGCACCAACAATCATCATATGCATATATAGTCATCATGCATAAATTCAACATGTATTTGCATCCACAATGCACATTTCCACATATACTCGCATCCACAATGCATAATCCAATGAGTATAATAGATACATGTACCGTCGGGTGCCCGTACGTCCTCTACGTACCTTTCCAAAAAGTGGAATTTGATATGGCTTCACTTCCTTGGTTGCGTCGCCACCTGGGATGGTTCTACACAATCACACAACCCCATATTAGAAGCCAAATAATAGTCAAATACCAAAAATTCGTCAAAAAAATCCATTTCCCATTTTTCTGCTGCTGGCGATCGATCGCTACAACGAGGCGATCGATCGCGAGCCTTACCGATCGATCGCTTTGATGTAGCGATCGATCGCCTGATCTTTCTTCCTTGAGGCGATCGATCGCGCCATACATGGCGATCGATCGCCTGCCTTGCATTTTTGACACTGCCCTTCGGCGATCGATCGCGCCATTTCAGGCGATCGATCGCCACAGTCTGTACACGCGATTCCTCCATTTTTTAAGCCATAATTTCTTCCCCATTCTTACCAACACTTACACTAACAAACCCAAAACATAAAAACACTAAAAACCTTCAACAAACATCATCAAACGACCAAAAATTTAACATCCAACCAAAAACCATACCAATCCCAACAAACCCATCTCAAAAACTCAAATATCAAACTCAAATCAAAATAAATCTTTGCAAAAACAACAAGGAAGGATATATACCCTTCCTAGACCTCAAATCTTACCAAGAATCACACCAAAGGAGATTTTGCAAAGGTTTCTCTTCCACCTTGGAGCCAATTTCGAAAATGAGAGTGGGTTAGGGTTGGAAAAAGTGAGTTGGGGTTTTTTGGGTAAAGTGATTGGTAAAGGTGGGGTAGTGGGATTTAAGAGGGAAAATAATTAAAATTGTATCCCAATAATTAACATGATGTATAAAATACCCCAACATGGTACTTTAAAAGCATTTTACCAATATGTACCCAAAACCTCAATTTAATCCATGCTTTCCAATTAATTGCCAACCATAACAAATAAATCATGTTAATACCCAATTCTCCCAACATGTACAACATTCACCCTGAAATGTATCCTTGGGTCACGCCTACCATGTGACTAAGCATTTCACTAAGATAATTAACGCCAACACATATATTAATTATCACCATAATCACATGAACATAATTACTGACCAAATTGCAATTAATTATTTCGGGGATATCACACTTATAGTTGAAAAAAATGATGGATGAGAAAAGAAAAAGATAGATTTAAAGCCTTGAGAAAAAAAAAAGACTAAATAAGACCCAAATTGGCCAAGTTTATAAAAGAAAAAGAAGAGAAGCTCAATTTTGTGCTACAAATATGAACATTACATGCTTATACTCTCTTCTTTGTGATATCCTATCTTTTCTTTGAAGCCAACACCAAAGGCCTTACATTACAAGCTTAAAAAGTCATTTTGATCCAAGTCTAGGGAGTAACTATCATTAGGGGAGAAGTTGTTTGAAAATAGGCCTATGTAATGCTTGATGATAATCTCGACTTTGAGTTGATTAACATGATTTGATCTTGAATATGTGCATGAAACTTGAGATTGACTATAACACACACACGTTCCGATTTTGAGATGTGTTGCTTGACTTAGGAGAAAACATGTCTTGTCAACTTTTGTATATGTGCATGAGATTTCTGAGAATAAGTAAGTCATGAAATAATTGTTTCAAGTATCAAGAATGAACTATACCTTGTGATTTTAATGCTTAATCGAGGACGATTAAGTGATAAGTTTGGGGAGTTGATAGGGTTGAATATTACGTGTATTTATGCTATGATATGTATATATTTTCGTGTTGATTCTTGGATTATTTTACGGTTTTTGGTATGTATTTCTATATTTCAGGAATCAATGTTGAAATGCATAAAAGTAGAGGAAATGAGCCAGAAATGATGAAAAAGGACCAAATCGAGCGAACGCGTCAAAGCCGGGAAAGGAAGAAAAAATCAAAAGAAAATAAAAAAAATTAAAAAGGGGCCGATCGATCGAGCCACCAATCTCGATCGATCGGTGGTGGTAGAATTTTGGCGATCGGTCGAGCCTCAATCTCGATCGATCGGCCGAAGGAATTTTCTGAAAAATAAATTCCTTATAGAGTTTGTGTCCAAGAGGGAAGTCCTTGATTCTTATTCCTTTATATATATACACGAAAATAACAACCAGTATCATACTTTTAACCTAGGAATAGCCTCCACTCCTCCATACTCCATATCACCTTCATCCACCATCACCACTTCATCCTAGGAATTGGAACAATCCACCAAGAGAATCGAGGAGCACGATCGAGAAAGAAGCGAGGAAGGATTGAGAGTCAACAAAGAAGTCGACTTGGGAGTTTGCTTTTACTATTCTATTATTTGTTTTGATTTATTATTGGATTTAATGTGTTTTGGATGATTGAGAAGTATCTTAAACATTGTTTTTCCTTTAATATTATTGATTCATTGAATTCATACATCTTCTATGAGCATGTGTTATTGTTTTTAATGCTTTTGAAGGATTGATCACCTTTGAATGATATTTTATTATAATTGAGATCGAGAGATAAAATTATAATACGATATAATAATTCATGCCGTGTGTTAAAGATTGAGATCGAGAGATAAAATCACATACGAGTGATAGCTTTGGGTTGTTTAATCTAAAGTTAGTGGTTTTCAAAAAGCGCATTCAATATTAAATTGTTAATTAAGTGAACGAGAGTTACTTGTTGCAATTTGATGTTAGACTCAATATAGCTCGAGAGAGTATATTGAATAAATTCGGAAAACCCGTCACCTTAGAGATGTATGGAGAAAAGAATTGTAAGAGTTGGGTTAGGTGAATCATAGTCTTGATAATTCTTTCTCGTGGACTTTTCTCGTGATCATTGATTATTTTGGTTGGATTATAGTAGATTAATTTAGTAGTTTAATTATTAATTAATTATCGTAGGTTAAATATAGTTAAAAGAAATCTTATTTGGTACTTGCTTGTTAGTCCCTGTGGGTTCGACAATCCGTATTCTTCCTATCTATACTAAAACTTGACACCGTGCACTTGCGGTCTAAAATTGCTAGATTGGAATTAATTGTTTAAAATAAAAGCGATCAAAGGTATATTGAAGAACAAGTTGCTAGACTTGTTATTCAACCAGAAAGGATGAGCGACGCCGAAACAAAGAGGCGACCGTCACATGTGCTAGGTTTTCTTTTTCCTTTTGAGTTAATCTGATTAACTCCAAAATTCATCATTAGCTTTAACCTAATACACATGTATTTATACTGGTAAGATTTAGGCGGCTTAAATAATCAAATGAAGGCTTTCTGAGAACCCTGAGCCCATACCATCTTATACCAGTATATATATCTATATATATGAATTTATATATATATCCAATATATATATATATTCGGCCCGTCCTATAATATCATTTATTATTATATGATTTGGACTCTTTCTAATCAACTTAATGTGTCCAATGAATTATCACCCTTTATCGATTTAATCTTTTGTGCAACTCGTTAGGATCTTGCAACGTTGGCAGTGATATAAAATCTCATTTTATGTCAAGGCAAAGAGCGGTATCTAGCAACACATCAAGGCTACCCAAGTTACAAGAATGTCATTGACTCGACATAACCTATGGCCTGTGATAATATTAACCATGTAACTTAATCCCTTTGTCCTATGTGTTTAGATTAAACACGAGTCATGGAATAGTCATACTCGTATAGTTCAATCTTTTATTTCTTGATCCCCAAGTAAACTAGAATAAACGAATAAGCTCGATATCACATATCGACTCATTCGAGCATGGCCATGCATTTTAGTCTTACTTGATCAGTGGCCCAAACACTGCTCCTGTTATATAGGAGGGACAAATCCTATATTGATCACTCAACATCCCTCTACATAATTCATTGTGTATCCAATGATTGTCTTTATACTTTACCCTGTTACAGGTAACGTTTGACAATATCAAGATACACGACTCCTTATGTTGGGATCTCTGGTGATCTCAAGTCGTAAGGATTACTTACATTATTATCACTATGAGAATTGCTTATGACATTCATATAACTATCCATGTAGCATTCTCATGGTGGGTCTGTCCAGTACATTGTTCTCTAACATGTACCCATGTGTTGATTTGATATCTCATATTCATGAACAATTCATCAATCAATACATACTAGTCTCAATGCATTATCATTATCATAATTCATGATAGTATTTGACTAGGGACAATCTTTAAGAATAATACAGTATTATTCTAAGGACATTAACATATATATGTATATTCATATTACACAGACATTTGAATAATATATAATAATGAATTGCCTTTAATAAATCATATTACATTGCATGCCAAAATCAATAATCTAATGAGTTGTCTTAGGGCATATCCCAACAAATCTCTCACTTGAACTAAGACCAATCAAACATGTACTTAATGCCTAAAGATATAGTATGACGATCATGCTTCTGCCGTGACTGGGTCAGATACATTATCATCAGTTGGTACTTTGCATATTTCACATCTCCTCTTTCAACGATTTCATGAAGTGCCGAAGTATGTGTTTGGATCGCTGGTAAGATCTGGGTTCCTTAGCCAATGCGATGGCTCCATTGTTGTCACAATAGAGTTCAATCGGATATAGTATGCTAGGCATAACCCCAAGCTCAGAAATGAACTTCTTGATCCAAACGGCTTCCTTTGCTGCATCTGAGGCAGCAATATGCTCAGCTTCAGTTGTAGAATCGGCTACTGTCTCTTGCTTTGAACTCTTCCAGCTCATAGCACCTCCATTTAGGCAAAACACATATCCTGATTGCGATAAAAAATTATCCTTGTCGGTTTGGAAGCTTGCATCAGTGTAACCTATTACATTGAGCTCTTCCTCACCTCCATAAATTAAGAATGTATCCTTAGTTCTTCTCAAGTACTTCAGGATATTA
This sequence comes from Haberlea rhodopensis, assembly GCA_907163345.1. NCBI lineage: Eukaryota > Viridiplantae > Streptophyta > Magnoliopsida > Lamiales > Gesneriaceae > Haberlea > Haberlea rhodopensis. The sequence continues at coordinate 865,287 of CAJQUN010000159.1, forward strand.
TTGACAGTGATCTAGTGACATTCACCTGGATCAACTTGATATCTGCTCGTCATGCTCAAAGCATACGAGACAGCGGGACGAGTACATATCATGGCATACATGATAGATCTGATAGCTGACGCATATGGAATCTTACTCATGCGTTCTCTCTCATCTTGTGTTGAAGGACACTAGTCATTCGAGAGATGTATCACATGTGTCATAGGTACGAATCCTTTCTTTGATTCTTGCAAGCTAAACCGTTTTAGCACTTTATCTATGTATGTACTTTGACTTAGGCCAAGTAATCTTCTTGATCTATCTCTATAGATCTTGATACCTAACACCTAGGTGGCTTCACCCAAGTCTTTCATAGAAAAGCAATTCCCTAGCCAAATCTTTACAGATTGCAAGGCAGGGATATCCTTTCCATTGAGAAGTATGTCATCTACATACAACACTAGAAAGATAATTATGCTCCCACTTACCTTCTTATAGACACAAGGTCCATCTACGTTCTTGATGAAACCAAACTCTTTGATTGCATCATCAAAACAAAGATTCCAACTCCGAGAAGCTTGCTCTAATCCATAAATAGATCGTTGTAGCTTGCATATCTTTCCAGCATCCTTTGGATCGACAAAACCCTCGGGTTGTGTCATGTACACATCCTCAAGTAAATTTCCATTAAGGAAAGATGTTTTGACATCCATCTGCCAGATTTCATAATCATGAAATGCAGCTATTGCAAGTAAGATCCTTATGGATTTAACCATGGCAACTAGTGAAAAAGTTTCATCATAGCAATACCATGAATTTGTTTGAAACCTTTAGCAACCAGTCGTCCTTTAAAGGTTTGTACATTACCACTTTTTCTTGAAAATCCATTTGCACTCTATGGGTCTTACCCCTTCAGGTGGGTCAACCAAAGTCCATACTTGGTTTATGTCCGGATCGATTCCGGGGGTGGGTTGCCATTCCACACCCAATTTCAACCAACTTAAGCTTCAATAGCTCGTGTTCTTGAAATAATTGCACCGAGAGATTATATTGTAAGGACCCCAAGCCCTTAACCCTTGATTAGTGTATTAACCACTATGTGTGGCACATGCTTTCAATAAAAAGTCAATCGGGAAGCTCAGATGATACTTTATCATTGCATGACAATTACAAAGTTTCCATTAACACTCAATGTTATAAGATCATCAGCCTAACAACAAATAGACTCATAAAGTTCACCCATTACCATCCCCTTTGTGCCACTTTTTACATTGTGGACTTTTATAAAAATTTGGGCAGAGTCTCCCCATAAATAGAGCTATCCCGAAATAAAAGCACAACACGTAACATAATTCCCGGCCAGGGAAAACATAATACTCATCAGAATGCAGCAATACCAAGTAAATTCCCAGCCAGGGAAGACACCACACATATGACGACAAAAGTGGGTTTCAACACCCACATAATACACCAATGACTCTCATATCATTTAGCAATTCTACCTCTAATTGCATGCAACATCAAATGAAAGAGAGAAAGGCTCATGCCTTTATATACAATCCATATACAAGTATAATCGTGCTCACATGCGAGCATCATGAATATGTATATAACCCTTAGGTGTATATAAGTACTCTATACGATACCGTGCTCCATCAAGCCCTGGTACCACGATCCTGGGAGTACATCCAATCAACAGCTCGAGCTCATCTCCAAAGCCATCGATGTACATGTTCACCTGCCCCAACAGAGACAGCCCCCAACGGGGTGAGCATACCAATACACAAAATCCCATAATCACAGTAATGAAATTCATAATTTACAACAAAAGTAAATACTAATGAGTTTTAAATGATACTCCCTGGATGGCAACGTCCTCATCCGGGATTCCGTGTATTGTCCCTGTTCTCACAATCATCAAACTCATCAAATCTCAAAAATCAGTAAATCAACACATTGATTAACCCATCGCATGCCTAATTCTCGAGTATCAATAGATAGTGATTCCAAATTCATTAGACATGCAAATATAGATATCTCAATATCTAATACTGATTTCCCAACCTCGCTATCAATCACAGATAGCTCAAATGTCTAGCATTTATTTTACCAATCCTTCATTATACCTAGACATCTCAAATGTCTTATAATGAATACATGATTCTACGATTATCCTCAGGCATCTCAAATGCCCTACAATAGTCATATAAACCCAGTACCCCTTATATCTTGTAAGAGTTATCATACTCTAGTGTCACGCACGCTACAAGCGGCGATATCAAGATTTGGTCGTTCCTTGGCTATATCAACATATATATATAACCACACACACAATTATTCAATGCAATCAAAATACATTATGCATTTCACAAATGCTCTCATATAAAGAAATGCTCGTACGTCGCACGTACCTTAAATATCCGAAGTCCGAGCCAAACCTTGCTCGAGTTCCATGCCCCGAGGAACGATGTGCTAACACGATAAATAATTCACAATTATTTACGAACATGTAACCCATGCTCAAGCACACCTATTACCCTCAAAAATATTGTCAACACACGACAATTAACCATTTAAAAGACCCGGGGCAGGGTACATGCAGGGAGGGAAACAAATGAGACAATATCGAAAATTGTTCAAGAACACCCTACAAATTTTCGAACCCTTATCTCACAAATCGAACCCAAATTAAACACCATAATTCATCTAAAATGTGAATTATACTATCAAAGCAAGAATCAACACCCCTTGCCAAAAACCCCCAAATTTTCGAACCAAACCCTACGAAAATTGAAATAAATTCGAACCAATACCACCAAATTTAGCAGGGAATACATGACAAGCATGGAAAAGGTGTAAGGAAGGTTACCCAATCGAAAATCGGAAGGAAAATCGACCGAAATCGAAGAACCCTAGAATTTGGGGATCGACGCTTTCCTGCAAAATCCGACTTCAAAACGCGGCGAAACTCTCAATTGCCGGAGGGGATAGCTGCGCCTCGACGAGACGAAGCCGGTAGCGGGTCGCACGCGCCGAACGGCGGCCGGACGGCGGCGGGCGCACCGCTTGAAGCCGCGGGGGTTGGGGAAATCGGGAATGGGCGGGCGCGGGAGAGAGAAGGGAAAGTGGGGCTGAAATGAAATTAAAATAAAAATCTCGGGTTCAACTGGTATTTATAGCAAAAATACCCCGAAATACTAATAGTCCCTCAAATACATCATGATTCATTAAAAATCATCTGTTTTAAAAAATTCTCTCTCTAACTCCAAAACCCCCTACCGGTGCCCACACAAAGCACCCCAGATCCCGAGACACATCAAAAACCCAACTCTTAGGTTTTTCACCCAAATGAGAATACAATCTCAACCTATGGATCCAACGATCCCAACTACCCAAATAAACGAGCCCAGAAGGCCCAACACCGCGATTAAACTCCAAATCGCCACGTAAAACAACTTTAGGGGTTATTAACACTCCGGGATTAACATCTATAATCCCTGGTCATCACAATATCCCCCACTAAAAGATTTCGTCCTCGAAATTAGCACCGGTGTATTACGTAACACCCGGGCTACACAACAACATGAAGCCATAACCTCGATTCTTGACCATATCAGAATCGTATTAATAAACCCGAGAATACTTACCTCTCATCAAACTCTGAAACAGAGTGACTTACCAAAACCAACATACCCAAGAGGCAAAACGTACCTCGATGCGGGTCCCAAAAGTCAGTCCCTCATGACTGCGAAACAACCGATACTTACGACTGTAGATCGGACAGTCAACCTTAGTTCTAATACAACTAGTAAGAATGCATCCTGAATGACACCTCAACCGTGAGAACGTTGACCTCGTGTCGAACTCTGGTGTGGAATAGACTTCCAAATCCATCATAATGCTAAAGAGTGTCAGCACAGCTCAACGCTAAAAATCCAAAAGCAGTTAGTCAACAGAAACTGCACGGATTCGAATCGCTCTCGATTCCATCGTAGATATCATTTAATGACATCTCTATCATGACTCACGATGTCTAACATACATCGTTACGAGGGAAACTCTAGTATACCACGATGTACACATACCAAACCTGGTTTCCACTTTCAAACCTCCTCCATCGAAAGAGCAGTCGCCTCATTGCAACTCAAATTGGGCAACTCACGGCCACAGATTCACACAAAAGACATATCACAAGATGTCCACCTCCGGATATCCCAAGAACCACATCCTGGTCATAAATAAACAATCGAGACTCCACAGAGTTTCAAATTGAAAGGACATGCAATAAACCCATTGCATCCTCAACGCTTGTGTCGTCAGCGACACCCAACAAATCCGAATTCCTGCCATCCCTTGATAAATCCTAGGATTTAACAATCCAAACTTAGGAAGGCTATCGCATAACTCGGAGGAAAACACCAATAAGGAAATACCTTAACCCACACAAGATAATCCCTCTTCAAGGGAGTCAACTAACTTCACGATTGTTCCTCATAATTATCGTGCCATGGAGATTCCCAATCTCAAGGTGTTCCATATCTCTCATCAGAGATTTAACCATCCAAAAAAAAAATAGCATAACTCCATGCTTGACAGAAAGGAAATCAATAACTGGCATCCGTATACTCACCAGTATACCTGCCTAAGCACTGACATCGCATGCATACTCAATGCACTCGGCTCGGGTATCTACAACATACCCCTAAGCCCCAAACACAACCGTCAATTCTGAGTCATTCCCTACCCAGTGGAAAATGATAACCGACGATCAACAACACGGTGTGATTCCCAAAATCAACACCACATGTACCAACTCACCGAATCTTTCAAAGATTCCCAAATAGGTATAATACTACCTCCTTCCTCACAAGGGAAGTGCCATGGAACTCGAGATCCACTAGTCTCGAACCACCGTTCGGAAAAACTGGATACAATAACACCCATTGTATCCCAAATACACGGATTCCCCAGATCGAGTCAACGACTTGATGACTCTCTTGTTGGTACTCCAACATCATGAGCTGTCCCAGACAAGTCTCACCAAGATTAAACATAAACGTATACACGTTTCAGTGAGGCATACACAACCTCAACCTCAAAGACGTGGTGACTACTAGAGTCCATCACAATTCACATTGTATCACCTTACGATTTGCCAAACTTGGTTCCAACGAGCAGTATAACGGCTCTAGCAAGCCCCTCATGTTGCTGCACACACACGGCAGACAAACTAGTCGCTGCCTCTCTAGGTTCACCTCAAACCTACCAATAAGATGGACGTTTCCGCACGGCATACCATACTGTGGGAAGAAAATCAATAGAGTAGTGGGTCTTTACCCAACATTCCTCTAATGCCTAAACACCCTGGACACTCCAATGTCCCTATGTACTTAACATAACCTGATCCTACTCCCTTAGGACCCATCCTACACCCTCAAGGGTGGTGTGACCATGTCTACCACATGTCACATCGACAGAAAGCGAGTAATTTCCTCCATGATTACTCATGTCGTCAAATCACATGGCCAAAAGCCATTCCAACGAGCATACCTCAAGGGTATCACCACTCGTAATATGATTACCCCAAACATAAGCTGCGGTACGATCACATGTACAGCGCATCCATCCATTCCTCGAGCAACCCGCTCGGTATAAGGGCCACGTCAATCGGTGACACACACACCACCTTGTGCTCGGTACTGGCACCCAAGGCATACCACTGAATACGTATACTCAAAGCATTGTTCATCGTAACGATGATGCATGTCTAATAAGACATCTCCTACACCATCGTCATCGTCATCCCGTGACGACACATGCCAACTCATGGCATCTAAGGCATTGTCAACTAGTGACGATACATGCCAACAATGACATCTAAACAACCCAGTCAACTCGTGACGGTCCATGTACATCAGCGTCCACCATCATGCTAGTAAAATAGGCATAATAAAACATGTATATCAACGCATGCTAGCTACAATAATGCTAATAGAATAGCAATATCTCATACCTCATCGCTAACATATAGCGGCATACCTGTCTCCGTCGCTCACTAATAGTGCGTAATCAGCACCCATCGCTCGAAGGCGGCAAAATCCTCTGCTGAATACATAGCGGCACAATCCATCGCTATAGAATCGACGGCATGATACCTCGTCATATAATAAGTGGCATGAAACCTAGCTATACACTTGAGCATGAATCATCGTCCACATAATAGCGAAAAGAGGCATCGCTATCAATACCCGGCGGTATAAACCATCGCCAATCAATATAGCGGTATGAACCGTCGCTATCAATACACCTGGCGGAATGAACCATCGCCAATCAATATAGCGGAACGAACCATCGCTATAAATACATCTGGCGGAATGAACCATCGCCAATCAATATAGCGGAATGAACCATCGCTATCAATACACCTGGCGGAATGAACCATCGCCAATCAATATAGCGGAATGAACCATCGCTATCAATACACCTGGCGGAATGAACCATCGCCAATCAATATAGCGGAACGAACCATCGCTATAAATACATCTGGCGGAATGAACCATCGCCAATCAATATAGCGGAATGAACCATCGCTATCAATACACCTGGCGGAATGAACCATCGCCAATCAATATAGCGGAATGAACCATCGCTATCAATACACCTGGCGGAAAGAACCATCGCCAATAAATATAAATCGACACAGCGGGACACATCACCGCTATCATCCGTGTCCTCATAATGAAATGAATATAAATCGACACAGCGGGACACATCACCGCTATCATCCGTGTCATCACAATGAAATGAATATAAATCGACACAGCGGGACACATCACCGCTATCATCCGTGTCATCACAATGAAATGAATATAAATCGACACAGCGGGACACATCACCGCTATCATCCGTGTCATCACAATGAAATGAATATAAATCGACACAGCGGGACACATCACCGCTATCATCCGTGTCATCACAAAGGAATGAATCATCATCCTAACAAGGCGCATCTCATCCTCGCTTCTTCATACAAGCGGTATCTCATCCTCGCTTCGTATGGCATCCACGTAAGCAGAATTTTGCTCCTTATGGAAATCCACGTAAGCGGAATTTTTCCTCGCTTCCTATGGAATCCATGTCAGCAGAATTCTTGCTTCTTATGGAATTGAGTCACTTATCAGTAGTGCATTTCAATGCTTCTTACTACTCCACATAAGCGGAATTCTTCCTCGCTTCATATGGACCTTAGCGTAAGCATTGAAATCCTCACTAGGATAACCTTGAGTCGTGAAATACACCTCTTATATTTCACAACATACATATGCAAAACGATGCGTATCAATATGTATCATATCATAATGCACTATCTTATGCATACCTTGATTTACCTTGTGTTAAATAACTAAACACATAATACATGTTACCCTTTGGATGCCCGTACATATGTAAAATCATCATTCCTTTTCGTACTCCATATTTCCTGTAACCTGCAACCATCAGGGTTAGCAGCAATAGCCATATACGCTATGCATCAAACATTCAATACATATATGCAACCACTTGCATGTCAATACGTATACCAAGACATGTTACCTCGGAAATATCCCTTTACCTGATTCTCTTACAAAATCAGATTCCTTGGCACGTAACACACGGAGTGCCAGACATCACTATTAATGCCATCCTATCGTGTTCCACACGATTCCTACAACCACAATGGTTAGCAATACCACTTTTCATATCATAATAGCACATAAACAATTTGTTATGTCATACAACATTAATGCCATCATGCATAAATATGTGTCCTAGGCCCTTAACAGCCCCAATGAGCAACCACTGCTCTAATACCACTAATGTAAGGACCCCAAGCCCTTAACCCTTGATTAGTGTATTAACCACTATGTGTGGCACATGCTTTCAATAAAAAGTCAATCGGGAAGCTCAGATGATACTTTATCATTGCATGACAATTACAAAGTTTCTATTAACACTCAATGTTATAAGATCATCAACCTAACAACAAATAGACTCATAAAGTTCGCCCATTACCATCCCCTTTGTGCCACTTTTTACATTGTGGACTTTTATAAAAATTTGGGCAGAGTCTCCCCATAAATAGAGCTATCCCGAAATAAAAGCACAACACATAACATAATTCTCGGCCAGGGAAAACATAATACTCATCAGAATGCAGCAATACCAAGTAAATTCCCAGCCAGGGAAGACACCACACATATGACGACAAAAGTGGGTTTCAACACCCACATAATACACCAATGACTATCATATCATTTAGCAATTCTACCTCTAATTGCATGCAACATCAAATGAAAGAGAGAAAGGCTCATGCATTTATATACAATCCATATACAAGTATAATCGTGCTCACATGCGAGCATCATGAATATGTATATAACCCTTAGGTGTATATAAGTACTCTATACGATACCGTGCTCCATCAAGCCCTGGTACCACGATCCTGGGAGTACATCCAATCAACAGCTCGAGCTCATCTCCAAAGTCATCGATGTACCTGTTCACCTGCCCCAACAGAGACAGCCCCCAACGGGGTGAGCATACCAATACACAAAATTCCATAATCTTAGTAATGAAATTCATAATTTACAACAAAAGTAAATACTAATGAATTTTAAATGATACTCCCTGGATGGCAACGTCCTCATCCGGGATTCCGTGTACTATCCTTGTTCTCACAATCATCAAACTCATCAAATCTCAAAAATCAGTAAATCAACACATTGATTAACCCATCGCATGCCTAATTCTCGAGTATCAATAGATAGTGATTCCAAATTCATTATACATGCAAATATAGATATCTCAATATCTAATACTGATTTCCCAACCTCGCTATCAATCACAGATAGCTCAAATGCCTAGCATTTATTTTACCAATCCTTCATTATACCTAGACATCTCAAATGTCTTATAATGAATACATGATTCTACGATCATCCTCAGGCATCTCAAATGCCCTACAATAGTCATATAAACCCAGTACCCCTTATATCTTGTAAGAGTTATCCTACTCTAGTGTCACGCACGCTACAAGCGGCGATATCAAGATTTGGTCGTTCCTTGGCTATATCAACATATATATATATAACCACACACACAATTATTCAATGCAATCAAAATACATTATGCATTTCACAAATGCTCTCATATAAAGAAATGCTCGTACGTCGCACGTACCTTAAATCTCCGAAGTCCGAGCCAAACCTTGCTCGAGTTCCATGCCCCGAGGAACGATGTGCTAACACGATAAATAATTCACAATTATTTACGAACATGTAACCCATGCTCAAGTACACCTATTACCCTAAAAAATATTGTCAACACACGACAATTAACCATTTAAAAGACCCGGGGCAGGGTACATGCAGGGAGGGAAACAAATGAGACAATATCGAAAATTGTTCAAGAACACCCTACAAATTTTCGAACCCTTATCTCACAAATCGAACCCAAATTAAACACCATAATTCATCTAAAATGTGAATTAAACTATCAAAGCAAGAATCAACACCCCTTGCCAAAAACCCCCAAATTTTCGAACCAAACCCTACAAAAATTGAAATAAATTCGAACCAATACCACCGAATTTAGCAGGGAATACATGACAAGCATGGAAAAGGTGTAAGGAAGGTTACCCAATCGAAAATCGGAAGGAAAATCGACCGAAATCGAAGAACCCTAGAATTTGGGGATCGACGCTTTCCTGCAAAATCCGACTTCAAAACGCGGCGAAACTCTCAATTGCTGGAGGGGATAGCTGCGCCTCAACGAGACGAAGCCGGTGGCGGGTCGCACGCGCCGAACGGCGGCCGGACGGCGGCGGGCGCACCGCTTGAAGCCGCGGGGGTTGGGGAAATCGGGAATGGGCGGGCGCTGGAGAGAGAAGGGAAAGTGGGGCTGAAATGAAATTAAAATAAAAATCTCGGGTTCAACTGGTATTTATAGCAAAAATACCCCGAAATACTAATAGTCCCACAAATACATCATGATTCATTAAAAATCATCTGTTTTCAAAAATTCTCTCTCTAACTCCAAAACCCCATACCTGGTGCCCACACAAAGCACCCCAGATCCCGAGACACATCAAAAACCCAACTCTTAGGTTTTTCACCCAAATGAGAATACAATCTCAACCTCTGGATCCAACGATCCCAACTACCCAAATAAACGAGCCCAGAAGGCCCAACACCGCGATTAAACTCCAAATCGCCACGTAAAACAACTTTAGGGGTTATTAACACTCCGGGATTAACATCTATAATCCCTAGTCATCACATATATCGAGTTCGGTTACAAAACCGAGCGGAAGACACTCGACATATCCCGCTCTATAACCGATTAAACATTTGAAAGGCATTTTAAAGATATGCAATTAAAGTAAATAAACAAGCATTTGTTTATGGAAGTTCGAAGGTGGTGTAATCCTTCTACGTCTCCCCTTCTTCCACCTCATGGAAGGATTCCACTAAAAGACTTTGATTTATACAATCCCGTTGTACAAACCCGACCCAGTTGGGAATTCCTCATCCAACTAGAACTCCTAGCAACTCAACTATGTATGTTCTTTAATGTCTCACATACAAAGACCTCTCATCGGTTGTGATAAATCATCAACCGTTACAATGATATTCACTCATCTATTAAGCTTTCAAATACAATGAATAGAGTGAATACAAAGGCACATATGATTCCCTAATGAATTTGATATAGCAAGGTAAGTGGTGCCAAAGGTTTGGGGAGTGCTCTTCAATTAGCAACTTTTATCTTTGAAGTTCCCCAATTGAATCCCAAGTGGGTTTGCTTTGGAAGGCTTGGATTGATCTTAAATCAGCTGTTATTGAGCTTCCAAATCATGTATATATATCCCCAAGTAATGATATATACGTTAGACACAAGAATATGCCCGTTGGAGAAGGTTCTGCACCATTCCCGAGCTTGCAACGGTCATATTCTGGTTTCTGGGCTCTTTGTATTTCGGACCGGACTGGCCGGATCAGCTTGGACAGATCAGTCTGGCCGGATCAGCTTGGACAGATCAGCTTGGGCAGATCAGTCTGGTCCTGATCAGTCTGGGCAGATCAGTCTGGTCCGGATCAATCTGGACAATCAGCTTGATACAAAACAGATTGATAAACTTGTTCTTCTGATCTGTTGCTTGTAGCTCTTGATTATTTGATTTCTGGGCAAAGTGATCTACATGAAGTTGTAGCCCTTTCTCTTAGCTTTCCACGGAATCAAGAATCGCTTGATTTCGAGTTTGTATGAGAGAGTTATGCTCGAAATACAAGGCAATGCTCATGCTGTCTGTTTGCTGGATGCGGCAGCACATGTCGTGACTTGCAGAAGCTTTTTGGCCATCTTAACGTCCGATTCAGTCTTTGACTTCCAAAGATGACTTGTAGATCTTTGTCTTAGATTTCCAACCCATACTGAATCGTTCCGTTCCGACAAGCGAGCTAAAAGGTTTGCCCAACAGGCTGACAGTTGCTTGCTGAAACAGCTTGCTGTTTCTTCGCGGTACAGCTCGATCTTGCAGGCGTCTTTTCTCCTTGATAACATTCGAACTAGCCGATCTGAAGTGAAATATGACTTTTAGTATTTTGAGTTTTCTGTTCAACCTCTTTGGAAGCACGTCATTGCGATATCCGAGCTATTAGATATGATCGAAACAATCCGCTCTGCCAGGATTTCAGACTTGGTCCAGCTTGATATTTTCAAGCTACTTCTTTGTAATTAATCAAGCTCTTAATTATGATCTATGAACTACACACTTGATGAAATATGTTAGCAACACAATAACAAGTTTTGTTAACATCAAAACCAAGATTATTCGGGTTTCCAAAACCCAACAATCTCCCCCTTTTTGATGATCACAAAACTTGAATAAAAATATGAACATTAAAGCACAATGTTGCATAACAAGAGAAATCATATTTTGTAAACAACATATTTCTCCCCCTTTTTGTGTGAATCAAAAAGAAAGACAAATAAAATTTACTCCCCCCTCAAGGTTGAGATTAAACTCTCCCCTTTAATTTTAAAAGGTTTGAAATTTTGAGCAAGTGAGGGGCAAATGGGGTAGGCTAAAACAAATTAAAAATTGCAATGCACATTAATTTTTGAACAAAAATAACCTCTTTTGATGATGCATGTAGCATACTTGGCAACAAATTTGAATTTCTTGACAAAACTCAACAATGTCCATTTCATCTTTTAGCGGTGGCAGCACACTTAGTCCAACTTTGCAGAATAAACTGTATCTCCTCGTGAAGAGTTAGTGTTAGGATCGGTCCGGAGTATTTAGAGGGGGGGGGGGGGTGAATGAACACTCCTATTAAAAATTAATCCCTTTTGATTTCGTTCGGATTAGTGAAAGAAATCTGTTTCTTAATCAACTCTTTTGCAGAACAGACCACTGGATATTTTAGTGCGGAACGGTCTGTTCTCAAATTAGTAAGAACGGCTCGATGGCTTGAATAACAGAACGAGTGCAGAATGATAAAACACAGAATATGTTTCTGGAAGTTCGAAGGTGGTGTAATCCTTCTACGTCTCCCCTTCTTCCAATTAAGGAAGGATTCCACTAGAAGACTTTGATTTATACAATCCTGTTGTACAAACCCGATTCAGCTGGATTTACCTCACTACCAGACTGAAACTCCTAGTCACTTGATCTGTTCAGACACACTCTGTCTGACAGTTACAATAGTTTCTCACTTCTATATTTCAATACAGAATACACAAGATAGACTTTAGTCCATGCACACAGTGATCCTAAATGATCAAATATTACAATGTACTTGTGCTTAAGAAGAATTTTAGCTCGAAAGCTTCTGAGCTTGTAAGCTTGTGCTGTTTTGCTTTCTTGTGCGTTTTTCGATTGATCAGACTCTTTCTTGAGATCTTATGTTGCATCCTTTTATAGTTGCATGTACCAACGACATTATTTCCCTTAATGTGCAACTCTTGACTCTGCTTAAACTCTGAGAAGCTACAGTCTTCTTCTTTAGGGTACTTGCCGTTCTGGTTCATGCTTTCGGCGACTGTCAGGTAAGCTCTTCTTTGTCTTCTTACCTTTTATGGTAATCTTCAGTCTATGGTCTTTTTCAGCATTAATTGCGACATTAAATGCTTCAATAAATAGCCGTTAATGATTCGGACTGAAGAACCAATCTTTATTCATCCTTGACTGCTCTGATCTGATAAAGATTGAGATCGATCTGAAGCTTCGATCTAGTCAGTCTGATTTCTATCGATCCGGTCTGATATGCGATATGCCTTATCAGCTTGATCTGTTTTGAGCGATCGATCTGGTCAGTCTGATTTCTCTCGATCCGGTCTGATATGTTTTGTCATCTTTAAAACCTTATCGATAAAGTCCGGAACTAACAAATTCCCCCTTTTTGATGATGACAAAACCTAGCTTCTAAATCTTTTTATCCAGTCTTTTAAGAACTCTGAAGCGTATGCTTTCGGATCGATTACTTCTTCTTGTTCAAAATAATGAACATTATTAAGTTGGATTTCGGATCGATTAAGCCTTTTATTTTAGTTCAAAATAAATGAACAAGGACTTAACAAAGAAAGATTTTTATTGATCACCAAAAATCTTACATACAGACAGTCTGATTATTTAAGCAACGAAAATTCTATTTTTTTGAAGACTGAGACTGATGCGGCTTGAAGTATTTTCTCTTTTCCCCCTTTTTGTCAGCAGCAATTTCTTGAAGAAAATCGACAACTTGTGCTAGCTGAGCGCTGATAGTGTCAAGATGGGTGTCTTGAGCACGAAGGGAGTTGGCGACGGATGCTCTGACTTCAGTGGCCAGCTCGATCTGCTCTTTTCTCAGGCTGTTTTTATAAGAAGCTTGCTGAGAGAACATATCATTCAGTCCTCGCTGAAGGCTGCTAATACTGGCTGTCATCTTCTCTTTAAATGAATCAAAGTCCAAAGATGTAATCCTCTGACCTTGATGAACCTCTATAACACGTTGAGAGAGAGACAGACAGTTGTCGGATAGGTGCTGAAGGGTCCTTGCCAGGGATGGAGGTGCGTTAGATAAACGGCTTGGAGAGTGATCAGATGACGACAGGGTGTGATCATCTTCTTCAGCAAAGGGTATAATTGAAGATAAGGCAGCATGGCGTGTTTCGGACTGGATCAGGGTGACCAAGGCCGAAGAAAAATCTTCTAAGAACGCCAAATCTTCATCAGATTGGACTGGAGGAGTGCTGGGTCTGGAAGGCTCCTCAATCTGGAGAGCTGCAACAACGATGGACACCACCAGATCCGGATCGACGAACTCTGGTGCGCCAACTGTTGTAAGTGCTGCGGTTGGACTGAGTTGAACATGGGAGACTGATGATCCCAGAGGAATAGACGTGGTTGGTGAGTCCAACAAGACATTCAACGGTTCATCTTCTGTAGCAGACAGAGCATTAGTCATTGGCTGCTCCGCTGTCTGATCCGCTATTTGATCTGCTGTCTGGTCTGCTGTTCGATCTGCTGTCTGGTCTGCTGTTCCAGAGGGAACAGTCTCTATGAAAGGTTCTGCCAGAGTCTTGCTCGCAGATGGATGATCCGGGCTGGGTACTTGAGTTGATATGCTGAGCTTCTGTCGTTGAAATCGGACAGCTAATTGAAGAGCATGAATATCCATTTCCAGTTGAGCAATAACAGCCCCATCATCTTTGGCAGTTGGAGTGCTCGGATCAAAGTTTGCTTTCTTAGAGGCCAAGAGCAAAGATGCCAGTCTGAATCTCTGGTTGGCCTGAAAAAGATCTTTGCGAAGCACCGCGACTCTCACATCATCCGTCTCTGTCCCCTTAAGGACTTCTTCTTCCATTTTCTGCAGTCTTCGCAGCTTGCCGAAGAACATCTCAATGTGATTGATCGTTCTGTACTCGACATATTCATCAAAGACCACAATTAGCGCCTTGACCTTTTCTTCAACATCCTCCATAGCGATGTCGATGGCTGTTTGCGCGGCAGATTTGGGTTTGGAGGAGAGGGGTTCAGTGAGAATGGCTTTGCCCTTGCCGGTGGAGGATGGAGATTTGATCCCTGATTGGGTGTAGTCTCCCAATTCAGTGATAACAATCCCTTTGACCACGGGAAAGGCAGAGGGGACTCGGATGGTTACTTTGGGTGCAGTGGTTGAAGCGGTTGAAAGTTGGGTTGTAGGTTGGGGTGCAGGGGTGGCTTTTGTGGGAGGCAAAGTGGGTAGGGTTTTGAGAGGTAAGGTTTTGTGTGGCTTGGTGATCTGGGTTCTTGGCTTTTTGGGAAGGGGCTTGGCTGGTAGAGTAGGAGCAGACTGAGTTTCCTCGGAGTCAGTCTAAATGGTCAATTTGCGCTTGACCCGAGTTTTTCCAGCGGCAGTCTGTTCTGCTCCTTTCTCAATCTTGACAGCCACCAGATTGGAAGGAGTAGGTGGAGCACTCCTGGACTTCAGTAGTGCTAGCCCTTTGGAGTTGAGAATTTTGAAGGGACTTAGAGCAGACTGTGATGACCTGGGATTGGAGATGTTAATCCCGGAGTGTTAATAACCCCTAAAGTTGTTTTACGTGGCAATTGGAGTTTAATCGAGGTGTTGGGCCTTCCGGACTCGTTTATTTGGGTAGTTGGGATCGTTGGATCCCGAGGATGAGATTGTATTCACATTACGGTGTAAAACCTAAGAGTTGGGTTTTTAATGTGTCTCGGAATCTCGGGTGCTTGTGTGAGCACCGGTAGGGGGTTTTGGGGTTAGAGAGAGAGTTTTTGAAAACAGATGATTTTTAATGAATCACGATGTATTTGTGGGGCTATTAGTATTTCGGGGTATTTTGCTATAAATACAAGTTGAACCCGAGATTTTTATTAAAAATCCCATTTCAGCCTCCAACCCGCCTCCCTCTCTCTCTCCCGCCGATTCCCGACTTTCCCCCAGCCCCGCGCACGAAAACGCTTCTCCCGCCGCCGTCCGGCCGCCGTTCGGCGCGTGCGACCCGCCGCCGGCTTTGTCTCGTCGAGGCGCAGCTATCCCCTCCGGAAATTGAGAGTTTCATCGCGTTTTGAAGTCGGATTTGGCAGGTAAGCGTCGATCCCCAATTTCTAGGGTTTATCAATTTTTGACCAATTTACTTCCGATTTTCGATTGGGTAACCTTCCTTACCCTTTTTCCATGCTTGTGAAGTTATTCCCTGCCATTTTGTGTTGGATTAGTTCGAAAATTATTTCGAATTTTGTAGGGTGTGATTTCGAATTTTGGGGGTTTTGGCTATGGGTTGATGATTCTTGTTGTTAATCGATCAATTCATGTTTTAGATGATTTATGATGCTTGGTTGGGTTCGAATTGTGATGCTAGGGTTCGAATTTTTGAAGGTGTTCTTGGGCGATTTTTCGATATGTCGCATTCGTTTTCCCTCCCTGCATGTACCCTGCCCCGGGTCTTTTAAATGATTTATTGTCGTGTGTTGACGATATGTTGAGGGTTATGGGTGTGCTTGAGCGTGGGTTGCATGTTCGTAAATATTCGTGAATTATTTATCGTGTTAGCACATCATTCCTCGGGGCATGGAACTCGAGCAAGGTTTGGCTCGGACTTCGAGGATTTAAGGTACGTTTAGCGTACGAGCATAGCTTAAATGATGTTTTACAAGTATGATGCATGAATTAAATACATGAAATGTTTTACTATGATGGCACCGGGACTTGGTTACGTTATTTTGATTCACATGATGAAATGCTTGGTGCCGCTATGAAGCGAGCAAATGATGGGGTGTGGTTGCTACGGAGCAAACACCGATAGTATGACGCTACTTTGAAGTAAGAAATGAAAATGTGGTATTTGATTAGATATCTAGGATATCTGTATTTTATTCCCTATTGGTAATGAATAGGAACAGAGACGTAGTTAATCAGAGAAGTGATTAACTAGTATCGGAAGTTAAGGAAATCTCAATATGATATCTAGAATTATGATAATTGCTAGATAAAGAAAGATGTTATGAAATGTTGTTAATTCGAAACTGGTTAGGGTTAACCAATATGATGATTAACTGCATATTCAGGATTTGATGATTTATCTGTTTTGAGAACAGGGTTATTACAGGGGTACGCTAGGATGAGGATGATACCATCCAGGAAGTGTCACATATGTTCCACAATATTTATATTTTCGTAAATTATGTATTATGTCATTATGATTATGAAATTGTGGAATTGGTATGCTCACCCCGTTGGGGGCTGTCTCTGTTGGGGCAGGTGAACAGGTACATCGATGGCTTTGGAGATGAGCTCGAGCTGTTGATTGGATGTACTCCCAGGATCGTGGTACCAGGGCTTGATGGAGCACGGTATCGTATAGAGTACTTATATACCCCTGAGGATTATATACATATTCATGATGCTCGTATGTGAGCACGATTATACTTGTATATGAGTTGTATATAAAGGCATGAGCCTTCTCTCTTTCATTCTATGTTGCATGCAATTAGAGGTAGAATTGCTAAAGGTTATGAGAGTCATTGGTGTATTGTGGGTGTTGAAACCCACTTTTGTTGTCATATGTGTGGTGTCTTCCCTGGCTGGGAATTTACTTAATATTGCTGTATTCTGATGAGTATTATGTTTTCCCTGGCCGGGAATTATGTTATGTGTTGTGCTTTTATTTCGGGATAGCTCTATTATGGGGAGACTCTGCCCAAATTTTTATAAAAGTCCACAATGTAAAAAGTGGTGTAATGAGCGAACTCTATGAGTCCATTGTTGTTAGGATGATGAACTTATAACATCGTATGTTAAAGAAAATTTTGTAATTGACATTCAATGGTAAAGTATCATCTGAGTTTCCCGAATGATTTTATTGAAAGCATGTGCCACACAGAATGATTAATACACTAATCAAGGGTTAAGTATATGGGGTCCTTACATTAGTGGTATCAGAGCAGTGGTTGCTCATTGGGGCTGTTGAGGGCCTAGGAAGTTATTGATAGCACATATTTATGCATGATGGCATTAATGTTATACGACATGACTAATTGTTTATGTGCTTTTATGATATGAAAAGTGGTATTGCTAACCATTGTGGTTGCAGGAATCGTGTGGAACACGATAGGATGACATTAATAGTGATGTCTAACACTCTATATGCTACGTGCCAAGGAATCTGATTTTGGAAGAAAATCAGGGAAAAGAAAGATATGACGTATTGTCTGAGGACAGACTGGGTAGACAACCGATAGTGAAATACTTCGGTATGGTCTCAATTATTATTGAATATACTAATGCGTTTGTTCATGTAATGTTCAAGCAAGGAAGGTACGTAAGAAACGTACGGGCATCGTACGGTAAACCATGCTTCTTTACGATGATGTTTACGATGATGATGATTATGATGATGTTTATGATGATGATGTTTACGATGATGTTTACGATGATGATGATTATGATGATGTTTATAATGATGAGGTTTACGATGATGTTTACGATGATGATGATTATGATGATGTTTATGACGATGATGTTTACGATGATGTTTATGATGATGATGATTATGATGATGTTTATGATGATGATGTTTACGATGATGTTTACGATGATGATGTTTATGACGATGATGTTTACGATGATGTTTACGATGATGATGATTATGATGATGTTTATGATGATGATGTTTACGATGATGATGATTATGATGATGTTTATGATGATGATGTTTACGATGATGTTTACGATGATTATGATCATGATGATGTTTATGATGACGTATATGAGAGTGGGTAAGATGCCCCTGTGGTAAGATGCCACACAATGTTTATGATATGGTAAGACGCCATATGATTGGGTAAGATGCCCATGTGGTAAGATGCCAGGCGATGATTATGTTATGGTAAGATGCCATATAACGGGGTAAGATGCCCATATGGTAAGAGGCCATACAATGTTATTATGTGTGGTAAGACGCCACGGGGTAAGATGCCCATATGGTAAGAGGCCATACGATGTTATTATGTGGTAAGACGCCACAGGGTAAGATGCCCATATGGTAAGAGGCCATACGATGTTATTATGTGGTAAGACGCCACAGGGTAAGATGCCCATATGGTAAGAGGCCATACGATGTTATTATGTGGTAAGACGCCACAGGGTAAGATGCCCATATGGTAAGAGGCCATACAATGTTATTATGTGGTAAGACGCCACGGGGTAAGATGCCCATATGGTAAGAGGCCATACGATGTTATTATGTGGTAAGACGCCACGGGGTAAGATGCCCATATGGTAAGAGGCCATACGATGTTATTATGTGGTAAGACGCCACAGGGTAAGATGCCCATATGGTAAGAGGCCATATGATGTTATTATGTGGTAAGACGCCACGGGGTAAGATGCCCATATGGTAAGAGGCCATACGATGTTATTATGTGGTAAGATGCCACAGGGTAAGATGCCCATGTGCATGAATATGACCAGGGAAAATGAAAAGAAGTTAATGAATAACCAGCAAGCTTACTCAACTATGATTTCATACATTTACTGTTATAGCTATAAGATGATGATGCTATAAGATGATGATGTATAAGATGATGATGCTATAAGATGATGATGTATAAGATGATGATGCTTATATGATGATGATGTATAAGATATTTATGCTATAAGATGATGATGCTTATATGATGATGATGTATAAGATGATTATGCTATAAGATGATGATGCTTATATGATGATGATGTATAAGATGATGATGCTTATATGATGATGATGTATAAGATGATGATGCTATAAGATGATGATGTATAAGATGATGATGCTATAAGATGATGATGTATAAGATGATGATGCTATAAGATGATGATGCTTATATGATGATGATGTATAAGATGATGATGCTTATAAGATGATGATGTATAAGATGATGATGCTATAAGATGATGATGCTTATATGATGATGATGTATAAGATGATGATGCTATAAGATGACGATGCTTATGTGATGATGATGTTATAAGATGATGATATTTATGAAATGATGATGCTCATATGATGAAGATGTTATAAGATGGTGATAATTATAAGATGATGATTTTAATCATTCATGTCAAGAATTAATGACTATATGCATGGCTATGAAACAGGGATATTGGAGTGTCGAGGGTGTATAGGCATTAGAGGAATGTTGGGTAAAGACCCACTACTCCATTGATTTTCTTCCCACAGTATGGTATGCCGTGCGGAAACGTCCATCTTATTGGTAGGTTAGAGGTGAACCTAGAGAGGCAGCGACTAGTTTGTCTGCCGTGTGTGTGCAGCACCAAGAGGGGCTTGTTAGAGCCGTTATACTGCTCGTAGGAACCAAGTGTGGCAAATCGTAGGGTGATACGATGTGGATTGTGGTGGACTCTAGTAGTCACCATGTCATCGAGGTTGAGGTTGTGCATGCCTCACTGAAACGTGTATACGTTTATGTTTAAATCTTGGTGAGACTTGTCTGGGACAGCTCATGATGTTGAAGTACCAACAAGAGAGTCATCAAGTCGTCGTTGATTCGATCTGGGAATCCATGTATTTGGGATGCAATGGGTTTATTGCATGTCCTTTCAAATTTGAAACTCTGAGGAGTCTCGATTGTTTCTTTATGACCAGGATGTGGTTCTTGGGATATCCGGAGGTGGACATCTTATGAGATATCTTTCGTGTGAATCTATGGCCGTGAGTTGCCCAACTTGAGTTGCAATGATGCGACTGCTCCTTCGATAGAGGAGGTTTGGAAGTGGAAACCAGGTTTGGTATGTGTACACCGTGGTGTACTGATGTTTCCCTTGTAACGATGTATGTTAGACATCGTGAGTCATGATAAGAGATGTCATCGAATGACATCTACGATGGAATCGGGAGCGATTCGGATCCTCGCAGTTTCAGTTGACTAACTGCTTTTGGATTGTTAGCGTTGGGTTGCGCTGACGCTCTTTGACGTTATGATGGATTTGGAAGTCTATTCCACTCCAGAGTTTGACACGAGGTCAACTTTCTCTCGGTTGAGGTGTCATTTATGATGCGTTCTTACTAGTTGTATTAGAACTAAGGATGACTGTCCGATCTACAGTCGTAAGTATCGGTTGCTTTGCAGTCATGAGGGACTGACTTTTGGGATGACCCGCATCGAGGTACGTTTTGCCTCTTGGGTGATATATTGGTTTTGGGTAAGTCGCCCTGTTTCAGAGTTTGATGAGAGGTAAGTATCCTCGCGTTTATTAATACGATTCTGTTATGATCAAGAATCGAGGTTATGGCTCCATGTTGTTGTGTAGCCCGGGTGTTACGTGATACACCGGTGCTAATTTCGAGGACGAAATTCTTTTAGTGGGGGATATTGTGATGACCTGGGATTGGAGATGTTAATCCCGGAGTGTTAATAACCCCTAAAGTTGTTTTACGTGGCAATTGGAGTTTAATCGAGGTGTTGGGCCTTCCGGACTAGTTTATTTGGGTAGTTGGGATCGTTGGATCCCGAGGATGAGATTGTATTCACATTACGGTGTAAAACCTAAGAGTTGGGTTTTTAATGTGTCTCGGAATCTCGGGTGCTTGTGTGAGCACCGGTAGGGGGTTTTGGGGTTAGAGAGAGAGTTTTTGAAAACAGATGATTTTTAATGAATCACGATGTATTTGTGGGGCTATTAGTATTTCGGGGTATTTTGCTATAAATACAAGTTG
Source organism: Haberlea rhodopensis (assembly GCA_907163345.1). Taxonomy (NCBI): domain Eukaryota; kingdom Viridiplantae; phylum Streptophyta; class Magnoliopsida; order Lamiales; family Gesneriaceae; genus Haberlea; species Haberlea rhodopensis. The sequence goes on from CAJQUN010000159.1 coordinate 887,010, forward strand.
AACCCGAGATTTTTATTAAAAATCCCATTTTAGCCTCCAACCCGCCTCCCTCTCTCTCTCCCGCCGATTCCCGACTTTCCCCCAGCCCCGCGCACGAAAACGCTTCTCCCGCCGCCGTTCGGCGCGTGCGACCCGCCGCCGGCTTCGTCTCGTCGAGGCGCAGCTATCCCCTCCGGCAATTGAGAGTTTCGTCGCGTTTTGAAGTCGGATTTGGCAGGTAAGCGTCGATCCCCAATTTCTAGGGTTTATCAATTTTTGACCAATTTACTTCCGATTTTCGATTGGGTAACCTTCCTTACCCCTTTTCCATGCTTGTGAAGTTATTCCCTGCCATTTTGTGTTGGATTAGTTCAAAAATTATTTCGAATTTTGTAGGGTGTGATTTCGAATTTTGGGGGTTTTGGCTATGGGTTGATGATTCTTGTTGTTAATCGATCAATTCATGTTTTAGATGATTTATGATGCTTGGTTGGGTTCGAATTGTGATGCTAGGGTTCGAATTTTTGAAGGTGTTCTTGGGCGATTTTTCGATATGTCGCATTCGTTTTCCCTCCCTGCATGTACCCTGCCCCGGGTCTTTTAAATGATTTATTGTCGTGTGTTGACGATATGTTGAGGGTTATGGATGTGCTTGAGCGTGGGTTGCATGTTCGTAAATATTCGTGAATTATTTATCGTGTTAGCACATCATTCCTCGGGGCATGGAACTCGAGCAAGGTTTGGCTCGGACTTCGAGGATTTAAGGTACGTTTAGCGTACGAGCATAGCTTAAATGATGTTTTACAAGTATGATGCATGAATTAAAATACATGAAATGTTTTACTATGATGGCACCGGGACTTGGTTACGTTATTTTGATTCACATGATGAAATGCTTGGTGCCGCTATGAAGCGAGCAAATGATGGGGTGTGGTTGCTACGGAGCAAACATCGATAGTATGACGCTACTTTGAAGTAAGAAATGAAAATGTGGTATTTGATTAGATATCTAGGATATCTGTATTTTATTCCCTATTGGTAATGAATAGGAACAGAGACGTAGTTAATCAGAGAAGTGATTAACTAGTATCGGAAGTTAAGGAAATCTCAATATGATATCTAGAATTATGATAATTGCTAGATAAAGAAAGATGTTATGAAATGTTGTTAATTCGAAACTGGTTAGGGTTAACCAATATGATGATTAACTGCATATTCAGGATTTGATGATTTATCTGTTTTGAGAACAGGGTTATTACAGGGGTACGCTAGGATGAGGATGATACCATCCAGGAAGTGTCACATATGTTCCACAATATTTACATTTTCGTAAATTATGTATTATGTCATTATGATTATGAAATTGTGGAATTGGTATGCTCACCCCGTTGGGGGCTGTCTCTGTTGGGGCAGGTGAACAGGTACATCGATGGCTTTGGAGATGAGCTCGAGCTGTTGATTGGATGTACTCCCAGGATCGTGGTACCAGGGCTTGATGGAGCACGGTATCGTATAGAGTACTTATATACCCCTGAGGATTATATACATATTCATGATGCTCGTATGTGAGCACGATTATACTTGTATATGAGTTGTATATAAAGGCATGAGCCTTTCTCTCTTTCATTCTATGTTGCATTCAATTAGAGGTAGAATTGCTAAAGGTTATGAGAGTCATTGGTGTATTGTGGGTGTTGAAACCCACTTTTGTTGTCATATGTGTGGTGTCTTCCCTGGCTGGGAATTTACTTAATATTGCTGTATTCTGATGAGTATTATGTTTTCCCTGGCCGGGAATTATGTTATGTGTTGTGCTTTTATTTCGGGATAGCTCTATTTATGGGGAGACTCTGCCCAAATTTTTATAAAAGTCCACAATGTAAAAAGTGGTGTAATGAGCGAACTCTATGAGTCCATTGTTGTTAGGATGATGAACTTATAACATCGTATGTTAAAGAAAATTTTGTAATTGACATTCAATGGTAAAGTATCATCTGAGTTTCCCGAATGATTTTATTGAAAGCATGTGCCACACAGAATGATTAATACACTAATCAAGGGTTAAGTATATGGGGTCCTTACACAGACTGCTTCCCCAGCTCGATGTCCAAAGTCTCCAGTAGCTTGCTGAGAGGAACAGCAAAGCAGACGGCCTGTTTGGAGGCAATCACTCAACAGGACTCCAAATAGAATTACGGACCAGTTCATCTTCTGTCCAGAAACAATAGCAGCCATGGCCCTGAATTTCTCGGCAGTGACGGCGTCAAAGCTTCCGGCGTTGCCCAATAATGGCTTACCAACGATCTCGCATAACACCTGGAAATGAAAGAGCATTTCCTTCTTCTTGAATGAAGGCTGCAGGCGGTGGCCAAAGATAGATACCTTCCCCTGAAGAGCTGTGAGAGAAGCTTGAGGAATCTGGCCAAACTCAGTCAGTCCGGAGTTGGGAAGACCAAAGGTCTTTGCCAGCGTCGACGGAGAGATTTCAAAGGATTTGCCTTTACGGTGGTGGAGATGAAAGACCTCTGTGATACAGCATTGGCGAACAGTTCGCGAATCTCGGACTCGTAAACCACCAGGCCACACTCCAGAAAATTCCTTAATCCAGACGATTCCAAAGTTTGGAAAATAGAGACCATCTCTGTATCTTCAGCCCTGTAGATATCATCGAACTCAACGGAGAGAGAGTTGTGAGTGATAGTGGCCATTGGAGTGTAATGGAGAAATACAAAGAGTTTGAAAAAATAATATTAGAGAGTTAGATAGCAGACAGCGGTAAATTGTAAAAAGTGAATGAAAATGAAATGTTCAGCCCGCTAAATAATAGAGAGAAGACACGTGTCTTTATCTTGATGACTGATCATTAAATAATTCAAAATAAACGGTCAGTATAAACGAGAGATAAGGCGGTTAAAATTTGCGATCAGTTCGGGCTGTTATAAACAATTATTTTATTTAAAGATTTGTTGACCAGACAGATCATGGGATAACATCAGATTTGACATAGATCGGTCTGAAAGTTCAGACCGGTCTGTGTCGTTCTGATAATTGTATTATCGATCTGTGCCGGCATACAATCTTTAAAAGATAACTAAAAGAAAGATACTACTAAGAACATCAAGTTAAATCTATTAAACCAAGAATTTGACGAAAATAATTAAACTTAGCCTCGGGAAGTGGTTTGGTGAAGATATCTGTTGCCTGCTGATCTGGTGAAATATGCTCGATCCGAATCTCCTTTTTGCCAACATGGTCTCGAATAAATGATGTCGTATATCAATGTGCTTTGTTCGAGAGTGCAAAACTGGATTATACGTTATGGCAATTGCACTTGTGTTGTCACAAAATATTGGAGATTCAACAGCTTGAATGCCATAGTTTTTGAGCTGGTGTTGAATCCAGAGCATTTGAGCGCAACAGCTTCCAGCGGCAAGATATTCTGCTTCAGCTGTAGATGTGGCAATAGATGTTTTCTTCTTGCTAAACCAAGAGATCAATCTTTCACCTAGAAATTGACATGTTCCACTGGTGCTTTTGCGATCAATCTTACAGCCAGCATAGCCAGCGTCTGAATATCCGATTAAGCTGAAATTTGAATCTTTGGAATACCAAAGACCAACGTTCTCAGATCCCTTCAAATATTTCAGAATACGCTTAGCAGCAATGAAATGTGATTGCTTTGGTTCTGACTGAAATCTATCACACATACAGACTGAGAACATTATATCAGGCCGGCTCGCTGTCAGATATAAGAGCGATCCGATCAGTCCTCGATACATAGATACTTCAACTGCTGTTCCCCCTTCATCTTTATCTAACTTGATTGAAGGACTCATTGGAGTTGATGCAGTTGAACACGTTTCCATTCCGAATCTCTTGAGAAGCTCTTTGGTATACTTGGTTTGATTTATGAAAATGCCATTGCTGAGCAGTTTGACTTGAAGACCCAGAAAGAATGAAAGTTCTCCCATCATACTCATCTCAAACTGTCCCTGCATTAACTTAGAGAATTTCTCGCATAATTTGGGGTTAGTTGACCCAAAAATGATATCGTCAACATAAATTTGAACTAACAAAGTATGTTCCCCCTTAATAAATTTAAATAGAGTTTTATCCACTGAGCCGATCTGAAAATCTTGGTTCAGCAGAAATTGAGACAGAGTATCATACCAGGCTCTTGGGGCTTGTTTCAGTCCATATACTGCTTTATTCAGTAGATATACATGATTTGGAAATGAGTGGTTCTGAAATCCGGGAGGTTGCTCAATGTAGACTTCCTCCTGAAGCTTACCATTAAGAAAGACACTCTTAACGTCCATTTGATATACCTTGAAGTCTTTAAAAGCAGCATAACAAGAAATATTCGGATTGCTTCAAGTCTTGCGACTGGTGCAAAAGATTCATCGAAGTCAATTCCTTCTTCTTGTCAAAATCCTTGTGCCACCAGTCTGGCTTTGTTTCTAACCACAACTCCATCTGCGTCTAGCTTGTTTCTGAACACCCATCTGGTTCCAATAACAGGCAGATCGCTTGGCCTGGGGTTAGACTCCAAACTTGATTTTGTTCAAATTGATTAAGCTCTTCTTGCATGGCCTTAATCCAGTTGAAATCAGTCAACGCTTCATCAATCTTTTTAGGTTCCAGATTTGATATGAAAGCAGCATGAGTGAATTCATCCATCATCTGTCCTCTGGTTCTAATTGGTGCAGAAGGACTTCCAATTACTAGATCAGGTGGATGCCTCTTTGTCCATCGATAAATCGATTCTGGATTGTCTGGTCCAGACGGATGAGTAGTAGTGGCATTATCAGCATCTGTTTTAACATTCGAGTGAGGATCATCCGGATCGGCTCGATCTGAAGGAGCTTCATTGCCCTGATCCGATCTGTCTTGTACTCAGGTTCCGGTGGATTGTCTATTGACCTGTTATCTACAATCTCATCATCACTGTTAGCTTCGAGATGAATATTTTCCATCTGATTTTGAATTGATTCCTTGCTACCCTCAATACATAAAGATTCATCAAATACTACATGAACAGATTCTTCTACAGTTAAAGTGCGATTATTGAAAACTCTAAAAGCTTTGCTATTAGATGAATATCCTAAGAATATCCCATTATCTGATTTAGCTTCAAATGCTGTAAGATGATTCTTACCATTGTTGTGAACGAAGCATTTGCAACCAAATACATGAAGGTGAGAGATAGACGGTCTGTTACCAATCCATATTTCATATGGAGTAAGATTCAACTTCTTGTTAATCATAGACCGATTTTGAGTGTAGCAAGCAGTATTTACAGCTTCTGCCCAGAACTTTTGCAAAATTCCAGAATCAGCAAGCATTGTTCTTGCTGCCTCTTTAAGCGTTCTGTTTTTTCGTTCTGCAACTCCATTTTGTTGGGGAGTTCGGGCGGCTGAAAATTCGTGCTTAATTCCATGATCTTCTAGAAAGGATTCAAGATTCTGATTTGAAAACTCAGTTCCTTTGTCACTTCTAATCCTGTCTATGCTGGATGATTTCTCATTCTGAGTACGTTTCAGCAGCTTGATCAATTTCGGACCGGTCTGATCTTTACTGCTCAAAAATATAGTCCAAGTAAAACGTGAGTAATCATCAATAACAACAAGAGTATACCGCATTCCCCCTAAACTTGTTATTGGTATAGGACCAAACAAGTCCATATACAGTAGTTCTAAGCAACGTGAGGAGGATTTGGCATTCTTGTTTTTGAAGGATGATCTGATCTGTTTGCCCATTTGGCACGCTTCACAGATCTTATCCTTAGCAAAGTCGATCTTGGGCAGACCGACAACTAAATCATGTTTACACAGGATAGATATAGTCTTAAAATTGAGATGATTCAAGCGTTTATGCTATAACCAGTGTTTATTATCATTATTAGCGATGAAGCAAGTATGATTATCAGGTTGAGCAAAGTTCCAGTTAATCTTATATGTATTTCCATTTTTGATTCCTACAAGCATGGTCATACCGTCTGACGATTTAACAGTGTAAGTGTGTTTGTGAAATTCTACAGTATAACCATTATCACATAGTTGACTTATACTAATCAGATTATAGCATAGATTTTCAACTAACAGCACATCATTGATAATAATATTACCATGGACAATCTTACCCTTGCCCACGGTCTTACCCTTTGAGTTATCTCCGAAGATGATCTTGGGTCCAGTACATTCTGTGACTTCAGACAGCAGCTCGATGTTCCAGTCATGTGACGAGAACACCCACTGTTCAAGTACCAGTCTTATGCAAGTTTCTTTGGTACCTGTCATCAAACATAATTATTGTTGGTACCAAATCCTACTTGGGTCCAGAACGGATTAGCTCTTTGGGAACCCACACCTGTATCAGCTTTAATGGCTTGTGTGTGTCTGGTGTGCTGTGAGCTGATCTGTTTCGATGTTGTGTGTGATAATGTGTGCGATATGGAAACCTTTTATTCTCATAGGGTAGTCTATATCTTCGTTGAACTGGTTTTGAATTATAGTAATTGTATTGTCTTCCTTGCCTTAGATCTTGCACCTTTAGATTTGGTCTGAAAGACGCAAAACTTGTTGGTGCCTTTTCTTTGGCTTGGTTGTGATATCCAATCCCTTTTCTCAAACCTTGATTCTCGAAAGAGACCCCCGTTTGAATTATAGGTGCTTCAGTCTCATATACTGTGCTGGATTTAACAAATGTCATTTGTTCGATTTTGTTCTTTACCAGCAACAGTTCAGATTCATCTTTGGTGCAGTCTTTGATATCAAAGCCTATGCCTGTAACATCACCGACATTTCTTTGTACCTCTTGCAATTCTTCCAATGATGTTCTGGATTTTGTCCATGTTTTGAAGATATGAGAAAGCTTAGCATTTTATGTGCTAATTCTCTTATTTTCTTCATGGAGCTGATCATAAGAGATTTTTAGCTTATTCAGCTCGATCTGTAGATTGTTGCACTCACCCAGCTCAGAGCAGCTTGGTTTGATGTGCTCATCCATTTGATCATTGGCTTTAGCTTTGGTTTTCTCAAATGATTCAGCTAAAATTCTATAATCATTAGCCATGCCTTGCAGTGCGGACATAAGCTCTTCACGTGTAAATTCATTTGAGTCAAGATCGAATACCTCGTCTGTTTGACTCATATCTTCGTCTGCCATTAGACATTGAATATCATCTTCGCTTTCGCTGGAAGAATATTCGGAGCTTTCTGAATCTGAATCAGTCTGAGCCCACTTGTTGTTTCATTCTTCTGCTACTAGGACCTTTTGGGACTTTCCATGATTTTTGCGGTCTTTGTAGTGCTTCTTTTTCCTGTCATCACGATGCTTCTCTTTATGTTCTTCTTTCTTCGGTCTGGTGCAATCTGCAATAAAATGTCCGGTCTTACCACAATTGTAGCAAGCCTGATCATTAACAGCATTGTCCTTTCTTGATTTATAATGATGAGAAGGTTTACAATTCCTTTTATTTTTAGACATGAATTTACCAAATTTCTTGATAAATAATGACATAGCATCATTACTTATCTGTTCAATGGATCGATCTGTTGTGGGGGTGGTCTGATCTGGAATGGCTGCCAGAACTTTGTTTGGTTGAGAGATGAATGGCTCTGCTTCACCTCTGCTGATCAGTTCGAACTCATATGCTTTAAGATCTGCGAACAGATCATGAAGTTCGACTTTGTTCAGATCTTTGGACTCCCTCATTGCAATGGTCTTAACATCCCATTCTTTTGGCAGGGCTCTCATAACTTTCAGAGCGATCTCTCTGTTTGAGTATTCCTTGCCCAGACCATTCAGTTCATTGATAATACCAGTAACTCTTTCATCAAACTCATTTAGAGTTTCTCCAATCTTCATTTTTATGCTCTCAAATCTTTGAAGAGCAACAGCCAGCTTGTTTTCCTTGGTCTGGTCGTTCCCTTCACATAGCTGTGCTATCTTCTCCCAAATTTCTTTGGCAGTTGAGCACATTTTGATTTTACTGAACATGTTTTGTCCAATGTCTTGAACAAGATGTCTTTGGCAATGTTGTCGAGATTTGCTTTCTTTCTTTCTTCATTCGTCCAGAGGGATCTATCCTTCTCGACCATTTGGGGTTCACCAACAGTAATGGTTACTGCTGTATTGACTTTCAGAATCTTCATTGGTCCATCAGTGATGACGAACCACATATCGTCATCCTGTGCTGCCAGATGAGCTTGCATTCTGATTCTCCAATCATCATAGTCTTCTTTTGAGAACATAGGAATTTTGTTGAATGATGCCATCAGCTCAAGTTTCTTTGTGCTGATTAAGACGACCTGCTCTGATACCACTTGTTAGGATCGGTCCGGAGTGTTTAGAGGGGGGGGGGGGGGGTGAATGAACACTCCTATTAAAAATTAATCCCTTGTGATTTCGTTCGGATTAGTGAAAGAAATCTGTTTCTTAATCAACTCTTTTGGGAACAGACCACTGGATATTTTAGTGCGGAACGGTCTGTTCTCAAATTAGTAAGAACGGCTCGATGGCTTGAATAACAGAACGATGCAGAATGATAAAACACAGAATATGTTTCTGGAAGTTCGAAGGTGGTGTAATCCTTCTACGTCTCCCCTTCTTCCAATTAAGGAATGATTCCACTAGAAGACTTTGATTTATACAATCCTGTTGTACAAACCACATTCAGCTGGATTTACCTCACTACCACACTGAAACTCCTAGTCACTCGATCTGTTCAGACACACTCTGACTGACAGTTACAATAGTTTCTCACTTCTATATTTCAATACAGAATACACAAGATAGACTTTAGTCTATGCACACAGTGATCCTAAATGATCAAATATTACAATGTACTTGTGCTTAGGAAGAATTTCAGCTCGAAAGCTTCTGAGCTTGTAAGCTTGTGCTGTTTTGCTTTCTTGTGCGTTTTTCGATTGATCAGACTCTTTCTTGAGATCTTCTGTTGCATCCTTTTATAGTTGCATGTACCAACGACATTATTTCCCTTAATGTGCAACTCTTGACTCTGCTTAAACTCTGAGAAGCAACAGTCTTCTTCTTTAGGGTACTTGCCGTTCTGGTTCATGCTTTCGGCGACTGTCAGGTAAGCTCTTCTTTGTCTTCTTACCTTTTATGGTAATCTTCAACCTATGGTCTTTTTCAGCATTAATTGCGACATTAAATGCCTCAATAAATAGCCGTTAATGATTCGGACTGAAGAACCAATCTTTATTCATCCTTGACTGCTCTGATCTGATAAAGATTGAGATCGATCTTAAGCTTCGTTCTAGTCAGTCTGATTTCTATCGATCCGGTCTGATATGCGATATGCCTTATCAGCTTGATCTGTTTTGAGCGATCGATCTGGTCTGTCTGATTTCTCTCGATCCGGTCTGATATGTTTTGTCATCTTTAAAACCTTATCGATAAAGTCCGGAACTAACAGTTAGGCTGCAAGACCTATATCGTTGCGATCCTCTATGAGTCTAGTTTGCAATGCAAAAAAAATGGTTCGTCATTTGGACATCCGAGCAAGAAGTTATGCCAATTTTCCCAAAGTCGCTGCAAGCTGCCAGAAAACTAAAAATGCTTCGAAAATTGTTAGATAAAATCTCAAAATAAAAATTTTAAACTTAAAATGAGTTTAGAACAGTTTGAACGAGAATTTTAACATTTAAAATAGATTTTAAAATTATTTTCAAAATTTTCTCATGAGCATGAAATATTTTCATAGCATATTTTTTCAAAATTTGGTGTATGAAAATTGTTATCAAGCGATGCTCCTGCTGTCTGTTTGCTGGATGCAGTAGCACATGGCGTGACTTGCAGAAGTTTTTTGGCCATATTAACGTCCGATTCAGTCTTTGACTTCCAAAGATGACTTGTAGATCTTTGTCTTAGCTTTCCAACCCATACTGAATCGTTCCGTTCCGATAAGCGAGCTAAGGGTTTTGCCCAACAGGCTGACAGTTGCTTGCTGAAACAGCTTGCTGTTTCTTCGCGGTACAGCTCGATCTTGCAGGCGTCTTTTCTCCTTGATAACCTTCGAACTAGCCGATCTGTTGTGATATATGACTTTTAGTATTTTGAGTTGGCTGTTCAACCATTTTGGAAGCACGCCATTTCGATATCCGAGCTATTAGATATGATCGAAACAATCCGCTCTGCCAGGATTTCAGACTTGGTACAGCTTGATATTTTCAAGCTACTTATTTGTAATTAATCAAGCTCTTATATGATCTATGAACTGCACACTTTATGAAATATGTTAGCAACACAATAACAAGTTTTGTTAACATCAAAACCAAGATTATTCGGGTTTCCAAAACCCAACAGTTTGTATAAATGGATTACGTCTCATATTTCATGGCCTCTTGCCATTTCTCAGAATCAGAGCCCATTATAGCTTCTTGATAGGATAATGGTTCATCCTCATCAATGATGAGTAAGTCACATTGTTAAGTCACGAGAAATTCATATCTCTGTGGCTCCCGGGTGCACTCTTACAGGCCTACGCTGGGCTTGTGTCTCTTGAGCAGGCATTTCATCAACAACAACTTGTGGTGACTGCTTTGTTTCCATCTCAATATCGTGTTCAGTGTTTTCATGTGGTTGTACTTCACTATGTTCTGTTTGTCTCCCACTGGTTCTTCTAGAAATAAATTCTCTTTCAAGAAAGACACCTGTCCGAGCAACAACCACTTTGTTCTGAGTGGGATAATAGAAATAGTATCCTTTTGTTTCCTTAGGATACCCCACAAATAAACACTTATCAGATTTGGGTCCAAGTTTATTGGAGGCGTGACGTCTCACGTAAGCCTCACAACCCCAAATCTTCATAAAAGACATACTAGGACGCTTCTTAGTCCATATCTCATATGGTGTCTTTCAAATGATTTAGATGGAACACGGTTCAGTATAAATATTGTTGTTTCTAAAGCATGTCCCCAAAAGGAAATCGGAAGATCTGCATGACTCATCATAGATCGAACCATGTTCAACAAAGTTCGATTCCTCCTTTCAGATACGCCATTCCATTGTGGAGTATATGAATGTGTGAGTTGTGGGACTATCCCACACTCCTTTAGATAGTCATGAAACTCTTGGTTTAAGTATTCACCTCCTCGATCTGATCGAAGGATTTTGATACTTTTGCTAAGCTGGTTTTGTACTTCATTCTTGAAATCCTTGAACTTTTCGAAGGTTTCATGTTTATGTTTCATTAGTACACATACCCATATCTACTGAAGTCATTGGTAAATGTAACAAAGTATTGAAAACCACATCTAGCTTGTGTGCTTATTGGACCACATACATCACTATGTATGAGACTCAATAAATCACTTGCCCTTTCAACATGTCCCTTGAAAGGGGCTTTAGTCATCTTGCCCATTAAACAAGATTCACATGTTTCAAATGATTCAAAATCAAATGAATCTAAAGCTCAATCCTTATGAAGTTTTGATATGCGATTCTCGTTTATATGGCTCAAGCGACAATGCCAGAGATAAGTTGGATTAGAATCATTGTTCTTAATCCTTTTAGGGTGTGCTTGGTTGCTGTGATATGATAAATGATGGATAGATTAGAAAGTGGATAATGGGTTGATAAATAAACTAATGGATAAATTTGTGTTTGGTTCGTATGATTAGTGAACTATGATAAGTAATATTGTGTTTGGTGTATTTGATAATATGTGGTAAAGATTAATTTTATTTGTAAAATGACAAAAATATCCTTGAATTGGTTTTGCACTTATTTTTATTATTTTATTTAAATTAAATTTATTTATTTAATTTAATTATTAATAAAATATTATAATGAATTAAATAGCATGTGTAAAATATTTAAAATATTATACTAAATAATACAAAATTAACTTGAACTTTAAGTTAATCTCAAATTATAATGAATACAAGTTAATCAAATTAAATTTAAGTTAATCGTAATTAACAAACAAATACATATGAACACCATATCACCGTGTATTTCACAATAAAATATTCTGCTAATTTAATTAAATATTATTAATTTAAAAAAACAACTATAAAATATCTTTAGATTATGATTTAAAAAATATTATGAAACAGACGCATAATTAAATTATGTTTCTTCATTGATTTTTTTTTCCAAAAAAATATGCAAAAACAAATTCTTAAAAAAATTTGTATATTCACTGCGGCAAAAATATTTTGGCCACTGCAAAAAAAACAAATTCATGTATTTTAAAATTTCTCAAATTATTATACAAATACTATTTAAGATTTCAAATTCCACGTTTTTACACATATTAAAGACTTGCTCGCCTTGGCCATTGATACTTGGTCGTGCCAAGTCTAAAATATATATCAAATATTTATGCTATTATTCAATAGTCATTTATTATTAACAGAAAGGATAAGAATTTATTTTAAGAATTAGTATATTCAACACGACCAAAATATTTTGGCAACGCTAATTTAAGATATTTGCCTATAAATTCTATTAATACTATAGATAAATATATACGAGCTCCATGGAATAATATAATACCCAGACATCGGCAAATCTCCAATGTTTTTATTAATAATGTAATTTATATATATATATATATATTTGAAATATAACAAGCTAATTTACAAATTACGGTGAAACTGTTTCACCCTTTAAAATGTAGAGAATAATATGAGATGAATATTTTTGAAATGTGTCTTTAAAAAAAATTAATTTTCGAATTTTCGAGAAATTTTGGGTTTGGGGCATTAAAATATAAAATTATCTCAAATATTTTTAAATTTGAAATGAACGTTTAGTAATAAATACATACAATCGCTTCATAAATATTTATTTTTTAAAATAAAAATATTAAATTATATTCATATAATAATTAAAAAGCGTTAATATTAGTTTAAATAAAATATCTTTTAGATAAATTATTATAATAAGAAAATTTTAATAATATATTTAAATAATTAATAAGGGCAAGAATGTAATTTCAGGACATTTTCAACGTAACTGTACAAAAATGGATTTATAATCACTTGGTGGAGCTGGGATATGCTTTCAAGAATGTATAGTGTCTTTTCCCGGGCCTTCCTGATTACTTGATATTACTAAAGAGTGAGACAAACATGAGCTTATTTTGCTATCCTTCCCTATCATTCCTTAATCCACCAAACCAAACACTCCCTTCGTATTTCTGTTATAGACAGACATATTAATATTTAAAACATAAAGATCATTAATCAATTGTGTGATGTCCAGATTTATTATAATCATTTGTTGGACTAAATATGATTTAGATTTTATTGATAATTAATTTTTGAATTAATTAATTAGAAGTGGAATTGACCAAGTGAAGGTCAACTGACAAGTTAGTCGGATCATAAAATATTTTGAGATTGTAAAGTATACTCCGATAATATTATAAATAATATATCAGTGCACCGGTGACACTTTGATGTACAAAATCGGGCCAAGATACAAATATAATTATGTTATGTTGGGCATTTTCGGGACAAACAGTAAAACATGTAAACTCACGCACTAAAAATCCGATCCCCTCTTTTATCTCTGCACCATCGCGACCCTCGCCGCTAAATCGCGTGCGCCCGCCGCCGTCGGACCTCCTTCCGGCGCGTCCGAACCACCACCGTTGTGGGGCCTTCCCACCTTAACAGTGTTATAGTGACATAAGAAGGACTAATTATGCATTAAATAACATCTTAAGGTTCTGGTTGTTACATGAGCTAATAGGATTACAGGCCAAAATACAAAACTTCAAAAATAATTTATTACATTCCCAAAAGAATGTCAACATTTAGATTTACACTACTCCTAGAGTAGATACTAATCATAACTCGAAACCTAAACATTCCTGTGTTCCTCGTAGCTCACTGCCTCAACCCGACCCTTAGTCCTTTAGTCCAAAAGTGTACCTACAGGGACAACACATCATGAGCATATTCAATCTTACTTAACATCATAAAAACATCACAGTAAATGCATGAAATATTGGTTAAGTAGATATGCTGGTTATTTCATTAACTTCTTTTTGTTGTACCTGATTCATATTTATGCATATGGGCATCTTACCCTGTGGCATCTTACCACATCATAATATCGTATGGCTTCTTACCATATGGGCATCTTACCCCGTGGCATCTTACCACATAATAGACATCGTATGGCCTCTTACCATATGACATCTTACCCTGTGGCATCTTACCACATAATAAATATCGTATGGCATCTTACCATATGGGCATCTTACCCTGTGGCATCTTACCACATCATAAACATCGTATCACATCATTATATAAACATCGTATCACGTCCTTATATAAACATCGTATGAACATCATCATTTCATCGTAAATATTCATGCGATAAATGCATAGTCATACTGTAGAGATGTCTTTACCGTCCGATGCCCGTACGTCTCTTACGTACCTTTTCAAAATGAGGAGGAGTCCACAGATTTTATCTCCTTGACTGTGCTGGTACCTGGGATGGTTCTACAAGACCACATAATAACATATTAGATGCCTCAATACCATCTCATACCATAAACTTAACAAAATAAATCATCATTTTATTTTTCAACATTCTGCCTCTCTCGATCGATCGGCTCCAAGGTCTCGATCGATCGAGAAACTGTGCATAAACAGTGCCCAAACACTCTGCCTCGATCGATCGATCAAAATATTTTACCGATCGATCGAGGAGCTTCACCGATCGATCGGAAAATCCTTCGATCGATCGACGCCTGGATTTCAAACCATGCTTAAAAGCTTCTGCCTCGCTCGATCGATCGGTACAAGAATCTCGATCGATCGAGCACTCTGAAATTCGGGATTTTTCCAGATTTTCGAGGACCTCATTTCATATCCTCAAATTTACTTCATAACACATCATACTTGCTCGAACAAACATGCTAGGAACTTCATAAAACTTCCATGTAAGTACTTAAATCAAAGGTTTAACAAAACCTAAGCTAACATGCATCATAACATCATCAAAATCTTCAACCTCAACCAACTTATACAGAAAACAGAGTATGTTCATCTTTGCCCAGATTTTCGAGCACTTAGTTTCATAGCCAGAAATCTATCACATAAAACATGTAACATGCTCGAACTAACATGCTAGGGGCTTCATAAAACTTCTATATAAGCACTTAAACTCAAGGTTTAACAAAACCTAAGCTAGCATGCAACATAATCATCACAACAAAACCAAACTTAACCCAAAAATTCACCCAAGCAAGCTATGGTTCCTCACCCTCTTTTGCTCCAATATTTGGCAAGGTTCCAAGCCTTGAAATGGCTGATCTCCTCCTCCTTCTTGGCTACTAAATGTTGGACGAAATTTTGGGAAGAAAGGCTGGGGAGAAGGAGTGATGGGTATTGAATGATTGGGAGGCAAGTGGAGGTATGGGCAGCAGCAGCTTGCTGGAATGGGTATGGGTTGAGGGGGGTGGTGTGGGTTGGGGTGCCATGTGGTGTTTAATTGTGTCCCGGTATTTAACACGATGCATAAAAAAAATATCCTAACTCGATATTTTTCATCTTCATTTAAATAATACATCCTCTAAAACTCTCAACATGCTTCCCACATCATATCATCATAACATAATCATAGCCCCCAATTAAATACACCACAACCCTCTTAAACACATCGTAAATCATCATCATAGCACATAATTACATGACATTTCGACGGTATTACATTACTCCCCTACTTATAAGATTTCGCCTTCGAAATCCACATGCATCACGATAACGAAACTAAACATAAAAACATACCAGAGAATAGTTCCGGATAGTGCTGCACCATATGACGTTCCGTCTCCCACGTGGCCTCCTCGACACCCCGACGATCCCACTGCACTTTGACCATCGGTATAACTTTGCTTCGTAGTCTGCGATCCTCTCGATCCAGAATTCTGATTGGTCGTTCTACGTAGGACACATCCGAGTCTAACTGTACTTCAGTAGGTTGTAAGACATGAGACGGATCTGGCTCATACTTCCTTAACATAGAGACATGGAAAACATCGTGTATGCCAGATAAAGATGGCGGTAGAGCCAAACGATATGCCAATGTACCGATTCTGCAATACTTCATAAGGTCCGACATACCTCGGAGATAACTTTCCCCGCATACCAAACCAAACCACACCCCTGAAGGGCGAGATCTTTAAGAAGACCCTGTCTCCTAACTGGAATTTCAGCGGTCGTCGCCGCTTATTGGCATAGGCTGCTTGCCTATCCTGGGCCGCTTTCATCTTTTGGCGTATCAACTTTATCTTGTCTTCCATTTTCCTGATCATATCCGGTCCTTCGACCGCCTTGCTAGTCAAGTCCTCCCAATATAGCGGTGACCTACATCGTCATCCATACAGATCTTCAAAAGGAGCCATTTGAATGCTCGCCTGATAACTGTTATTATAGGATAACTCCACCAGCGGCACTGAATCCTGCCACGGAGTATCAAACTCCAAAATACATGCCCTCAACATGTCCTCGAGCGTCTGAATGGTACGCACTGTTTGGCCGTCTGTCTGAGGGTGATAGGCCATACTCAGTCTCACCTCTGTGCCCAAAGTTGTCTGGAGACCCTCCCAGAAATGTGAAGTGAACCTTGGGTCTCTGTCAGACACTATTGAGACTGGAATACCATGCAATCTTACCACATCCCGTATATACATCTGGGCCATCTTCAAGTATGTGAATGACATATTGTAAGGGATGAAATGAGCCGTCTTCGTCAGCCTATCTACAATCACCCAGATATATGCTCCCACTTCCATTCAGGTACCTCTAAGCTCTTCAGCTCGCCACCAGGCCTCTGCCTCTCTGCCTTTACCTGCTGGCAGATCAAATATCTTTTAACAAAAGCGATCATCTCACGCTTCATGCGTCTCCACCAGAATTGACCGCATAGGTCTTTGTACATCTTCCTTCCTCCTGGGTGGATACTGAACCGACTACTGTGAGCTCGCTCCAATATTCCTCTACGCAACTCTGGTGTATCTGGGACTACCCATCGGTTGCCCAGTCTCAAGGAATCATCCTCAGCCACTCTGAACTTGGATGACTGACCTTTAAGTACCAATGACGTCCATCTCTGAACCTCATCATCCGACCTTTGGGCCTTCCTGATTGCCTCAAATATATCTGGCTCTGCCAATAAGGTCGACACTCGCACATGCGACGTGTCTACGTCAAAATCATAGCCCAGATGGCAATAAGAAGTCATCATAGCTGATAGACTCATGGCATCCTCAGCAGTACTCTTCACCTTACGACTTAAGGCGTCTGCTATCAAGTTTGCTTTACCCGGATGGTACTCAATCTCACAATCATAATCCTTAAGCAAATCCATCCACCTTCTTTGCCGCATATTCAACTCTGCCTGAGTGAATAAGAACTTTAGGCTCTTATGGTCCGTAAAGATGGTAAATGAAGTACCATAAAGATAATGCCGCCAAATCTTTAAGGCGAAGATGATAGCCGCCAGTTCCAAGTCATGAACTGGGTATCTGGTC
Organism: Haberlea rhodopensis; assembly: GCA_907163345.1. NCBI lineage: Eukaryota > Viridiplantae > Streptophyta > Magnoliopsida > Lamiales > Gesneriaceae > Haberlea > Haberlea rhodopensis. The sequence goes on from CAJQUN010000159.1 coordinate 904,516, forward strand.
TCATGAGGCTTCAACTGCCTCGAAGCATAAGCCACCACGTGCTTATCTTGCATCAACACACAACCCAAACCTTGTAGTGATGCATCCGTATACAAGGCAAATCTCTTATTCTCAGACGGAATCACCAACACAGGCGCTGTAGTCAAGCGACGCTTCAGTTCTTGGAAACTTTCCTCAAAAGTCTCAGACCAAAAGAAGGGGACTCCTTTATGAGTTAGCTGTGTCAGGGGTTTGGTAATCTTTGAAAAACCCTCGACGAAACGTCGGTAATATCCTGCCAAACCAAGAAATCTCCGTATCTCAGGCACAGAAGTGGGTGCAGCCCACTCCATCACAGCCTCAATCTTCCTGGGATCCACAGATATCCCACTGCTACATATGACATGGCCTAAGAATACCACGCTGCTCAACCAGAACTCGCACTTGCTGAGCTTTGCATATAGCTGATGATCCCTGAGGATCTGGAGTACTGTCCTCAAGTGCTCCGCGTGTTCTTCTTCAGTCCGGGAGTAGATAAGTATATCGTCAATGAAGACTATGACGAACTGATCCATACATGGCTGGAACACCCTGTTCATCAAACTCATGAAAACAGCTGGGGCATTTGTCACCCCAAAAGGCATGACTAAGAATTCATAGTGCCCATATCTAGTCCTGAAAGCTGTCTTCTGAACATCATCTTCTCTTACTCGAATCTGATGGTACCCCGACCTCAGATCAATCTTACTGTAGAGCCTCGTACCCTGCAGTTGGTCAAACAAATCATCGATCCTTGGGAGCGGATACTTGTTCTTTAATGTGGCTCTGTTCAGTTGCCTGTAGTCAATGCATAGACGCATCGATCCATCTTTCTTCTTAACAAATAAGACAGGCGTACCCCAGGGCGACACGCTAGGGCGTATGTAGCCCTTGTCAAGGAGCTCTTGCAACTGAATCTTTAACTCTCTTAGCTCCGCCGGTGCCATCCTATACGGTGCACGAGAAATGGCAGACGTCCCCGGTAATAATTCAATCCCAAACTCAACCTCTCTCATCGGTGGGAATCCGGGAATCTCCTCCGGAAAAATATCAGGAAACTCCGCCACTACGGGCACATCCTCAACCTTTAATTCTTCCCTCTTTTCCGCAATATCCACAGCATAGATAAGATATCCCGTATGGCCTCGTTCCAATAACTGTGCCATCTTGGCAGCAGTTATCAACGGAATCTTTGGACGAGAGCCATCCCCATAGAATGTCAACTGGACTCCCAAATCAGATCTGAACCGGACAGTCCTCTGCCTGCAGTCCACAACTGCCTGATACTTATTCAGCACATCGATGCCCACAATGCAATCGAAGTCTGACATTCCCAGCACAATCAAATCCGACCTCAACTCGTTATCCTCAAAATAAATGAGGCCAACAAAAACAATCTGATCTGTAGTCAAACTTCTTCCAGTGGGTGTCGAGATGGGGGACGGAGAAGTGCATATGTGGTGCCTTTCCACAAAACTCGTCGACACAAAAGAGTGTGACGCACCTGTGTCTATCAATGTAAAAGCAGGGTACGTAAATAAAAGGCACGTACCCGCTATAACCTCCTTCGGAGCCGCTGCAGCCTACCGCTCTGTCCGCAGGCCTCCCCGCAGAGTTCTGCTGTCTTCCCCTGTTGGGACACTGCCGGGCGAAGTGGCCTCTGTCGCCACAAACATAGCATCCTACGCAATCCTTTGCCAAATGTGGTTGCCCACAAAGAGTGCACTGAACCCTTCCAGATCTGTCTCCCTGAGGCTGTCCTCTTCCCGTAGGGGCGTGATTCCTACGATTCCCCTTCCAACAATTCTTGGGCCTCTTGCCACTAAATCTCGACGATGAAGTGTTCCCCCTAGGCTTAAACTGATCACCCCTGGGCTTCAAATTGTCATAAGTAGATTTCTGAGGGGGTGCTGGAGGTGGCACTGCATCAGGATATGCTCCAACTCCTAGTTCGGCTAGCTCAGCCCTTGCAAGTGCATCATCAAAACAGGCAGGGCCATAGGTAATTACCCTGTCATACAGTTCCGGCCTCAATCCTTTCATAAAATTCCTCATCTTGGCCTGGGTGTTAGCAGCAATGTGGGGCACATAACGGAGTAAAGAACAGTAATGTAGAGCATAGTCTGATACAGGCATGGTACCTTGCCTTAAGTTGGTAAACTCATCCTCTTTATCCTGTCTCGCAGCAGCTGAGAAATAGCGGGTCAGAAACCTAGTCCTGAACAGTTTCCAATTGATTTCCTGAGCCTCTTGCTCTATCACTGTGGTCTTCCACCACATCAGTGCCTTCTTAGCCAGCTGAAATTCTGTTAATCTGATCCATGCTGTCTTTGCACAAGGCACTGCAACAAATATCTGCTCTATCCTCTCTAGCCACTCCTCGGCCATTTCCCCGGTTTCTGTTCCTTCGAACATCGGAGGTCGGTATGTCAAAAACTGAGACAAGCTCAACTCCTCGGGTAATAATTGCTGTTCAGAGGGCTCTTCCCCCAAGGCTGGCGCTGGTAGTGGATTCGTACGCCCAGCACTTGCATTGACGCTAATCGCATCACCTACTTCAGCATTTGCTGCCATACTGCAACACAAGGGTTAACAACAATACCAAAAGCAGTTCATAAAGTACATCGTTAGATAATTAAACATGTTAGTATAACATCTTCTACTTCATATGCAACATACATATAAAACATGTTTAAAAGTAAGCACCTAGCCAACTTATTGCTAAGGCTACCCTTCACTCATTCCCGGGTTATCTAACCACTGCTCTGATACCACTAATGTGGGGCCTTCCCACCTTAACAATGTTATAGTGACATAAAAAGGACTAATTATGCATTAAATAACATCTTAAGGTTCCGGTTGTTACATGAGCTAACAGGATTACAGGCCAAAATACAAAACTTCAAAAATAATTTATTACATTCCCAAAAGAATGTCAACATTTAGATTTACACTACTCCTAGAGTAGATACTAATCATAACTCGAAACCTAAACATTCCTGTGTTCCTCGTAGCTCACTGCCTCAACCCGACCCTTAGTCCTTTAGTCCAAAAGTGTACCTACAGGGACAACACATCATGAGCATATTCAATCTTACTTAACATCATAAAAACATCACAGTAAATGCATGAAATATTGGTTAAGTAGATATGCTGGTTATTTCATTAACTTCTTTTTGTTGTACCTGATTCATATTTATGCATATGGGCATCTTACCCTGTGGCATCTTACCACATCATAATATCGTATGGCTTCTTACCATATGTGCATCTTACCCCGTGGCATCTTACCACATAATAGACATCGTATGGCCTCTTACCATATGGCATCTTACCCTGTGGCATCTTACCACATAATAAATATCGTATGGCATCTTACCATATGGGCATCTTACCATGTGGCATCTTACCACATCATAAACATCGTATCACATCATTATATAAACATCGTATCACATCCTTATATAAACATCGTATGAACATCATCATTTCATCGTAAATATTCATGCGATAAATGCATAGTCATAGTGTAGAGATGTGTTTTACCGTCCGATGCCCGTACGTCTCTTACGTACCTTTTCAAAATGAGGAGGAGTCCACAGATTTTATCTCCTTGACTGTGCTGGTACCTGGGATGGTTCTACAAGACCACATAATAACATATTAGATGCCTCAATACCATCTCATACCATAAACTTAACAAAATAAATCATCATTTTATTTTTCAACATTCTGCCTCTCTCGATCGATCGGCTCCAAGGTCTCGATCGATCGAGAAACTGTGCATAAACAGTGCCCAAACACTCTGCCTCGATCGATCGATCGAAATATTTTACCGATCGATCGAGGAGCTTCACCGATCGATTGGAAAATCCTTCGATCGTTCGACGCATGGATTTCAAACCATGCTTAAAAGCTTCTGCCTCGCTCGATCGATCGGTACAAGAATCTTGATCGATCGAGCACTCTGAAAATCGGGATTTTTTCCAGATTTTCGAGGACCTCATTTCATATCCTCAAATTTACTTCATAACACATCATACTTGCTCGAACAAACATGCTAGGAACTTCATAAAACTTCCATGTAAGTACTTAAATCAAAGGTTTAACAAAACCTAAGCTAACATGCATCATAACATCATCAAAATCTTCAACCTCAACCAACTTATACAGAAAACATAGTATGTTCATCTTTGCCCAGATTTTCGAGCACATAGTTTCATAGCCAGAAATCTATAACATAAAACATGTAACATGCTCGAACTAACATGCTAGGGGCTTCATAAAACTTCTATATAAGCACTTAAACTCAAGGTTTAACAAAACCTAAGCTAGCATGCAACATAATCATCACAACAAAACCAAACTTAACCCAAAAATTCACCCAAGCAAGATATGGTTCCTCACCCTCTTTTGCTCCAATATTTGGCAAGGTTCCAAGCCTTGAAATGACTGATCTCCTCCTCCTTCTTGGCTACTAAATGTTGGACAAAATTTTGGGAAGAAAGGCTGGGGAGAAGGAGTGATGGGTATTGAATGATTGGGAGGCAAGTGGAGGTATGGGCAGCAGCAGCTTGCTGGAATGGGTATGGGTTGAGGGGGGTGGTGTGGGTTGGGGTGCCATGTGGTGTTTAATTGTGCCCCGGTGTTTAACACGATGCATAAAAAAAAATATTTCATCTTCATTTAAATAATACATCCTCTAAAACTCTCAACATGCTTCCCACATCATATCATCATAACATAATCATAGCCCCCAAATAAATACACCACAACCCTCTTCAACACATCGTAAATCATCATCATAGCACATAATTACATGACATTTTGGGGGTATTACAACCGTCTTCGTCTCTTCCAGGCGCATCTTTCCATACCAACAATCTGAAGTTTCGTCGCGGATTACGTCCGGATCTTGCAAGGAAGTACAGCGGTTCGATTTCCAAATTCGTCAAATTTTGGGACGATTTTCTTCCAATAATTTTGTCGGTAATCCTCCTCATCCTTCAATCGTTTTCCCCCTGAAATCCCTCGATTTTTTATGAAGCTTTGGTTCACTTTTGCTAGCATTTTGGTAGGGTTTGCTATTGTGTGTTCGTGTGTGTGCAGCAGTGTGTGTGCGTGAGTGTGTTTCTACGTGTGTGTGTGTGTCCAGCATGTGATTGTGTGTGAATATGGTGTTTATGTATGTATTCCTTCATGTATTGCAGTATTGTAATTGGGAATGGGATAGCATGAGGAATGTTTTGATTGTTGGAAGTTAATTGGGGCTCACTTTATTGAATGGTTAATTGTTGAAAATAAATTGTGGAATATGTCTTGGCTTAGTATTATTATTGGTTAAAAGATGAAGATTAAAATCATGCATGGAATGTGTTTGATAATAGGCTTAAATGAGATTCAAATGTGGGTCTAAGTCTTGTTAGTGGGGTGAAAATGACTAACTTTTATGGCTTGTAGCCATTGTGATATTTGGTAGATGTTGGGATTAAGGGAAATAGATTTAAAAGGATAGAATCTTGTATCTACATGGATCCTTTATTTCATGTCTTGGTTTGAATCACCTCGGTGTGGGTTTGAATGTTTGGAACATGTCAATTGGCTTAATTGGATTGTTTTAGTTAGACACTAGTTGGATATTATTATGCATACACCCTTGCACTTCCTTTCCCTCTGTTGAACTTGTGTGTCTAGTGAATTGCTATGTGAGTTGGGCGTGATCTTGCACGTATGGGTGTGTGTATCCTGCATCATGTGTGTGATGTAGCGGATGATGGGAGATGATGGGGTTTTGCATTACCAATGATATATCATAATTAATGTGAGGATGTGTGCATCCAAAGTATTGATTATGATTGATTCATAATATTGAGTTATTGATTTGTGATATGGAAATGAAAGTAAGAACTATTTGATGGATATTCATTGCTTGGATTATGAGCTAATATTGAATCGATATTCGATATAGACTCTTAAGGAGACTTCGGACGTTGATGATAGGATGGCATTAACAGTAATGTCTGGCACTCTGTATGTTATGTGCCAAGGAATCTGATTTTGTAAGAAAGTCAGGTAAAGGGATATTTCTGAGGTAACATGTATTTGATATACGTATTGACTTGCAAGTGGTTGCATATACGTATTGAATGTTTGATGCATAGCATATATGGCTATTGTTGCTAACCATGATGGTTGTAGGTCACAGGAAATGTGGTAAGATGCCACAGGGTAAGAAGCCCGTATGGTAAGATGCCATACGATGTTTATGTTGTGGTAAGATGCCACAGGGTAAGATGCCCATATGGTAAGAAGCCATACGATGTTTATGATGTGGTAAGATGCCACAGGGTAAGATACCCATATGGTAAGAAGCCATACGATGTTTATGATGTGGTAAGGTGCCACAGGGTAAGATGCCCATATGGTAAGAGGCCATACAATGTTTATGATGTGGTAAGATGCCACAGGGTAAGATGCCCATATGGTAAGAGGCCATACGATGTTTATGATGTGGTAAGATGCCATATAATGTTATGATGTTTATAATATGGTAAGATGCCATAAGATGTTATGATGTTACGATATGGAAAGATGCCATATGACGTTATGATGTTTACGATGTGGTAAAATACCATATGATGCTATGATGTTAATCAATTACGTTAAGATCTAATGATTTCGTGCATGAATATTTGAAACACGAACAATCACATTATCGATATTGATAGCGATGTCTCATTCCGCTATATTGGTTGGCGATGGTTCATGCCGCCAAGTATATTGATAGCGATGTCTCGTTCCGCTATATTGGTTGGCGATGGTTCATGCCGCCAGGTTTATTGATAGCGATGTCTCATTCCGCTATATTGGTTGGCGATGGTTCATGCCGCCAAGTATATTGATAGCGATGTCTCATTCCGCTATATTGATTGGCGATGGTTTATGCCGCCGGGTACATGTATAGCGATGCCTCTTTCCGCTATGTCATTGGCGATGGCTCGTGCCGCCAGACATGTGTTTAGCGATGGTGCATTCCGCTGATTCCATGGCGATGGTTCTTTCCGCCAATTATATATATAGCGACGTCTCATTCCGCTATTCTGTTGATGATGAGTATATCAATTTGTGTATTGATAAGAAATCATATTTTGTGAAATATTTATGTTGAGAGCAAGGACAATTTAAAAGATCAAGTGTGGATCAACTGTGTACAGAAAGTGTTATTACATCTTGTTGTTTTAAGAATGTATATTCATTGTGATTATGGATATTATATGTATGCCAGTAGTGGCGATGAGTATTATGTACCGCCGTAAGGCGATGAAGATTGATGCATTGCTATTGTGTTAGCAATGAATATTTTTAGTACCGCTATTGTGATTAGCGATGAATGTTGTTGTATCGCAAATGTGTTAGCAATGAGTATTGATGATGCTTTGATTGCAGATGGCAATAGAAGTTGTGATATGTACAGTTATGTTATTGCTCATTGGGTATATGTGATTTAGGCCCAAGAAGATATTGGATCGATCCAGGAGGACGAAGTATCGAGGTAAACCGTTTCAGTTGGTCGAACATATTGATATATGTTGATTCGAGTTATTTTGTTGATTTATATTGATTTTGAAATCATGTACATGTAGAAAAGTTGATAATGGAATTGAAGTGGAATCTAGATGTGTCATTCATATTTTGTTGCGGTAATAAGGCAAGAAGGGGTGTAACCTCTGTGATAACACTCTCATATCTACGGTGTATAGTGATGAGATATTGAAAATAGATGTTAATCATTTTGTGATGATAATTATTGTTGTGAAAGCATGCTAGTTTTGTATGTGGTAGGATCAAAAATTGATTAATCACCTATTATGTTGAATGGAATACAATCAGATAGACATGAGTTTAATGAGCGTGTCACGGGATGACATGAGTATGTCGCGTGATGACACGTGATTACTACGAATGTCGTGTGTGGACATGTGATCATTGTGAACATTCATGATTAATGAATTTTATGTTTCGAGGATGAGTTAAAGATTGATATAAATGGCGTCATTGAAGCATGCAATTGATTCTTATGTTAAATTTCAATCACCCTATGTGATAGTGTGCAGTAGCATGTTGTGTATGGGACTGCGAGAAACTTCTGATGCAGGGAATTAATATTTGATGACAGAAACATTATGAATATCGAAATGCGTAAATGACAAGGTACGTGTTATGTTACTAGTATTTGAGAAATACTAACGAGATTATTTTGTACTTGTCCTGTGACAGATAATAATTGGGTGAAGTAATGTTGAAATGTTGATACTTAAGAGTATGTGAGTGTTGTGATTAACATGATATTATGATGCCATTGTGTATTGTAGATGATTCCATCTACAAAGGTATGTCACGAACTATTCGATATTGATATTGATGCCTTGTGTTAGATGAGTATAATCGTGACATGGAAATATTGGTGTTAAGCCATTTATCATGATTTGATGCTGATGGTCTGTGGTTGTTGGTGTGTATAATGTGTCTATACGTATGTGAGAATGACTAATGGGTTTTCCAGTCATTACCTTGCACCAGATAATAGCCAGGAGATGATATATGAAAGATTTATGCGTAAAGGCTCAAGAGTACCGTTACTTCATACGGATGACGGTGATGATGTGCGGATAAGTTGCATACATTTGCAACGACACAGGTATGAAATTAATTAAGATAAATGTTGATGTATTGTCATATATTCTTGAATATACATGAAAGCATGGATTGCCTGATTTAACGAGATTATATGATGGGTACTGTGATAAAAGTATATGACGGGAAATAAGATTGTGCAATGGAATTGTGTCGATGAAAGTACACAGGTAGTGAGATATGACAAAGAAGCTTGACGGTTAAACACTTCTTGCGATCGTTGGTGCAATGGGGCACATGTGTGAGCCACGATGATTCCGATAACTGTCATCCTACAGATGGTAAAGTCACTATATCGAGCTATATAGGGTACGTAAATTTTACAGTTGGCTTTTATGGTAAGCATGCGTTGAAATTTCGAGGATGAAATTTTATATGTTGGGGAGAATTGTGATGTCCAGATTTATTATAATCATTTGTTGGACTAAATATGATTTAGATTTTACTGATAATTAATTTTTGAATTAATTAATTAGAAGTGGAATTGACCAAGTGAAGGTCAACTGACAAGTTAGTCGGATCATAAAATATTTTGAGATTGTAAAGTATACTCCGATAATATTTTAGAGATAAGTTAATTAAAATGAAGAATTTAAGTTTTGGGTTTTTGGAGTGTGTATAAATCCCAATCGTTGTCTATAAATAATATATCAGTGCACCGGCGACACTTCGATGTACAAAACCGGGCCAAGATACAAATATAATTATGTTATGTTGGGCATTTTCGGGACACACGGTAAAACGTGTAAACTCACGCACTAAAAATCCGATCCCCTCTTTTCTCTTTGCACCATCGCGACCCTCGCCGCTAAATCGCGTGTGCCCGCTGCCGTCGGACCTCCTTTCGGCGCGTCCGAACCACCACCGTCTTCGTCTCTTCCAGGCGCATCTTTCCATACCACCAATCTGAAGTTTCGTCACGGATTACGTCGGGATCTTGCAAGGAAGCGCAGCGGTTCGATTTCCAAATTCATCCGATTTTGGGACGATTTTCTTCCAATAATTTTGTGGGTAATCCTCCTCATCCTTCAATCGTTTTTCCCCTGAAATCCCTCGATTTTGATGAAGCTTTGGTTCGATTTTGCTAGAATTTTGGAAGGGTTTGCTAGTGTGTGTTCGTGTGTGTGCAGCAGTGTGGGTGCGTGAGTGTGTTTCTGCGTGTGTGTGTGTGTCCAGCATGTGATTGTGTGTGAAGATGGTGTTTATGTATGTATTCCTTCATGTATTGCAGTATTGTAATTGGGAATGGGATAGCATGAGGAATGTTTTGATTGTTGGAAGTTAATTGGGGCTCACTTTATTGAATGGTTAATTGTTGAAAATAAATTGTGGAATATGTCTTGGCTTAGTATTATTATTGGTTAAAAGATGAAGATTAAAATCATGCATGTAATGTGTTTGTTAATAGGCTTAAATGAGATTCAAGTGTGGGTCTAAGTCTTGTTAGTGGGGTGAAAATGACTAACTTTTATGGCTTGTAGCCATTGTGATATTTGGTAGATGTTGGGATTAAGGGAATTAGATTTAAAAGGATAGACTCTTGTATCTACATGGATCCTTTATTTCATGTCTTGGTTTGAATCACCTCGGTGTGGGTTTGAATGTTTGGAACATGTCAATTGGCTTAATTGGATTGTTTTAGACACTAGTTGGATATTATTATGCATACACCCTTGCACTTCCTTTCCCTCTGTTGAACTTGTGTGTCTAGTGAATTGCTATGTGAGTTGGGCGTGATCTTGCACGTATGGGTGTGTGTATCCTGCATAATGTGTGTGATGTAGCGGATGGTGGGAGATGATGGGGTTTTGCATTACCAATGATATATCATAATTAATGTGAGGATGTGTGCATCCAAAGTATTGATTATGATTTGATTCATAATATTGAGTTATTGATTTGTGATATGGAAATGAAAGTAAGAACTATTTGATGGATATTCATTGCTTGGATTATGAGCTAATATTGAATTGATATTCGATATAGACTCTTAAGGAGACTTCGGACGTTGATGATAGCTTGTTCATGTTGTCTACTATAAGGTACGTGGTGACGTACGAGCAGGTATATCTAGTATCTATACATTCATGTATACATGCAATTTTTAATATGATGATTCAGGTAAGTGGTTGACTTTAATAATTGAGTTTCATATACGAGTTATGGGGGACACGTAGTGGTACGTGATCCGACTTTACTTGTTGAGTAGTGATGCCGTGGGCATGGGCGATATGAGAAAATATCGAGAATGAGATAGTGGGATAACCAGGTTTACATTGGGATAACCAGGTTTACAATGATGTTGAACTATTTATGTTTGAGCATAAATAATATATTGTCATTGTATTGAATTCATAAGCGTTGTCGAGTATTATATTTCAGTGACTACTAAACTTGACATTATGAAGTGCGTGTGTTTGAAACAGGAACAGTGTGTGGAAGCTATACAAATTCGGAATTGTACAAGGAGTATATTTTATGAGCTTTGAATAATCTAAATTACTGCATTATGATTCGTATGTTGACTTGTGATTGATGAATATTGAGTGGGAATGTGCTCACCCTGTGTGGGGGCTGTTTCTGTTGAAACAGGTACAACAGGTACGATGCTGCTTTGGAGTGCTAGGCTCGAACCTTGTTGGATGATGCTTCCAGAAGCATAGTATGAGATTGAGCCGATATACGAGGTTGGGCGGTTGGTATATATACTAATTATGCACCCGGATGAGTATCCGTTATTCGTTACTCTTCTGTGAGCACTTGTATCTGTATATGGACTGTATAAGGGTGTTGAAGCCCACTTTTGATTTCTTCTTAGTATGGTGTTTTCCCTGGCTGGGAACTTATTTAGGGTTTTGTTTCTTTTTAAGTATTGTGTGTTTCCCTGGCTGGGAGTTACTGTGTGATGTGTTTCATTTTTGGATAGTCCAATTTTTTGGGAGACTCTGCCCAAATTTTTATAAAAGTGATGGGGAATATACGAAGCATGTAATGATCTTTTAAAGAATTGAAAATTTTCACATGCATACTACGTCATAAATGAACTAATGACAAGTTTAAGTGTTGGGGCCTTACATTAAGGGTATCAGAGCAGTGGTTGCTCTTTGGGGCTGTTAAGGGCCTAGGAAGTTATTGATAACACATATTTATGCATGATGGCATTAATGTTGTATGACACAACTAGTTGTTTATGTGCTTTTATGATATGAAAAGTGGTGTTGCTAACCGTTGTGGTTGCAGGAATCGTGTGAAACGCGATAGGATGGCATTAACAGTAATGTCTGGCACTCTGTACGTTATGTGCCAAGGAATCTGATTTTGTAAGAAAGTCAGGTAAAGGGATATTTCTGAGGTAACATGTATTTGATATACGTATTGACTTGCAAGTGGTTGCATATACGTATTGAATGTTTGATGCATAGCATATATGGCTATTGTTGCTAACCATGATGGTTGTAGGTCACAGGAAATGTGGTAAGATGCCACAGGGTAAGATGCCCGTATGGTAAGATGCCATACGATGTTTATGATGTGGTAAGATGCCACAGGGTAAGATGCCCATATGGTAAGATGACATACGATGTTTATGATGTGGTAAGATGCCACAGGGTAAGATGCCCATATGGTAAGAAGCCATACGATGTTTATGATGTGGTAAGATGCCACAGGGTAAGATGCCCATATGGTAAGAAGCCATACGATGTTTATGATGTGGTAAGATGCCACAGGGTAAGATGCCCATATGGTAAGAGGCCATACGATGTTTATGATGTGGTAAGATGCCACAGGGTAAGATGCCCATATGGTAAGAAGCCATTGTGTGTTTCCCTGGCTGGGAGTTACTGTGTGATGTGTTTCATTTTTGGATAGTCCAATTTATGGGGAGACTCTGCCCAAATTTTTATAAAAGTGGTGGGGAATATACGAAGCGTGTAATGATCTTTTAAAGAATTGAAAATTTTCACATGTATACTACGTCATAAATGAACTAATGACGAGTTTAAGTGTTGGGGCCTTACAAATTGTGCACTAGCATAAAACATCTCATTTGGAGCAACATTTGTCCTTTATAATAAATGAAAAACTAATCTTGACCAAACAAGAAATTGAAATAATGTTTCTAGTAATCGACGACACAAAATAGCAGTCTTTTAAATCTAATATTAGAAGGCAAAGTTAATGAATAATCTCCAATAGCTAATCCAGCAACTCTTGCTCCATTTCCCACTCGGAGGTCAACTTCGCCTTTAGCCAAAACTCTACTCCTTTTGAGATCCTGCACATTAACACAAATGTGAGAACCACATCCAGTATCTAATACCCATGATGAAGAAGTAGATAAATTGACTTCTATAACAAAAATACATGAAGTAGAAGTCACACTTCCCTTCGTCTTCTTAAGATCTTCCAGGTATAACTTGCAGTTTCTCTTCCAATGTCCTGTCTCACCGCAATGGAAGCAATTTCCTTCCTTAGCCACTCCTCTCTTTGGCTTAATTGCAGCAGCATGAGGCTTAGGTTTGACAAAGACTTTCTTGTTCCTTTTAATGCCTTTTGCTTTAGCCTTTCCCTTGCCCTTATTCACAATAAGTACATTTGTGGGATTAGACTTCTTTGAGTTTGCTTCGTAAGTTCTCAACATACCAAGCAACTACGGTAGAGTCTTCTCAATTTCAATCATATTGTAATTCAGAAAAAATTGACTGTAGCTATCAGGCAACGATTGCAAGATCACATCAGTGGCCAACTCTTGGTCCAACGAAAAACCTAGTTTCTTAAGATTCTCTATGTATCCAATCATCTTGAGTACATGAGATCCAACAAAGGTTCCTTCTACCATTTTGCACTGAAATAACGCTTTAGAGACGTCATATCTCTCTTGTCTAGCTTGTTGTTGGTAAAGTTGCTTTAGATGTTCAATTATATTGAACGCATCCATTTCCACATGTTGCTTCTGAAGCTCAGAGTTCATGGTTGCAAGCATTAAACAACCAACATCAAGTGCGTCATTTTGATGCTTCTTGTAAGCATCCTTATCGGCCCTCGCGGCCGTAACGGGTGGTTCCTCAGCAGGTAAGGGTTTCTCAAGGACATATTGTTTTTTCTCTTGTTTGAGGACAATCCTAAGATTCATATAGCAGTCTAGGAAATTTGTCCCATTTAATTTGTCCTTCTCAAGGACCGATCGCAATGAAAGTGTACTTGTAACGTTGTTTGATGCCATTGATATCTACAATATAAATATGCAAATAAGTTTATGATTTTAATCATTTAATAAGGTCTTATATTAATTGATACTCACACTATTTAGTTAAAAACATCAACCCTCAAAAAACTATTAGTGGGCCAAGATCCATATTTCACCTAACCTTGAGTTAGCTTTGGCTAATCACCCAAGACTCGGTTATTTAGGTAGACAACGCTTTGTCAATTACATCACATGTAACTCTTGGATGGTTGGCGAACAACACTTTGTTCTAATTCATCTAATGAATTATTTCCCAACCCCATGCCTCTAGGTTCCCAATCCTATTGAGATAACGCTAGTTCAAACTCAATTTAAAATAACACGGATATCACTTTTATCCTATCGCGCCTTACTAATATTGTCACGGTGCTTTGCTTTGGCAAACCCACACATGTTCAATCGAAGTCTTGACGAGTATTTTTAATTTGAAGACATCTTGATTGACTTAATGTTATTGGAGGGATTTAAAGATCTCATGATTTTATTAATATTGAAAATATGTCTGGTACATATACATATATACATATCTACATATATGTATATCAAGCATCAATATTAAATAAAACGATAAACATGCATCACATACATTAACATAAAATAACCGTGACATGGTTATAGCCTCAACTAATGATTTTCTCAAGCCAATAGAAAATCTAAAGGGTTAACCTAAGGGTAACTTCCCCAAGCACCTCTTTGGTCCTTTTGTGAATGGCCTCCTCGTCCCGGCACCATGGTCCATCTTCATTGATCTCCATCAACAAAACTCTAACTATACTATATAACAATTACGTGATATAGAGAAGTCCTCGAGTTACATTCGAGGGGGAGCATACGGGAGGGAATACATTCAGAAAAATAGAGAAGGCAAGACACGCAGGCCGTATTCAAAATTACAATCATTCACAAAATTCCTATCTAATAGGTCATAGGGCTATAATCATGCACCATGCTCAAACGACACATAAAACATGCTTGGACATAAATGAATTAAATTCTAAACAATTTAAAATTTAATTCTAAGATAATAAAACTGTAAAATAAAATTACGGAAATTATCGCCCGGACATCAAATGTCTCGGACACCAAAGACATCAAATGTCTCGGAGCCCGCGCACGAGAGAGCGGCGAGCCCGCCCGTGTGGGCGGTCGCCCGCCCACATAGGGACGGTCGCCCGCCCCTGCTTGTGGGCGGTCGCCTTCCCCTTTTTGGGCGCGGTTGCCCGCCTTGCGAACCCTGCTCACTTGACTTTCGAAATACGGTCGCCTGCCTCGCGTGCTACCTTCGCCCGACTATCGGGCTACGTTCGCCCGCCTTGCTATATCAGTCGCGCGCATACATGTATCCAATACATAAAATTTATCAGTATGTCATATATATATTTTTACGATGATTTCCACAATGTTATTATAACATATCATATATGTTACATTTATAAAACACACGAAAATAATAACTCATAATCTGATAAAACAATTTATCATGCAACCCCGATATGAGCTTCGTACACGGCTCTGATACCACTGTAAGGAATCCAACATGCAAATACGCAGCGGAATAAAATAAAATTTGGATTCCCAACCGAGGACCTATACAGGTGTTCATATCGGGTGTCGAGAGTTATACCTTTGACGCGTGTTTGAGCAGAATCCACGAAGCAGCACGTCCTCGAGTCATGAACAAAACTTTTCTAGTTTTGCCTCTACGGTATCCACAGGATTAAATCGATGAAGGTATGTTGAAGAACAAGTTGCTAGACTTGTTATTCAACCAGAAAGGATGAGCGACGCCGAAACAAAGAGGCGACTGCCACCTGTGCTAGGTTTTCTTTTTCCTTTCGAGTTAATCTGATTAACTCCAAAATTCATCATTAGCTTTAACCTAATACACATGTATTTATACTGGTAAGATTTAGGCGGCTTAAATAATCAAATTAAGGCTTTCTGAGAACCCTAAGCACATACCAATCTTATACCAGTATATATATCTATATATATGAATTTATATATATATCCAATATATATATATATATATATATATATATATACGGCCCGTCCTATAATATCATTTATTATTATATGATTTGGACTCTTCCTAATCAACTTAATTCATCCAATGAATTATCACCCTTTATCAATTTAATCTTTTGTGCGACCTGTTAGGATCTTGCAACGTTGGCAGTGATATAAAATCTCATTTTATGTCACAAGCAAAGAGCGGTATCTAGCAACACATCAAGGCTACCCAAGTTACAAGAATGTCATTGACTCGACATAACCTATTGTCTGTGATAATATTAACCATGTAACTTATTCCCTTTGTCCTATGTGTTTAGATTAAACACGAGTCATGAAATAGTCATACTCGTATAGTTCAATATTTTATTTCTTGATCCCCAAGTAAACTAGAAAAACGAATAAGCTCGATATCACATATCGACTCATTCGAGCATGGCCATGCATTTTAGTCTTACTTGATCAAGGGCCCAAACACTTCTCCTGTTATATGGAGGGACAAATCCTATCTTGATCACTCAACATCCCTCTACATAATTCGTGGTGTATCCAATGATTGTCTTTATAGTTTACCCTGTTACAGGTAATGTTTGACAATATCAAGATACACGACTCCTTATGTTGGGATCTCTGGTGATCTCAAGTCGTAAGGATTAGATACATTATTATCACTATGAGCATTGCTTATGACATTTATATAACTATTCATGTAGCATTCTCATTGTGGGTCTGTCCAGTACATTGTTCTCTAACATGTACCCATGTGTTGATTTGATATTTCATATCCATGAACAATTCATCAATCAATACATACTAGTCTCAATGCATTATCGTTATCCTAATTCATGATAATACTTGACTAGGGACAATCTTTAAGAATAATACAATATTATTTTAAGGACATTAACATATATATATATATTCATATTACACAGACATTTGAATAATATATAATAAATGAATTGCCTTTGATAAAATCATATTACATTATATGTCAAAATCAATCATCTAATGAGTTATCTTAGGGCATATCCCAACAATTTTGTGTTCTACCAGAAGAGAGACAAGTCATCATTCTCATTAGAGGTAGTTGGAGATTCATAAAATAAAAGTTGCATCTAACATCAAATATATATTATTCTTGAATTTGAAAATTGAACTTCACAATATATCATATACAGATTAGTGTACCAGAGATAAGCTCAAAGACCAAAATGTGGCCATTGAAAGGTACTGTTAGCATCTCAATTATCTATCCACAGAGATGAGCCTCTCGGTTCTGATAGTGTGTCTTTCTATGATTTGGTGGTAACTCCATTGAGTTTGTTGCAACGAACAGGTTGTTAAGTACACTTACACTAGCGTTATAGGAATCGGGAATCGATCTATCTCAGGCGAGCATCTCGGTGCAGATTGATTTGGGAAAGAGATCTAGCAGTGCTAATTCTTCCGCATCCACGTTCAAGGTTAGGTGCTTGGGCACCTTATTCTTATAATCTAGCACAATAATTATCTTATCATACTGATTTTACTCTTTTTTCACACCATAAACATTTTGCATCAGGATGCTGTTCCAGGAGATGCAAGTATGGGGGATGTTAGGCCAAGCTTTAAAGAGGCTTAAAACTATTTGAACCGAATCCTAATGCAAGTGTAACAGTACAATGATATTCTTTTTTACTTATTTATTTCCTTTTTTCATCTTGACAAAGAGAACCTCCTAATGGATGTCAGGAGCTTGTGTACATGTATTTTTGTGCAACTAATTTTTTTTTCAATTTGATTTTAAGTTTACTAGTTTTTGTAATTTGTGTTCTAATATTGAATAAAATTCTATGACATGTTTCATGATTTTAAGTTAACACATAAGCTTTTTTAAAAAAAAATTATTTGTTTATATATATATATATATATATATATATATATATTACTATATAAGTGTCAAACACTTGTTAATAGTACTATTATAATAAATAGTAAATACTATTCATTACAAAAATGTTTTTTTGTTCAAAATTATTTTTGTTGATGTGATGGTTTGGAAAAAATATATTTTAATCGGTTGTTGATGCGCGCAACTTCAAATATTATTTTTTCAATTTATAGTAAGATGGACATCATATTTTTTTTTAAAAGTTAGAGTTAGTCATTTGATTATTTTTTCATTTAATTATAGTAGCATGCTCGTTTTAATTTTTTTGTTGATGCGTGAGTTTGGCCTGAACCGACTAGGAAAAAATATATCTTAATCGGTTGTTGATGCGGCGCAACTTCAAATGTTAATTTTTTCAGTTTATAGTGTATTGATCGTCATATTTAAAAAAAAAGTTAGAATCAGTCATTTGGTTATTTTTTTCATATTCAATTACAGTAGGTCATTTTTTAAAAAAGGTTTGTTAAAGTCTGTTATTTGAAATGTTATTTTCGATCAAATTAGGAAAAAATTGACCAACATGCTGGTACCTGGCACCGCACCTTGGGTGATGCCAATAAAAACTAGTTTATATATAAGCAAGAAAAATGAAAAAGAAACAACCTTTAAGTTATTGTGATGCAATATTGGAGTAATTTTCACTACAAGAAAAACTGGCTATAGTGACGCTAAAAAGCGTCGCTAAATGGGACTATAATTATGCTTTTACTTTTAGTGACACTTACTTTCAAAACGTCACTATAACATACATACATATTGAAACACCTACATACGCGACGTTTTAAGCAAGCGTCGCTAAAAGTAAAAGCGTCACTACAGCCACATTTAGTGATGTTTTTTAGCGTCACAATAGCCAGTTTTTCTAGTAGTGTGTACTCTTGTTTAAGAAATTTTTGCCTAACCAAAAAACAAAAAAAAAACAAATTTTGTCATCTCTTATAGCAATTAAATGATTTTTGACAATTGTGATGTCCTGGGATTATTGGTATTAATCCCGGAGGGTTATTAATCTTTAATTTTTTTTTATTGTGGCAATTAGGAATTAATTGTGTTTATATGATTCTTACGGTGATAATTAATTTATGTGTTGGAATTAATTATCTTGGTAAAAATGCTTAGTCACATGGTATGGGTGACCTGGGGTGCATTTCGGGGTGCATGTTATGCATGTTGGGAAATTAGGGGTGATTATGGCTTGATGGTGAAATTGATAATTATTTTCGGAAAAGCATGGTTCTAATTGGGATTTTGGTGCATTTTGGTAAATGCTTTTAGAATATCATGTTGGGGTGTTTTATACACCATGCTTTTGTTTAAGTTTATATAATTGATTTCCTTATGATATAAGATAGAGCCACTTGCATCCCTTTTCATCCCATCCACCTCACATCAACTTTTTGGTCCCTAAACACCCTCCACTCATCCATAAGCTGCTATTTTCGTTTTGAAACAAGAGAGGAGGTGAAGGCTTTGAAAAAGGGGTCATTATTGTAAAGTTTTGTTGAGCATTGGTTGGTTTTGATGTTGTATCTTGGGGTTCAAGGGGTAGATCTTGTTCTATCATTGTTGTTTATGTTGGGAGTTAGGTTT
Organism: Haberlea rhodopensis; assembly: GCA_907163345.1. NCBI lineage: Eukaryota > Viridiplantae > Streptophyta > Magnoliopsida > Lamiales > Gesneriaceae > Haberlea > Haberlea rhodopensis. The sequence continues at coordinate 924,012 of CAJQUN010000159.1, forward strand.
TGTAGTGTTTGGATGGTTTTTGGTTGGTTTTATGTTGTAAATTGAAGTGGGTTTGAGTTGTAGGTGATTTGGTGTTGAAAGGAACTCATTCTTGGAGGTTTCTCGCGTTTACAGGGCTGCTCGATCGATCCGAAAATATTTTCGATCGAACGAGCATGGCAGAATATGTTTTGTGGCGTTGGAACAGTGGACCGATCGATTGGGATTTTGACCGATCGATCGGAGGGTGGTTCTCGATCGATCGAGATGGCTAGTATGTTGGTGCCCCTTTTTGTTGTTTCTTGGCTCTTTTTGGGTGTCTTGCATGCTTCGCCCCGGGTTATTTTAAAAGGTTAATTGTCATGGATTGACTATATTGTTGGGGTATTATGCATGCTTAGCCGGGAACTTTTATAATTCGGTTATCGTCATGGATTGACGATACGATTTGGTATTGTGATTGTACTAGGGCACGTGATTGCATGCCTATATTTAATTGTGAAATATTTATGTGTTTTAGCACATGTTTCTCGGGGCATGGAACTCAAGCCAGGCTTGACATGGACTACAGAATTCTAAGGTACGTATGATGTACGAGCATAGCCTATTATAATGTTGCAACTGTAAAAATGCATGATATGCGATAATTGCATTAAATGGCCATTGAAACACATGGGGTGTAATAATCGCATTATATGGACATTGGAATACATGGCGTATGGTAATTGCATCAAATAGGCATTGAAATGCATGGTACATGATACTTGGTATAAATGGATAGTGATATGCATGGTAAATGGTATTTGTGTCAAATGGTTATACATGGGGAACTATACGGTGCCGCTATTGAGCGCGCAATGAATTGGAATGCTGTCGTCGTAGAGCGACCATCGGTAATGACGCCGCTATTGTTGAGCGTGCGCGGGATTTAGAATGCCGCTATTGTGGAGCGAGCAATGAAACAGGAACATGGAATTATTGGTTAGATATATTTAAAATCTATGGTATTTTATATAATGATTTTACCATGTTGGTTATGGAACTGGCATAATAGAACGGTATTAGTTAATCTATGTGACGATTAACTGGCTTTGGGAATCTGATGAGTTTGGTTATTTTGAGAACAGGGACAATACAGGGGATCCCGGATGAGGGTGTTACCATCCAGGGAGTATCATTTAAATTATGACATTTACATTCTGTAAATTATGAATTGCAATGTTATGATTATTGGATTGGTGATATTGGTATGCTCACCCCGTGTGGGGGCTGTCTCTGTTGGGGCAGGTATTACAGGTGTAGCAGCGGCTTGGGAGTTGAGCTCGAGCCGTTGATTAGAGGTACTTCCAGGTTCGAGGTACCAGGCCTTATTGGATAGACGCACAGATCCAGAGTTGAGATCGAGTTGCGCTTGGGAGGTGCTTCCAGGATCGAAGCACCAGTAACGGTATCCAGTAGAGTGTTTTATACATTAGATACACGCGTGTTCATTTGGTGCTCTTACGTGAGTACATTTTACGTGTATATGGAATGTATAAATGGACTACGACTCTTCTCTATTCATTCATGGTTTGCATGCATTTAAATATGGAATTGCTAAATGAATTAAGAGCATGTTAGTGTATTATGAGGGTGCATGTTATATGAATAATCTTGGCTGGGGAATTTGTATATCATGTGGATTAAATGTAAGAAATTTTCTGGATAGCATATGGTGTTGCACTTATGGTTTTCCCCTTGATCGAGATGAAAATATGCACTAATGGTATGGCTTAATGTACTAATAACGGGTTAAGGGCACGGGGGTCCTTACATTAGTGGTATCAGAGCAGTGGTTAGCTCTTTGGGGCTGTTGAGGGCCTAGGAACATGTTAATGGGAATGAGAAGCACATACTTATGCATGATTGCTTATGTGCGTTTATGTGTTCATAATTGGAATATGTGTTGCTAACCATGGTGGTTGCAGGGTCTTATGAGACATGGACTATGCATTACGGTTGCATAGATATACATCGGAGTGATGAACTTAATGCTTTGCCGCTAAATGTTGGAGCGATGTGCATTAAAATACACTCATGGCGATATTTATTGGAACACGGGTTATGCATTACGGTTGCATGCACTTCGAAGCGATGATGCCGCTGTCGTGTCGAAGTGATGGTAAATGCCGCTATCACGTCGAAGCGATGATGCCGCTGTCGTGCCGGAACAATTATTGGAACACGGGTTTTGCATTACGGTTGCATGCACTTCGAAGCGATGATGCCGCTGTCGTGTCGAAGCGATGGTAAAAATCGCTGTCACGTCGAAGCGATGATGTCGCTGTCGTGCCGGAACAATTATTGGAACACGGGTTATGCATTACGGTTGCATGCACTTCGAAGCGATGATGTCGCTGTCATGTCGAAGCGATGGTAAATGCCGCTGTCACGTCGAAGCGATGATGCCGCTGTCATGCCGGAACATTTGTTGGAATATGGGTGATGCATTACGGATGCATACATGGCGTAGCGATGTGAATACTTGCCGCTGTCATATTATAGCGATGAAGAATATTTGCCGCAAATATGTCGAAGCGAAGGATAATGCCGCTGCCATATTATTATCGCGAGGGATATTATGCCGCTAATATGTCGAAGCGAGGGGTATTTCCGCTGTCATGCCGGAACGATGGTAAATGCCGCTGTCGTGCCGAAGCGATGGTAAATGCCGCTGTCACGTCGAAGCGATGGCACCACCGTCATGTCGAAGCGATGATGCCGCTGTCATGACGTAGCGATGCGATCGGGAACAAAGTACTACATGGGTGTGAGTACCTCTTGAGTCCGCGATTATTCCGCCGGGTATTCTATGGGCGATGGTTCCGCCGGGTATTATATTGGCGATGGTTCCACCGGGTATTCTATGGGCGATGGTTCCGCCAGGTATTATATTGGCGATGGTTCCGCCGGGAATTATATTAGCGATGGTTCCGCCGGGTATTCTGTTGGCGATGGTTCATACCACCGGGTATTCTATGGCGATGGTTTATGCCGCTAGGTATCATATAGCGATGGTACATTCCGCTACATCTATGGCGATGCTTCATACCGCCGAATATTCTTTGGGCGATGTTTTATGCGGCTGACTCCATGGCGAGGGATCATGCCGCTGATTCTATAGCGATGGGTTATACCGCTATGTGCGTAGCACTGGATTATGCCGCCTACGAGCGATGGGTGCTGCTTGTGTACCGCTGGTGAACGATGGATACAGGTATTCCGCTATCTTGATAGCGATGAGGTATGTCATATTACTTTTGTTATCATTATTGTGAATATTATGTGTTGTTTTATACCGTCATGTGTTTGACGATGAGATTATGAGTGTCGTGTATCGACGGGTACCGTCATGTGTTTGACGATGTTATTTGGGATGTCTATGTGGACGCGTGGCGTCGTTTTGGTGAATAATACATTCGTGTTTATGTATTTGGTTGTATGGTTTGAGTGCCGATGGTGAGCACATGGTAGAGTCTGGGTCACTAGTTGACGAGACCTTTTTGCCGAGCAGGTTTGCTCGAGGGAGCATTGGATGCATTGTACCGGTGTGTATACCGCATCATGTTGTGGAGGTAAATATTTGTCGAGCAATGATACCCTTGGGTATGCTCGTTGGATTGGCTAGGGCCAAGTGATTGGTGGTAAGAGTAGTCATTGAGGAAACTACTCGTTTGTTGTTGTGATGTGTGGTAGGCATGGTCACACCCACCCTGAGAGTGTGGGATAAGTCCTAATGGATTATGATTGCTTTGTAGTTGAGCAAGGACACCGGGATGTCCGTTATGCTTTGGTGTTTTAGAGATGCGCTGGGTGATGACCCACAACTCTAACGGTTTGTACGGTATGGTATACCGGGATGAGACGTGTGTCACGTTGATAGGTTGGTATAAGCCTATGGGACCAGAGAATCGCTAGCCAGGTATTTGTTGCAGTGCCTTAGCGTGCTTGTGTTAGCCGTTATACTGCTCGTTGGATTCGAGTTCGGTGAATCGTATGATGATACGATGATGGTTTATAGTAGACTATTGTAGTCTCTGTGTAGCTTGATGTTGAGGTAGAGAATACCCCATGGGGACGTTTTTACGTCTTATGTTTCGAGGGACTTGTACTGGGACAACTCAATGTTGTTGGTAGTACCAACATGAGTGTCAACAAGTCGTTGTTAGCTCTGTTGAGCATTCTTGCATATGGAATGCAACGGGAGTCACAATGGGCTGTGAGATATAGTTAGTAGGGTGACACTACTATATTGATTTTTATCTCTTGGAGAGATTTGGGTTGCACTGTCATGGAGACAGCTGGTATTGGTTGAGGGTTGATTGTGAATCAACCGGGGTAAGCCCTACTAGTGTTGGACTATGTGATGGCTTCGTACTTCCGGTGAGACGTTCGAAGATACGTCTCCGGGGAAATGCTCGGTTTTGAGGAGTACTATGATATTAGTACAGAGCATTATTAGGATGAGTATACATGGTGTATATGGGTTTCAGATTGGTAATAGTTGCAGGGATGCACTATTCTGAATCAGTCATCTTTTGTTGGTTCCGGGATATGTTTGATATAAATATATCCAGGTTTTCCGAACGGTAGTTCAAAGTTGGAGGGTCATGAGTTCATGACACTTTCTTTGTGAGGAAGGCTGTATTGTTATACCTACCGGTTGAATCTTTTGGGAGATTCGTTGTTTTGATTCGTGTGGTGTTGATGTTGAGATCACACCCTTTGGTTTTGGTCTGTCAACCATCTTTCTCCGTGGGGTGAGAATAATTAAGGTTTGACAGTTAGTTTTGGGATTTGGGTATGATTGGAAATACCCGAGTCTATTGCATTGTGTATGCATGTTATGTTGGTGTTTGGACTTGTATGCCGTGTGGGTATACGAATACCAACTCTATTTCGTTCCTTGTTGAACGTCGGGTTAGTGCGCTTGGTTTGATGAATCTCCGGTGGTAGATTGTGGCAATTTGAGATTGGTAATCTCTAGGGCACGATGCATTCTGAGGAATAGTCGAGAGGTTCGTTTGACTCCCCTTGAGGGGACTTGTCGTGCTTTAGGACCGTGGTAATTCTTGCTGGTCGATTTGATAGCCTCCCTGTTTTAGGATTGTTGAATCCCAAGATAAACGTGGGGTGGCCAGGATTCAGATTTGTTTAGTGTCACGGTTGACACGTGCTTAGGAATGCAATTGTTGTCTTGCATGTCCCCTATGGAACTTGAGACCTTGTGGAGTCTCGATAGTGTGTTTTGGACCAAGATGGGATTTCTTGGAACGCATGGATGTGGACATCTGTAGCGATGTGTTTTGTGTGGATCAGTGATCGTGGGTTACCTGATCCGGGTTGCAAGTGGCGCAACTACTCCTTTGGAGGAGATGAACTGGGAAGCGGAAATCGGATTTTCTGTGAGTTTATTGTTATATGCTAGTGGTCCCCATCATAACGATGCGTGTTAAGCATCGTGGGAAAGTGGTGATAGACTTAGATTTTGAGTGTTTTTAACTGTGATTTCTTCCCATTTTCTGTACTTTTTCCTGGATGATATTATGCTTTTTGGTGTTTATTCATTTGTTTCAGGAAATTAGATCAGAAGTGGAAGAAATGAGCTAATGAGAAGATAACGGGCGAAATCGAGGCATAAAAGATGATGAAAATGTAGAAGATGGTTTCTTCAGATCTCGATCGATCGAGAGTTATTCTCGATCGATCGAGCCAGCCAGTAGCAAGACTCAGAATTTTCGAAGGCTCGATCGATCGGTAGAAATATCGATCGATCGAGCGAGGCAGTAACTTCAGCAACAATTTTTGAGAAATCTCGATCGATCGGTGGAAATTCCCGATCGATCGAGCGAGGCAGTAAGTTCCAAAAGCTGGCGTGAACAGTGCACCGATCGATCGGTGAAATTCTCGATCGATCGAGACGCGAGATCTGAAGATTTTATTTTCCTATTTTATCGAGATTTTTGGAGGGCTTTTTAAGGGGACTCTCTTCCACAGAATAAGGGACGAATTTTGAGAGAAAATATCAGACTTTTTAGGTCAAGAGCAGCCGCCCTAGCCGCCGCCCAACGCCGGAAGAAGGAGATCCAATCTCCGTTCTTCGTCCAAAGTCGAGCCTATCCGTTCCGGAGTGCAAGGAAGGAACAAGAGAAGAAATCACGGTGCAACGCACGGATTCATCCATCGTTTATCGTATTTCTGAACTTAATTTATTTGATTTTCAATTTTCATTTGTTGTTTTTAAGGTCGAGAGACAAGAAAACTCATCTGTTATTGATTTGAATTAAAATTGGTTTATATTATTGAAGTTTTAGTTCGTTGTGTTTGATATTATTGATTCATTGATATTTGCGCGCATTGATATTTATTGTTCCTAAATTAATTGCATGTGTAGATCAGAGTCTAGCTAGCTTTGATTGAATTTGAGGGTTACAGCCGAGATCGAGAGATAACGCTGTAACACGCTCCATTAATTTATGATGTATGTTACGATTGAGATCGAGAGATGATATCGCATACGTGAGAACTTGAAATCGAAAGATTTAGAGTTAATAGGTTTTGATAATTTAAGCAACTTTGAATTAGTAAATAGGTGCACGAGAGTGACTTGTTCTAATTTATTGTTAGTTTCGTTACAGCTCGAGAGAGTGTATCGAATAATCATAAAAACCTTTCACCTTTAAAATCAATTGGTTAATAAAGTGAGAATTCCATTGAATCATTAGAGATAACATAATTGAACGACGAACTTGGTAATTTTCTCGAGTCACTTACCTTTGCATTTCCGGAACCATTCTTGTCATTGTTTCTCGTTTAATTTTGTTCTTTAGTTTAATTTAGTGTTAGTTTATCAAACTCCTTTAATCGTAGGCTAAATATAATTTGATTGATCTTATTTGGTACTTATACGTTAGTCCCTGTGGATTCGACAACCTTTACTTAATTTTCACTATACTAAAACTTGACACCGTGCACTTGCGGTAGAATCGCTTCAACCCATACACTGAAAAATAATTGTTTAAAAATAAAAGCGGTCAAGTTTTTGGCGCCGTTGCCGGGGACTAATCTGTATAATATCATACGAGATTAGTTAATTGTAATTTAGCCAATTCTTTTATTCTTGCATTTTTGTTTTTGTTTTCTTTGTTTTCTTTTGTTGATCTTTGTTAATATTTTTCTTTGTGTATTTTTGTTGTCTCCTTTTGTCTATTTTGAACAGGAATCGGTTCTTTAGTGCAAGCATAGAAAAGAGGAACCCCTTCTCGAGCCGTTTGATCCAGAGATAGAGAGAACTCTACTAAGTAAATCAAGAGAAGCTCGAGAAATGGCTGACAATAACGAAGCACAGAACCCTAGATCAATGATGGACTTTGCGCAACCCGCACTTCATGAATCTTTATCCAGTATTACGAGGCCAACGATTCAAGCGAACAACTTTGAGATCAAGCCGGCGATTATACAAATGATTCAGCACTCGGTTATGTTTGGGGGAGCGGCCACGGAAGATCCAAACAATCACATCTCCAACTTTTTGGAGATTTGTGACACGTTCAAACATAATGGCGTCTCCGACGACGCCATCAGGTTAAGGCTCTTTCCTTTTTCATTACGAGATAAGGCTAAATCATGGTTAAATTCACTACCTGCAGGTTCAATAACAACATGGGAGGAGATGATGAAAGCATTTTTATCAAAGTACTTTCCCCCTTCCAAGACGGCGAAGATGCGAAACGATATCACAACTTTTGGGCAGTTGGACCCCGAGACATTATATGAAGCGTGGGATCGTTTTAAAGAATTGTTGAGGAGATGCCCACACCACGGTCTACCCATTTGGTTGCAGGTACAAACTTTTTATAACGGTTTATTTTCTTCTAACCGTTCGATGATAGATGCAGCATCTGGGGGATCAATAATGAGGAAGACGCCGGAAGAGGCATATAGCTTATTGGAAGAAATGGCGTGCAATAGCTACCTGTGGCAGTCAGAGAAGAGCACGCCACAGAAGCCAATAGGAGTCCATCAAGTGGACGAAATCACTGCTCTTTCGGCTCAATTAGAAGCTATGAACCGGAAGATAGATAGCATGGGAGCAGCAGCGATGCAAGCTCAAGCTATCTTCTGTGAGCTGTGTGGAGGCAGTCATCCGAGCATCGAATGCCAGGCAGGTAACCCATTCTTGCAAACTAATGAAGTGGTGAATTTTGTAAATAACAGGTCACCCACCAGTCCGTACTCAAATTTATACAACCCGGGGTGGAGGAATCATAACAATTTTAGGTGGCCCAACAAAGAGAAAGTGTTAAATCCACAGCTACAACCGGGAGGATCGAATAAACTGAGTATGGAAGAGTTAATAGCCAAGTTCATAGCATCAACTGAATCCAGGATGACAACCCAGGATGTAGCAATAAAGAACTTGGAAGTGCAAGTGGGTAAGCTCGCATCATTAATCACAGGACAATTGCAGGGCAACATCTCAAGTAGAACAGTGAAGAATCAAAACGAGCAAGCAAAGGCCATTGAGTTAAGAAGTGGAAAAGAGCTAAGACCGCAAGTTGAAGCTGAAGAGAGTCATGGAGAGACATCCGAAAGCAAGGATATGACTGAGAAAAAGGCAACAGAGAAAGGTAACCATTCTAACACTACACCGAACACACACATTGATAGGATAGTAATTCCTCCCCCATTTCCCGCAGCATTGAAAAAAGCTAAGATGGACGCAGAATTTGGTAAATTTCTTGAAGTTTTTAAGAAACTACACATTAATATTCCATTTGCTGACGCTTTACTTCAAATGCCTAGTTATGCTAAGTTTTTGAAGGAAATCTTGTCGAGTAAACGAAAGCTGGGCGAATATGAGACGGTAAGTTTGACGGAGGAGTTCTCAGCAATTGTGCAAAATAAAATGCCTCCAAAGTTAAAAGACCCAGGGAGTTTTACTATACCATGCACTATAGGATCATTATCTTTTACAAAGTCATTATGTGATTTGGGTGCTAGTATAAATTTAATGCCATTTTCTATTTTCAGGAAGTTGGGGCTAGGAGATCCAAAACCTACCAAGGTTTCACTGCAGTTAGCAGATCGATCCATCACATACCCTAGGGGTATCATTGAAGACGTTCTAGTCAAAGTGGATAAATTCATCTTTCCCGTTGACTTTCTGGTACTTGATATGGAAGCAGATTCAGAGACACCATTGATTTTGGGTCGACCATTTTTAGCAACGGGAAAAGCAATAATCGATGTGCAACAAGGGAAGTTGGTCCTCCGAGTAGGGGAGGATCAAGTTACTTTTAATGTTTTCAAAGCACTTAAACATCCACACGATGAGCACATGTGTTTCAGTATTGATATAATTGATATTCTGACAGATGATTTTTTGCAAGATACATTCAAGAGTAACATGGAAGCATGCCTATTGGAAGCTGATGAGCAACACTGCCAGGACGACATTGAGCATATAGCTTTTATGAACAACACCAGTCCCTACATGAAGCGAGCCACCGAGAATCTGGGAGAATTGGGAAAAAGGGATATTAAACCTCAAAAGCCATCAATTGAAGAGTCACCTAATCTTGAACTCAAACCTCTCCCATCACATCTCAAGTATATTTTCTTAGATACTGAAAGAGCTTTACCAATCATTATTTCTTCGTCTTTGACAGGTGATAATGAGGAAAAGCTTCTGAAAGTCCTTCAAGAGCACAAGAAAGCATTTGGATGGAAGATATCAGATATCAAAGGAATTAGCCCATCGGTCTGCATGCATAAAATTCTTATGGAAGACACATTCAAGGCCGTGGTTCAACCTCAACGTCGTCTCAATCCAAAAATGCAAGAGGTAGTCAAGGCTGAGGTGATTAAGCTTATGGACGCAGGTATTATCTACCCTATTTCTGACAGCTCATGGGTAAGTCCTATTCAATGTGTACCAAAAAAGGGAGGTATTACTGTTGTTCCTAATGAGAATAATGAGTTAATACCCACTAGAACAGTCACAGGGTGGAGAGTGTGTATTGATTATAGGAGGTTAAATGATTCCACTCGTAAAGACCATTTCCCCCTTCCCTTCATTGATCAGATGGTGGAAAGGTTAGCAGGGTATGATTTTTATTGTTTTCTAGATGGATATTCGGGATATAACCAAATTGCTATTACGCCTGAGGATCAAGAGAAGACTACCTTCACTTGTCCTTATGGCACATTTGCATTCCGACGAATGCCATTTGGGTTATGTAATGCACCTGCTACCTTTCAACGATGTATGGTAGCCATATTTCATGACATGATAGAGAAGTTCCTAGAAGTATTCATGGATGATTTTTCTGTATTTGGTTCTTCTTTTGATATATGTTTAGCTAACTTGAATCTGGTGTTGGCTAGGTGTGAAGAGACAAATCTCGTACTAAATTGGGAGAAGTGTCATTTTATGGTCCAAGAAGGAATAGTCTTGGGACATAAGATATCTGAAAAGGGTATTGAAGTGGATCGGGCTAAAATTCAAGTGATACAACAATTACCACCGCCGACAACAGTGAAAGGGATTCGGAGTTTTTTAGGACATGCAGGATTTTATCGACGTTTCATTAAGGACTTTTCACAAATTTCTAAACCTCTATCTCATTTGTTAACTAAAGATGCATCTTATGAGTTCAATTCTGATTGTATGCAGGTGTTCGAGACACTCAAAGAGAAATTGGTAACAGCACCGGTATTGGTCGCACCTGATTGGGAGTTACCTTTTGAACTAATGTGTGACGCCAGTGACACTGCGGTAGGAGCAGTCCTAGGACAAAGGAGGAACAAGGTATTTCATACAATTTACTATGCTAGTCGCACTTTGAATGAAGCACAACTTAACTATGCCACCACTGAAAAAGAGCTTCTAGCCATAGTTTTTGCTTTTGATAAGTTTCACTCCTACCTATGTCTTGCTAAAGTTATTGTGTACACTGACCACGCTGCATTAAAGTACTTACTTGCGAAGAAAGATGCAAAACCACGCTTGATTAGGTGGATTTTATTATTGCAAGAATTTGACTTAGAGATAAGAGATAAGAAAGGTGTTGAAAATGTGGTTGCAGATCATTTATCGCGAATTGAGAACTTGCATGAGACAAATGACAATGAGGTAGTTGAGATTAATGAGAATTTCCCTGATGAGCAATTGTTTAGTGCTGAATTGTTGCCTTGGTATGCACAGTATGCAAACTATATTGTTAGTGGTATCCTCCCACAAAATCTGAATTTTTATCAAAAGAAAAAATTCTTTTCTGAGGTTAAACATCTTTTGTGGGAGGAACCATACTTGTTTAAAGTCTGTGCAGATAACATAATAAGGCGTTGTGTCCCAAAGGAGGAGATACAGGATATTATGCAGAAATGTCATGATGGGGATGCTGGTGGGCATTTTGGAGCTACTAAAACAGCAGCTAAGGTACTTGCTTCTGGATTTTATTGGCCAACGCTGTATAAGGATACATTCAGGTATGTCTCTTCATGTGATAAATGTCAGAGGGTCGGTAATATTTCTCGAAGGAATGAATTACCATTGATTAATATGCTTGAATGTGAAATTTTTGATGTGTGGGGAATAGATTTCATGGGACCTTTCCCAAGCTCTTGTTTAAATAAGTACATACTTGTCGCAGTAGATTACGTGTCAAAGTGGGTAGAGGCGGAAGCTTTGCGTACTAATGATGCTCGCGTGGTTGTGCAATTTCTGAAAAGAAAAATTTTTACTCGTTTTGGCACCCCTCGAGCAATCATTAGTGATGGTGGCACCCATTTTCGTAACAAACAATTTGAAAAACTTTTGAGTAAATATGGTGTCACCCACAAAGTGTCTTCGCCTTATCATCCACAAACCAGTGGGCAAGTAGAGGTTTCAAATCGAGAGTTGAAGAGGATTTTAGAAAAGACAGTGACTCTAAGCCGAAAGGATTGGTCCTTACGCTTAGATGATGCATTATGGGCTTATCGAACTGCTTTTAAGACACCCATTGGCACATCACCTTATAAGTTGGTATTTGGTAAGGCATGTCACCTCCTTGTTGAACTTGAACATAAGGCATATTGGGCTATTAAATGGTTAAACTTTGACTGCCAGGCTGTAGGTGAGAAGCGTCTTCTACAATTGAATGAGATGGAAGAATTCCGCAATCAAGCATATGAGAATGCCAAGATTTACAAAGAGAAAACTAAGAAGTGGCATGATTCGCGTATACAACAAAGGGAATTCAAGGTAGGAGATGCTGTACTCTTGTTCAACTCCAGATTGCGACTCTTCCCAGGCAAACTACGCTCTCGTTGGTCCGGACCATTCAACATTGCAAAGATCTATCCCTCTGGTGCAATTGAAGTTACTGATCCTAACAGGGGAACATTTACAGTGAATGGGCAACGCTTAAAGCATTACCACATGAGCAATGAAGTCCAAACGGTTGCGTCTGTAGTTTATCTTGACGACTGAGAGAGAGGAGATGACAGTCCAGCTTGGGACTATAAATCAAGAACTTTTCCTTATTCCCTGTGTTTCTCTTTCTTTTTCTGTAGTTTAATTTATTGCGTTAGTTATTTTTATTTTTGTTTTGTAGCATGGATCCGTGTGTGGCGAGGAGCACCACTACCCAGTCCCCCCTCCGGAGCATGATGAGGATGACGATCAGTGACGATCGTCATCATGGTATGTGTCTTTGCCTTGGCATTTATTTTTCTTGTTCATTGAGGGCAATTCATATGCTAAGTTTGGGGGGGGTTTTTGAGTATTTGTATATAATCTTGTTTTTGCACGTACTGCTACTTGTTTTATTCCCATACCTTGCATGACTGCATGATGTTGAGACTAATTTGTCCTTGAGCATTACCAACAAAAATTTTTTTTTTGGATTGAGTTATTCTTGAGAATTGATGAATTGGACTTGCAATAGTAATACATGATGAAATTAATCCTCATCTAGATAGGAGCCATAAAAATGTTTAACTTGTTTGTATATATCCTTTGTTAACTATATGTCAAAACTGAGGAATAATTTGAGCACTTATTGAGTCATGATTGAGTGAAGTATGTATTGATTAAATTGAAAACTTGTGTTAACTATGATGAGTCTTGAGTATCTTAGAGAACTTTACAGTTTAGTTGAAAGCACTTTGAGGCGAAATTTATAATTAGGAACTAGACTTGGAGATGATTTAGGCGATCTTTGGACCGTTTGAGCCTTTCAAGCCTACCTGTTATATATTATTCCTTAGTGTCCCCTTTTGAGCCTTATTGAAAAAAGAATGGTATATGCATTGCATATGATTAGACCCCCATTCGACATTCTTGGCAACTCATTATACCCACCTTGGTTTGAGCCTAAAAGAAAATTCTTACCTACCCCTAGGAGAGTATAATGAATCTCATTCATTGCACAGAATTGTATATGCAAATGAGTTCAAAAGGAACAAAAGAATGAGCAAAGAAAAAGAAAAGATGTAGAGAAAAGCCTTGAAAAGAAAAATTCAAAATAAGACCCAAAGTGGCCAAGGCTAAAAAAAAAAAAAAAAAAAAAGCTGAAGAGAAGCTCAAAAATAGTTGAACTGATTTTGTTATACTCTCTTCTTTGAATTCATCCTACCTTTCCTTTGAAGCCGACACCAAAAGGCCTAACGTTATAAGCTTTCAAGACCTTTTGATCCAAGTCTAGGGAACAATTACATTAGTGGAGAAGTGCTGGATAGTAAACTTGTAGAGTAATTTAAAGTAATCTTGACTAGGAGTTAATATGGCACATGTTGATGTTAAAGATATATATGTAACTCATGTTTGACAATAGCACACACGCACGTTCCGATGTTTCGATGCATTGTTTAACTTAGGAGAAAATGCTTCTGGTTAAATGTTGATTGAATCCTATTGATGTATAAGTAGGATTTCTGAGCTGTTACATATGTTGCAAAGAAAATTCATGCTTAGTATCGAGTTTAACTTTCTCTTTGAGTTTATTGCTTGCTCGAGGACGATCAAGTCTAAGTTTGGGGGAGTTGATAGGCTTAGATTTTGAGTGTTTTTAACTGTGATTTCTTCCCATTTTCTGTACTTTTTCCTGGATGATATTATGCTTTTTGGTGTTTATTCATTTGTTTCAGGAAATTAGATCAGAAGTGGAAGAAATGAGCTAATGAGAAGATAACGGGCGAAATCGAGGCATAAAAGATGATGAAAATGTAGAAGATGGTTTCTTCAGATCTCGATCGATCGAGAGTTATTCTCGATCGATCGAGCCAGCCAGTAGCAAGACTCAGAATTTTCGAAGGCTCGATCGATCGGTAGAAATATCGATCGATCGAGCGAGGCAGTAACTTCAGCAACAATTTTTGAGAAATCTCGATCGATCGGTGGAAATTCCCGATCGATCGAGCGAGGCAGTAAGTTCCAAAAGCTGGCGTGAACAGTGCACCGATCGATCGGTGAAATTCTCGATCGATCGAGACGCGAGATCTGAAGATTTTATTTTCCTATTTTATCGAGATTTTTGGAGGGCTTTTTAAGGGGACTCTCTTCCACAGAATAAGGGACGAATTTTGAGAGAAAATATCTGACTTTTTTAGGTCAAGAGCAGCCGCCCTAGCCGCCGCCCAACGCCGGAAGAAGGAGATCCAATCTCCGTTCTTCGTCCAAAGTCGAGCCTATCCGTTCCGGAGTGCAAGGAAGGAACAAGAGAAGAAATCACGGTGCAACGCACGGATTCATCCATCGTTTATCGTATTTCTGAACTTAATTTATTTGATTTTCAATTTTCATTTGTTGTTTTTAAGGTCGAGAGACAAGAAAACTCATCTGTTATTGATTTGAATTAAAATTGGTTTATATTATTGAAGTTTTAGTTCGTTGTGTTTGATATTATTGATTCATTGATATTTGCGCGCATTGATATTTATTGTTCCTAAATTAATTGCATGTGTAGATCAGAGTCTAGCTAGCTTTGATTGAATTTGAGGGTTACAGCCGAGATCGAGAGATAACGCTGTAACACGCTCCATTAATTTATGATGTATGTTACGATTGAGATCGAGAGATGATATCGCATACGTGAGAACTTGAAATCGAAAGATTTAGAGTTAATAGGTTTTGATAATTTAAGCAACTTTGAATTAGTAAATAGGTGCACGAGAGTGACTTGTTCTAATTTATTGTTAGTTTCGTTACAGCTCGAGAGAGTGTATCGAATAATCATAAAAACCTTTCACCTTTAAAATCAATTGGTTAATAAAGTGAGAATTCCATTGAATCATTAGAGATAACATAATTGAACGACGAACTTGGTAATTTTCTCGAGTCACTTACCTTTGCATTTCCGGAACCATTCTTGTCATTGTTTCTCGTTTAATTTTGTTCTTTAGTTTAATTTAGTGTTAGTTTATCAAACTCCTTTAATCGTAGGCTAAATATAATTTGATTGATCTTATTTGGTACTTATACGTTAGTCCCTGTGGATTCGACAACCTTTACTTAATTTTCACTATACTAAAACTTGACACCGTGCACTTGCGGTAGAATCGCTTCAACCCATACACTGAAAAATAATTGTTTAAAAATAAAAGCGGTCAAGTGGTAAATTACATGGAGAGATATCCATGTCAGAACCAAGAGAGATTTGGTTGATTTGCAGTCGTGGTGGACTGACTTCTGGGACGATTCACATCGAGGCATGTTGTTATCTTTCGGGTTCGTATTGGTTTTGGCGTTTGCTCTATTTTAGAGCTTGGTGCGAGATTGGTGTTCTCGCAGTTGATAATTCGATTCTAATGTGGTCCAGAATCGGGGTTGTGACTTTGTCTTGTTTGTGTAGTCCTGGTGTTACGTGGAGTACACCGGTGCAAATTTCGAGGACGAAATTTTATTAGTGGGGGATAATTGTGATGTCCTGGGATTATTGGTATTAATCCCGGAGGGTTATTAATCTTTAATGTTTTTTTTTATTGTGGCAATTAGGAATTAATTTTGTTTATATGATTCTTATGGTGATAATTAATTTATGTGTTGGAATTAATTATCTTGGTAAAAATGCTTAGTCACATGGTATGGGTGACCTGGGGTGCATTTCGGGGTGCATGTTATGCATGTTGGGAAATTAGGGGTGATTATGGCTTGATGGTGAAATTGATAATTATTTTCGGAAAAGCACGGTTCTAATTGGGATTTTGATGCATTTTGGTAAATGCTTTTAGAATATCATGTTGGGGTGTTTTATGCACCATGCTTTTGTTTAAGTTTATATAATTGATTTCCTTATGATATAAGATAGAGCCACTTGCATCCCTTTTCATCCCATCCACCTCACATCAACTTTTTGGTCCCTAAACCCCCTCCACTCATCCATAAGCTGCTATTTTCGTTTTGAAACAAGAGAGGAGGTGAAGGCTTTGAAAAAGGGGTCATTTTGTGATTCCTTGCTAAAAACTTGAAGCTCAAGTGGTAAGCTTTCATTATTGTAAAGTTTTGTTGAGCATTGGTTGGTTTTGATGTTGTATCTTGGGGTTCAAGGGGTAGATCTTGTTCTATCATTGTTGTTTATGTTGGGAGTTAGGTTTTGTAGTGTTTGGATGGTTTTTGGTTGGTTTTATGTTGTAAATTGAAGTGGGTTTGAGTTGTAGGTGATTTGGTGTTGAAAGGAACTCATTCTTGGAGGTTTCTCGCGTTTACAGGGCTGCTCGATCGATCCGAAAATATTTTCGATCGATCGAGCATGGCAGAATATGTTTTGTGGCGTTCGAACAGTGGACCGATCGATCGGGATTTTGACCGATCGATCGGAGGGTGGTTCTCGATCGATCGAGATGAGATTTCAATCGATCGAGATGGCCAGTATGTTGGTGCCCCTTTTTGTTGTTTCTTGGCTCTTTTTGGGTGTCTTGCATTCTTCGCCCCGGGTTATTTTAAAATGTTAATTGTCATGGATTGACTATATTTTTGGGGTATTATGCATGCTTAGCCGGGAACTTTTATAATTCGGTTATCGTCATGGATTGACGATACGATTTGGTATTGTGATTGTACTAGGGCACGTGATTGCATGCCTATATTTAATTGTGAAATATTTATGTGTTTTAGCACATGTTTCTCGGGGCATGGAACTCAAGCTAGGCTTGACATGAACTACAGAATTCTAAGGTACGTATGACGTACGAGCATAGCCTATTATAATGTTGCAACTGTAAAAATGCATGATATGTGATAATTGCATTAAATGGACATTGAAACACATGGGGTGTAATAATCGCATTATATGGACATTGGAATACATGGCGTATGGTAATTGCATCAAATAGGCATTGAAATGCATGGTACATGATACTTGGTATAAATGGATAGCGATGTGCATGGTAAATGGTATTTGTGTCAAATGGTTATACATGGGGAACTATACGGTGCCGCTATTGAGCACGCAATGAATTGGAATGCTGTCGTCGTAGAGCGACCATCGGTAATGACGCCGCTATTGTTGAGCGTGAGCGGGATTTAGAATGCCGCTATTGTGGAGCGAGCAATGAAACAGGAACATGGAATTATTGGTTAGATATATTTAAAATCTATGGTATTTTATATAATGATTTTACCATGTTGGTTATGGAACTGGCATAATAGAACGGTATTGGTTAATCTATGTGACGATTAACTGGCTTTGGGAATCTGATGAGTTTGGTTATTTTGAGAACAGGGACAATACAGGGGATCCCGGATGAGGGTGTTACCATCCAGGGAGTATCATTTAAATTATGACATTTACATCCTGTAAATTATGAATTGCAATGTTATGATTATTGGATTGGTGGTATTGGTATGCTCACCCCGTGTGGGGGCTGTCTCTGTTGGGGCAGGTATTACAGGTGTAGCAGCGGCTTGAAAGTTGAGCTCGGGCTGTTGATTAGAGGTGCTTCCAGGTTCGAGGTACCAGACCTTATTGGATAGACGCACAGATCCAGAGTTGAGATCGAGTTGCGCTTGGGAGGTGCTTCCAGGATCGAAGCACCAGTAACGGTATCCAGTAGAGTGTTTTATACATTAGATACACGCGTGTTCATTTGGTGCTCTTACGTGAGTACATTTTACGTGTATATGGAATGTATAAATGGACTACGACTCTTCTCTATTCATTCATGGTTTGCATGCATTTAAATATGGAATTGCTAAATGAATTAAGAGCATGTTAGTGTATTATGAGGGTGCATGTTATATGAATAATCTTGGCTGGGGAATTTGTATATCATGTGGATTAAATGTAAGAAATTTTCTGGATAGCATATGGTGTTGCACTTACATATGGTTTTCCCCTTGATCGAGATGAAAATATGCACTAATGGTATGGCTTAATGCACTAATAACGGGTTAAGGGCACGGGGGTCCTTACAACAATCCTCGTCTAAATTATGGCATTGTTGTAATTAGTTTAATAGAAAATATGGCATTTGCTAAGATATTAATAGAATGATCAAGTTAAGCACTCGTCGTTTTAAAAAAAGGTTAATTACATATAACCCCTTTATGTTATAGTAAATATACACAAAACCCCAATAGGTTAACAAAATAGGCGATAAAAACTCCTATGTTTCTTAAACATACAATGAAACCCCACTATGTTATAAAAAGGCAAAATAATTCTTTTCTTTTTTTGAAACCTTGCATGATATTAGGCAAAAAAAAAAAAAAAACTCTCTATTTTCGTAAATACTACATGATATGGTAGGAAAATTGGACCATATCGGGTAGAATCATTGCCAAACAAGACGAAAGTGCTCGAACAGGAAAATGCCCTAAGAGGATGACACTCTACTCGGTCCCACGTGGTTAAATAGTGGCATAAGACGCGGTCATAGCGCCTAATCAACCCGTATTTCCCGGGACATGCTTTGAGTAGAATATGCCATACACAAAAGAGTAATTAGTGGTGTGCGGTTGACCCACTATCCTTGAATATAGATTAGTGGCTAAAGTGGGGGGAGTTAATGGGAGTAATTTAGTGGCTATGATGGGGGAGTAGTGATTTTTACCTTCGTTTTGGGGGGTTTTTCACGTAAAAACAAAGAGAAGAAGGGAGAGACAGCAATGAATATTCTTCATTTTTCCCTTTGACTCATTTTTACTCATTTCTTGTACAAAGATGGTAATCATCAATGTTTATAGTGGAATTTTATACTGGACTATGTCCCGTGATTTTTTCCTTCGTTTTGGGGGGTTTCCACTTAAAAAATCATGGTGTCTCCTAATTTATTTTCTATTCTACACACTTTACCGAACATAGAAAATAACGGATAGTGTTTTGTTGGAGGCTCTTAAAAAAATGTTTTTATCGGAGCTTCGTCCAGAGTTGGCTCGAAAAACTTATTGAGATTTTCAGACACCCAGACCTTCCAAGCCTGCCCTCCTCCTTGACGGCGGCGATGCAGGTCCCCGATTGGGTCACCACCCACCGAGATAACGTCATCGCTGGACACTACTGCACGTTGGATCTATTGGGTTTCCGTACCCCGGCGCCAGATCCAAACGCAGCGGAAATAATATAATAAACAGATCTGACCCAGGGACGGACGATCGTGCCTGATTCATATATAAACATGCAAATATCAAATATAAATGCACGAAAAGAGATTACCGTTCACCGACGTGAATCTGATAGCGGTAGTCCATCGAGTCCAATCAACCTGACCAGATCTACAAGCCAACACCAGTGCTAGTTTGGCGTTGGCATTTCTATGAGAGTAAATGGAATCGTATGGAATGAATTGAGTCTCTCAACTAGAATGACATATTTATAGGGTCATTAAGTAACTAATGGGCTTTGGGTGCATAAAGCCCAATAGGCCAACTTTTGGCTTACAGGGCATATATGCTAACAATCTCCCACTTGCCCAAAAGCCAACACATGAGCACTAAACTCATAATCCAAGTAGGTCAATCCAATTGAATTACTTGATGTACAAATGACGTACATAATTATGAGATAAACATATCATACTTTTTAATTTTAGAACTTTCTATAGATGGAACCTTTCCAAACATAGAAACTCCACTAAATTGAGGAGCTATCAAAAATTAAACTCATATCTTGAATATCAATCACACAATCTTGAGCACTTAACATTTAAGTCTCAATTCTCATCAATAGATCGGCGGCCGGTTGATTGTGACCCAGCGAGGCTCAAGTGTATCATAGCAGTAGGATCACAACCTTTGTGATTTTAGAAGTCAAACAACTTCTTTGGGCTTACCCTGAATGCCCCATTGTCAATTAAACTCCTTTAATAGACAATGACCGAAATACAATTTCAGCAACAACCTACCGATCGTGGGTAGCGCCTAGCATCTGCGCTTCACAAAGACCTAGATACAAATGATTAGCAACGTACGAGAACCTGTCAGCCATAGTTAGCGTGCAGTACATTCCTTTCACTCAATATGTCCCGATTGAATCAAGGGCATTGGTTGGTCGAGGCCGCTTATGATTTCAATAACTATGTATTTGTTTCACATTATATGATTCCTTGTGTGCGTATATGAAAAACCCATTTTTACAAGCACTACCCACTCTGGCCAGAGATTCCTCGAATCATATATAGAAAAACACATAGGACATCCTAGTTCATCAAGACCAGTGGTGAATCCCCAACGACAATCATAGGCCTCTGACAGCATCACTGAATACCCAAAAGAATGACTTTATGACCCGCATGTGATCAGTCATTAAATCAAAGTACACAGCTAACTATCAAAACCTCAATGACGCCTCGGGTCATGAGGAGTAATGGTGCACAACTATGACTAGGAATTCTATACTCGACAAATGGTAACCACTTATAGAATTCCGAGTAGGGTCGTTCAGTGAACTCATTCCTAATGAGCACCTATTCATGTGTGCTGACTTCTCCAAGCCAACGCCGATGAAATGCGGCGCACTACACTAGACACATCATGAATACCAGTCTCTAACGAGCATATATCGATATCCCATTCTCAAAGGCTCATCGACCAGGAACATTTAGAAATCGCAGTCGAGAATATATTTCATGGTTACCATCATATGCGTAACCACATTCTATGGACGATAGCAACTTCAAGGACTTCATCAATACATCAAGATGCATGGGTAAACAGATGAAGAAGTGCCATATATATTAATATTCAAACAAAGATTTGTCATAATAAGATTATAAGTACAATCAATCAACTATTGATAAACTTAATCATGTATGACAACAATATCTTTCACTTTCCCAAAGCCAACTACTCATGTGTCTTAAGACCATCTTCCCAAGATGTCTAACAGACACCAATCATTGTAAATGCTTTGTCAGTGGATTCACTATATTTTTCTGTTGAAGCGATTCTCTCGATAATAATGTCGCGTCTACCATCTCTCTCATTAGATAGTATTTTCTCAATATATGTTTGGATCCTGATGAGATCTTGGCTATTCATAATAGCTCAAATGTTGTCACAATACACAGAGACTGTGTCAACTACACTAGAAATTACACCCAACTCTTGGATGAAATTTCTTATCCAAACTGCCTCTTTGCTGCATCGTATGCTGCAATGTATTCAGCTTCAGTGGTGGAATCCAATGTGGTGTCTTGCTTGGAACGTTTCCAAGAGACATCACCATCATTGAGCTTAAATACAAATCCGAACATCGATATGGTATCATCTACATCCAATTTAAAAACCATCAGCTTAGCCTTTAACTTTTATTTCTCCACTTACAGATCCAAAAACCATGAACATATCATAAGTTCTTCATAAGAACTTGAGGATTATTTTCACAGTTTTCCAGTGACCTTCACCGGGATCTGTCTGCCCATTACTCTAAGAACATACATCAGGCCAAGTACATACCATAGCATACAATATGCTATTAAAAGTAGAAATATAAGGTACCAATGTCATCTTTTCTCTCTCCTCATCAATCTTAAGACTCATTGACTCGAGAGATGAATACTATGACATATTATGAAGTAACTCATTTTTCGACTATTCTATGCTAAACCCTTTTAGCACAGTGTTTATGTACGTAGATTGCGAGATCTCAAGCATCCTTTAGATCTATCCCTATAGATCATTATGCTAAGCACGTATGACGCTTCTCCCAATCTTACATGGAGAAATTAGTAGATAATCATGCTTTAATTGATTAATCCAATACCATTCACAATGAGCATGATATAATCGACTTAAAGCATCACAATGTAACCATGCTCCCACTAACCCTTTTGCATACACATGTCACTTCCGGATTTTTAACAAAACCAAACACTTTGATGATGTTATCAAAACGGAAGTTCAAACTTCGGGATGCCATCTTAGGCCCATAAATGGACCTCTGGAGTTTGAAAACATTTTTCTCACTCCAAGAAGTTGTAAACACATTTGGCTGCTACATTTCCACCTCAATGCCACCACTGAGAAATGTTGTGTTCACATCCATTACTCATATCTCATATTCATAATATAAAGATATAACTAATAAAATCTAAATAGACTATAGCATCATAACCGATGAAAATTTTCTCATAAACAACTCTTTGCCTATGAGAATAACCTTTTCTCACCAGTCAAGCTTTGAAGGTCACTACCTTCCCATCCACTCCAAGCTTTCACTTGTAAATCCATGCAGCCAATGGGAACAATTCCCAAAGATGATCTACTAAGGCCCATACCTTATTGGAGTACATGGAGTCCATTTCAGATTTCATGGCATCTTGCCAATATCCCTAATCAATATTTGACATCGCCTCCTTGAAAGTCCAAGGATCATATCCATGGTCTATTTCTTGACTACTTTCAAGGAGTAGATTCATTCAATCAGGAGCTCTTGAAACATTTTCAAATCCTTGGTGTGTGTAAATCAAAGGTTGTGATTGACTCAATTAATTTCACCGTTTTCACTTTTCTAGTGGTTTGTGGTTCTTGAACCCTTTCAAGTTATATTATATTATCATTCCTTTCTAATATAAACATTTTCTCTAGAAAGTCTGCACTTGCAAAACAAACACTTTGTCACCAATTGATAACATAAATTTCCACAGAATAACATAAGATGGATCAACTATCCAACTCATCTCACACTGGCTGCTTCACATAAGCAGAACAATCTCAAATCTATATTTGGATTAATTTTCAGTCCATATTGTATATGGAGTTTTGGCCACTGCATTTGTATGGATTATGTTCAACCAATATGTAACTTTAGAGAGTTACTGGGAGAGAATCGCATTCTCTTTAAGATAACTCAACATCATCTTGCACTAACATTTAGTGCTCCACATACGTCCATATGAATCAAATTCAATGGACATTCAGCACATGCTAAATATATGTTGGATTTAAGTTATCATTCTTTTTATATTATTTGAATATAATCATACTAATCATTCATAAGTTCACCAGATTCAATAAAACATGCATTCTTAAAAAATACTGCAAATCACATTCGCATATTTAAAAGAATATCATTCTCTATCAAAATAGGAACAATGTTCATGATTAAATCTAGAACAAATAAATAATTACTCAAACCAGTCCGAACCAGTTCAAGAGTTTATATTAAATAAATGTTTCAAACAGCCTTTGCAACAACTCTTGCTACAATGCTTAGCCTCAGGTAGGTTCACCTTCCTAGGGCTCTCTACTTCTTCAGATCACATGCAACTCTTTGCAAAAATGCGAGCACAACTGGCATCATATACCAAAGAAGTAGAACCAATAAAAAACATTTAATTTTAATATATAACATACCATTTCTAGAACGCTTCTAGTATAGGTATTCCTTACAATTTTGCGCCAGTGACCAGAGTGAAAACATAGATGCATCTCCTTTTCTTAGTTGCTATTATGTCCTTTTTCGTCTTTTTAAGGTGGGAATCATTTCCCTTCCTCTTCTTTATCCTTGAACTCTTCCTACCATTGGTAAAAGATTTGACAAATAGAACACGTTTCTCCTTTTGAATCAAGGACTCACGAGTTTCCAACATTTTGACTATAAGATCAAATCTATAGCCAGTTAATGAGGATTTGTCACATTCAGATTCTCCAATTTCTCAACAAGAGATATTTTTCTTACACCATGCTCATAGACCGAAGCCCCATCTCGCATGTGAAATGAAAATAGCTCTTTTGAAATCGCGAGTCTCAGTAATCGCGTCCGTTCACCAAACAGCATTTGTAGGTGTTGGAAAATATCAGCAATGTGAACGAATTTCTCATATCTGTGTTGAAACTCATTGGTGATATTGATGCTATCATATAGCACCTAGTCTAGAGATCATCGTCCCATCACTTCTCAAGTGTGGCAATCTCTTCATGAGACGAACCGGGAGACACTTCAACAGGAGGCTCCCACCAAGGGTATATAGCAATCTTTTAGAAGCAAGCACTATTTTAAAATTAATAGTCAATCAGAATAATTTGGTGCGATTACTTTGTTTGTATCAAGAATTGATGCAATCGGATTCACGGCAATCACAATACTGAGAATAAACAGAAAATATATGCAAACTGTTTGATTATTAATTAATTCAAAAACTATGGACTTTAGTTATTGAATGCTCCCACTAAATTTTTCGAATTCATCACCCTCATGACAAATGAACGGAAAATCGTATTTTCTTAGTGGGCTTGGAGTCCAACTAGCTCATGATAGCCCCGGGCGAGGGTCCAGCCGACCTCATGATACTAAAGGTAGCTCACAATTGCATCATATGCAACCCCCAAGATATTCGTCTCGTGATTGGCATAACCCTACGGAGGCAGGCCAATTATGCCTTCTCACGTCAAACTAACCAATCCCACGGATGGTAATGTTCGCCAATAAGACCCCACGAGGGTGAGTAATCTTAAAGGTTAACAGAACCCTATCCATAATTAAGTGGCAGTTAAACACACAGATTTCCCATGCCAGATGTCCCCCACGAGGGTGAGACAAGACACCTGACACAAGTAGCGTCTCATGGCTTAACTGTTGATGGAAGACAGGAAACAACAAACTCCTTTGAGCTCCCTTTACAGTTTGATATTAAATTTTTTGAATCATATTCAAAAGAGGGATTTAATAATATTTTAAAATCTCATCAAGTACTTGTTTGTTTGTTTGCCGGATTCATGCAACTATGTTTTATTCATGCATTCATATGTACTAATAAAACATACAAACAAACATTTATCATACATCATATGCATAATAAAAATAAATATGGACGATTACGGCATTTTCCTAATTGATCCACGTGAGCCATACGTGGATCACAAGTCTGTCTAAGGTGATGCAGGTATGTAATGCAATCCTATTACATTTTTGATTCCATTATACATGTCTTAGATTCTTGATGCTCCATCTTCAATCTCGATCTCCCACTAATTCTAAAGTTTTTACATTTAAATCATGCAAACAAGAGAATAGGGATACAAATCCGGGGTGGGATACATTAGAAAATAGAGAGAGCAGGCTCGCAGGCCTGATAACCAAAATCACAATAATAATGAAATAATAAAAACCTAAGCATTCACCTAAACACATTGGTCAAGGCCCGTAATCGTCCATCATGCAATCACATCATATGAATTAAACATTAAACTAACCAATTACATCATATGTAATTGAAGAAATCACATCACATGTAATTAGAGCACAATAATTAATTTATTCTATCGTTTCCCACTAATCGCATCATTAATTGAAAATAAAATTAACAAATTAAATAAAACCATTTTATTTAATTTCTAATTAATTAAATTTCAATTAATTGGTAAAATCTCTATTTTACCTTTAAATCATATTAATCGAAAATAAAATTAACAAACTAAATGAAACACTTTCATTTAATTTCTAATTAATTAAATATCAATTACTTGGTAAAATCACAATTTTACCTCAAATCATAATATTAGCCAAAAAACAAAATTAACAAATTAAATGAAACATTTTCATTCAATTTTTAATTAATTAAATTTTGAACTGAATGTAAAATCTCCATTTTACACTTAATAAATTAAAAATCACATTTTTAATAAATTAAGTATTATGATTTATTATTTTCAAAAATAATATCCGGATAAAACATCTAAAATGACCCAAAATAATTTATGGACTCCAAACAATTTGGACCCAAAAATTAAAATGCAATTTCAACCCAAAATACATATCTCAATTTTCGAATTTAACAAATTTTCGGATTTAATTTAATTTTTTTTTTAATAAATTCTAAAAACTGCATTTAATCACTATTCATCATCTCTTTAAACATGCTGCTAGGGTTCGAAACCCTAGCTTGCCAGCGCCGCCGCCACCTTCAGCCGCCCTCCTCCTCGTCTCAATCGCACCAGCCGCCATGAACACTTCATGACTAGTGCTCTCGTCCAGCCACTTAGTGCGCACGATGGAACTTTTCTTTCGAGCAGCTACAACCCCATCACGACTGCAGATCGAGAAACTCGATCTCGCAGAACGTGGTCTTGGGTCGCACGAGTTCCAGACAGTGAACACTTCACCGGAGGTCGAGAGAAGAACCATATATTTGGTCGTGCACGCCGTGTCTCCTTCTCCGGCAGCGCAACTCTTGCGCAGATCCAGGAAACCAGCTGCCAACCTTGCTCGGCGCGCCGGACTATAGCTTCCGATGGGATCTGGCGGCGTACAGGAAACGTTTTCCGGTACCTGTGATTTTGTTCACTGATTGACGATGATGAACCAGAAACGATTTCTGAATCATGAAGTTTGGGTCGACAAACCAGACGATTTTTGTGGTTCTAATTATTAAATTTCTATGTTTTTTTCGGATACCAAAATTTCTGAAAAATCAAACACAATTAGCGTTGTTGGGAAACGATCTAATGAAAATTAATTATTGAATATATGAATCAAAACGCAACCTGGCTCTGATACCACTGTTGGGTTTCCGTACCCCGGCGCCAGATCCAAACGCAGCGGAAATAATATAATAAACAGATCTGACCCAGGGACCGACGATCGTGCCTGATTCATATATAAACATGCTAATATCAAATATAAATGCACGAAAAGAGATTACCTTCACCGACGTGAATCTGATAGCGGTAGTCCCTCGAGTCCAATCAACCTGACCAGATCTACAAGCCAACACCAGTGCTAGTTTGGCGTTGGCATTTCTATGAGAGTGAATGGAATCGTATGGAATGAATTGAGTCTCTCAACTAGAATGACATTGTGATGACCAGAGATTATAGATGTTAATCCCGGAGTGTTAATAACCCCTAAAGTTGTTTTACGTGGCGATTTGGAGCTTAATCGCGGTGTTGGGCCTTCCGGGCTCGTCTATTTGTGTAGTTGGGATCGTTGGATCCCGAGGTTGAGATTGTATTTTCATTCCGGTGAAAAACCTATGAGTTGGGTTTTTAATGTGACTCGGGATCTCGGGTGCTTTGTGTGGGCACCGGTAGGGGGTTTTGGAGTTAGAGAGAGAGTTTTTGAAAACAGATGATTTTTAATGAATCATGATGTATTTGTGGGGCTTTTAGAATTTCGGGGTAATTTTGTTATATATACCAGTTGAACCCGAGATTTTAATTATTGGAAGCCTTTTTCTCCTCCAGCCTGTTTCTCTCTCTCTTCCCGTCTGCGCTGCTTCCCGTTTTTCCTTAACCCCCGCGCATAAAAGCGCTGCGCCCGCCGCCGTCCGGCCAGCTTTCGCCGCGTCCGACCCGCCGTTGGCTTCGTCTCGTCCAGGCGCAGCTTCCCACACCAACAATTCGAAGTTTCGTCGTGAATCACGTTCGGATTTGCCAGAAAAGCGCAGGGGTTTGAAGTTCGATTCTGTCCGATTTGGGGCTCGATTTTTGGTACGTTTTTGGGGCTTTTCTTCAGGCGTTTTTGGGGCGTTTTGTGCTGCATTTTGGGTCGAAAATTTCAGACTTTAAAGTTCAAAAAAATTTGTTGCTTAATGGTTCGAATTTCAACGCTGGTTGCGTGAAGTTAGGGTTCGAATTTTGGGGGTTTTGGCAGGGGGGCGGTAATTCTTGTTATTGATCCATTAATTCATGTTTTAGATGAATTATGGTGCTTAGTTGGGTTCGATTTGTGATGTTAGGGTTCGAAAATTTGTGAGGTGGTTCTTGAGCGATTTTCGTTGATGTCTCTTTCGATTTCCCTCCCTTCTTATGCCCTGCCCCGGGTCTTTTAAATGGTTAATGGTCGTGTGTTGACAATATTTTGTTTAAAGGTTATGGGTGTGCTTGAGCATGGGTTGCATGTTCGTAAATAATTGTGAATTAATTTATCGTGTTAGCACGTCGTCCCTCGGGGCATGGAACTCGAACAAAGTCTGGCTCGAACTAAGGAGATTTAAGGTACGTGCGACGTACGAGCATTACTTTATATGAGAGCATTTGTGAAATGCATAATGTATTTTGATTGCATTGATGGTTGTGCGTATGGTTATCTATATGTGTGTTGATATAGCTATGGAACGACCAAATCTTGATATCGCCGCCACAAGCGTGCGTGATTTTAGAGTTGCGTAACCTCATAAGATATATGGGGTACTGGATGTATATGACCATTGTAGGACATTGAGTTGCCTGAGAATGATCGTGGAAGCATGTATTCATTATAAGACATGTGAGATGTCTAAGTATAATGGAGAATTGGTAAAATAAATGCTAGGCATTTGAGCTATCTGTGATTGGTAGCAAAGTTGAAAATCAGTATTAGATATTGAGATATCTATATTTGTATGTATAATGAATTTGGAACCATTAATTATTGATCTTTGAGAATCAGGCATGCGATGAGTTAAATCAATGTGTTGATTTACTGATTTTTGAGATTTGATGAGATGATTGTGAGAACATGGACAGTACACGGAATCCCGGATGAGGATGTTGCCATCCATGGAGTATCATTTAAAATTCATTAGTATTTACTTTTGTTGTAAATTATGAATTTCATTATTGTAATAATGGGATTTTGTGTATTGGTATGCTCACCCACATTATGGGTTGTATATAAAGGCATGAGCCTTTCTATCTTTCATTCTATGTTGCATGCAATTAAGGGTAGAATTGCTAATGATATGAGAGTCATTGGTGTATTATGTGGGTGTTGAAACCCACTTTATGTTGTCTTATGTGTGGTATCTTCCCTGGCTGGGAATTTACTTGGTGTTGCTGTATTCTGTTGAGTATGTGTTTTCCCTGGCCGGGAACTATATTATGTGATGTGCTTTTATTTCGGGATGGCTCTATTTATGGGGAGACTCTGTCCAAATTTTTATAAAAGTCCACAATGTAAAAAGTGGCGTAATGGGGATGGTAATGGGCGAACTCTATGAGTTTATTTGTTGTTAGGATGATGATCTTATAACATTGCACATTAAAGAAAATTTTTTGATTCCCATTCAATGGTAAATCATCATCTGAGTTTCCCTATTGATTTTTATTGAAAGCATGTGCCACACATAGCGGTTAATACAATAATCATGGGTTAAGGGCTATGGGGTCCTTACAGACATATTTATAGGGTCATTAAGTAACAATGGGCTTTGGGTGCATAAAGCCCAATAGGCCAACTTTTGGCTTACAGGACATATATGCTAACAGGATCCCCCTGTAGAATGCTTGACAAATTATGTGACTAAGTAGCCAAAGGTAAACTCTTGGCATTCTAGAAGTGCTCGAACCTCACTTGCACCTAAAGGTAAATTTGGTTGTTCCTTGACATTTCAAGGGAAGTACGCTCAATTTGAAGGGGTTTTGTTTAGGAAGTGCTGTATTTTGTTCAAATTGACATTAGCTTCTGGATCTTTGAGATTTGTTTCAAGGATCTACATTTCAAACATTTTATCTTATCAATGTCTCATTGAGTTCTACCCAAAGATTAGCGATACAGAAGCAGCAGACAAACTGCTCGATCTAATGCCTTAACCTCGAATGAGAGGATACAAGTCATCATGGATTGTGAAATTGAGGAGCTCTTCGTGGTGGCGCTCTTCGTGGTGGCGAATTTGTAGCTAGTCTTTGCTTATTACAACAGGGACTCAGAGTTCTGGATCTGGGAATCTCTTAGCAACACCGAGTGAAAAGCTTGCCTTTCTTGATTGCAGAACAATGAATGAGACTCCAAAATAGACAAGTTTCCAAACAAAAAAGAATCGGACAGTACAAGTTGAAATCTCAATGGTTTCACGCTTCCATTTGAGATGGAAACCTGACCTTGGACGTTGGGATCTTGCTTCGAATTTGTTTGACAACATCTCAAAAAAAAAAAAAAGAGGAGGGTGGTCACACGCAAGTTAGTGATATGAGCGCCAATAACCACTCAGATGGCGACTTCCATATAAATTTATAATCTATGAGTATTATTTATACTCTATTTTTATTATATACAAGCCATTTTTAATTTTTGTATAAATTAAAAATGTTATTATTTTATAAATTAGAAATGTTACTATTTAGTTGAATCAAGTATGTTTCATTTTTATATTTTTAATATTTTATTACATGTTTTCCTTTATATTTTAATAATTGAAGTCCACGCTAAGAGAAGAAAGATCGGATAAGAAGTGACATTTACGTAAATTTGAAGATTTAGGTTACAGAAAAAAATCGTGATTGGCACAATCTGAGTGATAGATAATGATTTTCTATTTGAATATTTAAAAATGAATGTTCGAAAATTGAAAGTTTTGGCCAAAATTGAGGGATTTCGTAAGGCATGTTGCACGAGAATGAAAGCTGTCATATATGAAATTACTAAAATTAATATGTTTACGTAGTATTAATAAGAATCGTATATATATGGAAGTCGTCATCTCATATGCAACTTCTATATTAAAAAAAAAGTTTATATTTATATTAAAGTCGTCAATCTCAGATGGCGACTTCAATAAAAAAAATAATTTTATATTGAAGTCGCCATCTGAGATGGTGACTTCAATAAAAAATTTATATTAAAGTCGCGATCTGAGTTGACAACTTTAATAAAAAAATATTTTTATGTTAAAGTCGACATCTGAGATGCCGACTTCGGTTATTTTGATAAAAAAAATTATATTTTAGATTATTTTGATAAATATATGTTTTTTTGAGTTAATTAATTAAAAAACCCTATTTATTTGGGCACATGCTAGTATGTGAATATACTCATGGCTTAATTAATTCATTTTTTTATTATAATCCACATAATGGCTTATACTTGTGATTATGATATTAGTACAATAAAACAACTAATATGCTTATGTTTCGGAGCACTTAAATACTTGGTTCCCTCCGAGAATACCTCTAGGTTGTCATCGAACCCCATGGAGTTCCTTGGGATTTGACCCTATCATGATTCAAACAAACAGATTCTTAGATCTTTTTGTTGGAAGAATTTATCGATACCGTATATTGGGATTACGATTATTTCTTTCCAACTACTACTCTAATTTCTTATATAGCTAATGTGATCAAATGCAAGGTATTATTATCGTCATTGTCTTGTATTTTGTGTCTTATTGCAGTACTTACACAGAGCTCATGACGTGTTGTATTTGGCAATATGCATATTGTCTATGCGGACTCATGCCAAATCCAGCCTCATTGAGGTACCTTAGGACTCTCGTTCCTAATTCGGTTCTCGATCGGCATCTACCTTAGCCAAATATGCGGTGCTCAACATCTGTCCTAATATTCAGCTCAGCAATAGACCTCAACTTGGGCGCTCAGTCACCATGCCTTGATTATGGTTATTCCTGTCCAATTAATATTTTAATTTCGTAGAAATATATTTTATATCATGCTATCTTATTATTATTTCAGGACATTATCAACATTAGGGCGTGCACTCTAGCAGTAAGGCCCGTTATATCGAGCTCGAACATGCAATCTAGTAGTAAGGCCCATTATATCGAGCTCGGCATACAATCTAGCAGGAATGCCCATTATATCGAGCTCGAGCTTGCAATCTAGCAGTAAGGTCCATTATATCGAGCTCGGGCATGCAATCTAGCAGTATGGCCCTATTATTGGTGCTCGGGATATTCGAGTACGTTTTATTATTCGCTTGGGATGTTCAAGCTTTTGTGGGGATATTTGATATGTGTCTGTTGTTGGCGGGTTAAATACCAGATCAGATGTTTGGTCCGTATTTGAACCTAAAACGTGACCTAGTTTTGGTTCTCGGGATGTTCGAGTACATTCTATTGTGTTTGGGATAGTTGATATATGTCCGTTGTTGGTGGGTTAAATACGGGATCTGATATTTTGTGATAACCTGTTCCTAATCAAGTGTTTAATTATCACAGAATGATTATTTATTTGTAAACAACGGAAGATTATTTAAAATTTTACCAACACGTGTCTCTAAAATTTTAAATAATCTTTCGATGTTTACAAATAAATAATCATTGTGTGATAATGACACAACTGATTAGGAACGGGTCCTCACACTCGGTATCAGAGCATAAACTTGGAATGCCATACTTTTGAGTCTTGTTTACAGTTTGAATAGACACGAATGAATATGTGCGTTTGTGTTTGAAACTTATTTGATATATTTGCTCTTAGGTGAATTTGAGTGAAATAGTTGATGTCGATATGTGATTTATATTTGAGTATGCTCAGTTGTATAGTATATTGACCATAATATCGTACGCTACTGTATATGTGTGACAAAACAGAGTAGGGAAAGAGTTTACACTCGAACACCTACAAAACCGGTCATTATTGAATGAATACTGCATTGGATTGACTAAATGAAGAGTATGCATATCAAATGAGACATTAAAAGCAATGAAGTTGCTCTGGATTCTATTGAGAATAATAATTGTGTGATAACAAACACTTGATTAGGAACGGATCCTTACATGTTTGGTCAGTATTTAAACCTAAAACGTGAATCAGTTTTGGTGCTCGGGATGTTCGAGTACGTTCTATTGTGGTCGGGATATTCGATATATGTTCGTTGTTGGCGGGTTAAATATGGGGATCGGGATGTTTGATCCGTATTTGAACCTAGAACGTGACAAAATTTTGGTGCTCGGGATATTCGAGTACATTCTATTATTGATTGGGATATTTGAGATATGTCCTTTGTTGGCGGGTTAAATACGGGATCGGAATGTTTGGTCCGTATTTGAACCTAAAACATGACAGAGTTTTGGTTCTTGGGATGTTCGAGTACGTTCTATTGTTGATAGGGATGTTTGGTACATGTTTAAGCTTGTTTGGAATTCATTCGTTTATTCATGGGATCGGGATGTTTGGTCCATGTTTAAGCTTGTTCAAAATTTTATTATTTTACTCGTGAGATCGGGATGTTTGGTCCATGTTTAAACCTAAAATTACCAAACTGTTTATGCTCAGAATGTTTTCCCACGAGCTCGATCATATTTATCTGCTCGGGATGTTTTTCCTAGAGCCCGATCATATTTTATCTGTTCGGGATGTTTTCCTCGAGCTTGATCATATCTATCTGCTCGGGATGTTTTTCCTCGAGCCCGACCATATTTTATCTGATTGGGATGTTTTCTGTAAGACCCTGATGCTAATTAATCCGGATTAATGATGATTAGGAAAACCCGGATACTTAAAAGTACAGACTTTGAATTAAGGTGATCCTGACTACGATGAGTCAAGCAACTAGTGGAACATGTTTCTAGTGCATGATCACATGGCACTTGGAGAACACGTGCCACTAATTAATTAACCATGTTTAATACATGATTTTGGACCATTAAACTTGCAAGATAGTGATGTATTGACACATGGATTC
The DNA here is from genome assembly GCA_907163345.1 of Haberlea rhodopensis. NCBI lineage: Eukaryota > Viridiplantae > Streptophyta > Magnoliopsida > Lamiales > Gesneriaceae > Haberlea > Haberlea rhodopensis. The sequence continues at coordinate 957,794 of CAJQUN010000159.1, forward strand.
CACAATACATCAAATGAAAAAAAAACTCACCCACAAAAACTTTAAAAAAAAATTCAGCCATCACTCATTCTTCCCCACATCTCTCTCTCTCTTCCCACTCAACAAGAATTCTCCTCCTTCTCTCCATAGATTTCGAAATTATCAGCCTATTTTAAGCACAAAATTCTCTTGAATTTGTGGATGTATGTCACATGCAATCATAGATTGAATAGGTATTGAGGAGATGAGCATGAACCCTCAAGCAATTTTGGAATTGGAGGTGTTTGTGGAGGTGAAAGCTCTTGGAAAGCTAGGAAGGAGCTATGGTGATGGTTAGGTACTCAAACCCTGAAGATATATGAAGGTATAACATCATCTTTAAGCTTTATCAATTTTAATTTAAGATTAAGGTTCGAATTTTGGTGTTTGTTCATGGAAATAGTTGCTGTCAATATGAGTCTGCTGATTTCAATATGCATGTAGTATATTACTTTGACTATTACATATAGATATTGTTCGAATTCGAAGAAGTTGCCTCTAATCAAAGTTGTAGATAATTGAATTTTATGTGTTTTAAAAAAAACAAGCATGTGATTTAGAACTGAAATGAAAAAGTTATGTTGATTTTGCTAGAGGATGCACGTTCTTGACTCTGCATGCTCATGCATGTCACATGCAGTGTGTTCTTCGAATATCTTGGAATACATGGCTATGAATTTGAATTTTGATGTCATAATAAGAGTTGTAGTATTAGGTGTTAGCTTCACTGAAATTGGCCTCACTCAATTTGGAGTTCATATGCAACAGTTATGCTACTTTTACCACATGGTGCTCAATCTGGAAAGGCATTGCATGCAAGTTTTTAGGGTGTTACGTTTTGCAAAGAGTGTACCTCAAGATGAACGAATTAACTTAAAACTCATAAAATATGTATTGTATGATTTTGAGTTATCTAAATTCTCCCACTGGAATCAGGTCATTTGGATGTTGTATGAATTATCTATGAAGTTTCTACAAAAAGTGGTCAATCTGGAATTTAGAATTTCCACTGTTTTGCATAAATAATGTTTAGACCCAATTTGCCTTAGGTAAATGAACGATTTTGGGGAAATGTCAAAACATATGAAATGTCATATTTTGGGTTAGCTTTAAAGCTTATTGGACCCAAGTCATTTGATTAAGTTTTGAAAGAATTATGGGTTTATCATTGGATGCATGTTGCTGAAATCTAGAGTATGTTTGAAACATTACCTTTAGAATAATGATGTTGATGGTCTATTTGAATTGTATTTGGTTAGGTGACTATAGCCCGAGTCAATTTGAGGAGTACGCGATATTTGTTTGACTCGGTGGAGGTACGTAGAAAACCGGTTCTATCACGATGTCTGACAAAGACATGTGATGTACACGGGGTATGATTTACTTGTCATTATTTGATTCCTATGTAATTATATGACATGTTGAATTGCAGTATATGTGATCATATTATACATTGAACTGCATGATATGAGTTGTATTGATATATATTGAGTTGCATCACATTTAAGGCCCACGCTACGTTAACCCGCTATTATTGCATTATCAACATATAATGGTGCATACTTTAATCAATAAAGAATTCTTGTAGATGCCCCAATGACCTTAACATACCATTTGTAAAATGTTTGGAATTATTCCTCTAAATGTACAATTATCAACACAGCTCAGCTAGCATAAGTATACACCTCATAACACACTAACATGTTCTCAATTCATTATGCAATTCCCTTTAACTAATTGCATGAAAACCATAAATGAAAGAAAAACCTCAAAACCTTTATACAAACCACATAAACGTGTAAGAATGCTCACATGCGAGCATTGAATGAGTAGTTGTGTATCTATTGTATAAACATACCACCCAATACCAACATTGGTATATCAGCCCTGCGAGCATTCCAATCAACAGCTCGAACTCAACTCTAGAGCCAATGCCGTACCTGTTCTACCTGTCCCAACAGAAACAACCCCACACGGAGTGAACATAACAATAACACAATCTCAATAACATCAATCTCACAATTCATAGTTTACAGAATAAAAGGCTGTAAATTTAAAAGATACTCCCTGTATAGTATCATCCTCATATGGATCTCCCATGCTGTTCATATTCTCACAATAACCAAAACCATCAAACTCCCAAAATCAGTTAATCATTACATTGATTAACTTAACTCATTCTCACAATGCCAATTATATAATCAAATATAGTTAGATCATTACACTAATGATTATTCTCAATTAATGATTTCCCAGTTTCACCACATAGTGTCTCATCGCTCGCTCAACAGCGGCGGCATCAAAATCGATGTTCGCTCAATAGTGACAACATCATTATCATTGCTCGCTAAATAGCGGCATCACATAATTCTCCACATTGCCAAATCATTGCAACAATTATTACTCATTCAACAATGGCAATAATATATAAAACTAGGCTTGTATGTTATACGTACCTTATAGTCCAATAGCCAGAACCAATCCTTGCCTTAGACCCGAGATCCAGTGAATTAGTCGTTATACACAGTTAATAGCTCACAATCAACCATAAGCACATAACCACATGCACAAGCATGTATCCAACCCCCAACTACATCATCCTATCACGATGATTAATCACAGTTACTGAACTATGCGTACTACTCAATGCATCCCATTTTCTATGTTCAATGAGTTATCAAATAGTTCAATTGAGTAGTACATCTTACTAAAGTTCTGTGAGACCCCATTATCTCAAACATACTAATAGGTGCGATTAAGAGAACTAAACATTCATATGAATAAATCAGAGTAATAAGTCGTGTTGATTAACCTGAGCTTAAGAGATTACAGTACCCAAAGTTTCAAAAAGGAATTTCACACATTCCTACAAAAGGTACTACACTATAGTCTTACTCTACTTCATGTAGAAGCTATACAAAAAATTTCTCTAACATGCTAATCCTGTAGCACTCCTTACAGCTCAGCATTTCAACCCCGACCCTGGTTCTCATCATCAAAAGCACCTACAAAGACAACCCCCAACACATGAGCATAACATAAATCATATTCAACATAATATGAATGTAAGACGTAAATGCATAATCATAATACAAAGTACTTCCTGTATTTCCAAGCATTTACTACGCCCATTGGTTGTCCCTGTACCATAACTCATAATAAACACATTATATGAAATTATGGATCCTTTAATAATGTCATGACATATCACCTCTTTCTTTACATAGCTTTTGAGTCATATATCAACAGTTATTTTAATGCTTCTTGCTTCATCATCTCATAATGAGCGGTACGATCTTCCCCGCTTCATTACTACAAAATCTCATAATGAGTGGTACAATCTTCCCCGCTTCATTACTACAAAACCTCATAATGAGCGGTACAATCTTCCCCGCTTCATTACTACAGAACAAGCATAAGCATTAAACATACACTGTGATCTCTCTTGACTCGTGGAATACACCTCTTTATTCCACATCACAATATGCAACAACAATGCATAATATGCAACAACAATGCATAATAACATGTATCATACTCTTAATGCATCACATTGCATTCATCATGTATCAAATAGACAAACATAAAGTACATGTTACCGTTGGGATGCCCGTACGTCGCTTACGTACCTTTCCAAAATGTAGTGTGTTGTGGGACTCTATCCCCTGCGCTGTGTAGCTGTCTGTGAAGGCTCTACACCAGTGTACAACACAATATTAGATGTCTCATTACAATCCAATATCAAAAATTAAACAAAATATATCAATTTATATTTTTCATCATTCTGGGTCTCTCGATCGATCGGCCCCTCTTCTCGATCGATCGAGAAGATGCCTTCCATCAAAGTCAAGATTCTGCCTTGCTCGATCGATCGAGATGAAATGTCGATCGATCGAGATGCTCTATTCGAGAAATACCATCCCAAAATTCTCGAACACCTATTTTTACACCTTCGATCTAGCATATAAAATACACCACATGCTTAAACAATTATGCTAGCAGCTACAATACACTACCCTGAGTGTATTCATATCAAATTTACACCGCGAATATAAATCCACATGCATAAACGTCGTCCATTTACACAAGTACTCAACCAACTTTTCTGAAAAACAGGGCATTGTCTTCCTGCCCAGATTTTCGAGTACCCACTTTCAAGCAATTAAATCTACCACATAAGTCATGAAGTTTGCTCGAATAAAAACGTCCTGGGATTTACAAAATTACCATGCATGTACTCAAATCGAAGGTTCACCAAAAACCCATCTAACATGCATGCTATCACCTTCTCAATATCACTCCCATTCCACATTTTTCCAGAAAAACAGGGCAATTATCTACCCAGATTTTCGAACACCCTTTTTCACATGCTTAAATCCTTAACATAAAACATGTAACATGCTCAAGGAAAAATACTGAGAGTTTCATAATAACACCATGTAAGCATTTAAATCGAAGGTTTCAAGAAACCTAAGCTAACATGCCATTTTTACACTACTCAAAAGCAAGAACTTAAACATGTTTAAATCGAAAACAGGGCATGGTTCTCACCCTACTTTGCTCCGATTTTTGAGAGGCTTCCAAGGAATGAAAATGGCAAGGCTCCTCACGGTTTTGCTCAGCAGGTGCTGGAGGTTATTTGGGAGAGAAGGCTCGAGATTTGGAAATGGAGGAGGAGGCTAAATGATTGTGCCAAGTGGGGTGACTAATCAGCCTTGTACAATTGATTGGTATGGGTTGGGGGGGTGGTTGGGTGTTGGGTGGTATGATGTGTTATGTTTTGGTCCCAGTATTTAGCATGATGTATTAAAATATCCTCACATGATATTTATAGTATTTTCTCAATAAAATACTTCAATTCCCATTTAAACATGCTTCACCAAAACAAATAACACACACCCCAAGTAAAGATGCCACAGCCCCAAAATTCCAACATAAATCACATACACCCTGAAATGAATCTCCTCAATAATATTAATTCAATCCCATGAATTAACACCCAAATAAACATAATTTAAATTAATGATTAAAATCACATAATCATTTTGGGGATATCACAATACTCCCCTACTTATAAGATTTCGCCCTCGAAATCAGCATGCACTTACCCAATATGAAATAAAGCATAAATCACATACCAGAAAACCGTTCTGGATAGTGCTGCACCATGTGTCGCTCTGTCTCCCACGTGGCCTCCTCGACACCCCTACGATCCCACTGTACTTTGACCATAGGAATAACTTTGTTCCGAAGCCTGTGGTCTGCCCTATCCAAAATCCAGATAGGCCGCTCCAAATAGGAAACATCGGACTCAAACTGCACCTCTGAAGGCTGCAACACATGCGAAGGATCTGGCTCGTACTTCCTCAGCGTAGACACATGGAACACATCGTGTATACCAGACAGAGAGGGCGGTAAAGCTAAACGGTACGCCAGAGTACCCACACGATGTAAGATCTCATACGACCCCACATATCTCGGGGACAACTTCCCCCGCATACCAAACCGTACTACACCTCTGAAAGGTGAGATCTTTAGAAAGACTCTGTCGCCTAACTGAAACTCCAACGGCCTACGCCGCTGATTAGCATACGCTGCCTATCTGTCCTGAGCTGCCTTCATCTTTCTCCTGATAATCTTTACCATTTCTTCCATATCCTGGACCAACTCTGGTCCTCTGACCGATTTACGGTCCACATCATCCCAACACAAAGGCGACCTGCAACGCCTGCCATATAGGGCTTCAAATGGAGCCATCTGTATGCTAGCCTGGTAACTGTTATTATAAGAAAATTCCACCAAGGCTACTGAGTCCTGCCACGAAGTGTCGAACTCCAGCACACAAGCCCTCAACATATCTTCGAGCGTCTGTATCGTACGCTCGGTCTGTCCGTCCATCTGGGGATGATAGGCTGTGCTCAACCTCAACTCTGTACCTAGAGCTGACTAAAGACCCTCCCAGAAGTGAGATGTAAACCGCGGATCTCGATCAGACACAATCGAAACAGGGATCCCATGCAGTCTCACCACATCTCTGACATATAACTGTGCCATCCTCAAGTACGTGAAAGTCATACAGTAGGGAATGAAATGAGCACTATTAGTCAATCTGTCGACGACTACCCATATAGCATCGAAACCCGAAACAGTCCTCGGTAAGTGGGTCACGAAATCCATAGACACGTGCTGCCACTTCCACTCGGGTATCTCCAAACTCCTTAGCTCACCTCAGGCCTCTGCCTCTCAGCCTTCACCTGCTGACAGATCAAACATCTTTTGACGAATGAGGTGACATCTTGTTTCATACGCCTCCACCAGAACTGGCTGCGTAGATTCTTATACATCTTCTTCCCGCCCGGGTGGACACTCATCCTGCTCAATGAGCTCGCTGTAATATACCATGTCGCAACTCGGGTGTATCTGGAACCACCCATCTGTCGCCGAGTCTCAGAGAACCGTCTTCAGCCACTCTGAATCTCGATGGCTGACCTGAATGAACCACTGACATCCATCTCTGAACCTCTGCGTCGGTCCCCTGAGCCTTCCTGATGTGATAAAAAATAACAGGCTCAGCTAACAAGGTCAAAACCTGTACCGGTGAAGCAGACACATCATAATCAAATCCCAAATGGCAGTAGGAGCCCAACATAGCTGATAGACACATGGCATCCTCTGATGTGCTCCTCACCTTCCTACTCAAAGCGTCGGCTGTCAAGTTTGCTTTCCCCGGGTGGTATTCGATTTCACAGTCGTAGCCTTCAGCAAGTCCATCCATCTCCTCTGCCTCATGTTCAGCTCAGCCTGTGTAAACAAGAACTTCAGGCTCTTGTGATCAGTGAAGATGGTGAATGAGGTACCGTATAAGTAGTGTCGCCATATTTTCAAGGCGAACACTATAGCTGCTAACTCAAGATCATGGACTGGATACCTCATCTCATGTGGCTTCAACTGTATCGAAGCATAAGCTACTACATGTCTGTCCTGCATCAGTACGCATCCTAGGCCCTGTAGTGATGCGTCAGTATAAAGAACAAATCCTTTGTTCTCCCTGGGAATCACTAGAACTGGTGCAGTAGTCAGTCTGTGCTTTAACTCCCTAAATCTCTGCTCACAAGCCTCTGTCCAACAAAATGGGACTCCCTTCTGAGTCAGCTGTGTAAGTGGCTTGGCGATCTTTGAGAAACCCTCGACGAAACGTCGATAATAGCCGGCCAGGCCAAGAAAACTCCAAATTTCACTGACCGACGTAGGGGCAGACCAATCCATAACTGCCTCTATCTTCCTCGGGTCTACTGATATCCCCTCTCGTGATATGATATGGCCCAAGAATGCTACAATGCTCAGCCAAAACTCACACTTGCTGAGTTTGGCGTACAACTGATGATCTCTGAGGATCTGGAGCACTATCCTCAAATGATCGGCATGATCCTCCTCACTCCTTGAATAGACAAGGATGTCGTCAATGAATACGATCACAAACTGATCGAGGTACTCCTGAAATACTCTGTTAATCAGGCTCATAAAGACTGCAGGTGCATTTGTCACACCGAAAGGCATCACCAAGAACTCATAGTGTCCATACCGAGTTCTAAAAGCCGTCTTTTGGACATCGCCAGCTCTAACCCGTACCTGGTGATAGCCTGACCTCAAGTCTATCTTTGAGTACACCTCTGTACCCTGAAGCTGATAAAAAAGGTCATCAATCCTCGGAAGTGGATACCTGTTCTTCACTGTGGCCTTGTTCAGTTGCCTGTAGTCAATGCACAGACGCATTGAACCATCCTTATTTTTCACGAACAAGACTGGTGCACCCCAAGGAGATACACTAGGACGAATGTTTCCCTTGTCGAGGAGCTCCTGTAACTGTACCTTCAGCTCCCTCAGCTCTGCCGGTGCCATCCTATAAGGAGCACGGGAAATAGCAGAAGTCCCTGGCAGCAGCTCAATGGCAAACTCAACATCCCTGACAGGCGGAAACCCCGGAATCTCATCTGGGAACACATCAATGAACTCCGCCACGACCGGAATGTCCTCGGCTCCCACTTCCTTCTCTTCTGAAGCATCCACGTCATAAATAAGGTAGCCCGTGTGGCCGCGTTCCAATAATGGCGACATCAAACCGCTGAGATTACTGGAATCTTTGGACGAGAGCCGTCCCCATAAAAAGTCCACTGGAACCCCTGATTAGACAGAAAACGCACTATCCTCTGTTGGCAATCTACCACAGCTCGGTATCTTCTCAACACATCAATGCCGATAATGCAGTCAAAATCTGCCATCTCTAACTGAATCAGATCGGCCCTCAGATCGTTGCCCTCAAAATAAATGAGGCAATCAGATAACAATCGGTCAGCAATCACATGCTTCCCCGTGGGTGTCGAGACCATGAGAGGCGTGGTTAACAGAGACGAGCACAAGCGGTGTCTCTCCACAAAAGCAGTAGACACAAAAGAATGGGAAGCACCTGTATCTATCAATATAAGTGCAGGGTACGTAAGTAAATGACACGTACCAGCAATGACCTCCTCTGGGGCTGCCTCAGTCTGCTCCCTAGTCAGTGCATACACCTGACCCTACGGCGGTCCTGTCGTCTGACCTCCCTGTGGTCGAGGTGCGAACTGCTATCTCTGTGGTGCCCTCCCAGCATCAAACCTTGGCCTATTCGGCCCAGAGTCTGCCTGTCTCTGTGGTGCTCTTTGATCGGGGCAACCTCGAGCCAAGTGGCCCACCTTGCCACAAACATAACAACCCTTACAGTCACGTGACAAGTGCCATCCTCCACAATGGTCACACCTGCTTCCTCCTGCCTTGCTCCCCGGTGTGGGTCCCCGATTGATTTGCTTCTGGCCCTGAGACTCCTTCCCACCAAATCTGGAAGATGATGAGGCCCCACGAGCCTTGAACTGGTCCCATCGTGGCCTCAGGTTATCAATAGCTGGTCCCTGAGGTGGTACAAAAGGGGGTACAACGTCCTTGTAAGCGCCCACTGCAATCTCTGCCAACTCCGCCCGTGTCAGGGCGTCATCAAATGAGCTGGGGTTGTTGGAGACAACCCGATCAAACAGCTCTGGCCTTAGTCCCTTCAGGAAATTTCTCATCTTAGCATGACTGCAGACAGCAATATGAGGTACATACCTCAGCAGTGAGGAATACTGCATAGCGTAGTCTGATACTGACAGGCTGCCCTGTTTCAAACTATTGAACTCATCTTCCTTCAATTGTCTGGCAGCTGCAGAAAAGTACCGGTTAAGGAACCGAGTCCTGAATACAATCCAATCAACCGTCATACCCTGAGCTCTCAGCTCCATGACTGTGGTCTTCCACCACATGGAAGACTTCTTTGCTAACTGGAACTCCGCGAACCTCAGCCAGGCAAGCCGTGCACAAGGTGCCGATACGAATATCTGTTCCAGTCTCTCAAGCCATTCCTCGGCTGCTTCCCCAGTCTCTGTCCCTTCAAATAGCGGTGGATGGTATCTCAAGAACTGGGTCAGACTTATCTCCCCTGGTAGCAGTATCTGTGCAATAGCTCCAAGCCTACAGCAGGTGGCGGTAACAGATTCGTCTGAGCAATACTAGCGTTCATACTGCCCATACCCCTACCTCTTCATTGAGGTTCTCCGGGTTAACAGCCGCCATGCTGCAATACAAGGGTTAACAACAATACCAAAAGCAGTTCATAATATAAGCCGTTAGATAACAAGAGTATCATATTCAAAAGCATGCCAGTATAACACTTATACAACAATATGCATCACATGAATAACATGCCCAATAATGAACACCTAGCCAACTTGTCTCTAAAGGCTACCCTTCACTCTTCCCTGGTTATCTAACCACTGCTCTGATACCACTAAATGTGAGACCCCGTTATCTCAAACATACTAATAGGTGCGATTAAGAGAACTAAACATTCATATGAATAAATCAGAGTAATAAGTCGTGTTGATTAACCCGAGCTTAAGAGATTACAGTACCCAAAGTTTCAAAAAGGAATTTCACTTATTCCTACAAAAGGTACTACACTATAGTCTTACTCTACTTCATGTAGAAGTTGTACAAAAAATTTCTCTAACATGCTAATCCTGTAGCACTCCTTACAGCTCAGCATTTCAACCCCGACCCTGGTTCTCATCATCAAAAGCACCTACAAAGACAATCCAACACATGAGCATAACATAAATCATATTCAACATAATATGAATGTAAGACGTAAATGCATAATCATAATACAAAGTACTTCCTGTATTTCCAAGCATTTACAACGCCCATTGGTTGTCCCTGTACCATAACTCATAATAAACACATTATATGAAATTATGGATCCTTTAATAATGTCATGACATATCACCTCTTTCTTTACATAGCTTTTGAGTCATATATCAACAGTTATTTTAATGCTTCTTGCTTCATCATCTCATAATGAGCTGTACAATCTTCCCTGCTTCATTACTACAAAATCTCATAATGAGCGGTACAATCTTCCCTGCTTCATTACTACAAAATCTCATAATGAGCGGTACAATCTTCCCCGCTTCATTACTACAAAACCTCAAAATGAGCGGTACAATCTTCCCCGCTTCATTACTACAAAACCTCATAATGAGCGGTACAATCTTCCCCGCTTCATTACTACAAAACCTCATAATGAGCGGTACAATCTTCCCCGCTTCATTACTACAGAACAAGCATAAGCATTAAACATACACTGTGATCTCTCTTGACTCGTGGAATACACCTCTTTATTCCACATCACAATATGCAACAACAATGCATAATATGCAACAACAATGCATAATAACATGTATCATACTCTTAATGCATCACATTGCATTCATCATGTGTCAAATAGACAAACATAAAGTACATGTTATCGTTGGGATGCCCGTACGTCGCTTACGTACCTTTCCAAAATGTAGTGTGTTGTGGGGCTCTATCCCCTGCGCTGTGTAGCTGTCTGTGAAGGCTCTACACCAGTGTACAACACAATATTAGATGTCTCATTACAATCCAATATCAAAAATTAAACAAAATATAAAAATTTATATTTTTCATCATTCTGGGTCTCTCGATCGTTCGGCCCCTCTTCTCGATCGATTGAGAAGACGCCTTCCATCAAAGTCAAGATTCTGCCTCGCTCGATCGATCGAGATGAAATGTCGATCGATCGAGATGCTCTGTTCGAGAAATACCATCCCAGAATTCTCGAACACCTATTTTTACACCTTCGATCTAGCATATAAAATACACCACATGCTTAAACAATTATGCTAGCAGCTACAATACACTACCCTGAGTGTATTCATATCAAATTTACACCGCGAATATAAATCCACATGCATAAACGTCGTCCATTTACACAAGTACTCAACCAACTTTTCTGAAAAACAGGGCATTGTCTTCCTGCCCAGATTTCGAGTACCCACTTTCAAGCAATTAAATCTACCACATAAGTCATGAAGTTTGCTCGAATAAAAACGTCCTGGGATTTACAAAATTACCATGCATGTACTCAAATCAAAGGTTCACCAAAAACCCATCTAACATGCATGCTATCACCTTCTCAATATCACTCCCATTCCACATTATTCCAGAAAAACAGGGCAATTATCTACCCAGATTTTCGAACACCCTTTTTCACATGCTTAAATCATTAACATAAAACATGTAACATGCTCAAGGAAAAATACTGAGAGTTTCATAATAACACCATGTAAGCATTTAAATCGAAGGTTTCAAGAAACCTAAGCTAACATGCCATTTTTACACTACTCAAAAGCAAGAACTTAAACAAGTTTAAATCGAAAACAGGGCATGGTTCTCACCCTACTTTGCTCCGATTTTTGAGAGGCTTCCAAGGAATGAAAATGGCAAGGCTCCTCACAGTTTTGCTCAGCAGGTGCTGGAGGTTATTTGGGAGACAAGGCTCGAGATTTGGAAATGGAGGAGGAGGCTGAATGATTGTGCCAAGTGGGGTGACTAATCAGCCTTGTACAATTGATTGGTATGGGTTGGGGGGGTGGTTGGGTGTTGGGTTGTATGATGTGTTATGTTTTGGTCCCGGTATTTAGCATGATGTATTAAAATATCCTCACATGATATTTATAGTATTTTTTCAATAAAATACTTCAATTCCCATTTAAACATGCTTCACCAAAACAAATAACACACACCCCAAGTAAACATGCCACAGCCCAAAAATCCCAACATAAATCATATACACCCTGAAATGATTCTCCTCAATAATATTAATTCAATCCCATGAATTAACACCCAAATAAACATAATTTAAATTAATGATTAAAATCACATAATCATTTCGGGGATATTACAAGTTCAACTCAAACAATTTAATTTTAAAGTGTAATATTCCCATTGGAATGTAGACATCGCCAAGAAAATCTACTAAACAAATCCCAATTCTAAAATCCCTACATATAACAAAAGTTTTGAAAAAACAAAGAACAGGGGCCGCGATCAATCACCACTTCCTGCGATCGCGAGATCATACTGCCCAAACTTTGAAGCCTCGTGATCGATCGCCGCCCAACGCCGATCGATCGCCAAAGTCAACTGCCTCCTTGCGATCGATCGGTGAATTCTCACGATCGATAGCGGTTACTATTCATCATCTTCAAATTCTAGCGATGTGTCGCGATCGATCGGCGCCAACCCCGCGATCGATCGCGACATACAATTTTTCGAAAATCTTTACTTTAATGGTGTTTTTTACACCCAAACTTAAAACAAACACCCCAACACCTTCAACACTTCAAATACTCCATTTAAACTCCATAAAACACCAAAAACAACACTTTAACAATTTTACCATAAATCCCCAAAACCCAAATACATTACCCTAACCAACCAAACTTAACAAAACTATAAACAAAACTACAAACAAAACAAAGATAAAAGCGAGAGGAAGAGAACATTACCCAATTATCTTCGAGAGATTCCGCTCCCAAGTCGAGCCTTGCTCGATTTTTCCATGAAAGAGAAAGAGGGGAGAATGGGGAAAGGGGAAGGAGAGAGAGAGAGAGCGGTGAAGATGAGAGAGGGAGTGAAGTGGAGAATGGTTGAACACCGAGTCCACTTGGTATATATAGTACCAAGGCTCCAAAAACCCGAGTCTCAAATACTCGTACCATAACTCATTAAAAATCATGCGTGTTGAATAATTATCTCACACTCACTTGATTACATCACAAACCTCAATCCAAAGCTCCCCAGACTCCAGATGTGATGCCCGAAGATTTATGGTGTTAATCCCGGTGTGATAATAATCCTTAAAGCATTTTAATTGTGGCAATTATGAATTAATTACTGTATTGAGACTCCCAGGGATTTTTAGATCCTGTATTTGGAGTTGTTGGATCCAAGGGTTGAGATTGTATTCTCATCGTGGTGATAACCTTTGAATTTGGTTTTGGTGGAATCTGGGGTCCGGAGTACTTTGTACTGGGGCTGGTAGTGGAATTTGAGTTGGAGTGATAATTATTGAAAACAAATGATATTTAATGAATCATGATGTATTTGTGGAGGAGTCGGTATTTTGAAGCTTTGGAGCTATATACCAAATAGACTCGGTATTCCGTCATTATACGGAATCTCTCCTCCTCTCCTCTCCCTCACGCCACTCTCTCACCCCAAACCCTTCCCCCTTTCCCTTTGATGAGTAAATTCGATGGAGGCTCATCCTAGGAGCCGGATTTCTCGAAGATAAGTTGGTAACTTTCTTCACCTCACTTTTAGCTTCGATTTGATTATGGTATTGTGTAGTTTGGTTGTGTTTAGAGTTGGTTTGAATTTTGGAATTTTAAAGAATTTTGGGTTGGCTGGTTTGAGGATTACCAACGTGAGTGTCAACAAGTCGTTGTTAGCTCAGGTTGAGCATCTTCATATATGGAATGCAACGGGAGTCACAATTGGAATTGTGGGATATAGCTAGTGGGGTATTACTGCTATACTGATTTTATCTCTTGGAGAGATTTGGATTTTACTGTCATAACTGGTGTTGGACCGAGTAATGGATTACTTACCTTCCGGTGAGACGTACGAGGAGGCGTCTCTGGGAGATACTCGAGGTTTATGGAGTACTATGGCATTAGTACAGAGCATCATTAGAATGAGTATACGTGGTGTATAAGGGTTTCATTTTGGTAATAGTGGCATTGATGTACTATTCTAACCAGTTGTGTATTTCTGGGTTCCGAAATATATTTTGGTATAAATATATCCAAGTTTTCCGAACAGTGGTTCGAGGTTAGAGGGTCATGGATTCATGACAATTTCCTTGTGAGGAAGGCGGTATTGATATACCTACCAGTTGGAAATCTTTGGGAGATTCAATGAGCCGGTTTGTGTGGTGTTGATGTTGGAATCACACCATTGGTTCTTTGGTCTGTCAATCATTATTCTCCGCGAGGTGAGAATAGATGGGGATTGACAGTTGCTTTTGGGATTTTGGGTATTAGAGATACCCGAGTCTATTGCATTGAGTATGTATGTTGTGTTGGTGCTTAAGCATGTAGGCCGGTGTGGGTATACGAATGCCAGCATTTTCTTGGTACTCGTCAAGCATCGGATTTATATGCTTTGATGAATGAATCTCCGGTGTGAGATTGTGGCACCTTGAGATTGGTAATCTCAATGACACGATGTATTATGAAGAATGATCGTGAGGTCTGATTGACTCCCTTGAATAGGGATTGTCGTATTTTAGACCACAGTAACTCATTTCTGAGTGATTTGATAACATCCATGTGTTAAGATCGTTGAATCCTAGGGTAAGCGAGGGATGACCATGTTTTGACTTGTTAGGTGTCACGGTTGACACGTGTGGCGGGAATGCAATTGTTTGTTCTTGCATGTCCTTTCGTGAATTTGAGACCATGTAGAGTCTCGTTGAGTTGGACCAAGATGTGATTTCTTGGAACTTATGGATGTAAACATCTTTGGAGATGTGTTTTGTGTTGATCGGTGGCCGTGAGTGGCCCGATCCATGTTGCAAGGTGGTGCAAATGCTCCTTTGATGGAGATGGAATTGGAGAGCGGAAACCGGATATGGTATAAGTACATTGTAGTGTACTGGTGGTTTCCTCGGGTAACGATGTATGGTAACATCGTAGGTTAAATCATAAAGATATCATCGAGACCATATCTATTCTGGAATCACGAATGATTCATTTGATTGCAGTTAGGTTTGGCTGACTGCTATAGAGACGGTTAGCATTGGGGTATGCTGACGTTCTGTTGTGGTGGTAATGGTTTGGGAGGTTTATCCCATTCCAGGTTTTGGTGCGAGGCCGGTGTCCTCGCGTTTGGTGTGTCGTTCATGACATGTTATTGATTCGACGATGTGAATCCGTTTGGATTTTGTAACCTCGGCGATACGTAGAGTACGCCTGTGCAAATTTCAAGGACAAAATTTTATTAGTGGGGGATAATTGTGATGCCCGAAGATTTATGGTGTTAATCCCGGTGTGGTAATAATCATTAAAGCATTTTAATTGTGGCAATTATGAATTAATTGCTGTATTGAGACTCCCAGGGATTTTTAGATCCTGTATTTCGAGTCGTTGGATCCAAGGGTTGAGATTGTATTCTCATCGTGGTGATAACCTTGGAATTTGGTTTTGGTGGAATCTGGGGTCCGGAGTACTTTGTATTGGGGCTGGTAGTGGAATTTGAGTTGGAGAGATAATTATTGAAAACATATGATATTTAATGAATCATGATGTATTGTGGAGGAGTCGGTATTTTGGAGCTTTGGAGCTATATATACCAAATAGACTCGGTATTCCGTCATTATACGGAATCTCTCCTCCCTCTCCTCTCCCTCACGCCACTCTTTCACCCCAAGCCCTTCCCCCTTTCCATTTGATGAGCAAAATCGATGGAGGCTCATCCTAGGAGCCGGATTTCTCGAAGATAAGTTGGTAACTTTCTTCTCCTCACTTTTAGCTTCGATTTGATTATGGTATTGTGTAGTTTGGTTGTGTTTACAGTTGGTTTGAGTTTTGGAATTTTAAAGAATTTTGGGTTGGTTGGTTTGAGGAGTTTCTATGGTGTTTATTTTGAGGATTTATGTTTACTGGGGTGTGAGGATTGTTGTTGGGCAAAATTTTGCAAGAAAAACGCCATTTTTGGCTTATGTAGGTCGAGGCGATCGATCCCCAGGGCGGGGCGATCAATCGCCGTGACATTATTGAAATTTTGAGGAAGATGAACAGTGAGGCGATCGATCGCCTCAAAGGAAGTGATCGATCGCCATGAGGCAGTAGCGAAATACACTGCGAGGCGACCGATCGCCTGGAAAGGAGCGATCGATCTCCTGTGCCCATTTTTGAGAGGCGATCGATCGCCTGGGTCGAAGCGATCGATCGCCAGTACCTGTTTTGGGGTTTAGTTTCGTGATGAGTTTTCGATGCATGCTTCGCCCGGGGTCTTTTATAATGATTAATCGTCATGGATGACAATATAATTGGGGTTTGTGAACGTGCTTGGGCACGTGGTTGCATGCTTGAGATTAATTGTGAGTTATTTGCATGTTAGCACTTAACTCATCGGGTCGCGGGACTCAGGCAAGGTTGGACTCGAACTACGGAATTATAAGGTACGTATGACGTACGAGCATAGCCTATTATAATGTTGCGACTGTAAAATGCATGGTATGTGGTAATTGCAATAAATGGACATTGAAATGCATGGTATGTGGTAATTGCAATAAATGGACATTGAAATGCATGACATGTGGTGTTTGCAATAAATGGATATTGAAATGCAGGGTATATGGTACTTGCTATAAATGATATGCATGATAGATGGTAATTGCGTTAAATGGACATACATTGGGAACCATATGGTGCCGCTGAGCGAGCAATGATTGGATGTGGTCGCCGTTGAGCGACCATCGGTTATGACGCTGCTATTGTTGAGCGTGCGTGGGGTTAAAATGCCGCTATTGTGTAGCGAGATATGAAATAGAAATATGGAATAATTGGCTAGATACATTTGATATCTGTAGTCCTTTAATTGGTGATTTAATAATATTTGGTTATGGAACTGGTATAGCAGGAATGGTTTTAGTTGATCAATGAGATGATCAACTGGCTTTTCAGAATTTAATGGTTTGGTTATTTTGAGAACATGGACAATACAGGGGATCCAGATGAGGATGATACCATCCAGGGAGTATCATTTAAATTCATGGCATTTACATTTCGTAAATTATAAACTGTAATATTATGATTATTGGATTGGTGGTATTGGTATGCTCACCCCGTGTGGGGGCTCTCTGTGTTGGGGCAGGTGATACAGGTGTAGCAACAGCTTTGGAGTTGAGCTCGGACCGTTGATTTGAGGTACTTCCAGGATTGAAGTACCAGAGCTGGTTGATTGAGTATGTAGCTCCAGAGTTGAGATTGAACGGTGTACAGGAGGTGCTTCCACGATCGAAGTACCAATAACCGCATTCGGTAGAGTATCTTATACATTAGATACACGTTTATTCATTGGGTCTCATGTGAGTACATTTTTACGTGTATATGGAATGTATAAATGGGCTATGGCTTTTCTCTCTTCATTTATAGTTTGCATGCAATTAAATATGGAATTGCTAAATGAACATAGAGCATGTTAGTGTATTATAAGGGTGCATGCTATGTAAGTGACATTAGTTGGGGAATTTGAATATTATGTGGATCATATGCAAGAAATTTTCTGGATAGTGTATGGTGTTACACTTGCATATGACTTTTTCCCCATGATAGGATGATTATATGCACTAATGGTGTGGATTAATACACTAATAATGGGTTAAGGGCACGGGGGGTCCTTACATTATTTGTATTTGAGCAGTGGTTTGCTCTTTGGGGCTGTTGAGGGCCTGGAACATGCTGATAGGAATGGGTTGCACATACTTATGCATGATGGTAGTTAGTGTTGTGCGGCACAACTATATTGCTTATGTGCGTTTATGATAAGTGTTCATAATTGGAATATGTTGTTGCTAACCATGGTGGTTGCAGGGTCATATGAGACGTGGATTATGCATTACGGTTGCATATATATCGGAGTGATGATTTTAATGCTTTGCCGCTAAATGTTGAAGCGATAGTAAAATTTCCGCATGTCACATTTGAAGCTAGGTGCATTAAAATACACTCATGGCGATGTTTATTGGAATACGGGTTATGCATTACAGTTGCATGCATGGCGTAGTGATGTGAATACTTGCCGCTTCATGGCGTAGCGATGTGAATACTTGCCGCTGTCATACCGTAGCGATGAGAGAATATTTGCCGCTGATATGAAGCGAAGAACACGACCGCTGTCATATCTTAGCGAGGGATATTATTTTCCGCTGGTATTGTCTAAGCGAGGGGTATTTCCGATGTCATGTAAAGCGAGGGGTATTTCCGCTGTCATGATAAAACGATGAGTAGTGGCGCCGCTGTCATACCACCGCGATGAAGAATATTTGCCGCTTAAGCGAGGGATATTATACCGCTAATATGGCGTAGCGATGAGCTTTACGCTGTCATATGATAGCGGCGGAGGATATTTGCCGCTTAAGCGAGGGATATTATGCCGCTGGTATGTCGAAACAAAGTAGCGAAGAGGGATATTTGTCGCTTCTTAGAGAGGGATATCATGACGCTAGTTTATTGGCGATGGTTTATGCCGCCGGGTATCTATATAGCGATGGTTCATTCCGCTAGTTTATTGGCGATGGTTTATCTATCTATATAGCGATGGTTCATTCCGCTAGTTTATTGGCGATGGTTTATGCCGCCGGGTATCTATATAGCGATGGTTCATTCCGCTAGTTTTTTGGTGATGGTTTATGCCGCCGGGTATCTATATAGTGATTGTTCATTCCGCTAGTTTATTGGCGATGGTTCATGCCGTCGGGTATCTATATAGCGATGGTTCATTCCGCTATTCTATTGGCGATGGTCCATGTCGTCGGGTATTCATAGCGGTTGTTTATTCCGCTATTCTATTGGCGATGGTTCATGCCGCCGGGTATTACATAGCGACGGGTCATTCCGCTACATCTATGGCGATGGATCATGCCGCCAGGTATCATATAGCGATGGTACATTTCGGTACATCTATGGCGATGGTTCAAACCGCCGGATATCTATAGCGATGTTTTATGCCGCTGACTCTATGACGAGGGATCATGCCGCTGACTCTATAGCGATGGGTTATACCGCTATGTGCGTAGCACTGTATTATGCCGCCTACGAGCGATGGGTGCTGCTTGTGTACCGCTGGTGGACGATGGATACAAGTATAACGCTATCTTGATAGCTATGAGGTATGTTATATTACTTCTTTGTTAGCATTATTGTGAATACCATGTGTTGTTATATATCGTCGTGTGTTTGACGATGAGATTATAGATGTCGTGTATCGACATGTACCGTCATGTGTTTGACGATGAGATTATGGATGTCGTGTATCGACAAATACCGTCAAGGGTTGACAATGTTATTTGGATGTCATATGTTGGCATATACCGTCATGGGATGACGATGACATAGTGGATGCTCTAGGAAGACGCGTAGCGTCGTTTAGATGAATAATACGTCTGGGTGTACGTATTTAGTCATGTGGTTTGAGTGCCGTTGATGGGAACATGGTAGTGTCTGGGTCACTAGTTGACGAGACCATTATGCCGAGCAGGTTGCTCGAAGAAATTATTGGGTGCGCCATACAGGAAGTGTACCACAACACATATTTGAAATATATCTACGAGTAGTGGTACCTTTGGGTATACTTGCTGGAATGGCTAAGGCCAAGTGATTGGTGGTAAGAGTAGTCATTGAAGAAACTACTCGCTTGTCGTTGTGATGTGTGGTAGACATGGTCAAATCCACCCCGAGGGTGTGGAATAAGTCCTAATAGATTAGGATTGCTTTGTGGTTGAGCAAGGACACCGGGATGTCCACTATGCTTTGGTGTTTTAGAGATATATTGGGTGATGACCCACAACTCTAATGGTTTGTACGGTATGGTATACCGGGATGGAACGTGTGTCATGTTGATAGGTTGGTATGAACCTATGGGGGCAGCGATTTGCTAGCAAGATATCGTGGCAGTAATATGGTGTGCTTGTTGGAACCATTATACTGCACGTTGAGACCGAGTTTGGTGAATCGTACGGTGATATGATGAGGGTTTATGGTAGACTCTTGTAGTCTCTATGTGTCATGATGTTTGAGGCATAGAATACCTCACGGGGACGTTTATACATCAAATGTTTCGAGGGACTTGTACCGGGACAACTCGATTTTGTTGGGAATACCAACGTGAGTGTCAACAAGTCGTTGTTAGCTCAGGTTGAGCATCCTTGCATATGGAATGCAACGGGAATCACAATTGGAATTGTGGGATATAGCTAGTGGGGTAACACTACTATACTGATTTTATCTCTTGGAGAGATTTGGATTGTACTGTCATTACAGGTGTTGGACCGAGTAATGGATTACTTACCTTCCGGTGAGACGTACGAGGAGGCGTCTCTGGGAGATACTCGAGGTTTATGGAGTACTATGGCATTAGTACAGAGCATCATTAGAATGAGTATACGTGGTGTATACGGGTTTCGTTTTGTAATAGTGGCATTGATGCACTATTCTAACCAGTTGTGTATTTCTGGGTTCCAGAATATATTTTGGTATAAATATATCCAGGTCAGTGGTTCGAGGTTAGAGGGTCATGGCTTCATGACACTCTCCTTGTGAGGAAGACGGTATTGATATACCTACCGGTTGGAAATCTTTGGGAGATTCAATGAGCCGGTTTGTGTGGTGTTGATGTTGGAATCACACCATTGGTCGTTGGCCTGTCAATCATTATTCTCCGCAAGGTGAGAATAGCTGGGGATTGACAATTGCTTTTGGGATTTTGGGTATGATTGGAGATACCCGAGTCTATTGCATTGAGTATGCATGTTGTGTTGGTGCTTAAGCATGTATGCCGGTGTGGGTTTACGAATTCCAGCATGTTCTTGGTACTCGTCGAGCATCGGATTTATATGCTTTGATGAATGAATCTCCGGTTTGAGATTGTGGCACCTTGAGATTGGTAATCTCAATGACACGATGTATTCTGAAGAATGATCGTGAGGTCTGATTGACTCCCTTGAGGAGGGATTGTCGTATTTTAGACCACGGTAACTCATTTCTGAGTGATTTGATAACATCCATGTGTTAAGATCGTTGAATCGTAGGGTAAGCGAGGGATGACCACGGTTGACACGTGTGGCGGGAATGCAATTGTTTGTTCTTGCATGTCCTTTCGGGAATTTGAGACAATGTAGAGTCTCGTTGACTTGTTGGACCAAGATGTGATTTCTTGGAACTTATGGATGTAGACATCTTTGGAGATGTGTTTTGTGTTGATCGGTGGCCGTGAGTGGCCCGATCCATGTTGCAAGGTGGTGCAACTGCTTCTTTGATGGAGATGGAATTGGAGAGCGGAAACCGGATATGGTATAAGTACATTGTAGTGTACTGGTGGTTTCCTTGGTAACGATGTATGGTAACATTGTAGGCTAAATCATAAAGATATCATCGAGGCGATATCTATTTTGGAATCATAAATGATTCGTTTGATTGCAGTTAGGGTTGGATGACTGCTATAGAGACGGTTAGCATTGGGGTATGTTGACGTTCTGTTGCGGTGGTAATGGTTTGGGAGGTTTATCCCATTCCAGGTTTTGGTGCGAGGCCGGTGTCCTTGCGTTTGGTGTGTCGTTCATGACATGTTCTTGATTCGACGATGTGAATCCGTTTGGATTTTGTAACCTCGGCGATACGTAGAGTACGCATGTGCAAATTTCGAGGATGAAATTTTATTAGTGGGGGATAATTGTGATGCCCGGAGATTTATGGCGTTAATCCCAGTGCGGTAATAATCCTTAAAGGATTTTAATTGTGGCAATTATGAATTAATTGATTTATTGAGACTCCTAGGGATGTTTAGGTCCTGTATTTGGAGTCGTTGGATCTAAGGGTTGAGATTGTATTCTCATTGTGGTGATAACCGTGGAATTTGGTTTTGGTGGAATCTGGGGTCCGGAGTACTTTGTACTGGGGCTGGTAGTGGAATTTGAGTTGGAGAGATAATTATTGAAAACAGATGATATTTAATGAATCATGATGTATTTGTGGAGGAGTCCGTATTTTGGAGCTTTGGAGCTATATATACCAAATAGACTCGATATTTCGTCATTATACGGAATCTCTCCTCCCTCTCCTCTCCCTCACGCCACTCTCTCACCCCAAACCCTTCCCCCTTTCCCTTTGATGAGCAAAATCGATGGAGGCTCATCCTAGGAGCCGGATTTCTCGAAGATAAATTGGTAACTTTCTTCTCCTCACTTTTAGCTTCGATTTGATTATGGTATTGTGTAGTTTGGTTGTGTTTAGAGTTGGTTTGAGTTTTGGAATTTTAAAGAATTTTGGGTTGGTTGGTTTGAGGAGTTTCTATGGTGTTTATTTTGAGGAGTTATGTTGTCTGGGGTGTGAGGATTGTTGTTGGGCAAAATTTTGCAAGAAAAACGCCATTTTTGGCTGATACAGGTCGAGACGATCGATCCCCAGAGCGGGGCGATCGATCGCTGCGACGTTACTGAAATTTTGAGGAAGATGAACAGTGAGGCGATCGATCGCCTCAAAGGAAGCGATCGATCGCCATGAGGCAGTAGCCAAATACACTGAGAGGCGACTGATCGCCTGGAAAGGAGCGATCGATCGCCTGTGCCCATTTTTGAGAGGCGATCGATCGCCTGGGGCTAAGCGATCGATCGCCAGTGCCTGTTTTTCGGGTTTAGTTTCGTGATGAGTTTTCGATGCATGCTTCGCCCGTGGTCTTTTAAAATGATTAATCATCATGGATGACGAAATAATTGGGGTTTGTGAACGTGCTTGGGCACGTGGTTGCATGCTTGAGATTAATTGTGAGTTATTTGCATGTTAGCACTTAACTCATCGGGTCGCGGGACTCAGGCAAGGTTGGACTCGAACTACGGAATTATAAGGTACATATGACGTACGAGCATAGCCTATTATAATGTTGCAACTGTAAAATGCATGGTATGTGGTAATTGCAATAAATGGACATTGAAATGCATGGTATGTGTTAATTGCAATAAATGGACATTGAAATGCATGGCAAGTGGTGTTTGCAATAAATGAATATTGAAATGCAGGGTATATGGTACTTGCTATAAATGGATTGTGATATGAATGGTAGATGGTAATTGCGTTAAATGGACATACATTGGGAACCATACGGTGCCGCTATTAAGCGAGCAATGATTGGATGTGGTCGCCGTTGAGCGACCATCGGTTATGACGCCGCTATTGTTGAGCGTGAGTGGGGTTAAAATGCCGCTATTGTGGAGCGAGCTATGAAATAGAAATATGGAATAATTGACTAGATACATGTGATATCTGTAGTCCTTTAATTGGTGATTTAATCATATTTGGTTATGGAACACTGGTATAGCAGGAATGGTTTTAGTTGATCAATGGGATGATCAACTGGCCTTTGAGAATTTAATGGTTTGGTTAGTTTGAGAACATGGACAATACAGGGGATCCCGGATGAGGATGATACCATCCAGGGAGTATCATTTAAATTCATGGCATTTACATTTTGTAAATTATGAACTGTAATATTATGATTATTGGATTGGTGGTATTGGTATGCTCACCTCGTGTGAGGGATGTCTGTGTTGGGGCAGGTGATACAGGTGTAGCAGCAGCTTTGGAGTTGAGCTCGGGCTGTTGATTTGAGGTACTTCCAGGATTGAATTACCAGAGCTGGTTGATTGAGTTCGTAGCTCCAGAGTTGTGATTGAGCGGTGCACGGGAGGTGCTTCCACGATCGAAGTACCAATAACCGCATTCGGTAGAGTGTCTTAGACATTAGATACATGTTTCTTCATTGGGTACTCTCATGTGAGTGCATTTTTACGTGTATATGGAATGTATAAATGGGCTATGGCTTTTCGCTCTTCATTTATAGTTTGCATGCAATTAAATATGGAATTGCTAAATGAATTGAGAGCATGTTAGTGTATTATAAGGGTGCATGCTTTGTAAGTGATATTAGTTGGGGAATTTGAATATTATGTGGATCAAATGTAAGAAATTTTCTGGATAGTGTATAGTGTTACACTTGCATATGGCTTTTTCCCCATGATAGTATGATTATATGCACTAATGGTATGGATTAATACACTAATAATGGGTTAAGGGCACGGGGGGTCCTTACACCCGATCCCACTACCAACACAATTCCAAGGTTTAACACCTCAATGAGAATAAATCTCAACCTCTGGGTCCAACGACCGCGATACCGGATTAAAATCTCTGGGAGTCTCAACACCGTAATTATCTCATAATTACCACATTAAAAATCCATTAAGGATTATAATCACTCCGGGTTAACACAATAATTTCTGGATATCACATTTATCCCCCACTAATAAAATTTAGTCTTTGCAATTCAATTCTAATGCGCAGTATCGAATCATGAACACATCATGAACGACACACTAATGCGAGGACATCGACCTCGCACCAAATTCTGGAATGGAGTTATCCTCCAAAACCACCACAACCTTAAAAAAGATGTTAACATACCTCGATGTTAACCACCCAAAAGTAGTCAGTCAACCTTAACTGCTATCTAATCGAATCATTCCTGATTCCAACATTGATATCGCCTCAATGATATCTCTACAACTTGGTCCACGATGTCAAATACACATCGTTACGAAGGAAACCACCAGTATACAACAGTATACTCCACTAAACTCGATTTCCGCTCTCCAGTTCGATCTCCATCAAAGGAGTAGTTTCATCCACTTGCAGCTCGGATCAGGCAACTCACGGCCACCGATCAACACAAAAACAAATCTCTAGGGAATCACATCTTGGTCCCAACACACTTTTGAAACTCCACAAAGTTTTAAGATTCCATAGAGAACATGCAAGAATATCAATTGCATTCTCACCACAAGTGTCGACGACGACACCAAACGGATTGGAATCCTGGTCATCCATTGTTTACCCGTAGAATTAACAATTCTAATATAAGGATACTATCGAATTAACTAGTAACTGCCTTGACCCAAAACACGACAACCTCTTCTCAAAAGAGAGTCTACCAAAACCTCATAACTTATTTTTCCGAATAAATCGTCCCACCGAGGTTACCAATTTAAGCACACTAACCCGTCGCTCAAAAAAC
This sequence comes from Haberlea rhodopensis, assembly GCA_907163345.1. Classification (NCBI taxonomy): domain Eukaryota; kingdom Viridiplantae; phylum Streptophyta; class Magnoliopsida; order Lamiales; family Gesneriaceae; genus Haberlea; species Haberlea rhodopensis. The sequence goes on from CAJQUN010000159.1 coordinate 983,093, forward strand.
ATAAAAATACTGGCATTCGTATATATATACCGATATATATGCCTGAGCACCAAAAGCATCACATGCATAATCAATGCATTCGACTTTGGTAACTCCAATCATACTCACAAGTCCCAGACACGATTGTCAATTGCTCAGTTATTCTAACTCAGTGGAGAATTATGATTGACGAATCCACGACTAATGGTGTGAACTCAACATCAACACCACGTGCACCGACTCATCGAATCTCTCAAAGATTCCCAACAGGTATATCAATACCTCATCCATCGCAAGGAAAGTGTCATGCCTCCATGACTTTCCAATCTCGAACCACCGTTCGGATAATCTGGATACATTTATACTGACCCTGAACCAACAAATATACAACTGGTTCAGGATAGTGTACCCATGCCATGATAAGTGTGATTTTTACACTTATTTTGATATAAGATTAGGGGTGTTTTTGTAGTGATTCCTGGAAATATTAAGCTTTTTGTTATATATTTGTATATTTTAGGAGTCCAGGTTCAAATGCATAAATGTGGAGGAAATAAGCTATAAATGATGAAAAAGGACCAAACCGAGCAAACACGGAAAAGGAGGGACGAAACCGCTATGAAATTTTAGAATTCGCGATCGATCGCCAGTTCCTATCGATTGATTGCCGCTGACCAGAAGATTCTCGTGATCGATCGCCAGTTTTTTACCGAATTATCGCCGCTTTTTACCGATCGATCCCCAAGCCCAAAAAATTTGAGATTTTGTTTCCATGTTGTATATTTTGTGTCCTAAATGATGAAAACTCCTCCACCACTATTTATGGACGTGTCTTGGATGAAAATACAGCTTTTGGCTCATAATTAAACCCTACAACAAGCCTCCACCCTCTCCATCTCAAACCATCTTCCATACACCACAAGACCATTGAATAGGAGACGCATCGGAAGAGACGAGACAACGGAGCAACGCAAGGAGTCAACGCCTCTCGTTATTTCCTTATTTCTAACTCTAGTTCTATATTTTCATTAGATTTTGATGTTTAGAATGTTGAAAAATAATTTAATGCATTGTTATTTGATGGATATTGTTGGATAGTTTGTTGTCAAGACTTAGGAGATCCCATGTTTTGAACCCACAATTTTTAATTAAGTTTTGATTGATTCTTACAATTCTTTGATTTTATTTTATTGTTGTTCATGCTTTCAATGGATTATTCATCCTTGAATGATTATTATTGCAATTTAATTGACCATAGGAGATTGCAATACGATATAGTAAATTAAACCGTGGATTTCAGACTAAGATCGAAAGATAAAGTCAAAACATGTGTGATAGCAATAGATTTACCAAAATTGAATGCTAGAAGTTTTCATAAATCGACATACAATATTGAGTGTTAAATAAGTGCATGATCATTGCCTTGTTGCATCTTAGTATTAGACTTGTTATAACCGGACCAAGGTATAACAAATGCATTAGGAAAACTCGTCACTTGAGATCATTTGAATTTAATTCTTAACTTTAGGAGAATTGTGGGGGATTGCATGGGTGAACCGAAAGTCTTGATAATTGTTTCTATTGATTCTAATATTCTTCGTTCTTGCTTGTTGGATTGATTATCGAGTTAATTAGTCAATTTAGTTACTTAATCATCACTAATATTCACAGGCTAAATATAATTAAACTAGTGGAGTTTGGTACTTATTTCCTAGTCCTCGTGGGTTCGACAATCATACTTTTCATATCATTATACTAAAACTTGACACCGTGCACTTGCGATACGCAATCGCTACACTCGAAAATACTATTTAAAATAATAGCGATCAATTTTTTGGCATCGTTGCCGAGGACTAGTTTTAATAATATCAAACGAGATTAGTTAACTGTAGTTTAGTCATTTATTTGTTTTTTTTTTTTGATTTTTTTCCCTTTTCTCTACTTTTCTGTTGTCCGTGTTCTTTTGGTTGATTGTTACATGTTGTTATCTCTTGGTGCATGCAAAGGAGTAGCAAGTCCACCCTCGAGCCTTTTGACCCTGAGATCAAACGCACTTGTCAAAGGAGGCTAAGGCAAGCAAGAGCACTAATGGCGAATAACGAGGATATTCCAGTACCACAAGTTGCAAGATCACTCATAGACTACACCCACCCTTCATTCCATGGATCACTGTCGAGTATCACGAGACTGACCATCCAGTCAAATAATTTCGAGATCAAGCCTGCTATCATACAGATGATCCAACATTCGGTCCAGTTTGGAGGAGCAGCTACTGATGATCCAAATGCCCACACTCCAACTTCTTGGAGATTTGTGCTACCTTTAAACATAATGGTGTTAATGACGATGGCATCAGGTTACGTTTGTTTCCTTTCTCTTTACGTGATAAAGCTAAATCTTGGTTACAATCATTGCCTGCAGATTCCATTACCACGTGGGATGGGATGGCGTAATTGTTCTTGTCAAAGTTCTTTCCACCATTAAGATGGCCAAGATGTGAAATGTTATCATGACTTTTGCCCAATATGATCCAGAGACACTATATGAGGCATGGGAGCGCTTCAAGGATCTACTGCGGAGATGCCCACATCATGGCCTCCATATCTGGCTGCAGGTACAAACATTTAATGTAAGGACCCTAGTTCCTTAAGTGCGGATTAAAGGCATAATTAAATTTTTCCATACAAAATAAGGTTTGAAGGTCAAGTTGATGCCCTGAGTTAATTAAATTACAGTGCCAAATAAAGTTTCAAAAGGGATTAGTTACATTCCCAACCAATGAATACTAATCCTATAGCTTTACACTACTCCTAGAGCAGATACTATACAAAAGGATTTGGCCTGCTAACAAGAGCACTCCTCACTGGCTCACTGCATCACCCGCCTTAGCCCCTTCCGCCCAAGTACCTACAGGAACAACCCCAAACCGTGAGCATGTATATAAATCATATCCACAATAATATGATCACAATTAAATGCATAAACCATAAATGCAATTCACTTCCTGTGTTTAACATATTTAAAAGCTCCATTGGTTGTCCCTGTATCACAATAATAATCAAAGATTATAATACCGATATACATGTCATGACATGAACTCATTCCGTGTACACCAATTTCCAATTTCCAGTCTTATTATATCAGTGGCATAATACCCCTCGCGTTTATATGACAGCGGCATTAATACCCCTCGCTTCGACATATTAGCGGTATAATATCCCTCGCATCAATATGACAGCGGCATTATCCTTCGCTTCGACATATTTGCGGCAAATATTCTTCATCGCTAAATATGACAGCGGCAAGTATTCTATCATCGCTTCGACATAACAGCGGCAAGTATTCGATCATCACTACGATATAATCTCGACTCACAATTTATATATATGCAACCGTAATGCATATCCAATCACATATGCAACCAAAATGCATAAACAAGACCATGTATGCAACCACAATGCATAACCAATTCAAAGCGTAATAAATACGTTTTACCGTCCGATGCTCGTACGTCTCACTACGTACCTTGATTCCAAAAGTGGAGATTATCGTGGACTTTATCTCCTATGCTGTGTGCCCACCTGGGATGGTTCTACACATTCACACAAATTAATATTAGGAGCCAATAATAGTCCGATATCAAAAATTCCACAAAAAAGTCCAAAAATCCAATATTTTAACCTTCGCGATCGATCGCCCATCACGGCGATCGATCGCCCAAACGTACTGCCCGAGCCCCAAATTTTTCATCCTTCGGCGATCGATCGCCACACTTGGCGCGATCGATCGCCAGACCCGCCGATCGATCGCCCAAGAGTGGCGATCGATCGCCAAAAGCTTCCAACGCCTACTGCCTGGGCGCGATCGATCGCCTGAAATGGGCGATCGATCGCCGACCCCTGTAACCCGAAAAATCTCCATTTTTGCACCTCAAAATCATTCCAACCCATTCCAACACAAAACCAACAAACCAACAACTCAAATAACATCATAACCCTTCAAAATACACCTTAAAACAACCATAAAACCAACCCCCAAACAAAACCACAACAATCCAACCCAAACCCATTTTAAACCCTTCAAAACCATTTCAATCTTAAACCAAACACAATAAAAGCAATGGGGAGGTATCCATACCTCTAGGGGACTCCAAAACTCACACCAAAACCCACAAAGCAAGCTTCTTGAAGGTTTTCTCTCCAACCTTGAGCACAATTTCGAAAATGGGGAAAAGGAAGGGTTTGGTGGTGGTTTTGGGGAAAGTTGTAAAGTAATGGGAATTAAAGGGGAATGGGGTATAAATGATTTAATTAAACCAATTGCCTTCCACAATTTACCATGGTGTATAAAACACCCCAACATGATATTTAAAAGGCATTTTACCATAATGCACCAAAATCCCAAATAAAACATGATTCATCCAATTAATCATAACCCAGTTCAATTAAACCATAAAAATCCCCAATTACCCAACATGAATAACATGTACCCCGAAATGCTCTACCGGGTCACTCCTACCAGGTGACTAAGCACTTCACCAAGATAATTAATTCCAACAATTAATTTAATTACCACCATTAAAATCATATAACAAAAATTAATGCTCAGTTGCATATAATTATTTCGGGGATATCACAATACTCCCCTACTTATAGGATTTCGCCCTCGAAATCGCATGCACTTACCCAACCAAAACCAAACATAACTCACATACCAGAAAATAACTCCGGGTAGTGCTGCATCATATGCCGCTCCGTCTCCCACGTGGCCTCTTCGACACCTCTGCGATCCCACTGAATCTTTACCATTGGTATCACTTTGTTCCGCAGTCTGCGATCAGCCCTGTCCAAAATCCTGACTGGTCGTTCCTCATATGATACGTCAGAATCTAGCTGAACCTCAGAAGGCTGCAATACATGAGACGGATCCGGCTCATACTTCCGTAGCATCGATACATGAAACACGTCGTGAATACCAGACAACGACGGTGGTAGTGCCAGACGGTAAGCCGAGGTACCGATGCGCTGCAAGATCTCATACGGTCCCACATACCTCGGGGACAGTTTGCCACGCATACCAAACCGTACTACACCCCTGAAAGGTGAAATCTTCAAAAAGACCCTGTCTCCCGTCTGAAACTCTAACGGCCTCCGCCGTTTATTCGCATAGGCTGCCTGCCTGTCCTGGGCTGCCTTCATTTTCTGACGGATAACCTTCACCTTACCTTCCATCTCCCGAATCAATTCGGGTCCTCCCACAGCTTTACTGGTCAAGTCATCCCAGTACAATGGTGACCTACAACGCCTACCATACAAAGCCTCAAATGGTGCCATCTGAATACTTGCCTGGTAGCTATTGTTGTATGAAAACTCCACCAAGGGCAGAGAATCTTGCCAAGAGGCATCAAACTCCAACACACAAGCTCGTAGCATGTCCTCGAGCGTCTGTATAGTACGCTCTGTCTGCCCATCCGTCTGGGGATGATATGCCGTACTCAATCTCACCTCAGTACCCAAAGCTGACTGAAGACCTCCCCAGAAATGAGACGTAAACCGCGGGTCTCTGTCGGACACAATAGACACTGGAATCCCATGCAGTCTCACTATGTCCCGGACATACAACTGAGCCATCCTCAAGTATGTGTACGTCATACTGTAGGGAATGAAGTGAGCTACCTTCGTCAGCCTGTCAATGATCACCCAAATGGCATCACAACCCGAAGTAGTCCTCGGCAAGTGGGTCACAAAGTCCATAGATATGTGCTCCCACTTCCACTCCGGTATCTCCAAGCTCCTTAGCTCGCCACCGGGTCGCTGCCTTTCTGCCTTCACCTGCTGACAGATCAAACATTTCTTGACAAATGAGACTACATCTCGCTTCATCCGCTTCCACCAGAACTGATCACACAAGTCCTTATACATCTTTCTCCCTCCTGGGTGGATGCTGAATCGGCTACTATGGGCCCGTTCCAAGATTCCTCTGCGCAACTCCGGCGTGCATGGAACTACCCAACGGTTACCGAGTCTCAAGGAACCATCCTCAGCCACTCTGAATTTTGATGGCTGACCCTGTAATATCAATGCTGACCATCTCTGAATCTCACAATCAGACCTCTGAGCTCTCCTGATATGCTCATAAATATCTGGCTCAGCCAATAAGGTCGATACCCGAACCGGTGATGCGTCCGTATCGAAGTCATAGCCCAGATGGCAACAAGAAGTCATCATAGCCGACAAATGCATGACATCCTCAGCAGTATTCCTCACCTTCCGACTCAAGGCGTCTGCTGTCAAATTGGCTTTCCCCGGATGGTACTCTATTTCACAATCATAATCTTTAAGTAGGTCCATCCATCTCCTCTGACGCATGTTCAATTCTGCCTGAGTAAACAAGAATTTTAGGCTCTTATGATCTGTATAAATGGTGAAGGAGGTACCATACAGATAATGTCTCCAAATCTTCAGAGCAAAAATGATAGCTGCCAACTCCAAATCGTGGACTGGGTACCTAGCCTCATGTGGCTTCAACTGCCTCGATGCATAAGCTACCACGTGCTTATCTTGCATCAATACACATCCCAAGCCCTGAAGTGACGCATCAGTGTACAGAACAAACCTCTTATTCTCTGAAGGAATCACTAGAACAGGTGCTGTGGTCAACCGGTGCTTCAGTTCCTGGAAGCTCTGCTCACAAGCCTCAGACCAATAAAACGGTACTCCTTTCTGAGTCAACTGAGTCAGCGGCTTAGCAATCTTAGAAAATCCTTCGACGAAACGTCGATAATAGCCCGCCAAACCAAGGAAACTCCGAATCTCGGGCACCGAAGTGGGTGCAGCCCACTCCATCACAGCCTCAATCTTTCTGGGGTCTACCGAAATCCCACTGCTTGATATGACATGCCCCAGAAATACCACACTGCTCAACCAAAACTCACACTTACTGAGCTTGGCGTATAACTGGTGATCTCTAAGGATCTGGAGCACTGTCCTCAAATGTCTCACGTGCTCTTCCTCGCTCTGGGAATAAATAAGTATATCGTCAATAAACACAATGACGAACTGGTCCAGGTAGGGTTGGAACACCCGATTCATCAAGCTCATAAAAACAGCTGGGGCGTTCGTCACACCGAACGGCATCACTAGGAACTCGTAGTGTCCATACCGAGTCCGGAATGCTGTTTTCTGTACATCCTCCTCCCTGACCCGTATCTGATGGTATCCGGATCTCAAATCAATCTTGCTATATAGCTTCGTCCCTTGCAATTGATCAAATAAATCATCAATCCTCGGAAGAGGATACTTGTTCTTTACCGTGGCCTTATTCAGTTGCCGATAATCGATGCACAAACGCATCGAACCATCCTTCTTCTTCACAAAAAGAACCGGCGCGCCCCAAGGCGATACGCTAGGGCGTATATATCCTTTATCCAGAAGCTCTTGCAACTGTTCCTTCAGTTCCCTCAATTCTGCCGGCGCCATGCGGTAAGGAGCACGAGAAATAGCGGACGTCCCCGGTAATAACTCAATCCCAAACTCGACTTCCCTAGTCGGTGGGAATCCTGGAATCTCCTCCGGGAACACATCAGCAAATTCTGCTACAACTGGTATATCCTCGACTCTTAACTCCTTGCCCTTTCCCAACAGATCCACGGCATAAATGAGATAGCCCGTATGTCCACGCTCCAATAATTGAGACATCTTAATTGCCGAAATCAACGGAATCTTCGCACGAGAACCGTTACCATAGAAAATCCACTGAACTCCCGAATGAGATCTAAACCGCACTGTCCTCTGCCGGCAATCCACCACTGCCTGATACCTGTTCAGAATGTCGATGCCCACAATACAATCGAAATCTGACATACCCAGAACAATCAGATCTGCCTTGACTTCATTGCCCTCAAAATAAATGAGGCAGTCCATCAGAAACTGATCCGCAACAACTTGCTTTCCAGTGGGTGTCGAGACCAATAGAGACGTGGGCAACGGAGACGTGCACATATGATGTCTCGCCACAAAGTCCGCAGACACAAAGGAGTGCGAAGCACCTGTGTCTATCAAAATAAAGGCGGAATATGAAAATAATAGGCACGTACCAGCTATAACCTCCTCTGGAGCTGCATCGGCCTGCTCCCTGGTCAATGCATAGACCTGACCCTGAGGCGGTCCCATCGCCTGTCCTCCCATATGTCGAGGCGCCACCGGTGGCCTCTGCTGTACTGTCCCGGTAGAAAACCTTCCTCTGCCTTCCCTGAGGTCCGTCTGTCCCTCCCGATTAGGACAACGCCGAGCAATGTGGCCCGACCTGCCACATATATAACAAGCAGAACAGTCACGCATCAGATGCGGCCCTCCACAAAAGTGGCACTTAACTTCACCAGCTCTGCCAGGTCCTCCAAAAGTGGATGCACCGCCTCTCCGGTCACCCTGTTTCCGGCCATCCGGTCGCCTTCCACTAAACCGGGAAGAAGAAGAAGAAGTTCCTCTTGATTTAAAAGATCCTCCCCGGGGCCTCAGATTTTCAGGTGTGGATCTTTGAGATGAAACCGGTGGGGGTGCAACATCAGGATAAGCACTCACCCCTATCTCTGCCAGCTCTGCCCTCACAAGTGCGTCATCAAAGGATGTCGGGTTGTTAGAAATCACCCGATCAAATAATTCTGGTCTTAACCCCTTCAAGAAATTCCTCATCTTCGCATGTCCATTTGTGGCAATATGAGGGACATACCTCAATAAAGACGAGTAGTGCATGGCGTAGTCCGAAACCGTCATGCTTCCTTGTTTCAAATTTGAAAACTCATCCTCCTTGGATTGCCTTGCCGCAGCTGAAAAGTATCGGTTCAAAAACCGAGTCCTGAATAGAGTCCAGTCTATCACCATGCCTTGTGCTCGCAGTTCCATAACAGTCGTCCTCCACCACATGGAAGACTTCTTGGCCAGTTGGAATTCTGCCAGTCTTAACCAAGCCGTTCTAGCACACGGCGCGGATACAAATATTTGTTCCAATCTTTCCAGCCACTCTTCGGCTTCTTCTCCAGTCTCTGTTCCCTCAAACATCGGTGGGTGAAAGGTCAGGAACTGTGTCAGACTAAGTTCCCCTGGTAGTAGTGTCTGGGCAACCGGTTCCACGCCCACGGCAGGTGGGGGTAAGGGATTTGCCTGTCCAATACTAGCATTCACGCTCCCAACATCCCCGACCTCTTCATTAGCAGCCATGCTGTAACACAAATGTTAACAACAATTCCAAAACAAGATATATATGTTATGCCATTAGATAACATGAATGAAAATAAGCATGTTAGTATAACAGTTCATACTCCAATATGCGCCACATGCATAAACATGCTCAAATGTAAACACTTAGCTAACCATGCTAAGGCTACCCTTCACTCAATCCCGGGTTCTCTAACCTTGCTCTGATACCACTAATGTAAGGACCCTAGTTCCTTAAGTGCGGATTAAAGGCATAATTAAATTTTTCCATACAAAATAAGGTTTGAAGGTCAAGTTGATGCCCTGAGTTAATTAAATTACAGTGCCAAATAAAGTTTCAAAAGGGATTAGTTACATTCCCAACCAATGAATACTAATCCTATAGCTTTACACTACTCCTAGAGCAGATACTATACAAAAGGATTTGGCCTGCTAACAAGAGCACTCCTCACTGGCTCACTGCATCACCCGCCTTAGCCCCTTCCGCCCAAGTACCTACAGGAACAACCCCAAACCGTGAGCATGTATATAAATCATATCCACAATAATATGATCACAATTAAATGCATAAACCATAAATGCAATTCACTTCCTGTGTTTAACATATTTAAAAGCTCCATTGGTTGTCCCTGTATCACAATAATAATCAAAGATTATAATACCGATATACATGTCATGACATGAACTCATTCCGTGTACACCAATTTCCAATTTCCAGTCTTATTATATCAGTGGCATAATACCCCTCGCGTCAATATGACAGCGGCATTATCCTTCGCTTCGACATATTTGCGGCAAATATTCTTCATCGCTAAATATGACAGCGGCAAGTATTCTATCATCGCTTCGACATAACAGCGGCAAGTATTCGATCATCACTACGATATAATCTCGACTCACAATTTATATATATGCAACCGTAATGCATATCCAATCACATATGCAACCAAAATGCATAAACAAGACCATGTATGCAACCACAATGCATAACCAATTCAAAGCGTAATAAATACGTTTTACCGTCCGATGCTCGTACGTCTCACTACGTACCTTGATTCCAAAAGTGGAGATTATCGTGGACTTTATCTCCTATGCTGTGTGCCCACCTGGGATGGTTCTACACATTCACACAAATTAATATTAGGAGCCAATAATAGTCCGATATCAAAAATTCCACAAAAAAGTCCAAAAATCCAATATTTTAACCTTCGCGATCGATCGCCCATCACGGCGATCGATCGCCCAAACGTACTGCCCGAGCCCCAAATTTTTCATCCTTCGGCGATCGATCGCCACACTTGGCGCGATCGATCGCCAGACCCGCCGATCGATCGCCCAAGAGTGGCGATCGATCGCCAAAAGCTTCCAACGCCTACTGCCTGGGCGCGATCGATCGCCTGAAATGGGCGATCGATCGCCGACCCCTGTAACCCGAAAAATCTCCATTTTTGCACCTCAAAATCATTCCAACCCATTCCAACACAAAACCAACAAACCAACAACTCAAATAACATCATAACCCTTCAAAATACACCTTAAAACAACCATAAAACCAACCCCCAAACAAAACCACAACAATCCAACCCAAACCCATTTTAAACCCTTCAAAACCATTTCAATCTTAAACCAAACACAATAAAAGCAATGGGGAGGTATCCATACCTCTAGGGGACTCCAAAACTCACACCAAAACCCACAAAGCAAGCTTCTTGAAGGTTTTCTCTCCAACCTTGAGCACAATTTCGAAAATGGGGAAAAGGAAGGGTTTGGTGGTGGTTTTGGGGAAAGTTGTAAAGTAATGGGAATTAAAGGGGAATGGGGTATAAATGATTTAATTAAACCAATTGCCTTCCACAATTTACCATGGTGTATAAAACACCCCAACATGATATTTAAAAGGCATTTTACCATAATGCACCAAAATCCCAAATAAAACATGATTCATCCAATTAATCATAACCCAGTTCAATTAAACCATAAAAATCCCCAATTACCCAACATGAATAACATGTACCCCGAAATGCTCTACCGGGTCACTCCTACCAGGTGACTAAGCACTTCACCAAGATAATTAATTCCAACAATTAATTTAATTACCACCATTAAAATCATATAACAAAAATTAATGCTCAGTTGCATATAATTATTTCGGGGATATCACAATTTATAACAGTTTATTTGCTGATAACTGTTCTATGATTGACGTAACATCAGGAGGCACTGTGATGAGGAAGATGCTCGGGGAAGCTTATACGCTGTTGGAGGGGATGACTGTGAATAGCTGTCAATGGCAGTCCGAAATGAACGTGCCAAAGAAGCAAGCCGGATTGCATCAAGTGAGTGAAGTCACTGCTCTAGCTGCCAAGTTGGAAGCACTGGACAATAAGGTTGATAGTTTGAGCATGCATACAATTCAAGTTTAAGCTGTTACATGGGAGCTTTGCCAAGGAGGACATCCGAGCAGGAATGCCAAGTAGGTAACCCTTTCATTACAACTAATGAAGCTGTTAACTTTGTAGAGAACCGACCACCACAGACCTACCCCTACTCGAATATGTACAATCCACGGCGAGGAACTATCCCCAACCACCAACGGGTATACACCAAAGCCAAACATGGAGGAACTGCTAACCAAGTTCATATCATCAGCTGAAACAAGGATGAACAATCATGAGGCGTCGATAAATAAATTGGAAGTCCAAGTGGGACAGCTAGCAAAAATCGTAGTCGGGCGAACACAAGGATCGCTACCAAGTGACACCGAGACGCACCCTAGGGAGCAAGTGCCATCACATTGAGGAGTGGAAAGGAGGTCGTTGAGAAGAAGGATGCACACGTTGAGTTGAAAGGCGAGGCGGACATCAACCAAGAAGAGGAACAACATGTGACAAAGGTAAGTCTACTAAGACTCCTACACCATCACACCACCTGCCAAGGTAGATATCCCACTCCCATTCCCCGCTGCATATAAGAGAGCAAACATAGATGCTAAATTTGCTAAATTTTAGATTTGATTAAGAATCTCCACATTGAGAAGTCGTTCATTGATGCTATACGACACATGGCAAATTATGCTAAGTTTTTGAAGGAGATTCTATCAAAAAAGCGGAAATTGGGAGAGCAAAAGATGATAAACTTAGCCGAGGAGTATTCTCCGCTATCATTCAAAATGATTCACCTCCAAAGTGAAAGGATCCAGGGAGTTTCACTATACCTTGCAAAATAAACTCTATATCTTTTAAGAAATCCTTATGTGATTTGGGTGCAAGTGTGGATATAATACCTTTGTCTGTCTACAGGATGCTGGGCTTAGGAGAGCTAAAACCGATAAATGTCTCACTGCAGATGGCGGACAAGTCCATCAAGTACCCTCAAGGGATAGTTGAGGATGTACCACTAAAAGTCGACAAATTCACCATTCCGGTGGATTTCATTATGTTGGACATGAAGGAAGATGCTGACATGCCCTTGATCCTAGGAAGGCCATTCCTTGCAACTGGAAGAGCACTGATTGACGTCCAAGAAGGGAAGTTGATCCTCCGTGTAGGGGAGGATTAAGTCGTCTTTGATATGTTCAAAACTTTGAACACTGCACGCACTGAGCACCGATGTTTTAATATCAATATTATTGATACATTATCTGTTGATGCGACATAGGTTAAGAGCAAGACGAAGTTGGAAGTCACATCGAATGCCCATAAAAAAGGGATCAAATTCTGTGTTGGGGACTTGGTGTTAATGATTCGAGCCAAGATGCGACTATTCCCATGGAAATCGAACTCACCATGGGCTGGCCCTTTCAAAGTTGTCGACGTTCTACCATACGACACTATTAATCTGAGAGATGACCAAGGGGTGTTGTTCACGGTCAAAGAGAAGTGGTTACGACACTACCGCAAGGATGACAGGAAATCATCCCCCACTGCCCCTTACGACACTTGAGCTTACATGGTAAGAAGTCCAGCTTGAGACTATAGATCAAGAACTCTTTCTTATCCCTTAGCTTTGCTTTTGTTTTTGCTTTTATTTTTTATTTTGGCGAGACTCTATGCGTGCTGTGATCTGTCCAACACTATACCCCACGAGCTGACGAAGAATTGGACAACGATCACTGACGGTCGTTGTCAAAGGTAAATGCTTTGTCTTATTTTTCATGCCTCTTACATTGAGGACAATGCATGAATTAAGTTTGGGGGAATGCATTACTGTGTCATGCTTTTTCTTTGGAATACTATCTTTCTTTGAGCACCAACAAAAATTTTTCTTGAAAATTAGTTCAATTAGAGAGAAAAGAATGAATCATAGTATTAGTCTCTATTCCATGAGGATATTCATCTCACTATGCATGTCAACTTGAGTTTGGTAATTGTAAGACTTGTTGTGAATATCTTGTTTTGAGTTAGCATGTCAAAGATGAAGGATATTGTGAACACATTTGAGTCATAATCTTGTGACTTGCATTTGGAGTAGTGAAAATCTTTGTGAACTTGATGAATTGTTTTTGAGCATCTTAGAGTGCCTTAGAAATTATTTGATGATGACACTTTGAGGCGAAATTTTGTAGTTGTGAACTTGACTTGGAAATAATTTAGGCGATCTTTGGACCATTTGAGCCTTTCAAGCTTACCATGTTTATATCAATCCCTAATGTCCCATTTTGAGCCTAATTGAAAAAGAATGGAGTATGTTCAACATACTTTTAGCCCCAATTCAACAAATTTCTTTGGGAACTCATTATACCCACCTTTATGAGGTTAAATTGAAAATTTTTATCCTTACCTAAAAGGAGTATAATGACTCTCATTAGTTGCACATGATTTGCTATATTTTGATGAGATTATTTTTGAAAAAATGATGAATGAGAAAAGAAAAGAAAAGAAAGAGCCTTGAAAAAAAAATCTAATTAAGACCCAAAGTGGCCAAGGCTATAAAAGAAAAAGAAGAGAATCTCAAGCTAACACTTAGGCCTAACATTACAAGCTTTAAAAGTCCTATTGATCAAAGTCTAGGGAGTAACTACATTAGTGGAGAAGTTGTTTGAAAATGCCGCCTATGGAATGCTCAACGATAATATTACTTTTCATTGACTAGCATGATTTGACCTATGAAATTGCATGGAACTTGAAAATGACAATAGCACACACGCACGTTCTGATTTAGAGACATGTTTCTCGATATAGGAGAAAACACAACCTGTTGAACATTTTTTTGACTCTTGTTTGTAAGTGAGATGTTTGAGTTAATTGATTGACTGCGAATTGGTTTATCTGAATTATCAATATTGAACTCTACATTTTGATCTTATTTCTTGCTCGAGACGATCAAGTTTAAGTTTGGGGAGTTGATAAGTGTGATTTTTACACTTAATTTGATATAATATTAGGGGTGTTTTTGTAGTGATTCCTGAAAATATTACGCTTTTTGGTATCTATCTGTATATTTCAGGAATCCAGGTTCAAATGCATAAAAGTGGAGAAAATAAGTTATAAATTATGAAAAAAGACCAAACCGAGCAAACACGGAAAATGATGGATGAAATCCAAATTTGTGAAATTTTAGAATTCATGATCAATCGGCAGTTTTTACAGACCGATGGGCCTCTGACCAGAAGATTCTCGCGATCGATCACCAGTTCCTACCGATCGATCGCCGTTTTGAGAAATTTGAAAAATAAAATCAGAAACATTTAGCGATCGATCTTCTTTTTATCGATCGATCGCCAAGCCCGAAAAATTTGAGATTTTGTTTCCTTGTTGGATATTTTGTATCCTAAATGATGAAAACCCCTCAACCACTATTTATGGACTTGTCTTGGACAAAAATACAGCTTGTGGCTCATAATTAAACCCTACAACAAAGCCTCCACCCTCTCCATCTCAAACCATCTTCCATACACCACAAAACCATTGAAGAGGAGACGCATCGGAAGAGACGGGACGACGGAGCAACGCAAGGAGTCAACGTCTCTCGTTTTTCGTATTTCTAACTCTAGTTCTATATTTTCATTAGATTTTGATGTTTAGAATGTTGAAAAACAATTTAATGCATTGTTATTTGATGGAGATTGTTGGCTAAGTTTGTTGTCAAGACTTAGGGGATCCCATGTTTTGAACCCACGATTTTAATTAAGTTTTGATTGATTCTTACAATTCTTTGAGTTTAATTTATTGTTGTTCATGCTTTCAATTGGTTAATCATCATTTATTGATTATTTATTGCAATTGAATTGACCATATGAGATTGCAATACGATATAGTAAATTAAACCGTGGATTTCAGAATAAGATCGAAAGATAAAGTCAAATACACGTGTGATAGCAGATTCACCAAAATCGAATGCTAGAAGTTTTCATAAATCAACATACAATATTGAGTGTTAAATAAGTGCATGATCATTGCCTTGTTGCATCTTAGTATTAGACTTGTTATAACCGGACCAAGGTATAACAAGTGCATTAGGAAAACTTGTCCCCTGAGATCGTTTGAAGTTAATTCTTAACTTTAGACGAATTGTGGGGGATTGCATGGGTGAACCGAAAATCTTGATAATTGTTTCTATTGATTCTAATCTTCTTCGTTTTTGTTTGTTGGGTTGATTATCGAGTTAATTAGTCAATTTAGTTACTTAAACATCACTAATATTCACAGGCTAAATATAGTTAAACTAGTGGAGTTTGGTACTTATTGCCTAGTCCTCGTGGGTTCGACACTCATACTTTTCATATCATTATACTAAACTTGACACCGTGCACTTGTGGTACGCAATTGCTAATACTGTTTAAATAATAGTGATCATTCCACTATGACCAATCATTCTCAAACCCGTACACACGGCGTATACAATTCCAAAAATTCCGTACTAATGTAATAGTACTCAGATACTTTCAGGATCTACTAAAGGGACGTATCCTCGTACGTCTCACAAATAACATAAAACCATTACCCGTCCACCACTAGTAATGCTTACCATGATTGATTCATAATCAACCGGCAACCGATACCAACTGTCTCCATAACAGTATTACTCCAAATCTCCCCAAGAGATACAATTGATATAGTAGTGCTATCCCACTAACTATATCCCACAACTCCGGTTACGTTTCACCATTGCATCCTCAATGCAATGATACTCAATTAGAGGTAACAATAACTTGTTAACCCTCACGTTGGTACTCCCGATCAATCTGAGCTGAAAGCTCCCTTGAGGTATCTCTCACCTCAAGTCAAAGGCATTATAGTGACTACACGAGTCCACTATATCCTTCATCGTATCATCGTACGATTCACTACACTCGGTTCCAACAAGCAGTATAGTGGCTACAACAAGCTCACTATATTACTACAACAATAATTCATCTTACTTGGCTAGCAACTCGCAGCCTCCTAAGGTTTATACAAAACATACCAACGCATCATAGTTCAATCCCGGTATACAATACCGCACCATCAATTAGAGTAGTGGATCATCATCTAATATTTTTCTAATACCGATACACAAGGGACATTTCAATGTCCTTACTCACTCACAATTCAATCCTAACCCGTTAGGATCTATTCACATTCTTATGTGTATGTGCAACCCTGTCCACCATATACCACATCGACATATATATGTGGTTCCCTCGACAACTACATACACTACAAGTCGCTTGGCCGTAGCCAACTCAACGAGTATACCCAAAGGTACCACTACCCATAACACGTTTACCTCAATACGTGCTGCAGTACACTTATCTGTACGGTACAACCATTTATCCATCGAGCAAACCCGCTCGGCTTAATGGTTTCATGTCCACCACCATCAGTGATGCTCAGTTCCTAACGCTTCTGAGTAATTGCCTAAATGGTAAATTATGGATAATTTACGTGATTTAAATTTTGGGCCTCGTTTATTGGTTCGGGCCGGATTCTTTGGGCATAGATGGAACTTTAGCATAATTTAAATGCATGGGGGACTCATATTAATTTTATTATTGTTGGAGTGGGGAAAATTTTATGTAAAGTTTGGAATAATATGTTTTAATTGGAGATGAAGATTTATCATTGGGGAGGATTTAATTTTTTTTAGAGGATTGAATTTAATTTATGGGAAGGATTAAAACAAATAACCCACACACACACACACTAAAATCGGTTATCTCCTCTCCCCTTCTCCCCAACCCGTCGCCCCCCCTCCATTGCCAAGAAGAATTTCGATTTTCATCTCCAAACTCTATTATCTTGCCACCAATTGTAAGGTATGATATTTCCTCATGTCCCAAGGCACTTTGCCCTCTTTATTTTCGAATTGGTATGTTAATTTTTGCCATTTTTAGTTGGAAAATTGGGCTCTTTTTGGGGCTTTGGATAGCCATTCTTTGGGACGATTTTTGGGGTTGTTTAGTGGATTGTTTTGAAGTGTTTTGAATTGTTATTGAGTTGTGGGGGTTGAAATTCTTGTGTGTGCAATTGGTGAGGGTGTGCATGTGTAGCGTGTGTGCAGCGTGTGTGTGTGATGGTGTGTGTGGAGTAGACCATATGCTCCATCTTGTATTGGCATGTATAGTAGATGATTATGCATATTGGGGATTGGTTTATCATGTATTGATGTGTATATGTGCTATATCTTGAAGCATTTAGTGAGTAAGAAGACTAACTTTGTGGAATGAATGTTGGGATGATTTATTCGTTGTGTAGCATCTTGTTGAGCTATATGTTGAGTTTTTGGTTTCTTTCAGAGCCTTCTAGGGCGTCTGGACAGCTAGGAGGATAGCTTGACCTTCACCATTGACGCTGAGGTACGTAGTGACGTACAAGCATGGATGAATATATATTTCAACTGTGTTATCGAAAAGCGAAGTGTCGCTTAAGTATAGGGCCTCTTCTATGATAGCGTTGTGTTAGTATTAAGTTTGGGTAGCATTGTTGAGCGACGTGTTATTAGTAAGTGTGGGTCGCATTTGTTGAACGACATGTTATTAGTAAGTGTTGGTCGTATTTGTTGAGCGACGTGTTATTAGTATATGTGGGTCGGCTTTGAGTTGAGCGACGAGTTTTAATTATTGTGGGGTCCCAAGGAACATGTGTGATGTGAGAATATTTTAATGAGGTCGCCTATTATATGAGCGATGTGAAAATAATATGGGGTCGCCGTTGGGACGAGCGATGTGTGAGTAAAGTGTTGGGATCACCGCATTAGCGAGCAATCGAATGAGAATGTACAGAGGGGTCACCGCTTTGGCGAGTGATGTGTTTATCTAAAGATTGGGTCACTACTAGAATGTGCGATGTGATTGTGTCGTGTGTGTGTCAGTTTTAGAATCTAATGCTATGTATAATGAGTTTGTTAAATGATGGAAGTGTAAGGGCATGAACGATCAAGAGACTCCACCTTATTCTAATAGACTCAGGAAGCATCATGTTATCTCATAGCGTTACATTCTGTACTTTTATCTTATACATTCATTTTATTTGTTATTGTGGTATGTTTACGCCGGTGGGGGCTGTTTCCGTGGAAAACAGGTGACAGGGCTTACTTTTGAAGGATTTGGGAGATAGTGGTGGCACACCTAGAAAGATATCCAGAGGAACTTGGACTAGGTGTCGTAGCTGTATAGATATAGGAATCTTTTGATGTCCTTATTTTGATATGTATTAACTTGTCAATGAATGTACATTATCTCCTTTTTGTTTAGATCCTTTCCCTGGCTGGGAACTTATATCTGGTTTTGATTTTTGAAGTATTATGATTTCCCTGGCTGGGAACATTTTTTGGGTGATGTGTTTTATTCTCGGATATCCCAATTAATGGGGAGACTCTGCCAAATTTTTTGTAAAACCTCACGACCGAATTATGGATTAGGTGTATATTTAACTGCTAATGCTTGTTATTCTAGAAGGGTCCTACATTAGTGGTATCAGAGCAGTGGTTAGATATCCGGGCTAGCTAAATGTCTAGCGTGAATTGAGAGCAGTGGTTCTAAGTTAGTGTTTGGGCATGGGGGAGATCTAGCGTGAATTGAGGTTTGTGGCTAGACGTTGGGCTAGTTAAAAGTCTAGCGAAATAATGATTTTCTTGTGAGCGTGTCCATGTGTGGACGAATATGTTGTGTTATATTGCTGATTAAATGATCTTAGCTGCTAATGCTTTGATGAGATAACTGTGTTTGGTTATGTGATATAGAATTGTTATATATTTTTGTTTACATTTATATTTCAACATGGCAGCTAGAATCTGCCTGAAGGTGTAGGGGATGCTGTGAGCATTAATACTCCATTGGACAGGCGAATCCTTTACTCCAGCCACCTTTGGGGCAAGGGCCTGTTGAGCAACTGTTGTTGCTGGGGGAATTGAGCTTGACTCAATTCCCGGGTTTCCATCCGCCGCGTTTTGAGGGCACTGAATCAGGGGAAGAGGCCGAAGAGTGGTTAGAAAGGATTGAACAGATTTATGTTTCAGCACCTTGTGCCAAGTCTGTTGATAGGCTTAGATTTTAAGTGTTTTTAGCTGTAATTTCTTTCCGTTTTTCGTACTTTTTCCTGGATGAAATTACGCTTTTTGGTATTTATTTTCTTGTTTCAGGAAAATAGGTCGGAAATGGAAGAAATGAGCTAAAATGAAGAAAACGGGTGAAATCGAGGCGAAAAAGAGAAAAAAAATGAATAATTCAGATTTTTAAGGCACCGATCGATCGAGAATATTTCTCGATCCATCGATCCGGGCAGAGAGTTCAGCAGCAAATTTATCGAAGTGTCGATCGATCGGAACAAAATCTCGATCGATCGATCGAGGCAGAGAGTTTAAACGCTGAAGCGAACAGTGCACCGATCGATCGAAAAATCTTTTCGATCGATCGATACGCGATTTTCTGAAAATCTTATCTTCCAAAAATAACTTGATTTTCGGGGGATTTAAAAGAAGATCCCTTCCATATCATTCCATATCATATCAGAGAGGGATAGGAGCCGATTTTCATCACCCTAGAACCCTAGCCGCCGCCGAGTAGAAGCCGAGGAAAAGTCGTCTTCCTCCGTTCTTTGTCCGAGCTTGAGCGAGATATTTCCGGAGTGCAAGGAAGGAGCAAGAGAAGAGATTACGGTGCAACGCACGGATTCGTTCCAGCATTTATCGTATTTCTAAACTCGGATTTATTTGATTTTCATTTTCATTGGATTTTTTGAGGTTGAGAAACAATTAAACGTCTTATTGATTTGTTTTGAATTGAATTGAGTTTATTTTATCTAGTTTGAGTATAATTGTGTTTGATTTATTGATTCGAATGTGTTTGAGTGGATTGATTTCTTATTGTTCATGAATTAAATGCTTATTAAGATAAAAGCCTAGCTAACTTTGATTGAATTTTGTGATTTATAACCGAGATCGAGAGATAACGTTATAATACGCTACAATAATTCATGATGTATGTTTAAGATTGAGATCGAGAGATAAAATCACATACGTGAGCACTTTGAATCGAGAGATTTAGAGTAACGAGGTTTTGAAGATTTATGCAATATCGGATTACTAAATAAGTGAACGAGAGTTATTTGTTCTAATTTGATATTAGTTTCTATACAGCTCGAGAGTGTGTATTGAATAATAACGAAAACCTTTCACCTTAAGAATCAATTGTTTGGTAATTGCCTATTCAAACGAATCTTTGAAGATAACATAGTTGAACAAAGAGCTAGATAAATTTCTCGAGCGAAATTCCTTTGCATTTTCGGAAGCCATTTATTTTATTTATTTTTATTTTATTCGGATCTTTTAGTTCTAGAGTTGCATTAGTTTAATCTACCCTTCTTTTTAATCGTAGGCTAAATATAATTTTACTAGTTTTATTTGGTACTTATACGTTAGTCCCTGTGGATTCGACAACCCTTACTTTCATTTAACTATACTAAAACTTGACAACCGTGCACTTGCGGTACATAAATCGCTAGACTGGAAATAATTGTTTAAAATAAAAGCGATCAAGTTTTTGGCGCCGTTGCCGGGGACTAATCTGTATAACATCATACGAGATTAGTTAATTGTAATTTAGCCAATTTGTATTATTTCGTTTTTCTTTTTCTTTTTCGTTAGTTGATTTTTTATTGATTTTTGTATTTTTGTTGTTGTCTCCTTTTGTCTGATCCAGTACAGGAACCATTTCTCTAGTGCATGCTCAGAAGAGAGGACCTCATTCTCGAGCCATTAGATCCTGAAATAGAGAGAACTCTACTTAGAAGACTACGAGAAGCTCGAGCAATGGCCGACAATAATGATGCACAGAACCCTAGATCGATGATGGACTTCGCACAACCAGCGTTTCATGGATCTTTATCCATCATTACTAGGCCGACAATCCAGGCAAATAATTTCGAGATCAAGCCTGCAATTATCCAAATGATACAGCACTCTGTAATGTTTGGGGGAGCTGCCACGGACGATCCAAACACTCACATCTCCAACTTCTTGGAGATCTGTGACACGTTTAAACATAATGGCGTATCCGACGATGCCATCAGGTTAAGGCTCTTTCCTTTTTCATTGAGAGACAAATCTAAATCCTGGTTGAATTCATTACCTGCAGGATCAATTACAACATGGGAAGGGATGACAAAAGCTTTCTTATCGAAGTACTTTCCTCCCTCCAAGACAGCAAAGATGCGGAACGATATCACTACGTTCGGGAAATTCGATCCTTAGAGTTTATACGAAGCGTGGGATCGCTTCAAAGATTTATTGAGGAGATGCCCACATCACGGTCTACCCATCTCGCTGCAGGTACAGACTTTTTACAATAGTTTGTTTTCTGCTAACCAATCTATGATAGATGCAGCATCTGGGGGATCGATCATGCGGAAGACACCGGAAGAAGCGTATGACTTAATGGAGGAAATGGCGTCCAATAGCTATCAGTGGCAATCTGAAAGGAACACGCCACACAAACCAATAGGAGTCCATCAAGTGGAAGAGATTACTGCTATTTCGGCTCAGTTGGAAGCTATGAACTGGAAGATAGATAGCATGGGTGCAGCATCGATGCAAGCTCAAGCTGTCTTCTGTGATTTATGTGGAGGCGGTCATCCGAGCATTGAGTGCCAAGCAGGTAACCAATTTAATCAATCTACTGAAGCTGTGAATTTCGTAGGAAACAGGCAGCAAAATAATCCATACTCGAACTCATACAACCCGGGATGGAGGAACCACCCAAATCTGAGGTGGTCAAATCAAGAGAATGTGTTGAATCCACAACCATAGTCGAGTTTCACACAAAAACCGAGTATGGAGGAGCTGATGGCCAAACTGATTTCGTCGACTGAGGTGAGGATGCAGAATCAGGATGCATCGATCAAGAACCTGGAAGTGCAGATAGGGCAGCTAGCAACGTTGATTTCTGGAAAGACGCAAGATACGCTCCCGAGTGATTCTGTGAAGAATCCAAAGGAGCAATCAAGTTAACAGACGAGGAGGTGACAGTCCAGCTTGGGACTATAAATTAAGAACTTTCTTTTCCTTCCTCGAGTTTTTGTTTTTAGTTCTTCATTTTAGTTTGGTTGTTTTTAATTTGTTTTTAGATGTTTCGAGAATGAATCCGTGCAATTTTGTTGCAGGTGTAAAAGCAAGAAAGATGTAGGCGAGGAAACCCGAGAGGAAATTTTTTTTTGAAAAATTTGATTTTGGTATTCTGGTGCTGGCGATCGATCGAGAAAAAACATCTCGATCGATCGCCCGGAAATTTAGAAGCAGAGAAATACACTGCCTCGACCGATCGATCGATCGAGAGAAAATTTTGAAAAAATAGGGCACCGAAGAGCAGTCTGTGCAGCAATTTAAATTTTTCTCCTCTCCTCTTTAACGCAAACCATAACGCCTCTTCCACCATCTTCATCATCTCTCATCAATTTTCTCTCCAATTTTCAAATTACTTCAAATCTTTGAAGTAAAGATTGTTTCTGATGAGATTTTAATTGCAGATCTGAAGTATTGCAAGCTGAATTGGGTAGAATTGCATCCAAAAGAGAATTCCACGCCAAGCGCCAAATTCATCAAAGATCAGATTTTTCTTGGTAATTGGTTTTAAATTTCATATCTTTTCATTCTTTGGTGCAATTACTTTGTTGTAGTTGAATTGGGTTAAGAAGAATCAAAGTTTGGGGGAATTGTTGTTGTGTTGCGGGGTGTTGGTATTGCTGTGTTTTGGGTGTGGTGTTTTTGTTGCAGTTAAGCGAAATAATTGAGAATAACTTAGCAAGACAATGGCACCAAGAAAGAAGTCAAAGCAGGAGGAAGCCTCACATAAGCAAAAACAGGCAAAGGCCACCACTTCTGAGCAAGTGCATGACGAACAGAAGTTTGAAAATGCTACAGCAGCTGAGTTGTATCCCGGTTATCACAAGAAACCCATCAGTCGTGAAAGGGGCATGAGTATGGACAAGATTGAATGTCCTGTCATAAGGGCAGTAAGGCGACGAGGGTGGTTTCAGTTTGTTCAAACACCAATTGATGCTGTGGTTCCACTGGTGAGGGAATTCTACACGAATCTCCGAGTTATCCCACCAGGACGGAGAGCAAATATTTTTGTCCGAGGGAAGGATGTGCTGGTTGATCAGGCAACAATCAATAATGTTTACCGGATGCCATTCATACACAACTGTGCGTACCAATCCTTCCGAAAGAGTATGATCAATTATGATGAGGTACTCGCACTTATTGGCATGTCGGGAGTAGATTGGCAGCGGAATGATAAGGGAGAGCCACAGGTGGTTCTCAAGAAGCATTTGACACCAGAGGCCCAAGCATGGTTCTCATTTGTCGCCTCACGGGTCATGCCCTCGACCCACACTTCTGAGGTGACAAAGGACAGAGCGGCCCTGGTATTTGCCATTCTCAGAGGGCAGGACGTGGATTTGGGCGAGATTATTAGTGATCACATCCATGAGATCGGTAGCAGCCCACCTACCTCCGCACTATCGTTTCCATCTACCATCACTGCTTTATGTCAGAGATGTGGAGTGCAATGGGGGGAAGACGAGGAGTTACTTCCACCGAAGACCCCGATTGTTGTTGATGGTCCACCACCCCCTACAGGCCGAAGAAGGGCTGAGCCATGGCCCTCGGACACCGGACATGCCGGAGCATCATCATCCTCTGCTGCAGCGCGTACATGCATCACTTTGGACTCCCTTCACAGGGATCTCCAAGACATTCACCTGGAGCAGCAGAGCGTCCATAGCATGCAGCGGGACATACACAGCATGCAGAGAGCATTGCAGTTGGACCATGAGCAGGTAGCTCAACGTCAGATGGAGTTCATGCACTACCAGAGTGCATGGATCACTGCCATGGCCCAGGGCTTCCCAGGATTCCAGTTCCCGCCAGAGCCACACTTCGCACCATATCAGCCGCATGCACCCCCACCTAGTGAGTACCCACCATTTCCGCCATACTAGGGCGAGGAGAATCACTACCCAGTTCCCCCTCCGGAGCATGATGAGGACGACGATCAGTGACGATCGTCGTCATGGTATGTGTTTTGCCTTTACGCTTATTTGTCTTGTACATTGAGGGCAATGCACATATTAAGTTTGGGGGGGTTTGTTTATATTTTTAGTATTTTTGTTGTTTTTGCATTTCTGTTTCTGGTCTTGTTTCTTTTCTTGGATTACTGCACTTTTATGAGACTAAATCGTCCTTGAGCACTATCAAAAAAAAAATATATTTTTATAAAATGAGTCAATACTTGAGAAATGATGAGTTGGATTTGCAACGGTACTACATGATGAAATTAATCCTCATCTAGATAGGAGTCATGAAAATTTTTAACTTGTTTGTATATATCCTTTGTTGAACTTATGTCAAAATTGAGGAATAGTTTGAGCATGTTTTGAGTCATGATTGAGTGAAGTATGTATTGAATAAAGTGAAAAGTTGTGTTAACTATGATTAGTCTTGAACATCTTAGAAAACTCTACAATTTATTTGAAAGCACTTTGAGGCAAATTCTATAATTAGGAACTTGACTTGGAGATGATTTAGGCGATCTTTGGACCGTTTGTGCCTTTCAAGGTTACCTTGTTTACATCATTCCTTAGTGTCCCCTCTTGAGCCTTATTGAAAAAGAATGGTATATGCATTGCATATAATTAGACCCCCATTCGACATTTTTGGCTAACTCATTATACATACCTTGGATTGAGCCTAAATGAAAAATTTTATCCGTCCCTAAGGGAGTACAATGAATCTCATTCATTGCACTGAATTGTTATATGTAGATGAGTTCATTGTGAAAAACAAGAATGAGCAATAAGAAAAGATGTAGAGAAAAGCATTGAAAACATTCAAATAAGACCCAAAGTGGCCAAGGCTAGAAAAGTTGAAGAGAAGCTCAATATTGTGCGAAAATTTTGAACTGATTCTATTATACTCTCTTCGTTGCATTTATCCTACCTTTTCTTTGGAGCCGACACCAAAAGTCGTAACGTTATAAGCTTTTAAAGACGTTCTGATCCAAGTCTAGGGAATAATTACATTAGTGGAGAAGTGCTGGATAGCAGATTTGTAGAGTATTTTAAAGTAATCTTGACTTTGAGTTTTTATGGCACAGTTTGATCTTAAAGATATGATTATACCTCATGATTGACAATAGCACACACGCACGTTCCGATGTTGGGATGTATTGTTTAGCTTAGGAGAAAACGCTTCCTGTTGAACTTTGAATGACTCTTATTGATGTGTAAGTATGATTGCTGAGCTTTTACGTTGAGTTGTAAAGATGATTCATTCAAAGTATTAAGTTTGACTCTACTTTTTGAGCTTATTGCTTGCTCGAGGACGATCAAGTCCAAGTTTGGGGGAGTTGATAGGCTTAGATTTTAAGTGTTTTTAGCGGTAATTTCTTTCTGTTTTTCGTACTTTTTCCTGGATGAAATTACGCTTTTTGGTATTTATTTGCTTGTTTCAGGAAAATAGGTCGGAAATGGAAGAAATGAGCTAAAATGAAGAAAACGGGTGAAATCGAGGCGAAAAAGAGAAAAAAATGAAGAATTCAGATTTTTAAGGCACCGATCGATCGAGAATATTTCTTGATCGATCGATCCGGGTAGAGAGTTCAGCAGAAAATTTATCGAAGTGTCGATCGATCGGAACAAAATCTCGATCAATCGATTGAGGCAGAGAGTTTAAACGCTGAAGCGAACAGTGCACCGATCGATCGAAAAATCTTTTCGATCGATCGATACGCGATTTTCTGAAAATCGCATCTTCCAAAAATAACTTGATTTTCGGGGGATTTAAAAGGAGATCCCTTCCATATCATTCCATATCATATCAGAGAGGGAAAGGAGCCGATTTTCATCACCCTAGAACCCTTGCCGCCGCCGAGAAGAAGCCGAGGAAAAGTCGTCTTCCTCCGTTCTTCGTCCGAGCTTGAGCAAGATATTTCCGGAGTGCAAGGAATGAGCAAGAGAATAGATTACCGTGCAACGCACGGATTCGTTCCAGCATTTATCGTATTTCTAAACTCAGATTTATTTGATTTTCATTTTCATTGGATGTTTTTGAGGTTGAGAAACAATTAAACGTCTTATTGATTTTTTTTGAATTGAATTGAGTTTATTTTATCTAGTTTGAGTATAATTGTGTTTGATTTATTGATTCAAATGTGTTTGAGTGGATTTATTTCTTATTGTTCATGAATTAAATGCTTATTAAGATCAAAGCCTAGCTAACTTTGATTGAATTTTGTGAGTTATAACCGAGATCGAGAGATAACGTTATAATACGCTACAATAATTCATGATGTATGTTTAAGATTGAGATCGAGAGATAAAATCACATACGTGACCACTTTGAATCGAGAGATTTAGAGTAACGAGGTTTTGAAGATTTATGCAATATCGGATTAGTAAATAAGTGAACGAGAGTTACTTGTTCTAATTTGATATTAGTTTCTATACAACTCGAGAGTGTGTATTGAATAATAACGAAAACCTTTCACCTTAAGAATCAATTGTTTGGTAATTGCCTATTCAAACGAATCTTTGAAGATAACATAGTTGAACAAAGAGCTAGATAAATTTCTCGAGCGAAATTCCTTTGCATATCCGGAAGCCATTTATTTTATTTATTTTTGTTTTATTCGGATCTTTTAGTTCTAGAGTTGCATTAGTTTAATCTACCCTTCTTTTTAATCGTATGCTAAATATAATTTTACTAGTTTTATTTGGTACTTATACGTTAGTCCCTGTGGATTCGACAACCCTTACTTTCATTTAACTATACTAAAACTTGACAACCGTGCACTTGCGGTACATAAATCGCTAGACTGGAAATAATTGTTTAAAATAAAAGCGATCATCTGTGTGGCTAAGGTTGGCAGATTTCAGCTTGCCAAGAAGGCATCTATGTGGTGGAAGTCGACTCTGTTGTAAGTAAGGGCCCATGGCCATGTTATTGGTTGGGACTTCTTCCGGACTAGGTTTCTGAGTAGGTATTTTTCTGCTGCTGCTGCCAGAAAAATGAAGGAGGATGAGTTTACGAGTCTGAAGCAGGGCAATTTATCAGTATTTGATTACACTCTTCAATACTCTTGGCTGTTGAGGTATGTGCCCCACATTGCTATTGACACTCATGCTAAGATGAGACATTTTCTCAGGGGACTGAGTTCAGAAATATTTGATAGGGTTCTATCTAATAACCCTACCTCTTTTGATTACCCATTGGTGCGAGCTGAATTAACTGAGATAGCAGTTAGTGTCTATGAGGAAGTAGCACCGTCGCAAAGGTCAACTGCAGAAGGTTTGAAACCTCGAGGGGAAATGTTCAAGGCTCGAGGAGCCTCATCATCATCATCTTCATCATCACCGATCAGGCAGGCGATGTTTTGATTCCCGTCGTCCCGTGGACCGCATGGGCAATGTACAATTAGGCCGGGGCCAAGTTAGTGTACCTTGGGATTTATAGTGTTTCATGTGTGGAGGACCTCACTTGGTCCGAGACTACGTTTCTTGCTTTGAATGTGGAAGCCCGAGTCATATGGCTAGATATTGTCCTAACAGTAGTGGGCGATAGGATTTCGGAGGTAATCGGGGCAGGAATTCAAAAGGGAAAGTTCAGCAACAACAACAGTTTGTGCCTCGATCTTTTGGAGGGCAAATACTAGGGAGACCTCAGGGACAAGTGTATGCACTGAATAGGGAACAAGCCGAAGCTGCTCGAGAGTAGATTATTGCTGGTAAGTGTTGTTTATGTACTTACCCTACTTCTATTCTTAAGGATTCTGGTGCGTCCATATTCTTTTATTTCATTGAGCTTTGTCACAAAGTATCATATGTGTTCATCCCCGTTGCCCACGCCTCTTATTGTCTCGACACCCATGGGGAAGGATGTGTTAGCTGCTAGAGTTCTTACTGATTGTACTATCTGTTATGAGGACAACGAGTTGCGAGCAGACATGATTGTATTAGATATGTCTGATTTCGATTGTATTGTGGTGATTGATGTGTTGAGCAGATATTGGGCCACGATTGATTATTATCAGCGTACAGTAGAGTTCCAAACCGATCAGGAAAGTAGATGGATGTTCTACGGAAAAGGTTCTAAGCCCCGAGTCCTCTTAATGTCTGCTGTTAGAATGTCTAAATTGTTGAATCAGGATAGTGAGGGATACTTTATTTACACTTTGAACGATGCTGATCAGGTAGAGGTGAACATTTCTAATATTCCAGTGGTTGCTGAATTTGCGGAAGTGTTTCCCAAAGAGATTTTGGGTTTTGCACTGGTCCGTGAAGTAGGGTTCGGAATTGTAAGGACCCCAAGCCCTTAAACCTTGATTAGTGTATTAACCACTATGTGTGGTACATGCTTTCTATAAAATGTCAATCGGGAAGCTCTGATGATACTTAATCATTGCCTGTCAATGAAGACTCATATGTTTGCCCTTTACCAACCCCTTGGTGCCACTTTTCACATTGTAAACTTTTATAAAAATTTGGGCAGAGTCTCCCCATAAATAGAGCTATCCCAAAAAAAGAGTACAACACATAACAAAATTCCCGGCCAGGGAAAGCATAATACTCAACAGAAAGCAGCAATACAAGTAAATTCCCAGCCAGGGAAGACACCACACATAATACACCAATGACTCTCATATCATTCTAGCAATTCAACCTCTAATTGCATGCAACCTTAAATGAAAGAGAGATAGGCTCATGCCTTTATATACAATCCATATACAAGTATAATCGTGCTCACATGCGAGCATCATGAATATGTATAAATCCTCAGGTGTATATATAGGTACTCTATACGATACCGTGCTCCATCAAGCCCTGGTACCACGATCCTGGAGTACCTCAAATCAACAGCTCGAGCTCAGCTCCATAGCCATCGATGTACCTGTCCACCTGTCCCAACAGAGACAGCCCCCAACGGGGTGAGCATACCAATACACAAAATCCCATAATCATAATAATGAAATTCATAATTTACAACAAAGGTAAATGCTAATGAATTTAAATGATACTCCCTGGATGGCAACATCTCATCCGGGATTCCGTGTACTGTCCCTGTTCTCACAACATCAAACTCATCAAATCTCATAAATCAGTAAATCAACACATTGATTTACACATCGCATGCCTGATTCTCAAATATCAAGAATGAATGATTCCAAGTTCATATATATGCAAATATAGATATATCAATATCTAATATTGATTTCATAATCTCGCTTTCCATTATACCTAGACATCTCAAATGTCTCATAATGAATACATGATTCTACGAACCTAGACATCTCAATGTCTCACGAAGAATACATGATTCTACAAACCTAGACATCTCAAATGTCTCATAATATAGTCATATAAACCCAGTACCCCTTACATCATGTAAGAGTCATCCTACTCTAGTGTCACGCACGCTACAAGCTGCGATATCAAGATTTGGGTCATTCCTTGGCTATATCAACATATATGTATAACCATACGCAAAACATTCAATGCAATCAAAAACACCTTATGCATTTCACATATATATAGTAATGCTCGTACGTCGCACGTACCTTAAATCTCCGAAGTCCGAGCCAAGCCTTGCTCGAGTTCCATGCCCCGAGGAATGATGTGCTAACACGATAAATAATTCACAATTATTTACGAATATGTAACCTATGCTCAAGCACACCCATATCCCTCAAAATATTGTCAACACACGACAATTATCCTCTTAAAAGACCCGGGGCAGGGTACATGCAGGGAAGGAATAAATGAGACAATCGAAATTTGTTCAAGAATGCCCTACAAAAATCGAACCTTAATCTCACCATTTCGAACCCAATAAAATACCATAATCCATCTAAAATGTCAATTAAGCTATCCAAGCAAGAATCAACATCCCTTGACAAAAACCCCCAAATTTTTGAATTCAACCCCCTTAAAATCGAACCCAAACAAGCCTTTAAATCCCAACTCTTAAAATTCTTCAAATTCGAACCAAAGCTTCTCAATTTGATCTCAATCAAGCATCACAATACTCCTAAAACATGCAATAATCGATCAATTGCACGAAATAATACCCCTGCCAAAAACCCCCAAAATTCGAACCAACCCTACCAATTTTCGAAAATAAATTCGAACCAAAACCACCGATAAGCAGGGAAATGCACGAAAAAGACGAACAAGGGGTAAGGGAGATTACCCAACGAAAATCGGAAGCAAAATCGTTCAAAATCGATGAACCCTAACTTTTGGGGATCGACGCCTTTCTGCCAAATCCGAACGAGAAACGCGACGAAACCTTCAATTGACGGACGGGAAATGAGCGCCTGGACAAGACGAAGCCGTGGGTAGGTCGCACGCGCCGATCGGCGGCCGGACGGCGGCTGGCGGAGCGCCTGAAACGGCGGGGCAGGGGAGGTGACGGGAAAATCGCGGCGGGAGGAGGGAGAAGAGATTTGAGTTGAAATGATATTTTTCCTTAAAATTTCGGGTTCAACTGCTATTTATAGCAAAAATACCCCGAAAAAATAATAACCCCACAAATACATCATGATTCCTTAAAAATCATCTGTTTTCAAAAACTCTCTCTCTAACTCCAAAATCCCCTACCGGTGCTCACACAGCACCCGAGATTCCGAGACACATCAAAAACCCAACTCTTAGGTTTTACACCGTAATGTGAATACAATCTCAACCTCTGGATCCAACGATCCCAACTGCCCAACTAAACGAGCCCAGAAGGCCCAATACCTCAATTAAACTCCAAATCGCCACGTAAAACCACTTTAGGGATTATTAATACTCCGGGATTAACACCTATAATCCCTGGTCATCACAATATCCCCCACTAAAAGAATTTCGTCCTCGAAATTAGCACTGGTGTATCACGTAACACCCAGGCTACACAACAACATGAAGCCATAACCTCGATTCCTGACCATATCAGAATCGTATTAATAAACGCGAGGATACTTACCTCTCATCAAACTCTGAAACAGAGCGACTTACCAAAACCAACCTATCACCCAAGAGGCAAAACGTACCTCGATGCGGGTCGTCCCAAAAGTCAGCCTCATGACTGCAAAACAACCAATACATACGACTGTGGATCGGACAGTCATCCTTCGATCTAATACTACAGTACGAACACGTCCTGAATGACACCTTAACCGTAAGAACGTTGACCTCGTGTCAATCTCTGGAGTGGAATAGACTTCCAAATCCATCATAACGTCAAAGAGCGTCAGCACAGCTCAACGCTAATAATCCAAAAGCAGTTAGTCAACTGAAACTGTAAGGATTCGAATCGCTCCTGATTCTATCGTAGATATCATCCAATGACATCTTTACCAAGACTCACGATGTCTAACATACATCGTTACGAGGGAAACACTAGTACATCCACGGTGTACACATACCAAACCTGGTTTCCACTTTCAACTTCCTCCATCGAAGGAGTAGTCGCCTCATTGCAACTTAATTTGGGCAACTCACAGCCACAATTTCAAACAAAAGACATCTCACAAGATGTCCACCTCCGGATGTTCCAAGAATCACGTCCTGATCATAAATAACAACCGAGACTCCGCAGAGTTTAAATTTCTTAAGGGGCATGCAATAAACCCATTGCATCCTCAACGCTTGTGTCGTCAGCGACACTCAACCACTCCAAAATCCTGCCATCCCTTGAAAATCCTCGGATTTAACAATCCAAACTTGGGAAGGCTGTCGCATAACTCGAAGGAAAACACCAACAAGGGAAATACCTTAACCCTCACAAGAAAATCCCTCCTCAAGGGAGTCAACTAACTTCACGATCATTCCTCATAATCATCGTGCCATTGAGATTCCCAATCTCAAGGTGTTCCATATCTCACATCAGAGATTTAACCATCCTAAAACAGCATAACTCAAACACAACCGTCAATTCTGAGTCATTCCTTACTCAGTGGAGGATGATAATCGACGATTAACAATACACGGTGTGATTCCCAAAATCAACACCACTTGCACCAACTTACCGAATCTTTCAAAGATTCCCAAATAGGTATAATACTACCTCCTTCCTCGCAAGGGAAGCGCCATCGAACTCGAGATCCACAAGTCTCGAACCATCGTTCGGAAAAACTGGATACAATAACACCCATTGTATCCCAATACACGGGTTCCTTTAGATTGAGTCAATAACAACCTGATGACTCTCTTGTTGGTACTCCAACATCCTGAGCTGTCCCAGACAAGTCTCCAAGATTAGACATAAACGTATACACGTTTCAGTGAGGCATGAACAACCTTAACCTCAATGACATGGTGACTACTAGAGTCCACCACAATCCACATCGTATCACCTTACGATTTGCCAAACTTGGTTCCAACGAGCAGTGTAACGGCTCTAGCAAGCCCATCATGGTGCTGCACACACACGGCAGACAAACCAGTCGCTGCCTCTCTAGGTTCACCTCAAACCTACCAACAAGACGGACGTTTCCACATGGTATAACATACTATGGGAAGAAAACTCAATAGAGTAGCGGGTCTTTATCCAACATTCCTCAATGCCGATACACCCTGGACACTCCAATGTCCCTATGTACTTAACATAACCTGATCCTACTCCCTTAGGACCCATCCTACACCCTCAAGGGTGGTGTGATCATGTCTACCACATGTCACATCGACAGAAAGCGAGTAATTTCCTCCATGATTACTCCTGTCGTCAAATCACATGGCCAAAAGCCATTCCAACGAGCATACCTCAAGGGTATCACCACTCGTAAAATGATTACCCCCAAACATAAGCTGCGGTACAATCACATGTACAGCGCATCCATCCATTCCTCGAGCAACCCGCTCGGTATAAGGGTCACGCCAATCGGTGCCGCACACACCACCTTGTGCTCGGTACTGGCACCCAAGGCATACCACAGAATACGTATACTCAACGCATCGATCATCATAACGATGATGCATGTCTAATAAGACATCTCCTACACCATCGTCATCGTCATCCTGTGACGACACATGCCAACTCATGGCATCTAAAACATTGCCAACTAGTGACGATACATGTACATCAGCGTATGTCATCCACTAACATGCTAGTAAAATAGGCATAATAAAACATGTATATCAATGCATGCCAGCTACAATAAAGCTAATAAAATAGCAATATCTCATACCTCATCGCTAGCAATATAGCGTCATACCTGTCTCCGTCGCTCAATAATAGTGCGTAATCAGCACCCATCGCTCGAAGGCGGCAAAATCCTGTGCTGAGTACATAGCGGCAAAATCCCTCGCTATAGAATCGACGGCATGACACCTCGTCATATAATAAGTGGCATGAAACCTCGCTATACACCTGAGTATGAATCATCGTCCACATAGTAGCGGAAAGAGGCATCGCTATCAATACACCTGGCGGAATGAACCATCGCCAATCAATATAGCGGAATGAACCATCGCTATAAATACACCTGGCGGAATGAACCATCGCCAATAGATATAGCGGAATGAACCATCGCTATAAATACACCTGGCGGAATGAACCATCGCCAATAGATATAGCGGAATGAACCATCGCTATAAATACACCTGGCGGAATGAACCATCGCCAATAGATATAGCGGAATGAACCATCGCTATAAATACACCTGGCGGAATGAACCATCGCCAATAGATATAGCGGAATGAACCATCGCTATAAATACACCTGGCGGAATGAACCATCGCCAATAGATATAGCGGAATGAACCATCGCTATAAATACACCTGGCGGAATGAACCATCGCCAATAGATATAGCGGAATGAACCATCGCTATAAATACACCTCGAATTGAGTCACTTATCAGTAGTGTATTTCAATGCTTCTCACTACTCCATATAAGCGGAATCCTTCCTCGCTTCATATGGACCTTAGTGCAAGCATTGAAATCCTCACTAGGATAACCTGGACTCGTGAAATATCAGTGCATTTCAATGCTTCTCACTACTCCATATAAGCGGAATCCTTCCTCGCTTCATATGGACCTTAGTGTAAGCATTGAAATCCTCACTTTATATTTCACAATATACATATGCAAAACGATGTGTATCAACATGTATCATATCATAATGCACTATCTTATGCATACCTTGATTTACCTTGTGTTAAATGACTAACCACATAATACATGTTGCCCTTGGGATGCCCGTACATATGTATAATCATCATTCCTTTTCGTATTCCTTATTTCCTGTAACCTGCAACCATCAGGGTTAACAACAATAGCCATATACGCTATGCATCAACATTCAATACATAATAAAAACACATTATAAACGTATGGATATGCAATGTCATGACATTCTTCCTCTTTAAATCCTTATTTCATCCTGAGCCCTTATCATTAGTACATTTTAATGCTTCTTGCTACTCCATGTAAGCGGGACTCTTCATCGCTTCCAATGGACTTTAGCGTTGCTACTCCATATAAGCGGGACTCTTCATCGCTTCATATGGACTTTAGCGTTGCTACTCCATGCAATGGACTTTAGCGTTGCTACTCCATATAAGCGGGACTCTTCATCGCTTCATATGGACTTTAGCGTTGCTACTCCATGCAATGGACTTTAGCATAAGCCATTAAAATCCTTACTAAGATAACTTTGACTCAAGAAATACACCTCTTATATTTCATAACATGCATATGCAAAAACAATGCACAATAACATAAATCATAACCTTAATGCACCACTTTGCATTCATCATGTGTCAACAAGACAACATAAAGTACATGTTACCTCGGAAATATCCCTATTAATGCCATCCTATCGTGTTCCACACGATTCCTGCAACCACAATGGTTAGCAATACCACTTTTCATATCATAATAGCACATAAACAATTTGTTATGTCATACAACATTGATGCCATCATGCATAAATATGTGCTATCAATAACTTCCTAGGCCCTTAACAGCCCCAATGAGCAACCACTGCTCTGATACCACTAATGTAAGGACCCCAAGCCCTTAAACCTTGATTAGTGTATTAACCACTATGTGTGGTACATGCTTTCTATAAAATGTCAATCGGGAAGCTCTGATGATACTTAATCATTGCCTGTCAATGAAGACTCATATGTTTGCCCTTTACCAACCCCTTGGTGCCACTTTTCACATTGTAAACTTTTATAAAAATTTGGGCAGAGTCTCCCCATAAATAGAGCTATCCCAAAAAAAGAGTACAACACATAACAAAATTCCCGGCCAGGGAAAGCATAATACTCAACAGAAAGCAGCAATACAAGTAAATTCCCAGCCAGGGAAGACACCACACATAATACACCAATGACTCTCATATCATTCTAGCAATTCAACCTCTAATTGCATGCAACCTTAAATGAAAGAGAGATAGGCTCATGCCTTTATAT
The DNA here is from genome assembly GCA_907163345.1 of Haberlea rhodopensis. NCBI lineage: Eukaryota > Viridiplantae > Streptophyta > Magnoliopsida > Lamiales > Gesneriaceae > Haberlea > Haberlea rhodopensis. Next base: position 1,019,159 of record CAJQUN010000159.1, read on the forward strand.
ACAATCCATATACAAGTATAATCGTGCTCACATGCGAGCATCATGAATATGTATAAATCCTCAGGTGTATATATAGGTACTCTATACGATACCGTGCTCCATCAAGCCCTGGTACCACGATCCTGGAGTACCTCAAATCAACAGCTCGAGCTCAGCTCCATAGCCATCGATGTACCTGTCCACCTGTCCCAACAGAGACAGCCCCCAACGGGGTGAGCATACCAATACACAAAATCCCATAATCATAATAATGAAATTCATAATTTACAACAAAGGTAAATGCTAATGAATTTAAATGATACTCCCTGGATGGCAACATCCTCATCCGGGATTCCGTGTACTGTCCCTGTTCTCACAACATCAAACTCATCAAATCTCATAAATCAGTAAATCAACACATTGATTTACACATCGCATGCCTGATTCTCAAATATCAAGAATGAATGATTCCAAGTTCATATATATGCAAATATAGATATATCAATATCTAATATTGATTTCATAATCTCGCTTTCCATTATACCTAGACATCTCAAATGTCTCATAATGAATACATGATTCTACGAACCTAGACATCTCAATGTCTCACGAAGAATACATGATTCTACAAACCTAGACATCTCAAATGTCTCATAATATAGTCATATAAACCCAGTACCCCTTATATCATGTAAGAGTCATCCTACTCTAGTGTCACGCACGCTACAAGCTGCGATATCAAGATTTGGGTCATTCCTTGGCTATATCAACATATATGTATAACCATACGCAAAACATTCAATGCAATCAAAAACACCTTATGCATTTCACATATATATAGTAATGCTCGTACGTCGCACGTACCTTAAATCTCCGAAGTCCGAGCCAAACCTTGCTCGAGTTCCATGCCCCGAGGAATGATGTGCTAACACGATAAATAATTCACAATTATTACGAATATGTAACCTATGCTCAAGCACACCCATATCCCTCAAAATATTGTCAACACACGACAATTATCCTCTTAAAAGACCCGGGGCAGGGTACATGCAGGGAAGGAATAAATGAGACAATCGAAATTTGTTCAAGAATGCCCTACAAAAATCGAACCTTAATCTCACAATTTCGAACCCAATAAAATACCATAATCCATCTAAAATGTCAATTAAGCTATCCAAGCAAGAATCAACATCCCTTGACAAAAACCCCCAAATTTTTGAATTCAACCCCCTTAAATCCGAACCCAAACAAGCCTTTAAATCCCAACTCTTAAAATTCTTCAAATTCGAACCAAAGCTTCTCAATTCGATCTCAATCAAGCATCACAATACTCCTAAAACATGCAATAATCGATCAATTGCACGAAATAATACCCCTGCCAAAAACCCCCAAAATTCGAACCAACCCTACCAATTTTCGAAAATAAATTCGAACCAAAACCACCGATAAGCAGGGAAATGCACGAAAAAGACGAACAAGGGGTAAGGGAGATTACCCAACGAAAATCGGAAGCAAAATCGTTCAAAATCGATGAACCCTAACTTTTGGGGATCGACGCCTTTCTGCCAAATCCGAACGAGAAACGCGACGAAACCTTCAATTGACGGAGGGGAAATGAGCGCCTGGACAAGACGAAGCCGTGGGTAGGTCGCACGCGCCGATCGGCGGCCGGACGGCGGCTGGCGGAGCGCCTGAAACGGCGGGGCAGGGGAGGTGACGGGAAAATCGCGGCGGGAGGAGGGAGAAGAGATTTGAGTTGAAATGATATTTTTCCTTAAAATTTCGGGTTCAACTGCTATTTATAGCAAAAATACCCCGAAAAAATAATAACCCCACAAATACATCATGATTCCTTAAAAATCATCTGTTTTCAAAAACTCTCTCTCTAACTCCAAAATCCCCTACCGGTGCTCACACAGCACCCGAGATTCCGAGACACATCAAAAACCCAACTCTTAGGTTTTACACCGTAATGTGAATACAATCTCAACCTCTGGATCCAACGATCCCAACTGCCCAACTAAACGAGCCCAGAAGGCCCAATACCTCAATTAAACTCCAAATCGCCACGTAAAACCACTTTAGGGATTATTAATACTCCGGGATTAACACCTATAATCCCTGGTCATCACAGGAATTGAGTTAGTACCGGGTGTATCTCCGATCTCTCGTGCAGCGTATACGATGGCACCTCCTGAACTAAGAGAATTGAAGGCCCAATTACAAGATTTGATTGACCAAGGTTTTATAGACCCCAGTGTGTCACCTTGGGGTGCTACTGTGTTATTTGTGAAGAAGAAGTACGGTTCTATGCGCATGTGCGTCGACTACCGGCAACTCAATAAAGTAACAGTGAAGAATAAATACCCTCTCCCTCGTATTGACGATTTATTTGATCAGTTGCAGGGTACTTCTGTTTATTCTAAGATTGATTTACGGTCTGGATATCATCAAATTTTTGTTAGGAGTGAGATATACAGAAGAATGCATTCCGGACACGGTATGGGCATTATGAGTTCTTGGTCATGCCTTTTGGACTAACGAACACACCGGCTATTTTTATGGATTTGATGAATCGGATATTTCAGACATACCTGGATCGATTTGTGATAGTATTCATTGATTATATTCTAGTTTACTCACAGAATGAGGCAGAATATGCATCACATTTGAGGATAGTGCTACAGATTTTAAGAAACAGACAATTGTATGCTAAGCTCAGTAAGTACGAATTCTGGTTGGACAGAGTAGTAGTTCTCGGTCATGTAATTTCAAAAGAAGGGATATCTCTTGACCCGAGGAAGGTGGAGGCAGTGTTACAGTGGCGTGCTCCGACTTCAGTACCGGAGATTCGTAGTTTCTTGGGTCTGGCTGGGTATTACTGACAATTTGTAGGGATTTTCAAAAACTGCTAAGCCATTAACACAATTGACCCAGAAGGGAGTTAAATTTCAGTGGTTGGTTTTCAAGAATTAAAACATTGTTTAACCACCGCTCCAGTGTTGATCATTCCGACAGAGAATGAGAGATTTGTACTGTATACTGATGCATCTTTGCAAGTCTTGGGTTGTGTATTGATGCATGATAATCATGTTATCGTTTATGCCTCAAGACAGTTAAAGCCACACAAGACGAGATATCCAATTCATGACTTGGATTGGCTGCCATCGTTTATGCATTGAAGATATGGCGCCATTATCTGTACGGTACAAAGTTTACTATCTTTACGGATCATACGAGTATGAAGCTCCTTTTTACTCAGCTGAATTGAATATGAGACAGAGGAGATGGATGGACTTGTTGAAGGACTATGACTGTGAAATTGAGTATCACCCTGATCGGGCTAATCAAACAGCCTATGCTTTGAGTCGTAAGGTTGGCCATACTGCCGATGATGTGAGCTTCCTGTCGGCATGGATGATCTCCTACTGTAAGCTGGGATATGATTTTGACATCTCTGGACCGCCCATGCGAATATCGACATTCTTAGCAGAACCAGATATTTTTGAGACTATCAGAGAGGCTCAGCGGACGGGTGATGAGATTCAGAGATGGGCGAGTTTGATTTTGCAACAAGAAGTACCTAAATTCAAAATGGCTGAGGACGGTAGTTTGCAGATCCGTGATCGTTGGGTATTTCCTGATGCACCTGGACTATGCCAAGGTTTATTACAGCGGGTTTATTATAGCAGATACAGTATACATCGTGGTGGCAAGAAAATGTATTATATTCCCACTTTTGGTGGGAGCGAATTAGGGGTGCTTATCGGACCGGGTCGATCCGGACCCGGTCCGAAAACGGACCGGTTAGTCCGGTCCGAAATCGGAACCGGACTAACCGGTCCCAAACCGGTCCCGAACCGGTTTGATACCGGACCGGATCGGTTCTACCGTTCCGGATTCGGTATCATACCGGTTCCGGACCAAACGGATCCGGTTCCGGATTGAACCGGATCCATTTTTTTTAAAAAAAAAGTTTTTTTCGATAAATCCTTTCCTTTTTTCCTTTTTTTTTAAAAAAAAAAAAGAAAAAAAGAAAAATCCGGCTCCGGGTTGGAACCGGTCCAACCCGGAACCGATGGAACCGGAACCGGATCCGATCCGGTTCCTTACGGATCGGACCGGTTCCGCCCATAACGGGCCCGAAACCGGACGGTTTCGGTCCGGACCAGACCGGTTTGAACCGGTAACCACCCCTAGAGCGAATGAAACGGGATGCGACAGAATTTGTGAAAAAATGTTTGATATGTCAGCAAGTGAAGGCAGAGAGAAAAAGGCCAGGTGGCGAGTTACAGAGTTTAGAGGTACCGATTTGGAAATGGGATCATATATCGATGGATTTTGTAACTCATTTGCCGAGGACTCAATAAGGGTATGATGCTTTTGGGTCATTATTGACAGGTTATCTAAAGTTGCACACTTCATACCCAATAACATGAGCTTTACATTTGTAAACATGGCTCAGTTGTATATTCATATATTCGAGATGTAGTACGACTACATGGCATTCCAGTATCTATTATCTATGACAGGTATCCGAGGTTCACTTCCCATTTATGGGAAGGATTGCAAGCAGCCAGGGGGACCGAAGTGAGACTGAGCACAGCTTATCAACCTCAGACTGATAGGCAGACTGAGTGTACTATACAGACGCTGGAGGACATGTTGTGTGAATGTGTGTTAGAGTTTGAGTCTACCTGGTAAGATTCTCTACCAGTGGTCGAATTCTCATACAATAATAGTTATCAAGCGAGCATCTAGATGGCTCCATTTGAGGTCTTGTATGGGCGATGTTGCAGATCCACTTTATGTTGGGATGATTTGGATAGGACACATGTGGGTGGAATGAATGTTGGGATGATTTATGCGTTGTGTAGCATCTTGTTGAGCTATTGATTCTCATTTTGAGTTGTTGGTTTCTTTCAGAGCCTTTTAGTGCGTCTGGACATCGAGGAGGATAACTTGATCTTCACCATTGACACTGAGGTACGTAGTGATGTACAAGCATGGATGAATATGTTTTTCCACTTTGTTATCGAAAAGCGAAGTGTTGCTTAAGTATAGGGTGGCTTCTAGTATAGCGATGTGATATTATTAAGTTTGGGTCGCATTGCTGAGCGACGTGTTATTTGTAAGTGTGGGTCGCATTTGTTGAGCGACGTGATATTAGTAAGTGTGAGTTACATTTGTTGAGCGACGTGTTATTAGTATATGTGGGTCGCCTTTGACTTACGCGACGAGTTTTAATTATTGTGGGGTCGCAAGGAACATGTGCGATGTGAGAATATTTTAATGAGGTTGCCTCTTATATGAACGATGTGAATATAATATGGGGTCGCCGTTGGGACGAGCGATGAGTGAGTAAAGTGTTGGGATCGTCGTATTAGGGAGAGATGGAATGAGAATGTACAAAGGGTCACCGCTATGGCGTGTGATGTGTTTATCTAAATAATGGGTCACTACTAGAATGTGCAATGTGTTTGTGTCGTGCGTGTGTCAGTTTTAGAATCTAATGCTATGTATAATGAGTTTGTTAAATGATGGAAGTGTAAGGGCGGGAACGATCGAGAGACTCCACCTGTTCTAGTAGACATATGAAGCATCATGTTATCTCATAGTGTTACATTCTGTACTTTTATCTTGTACATTCATTTTATTTGTTATTTGTTATCTTACCCCGGCGGGGGCTGTTTCTGTGGAAAACAGGTGACATGGCTAACTTTTGAAGGATTTGGGAGATAGTGGTGGCACGCCTAGAAAGATATCCATAGGAACTTGGACTAGGTGTCATAGCTGTATAGATAAATGAATCTTTTGATGTCCTTATTTTGATATGTATTAACTTGTCAATGACTGTACATTATCTCCTTTTTGTTTAGATCCTTTTCCTGGCTGGGAACTTATATCTGGTTTTGATTTTTGAAGTATTATGATTTTCCTGGCTGGGAACGTTTTTTGGGTGAAATGTTTTGTTATCGGATAGCCCAATTTATGGGGAGACTCTGCCGAAATTTTTGTAAAACCTCACGACCTAATTATGGATTAGGTGTATATTTAACTGTTAATGCTTGTTATGCTAGAAGGGTCCTACACCATCTCGCGCCAACCAGGGGCACCCAAATCACACAATTTAATACATACTTCTATGTGTATTATTCATCGCAACAGCGGCACAAGTCAATCCTTGTCCGTCATACCTTATCACCGTGAAATACCTCGTCAACTCGTGACGGGACATGTCAACACATGACATCCACAATATCCTCGCCAAATCGTGACGATACATGTCAACATATGACATCCACAATATCCTCATCAACTCGTGACGGTACATGTCAACACATGACATCCACAATATCCTCGTCAACTCGTGACGGTACATGTCAACACATGAAATCTACATTTATTGCTAACACAATGGCAATATAATATTACTCATCGCTAATATAATAGCGGCACATTTAAATTCATCGCCCAACGGCGGTATACAATCCACACTCATCGCTCAATGACGGTGTAATCCCTCGTTACGTATACATCAGTATCACATCATCGCTACGTATACATCGGCATAATCAATCGCTACATATACAGCGGCATATTCTATCGCTACGTATACAGTGCATAATCCATCGCTATGTATATAGCATACCATCGCTACTTATATAGAGGCATAAACCATCACTACGTATACAGCGGCATAAACCATCGCTAGGTATACAACGAAATAATCCATCACTACGTATACAGCGGCATAATCCATGGACTCAAGAGGTGACTCACATGTATGTAGCACTTTGTTTCTTTCGGACTGAAGAGGTGACTCGCATCACATGTACCACTTTGTTCCTAAACTCATCGCTTCAACGTGACCGCGTCATGTATCATCGCTTCGACAGGACAACTGCATTAACATAATATCCCTCGCTTCAAATTATTAGCGGCTCAATGATATCCCTCGCTTCGACACATCAGCAACCCGCGCTACGATATGACAACGGCAAATATCCTGATCCATCGCTCAATAAGACAACGACAAATATCATGTACAATAGATGCTCAATAATATCCATCGCTTCGACATATTAGCGATTCATGCTACAATATGACAGCGGCAAATATTTTGATCCATCGCTGCTCAACATACCTGCATCATCATAACGACAACCATATACACAACAAAACAATATTCACAATCCCTACTATGTTATATCAGCAACTCAATATATCCCTCGCTTCGAATTATCAGCGGCTCAATGATATCCCTCGCTTTGGCATACTAGCGACTCACGCTATAATATGACAGCGGCAAATATCCTGATCCAGCGCTCGATAAGACAGCGGAATATATTCTGATCCAGCGGTAATTGATATACCCGTAGTGGTAAAATAATTGCAACACATTAATAAATATGCTCTTGGCAATATAAAACATTAACGCGCCATGAGAACAAATCAATTACAATGTATGCATACACCTGCATCCTCATATCCATAAGACAATCATACCTGGTCATCACATCATTTTCCGTCACCTATTGACGGCACATCATTGTCACCATTCCTGTCCTCGGATAGCACATCACGTTTATCATTCTCTGATTTTCCTACAAAATCAGATTTCTTAGCACTTATTACATAAGGTGCAAATCATTCCAATAAATATCATTTTCATCATATTCCACACAATCCTGCAACCATAATGGTTAGCATAACAGCTTTCATTTATGAACTGATATCATAGATGCACATAAGCAAATAGTCGTGTTACACAACATTAACTACAGTCATGCATAAACTATGTGCTACTCATTTCTATCCACACATCCCTAGGCCCCTCAACAACCCAAAAGAGCAAACAATTGCTTTGATACCACTAATGTAAGGCCTTCTCTACCTTAACCCGCTATTAGTGCATTATCAACATATAATGGTGCATACTTTAATCAATTAAATAATTCTTGTACATGCCCCAATGACCTTAACATGCCATTTATAAAAAAATGGGCATTATTCCTCTTAATGTACAATTCTCAACACAGCTCAGCTAGCATAAGTATACACATCATAACACACTAACATGTTTTCAATTCATTATGCAATTCCCTTTAACTAATTGCATGCAAACCATAAATGAAAAGAGAAACCTCAAAACCTTTATACGGTCCACATATACGTGTAAGAATGCTCACATGCGAGCATTGAATGAGTAATTGTGTACCTATTGTATAAACATACCACCCAATACCAACATTGGTACCTCAGTCCTGGGAGCATTCCCAATCAATAGCTCGAACTCAACTCCGGAGCCAATGTTGTACATGTTCTACCTGCCCCAACAGAAACAGCCCACACACGGGGTAAGCATACTAATAACACAATCTCAATAACATCAATCTCACAATTCATAGTTTACATAATAAAAGACTGTAAATTTAAAAGATACTCCCTATAAATTATCATCCTCATATGGATCTCCCATGTTGTTCATGTTCTAACAATAACCAAAACCATCAAACTCCCAAAATCAGTTAATCATTACATTGATTAACTTAACTCATTCTCACAATGTCAATTCCATAATCAAATATAGTTAAATCATTACACTAATGATTATCAGAAAATCACACATGTCTCAATTAATGATTTCCCAATTGTTGGGATATGCCCTAAGACAAATCATTAGATGATTGTTTTGACATACAATGTTTATGATTTTATGAATCGCAACATTATTATATATTATTCTTTTAACTGTGCAATGTGAATTAATATATATGTTAATGTCCTTAGAATAATATTGTATTATTCTTAAAGATGTCCCTAGTCAAGTATTATCATGAATAGGGATAATGATAATACGTAAAGACTAGTATGTGTTGATCGATGAATTGTTCATTGATATGAGATATCAAATCAACATATGGGTACATGTTAGAGAACGATGTACTGGACAGACCCACCATGAGAATGCAACATGGATAGTTATATGATCGTCATATGCAATTCTCATAGTGATAATAATGTATGTAATCCTTACGACTTGTGATCATCAGAGATCCCAACATAAGGAGTTATGTATCTTGATATCGTCAAACGTTACCCGTAACAGGGTAATCTATAAAGGCGACTATTGGATACACTACGAATTATGTAGAGGGATGTTGACTGATCGAGATATGATTTGTCCCTCCTATATAACAGGAGATGTGTTTGGCCCTTGATCAAGTGAGACCTAAAATGCATGGCCATGCTCGAATGAGTCGATATGAGATATCGAGCTTATTCGTTTATTCTAGTTCTACTTGGGGATCAAGAAATAGAGATTGAATATACGAGTATGATTATTCCATGACTCGTGTTCAATCTAAACACAAAGGACAAAGGGATTAAGTTACATGGTTAATATTATCACAAGTTCTAAAGGTTATGTCGAGTCATTGACATTCTTGTAATTTGGGTAGCCTTGATGTGTTGCTAGACACCGCTCTTTGCTTGTAACGTAAAATGAGATTTATGTCACTGCCAACATTACAAGAACCTATCGGGTCGCACAAAAGATTAAATCGAGAAGGGAAATTAAATTCATTGGATGAATTAATTAATTAAGAAGAGTCTTAATTAAGTGATTAAAAGGTTTTAATTAAATCATGAGTTTGGGCCCATAAGACTTTAAGAAAGTCTTGAACCTTAATTAAAAGCCTTATAATATAAATACAAGGTTTTGATTAATGGTTAATCATACTTTTCATATCATAACTTGATATCAAAACCCTAGACTACATACTCTCCTCTCGGCCGCCTCTCAAGAGCCGAACATCACCGCCGCCGCGCCGCCGTGTGGTGTTCATCTTGATTGTCCATCGTTGATCAGTTTTGGTTCAAGAATAAGTCTAGCAACTTGTTCTTGAACATCTCTTTCGATTTGATCGTGTGGATACCGTAGAGACGAAGGTGCAAACTTTCGTTTGTGACTCGTGGTGCTACAACGAGGATTCTGCTTCAAACACGCTACAAGGGTGAGACTCTTATGTTCCTTTATCCGATATGAATCCCTATGTATAGATCCATTGTTCTAGTAATCCAAAATATTTTATTCCGCTGCGTTGTATGCTCTTAGGATTACTTTCAGTGGTATCAACGCCGTGTACAAGGCTCATATCGGATTTATGTGGTTAAATAGTTTAATCATATTAGAATTAATATTGCATGCTATTTAAAACTGTATGAACATATATGATATGTTAATATTTAGTTTGTGAAAATCATCGTAAAATTGTATTTGATATAATTGGCGAATAATCATATTTATTGGGCAATATTTTCGGCCATCACCATCACAAATGACACCACGGCTAGCCACATGAGGGCTAAGGTTTTCGAACCCTTGGCTCGAGATGGCTTAGTCGTTGTGGCTAATAATTGTGCATGGAAGTGTCGAAAATTGAATAGGGTTTAGAACCCATTGGCTCGTGACGGCTAGCTCATGACGGCTAGGGTTTCGAACCCTAGTAGCCGTGCATGGGCTCGGCCATCGTCACCTCTTATGCTAAGGTTTTGAGACATGGATGAGTTTTGAACTTTTTGGCTCGATAATGGTTCACGCATGCATGGATTAGTAGCTTTACCACATGAGAGCAAGGTTTTTCGAACCCTTTGCTCGAGATGGTTGAGCCAACCCCGTGCATGGCCTGACCGTGACTCGTGGCTAACAAATTCCGGCGTTTCGAACAAGATGGCTCAATGAAAACCCAAGGTGGTGCGTGGCGGCTAGGGTTTGGAAACCTAGCGCCGCCGCCGCTCGAGCTTGGCTCGGCCATGGGCTAGGGTTTCGAACCCTAGGCCCAAAATTGGTCCAACCGTGTGCTTTTGTGGTTCGAACCATGGTGGTTCGTGGCTTAGTCGCTTAAGTTTGTGGCATGTGATGTCCCGAGCGTACGATAATTTTTCAAAAATTATTTTACAGTTTTAATTAAAATTAAATTTAAAATGTTTAGAATTTAATTAATTAAATGTTAATGCATGCTTTATGTGTTGTTTGAGCATGGTGCGTGGTTATAGCCCTTTGACCTATTAGATAGGATTTGTGGATGTTTGTAATATATAATACGACCTGCGTGTCGTGCCTTCTCTATTTCATTCTAAATGTAATCCCTCCCCTGTGTTCCCCTCGAATGTGAATCGAGGAATTCTATATCTTGTAAATAGTGTAGTTTATTTTATTGATGGTGATCAATGAAGATGGAGCATCGTGCCAGGATGAGGAGGCCATTCACAAATTGGAGCCAAAGGAAGGTGCTTGTGAAGTTACCTTAGGTTGACTCTTAGGATTTTCTCATTGGCTTGAGAGAATCGTTAGTAGGGGCTATAACCATGTCACATTTAATTATGTATGTTGATGCATGATTTATCTTATGTTTTAGATTGATAATTGTATTACACATATATGTAGATATGTATACAACTATATGTAGTGGACATATTTTAAATTATCAAACTAATCATGAGATCAATAAATCCCTCTAAAATATTAAGTTTTAGATGCCTTCCAAAATTAAAAGTACTCGTCAATAACTTCGATTGTACATGTGTGGGTTTGCCAAAGCAAAGCACCGTGGCAATCTTAGTAAGGCGCGAAAGGATAAAAGTGATATCCGTTATACTTTAAATTGGGTACGACTTAACTAGGTTATCTCAATAGGATTGGGAACTTAGAGGCATGGGTTGGATTATAATTCATTTGATGAATTGAACAAAGTGTTGTTCGTCCAACTATCCAAGAATTATATGTGATATAATTGACAAAGTGTTGTCTACCTAAATAACCGAGTCTTGGGCGATTAGCCAAAGCTACCTCAAGATTAGGCAAAATATGGATCTTGGCCCACTAAAGGTTTTGAGGGTTGATATTTTTTTAAACAAAATAGTGGGAGTATCATTTAATATAAGACCATGTTAAATGATTAAATCATAAACTTATTTTGCATATTTATATTGTAGATATCCATGGCAACTAACAACGTTACTAGCACTTTATCACTGCGATCGGTCCTTGAGAAGGACAAATTAAATGGGACAAATTTCCTAGACTGGCATAGGAACTTGAGGATAGTCCTCAAACAAGAAAAGAAACAATATTCCTTGAGGAACCCTTACCCGCTGAGGAACCTCCCCTAACAGCTACAAGAGCTGATAAAGATGCTTACAAGAAGCATCAAAGTGACGCACTTGATGTTTGGTTCCTTATGCTTGCAACCATGAACTCTGAGCTTCAGAAGCAACATGAGGAAATGGAGGCGTTTGATATGATCGAGCACCTTAAGCAATTGTACCAACAGCAAGCAAGACAAGAGAGGTATGACGTCTCTAAGGCGTTATTTCAGTGCAGGATGGTAGAGGGAAGCCTAGTTGGAACTCATGTGCTCAAGATGATTGGGTACATTGAGAATCTGGACAAGCTGGGTTTTCCATTGGACCAAGAGTTGGCCACCGATGTGATCTTGCAATCGTTGCCTGAGAGATTCAGTCAATTTGTAGTAAATTAAAATATGACTGACATGGAAAAGACTCTACCACAATTGCTTGGTATGTTGAGAACATATGAAGCAAATACAAAGAAGACTAAGGCCTCAAATGTTCTTATTGTGAATAAGGGCAAAGGAAAGGCCAAAGCTAAAGGCAATAAGAAAGCAAAGAAGGTCTTTGTTAAATCTAAGCCAAAGTCTTATGCACTGAAACCAAAAGGAGGGATAGCAAAGGAAGGGAACTGTTTCCATTGCGGTGAGACCGGCCATTGGGAAAGAAACTGCAAAGTATATCTGGAGGATCTAAAGAAAGGAAGTGTGACTTCCACTTCAGGTATTTTTGTTATAGAAGTCAATTTATCTACTTCTTCATCATGGGTATTAGATACTGGATGTGGATCTCGCATTTGTGTAAATGTGCAGGATCTAAAAAGGAGTAGGACGTTGGCGAAAGTTGAAGTTGATCTCCGAGTTGGAAATGGAGCAAGAGTTGCTGCATTAGCTATAGGAGATTATTGTTTAGCTTTACCTTCTGGTTTATCGTTGATTTTAAAAGACTGTTATTTTGTGCCATCTATTACTAAAAACATAATTTCTATTTCTTGTTTAGACAAGTATGGTTTTTCATTTATAATAAAGGACAACTGTTGTTCTATTTATTTAAATGATATGTTTTATGCTAGTGCACAAATGGTGAATGGTCTTTATGTATTAAATCTTGATATGCCTATCTATAACATAAATACTAAAAGGATTAAAAATAATGATTGTAATCCGACTTATCTCTTGCACTGTCGCTTGGGCCACATAAACGAGAACCGCATATCTAAACTTCATAAGGATGGAATATTAGATTCATTTGATTTTGAATCATATGAAACATGCGAATTTTGTTTAATGGGCAAGATGACTAAAGCCCCTTTCAAGGGACATGTTGAAAGGGCAGAAGCTTTATTGGGACTAATACATAGTGATGTATGTGGACCAATAAGTACACAAGCTAGAGGTGGTTTTCAATACTTCGTTACATTTACTGATGACCTCAGTAGATATGGGTATGTGTACCTAATGAAGCATAAGCATGAAACCTTTGAAAAGTTCAAAGATTTCAAGAATGAAGTACAAAACCAACTTGGCAAAAGTATCAAAATCCTTCGATCAGATCGAGGAGGTGAATACTTAAGCCAAGAGTTTCATGACTATCTAAAGGAATGTGGGATAGTCCCACAACTCACTCCTCCGTATACTCCACAATGGAATGGTGTATCCGAGAGGAGAAATCGGACCTTGTTGGACATGGTTAGATCAATGATGAGTCATGCAGATCTTCCGATATCGTTTTGGGGACACGCTCTAGAAACAGCGATTTTCTTACTGAACCGTGTTCCATCTAAATCAGTGGAAAAGACACCATATGAAATATGGACTGGGAAGCGTCCTAGTATGTCTTTTATGAAGATTTGGGGTTGTGAGGCTTTCGTTAGACGTCACGCCACTAACAAACTTGGACCCAAATCTGATAAGTGTTTATTTGTGGGGTATCCTAAGGAAACTAAAGGATACTATTTCCATTATCCCACCGAGAACAAAGTAGTTGTTGCTCGGACTGGTGTATTTCTTGAAAGAGAATTTATTTCTAGAAAAACCAGTGGGAGAAAAATAGAACTTAGTGAAGTTCAACCACAAGAAAACACTGAACTTGAGATTGAGATGGAGACAGAGCAGGCACCGCAAGCTGTTGTGGAAGAAGCACCTGCTCAAGAGACACAAGCCCTGCGTAGGTCTGTAAGAGAACACCGGGAGCCACAGAGATATGGATTTCTTGTGACTCAACAAGGTGACTTACTACTTATTGATGAAGATGAGCCGTCATCTTATCAACAAGCTATAATGGGCAATGATTCTGAGAAATGGCAAGAGGCCATGAAATCTGAGATGGAATCCATGTATGCAAACCAAGTATGGACTTTGGTTGATCCACCTGAAGGGGTACGACCCATAGGGTGCAAATGGATTTTCAAGAAAAAGACCGATATGGATGGTAATGTACAAACCTATAAAGGTCGGCTGGTTGCAAAAGGATTCAAACAAATTCATGGTATTGACTATGATGAAACCTTTTCACCAGTGGCCATGGTTAAATCCATAAGGATCTTACTTGCAATAGCTGCATTTCATGATTATGAAATCTGGCAGATGGATGTCAAAACAGCTTTCCTTAATGGAAATCTGCTCGAGGATGTGTACATGACACAGCCCGAGGGTTTTGTCGATCCAAAGGATGCTGGAAAGATATGCAAGCTACAACGATCCATTTATGGATTGAAGCAAGCTTCTCGGAGTTGGAATCTTCGTTTTGACGATGCAATCAAAGAGTTTGGTTTTATCAAAAACGAAGATGAACCTTGTGTCTACAAGAAGGTCAGTGGGAGCGTAATCATTTTCCTAGTGTTGTATGTAGATGACATATTTCTCATTGGAAATGAAATCCCTGCCTTACAAACTGTAAAGATTTGGCTAGGGAATTGCTTTTCGATGAAAGACTTGGGAGAAGCCACCTATGTATTAGGAATCAAGATCTATAGAGATAGATCAAGAAGGCTTCTTGGTCTGAGTCAAAGTACATACATAGACAAAGTGCTTAAAAGGTTTAGCATGCAAGAATCAAAGAAAGGATTCGTGCCTATGACACATGGTATTTATCTCTCGAAGGAACAGTGTCCTTCAACACCATATGAGAGACAACGCATGAGTAAGATTCCATATGCGTCAGCTATTGGATCTATCATGTATGCCATGATATGTACTCGTCCCGATGTATCGTATGCTTTGAGCATGACGAGCAGATATCAAGTTGATCCAGGTGAAGGTCACTGGATTGCTGTCAAGAATATCCTGAAGTACTTGAGAAGAACTAAGGATACATTCTTGATTTATGGAAGTGAGGAAGAGCTCAATGTAATGGGTTACACTGATGCAAGCTTCCAAACTGACAAAGATGATTTTCGATCGTAATCTGGATATGTGTATTGCCTAAATGGAGGTGCTGTGAGCTGGAAGAGTCAAAGCAAGAAACAGTAGCCGATTCTACAACGGAAGCTGAGTATATTGCTGCCTCGGATGCAGTAAAGGAAGCGGTTTGGATGAGGAAGTTCATTTCTGAACTTGGAGTGGTGCCTAGCATTAAAGATCCGATAGAACTCTATTGTGACAACAATGGAGCGATCGCATTGGCTAAGGAACCAAGATCTCACCAAAGATCCAAGCACATACTTAGGCGTTTCCATTTCATTCGAGAAATCGTTGAAAGGGGAGATGTTAAAATATGCAATGTACCAACAGATGATAATGTATCTGACCCATTGACGAAGCCACTGTCACAGCAGAAGCATTGTGATATCCCCGAAATAATTAATTGCAATTTGGGCATTAATTATGTTTATGCGATATTATAGTGATAATTAGACTTTAGGTCCGGACTAATTATCTTGGTAAAATACTTGTCACACGGTAGGCGTGACCCGGTAGAGCATTTCAGGGAGCATGTTATGCATGTTGGGTGTTTGGGTGTTATAATGGTTTAAATGTTATGGGTTGTGTATTTTGTTAAAGCATGATTTTAAATGGTGATTTTGGTGCATTGTAGTAAAATGCTTTTAAAATATCTTGTAGAGGTATTTTATATATCATGCTTGTAATTTGTTACACATTAAAGAAAATTAAATTCATAGCATGACAAAGGAGGGCAACTTGCATGCTTTACATCCCATCACCCCCATCCCTCTCAGAATTTGTCTCTAAACCTCATCCATTCACTCCTTGAGCTCCCATTTCGTTTCTAAACCAAGAGGAGAGGAGAGAGCTTTGAAAAGGAGGAGTTTTTGTGTTTTCTTGCCAAAAACTTGAAGCTCAAGTGGTAAGCTTCCTTTATGGTAGAGTCTTGTTGAGTTTTGGTTGATTTATAGCTTGTTTTTGAGGTTAAATGAATGGATCTTGGTCCATCTTGTTGGTCATGATGGGAGATGTCTTTTAAGGTTGTTTTGTGGTTAAATTTTGTGTTGGATGGTTGATCTTAGTGGTTCATGAGTGTAGGTGTTGTTGGAAGCTCATTTAAGGAAATTTCTCGCAGGAACAGGGCGTCTCGATCGATCGGAAAATGGGTCCGATCGATCGAGCAAGGCAGTGTCTGTCCAAGGCGAGGAATGAGCTTACCGATCGATCGAGATTTTGTCCAGATCGATCGGTGTGTGTAATCTCGATCGATCGAGATAAACTCTCGATCGATCGGCGGAGGCAGTACTTGGATGCCTGTTTTCCTTCACTTGGCGATCGATCGGGACTTGGGGCCGATCGATCGGAAGGCTTATAAATGTGAATTTTGGGATTTTGTTCTAAATATTGATGTTTTTGGTAATGGTTCAATTATGGGTTTCTATGGATTCATGTGATTGTGTAGAACCATCCCAGGTAGCCACACAACAAAGGAGATAAAGTTCCACAATATCTCCACTTTTGGAACCAAGGTACGTAGTGAGACGTACGAGCATCGGACGGTAAAACGTATTTATTACGCTTTGTATTGATTATGCACTATGGTTGTGCACATGGAATTGATTATGCATTGTGGTTGCATATGGGGTAATGTTTATACATCATGGATTGTATACATGATTGGTCATGCATTTTGGTTGCATGTGTATATTGGATGCCTTGTTGCATGTGATTGTGAGTCAGGAATTATATTCCAGTAATGGAGAATACTTGCCGCTAGTGGCGTAGCGATGTGAATACTTGCCGCTGTCATACCGTAGCGATGAGAGAATATTTGCCGCTAATATGAAGCGAAGAACACGACCGCTGTCATATTTATAGCGAGGGATATTAGTGCCGGTGGTATTGTCTTAAGCGAGGGGTATTTCCGCTGTCATGTTAACGCGAGGGATATTATGCCACTGATATAATAAGACTCGGAAATTGAACACGGAGCATATGGGAATCGGTGCATGTCATGACATACATTGTTGGTAATATAATCTACTGATTATCATTTGGTACAGGGATAACCCAAGGGAGCATTTTAAATGTGTTACATACAAGAAGTGAATCATATTTACAATTATGCATTTGAATTGCTGTCATATCGTTGTGTATATGATTTTATACATGCTCATGGTTTTGGGGTTGTTCCTGTAGGTATTTTTGGGCGGACGGGCTCAGACGAGTTGGTGCAGTGAGCTAGTGCGGAGTGCTCTTGTAGCAGGCACATTCTTTTGTATAGTATCTACTCTAGGAGTAGTCTAAAACTATAGGATTAACATTCATAGTTTGAGAATGTAATTAATCCATTTTGGAACTTTATTTTGGCACTGTAATTTAATAGCTCAGAGCATCGAGACAACCTTTATATTCTGTAAGCATGGAAATTTTTAATTACGCCTTTAGTCCGCACTTAAGGAACTAGGGTCCTTACATTAGTGGTATCAGAGCAGTGGTTAGAGAACCCGGGAACGAGTGAAGGGTAGCCTTAGCATGATTGACTAGGTGCTTACATTTAAAGCATGTTTATGCATGTAGTGCATATTGATGTATATCCTGTTATACTAACATGCTTATTATCATTCCTGTTATCTAACGGCATAACATATATTCTTGTTTGGAGTTGTTTTAACCCTTGTGTTACAGCATGGCGGCTATGAACCTCAATGAAGAGGTGGGCGATGTGGGTAGCGTAAACGCAAGTATTGGACAGGCAAACCCTCTACCTCCACCGGCTGTAAGCATGGAACCAGTGGCTCAGTTATTGCTACCTGGTGAGATTAGCTTGACTCAGTTTCTATCGTATCACCCACCCCGGTTTGAGGGAACAGAGTCTGGAGAGGAGGCTGAGGAGTGGCTGGAAAGGCTTGAACAGATTTTTGTATCGGCTCCTTGTGCTGTTACAGCTTGGCTGAGGCTAGCGGAGTTCCAGTTAGCAAAGAAACCTTTAATGTGGTGGAGGAGCACTGTAATGGAACAGAGAGCTCAAGGTGCAGTGATTGATTGGACGCTCTTCAGAACCCGGTTTCTGAACCGGTACTTCTCGGCAGCAGCAAGACAGACGAAGGAGGATGAGTTTGCAAGTTTGAAACAAGGAAGCATGACAGTGTCCGACTATGCCACGCAGTACTCTTCGTTACTGAGATATGTTCCACATATTGCCACCAATGGACATGCCAAAATGAGGAATTTCATGAAGGGACTGCGACCGGAACTTTTTGATCGGGTTATTTCCAACAAACCCACTTCTTTTGATGATGCCCTCACCAGAGCGGAGCTAGCAGAGATCGGGGTCGGCGCCTACCCGGACGTTACACCCCCACAATCCCACCGCCGAGGCCAATGTCTAATAATCTGAGGCCACGAGGAGAATCATTTAAATCTCGTGGGGCTTCTTCTTCATCTTCTCGGTTTGGTGGGAGAAGAATGGATAACAGGAGGGTCGGTGCGCCTAACAACAGAGGGCAGACTCAAGTGAATAGGAGTGGAGTGGTGAAGTGCCATTTTTGTGGAGGACCGCATCACATGCGAGACTGTACTGCTTGTTATAAATGTGGCCAGATGGGCCACATATCCCGGTTTTGTCAGAATGGTGATGGTCAGGTAGATCTGAGAGGAGGCAGAGGGAGGTTTTCTACCGGGACAGTACAGCAGAGGCCACCGATGGTACCTCGTCAGGGGGGAGGACAGGTGATGGGGCCACCCCAGGGACAGGTCTATGCATTGACCAGGGAGCAGGCCGATGCAGCTCCAGAGGAGGTTATAGCTGGTACGTGCCTATTATTTACATATTCCGCCTTTATTTTGATAGACACAGGTGCTTCACACTCCTTTGTGTCTGCGGACTTTGTGGCGAGACATCATATGTGCACGTCTCCGTTACCCACGTCTCTCTTGGTCTCGACACCCACCGGAAAGAAAGTCGTTGCGGATCAGTTTCTATTGGACTGCCTCATTTATTTTGAGGGCAATGAGGTGAAGGCAGATTTGATTGTTCTGAGCATGTCAGATTTCGACTGCATTGTGGGCATCGACATTCTGAACAGATATCAGGCAGTAGTTGATTGCCGACAGAGGACAGTACGGTTCAGATCTCATTTGGGAGTTCAGTGGATTTTCTATGGCAACGGTTCTCGTGCGAAGATTCCGTTGATCTCGGCAATCAAAATGTCCCAACTGTTGGAACGTGGACATATGGGCTATCTCATTTATGCCGTGGATCTGTTGGGAAAAAGCAAGGAGTTAAAAGTTGAGGACATACCAGTAGTAGTGGAATTTGCTGATGTGTTCCCGGAGGAGATTCCAGGATTCCCACCGACTAGGGAAGTCGAGTTTGGGATTGAGTTATTACCGGGGACATCCGCTATTTCTCGAGCCCCTTACCGAATGGCACCGGCAGAATTAAGAGAACTGAAGGAGCAGTTGCAGGAACTCCTTGATAAAGGATATATACGCCCTAGCGTATCGCCTTGGGGCGCACCAGTTCTTTTTGTAAAGAAGAAGGATGGTTCGATGCGGTTGTGCATCGATTACCGGCAACTGAATAAGGCTACGGTAAAGAACAAGTATCCTCTTCCAAGGATTGATGATCTGTTTGACCAGTTGCAAGGTACCAGACTTTATAGCAAGATTGATCTGAGATCCGGGTACCACCAGATACGGGTCAGGGAGGAGGATGTACAGAAGACAGCATTTCGGACTCGGTATGGACACTACGAGTTCTTAGTGATGCCGTTTGGTGTGACGAACGCCCCGGCTGTCTTTATGAGCTTGATGAATCGGGTGTTCCAACCCTATCTGGATCAGTTCGTCATCGTATTTATTGACGATATACTCATCTACTCCAGGAGCGAGGAAGAGCACGTGAAACACTTGAGGACAGTGCTCCAGATCCTCAGAGATCACCAATTATATGCCAAGCTCAGCAAGTGTGAGTTTTGGTTGAGTAGAGTAGTATTTCTGGTGCATGTCATATCCAGCAGTGGGATTTCTGTGGACCCCAGGAAGATTGAGGCTGTGATGGAGTGGGCTGCACCCACTTCTGTACCAGAGATTCGGAGTTTCCTTGGTTTGGCTGGCTATTATCGACGCTTCGTCGAAGGATTTTCTAAGATTGCTAAGCCACTGACTCAGTTGACTCAGAAAGGGGTACCGTTTTATTGGTCTGAGGCTTGCGAGCAGAGCTTCCAGGAACTGAAACACCGGTTGACCACGACACCTATTTTGGTAATTCCCTCAGAGAATAAGAGGTTTGTTCTGTATACTGACGCGTCACTTCAGGGCTTGGGATGTGTATTGATGCAAGATAAGCACGTGGTAGCTTATGCATCAAGGCAGTTGAAACTGCATGAGGCTAGGTACCCAGTCCACGATTTGGAGTTGGCAGCTTTATATTTGCCCTGAAGATTTGGAGGCATTATCTATATGGTACCTCCTTCACCATTTATACAGATCATAAGAGCCTGAAATTCTTGTTTACTCAGGCGGAATTGAATATGCGTCAGAGGAGATGGATGGACCTACTTAAAGATTATGACTGTGCAATAGAGTACCATCCGGGGAAGGCCAATTTGACAGCAGACGCCTTGAGTCGGAAGGTGAGGAATACTGCTGAGGATGTCATGCATTTGTCGGCTATGATGACTTCTTGTTGCCATATGGGCTATGACTTCGATGTGGACGCATCACCGGTTTGGGTATCGACCTTATTAGCTGAGCCAGATATCTATGAGAATATCAGGAGAGCTCAGAGGACAGATGATGAGATTCAGAGATGGTCGTCATTGGCACTTCAGGATCAGCCATCAAAGTTCAGAGTGGCTGAGGATGGTTCCTTGAGACTCGGTAACCGATGGGTAGTTCCATATACGCCGGAGTTGCGTAGAGGAATCTTGGAACGGGCTCATAGTAGCCGATTTAGCATCCACCCAGGAGGAAGGAAAATGTATAAGGACTTATGTGATCAGTTCTGGTGGAAGCGGATGAAGCGTGATGTGATCGCTTTTGTCAAGAGATGTTTGATCTGCCAGCAAGTTAAGGCAGAGAGGCAGAGACTCGGTGGCGAGCTAAGGAGCTTAGAGATACCGGAGTGGAAGTGGGAACACATATCTATGGACTTTGTGACCCACCTGCCGAGGACTACTTCGGGCTGTGATGCCATTTGGGTGATCATTGACAGACTGACAAAGGTAGCTCACTTCATTCCATACTGTATGACGTACACATACTTGAGGATGGCTCAGTTGTATGTCCGGGACATAGTGAGACTACATGGGATTCCAGTATCTATTGTGTCAGACAGGGACCCACGGTTCACATCTCATTTCTGGGGAGGTCTTCAGTCAGCTTTGGGTACTGAGGTGAGTTTGAGTACGGCATATCATCCCCAGACGGATGGGCAGACTGAGCGTACTATTCAGACGCTTGAGGACATGCTGCGAGCTTGTGTATTGGAGTTTGATGCTTCATGGCAAGATTCCTTGCCCTTGGTAGAATTTTCATACAACAACAGCTATCAGACGAGTATTCAGATGGCACCGTTTGAGGCCTTGTATGGTAGGCGTTGTAGGTCGCCATTATACTGGGATGACTTGACCAGTAAAGCTGTGGGAGGACCCGAATTGATTCGGGAGATGGAGGATAAGGTAAAGGTTATCCGACAGAAAATGAAGGCAGCCCAGGACAGGCAGACAGCCTATGCGAATAAACGACGGAGACCGTTAGAGTTTCAGACAGGAGACAAGGTCTTTTTGAAGATTTCACCTTTCAGAGGTGTGGTTCGGTTTGGCATGCGTGGTAAACTGTCTCCGAGGTATGTGGGACCGTATGAGATTTTACAGCGCATTGGTACCTTAGCTTACCGTTTGGCACTACCACCGTCGTTGTCTAGTATTCACGACGTGTTTCATGTATCTATGCTACGGAAATATGAGCCGGATCCGTCGCATGTTTGCAGCCTTCTCAGGTTCAGTTAGATTCTGATGTATCCTATGAGGAACGGCCAGTCAGGATTCTAGATAGGGCTGATCGCAGGCTTTGGAACAAAGTGATACCTATGGTAAAGGTACAGTGGGATCGCAGGGGTGTCGAAGAGGCCACGTGGGAGACGGAGCAGCACATGGTGCAGCACTACCCGGAACTATTCCCTGGTATGTGATTTATGTTTAGTTTTGATTTGGGTAAGTGCATGCGATTTCGAGGGCGAAATCTTGTAAGTAGGGGAGTATTGTGATATCCCCGAAATAATTAATTGCAATTTGGGCATTAATTATGTTTATGCGATATTATAGTGATAATTAGACTTTAGGTCCGGACTAATTATCTTGGTAAAATACTTGTCACACGGTAGGCGTGACCCGGTAGAGCATTTCAGGGAGCATGTTATTCATGTTGGGTGTTTGGGTGTTATAATGGTTTAAATGTTATGGGTTGTGTATTTTGTTAAAGCATGATTTTAAATGGTGATTTTGGTGCATTGTAGTAAAATGCTTTTAAAATATCTTGTAGAGGTATTTTATATATCATGCTTGTAATTTGTTACACATTAAAGAAAATTAAATTCATAGCATGACAAAGGAGGGCAACTTGCATGCTTTACATCCCATCACCCCCATCCCTCTCAGAATTTGTCTCTAAACCTCATCCATTCACTCCTTGAGCTCCCATTTTCGTTTCTAAACCAAGAGGAGAGGAGAGAGCTTTGAAAAGGAGGAGTTTTTGTGTTTTCTTGCCAAAAACTTGAAGCTCAAGTGGTAAGCTTCCTTTATGGTAGAGTCTTGTTGAGTTTTGGTTGATTTATAGCTTGTTTTTGAGGTTAAATGAATGGATCTTGGTCCATCTTGTTGGTCATGATGGGAGATGTCTTTTAAGGTTGTTTTGTGGTTAAATTTTGTGTTGGATGGTTGATCTTAGTGGTTCATGAGTGTAGGTGTTGTTGGAAGCTCATTTAAGGAAATTTCTCGCAGGAACAGGGCGTCTCGATCGATCGGAAAATGGGTCCGATCGATCGAGCAAGGCAGTGTCTGTCCAAGGCGAGGAATGAGCTTACCGATCGATCGAGATTTTGTCCCGATCGATCGGTGTGTGTAATCTCGATCGATCGAGATAAACTCTCGATCGATCGGCGGAGGCAGTACTTGGCGATCGATCGGGACTTGGGGCCGATCGATCGGAAGGCTTATAAATGTGAATTTTGGGATTTTGTTCTAAATATTGATGTTTTTGGTAATGGTTCAATTATGGGTTTCTAATATGGATTCATGTGATTGTGTAGAACCATCCCAGGTAGCCACACAACAAAGGAGATAAAGTTCCACAATATCTCCACTTTTGGAACCAAGGTACGTAGTGAGACGTACGAGCATCGGACGGTAAAACGTATTTATTACGCTTTGTATTGATTATGCACTATGGTTGTGCACATGGAATTGATTATGCATTGTGGTTGCATATGGGGTAATGTTTATACATCATGGATTGTATAAATGATTGGTCATGCATTTTGGTTGCATGTGTATATTGGATGCATTGTTGCATGTGATTGTGAGTCAGGAATTATATTCCAGTAATGGAGAATACTTGCCGCTAGTGGCGTAGCGATGTGAATACTTGCCGCTGTCATACCGTAGCGATGATAGAATATTTGCCGCTAATATGAAGCGAAGAACACGACCGCTGTCATATTTATAGCGAGGGATATTAGTGCCGCTGGTATTGTCTTAAGCGAGGGGTATTTCCGCTGTCATGTTAACGCGAGGGATATTATGCCACTGATATAATAAGACTCGGAAATTGAACACGGAGCATATGGGAATCGGTGCATGTCATGACATACATTGTTGGTAATATAATCTACTGATTATCATTTGGTACAGGGATAACCCAAGGGAGCATTTTAAATGTGTTACATACAAGAAGTGAATCATATTTACAATTATGCATTTGAATTGCTGTCATATCGTTGTGTATATGATTTTATACATGCTCATGGTTTTGGGGTTGTTCCTGTAGGTATTTTTGGGCGGACGGGCTAAGACGAGTTGGTGCAGTGAGCTAGTGCGGAGTGCTCTTGTAGCAGGCACGTTCTTTTGTATAGTATCTACTCTAGGAGTAGTCTAAAACTATAGGATTAACATTGATAGTTTGAGAATGTAATTAATCCATTTTGAAACTTTATTTTGGCACTGTAATTTAATAGCTCAGAGCATCGACACAACCTTTATATTCTGTAAGCATGGAAATTTTTAATTACGCCTTTAGTCCGCACTTAAGGAACTAGGGTCCTTACAAGCATGATCATCATACTAGATCTCTAGGCATTAGGTATATGTCTGAGTGGTCTTAGTGCAAGTGGGAGATTTGTTGGGATATGCCCTAAGACAAATCATTAGATGATTGTTTTGACATACAATGTTTATGATTTTATGAATGGCAATCATTATTATATATTATTCTTTTAACTGTGCAATGTGAATTAAGATATATGTTAATGTCCTTAGAATAATATTGTATTAATCTTAAAGATGTCCCTAGTCAAGTATTATCATGAATAGGGATAATGATAATACGTAGAGACTAGTATGTGTTGATCGATGAATTGTTCATTGATATGAGATATCAAATCAACATATGGATACATGTTAGAGAACGATGTACTGGACAGACCCACCATGAGAATGCAACATGGATAGTTATATGATCGTCATATGCAATTCTCATAGTGATAATAATGTATGTAATCCTTACGACTTGTGATCATCAGAGATCCCAACATAAGGAGTTATGTATCTTGATATCGTCATCTATAAAGGCGACTATTGGATACACTACGAATTATGTAGAGGGATGTTGACTGATCGAGATAGGATTTGTCCCTCCTATATAACAGGAGATGTGTTTGGCCATTGATCAAGTGAGAACTAAAATGCATGGCCATGCTCGAATGAGTCGATATGAGATATCGAGCTTATTCGTTTATTCTAGTTCTACTTGGGGATCAAGAAATAGAGATTGAATATACGAGTATGACTATTCCATGACTCGTGTTCAATCTAAACACAAAGGACAAAGGGATTAAGTTACATGGTTAATATTATCACAAGTTCTAAAGGTTATGTCGAGTCATTGACATTCTTGTAATTTGGGTAGCCTTGATGTGTTGCTAGACACCTGCTCTTTGCTTGTAACGTAAAATGAGATTTTATGTCACTGCCAACATTACAAGAACCTATCGGGTCGCACAAAAGATTAAATCGAGAAGGGAAATTAAATTCATTGGATGAATTAATTAATTAAGAAGAGTCTTAAGTAAGTGATTAAAATGTTTTAATTAAATCATGGGTTTGGGCCCATAAGACTTTAAGAAAGTCTTGAACCTTAATTAAAAGCCTTATAATATAAATACAAGGTTTTGATTAATGGTTAATCATACTTTTCATATCATAAATTGATATCAAAACCCTAGACTACATACTCTCCTCTCGGCCGCCTCTCAAGAGCCGAACATCACCGCCGCCGCGCCGTCGTGTGGTGTTCATCTTGATTGTCCGTCGTTGATCGGTTTTGAACCGAGAGTTTAGTTTTGGTTCAAGAATAAGTCTAGCAACTTGTTCTTGAACGTCTCTTTCGATTTGATCGTGTGGATACCGTAGAGACGAAGGTGCAAACTTTCGTTTGTAACTCGTGGTGCTACAACGAGGATTTTGCTTCAAACACGCTACAAGGGTGAGACTCTTATATTCCTTTATCCGATATGAATCCCTATGTATAGATCCATTGTTCTAGTAATCCAAAAATTTTATTCCGCTGCGTTGTATGCTCTTAGGATTACTTTCACCAGTTTCACCACATCGTGTCCCATCACTCGCTCAACAGCGGCGGTATCAAAACCGATGTTTGATCAACAGCGACAACATCATAACCATTCATAACTATTGCTCGCTAAATAGCGGCATCACATAATTCTCCACAATGCCAACTCATTTCAACAATAATATATTACTCATTCAACAATGGCAATAATATTTAAAAATACGCTCGTACGTTATACGTATATATAGTCCAATAGCCATAACCAATCCTTGCCTTAGACCCGAGATCCAGTGAATTATTCGTTATACATAGTTAATGTTGGGATATGCCCAAAGACATGTCATTGGATGATTGTTTTGACATACAATGTTTATGATTTTATGAATGACAATTCATTATTATATATTATTCGATTAACTGTGCAATGTGAATTAATATATATGTTAATGTCCTTAGAATAATATTGTATTATTCTTAAACATTGTCCCTAGTCAAGTATTATCATGAATAAGGATAATGATAATACATAGAGACTAGTATGTATTGATTGATGAATTGTTCAATGATATGAGATATCAAATCACACATGGGTACATGTTAGAGAACGATGTACTGGACAGACCCACAATGAGAATGCTACATGGATAGTTATATGAGTGTCATAAGCAATTCTCATAGTGATAATAATGTATGTAATCCTTACGACTTGTGATCATCAGAGATCCCAACATAAGGAGTTATGTATCTTGATATTGTCAAACGTTACCCGTAACAGGGTAAACTATAAAGGCGACTATACACTACGAATTATGTAGAGGGATGTTGACTGATCGAGATAGGATTTGTCCCTCCTATATAACAGGAGAAGTGTTTGGTCCTTGATCAAGTGAGAACTAAAATGCATGGCCATGCTCGAATGAGTCGATATGAGATATCGATCTTATTCGTTTATTCTAGTTCTACTTGGGGATCAAGAAATAAAGATTGAATATACGAGTATGACTATTCCATGACTCGTGTTCAATCTAAACACGAAGGACAAAAGGGATTAAGTTACATGGTTAATATTATCACAAGTTCTAAAGGTTATGTCGAGTCATTGACATTCTTGTAATTTGGGTAGCCTTGATGTGTTGCTAGACATCGCTCTTTGCTTGTAACGTAAAATGAGATTTTATGTCACTGCCAACATTACAAGATCCTATCGGGTCACACAAAAGATTAAATCGAGAAGGAAAATTAAATTCATGGGATGAATTAAATAATTAAGAGGAGTCTTAATTAATAATTATAAGGATTAAATTAAAATCATGGGCTTAAGCCCATGAGGCTTTCTGAAAGCTTTTAATTAAATCATATATAATGATAACAAGGTGATTAATGATAGATTATTCCTTGATATCAAAACCTAGCCACCTCTCTCAAGCTCTCGGCCTCCTCTCATTCACGAAGGTTCCCGGCCGCCACCTTCACGGCCGCCGTCGACTCCTTCTTGGTGGTGTTAGGCAGTCGTTAATCGGTTTTGAACCGAGAGTTGAGTTTTGGTTCAAGAATAAGTCTAGCAACTTGTTCTTGAACGTCCCTTGTTCGTTTAATCGTGTGGATATCGTTGAGGCAAGACCTTGGAGGTGTTGCTCGTGACTCGGGATCGTTGGACGTGGTGCTCCGTGGAATCTACTCAAACACGCTACAAGGGTGAGACTTTTGTAATCCTTTATCCGATATGATAACCTATGTATAGATCCGGTGTCTTGTAATCCATAAATTTTTTATATTCCGCTGTGTTGCTATGCATGATGGATTACTTACAGTGGTATCAGAGCCGTGTACAAGGCTCATATCGAATTTATGTGATTAAATTGTATTAATCATATTAGAACTAATATTGCATGCTATTTAAAACTGTATGAACATATATGATATGTTAATATTAAGTTTGTGAAATTATCATGAAATTATATTTGATATAATTGATATTTGATGTATACGATACACGAAGCGAACAATCGAACCCGTAACAAGTTGTTTTCGGCCACCACCTATGCATTTGACCCACGGCTTAGCCACGTGAGGGCTAGGGGTTTCGGACTCCTATGCTCGAGATGGCCTAGTCGTTGTGGCTCATGTTCGTGCATGGAGGTTTCGAGACGCGGATGAGTTTTGAACTCTTTGGCTTGATAATGGTTCACGCATGCATGGATAAGTGGCTTCACCACGTGAGAGCTAGGGTTTTCGAACCTTTGGCTCGAGATGGTTGAGCGACCACCGTGCATGGCCTGACCATGATTCGTGGCTCATGAATTCCGGCGTTTCGAACAAGTTGGCTCGATGGAAACACAAGGAGCAAGGCGGCTAGGGTTAGACCCTAGCGCCGCCGCCGCTCGCTCAATGGTTCGGCCATGGGCTAGGTTTCGAACCCTAGGCCCAGAATTGGTCCAGCCGTGGTGTTTGGTTGGTTCGAACCATGGTGGTTCGTGGCTTAGTCGCTTAAGTTCGTGGCATGTGATGTCCCGAGCGTACGATAATTTTTCAAAAATTATTTTACAGTTTTAATTAGAATTAAATTTTAAATTGTTTGAGCATGGTGCATGGTTATAGCCCTTTGACCTATTAGATAGGATTTGTGAATGTTTGTAATTTATAATACGACCTGCGTGTCGTGCCTTCTCTATTTTATTCTAAATGTTATCCCTCCCCTATGTTCCCCTCGAATGTGAATCGAGGAATTCTATATCTTGTAAATAGTATAGTTTATTTGTTGATGGTAATCAATAAAGATGGAGCATGATGCCGGGATGAGGAGGCCATTCACAAACAGGAGCCAAAGGAAGGAGCTTGTGAAGTTACCCTAGGTTGACTCTTAGGATTTTCTCATTGGCTTGAGAAAATCGCTAGTAGGGGCTATAACCATGTCACGTTTTAATTATGTATGTTGATGCATGATTTATCTTATGTTTTAGATTGATAATTGTATTACACATATATGTAGATATGTATACACCTATATGTAGTGGACATATTTTAAATTATCAAACTAATCATGAGATCTAAATCCCTCTAAAATATTAAGTTTTAGATGCCTTCCAAAATTAAAAGTACTCGTCAAAAACTTCGATTGTAAATGTGTGAGATTGCCAAAGCAAAGCACCGTGGCAATCTTAGTAAGGCGCGAAAGGATAAAAGTGATATCCGTTATACTTTAAATTGGGTACGACTTAACTAGGTTATCTCAATAGGATTGGGAACCTAGAGGCATGGGTTGGATAATAATTCATTTGATGAATTGAACAAAGCGTTGTTCGTCCAACTATCCAAGAATTACATGTGATGAAATTGACAAAGTGTTGTCTACCTAAATAACCGAGTCTTGGGCGATTAGCCAAAGCTAACTCAAGATTAGGCAAAATATGGATCTTGGCCCACTAAAGGTTTCGAGGGTTGATATTTTTTAAACAAAATAGTGGGAGTATCATTTCATATAAGACCATGTTAAATGATTAAATCATAAACTTATTTTGCATATTTATATTGTAGATATCCATGGCAACTAACAATACAACAATCACATTATCACTGCGATCGGTCCTTGAGAAGGACAAATTAAATGGGACAAACTTCCTAGACTGGTATAGGAATCTGAGGATAGTCCTCAAGCAAGAAAAGAAACAATATGTCCTAGAGGAACCCTTACCTGTTGAGGAACCTCCCCTGACGGCTACAAGAGCCGTTAAGGATGCTTACAAGAAGCATCAGAATGACGCACTTGATGTTGGCTACCTTATGCTTGCCACCATGAACTCTGAGCTTCAGAAGCAACAGGAGGAAATGGAGGCGTTCGATATGATTGAACACTTAAAGCAATTGTACCAACAGCAAGCTAGACAAGAGAGGTATGACGTCTCTAAAGCGTTGTTCCAGTGCAGGATGGTAGAGGGAAGCGTAGTTGGAACTCATGTACTCAAGATGATTGGGTATATTGAGAATCTGGAGAAGCTGGGTTTCCATTGGACCAAGAGTTGGCCACCGATGTAATCTTGCAATCGTTGCTTGAGAGCTTCAGTCAATTTGTAGTAAATTACAATTTGACTGACATGGAAAAGACTCTACCACAATTGCTTGGTATGTTGAGAACTTATGAAGCGAATACAAAGAAGACTAAGGCCACAAATGTTCTTATTGTGAATAAGGGCAAAGGAAAGGCCAAAGCTAAAGGCAATAAGAAAGCAAAGAAGGTCTTTGTTAAATCTAAGCCAAAGTCTTATGCACTGAAGCCAAAGGGAGGGATAGCAAAGGAAGGGAACTGTTTCCATTGCGGTGAGACCGGTCATTGGAAAAGGAACTGCAAAGTATATCTGGAGGATCTCAAGAAAGGAAGTGTGACTTCCACTTCAGGTATTTTTGTTATAGAAGTCAATTTATCTACTTCTTCATCATGGGTATTAGATACTGGATGTGGATCTCACATTTGTGTAAATGTGCAGGACCTCAAAAAGAGTAGATTGTTGGCGAAAGGCGAAGTTGATCTCCGAGTTGGAAATGGATCAAGAGTTGCTGGATTAGCTATAGGAGATTATTATTTGTCTTTGCCTTCTGGTTTATCGTTGATTTTAAAAGATTGTTATTTTGTGCCTTCAATTACCAAAAACATTATTTCTATTTCTTGTTTGGACAAGTATAGATTCTCATTTATTATAAAGGACAACTGTTGTTCTATTTATTTAAATGATATGTTTTATGCTAGTGCACAAATGGTGAATGGTCTTTATGTATTAAATCTTGATATGCCTATCTATAACATAAATACTAAAAGGATTAAAAATAATGATTGTAACCCGACTTATCTCTGGCACTGTCGCTTGGGCCACATAAATGAGAACTGCATATCTAAACTTCATAAGGATGGAGTATTAGATTCATTTGATTTTGAATCATATGAAACATGCGAGTCTTGTTTAATGGGCAAGATGACTAAAGTCCCTTTCAAGGGACATGTTGAAAGGGCAAATGTTTTATTGGGACTAATACATAGTGATGTATGTGGGCCAATAAGTACACAGGCTAGAGGTGGTTTTCAATACCTCGTTACATTTACTGATGACCTCAGTAGATATGGGTATGTGTACCTAATGAAGCATAAGCATGAAACCTTTGAAAAGTTCAAAGATTTCAAGAATGAAGTACAAAACCAACTTGGCAAAAGTATCAAAATCCTTCGATCAGATCGAGGAGGTGAATACTTAAGCCAAGAGTTTCATGACTATCTAAAGGAGTGTGGGATAGTCCCACAACTCACTCCTCCGTATACTCCACAATGGAATGGTGTATCCGAAAGGAGAAATCGAACCTTGTTGGACATGATTAGATCAATGATGAGCCATGCAGATCTTCCGATATCGTTTTGGGGACACGCTCTAGAAACAGCGATTTTCTTACTGAACCGTGTTCCATCTAAATCAGTGGAAAAGACACCATATGAGATATGGACTGGGAAGCGTCCTAGTATGTCTTTTATGAAGATTTGGGGTTGTGAGGCTATCGTTAGACGTCATGCCACTAACAAACTTGGACCCAAATCTGATAAGTGTTTATTTGTGGGGTATCCAAAGGAAACGAAAGGATACTATTTCTATTATCCCACCGAGAACAAAGTAGTTGTTGCTCGGACTGGTGTATTTCTTGAAAGAGAATTTATTTCTAGAAAAACCAGTGGGAGAAAAATAGAACTTAGTGAAGTTCAACCACAAGAAAACACTGAACCTGAGATTGAGATGGAAACAGAGTAGGCACCGCAAGCTGTTGTGGAAGAAGTACCTGCTCAAGAGACACAAACCCAGCGTAGGTCTGTAAGAGAACACCGGGAGCCACAGAGATATGGATTTCTTGTGACTCAACAAGGTGACTTACTACTTATTGATGAGGATGAGCCGTCATCTTATCAACAAGCTATAATGGGCACTAATTCTGAGAAATGGCAAGAGGCCATGAAATCTGAGATGGAATCCATGTATGCAAACCAAGTATGGACTTTGGTTGATCCACCTGAAGGGGTACGACCCACAGGGTGCAAATGGATTTTCAAGAAAAAGACCGAGATGGATGGTAATGTACAAACCTATAAAGGTCGGCTGGTTGCAAAAGGATTCAAACAAATTCATGGTATTGACTATGATGAAACCTTTTGACCAGTGGCCATGGTTAAATCCATAAAGATCTTACTTGCAATAGCTGCATTTCATGATTATGAAATCTGGCAGATGGATGTCAAAACATCTTTCCTTAATGGAAATCTGCTCGAGGATGTGTACATGACACAGCCCGAGGGTTTTGTCGATCCAAAGGATGCTGGAATGATATGCAAGCTACAACGATCCATTTATGGATTGAAGCAAGCTTCTCGGAGTTGGAATCTTCGTTTTGATGATGCAATCAAAGAGTTTGGTTTTATCAAAAACGTAGATGAACCCCTTGTCTACAAGGAGGTCAGTGGGAGCATAATCATTTTCCTAGTGTTGTATGTAGATGACATACTTCTCATTGGGAATGATATCCCTGCCTTACAATCTGTAAAGATTTGGCTATGGAACTGCTTTTCGATGAAAGACTTGGGAGAAGCCACTATGTATTAGGAATCAAGATCTATAGAGATAGATCAAGAAGGCTTCTTGGCCTAAGTCAAAGTACCTACATAGACAAAGTGCTTAAAAGGTTTAGCATGCAAGAATCAAAGAAAAGATTCGTGCCTATGACACATGGTATATATCTCTCGAAGGAACAGTGTCCTTCAACACCAGATGAGAGACAACGCATGAGTAAGATTCCATATGCGTCAGCTATTGGATCTATCATGTATGCCA
Source organism: Haberlea rhodopensis (assembly GCA_907163345.1). NCBI lineage: Eukaryota > Viridiplantae > Streptophyta > Magnoliopsida > Lamiales > Gesneriaceae > Haberlea > Haberlea rhodopensis. The sequence continues at coordinate 1,052,361 of CAJQUN010000159.1, forward strand.
TGATATGTACTCGTCCCGATGTATCGTATGCTTTTAGCATGACGAGCAGATATCAAGTTGATCCAGGTGAAGGTCACTGGATTGCTGTCAAGAATATCCTGAAGTACTTGAGAAGAACTAAGGATACATTCTTGATTTATGGAGGTGAGGAAGAGCTCAATGTAATGGGTTACACTGATGCAAGCTTCCAAACCGACAAGGATGATTATTGATCGTAATATGGATATGTGTATTGCCTAAATGGAGGTGCTGTGTGCTGGAAGAGTTCAAAGCAAGAGACAGTAGCCGATACTACAACGGAAGCTGAGTATATTGCTGCCTCGGATGCAGCAAGGGAAGTTGTTTGGATCAGGAAGTTCATTTCTGAACTTGGAGTGGTGCCTAGCATTAAAGATCTGATAGAACTCTATTGTGACAACAATGGAGCGATCACATTGGCTAAGGAACCTAGATCTCACCAAAGATCCAAGCACATACTTCGGCGCTTTCATTTCATTCGAGAAATCGTTGAAAGGGGAGATGTTAAAATATGCAAAGTACCAACAGATGATAATGTATCTGACCCATTGACGAAGCCACTGTCACAGCAGAAGCATGATTGTCATACTAGATCTCTAGGCATTAGGTATATGTCTGAGTGGTCTTAGTGCAAGTGGGAGATTTGTTGGGATATGCCCTAAGACATGTCATTGGATGATTGTTTTGACATACAATGTTTATGATTTTATGAATGGCAATTCATTATTATATATTATTCGTTTAACTGTGCAATGTGAATTAATATATATGTTAATGTCATTAGAATAATATTGTATTATTCTTAAACATTGTCCCTAGTCAAGTATTATCATGATAATACATAGAGACTAATATGTATTGATTGATGAATTGTTCATTGATATGAGATATCAAATCAACACCTGGGTACATGTTAGAGAACGATGTACTGGACAGACCCACCATGAGAATGCTACATGGATAGTTATATGAGTGTCATAAGCAATTCTCATAGTGATAATAATGTATGTAATCCTTACGACTTGTGATCATCAGAGATCCCAACATAAGGAGTTATGTATCTTGATATTGTCAAACGTTACCCGTAACAGGGTAAACTATAAAGGCGACTATACACTACGAATTATGTAGAGGGATGTTGATTGATCGAGATAGGATTTGTCCCTCCTATATAACAGGAGAAGTGTTTGGCCCTTGATCAAGTGAGAACTAAAATGCATGGCCATGCTCGAATGAGTCGATATGAGATATCGATCTTATTCGTTTATTCTAGTTCTACTTGGGGATCAAGAAATAAAGATTGAATATACGAGTATGACTATTCCATGACTCGTGTTCAATCTAAACACGAAGGACAAAGGGAATAAGTTACATGGTTAATATTATCACAAGTTCTAAAGGTTATGTCGAGTCATTGACATTCTTGTAATTTGGGTAGCCTTGATGTGTTGCTAAACGCCGCTCTTTGCTTGTAACGTAAAATGAGATTTTATGTCACTGCCAACATTACAAGATCCTATCGGGTCGCACAAAAGATTAAATCGAGAAGGGAAATTAAATTCATTGGATGAATTAAATAATTAAAAGGAGTCTTAATTAATAACTATAAGGATTAAATTAAAATCATGGGCTTAAGCCCATGAGGCTTTATGAAAGCTTTTAATTAAATCATATATAATGATAACAAGGTGATTAATGATAGATTAATCCTTGATATCAAAACCAAGCCACCTCTCTCAAGCTCTCGGCCTTCTCTCATTCACGAAGGTTCACGGCCGCCACCTTCACGGCCGCCGTCGACTCCTTCTTGGTGGTGTTAGGCAGTCGTTAATCGATTTTGAACCGAGAGTTGAGTTTTGGTTCAATAATAAGTCTAGCAACTTGTTCTTGAACGTCCCTTGTTCGTTTAATCGTGTGGATACCGTTGAGGCAAGACCTTGGAGGTGTTGCTCGTGACTCGGGATCGTTGGACGTGGTGCTCCGTGGAATCTGCTCAAACACGCTACAAGGGTGAGACTTTTGTAATCCTTTATCCGATATGATAACCTATGTATAGATCCGGTGTCTTGTAATCCATAAATTTTTTATATTCCGCTGCGTTGCAATGCATGATCGATTACTTACAGTTAATAGCTCACAATCAATCATAAGCACATAACTACATGCTCAAGCATGTATCCCCCAAATACATCATCATATCACGATGATTAATCACAATTACTGAACTATGCGTACTACTCAAGGCATCCTATTTTCAATGTTCAATGAGTTATCAAATAGTTCAATTGAGTAGTACATCTTACTAAAGTTCAACTCAAACAATTTCATTTTAAAGTATAATATTCCCATTGGAATGCAGACATCGCCAAGAAAATCTACTAAACAAATCCCAATTCCAAATCCCAAAATTTAACAAAGGTTTTGAAAAACCAAAGAACAGAGGCCACGATCGATCACCACTTCCCGTGATCGATCGTGTGGTGATCGATCGTGACATCCTTCTGCCCAAATTCGAAGCCTCGCGATCGATGCCGCCCCACGACGATCGATCACCAAAGTCAACTGCCTCCTCACGATTGATCGGTGAATTCTAACGATCGATCGTGGTTACTATTCATCATCTTAAAACCAGCGATGTGTAGTGATCGATCGGTGCCAACACGGCGATCGATCTTGACCTGCGATTTTTAGAAAAATCTTTGCTTGAATGGTGTTTTTCACACCCAAACTTAAACGAACACCCCAACACTTTCAACACTTCAAATACTCCATTTAAACTCCATAAAACACCCAAAACAACACTTTAATAATTTTACCAGAAATCCCCAAAACTCAAATCCATTACCCTAACCAACCAAACTTAACAAAACTACAACCAAAACGAAGATAAAAGCGAGGGGAAGAACATTACCCAATTATCTTCGAGCGATTCCGCTCCCAAGTCGAGCCTTGCTCGATTTTCCATGAAGAGAGAAAAATAGGGGAAGGAGAGAGAGAGAGAGAGAGAGAGAGAGAGAGAGAGAGAGAGAGAGAGAGAGAGAGAGAGGTGAAGATGAGTGAGGGAGTGAAGTGGGGAATGGTTGAACAACGAGTCCACTTGGTATATATAGTACAAAGGCTCAAAAAACCCGAGTCTCAAATACTCGTATCATAACTCATTAAAAATCATGCGTGTTCAATAATTATCTCTCGCTCACTTAAGTACATCACAAACATCAATCCAGAGCTCCCCAGACTCCAGATCCCACAACCAACACAATTCCAAGGTTTATCACCGATGGACAATAGGACTTGGAATTCCCATCAGAAGCTAAGAACGGTAAGCCGTCAGACCAAAGTACGTATTTGAGGATTGCCTCTCCATGACAGATGGCTTCAATGAGAATAATTCTCAACCTCTGGGTTCGACGACCCCGATACCGGATAAAAATCTTTGGGAGTCTCAACACCATAATTATCTCATAATTACAACACTTAAAATCCATTAAGGATTATAATCACTCCGGGGTTAACACAATAAATTTCTGGATATCACATCACATGAGATGACATGTACATTGATGCATGGACATTGGACATATCATATTGATCATACATTCCTTTGATTCCATTTGATATTGGTGAGATCTGTAGTGTCATGTGGATGCTGGGCACGGCGTTGACAGACAGTTTAGGTAGCAACTGTAGCCACACGAGTTGTCGCCAGACCCAGATACAAGGGATGATGGGCACAACACATGATGATTCTCCTATTGCAATGTGTGTGGATCGCCACCCTCTGCTCGAGCTTGATATTGTTGATGATACCTTCTTTGGACTCCAATATTGGTATCTTGAGATTTGATTCATTGTACTCATTATGCATAACATTCATTTATGCAATGCATTCATACACGACAAGCATGTCATGATACTTTGTCATACTATTGTGATTTTACATGTTTCTCGTACTGGGGTATGACCCCCCCGTTGTGGGGGCTGTCATGTCTTTGTTGTATGGACATGATAGGTATTACAGGTGGACGTTCTCAGATGCCTGATAGGATGCATCTAGGAGTACCGAAGCTCCTTGAGAATGAGCTCGGGTTGATATTTTGTGTCCCAGCTATTTGTTAAACACTTTTAACTAAGTAATTTATTCATCGGGGGATGCCCTGAGTAGATGTATTTTTAAATATGAGGTGTCTGTGAATTTGACTGCTGCATTATTTAAGAATTGTATGAACTTATGTTGAATGAGAAAATGATATTACTTATATAGGATTGACTGGGAAGTAATTTGATATATGTAATATTACCGAAAAACATTTAGGGCCAAGTTTTGAAACTTTTGAAACTAATCTTCCATTGTTTACGTAAATAATCATCATTGTGTGATCATTAAACGCACGAATTGGACCGGGCCCTCACAGTTGGTATCGGAGCATAATCTGGGATATGCTCGAACTAGAGTTAGGACATTGTGATATCCCCGAAATGTTTATGTGTGTAATCATGCAATTAAAGGTTGTTAATTGTGAGCCTATGTGTTAAAGGCGTGTTTTATGTGGGGGCGTTGTATTTATTTTGATGATGTGGTTTAGGGAGCATGTTAGGTGTTTTTAATTGTTGTATTGATATAGTAAAATTATAAAATATCAAGGGGAGATATTTTTATACATCGTATGAAATACCGGGACACAATTAAACACAACAAAACCACCCTACCCCCACTTGCATGCAACCCACGCCCCTCCCCTGTTTTTCTGGAAGCTGATTGACCAAGTAGGCCTTTTTGCACTTAGATATTTTCACTTTTGTCTCTTCCAAAAACCTCCTTCTTCCTTCCTTCATTTCGTCTGCAATTTGGACTGCTACTAGGAAGAAAGTGATCGGATTTTACTAATCCCTTCTTGACGAAAATAGAAGAGCAAAAGTGGTGAGGAATCACGCTGGTTCACCAGCTTTTTCGTTTTATGCATGTATGTTCTTCATAGCAGTTTTGACATGTTAGTGTTAGGTTTGTTGAAACCTTGTTATGAGTACTTGTAGGTAATGTTTATGAAGTCCCTAGCATGTTTTGTTAAGTAACTTACATGCTTTATGTGTTAGATTTTCGGTTGTAAAAAGGGCTCCTCGAAAATCTGGGCAAGGAAGTGCCCTGTTTGTATGTTGAGTAGGGGTTTTATTATGAAGATTTGAAGCATGCTAGCTTAGGTTATGAGTAAACCTTTGACGTGAATACATACATGGAAGTTTGGTGAAAATACCAGCATCTTTGTTTTAGCATGAACTACGGGCTATGTGGTAGTTTCGTTGCTATAAAATGCATGTTCGAGAATTCTGGGCTGTGTAGTTATGCCCTGTTTTCAGAAAAGGTTGATCGAGTACCTGTGTAAATGGTCGACGATTATGCATGTAGATTTATGTTTGGGGTGTAAATTTGATATGAATACACTCAGGGTAGTGTATTGTAGATACTAGCATGTTGTTTTAGGCATTTTGTATGCCTTACATGTTAGTTTGAGGGGTATGAAAATCGGTGTTAGGCAATTCTGGAAAATCTGGGCTGAAACAGAGCGACCGATCGATCGGTAAAGAACACCGATCGATTGGCAAAAGCCGTAGCTTTTTTTATTTAATTCGAACAGTTCACCGATCGATCGCTGATGAGGGCCGATCGATCGGTAGTGCCTGATTGTTTTTAAAAATGTGATTTTTATTTAAGTATTGATTTTGGATTATTATGAGGTGCCTAATATCGTGTTGTGTGGTTATGTAGAACCATCTCAGGTACCAGCACAGTCGAGGAGATAAAGTTTGTTGACTCCTCTACATTTTGAAAGGTACGTAAGCGACGTACGGGCAGCCGACGGTAACATGTACTTTATGTTTGTCTTTTGACACATGATAATGCAAGTGACGCATTATGAGTATGATACATGTTATTATGCATTGTTGTTGCATATTATGCTTTTTGTTGCATATTGAGGTGTGGAATAAAGAGGTGTATTCCACGAGTCAAAAGAGATCACAGTGTAGATTTTAATGCTTATACTTGTTATGTAGTAATGAAGCGGGGAAGATGGTACCGCTCATTATGAGATTATGTAGTAATGAAGCGGGAAAGATGGTACCGCTCATTATGAGATTATGTAGTAATGAAGCGGGGAAGATGGTACCGCTCATTATGAGATTGTGTAGTAATGAAGCGGGGAAGATGGTACCGCTCATTATGAGATGTTGAAGCAAGAAGCATTAAAATAACTGTTGATATATGACTCAAAAATTGTGTAAAGAAAGAGGTGACATGTCATGACATTATTAAAGGATCCATAATTTCATATAATGTGTTTATTATGAGTTATGGTACAGGGACAACCAATGGGCGTTGTAAATGCTTGGAAATACAGGAAGTGCTTTGTATTTATGATTTGTGCATTTACGCTTTACATTCATATTATGTTGAATATGAATCACGGTATGCTCATGTGTTGGGGGTTGTCTTTGTAGGTGCATTTGATACAGAGAACAGGGGTCGGGGTTGACATGATGAGCTTAAAGGAGTGCTAAAGGGGATAGCAGGATAGAGAAACTCTTCTGTATAGCTTTTGCAAGGGTAGTGTAAAACTACAGAGTTAGTACCCTCTGGTTAGGAATATGTATAATTCCTTTTTGAAACTTTTGGTACTGTAATCTCTATAAACTCGGGTTTTCAACACGACTTATTACTCTGATGTATACGCGCATGAATGATTAGTTCTCTTATCACACCTTAATATCTTGATTTAATAACGGGGTCTCACAGGCATTGAGTCTAGTCACAAATAAAATGTTTGTGCATGTAATTGACTACATGTTTTTATATGCTTTTGCCTATTGTGATTACATGTTACATGATTAGAGTTCATACATTTAATGCACTAATAGGCATGAACATGTAGATGATTTACCTGTAAGCATGGTAGATTGTGGATTGGATTGTAACTCGGTGATGACCGACTTCCATATTTTGGGAATTTCATTTATTAAATTAGAAATTAACCATTGTGTTGTAGAACACTATTTCGAACTAGAGAACGATCAGATAAGGGATTGTATTGATGAAGTAATCCTTATCTCATGTATAAGAGAATGATATCTAAATCTGGATTGTGATCTATGAAGTTTAGATTTAATCCTTGGTCACGTAACATGACACCGGAAGTAATTAACCACACGTTTTGTCGATTGCATTTGAGAATTAGATACCAACAAGGCGAGAATGTATGCAGAAATGTTCGTCAAGTTCTGCTACACGCTGTCATGATAATATAGAGCGAGACTCTTGATAAATCAAGAATTTGTACGTGAAGATCATCGTATTTCATTTCCAGATATGTTTCCTTTAAATTCCTTCTAGAAACTTTAGCTATTCGTAATATCTGATTGAGAAACATTTCTTGTTTCCTGTAATTGAGCCAACCCAAATTTTATCAACTCTGGGTAAGGGCGGAGTTGTTGAACTATATTTTATTGAACTTTATCGAATGAATCAAATAAATCAGAATCTTTCTTTTTGCACACTATTCGAGAGTTGGATCCTTGTGGTTGTGTTTCTCACAAAAGGATGACTACCTGGGAAGAGAACTCGAAAGTGACAAGTTGTACTTTATGGATGATAAATCCGTTAGTACAGTATTGAGTATATGAAATAACCATAACAACGGATATTTTTTCAAGTGAGGCTCCAATTTGAGTTAATTTAACCGATAGATCGAAAACTGAGATCGAGTTGATGAGAGGAAACACTTAGTTGTTCCTCAGTTATCTCAGAAGCCAGATATTGATATTTGGAGTAATTCATTAGTAGCTCCAATAGCATATCAATAACAACAGAGGTCGCAACAATTTCAAAAACCGCAAAGGTTTAAATTGAAACTTATGAAGATTGAATATATTATTTTAAATCATCCGCAACCAGTGGTTTAGGAGTGATTATGGGTCGTTGCTGGATTTTGTGAATCATTGAGGATGAAGACAACCTACTGATCAATGTGTAGAGTTTTGAAAGTCTTGTAAGACTGTGGTCAGATAGAATTTTATCCCAAAGTAAACCATTAGGGATGAATATGACCACAGTAGCAAATACTCTTTGCTGGAGGTGGTTTTTGAAAGTGGCTCTCGATTTTGATCCACTAAGTTCCATCAGTAGTCCAGGTAACCGCAGAGTGGGAGTAATACTCCACAACTTTTTCCGAAAACCTCATCAAGCCTGGGTGTTCGCTTTGTCAGAGAATCAAGTTAGAAAGATTTCAGCAAGTGTGATCGCAAGTATAAGTTTAAATTTCGTTCGAATTGAAGGAATTTATATGACACAAGAACCTTTAACTATCACACCAGCTAATAGATTCACTCAAATGAGTTATGTTGCATTAACTGTGGTATACAGTATGATGAGAGTTCATGATCAGGAAATTGATGATGCTACCAGCATACCAATCTGACTGGATACTCGCACGGATTACCGAGATAGTGTACAATGTTTCAAGAATACAATACGGTTTCGATCATATAATGGTCCTACGTGAAATTACTATAGCCTAGTGTGCCAAGATAATACTGTTAGCATCGATGATGAATATGCTTCGGTTGTTATCCTTTGAAAATGAAGGATATATGAATAATGTGCTTGATATCACAAAGGAAGAACATCAATTGCCAGACATTTCGATGTTATAGAGAACTTCTTAATGTGTTAGTCAGATGAGATTTCGGGATCCCCCACCAGAGAGGTAAAACGTTTTCGACACTGAAATGATGCTAAGTATGGCACTAGTTGCTAAAACATTGTACGACATGGCATCAACAGAATTCAAAGAAATTGAAAGAGAAATTGCATAATTTTCTTTGTAAAGGTTACATACATCAAGTATGTCACCATGTGGATCACTTGTTCTTTTGTGTAGAATAAAGATGGTACGATAACGATAAACATCGAGTAGAGGTAACAGAATCGAGTTACTGTCATGAACAAATATCTGATGTCTAGAATCGATGATATATTTGATCAACTTCGAGGAGCAGTCTATAAAAAAGATAAATCTTCACTCCGCTTAGAGTCAGTAAGGAAGATATTCCTAAAGACAGTTTAGGCCAGATAATTGGGCAGTTTAAATTTTGAATAATGTCTTTTGGTCTGCAGATAGTATCAGCAGTGTTCGTGGAATTTATAATTAGAGTGTTCAAGGGACTTCTTGGACAAATTTGTCATTGTATCCATTGATGACATGTTGGTGTATTTAAAAACAAAGAAAGATCACAAGGCACACTTGTGAATAGATCATTAGACACTTTGAGAAATCCGAATGTATACTAAACAATCAAGTGTAATTTCTGGTTGGATTGAGTTACGTTATTGGGTTTTGAGATATCTGCTTGAAAGATATCAGTTAATCCAAGTACAAGAGGGGCAATGATAATTTTGGCACAGATCAACCAGTGTGCAGGAATTTTAAGTTTCTTGGGTCTTAGCAGGCCATTGCAGGCATTGATCCTTGCAGATAGCCAAGTCTACTACTAATTGACCAAGAAAAATCAGGGTTTCTAATAAGTGTGAATTTTACACTTATTTAGCTATAGTTTTATATTGATTTTCGTGTTGATTCCTGGACGATTTTACGCTTTTTGGTAAATATTTGTTTTGTTTCAGGAATCTAGGTGAAAGTACATGGAAGTGGAGAAAATGAGCTAGAATGATGGGAAAAGACAAATCGAGGCACGAACGGAGAAATTTGAAATTCAAGTGCTCGATCGATCGAGAATGAGTTCTCGATCGATCGAGTGAGGCAGAGAATTTGGCCAACAAAAAGGAACATTGCTCGATCGATTGGTAGAAATGCTCGATCGGTCGAGCGAGGCAGAAAATTTCATGAACGGGAAAATTGAGTGCTCGATCGATCAAGCTACTTTGCTCGATCGATCGGCCAGCAGAGTTTGTGAAAAAAAATACCTCTTTGAGTTTGGTCCATTGAGAACACTTCCATCCACCTCCTCTCATATATATCAGACCTAGGGCACGAAATTATTTGTTGAACATCATATTACACAATACATAGAAACTTTTCATCTTCATCCAACATCTAACAACCTTAAGGAAAATCATTGAAGTGCAAGGAAGGAAGCAAGAGAAGAGGATAAGTTGCAAAGCACGGAATCAACTCCTATCATTTATCGTACTTCTAAACTTTTGTTTTGTTGATTATTTTAGAATTCAGGATGTGGATTTGGTTGAGAAACCCTTTTACATCTTGTTATTTTGATTTAAACATGACTAAGTTTATTTTATCAAGATTGGGGGAGCCTTAATGCTTTCAAAGCTTTGCTAACTTTGATTGATTTGTGAGAATTATAATTTAGATTGAGAGATTAAATTATAATACGCTATAGTAAATCATGTTGTATGTTCAAGATTTAGATCGAGAGATGAAATCACATACGTGATAACTTTAGATTGGAAGATCTAACGTTAGAGGTTTTCATAGAGATTTATGCGATATTAAATTGGTGATTAAGTGAACGAAAGTTACTTGTTTCAATTTGATATTAATTTCAATATAGCTTGAGAAGGTGTATTGGATATTTTACGAGAACCCATCACCTTTAAGAATTAATTGGATAGTAATTTTTTTCACAAACGAATCATTGACGATAACACAAGTGAACCGACGTCTTGATAAATTTCTCAAGTGGAATTCCTCCGCATCTTCAAAAGAGATTGTTTTGATTTCAGTTTTTAAGTATTTATTTTGTTTAATTAATTATTCCTATATTTCGTAGGCTAAATATAATTTATCTAATTTTATTTGGTACTTATACGGTAGTCCCGGTGGGTACGACATCCCTACTTTTCTATCATTACACTAAACCTTGACATCATGCACTTGCGGTTAAATAACGCTACACTCTGATATTTTATTGTTCAAATAAAAAAGCGATCAGTTTCAGTTGTTCAGATGAATATGAAAACAATACCCATAAACTGAAACAGCATTTGACTATAGCTCCATTATTAGCTTTGCCATATGAATCAAGAGACCATGTGATTATGCAAAAACGCCAACTAGAGGATTGGAAATGTATCCTCATGTGGTATGGAAAGTATTGCCGATGTTTCAAGGTAATTGAAAACTCATGAGAATCAATATTCTGTGTATAATCTCGAGTTAGCCGCCATTACTATTGTGCTGAAATTATGTGATATCCCTGGAATTAATCATGTGCTTTATGATTTTAATGTTAATTGTGAGATTATTATGGTGTTATTGTTATTATGGGGTCGGGAAATGTATAGTTATGCGGTAGGCATGAAATGGATGTACATTTCAGAGTGCATGTGGTGCACTGTGGGGAATTGTGTTTTTGGCATGATATAAGTTAGATTGGTTCTAAATAATGAGGGGAAATCATGTTAATTGTGGTTATAGTGCATTTGATGGTAAATGCTTTTAAAATATCAAGTAGGGATATTTTAATACATCATGTTAAATACCGGGACACGAACTAAACCCACTAGCATACTACTATAACATACCCTTACCCCTCATTTCACTCCCCACTATACAACTCTTAACACACAAAATCCTCCCCCACTTCATCGCCTAAACTCTTGGAAAAGGAGGAGAATTTCAAAGCTTGTAGTGCTTGGTTCTTTGCTAGGATTTGAGGTCAAGTGGTAAGGAACCTCCATTGTTTATGTTTGAACATGTTTAAGAAAGTATTGGGTTATGTTTTTGGGGGTAAATGGAGGGTTTGTTTTGAATGTGATGTAAGTGTGTTGATTTATGAGTTTTGTGTATATTAATTTTATTATGTTGTGTTTTGAGGTTTATATTGTGTTGGGTTGAGAGGGATTTGAGTTTGTATGGATTGGTGAAGGTGAAAGGTGTGAAGATGGCAAAAATCGTGTTTACAGACATCCGCGATAGATCGGTGTGTTCCACCAATCGATCGCGAGTAATTTTTTTGGACAGAAACATTTGGCAATCGATCGCCAAGTTGGGGCGATCGATCGCCCGGACTTTGTTATCGATCGTTGATTAGCAAATTTTGAAATATGCAGGCAGTAGCATCTCGCGATCGATCGGCACCCACGGGCGATCGATCGCAAGATATGAAAAACTGGATATTTGGTTATTTTGTTGGTTATTTGGTAATGGATTATGAGTTGCTTCTAATATTGAGTTGTGCAATTGTGTAGAGCCTTCCCAGGTGGCAACCCAACGCAGTGGATAAAGTCCTGCAACATCCCATATTTTAAAAAGGTACGTAGAGAGACATACGGGCACCAAACAGTAAAATGTATTTGTACATTTTGGATTATGCATTGTGGTTGCATATATATATATATTCGATGCTTGGTGCATATTATGGATAGTCGCTCGAGTGATGATTTTAATGCTTTGCCGCTGTCATTTGAAGCTCTGAGAGAATACTTGCCGCTTTCATATCATAGTGAGGAAAGAATATTTGCCGCTAATATGTTGGAGCGATGGTAAATGCCGATGTCACATTGAAGCTAGCTTATTCCATGCCGTTGATATGTCGAAGCGAAGGGTATTAGTGCCGCGGTCATGACAAAGCGATGTGCATTAAAATACACTGTTATAACAAGACTATGATGGGTGATTAGAGTGGGTGGGTTGAATATATGTCATACATTTGTGGAACTGTATTATAATCCATGGATTATGATTATGAGTTATGGTACAGGGACAACCAAAGGGAGCGTTTTAAATGCATTGGAATACAGGAAGTGCTTTGTATTTACGGTTTATGCATTTACACATTATAATCATATTGTTGTGAATATGGATTATTATATGCTCATGGTTTGGGATTGTTCCTGTAGGAGCATTTGGCATGGAGGGCTAAGGACAGGGTTGATGCAGTGAGCTGTGTGAGGAGCGCTACTGGTATAGCAGAACATGAATTCTTTTGTATAGTTTCTACACAGGGTAGAGTAAATCTACATTCATTTTGTGGGAATGTAACTAATTCCTTTTTGGGAAGTTTTATTTTGGCACTGTAATCCTTAATCCACACTTAAGGTAGCAAGGCCTTACAAATTATGGCACCACTAATTTTATGGAAAGCAGTTCATTATTCACCCTGACTACAAGAGGTTGGTAAATATAACACTTACTCGGAATTGAATACGGATAAGAGGTGGTGATTAAAACTACTGAAAGACTTTTAATGTGAATTACAGTAGCATCCAGGAAAGATGATCAAGAAAAGGATTCTTTGAGTTGTAAACTCTAGATGCCAAGGTAGCATCTATGCATGTACGGCTGAATTATAACAAATTATACGCATCTTTAAGGTCATTTTAACTACGAAGAGGTCATTTTGTTGTATCGATTGTTGTATTTTTTAACTACAGTTTATCTCAACGATTTGAAGGCTCAAGAATTAGAGGCTAAGGGTGATTCTTCTGAAGATAAAGAAAGACTCTAAAAATAAAATGCAGGCATGCCTGTAAAATTTAGAAAATATATGAAGGCAGCCTAACATAGGCAGGCCATCGTTACCAACAAGAGAAAAAGTTCATTAGAATTGGAGATCAGCGATGAAGTATTCTCCAAAATATCTTTATGGGACGATTCGGTTCGGACGTCGAGGTAAACTGCCACCTCGTAAACTGTTCATTACCAGATCTTAGAAGATTCCGATAATACATGGTGTACCTCATGTACTATACTAAGGAGGTCGGAACCATATCCATCTCGCGTGTTTCAGACGAGAAAGATTGAGAACAGTTCATTGTCCTTAATGGACGATCTATTTGATTTGTGATAGTAATGAGAAGGTACCACAGAATCGTAACCATTGATTCGTTATCATGGTACATATAAATCATGGGATTTGGAGGCCAAGATGCGACATGAATGACCATATTTATATGAGAACATTGATGTGTATACTTATCTGAGAACATTTATTTGTATCCCATGTCTAGTTCATACGAGCAAACAATACATTTTAAAGCCGAACAAATGTAATTTATGTGTTGGAATTCGTAATTTTTATGATTTCGAGGACAAAATCTTATAAATGTAAGGCCCGATGCTAATTAATCCGGACTAACGATGATTAAGAGAACCCGGATAATTAAAAGTACAGATTTTGAATTAAGGTGTCCAGGACTACGAGGAGTCAAGCAACTAGTGGAACATGTTTTTAGTGCATGAGCATGTGTATGATCACATGGCACTTGGAGAACATATGCCACTAATTAATTAATTATGTTTAATATATGATTTTGGACCATTAATCTTGCAAAATAGTGATGTATTGACACATGAATTCTACAATACATAAAAAAAAAAAAAACTCACCCACAAAAACTTGAAAAACAAAATCAGTCATCACTATTCTTCCCCAGTCAACAAGAATTCTCCTCCTCTCCATAGAAATTTTCAGCCTATTGTTAGCACAAAATTCTCTTGAATTTGTGGATGCATGTCACATGCAATCATAGATTGAATAGGTATTGAGGAGAGGAGCAAAAACCCACAAGCAATTTTGGAATTGGAGGTGTTTGTGGAGGTGAAAGCTCTTGAAAAGCTAGGAACGAGCTATGATGATGGTTTGGTGCTCAAACCTTAAAGATATATGAAGGTATACCATCATTTTTAAACTTATAAACTTTAATTTAAGATTAAGGTTCAAATTTTGGTGTTTGTTCATGGAAGGAGTTGCTGTCAATATGAGTGTGCTGATTTCAATATGCATGTAGTATATTACTTCGACTATTACGTGTAGATATTGTTTGAATTCGAAGAAGTTGCCTCTAACCAAAGTTGTAGATAATTGAATTTTATGCGTTTTAGAAAAACAAAAATGCGATTTAAATCTGAGATGGAAAAGCTATATTGATTTTACTAGATGGTGCACATTCTTGACTCTGCATGTTTATGCATGTCACATGCAGTATGTTTTTCAAATTTCTGAGAATAAACAGCTACGAATTTTGTAAAGCCCCAAGATTTTATTAATATTAAGTAAATATAATTTATGAATTAATTAATAATTAAATTGGAATTAATTATTTAACTAGATGTGAATTGACAATATGAATGTCAATTGACAGTTAAATCAGAACATGACATGTTTTTGAAATTGTTGAATAAACTCCGATAATATGTTAAAAATATCTTATGAATAATATAATGCCCTACAACTTGATTAATATTAATTAGGTAATTCTAAATTGTATATCACTCGGTAAATTAAATATAATAGAATATTTTTCAATGAATTCTAACAATTAAATCTTTTAATGGTAATTTTATACTTAATAATAATAAATGTAGAATGCAAAAGTTGTGATTGAGTGGTAATCAATCAATAAATAAATATATGATACATATAGCTATATATATATATATAATTTAGATATATATATATATATATATATATATATATAATTTAGATATTTATATATATATATATATAATTTAGATATTTATATGATGGATAAAAATGAACTTGAAGACATGTCTCTCACCTTCAAATTCATTCTTACACCTAGCAAGAAAGCGCAGAGGAGAAAGACTCTTATCTCAACGAAATGTCAAAAACTCGTTTGAATCTTCCACTTGATTTCATCTTTTTATCCTAAACACTAACAATTGGCATTTGAGGTAAGTTTTTCTTCCTTTCTTCTTTTTATTGTTAAGCTTGGAAATTACAGAGGTTATAGTTTGATGACAGGAATACATGAAATGCTTAGAATGATATTAGAGATGATTTTGAAGAGAATTTGGGTTTTATTGATATGATTTAACCTTTGGAAAATCTATTTCATGTTTTGAATTCCTTTTATGAAATAATTGAGGGTTGGGTTTCAATTCTTGAAACCATCGATCAAAACAAATTTAGGTGCATAATTTTCATCAATTAATGGTTGTAGATGTGTATGCAGCATATAGTTTGAAGATTTAGGGGAATCAAATTACTAAAATATAATTATCTTTAAATAAGTAGTATAATTATAAGGTGACATTAGATTAACGTGACTACTAAAATTGTTCTATTGAAACATAGTGGTTCATATGTTGTTTTACTTCCTTTGTAGTTTTGATACCAAAACCTTTTGAAACGTCCATTGTAGTTACAGTAGATATGAGGTAAGAAGGTTTGAGATATATTTGGCATTGTTGTTCTAATATAAGACTTGAGTAAAGGAAATAAAGAATTTCAGTAATGAAGCCAATATATTATTCATGCATGTATAAGTAATTTCCCAGTAAGTCATAATAAGACTAAATACTTAATATTTGAGAATTTTCATTCATTAGAGGAGTTTCAAAAAAATTGTTATGATTATGTTTAGAATTTAAAAAATTTTGACAGTACAAGAAAATTGGGAAGTTCCTTTTGTTAAACCAGTACAAGTCTGAAACACTAAGGTTAATTAACCTAAGTAAATGTAAAAGAGAAATATTACTGAAGTTCATTTTAATCCTACTTACATGTGTAAAACAAAAATATTCACTATGTTTCTTGTATTGTTTTAGGGAATAAAAAGGGGGAATTTAAGTTAATTCCCAATTGTGATATTTTTTGCAAAAAAAAATCGATAATCCTTGCAGTGAATTATTGGACAAATTGGGTCTCGGTAACATACGACAGATATCTGTATTATTTGATACATGATTTGGTGAAATTATGTGAACAATGTGATATTACTTGGCTATGTGATTTTAGTTGAATTATGGAGCATTCATAGCATTTATAATTGGCATATCGATGTATGAAAATAAATGTTTTGTTAACACACATCATTTTGATAAATGTACATCGATACATGGCATACATACTGAGCATATCATATTGATCTTACCGCTCATTTGATACCATTTGATTATGATGAGATCTATAGTTTCATGGGGACGATGGGCACGGTGATGACATGTAGTCTAGGTAGTAACTGTAGTCACACGCGTTTTCGTTGGACCTAGATACGATGGATGCTGGGCACGGTGGAGGAGATATGTCGCACGATGCTGCCACCCTCTGCTCGAGCTTGAGATTGATGATATCTATTTCTTTGGATCCGGACATTTGATATCCCGAGAGGATTGTACATTCATGCATGACATTACATTACATTGCATTACATCATATATCACATTTTATAGATACACGTTGTAATTACTTGATAATTTTATATTGGGCTTTGGCTCACCCCCCAAGGGGGATTTTTTTGTCTTTGTGTGTGGATAATGGTAGGTTGTACTGGTAACCAGGATCCCAAAGAGGGAATGTGATAGGGTGAATTTTACGCTTATTTTGCAATGATATTTACTGATTTTTGTGTTGATTCCTGGATGATGTTACGATTTTTGGTATTTATTTGTTTAGTTTCAGGAATCTAGGTCGGAATTGGAAGAAGTAAGCTAGAATGATGAAAACGGACCAAATCGAGGCCAAAAGTGAAGAATTTGGACATTCACCTGCTCGATCGATCGAGAGAATTTGCTGATCGATCGAGTGAGACAGACAATTTTATAAGCGAGAAGAAGTGTTACTCGATCGATCGGAACATATGATCGATCGATCGGAACATATGCTCGATCGATCGATGAGCTTTCTCGATCGATCGGAAGTTGATCTCTATCGATCGAGCATGGCAGAGAATTTCATGGACGAGAATGTAGAGTGCTCGATCGATCGAGAGATTTTCTCGATCAATCGAGCGACGGAGTTTTCTGGAAAAAAAATACCATATTGAGTTTGGTCCATTGGGAGCATTCCATCCACCTCGTCTCCTATGTATATCTGACCTAAGGCACGCATTGGGGAAGTTCAACATCATATCATACACTACATAGCACCCTTTATCAACCTCCAACATCCATCAAGTTTAAGAGAAAAATCCTTTGAAGTGCAAGGAAGGAAGCAAGAGAAGAAGCTACGTTGCAACGCACGGAATCGACTCCTTCGTTTATCGTACTTCTCAACTTTTATTTGTTTTTATTTTTGAATTCTTGATGTTTATTTGGTTGAGAAACACTTTTCATCTTGTTATTTTGATTTGAATATGAACTAAGTTTATTTTATCAAGATTAGTGAAACTTGTGTTTGAGTTGATTATTTGAATGTTTCTTGAGTGGATTGATTCTTTTGTGCATGATTTACAATTTTTATGCTATCAAAGCCTTGCTAACTTTGATTAAATTATGTGAATTATAATTTAGATTGAGAGATTGAATTGTAATACGCAATAGTAAATCATGTTGTATGTTCACGATTTAGATCGAGAGATTAAATCACATATGTGATAACTTTGGATTGAAAGATTTAAAGTTAGAGGTTTTCATAACGATTTATGAAATATTAAATTGGTAATTAAGTGAACGAAAGTTACTTGTTTCAATTTGATATTAATTTCAATATAGCTTGAGAAATTGTATTGAATATTTTACGGGAATCTTTCACCTTAAGAATTAACTGGATAGTAATTGTTTTCACAAATGAATCATTGACAATAACAAGTGAAACGACATCTTGATAAATTTCTCTAGTGGAATTCCTTCGCATCTTCAAAGTAGTTGATTTAATTTTCAGTTTTTAAGTATTTATTTTGATTAGTTAATCATTCATCTATTTCGTTGGCTAAATATAATTTTTCTAATTTTATTTGGTACTTTCTATTAGTCCATGTGGGTACGACATCCCTACTTTTAAATCATTATACTAAAACTTGACACCGTGCACTTGCGGTATATAATCACTACACTGGAATTAATTGTTTAAAATAAGAAGCGATCAGAATGCTCGATGGAAGCCTCCTGAGTTTGTTTCTATGTCTATCCCAGTAGTATGATAGTTAATTATACTAGGGTGTGTCCCGGATCGTATAACTATGTAAATTAAGTTTATTTCAATCCAGTCTTGAATATTTGTGTTTATTCTGTGTTTATTTACTGCTGATAGTATTATGTAAATATTTTTAGTATGAAATGTGTGCTGGAGGCTTATTGTGCATGCTATGGTATGATGTAAATATTTTTAGTATGGATTATGTGTTGGATGTCTATTGTGCATGATATGGTATTAGTATTTACTTTATGCACTGGGGATATTGTTATATGTGTTTTAATTTTTTTTTGGTATGTCCCTCATGCGGGGAGGTAATACCGAAATTTTTAGGGCCACGTGTTGGTAAAATTTAAAATAATATTCCGTTGTTCACAGTAAAATAATTATTGTGTGATAATTAAACACTCGATTATGAATGGACCCTCATGAATTTGAAATTTGACATCCTAATAAGAGTTGTAGTATTCGGTGTTAGCTTGCATTTGGATTTGGCCTCACTCAATTTGGAGTTCATATGCAAAAGTTATGTTAATTTTACCACATGTTGCTCAATCTGGGAAAAGGCATTGCATGCGAATGTTTAGGCTATTACCTTTTGCAAAGAAAGTACATCAAGATAAACGAATTAGCTTAAAGCTTAAGATGTATTGTAGGATTTTGAGTTATCAAAATTCTCCCACTAGAATCAAGTCATTTGGATGTCGTATGAATTATTTATGAAGATTCTACGAGAAGTGGTCAATCTGAAATTTAGAATTTCTCATGGGGGGCAATAATGTTTAGACCCAATGGGCCTTAGGTAAATGAACGAATTTGGGGAAGTGTCAAACATATGAAATGTCATATTTTGGGATAGCTTTAAAGCTAAATTGGACATATGTCATTTGATTAAGTTTGAAAGAATTATGGGTTTATTATTGGATGCATGTTGCTGAAATCTAGAGTAGGTTTGAAACAGGACCTTTAGAATAATGATGTTGATAGTATTGGTCTCTTTGAATGATATTTGGTCATGTGACTATTGTCCGAGGTCAATTTGATGAGTACGAAAATTCTCGATATTTGTTTGACTCGGTGGAGGTACGTAGAAAATCGGTTCTATCACGATGTCTGGCAAATAAATGTGATGTACCGGGGGTATGATTTACTTGTCATTATTTGATTCATATGTGATTATATGACATGTTGAATTGCAGTATATGTGACTATATGATACATTGCGCGGCATGATATGAGCTGTATATATATATATATATATATATATATTTATATATATATATATATATATATATATATATATATATATATATATATATATATATATATATATATATATGAGTTGCATCAAATGAGATGATATGATACATTGATGCATGGACATTGGTCATATCATATTGATCATACCGTTCTTTTGATTCCATTTGATATTGATGAGATCTGTAGTGTCATGGGTATGCTGGGCGCGGCGATGACAGGCAGTTTAAGTAGTAACTTTAGTCACGCGTGTTGTCGCCGGACCTAGACACGAGGGATGATGTGCACATCACAAGATGATTCTCCTAGCGCAATGTGCGTGTGTCGTCACCCTCTGCTCGAGTTTGCTATTGTTGATGATACCTTCTTTGGGCTCCGATATTTGGTATCTTGAGATTTGATTCATTGTACCTATGCATAACATTCATTTATGCATCGCATTCTTGCACGTCAAGCATGTCATGATACTTTGTCAAACTATTGTGATTTTACATGTTTCTCGTACTAGGGTCTAACCCCCCGTTGTGGGGTCTGCCATGTCTTTATTGTATGGACATGATAGGTATTACAGGTGGAAGTCCTGCAGATGCCTGAGATGATGCATCTAGAAGTACCGGAGCTCCTTGAGAGCGAGCTCATGTTGATATTTTTATGTTTTGTGTCCCAGCTATTTGTTAAAACACTTTGAACTAAGTGATTTACTCATTGGGGTATGTCCAGGGTAGATGTATTTTTAAGTGTGGATATCTGGGAATTTGATTGTTGCATTATTTAAGAATTGTATGAACTAATGTTGAATGAGAAAATGATATTACTTATATTATTGACTGTAAAGTACTTTGATATAGGTAATATTATCGAAAAAAATTAGGGCCAAGTTTTGAAACTAATCTTCCGATGTTTACGTAAATAACCATCATTGTGTCATCATTAAACGTACGATTAGGACCGAGACCTTACGTTTTCTCTCGATCCCGATCATATTTTATCTACTAGGGATGTTTTCCCTCGAGTCCGATCATATTTTATCTGCTCGGGGATTTCCCTCGAGCCCGATCATATTTATCTACTCTGATGTTTTCCCTTGAGTCCGATCATATTTATCTCCTCACGATATTTTCCTGAAGGTTGGTTATATTTATTTGCTCGGGATATTTTCCCTTGAACTTGGCTATATATATCTGATCGGGATCTTTTAAGCTTTGTTATATCGGATTGTTTGTTAACACTTCATTAATTCTGGAATTCGGATGATTTTTATTTGCTAGGGATAATGCTTATTTCAGACGAGCTTTATTTGCGTTGCTAGGGAAGGATTCTTTATTACCAGTGTTTCATAAGTTCTGGATTGTATTTGATGGGGTGTTCGAGGAACTCAGATAATTATTTTTGGTGCTCAGGATTGGCTTTACTTGCTCCACATGCATATTAATTCTGGAACTCACGAGCTTTATTTGCTCAAAATATTCTTATACTGGAGTTTAGGCATATTTTATCTGCTCGGGATGTTTATCTATTATCTCTGGAGCTCGATTATATCTATGAGCTTTATTTGCTCGGATGTATATTAATTCTCGAACTTGGATTTCATATTTCATGACTTGAAGCCGTCTCGGGCAACTTATAAATTCTACAATGCTGAACTCAACTTATTATGATTCAAGCAGATTTTCTCACAATCTGATTTTCTCGGGGATTTCTGCCTACCTATCAATAGATATTAGTAGTGTGCTTTTGTTGGATGGATTCAACTCTCAAAATTCTCAAGTTCTGAAAAATACATTCAAACTACAACTATGATTTTACCCGATGTATATAAACCAAGATCTCGACTTTGCTAATCTTGCTTTACTACAGGGGGTGAGGTGATGTGGTAGGGAAATTAGACCACATCGGGTAAAGTCCGTGCTGTGATGACCCAAAAATTTGCCTATTCTAGTGTCTTTCCCAATCATGAGAGTCATTCATTGTCTTGCTAAAATTATGACATTTGTCATTCAAAGCCATTCAATTGTATGACCCAAATTGTGATGTCCGGAGATTAATGGTGTTAATCCCGGTATGGTAATAATCCTTGATGGATTTTTAATTGTGGCAATTAGGAAGTAATTGCAGTTTGGCATCCCCTGGGATTGCTTAATCGGGCATTTGGGATCGCTGGATCCAAAGGTTGAGATTGTATTCTCATTTCGGTGGAAAACCTATGAATTGGGTTTTAATGGGACTTGGTGTCCAGGGTGCTTTATGTTTGGGCCAGTCTGGGGACTTGGTGTTGGAGAGGGAATTTTTGTAAACAGATGATTTTTAATGAGTTATGATGTATTTGTGGGAGTATTGGTATTTCGGAGCATTTTTACTATATATACCAGTCAGACTTGGGATTCCGTCATTGGAATCCATTTCTCTCCCTCTCTCTCTCTCTCTCCATCGCCCCAAACCCTTTCCCCCTTTCTCCCTTGGAAGAGAAATCGCGGGTGGCTTGGATCGGAGGCCGGTTCCTCGAAGATAATCAGGTATTCATCTTCCCCTCGTCCTTGGCTTCGACTTGA
This sequence comes from Haberlea rhodopensis, assembly GCA_907163345.1. Lineage (NCBI taxonomy): Eukaryota > Viridiplantae > Streptophyta > Magnoliopsida > Lamiales > Gesneriaceae > Haberlea > Haberlea rhodopensis. The sequence continues at coordinate 1,075,031 of CAJQUN010000159.1, forward strand.
TAGTAGTTTGGTAGCTTTTGGTTGGGGTTTTAGTTGGCTATGGGTTTTGGAAATTTTTGGGTTAAAATCAAAATGTTGGTTTTAAGTGTTTTTATGGAGCTTAACTCGTGTGTGAGTGGTGTTTAGGAGGTTGGGGGTGTTGGTTTTGAGTTGGGGTGTGAAAAACACCATGGAAGCTCGATTTTTCGGAAAAATCGCAGGTGGCGATCGATCGCCAAGGTGGGGCGATCGATCGCGACGAGCAATCCAAATTTTTGTAGACGATGAACAGTGATGGCGATCGATCGCGAGGCTCGGCGATCGATCGCGAGCGGGTTGGCGATCGATCGCGAGGATGGGCGATCGATCGCGAGAGTGCACTGGATGGCCACTGGAGTGTGGCGATCGATCGCGGTAAATGCGGCGATCGATCGCCACCCGAGAAAATGTGTTTTTTTGGAATTTTGGGAAAATGTCGGGATTTTGGAACCGAGGTTTAAAGGGGCCGTTTCCGGGGCAATGTCTACATTCCAATGGGAATGCTTTGCTTTTAAAAATGGGTTGTTTGGAGCCAAATTAAATTAAAAGGAATTCCCGGTTGAATTCTTGGCAATCTTTTAAACTTGTAAAATGGTTTATTTTGGGTATTACGCATGCTTAGCCGGGGAGCTTTTATTTTGGTAATCGTCATGGATTGACGATATGTTTGGGAGCTATGAACGTGCTTGGGCACGTGGTCACATGCTTATTCTTGATTGTGAATTGTTACGTGTTTTAGCACAAATTTCTAGAGGCGTGGAACTCAAGCAAGGTTTGGCTTGGACTACGGGGACTTAAGGTACGTGGGACGTACGAGCATAGCCTATTATAGTATTGCAACTGTAAAATGCATGGTTTGTGATAATGGTATTAAATGGGCATTGAAATACATGGTGTATGGTAATTGTATTGTATGGACATTGCAATATGTGGCATGTGGTAATTACATCGGATAAGTATTGAAATGCATGGTGCATGATACTTACTACAAATGGATAATAATATGCATGGTAAATGGTATTTGCCTTAAATGGATATATATATTGGGAATCACACGATGCCGTCTTCGAGCGAGTAATGATCCGGGATGCGGTCGCCATTGGGCGACCATCGGTTATGACGCCGCTATTGTTGAGCGTGCGCAAGGTTTATTATACCGCTATTGAGGAGCGAGCGAGGAAATAGGAACATGGAATGATTGGGTAGATATATGTGATATCTATGGTCTTTTACATTGTGTTCTTACTACATTGATCATGGAACTGGTATAATAGAACGGTATTAGTTAATCTATGTGACGATTAACTGGCTTTGGGAATTTGATGAGTTTGGTTATTTTGAGAACAGGGACAATACAGGGGATCCCGGATGAGGGTATTGCCATCCAGGGAGTATCATTTAAATTAAAGCATTTACATTTTGTATTTGAATTGCAATATTATGCTTATTGGATTGGTGGTATTGGTATGCTCACCCCGTGTGGGGGCTGTCTCTGTTGGGGCAGGTAATACAGGTGTAGCGGTAGCTTTGAAGTTGAGCTCAGGCTATTGATTGGGGTACTCCCAGGATCGAGGTACCAGAGCTGGTCAAAGAAGTGCACAGATCCAGTGTTGAGATCGAGTTGTGCTTGGAAGATGCTTCCAGGATTGAAGTACCAGTAACGGTATCCGGTATAGTGTTTTATGCATCAAATACACACTTATTCATTGAGTACTCTTATGTGAGTACACCTTACGTGTATATGGGATGTATAAATGGGCTATGGCCTCTTTCTGTTCATTATGGTTGCATGCAATTAATTATGGAATTGCTAAATGAACTAAGAGCATATTAGTGTATTATGTGGGTGCATGTTATGTGAATAATATTGGTAGGGGGAATTTGAATATTGGGAATTGAATGCAAGAAATTTTCTGGGTAGCATACGGTGTTGCACTTGCATAGGGTTTCCCCCTGATAGTATGATTATATGCACTCATGGTATGGCTTAATGCACTAATAACGGGTTAAGGGCACGGGGTCCTTACATTAGTGGTATCAGAGCAGTGGTTAGCTCTTTGGGGCTGTTGAGGGCCTAGGAACATGTTATCAGGAATGAGAAGCACATACTTATGCATGATTGCTTATGTGCGTTTATGATATGTGTTCATAATTGGAATATGGGTTGCTAACCATGGTGGTTGCAGGGTCTTATTAGACATGGACTATGCATTACGGTTGCATAGATATACATCGGAGTGATGAACTTAATGCTTTGCCGCTATATGTTGGAGCGATGTGCATTAAAATGCACTCATGGCGATGTTTATTGGAATACGGGTTATGCATTTCGGTTGCAAGCACGTCGAAGCGATGATGCCGCTGTCGTGTCGAAGCGATGGTAAATGCCGCTGTCACGTCGAAGCGATGATGCCGCTGTCGTGCCGAAACAATTATTGAAATACGGGTTATGCATTACGGTTGCATGCATGGCGTAGCGATATGAATACTTGCCGCTGTCGTATTATAGCGATGAAGAATATTTGCCGCAAATATGTCGAAGCGAAGGAAAATGCCGCTGTCATATTATTATTGCGAGGGATATTATGCCGCTAATACGTCGAAGCGAAGGGTATTTCCGCTGTCATGCCGGAATGATGGTAAATGCCGCTGTCGTGTCGAAGCGATGGTAAATGCCGCTGTCACGTCGAAGCGATGGTACCACCGTCATGTCGAAACGATGATGCCGCTGTCGTGTCGAAGCGATGATACATGCCGCTGTTACGTCGAAGCGATGATGCCGTTGTCATGACGTAGCGATGTGATCGGGAACAAAGTACTACATGAGTGTGAGTACCTCTTGAGTCCGCGATTATCCGGGTATTTTATTGGCGATGGTTCCGCCGGGTATTTTATTGGCGATGGTTCCGCCGGGTATTTTATTGGCGATGGTTACGCCGGGTATTTTGTTGGCGATGGTTACGCCGGGTATTTTGTTGGCGATGGTTACGCCGGGTATTTTATTGGCGACGGTTACGCCGGGTATTCTATTGGCGATGGTTTATACCGCCGGATATCTATAGCGACATTTTATGCCGCTGACTCCATGGCGAGGGATCATGCCGCTGATTCGATAGCGATGGGTTATACCGCTATGTGTGTAGCACTGGATTATGCCGCCTACGAGCGATGGGTGCTGCTTATGTACCGCTGGTGGACGATGGATACAGGTATTCCGCTATCTCGATAGCGATGAGGTATGGCATATTACTTTTGTTATCAGTATGGTGATTATGGTGTATTATTATTTACCGTCATGTGTTTGACGATGAGATTATGGATGTCGTGTATCGACAGGTACCGTCATATGTTCGACGATGTTATTTGGGATAACTATGTGGACGCTTGGCGTCATTTTGGTGATTTATACATTCATGTTTATGTATATGGTTGTATGGTTTGAGTGCCGATGGTGGGCACATGGTAGGGTCTGGGTATTTAGTTGACGAGACCTTTTGCCGAGCAGGTTTGCTCGATGGATCATTGATGCATTGTACCGGTGAGAGTACGCATCGTATTATGGAGGTATATTATTGACGAGCAATGATACCCTTGGGTATGCTCGCTGGGATGGCTAAGGCCAAGTGAATGGTGGTAAGAGTAGTCATTGAGGAAACTACTCGCTTGTTATTGTGATGAGGAGTAAACATGGTTACACCCACCCTAAGGGCGTGGAAGAAGTCCTAATGGATTAGGATTGCATGATAATTGAGCGTGGACGCCGGGTTGTCCAGTGTGCTTTGGTGTTTTAGAGATATGTTGGGCAATGACCCACAACTCTAATGGTTTGGGCGGTATGGTATACCGGGATGGAATGTGTGTCGCGTTAATAGGTTGGTATAAGCCTATGGGACCAGCGAATCACTAGCCAGGTATTGTTGCAGTGCTTTAGTGTGCTTGTGGTAGCTATTATAATGCTCGTTGGATTCGAGTTTGGTGAATCGTATGGTGATACGATGAGGGTTATGGTAGACTCTTGTAGTCTCTATGTGGCATGGTGTTTGAGGTAGGGAATACCTCACGGGGACGTTATACGTCATTGTTTTGAGGGACTTGTGCTGGGACAGCTCAAGTTTGTTGGTATTACCAACGTGAGTGTCAACAAGTCGTGGTTAGCTCTAGTTGAGCATCCTTGCATATGGCATGCAATGGGAGTCACAATGGTTTGTGAGATATAGTTAGTGGGGTGACACTACTATATTGATTTTTTTATCTCTTGGAGAGATTTGGATTGTACTGTCTTGGAGACAGCTTGCATCGGTCGTGGTTTGATTGTAAGTCAGCCATGGTAAGCATTACTGATGTTGGACCGAGTAATGGATTTCTTACCTCGGTGAGACGTTTGAGGAGACGTCTTCGGGGAGATGCTCGATTTTGGAGTACTATGGTATTAGTACAGAGCATCGTTGGAAGGTGTATACATGGCGTATACGGATTTTTGGATCGGGTAATGGTAGTATTGATGCACTACTCTAACCAATTGTATATTTCTGGGTTCCAGGATATGTTTTGGTATTAATATACCAGGTTTTCCGAACGGTAATTCGAGGATTGGAGGATCATGGATTCATGACTTCTTCCTTGAGAGGAAGACGGTATTGTGATTCCTACCGGTTGAATCTTTTGGGGAGATTCGTTATTTTGGTCCGTGTGGTGGTGATGTTGAAATCACACCCTTTGGTTTTGGTTTGTCAACCATCATTCTCCGTGGGGCGAGAATAATCGGGGTTTGACAGTTGGTTTTGGGATTTGGGTGTGATTGGAGACACCCGAGTCTATTGCATTGCGTATGCATGTTGTGTGGTGTATGGGCATGTATGCCGTGTGTGTATACGAATGCCAACCTTATTTCGTTCATTGTGGAACGCCGAGTGTGTATAATTGGTTTAGTGGATCTCCGGTGTGAGATTGTGGAACCTCGAGATCGGTAATCTCGATGGCACGATGCATTCTAATGAATGATCGTGAGGGTTGTTTGATTCCCCGAGGAGGGATCGATGTGATTTGGAATCATGGTGGTTCTTGTTGGATAATTCGATAGCCTTCCTATTTTAGGATTGTTAGATCCAAGGATAAATGAGGGATGGCCGAGATTCGGATTTGTTTAGTGTCATGGTTGACACTTGTGTAGGAATGCAATTGGTTGCCTTCCATGTCCCCTATGGAACTTGAGACTTGGTGGAGTCTTGATGGTGTGTCGGGACCAAGATATGATTTCTTGGAACACGCCGGTGTAAACATCCTCGGTGATGTATTTTGTGTGGATCAGTGACCGTGGGTAACCCGGTCTGGGTTGCAAGTGGTGCAACTACTCCTTTGGAAGAGATGGGCTGGAAAGCGGAAACCGGTTTTTCTGCGAGTATACTGTTGTATACTAGTGGTCCCCATCTTGACGATGCGTGTCGAGCATCGTGGACAGGTGGTGTATACCACGGGATGATGCCTATGTTAGAACCAATGGAGATTTGGTTAGTTTGCAGTCGTGGTGGACTGATTTCTGGGACGATTCACGTCGAGGTATGTCGTTATCTTTTGGATTTGTATTGGTTTTGGCGTTTGCTCTATTTTTAGCTTGGTGCGAGATGGGTGTTCTCGTGGTTGTTAATTCGATTCTAATATGGTTCAGAATCGGGATTGTTGCTTTGTTTTGTTGGTGTAGTCCTGGTGTTACGTGGAGTACACCGGTGCAATTTCGGGGACGAAATTTTATTAGTGGGGGATAATTGTGATGTCCGGAGATTAATGGTGTTAATCCCGGTATGGTAATAATCCTTGATGGATTTTTAATTGTGGCAATTAGGAAGTAATTGCAGTTTGGCATCCCCTGGGATTGCTTAATCGGGCATTTGGGATCGCTGGATCCAAAGGTTGAGATTGTATTCTCATTTCGGTGGAAAACCTATGAATTGGGTTTTAATGGGACTTGGTGTCCAGGGTGCTTTATGTTTGGGCCAGTCTGGGGACTTGGTGTTGGAGAGGGAATTTTTGTAAACAGATGATTTTTAATGAGTTATGATGTATTTGTGGGAGTATTGGTATTTCGGAGCATTTTTGCTATATATACCAGTCAGACTTGGGATTCCGTCATTGGAATCCATTTCTCTCCCTCTCTCTCTCTCTCTCCATCGCCCCAAACCCTTTCCCCCTTTCTCCCTTGGAAGAGAAATCGCGGGTGGCTTGGATCGGAGGCCGGTTCCTCGAAGATAATCAGGTATTCATCTTCCCCTCGTCCTTGGCTTCGACTTGATAGTAGTTTGGTAGCTTTTGGTTGGGGTTTTAGTTGGCTATGGGTTTTGGAAATTTTTGGGTTAAAATCAAAATGTTGGTTTTAAGTGTTTTTATGGAGCTTAACTCGTGTTTGAGTGGTGTTTAGGAGGTTGGGGGTGTTGGTTTTGAGTTGGGGTGTGAAAAACACCATGGAAGCTCGATTTTTCGGAAAATCGCAGGTGGCGATCGATCGCCAAGGTGGGGCGATCGATCGCGACGAGCAATCCAAATTTTTGTAGACGATGAACAGTGATGGCGATCGATCGCGAGGCTCGGCGATCGATCGCGAGCGGGTTGGCGATCGATCGCGAGGATGGGCGATCGATCGCGAGAGTGCACTGGATGGCCACTGGAGTGTGGCGATCGATCGCGGTAAATGCGGCGATCGATCGCCACCCGAGAAAATGTGTTTTTTTGGAATTTTGGGAAAATGTCGGGATTTTGGAACCGAGGTTTAAAGGGGCCGTTTCCGGGGCAATGTCTACATTCCAATGGGAATGCTTTGCTTTTAAAAATGGGTTGTTTGGAGCCAAATTAAATTAAAAGGAATTCCCGGTTGAATTCTTGGCAATCTTTTAAACTTGTAAAATGGTTTATTTTGGGTATTACGCATGCTTAGCCGGGGAGCTTTTATTTTGGTAATCGTCATGGATTGACGATATGTTTGGGAGCTATGAACGTGCTTGGGCACGTGGTCACATGCTTATTCTTGATTGTGAATTGTTACGTGTTTTAGCAAAAATTTCTAGAGGCGTGGAACTCAAGCAAGGTTTGGCTTGGACTACGGGGACTTAAGGTACGTGGGACGTACGAGCATAGCCTATTATAGTATTGCAACTGTAAAATGCATGGTTTGTGATAATGGTATTAAATGGGCATTGAAATACATGGTGTATGGTAATTGTATTGTATGGACATTGCAATATGTGGCATGTGGTAATTACATCGGATAAGTATTGAAATGCATGGTGCATGATACTTACTACAAATGGATAATAATATGCATGGTAAATGGTATTTGCCTTAAATGGATATATATATTGGGAATCACACGATGCCGTCTTCGAGCGAGTAATGATCCGGGATGCGGTCGCCATTGGGCGACCATCGGTTATGACGCCGCTATTGTTGAGCGTGCGCAAGGTTTATTATACCGCTATTGAGGAGCGAGCGAGGAAATAGGAACATGGAATGATTGGGTAGATATATGTGATATCTATGGTCTTTTACATTGTGTTCTTACTACATTGATCATGGAACTGGTATAATAGAACGGTATTAGTTAATCTATGTGACGATTAACTGGCTTTGGGAATTTGATGAGTTTGGTTATTTTGAGAACAGGGACAATACAGGGGATCCCGGATGAGGGTATTGCCATCCAGGGAGTATCATTTAAATTAAAGCATTTACATTTTGTATTTGAATTGCAATATTATGCTTATTGGATTGGTGGTATTGGTATGCTCACCCCGTGTGGGGGCTGTCTCTGTTGGGGCAGGTAATACAGGTGTAGCGGTAGCTTTGAAGTTGAGCTCAGGCTATTGATTGGGGTACTCCCAGGATCGAGGTACCAGAGCTGGTCAAAGAAGTGCACAGATCCAGTGTTGAGATCGAGTTGTGCTTGGAAGATGCTTCCAGGATTGAAGTACCAGTAACGGTATCCGGTATAGTGTTTTATGCATCAAATACACACTTATTCATTGAGTACTCTTATGTGAGTACACCTTACGTGTATATGGGATGTATAAATGGGCTATGGCCTCTTTCTGTTCATTATGGTTGCATGCAATTAATTATGGAATTGCTAAATGAACTAAGAGCATATTAGTGTATTATGTGGGTGCATGTTATGTGAATAATATTGGTAGGGGGAATTTGAATATTGGGAATTGAATGCAAGAAATTTTCTGGGTAGCATACGGTGTTGCACTTGCATAGGGTTTCCCCCTGATAGTATGATTATATGCACTCATGGTATGGCTTAATGCACTAATAACGGGTTAAGGGCACGGGGTCCTTACACAAATTCTTGCCACCATTTAATCTCGATCAATCCAATTTATTGACATTTAATATCTTGCTCAATTTATGTCATTAGATGGCGAACATGTGATGACCCCATTCTTTTTGTCATTCATTTTGCCCATTGATAACCTAATCAATACATTGACTCAATTATTGTCATTAGGAGGCCAAAGTCATGGAATTTACAATCAATCTCTTACATTACCCATTGATGACTATTCAGTACCCCATTTAGTTACTTAATAATATTCCAATTATCATAAAGCCATCCAATTATTATTTAGCTCCAATCTTGTGATTAGAAGGCTAAAGAAATGAATATACAATTAATATCATCTATTTAAAATATTACCTTATGACCTACCTTTAATCTTGTCATTATGAGCCAAATTTGTGGATCTACATTGGACCATCACTCCTCACATTAAAACCACAATACACCATGCCAAGAAAAGATTATTCTACACATAACAATTTTTGAAAATACACACCATCACACACACAAGAATTTCGAACACTTCAAGGCAATGGAAGAGAGCTTTTGTACTATCTTTCAACCAAGGATCCATTCTACCACTCTTCATACATCCGACTGTAAGTGGGTTTTTGTTATGAATATCATTTCATTTTTGAAACTCTATATATATGTGTTAAAATTTCATTTGAACACGAAAATGTATTTTATAGATCATATTACGAAAGTTTATGAGAAATGCGCATCGAAAATCGAAGGCTTTGCGGGGGAAAGTGCTACGTGTGTAGGAGCCACCACTTGATTCTGAGGGGCAAAGTGCTACATGATGTGGATGTGCCACATGCATGGGAGTCACCTCTTGATCCTTAAGAGCAAAGTGTTATGCACACGGGAGCCACCTCTTGATCCCAAGAGGAGATTATGTGAATATGTGTTTATGTGATAAGACTTTATTGTGAGCAATTATGAGTATGTGTATCTGTTAGTTCCGGACTTTATCGATAAGGTTCTAAAGATGACAAAACATATCAGACCGGATCGAGAGAAATCAGACTGACCAGATCGATTGCTCAAAACAGATTAAGCTGATAAGGCATATCGCATATCAGACTGGATAGATAGAAATCAGACTGACTAGATCGAAGCTTCAGATCGATCTCAATCTTTATCAGATCAGAGCAGTCAAGGATGAATAAAGATTGGTTCTTCAGTCCGAATCATTAACGGCTATTTATTGAAGCATTTAATGTCGCAATTAATGCTGAAAAAGACCATAGACTGAAGATTACCATAAAAGGTAAGAAGACAAAGAAGAGCTTACCTGACAGTCGCCGAAAGCATGAACCAGAACGGCAAGTACCTTAAAGAAGAAGACTGTAGCTTACTCAGAGTTTAAACAGAGTCAAGAGTTGCACATTAAGGGAAATATTGTCGTTGGTACATGCAACTATAAAAGGATGCAACAGAAGAGCTCAAGAGAGAGTCTGATCAATCGAAAAACGCACAAGAAAGCAAAACAGCACAAGCTTACAAGCACAGACATTCTCGAGCTGAAAATATTCATAAGCACAAGTATATTGTAATATTTGATCATTTAGGATCATTGTGTGCATAGACAAAAGTCTATCTTGTGTATTCTGTATTGAAATATAGAAGTGAGAAACAATTGTAACTGTCAGACAGAGTGTGTCTGAACAGATCGAGAGACTAGGAGTTTCAGTCTGGTAGTGAGGTAAATCCAGCTGAATCGGGTTTGTACAACAGGATTGTATAAATCAAAGTCTTCTAGTGGAATCCCTCCTTAATTTGAAGAAGGGGAGACGTAGAAGGATTACACCACCTTCGAACTTCCAGAAACATATTCTTTGTTTTATCTTTCTGCACTCGTTCTATTATTCAAGCCATCGAGCCGTTCTTACTAATTTAAGAACAGACCGTTCCGCATTAAAATATTCAGTGGTCTGTTCTGCAAAAGTGTTGATTAAGAAACAGATTTCTTTCTCTAATCCGAAAGAAATCACAAGGGATTAATTTTTAATAGGAGTGTTCATTCACCCCCCCCCCCCCTCTAAACACTCCGGACCGATCCTAACAAGTGGTATCAGAGCAGGTCGTCTTAATCAGCACAAAAACACTTGAGCTGATGGCATAATTCAACAAAATTCCTATGTTCTCAAAAGAAGACTATGATGATTGGAGAATCAGAATGCAAGCTCATCTGGCAGCACAGGATGACGATATGTGGTTCGTCGTCACTGATGGACCAATGAAGATTCTGAAAGTCAATACAACAATATCCATTACTGGTGGTGAACCCCAAATGGTCGAGAAGGATAGATCCCTCTGGACGAATGAAGAAAGAAAGAAAGCAAACCTCGACAACGTTACCAAGGACATCTTGTTTAAGACATTGGACAAGAACATGTTCAGTAAAATCAAAATGTGCTCTACTGCCAAAGAAATTTGGGAGAAGATAGCACAGCTCTGTGAAGGGAACGACCAGACTAAGGAAAACAAGCTGACTGTTGCTCTTCAAAGATTTGAGAGCATAAAAATGAAGATTGGTGAAACTCTAAATGAGTTTGATGAGAGAGTCACTGGTATCATCAATGAACTAAATGGTCTGGGCAAGGAATATCAAACAGAGAGATCGCTCTGAAAGTTATGAGAGCCCTGCCAAAAGAATGGGATGTTAAGACCATTGCAATAAGGGAATCCAAAGATCTGAACAAAGTTGAACTTCATGATCTGTTCGCAGATCTTAAAGCATATGAGTTCGAACTGATAAGCAGAGGTGAAGCAGAGCCATTCATCTCTCAACCAAACAAAGCACTGGCAGCCATTCCAGACCAGACCGCCCCCACAACAGATCGATCTATCGAACAGATAAGTAATGATGCTATGTCATTATTTATCAAGAAATTTGGTAAATTCATGTCTAAAAATAAGAGGAACTTTAAACCCTCTAATCATTATAAATCAAGAAAGGGCGATGCTGTTAATGATCAGGCTTGCTACAATTGTGGTAAGACCGGACATTTTATTACAGATTGTACCAGAACGAAGAAAGAAGAACGTAAAGAGAAGCATCGTGATGACAGGAAAAAGAAGCACTACAAAGACCGCAAAAATCATGGAAAGTCCCAAAAGGTCCTAGTAGCAGAAGAAGGAAACAGCAAATGGGCTCAGACTGATTCAGACTCAGAAAGCTCTGAATATTCTTCCAGCGAAAGCGAAGATGATATTCAATGTCTAATGGCAGACGAAGTTATGAGTCAAACAGACGAGGTATTCGATCTTGACTCAAATGAATTTACACGTGAAGAGCTCATGTCCGCACTGCAAGACATGGCTAATGATTATAGACTCTTAGCTGAATCATTTGAGAAAAGTAAAGCTAAAGCCAATGATCAAATGGATGAGCACAACAAACCAAGCTACTCTGAGCAGGGTGAGTGCAATAATCTAAAGATCGAGCTGAATAAGCTGAAAAACTCTTATGATCAGCTCCATGAAGAAAATAAGAGAATTAGCACACAAAATGCTAAGCTTTCTCATATCTTCAAATCATGGACAAAATCCAGAACATCATTGGAAGAATTGCAAGAGGTACAAAGAAATGTCGGTGATGTTACAGGCATAGGCTTTGATATCAAAGACTGCACCAAAGATGAATCTGAACTGTTGCTGGTAAAGAACAAAATCAAACAAATGACATTTGTTAAATCCAGCACAGTATATGAGACTGAAGCACCTATAATTCAAACAGGAGTCTCTTTCGAGAATCAAGGTTTGAGAAAACGGATTGGATATGTTAACCAAGCCAAAGAAAAGGCACCAGCAAGCTTTGCGTCTTTCAGAACAAATCTAAAGGTGCAAAATCTAAGGCAATGAAGACCATCCAACTACTATAATTCAAAACCAGTTCAACGATGATATAGACTACCCTATGAGAATAAAAGGTTTCCATATCGCACACATTATCACACACAACATCGAAACAGATCAGCTCACAGCACACCAGACACACACAAGCCATTAAAGCTGATACAGGTGTGGTTCACAAAGGGCTAATCCGTTCTGGACCCAAGTAGGATTGGGTACCAACAATAATTATGTTTGATGACAGGTACCAAAGAAAATTGCATCAGACTGGTACTTGGACAGTGGGTGTTCTCGTCACATGACTGGAAACATCGAGCTGCTGTCTGAAGTCATAGAATGTACTGGACCCAAGATCATATTCGGAGATAACTCAAAGGGTAAGACCGTGGGCAAGGGTAAGATTGTCCATGGTAATATTATTATCAATGATGTGTTGTTAGTTGAAAATCTATGCTATAATCTGATTAGTATAAGTCAACTATGTGATAATGGTTATACTGTAGAATTTCACAAACACACTTGCACTATTAAATCGTCAGACGGTATGACCATGCTTGTAGGAATCGGAAATGGAAATACATATAAGATTAACTGGAACTTTGCTCAACCTGATAATCCTACTTGCTTCATCGCTAATAATGATAATAAACACTGGCTATGGCATAAACGCTTGAATCATCTCAATTTTAAGACTATATCTAGCCTATGTAAACTGATTTAGTTGTCGGTCTGCCCAAGATCGACTTTGCTAAGGATAAGATCTGTGAAGCGTGCCAAATGGGTAAACAGATCAGATCATCCTTCAAAAACAAGAATGCCAAATCCTCCTCACGCTGCTTAGAACTACTGCATATGGACTTGTTTGGTCCTATACCAATAACAAGTCTAGGGGGAATGCGGTACACTCTTGTTGTTATTGATGATTACTCACGATTTACTTGGACTATATTTTTAAGCAGTAAAGATCAGACCGGTCCGAAATTGATCAAGCTGCTGAAACGTACTCAGAATGAGAAATCATCCAGCATAGACAGGATTCGAAGTGACAAAGGCACTGAGTTTTCAAATCAGAATCTTGAATCCTTTCTAGAAGATCAAGGAATTAAGCACGAATTTTCAGCCGCCCGAACTCCCCAACAAAATGGAGTTGCAGAACGAAGAAACAGAACGCTTAAAGAGGCAGCAAGAACAATGCTTGCTGATTCTGGAATTTCGCAAAAGTTCTGGGCAGAAGCTGTAAATACTGCTTGCTACACTCAAAATCGGTCTATGATTAACTAGAAGTTGAATCTTACTCCATATGAAATATGGACTGGTAACAGACCGTCTATCTCTCACCTTCATGTATTTGGTTGCAAATGCTTCGTTCACAATAATGGTAAGAATCATCTTACAGCATTTGAAGCTAAATCAGATAATGGGATATTCTTAGGATATTCATCTAATAGCAAAGCTTTTCCCGTCTTCAATAATCATACTTTAACTGTAGAAGAATCTGTTCATGTAGTTTTTGATGAATCTTTATGTATTGAGGGTAGCAAGGAATCAATTCAAAATCAGATGGAAAATATCCATCTCGAAGCTAACAGTGATGATGAGATTGTAGATAACAGGTCAAGAGACAATCCATCTGAACCTGAAGTACCAGACAGACCGGATCACGGCAATAAAGCTCCTTTAGATCGAGTCGATCCAGATGTTCCTCGCTCTAATGTTAAATCAGATGCTGATAATGCCACTACTACTCATCCGTCTGAACCAGACAATCCAGAATCGAGTTATCGATGGACAAAGAGGCATCCACCTGATCTCGTGATTGGAAGTCCTTCTGCACCGATTAGAACTAGAGGACAGATGATGGATGAATTCACTCATGCTGCTTTCATATCAAATCTGGAACCTAAAAAGATTGATGAAGCTTTGACTGATTTCAACTGGATTAAAGCAATGCAAGAAGAGCTTAATCAATTTGAACAAAATCAAGTTTGGAGTCTAACTCCCAGGCCAAGCGATCTGCCTGTTATTGGAACCAGATGGGTGTTCAGAAACAAGCTAGACGCAGATGGAGTTGTGGTTAGAAACAAAGCCAGACTGGTAGCACAAGGATTCCGACAAGAAGAAGGAATCGACTTCGATGAATCGTTTGCACCAGTCGCCAGACTTGAAGCATTCCGAATATTTCTTGCTTATGCTGCTTTTAATGACTTCAAGGTATATCAAATGGACGTTAAGAGTGCCTTCTTAATGGTAAGCTTCATGAGGAAGTCTACATTGAGCAACCTCCTGGATTTCAGAACCACTCATTTCCTAATCATGTATATCTACTGAATAAAGCAGTATATGGTCTCAAGCACCAAGAGCCTGGTATGATACACTGTCTCAATTTCTGCTGAACCATGATTTTCAGATCGGCTCAGTGGATAAAACTCTATTTAAATTTATTAAGGGGGAACATACTTTGTTAGTTCAAATTTATGTTGACGATATCATTTTTGGGTCAACTAACCCCAAATTATGCGAGAAATTCTCTAAGTTAATGCAGGGACAGTTTGAGATGAGTATGATGGGAGAACTTTCATTCTTTCTGGGTCTCCAAGTCAAACAGCTCAGTAATGGCATTTTCATCAATCAAACCAAGTATACCAAAGAGCTACTCAAGAGATTCGGAATGGAAACATGTTCAACTGCATCAACTCCAATGAGTCCTACAATCAAGTTAGATAAAGACGAAGGGGGAACAGCAGTTGAAGTATCTATGTATCGCGGACTGATCGGATCGCTCTTGTATCTTACAGCGAGCCGGCCTGATATTATGTTCTCAGTCTGTATGTGTGCTAGATTTCAGTCAGAACCAAAGCAATCACACTTCATTGCTGCTAAGCGTATTCTGAAATACTTGAAAGGATCTCAGAACGTTGGTCTTTGGTATTCCAAAGATTCAAATTTCAGCTTAATAGGATATTCAGACGCTGATTATGCTGGCTGTAAGATTGATCGCAAAAGCACCAGTGGAACATGTCAATTCTTAGGTGAAAGATTGACCTCTTGGTTTAGCAAGAAGCAAACATCTATTGCCACATCTACAGCTGAAGCATAATATCTTGTCGCTGGAAGCTGTTGTGCTCAAATGCTCTGGATTCAACACCAGCTCAAAGACTATGGCATTCAAGCTGTTGAATCTCCGATATTTTTTGTGACAACACAAGTGCAATCGCTATAACGTATAATCCAGTTTTGCACTCTCGAACAAAGAACATTGATATACGACATCATTTTATTCGAGATAATGTTGGCAAAAAGGAAATTCGGATCGAGCATATTTCAACAGAACAGCAAGCCACCAAACCACTTCCTGAGGCTAAGTTTAATTACTTTCGTCAAATTCTTGGTTTAATAGATTTATCTTGATGTTTTTAGAAGTATCTTTCTTTTAGTTACTTTTTAACGATTGTATGCTGGCACAGATCGATAATACAATTATCAGAATGACACAGACCGATCTTAGTCAAATCTGATGTTATCCCATGATCTGTCTGGTCAACAAATCTTTAAATAAAATAATTGTTTAAAACAGCCCGGACTGATCGCAAATTTTAACCGCCTTATCTCTCTTTTATCCTGACCGTTTATTTTGATTTATTTAATGATCAGCCATCGAGATAAAGACACGTGTCATCTCTCTCTTATTTAGCGGGCTGAACATTTCATTTTCATTTACTTTTTACAATTTACCGATGTCTGCTCTCTAACTCTCTCATATTATTTTTCAAACTCTTCGTATTTCTCCATTACACTCCAATGGCCACTATCACTCACAACTCTCTCTCCGTTGAGTTCGATGATATCTACAGGGCTGAAGATCCAGAGATGGTCTCTATTTTCAAAATTTTGGAATCATCTAGATTAAGGAATTTTCTGGAGTGTGGCACGGTGGTTTACGAGTCGGAGATTCGCGAACTGTTCGCCAATGCTGTATCACAGAAGACATCAATCTCCACCTCCGTAAAGGGCAAATCTTTTGAAATCTCTCCGTTGACGCTGGCCAAGTCCTTTGGTCTTCCCAACTACGGACTGACTGAGTTTGGCCAGATTCCTCAAGCTTCTCTCTCGGCTCTTCAGGGAGGGTATCCATATTTGGCCACCGCCTGCAGCCTTCATTCAAGAAGAAGGAAATGTTCTTTCATTTCCAGGTGTTATGCGAGATCGTTGGCAAGCCATTATTGGGCAAAGCCGGAAGCTATGATGCTGTTACTGCTGAGAAGTTCCGGGCCATGGCTGCTATTCACTCAGGCCAGAAGATGAACTGGTCTGCTATATTATTTGGAGTTCTACTTGAGACAGTCATCGCCTCCAAACAGGCTGTCTGTTTTGCTGTGCCCTTGAGCAAACTACTGGAGACGCTGGACATCGAGCTGGGGAAGCCGTCTGCTCTCAGTCCGTTTAAAATTCTCAACTCCAAGGGACTGGCTCTCCTAAAGTCCAAGAGTGCTCCACCCACTCCTACCGATCTGGTGGCAGTCAAGATTGAGAAAGGAGAAGAACAGGCTGCCGCTCGAAGACCTCGAGTCAAGCGCAATTAACCATTCAGATTGACTCCGAGGAAACTCAGTCTGCTCCTTCATCACCAGCCAAGCCCCTTCCCAAAAAGCCAAGAACCCAGATCACCAAGCCCCACAAAACCTTACCTCTCAAAACCCTACCCACTTTGCCTCCCACAAAAGCCACCCCTGCACCCCAACCTACAACCCAACCTTCGACAGCTTCAACCACTGCACCCAAAGTGACCATCCGAGTCCCCACTGCCATTCCCGTGGTCAAAGGGATTGTTATCACTGAATTGGGAGACTACACCCAATCCGGGATCAAATCTCCATCTTCCACCGGCAAGGGCAAAGCCATTCTCACTGAACCCCTCTCCTCCAAACCCAAATCTGCCGCGCAAACAGCCATTGACATCGCTATGGAGGATGTTGAAGAAAAGTTCCAGGCACTTATTGTTGTCTTTGATGAATACGTCGAGTACAGAACGATCAATCACATTGATATGTTCTTCGGCAAGCTGCGAAGACTGCAGAAAATGGAAGAAGAAGTCCTTAAGGGGACAGAGACGGATGATGTGAGAGTCGCGGTGCTTCGCAAAGATCTCTTTCAGGCCAACCAGAGATTCAGACTGGCGAATTTGCTCTTGGCCGCTAAGAAAGCAAATTTCGATCCGAGCACTCCAACTGCCAAAGATGATGGTGCTGTTATTGCTCAACTGGAAATGGATATTCATGCTCTTCATTTAGCTGTTCGATTTCAACGACAGAAGCTCAGCATATCCACTCCAGTACCCAGCCCGGATCATCCATCTGCGAGCAAGACTCTGGCAGAACCTTTCATAGAGACTGTTCCCTCTAGTGCAGCAGACCAGACAGCAGATCGAACAGCAGACCAGACAGCAGATCGAATAGCGGATCAGACAGTGGAGCAGCCAATGACTAATGCTCCGTCTGCTACAGAAGATGAACCGTTGAATGTCTTGTTGGACTCCCCAACCACGTCTATTCCTCTGGGATCATCAGTCTCCCATGTTCAATGATGTGACTAGAAATAGACACATCTTGAGTGCTTAATTGTCTACGATTTGGTAGGTTTTGATATATAAATTGATATGTATGCTACCTAATCGTATATTTGTGTAATTGTAGGTACAATCGAAGAAAACGAGCTAAAAACGATGTGTAAAGACCAAGGAGAGACATGGACATGACAAGGACTCAAAGTTGATCAAGAAAAGGGCAAAAACGTAATTTTGGAGGTGGCAATCGATCACCCCGAAGAGGAAATCAATCGCCTATGGACATAAACATTTGCATCAAAAATTACGGGTCAGCGATCGATCGCGAAGAAGTGGCGATCGATCGCCAATGTCTACTGGAGCTCGGCGATCGATCGCCACTTTATAGCGATCGATCGCCTCAATGATTTTTCCGAAACATAAAAGCCTCGCGATCGATCGCCACACATCAGGCGATCGATCGCCGAAGAGTCCGAAAATTAGGAAATTAGGTCTTTTACCATGTTTAGAAGATTGTAACCTATTTTATCAACCACCAACCCCCATAACTCGAATTATTGAGTCTTAGGCATAGTTTTTCATACTCTTAGAATAATTTTAGATTTTAGATTAATTTTCTTTCAAGTTTTCTTCAAGAACAACGAAGAACGGAATCGGAATCGACAAGCCGGAATCGTGATCCCTTTTAGTAACTCTTTCTTCTCCTATTAATTTGATGTTTTTTAGATTAATTTTGATTGTTGTTAATCTAGTTATGAGTAGCTAAATACTTTTGTGATTCTCGGTTGAGGAAAACGATACATTGGATGTTTATGATTCTTGTGAGATAAGTTTTGATTGTTGATTTGCATTGAGTATCAATTGTTTTTCTGATTTGATTGTTATGATTGTTATGCATGATTGTTGGATTGATCACCTAGCTATTGTTCATACAATTTAAAGCTAAATTAGATATCAAATACGGAATCGTTTGATCACTCTAATTTACGAAGCAACTAAGATTGATTAAATTCCGTTTGTGAGTTTGTTAAATTCTTAGGGTAAACATCTGACTGGATTAAACATAGACGCTTGGATTATGTTGTTTATCTTCATCGATCTCACTAGTTCACATGCTATCATCGATTTAAATCTTAATCGCTTGTATTTTGATTGATTGTCTGATAAGGGTTAAACTAGAACGCTTGGGCTACTTAACTAAACTTAAGGTGAGATAGGACTTTGATTATTGGATTAAACGTCCACGATGAATATTCATATGGAAATTGAACCATTTGTGAAGATCGATGATCGAGATAGTAAACGCCAATTGTAAAGTTAACCGAAAACCGAGAATCGCACTTTTCTCATAAGTTAATTCATCTAGATAATTTTGCATATTAGTTTAATTTTGCATCGTAGTATTATTACTTTGACTTCAAAACCCCTTTTTATTTTCGTTTGCATAAGTTAACACAAAGATATAACCTTCCTCGTGGGATCGATCCCTACTCACGCTACTACATTCATTACTGTTATTAACTTGAGAGGGTTAATTTGGGCGTACGCGATAAACGCTACCAAATTTTGGCGCCATTGCCGGGGAAGGCAATTTTATTAATTTGTGTTAACTTTTATTGATATTCTTCTTCCCGTGCTTTTTACCTGTTTGTTCATGCACGCAGGCGAGTTTTCATTTGAGGAGGACGAACATCAATACGATCCCGAGATAGAAAGGACTTTATACCACCTAAGAAGAGAAAATCGAAGACAAGTGAAAGAAGAAGAGGAAGGGACCATCATGGCAGAGAATCAAAGCCTACGACAGCTAGCTAATCCTACTTTGGATCAGCAGCCTCTCTGCATAACCTTTCCTACACTGGCTACTAATATAAATTTTGAATTAAAATCTGGCCTAATACATCTTTTACCTTCTTTTCATGGCCTTGCAGGTGAGGATCCGCATAAGCATTTGATGGAATTCCATGTAGTGTGCACTACAATGAAGCCGACTGGAATAACCGAGGAACAAATCAAATTACGTGCTTTTCCGTTCTCTTTGAAGGACGCGGCTAAAGATTGGCTCTTCTATTTACCTTCTGGATCCATCACTACATGGAACGAGCTGAAAAGGACCTTCTTGGAGAAATACTTTCCTGCATCAAGAGCGACGAATATCCGCAAAGATATATACGGCATTAGACAACTCCAAGAGGAATCACTGCATGAATATTGGGAGCGCTTCCAAAAGCTTTGTGCAAGCTGCCCCCAACATCAGATAAGTGAACATTTACTGATTCAATATTTTTATGAGGGTCTTTTGCCAAATGACAGGAATTTGGTGGACGCTGCTAGTGGAGGAGCATTTGTAGATAAGACAACGGAAGCAAGACACTTGATTGCGAACATGGCAGCCAACTCTCAACAGTTTGGAACTGCTCGATCGGACCATAAACTTAGGAAGCAAGGCGAGGTAAATGTTTCTAGCCTCGAACAACAATTGATTGATTTAACAGGTATTGTGAAACAACTTGCGATCGGAATGGGACAAAGTGCTAAGGTATGTGGAATTTGTACACTACCGAGTCATCCAACTGACACTTGCCCCAAACTTCAAGAACCTTCATTTGAGGAAGCAAATGCGGCAGGCGGATTTCCGGGACAACCACAACGGAAGTATGATTCCTATTCTAACACTTACAACCCAGGATGGCGAGATCATCCAAATTTGAGATATGGGAATCAAAATGAGCCACAGATGCAACAACACCCACCACCATATAAGCCACCATTCCAAAGGCCACAACAAGCCATTCCAACCCCAACACCTGGTGAGTATTTAGATAATATTGTTAAGGAACTTGCTAATGGATCTCTAAAATTTCAACAGGAGACAAGAGCAAGCATCCAAAGCTTGACTACTCAAATGGGTCAGATGGCAACAACAATAAATCGCATTGATTCTCAAAGATCAAACACTCTCCCGTCACAACCAGTAGTGTCCAAGGGAGAATGCAAGCGCAATTAAACTAAGGAGTGGGAAAGAACTCGAAAAAGAAGATGAAGAGAAAGAGATCAAGCCTACGGGAAATAATTCCATGCAAGAAGAAGAACCAAAAGGTGAGTCTCCTCCACTCCGTGAGTATAAGATTGAGCCCCCTTTCCCTCTAGCATATCAGGAAGATAGGAGGAATGAAAGCATCAAGGACCTATACGAAACATTTCAAAGATGTGAGGTGAACATTCCACTGTTGGATGCGATAAAGCAAGTGCCGCGCTATGCAAAGTTCTTAAAGGAGTTGTGCACCGCCAAGAGGAAACAAAGGCTTAAAGGATGCCACAAGGTTGAGTTGGGGGAGAACATCTCAGCAGTCATCCAAAGGAAAATCCCTACCAAGTGCAAGGACCCAGGTATGTTCACCATTCCATGCACAATTGGCACAACACGTCTTGAAAAAGCTATGCTAGATCTAGGAGCATCGATAAATGTCATGCCATACTCTCTCTATGCTTCTTTGAATCTAGGACCTTTAAATGACACAAGGGTAGTTGTTCAGTTAGCAGATAGATCTAATGCATACCCTAGGGGAATTTTAGAAGATGTCTTAGTACAGGTAAATGAGTTGGTATTTCCCGCTGATTTTTATGTGCTTGATATGGCAAAGGGGGACAATAATAGTCCTATATTGTTAGGGAGACCCTTCTTGAAAACATCAAGACTAAGATAGATGTTCATAGTGGCACACTTACGATGGAGTTTGATGGTGAGGTCGTTAAATTCAATATACATGATGCCATGAAATATCCTTGTGCTGATGATGATACTGTTTACTCTATCGATATTATTGATTACTTGTCCCAAGGGATCTTTGAGACTGCAGGTAAAGACGAGTTGGAGATAGCCCTCACCACCCCTCTAGATCATTTTGAGGACGAGTTGCCACTTGGAGATGAAGTGGAACACAACATCAATGTGCTGGATACCACGCCCGAGATACAAGGTAATATTTCATTTGTGTCATTGCCTATTCCTAACTCTAGACCTCTCCCTTCGGTATCGCAGGCACCCACTATTGCTTTGAAGCCATTACCAAGTCACCTAAAGTATGTGTTCCTTGGAGAAGGAAACACATTACCGGTGATAATCTCTAGCAAGTTGGGAGATAGGAAAGAGAATGAGCTCATTCAAGTGCTAGAGGAGCACAAGACCGCGATAGGATGGACCATTGCTGACATCAAAGGAATAAGCCCTTCGACATGCATGCATAGGATTCTACTTGAAGAAGGATCAAAACCTACACGCCAACCGCAAAGGAAACTCAACCCACCGATGATGGAAGTAGTGAAAGAGGAAATCTTAAAGCTTCTTGCAGTTGGAATGATATACCCTATTTCTGATAGCCAGTGGGTCAGCCCTGTCCAAGTAGTTCCAAAGAAGACTGGCATTACAGTGGTGAGGAACAAAGACGATGAATTAGTGACCACCCGCATTCAGAATGGGTGGAGAGTTTGCATTGACTACCGCAAATTGAACACCGTGACCCGCAAGGACCATTTTCCTTTGCCCTTAATTGATCAAATGCTTGAAAGGTTAGCATGTCATTCTTATTACTGTTTTCTTGATGGATATTCCGGTTATTTCCAGATTGCAATTGCTCCGGAAGATCAAGAAAAGACCACGTTCACATGCCCCTTTGGAACCTTCGCTTATAGGCGCATGCCCTTTGGACTTTGCAACGCACCGGCCACATTTCAACGGTGTATGGTTAGTATATTTTCTGAGTTCACTGAGCACATATTAGAGGTATTCATGGATGACTTTACTGTTTATGGTGACTCATTCAATGCTTGTCTAACTAACCTGACCCTTGTCCTAAAGCGTTGCATAGAAACAAACCTTGTGCTAAATTCTGAAAAATGCCACTTTATGGTAGAGCAAGGTATTGTTTTGGGCCATGTGGTCTCATCAAAGGGTATGGAGGTAGATACAGCGAAAATTGATATTATTCAGTCTCTACCTTATCCTATTTGTGTGCGGGATGTACGTTCTTTTCTTGGCCATGTAGGTTTCTATCAGAGGTATATCAAGGACTTCGCCAAGATAGCATCACCATTATGCAAATTATTACAAAAGGATATGGCATTCGAATTTGATGAGGCATGCAAGACCGCATTTGATACATTAAAGACATCCTTGACATCCACACCCATTATCCAACCTCCTGACTGGAGTAAGCCATTTGAGATCATGTGTGATGCAAGCGACTATGCAGTGGGCGCCGTTTTGGGCCAAAAGATTGGGAAGATTTCTCATGCCATCTACTATGCTTCCATGACCTTGAATGATGCTCAGCGGCACTATTCCACTACTGAAAAGGAGATATTAGCTGTTGTGTTTTCTTTAGAAAAATTTCGATCTTATTTGCTCGGGGCTAAAGTTGTCATTTATTTTGATCATGCAGCCTTGCGGTACTTGATGACAAAGAAGGAAGCAAAGCCAAGACTAATAAGATGGATCTTACTGTTGAGTGAATTTGATGTTGAAATCAAAGATAAGCGAGGCGCAGAAAATAAAGTGGCGGACCACCTAAGTCGTTTGGTTAATGTGAATGATACACCGTGTCTAAAAGAAGAATTCCCGGATGAACGACTATTTGCTGTACACGACATTTTACCATGGTATGCAGGTATTGCTAATTTTTTGGCCACTAACACTTTTCCTAATGGATTGAATAGGAATCAACGCGGGAAAATTCGAAGCGACGCCAAGTATTATGTTTGGGATGAGCCATACTTATGGAAACATTGTGCGGATCAAGTCATCAGGCGTTGCATTCCGGACAATGAGGTATCTTCTATACTCCATTTTTGTCATTCCCATGAGGTTGGTGGCCACTTTGGAGCCAAAAGAACGGCACACAAAGTATTAGAATGTGGATTCTTTTGGCCAACTTTGTTTCATGATGCATATAATTTCTGCAAATCGTGCCATGAGTGTCAAAAGACAGGCAACATATCTCAACGAAATGAGATGCCCCAACAACCCATACTTTATTGTGAAATATTTGATGTATGGGGCATCGACTTCATGGGACCATTTCCACAATCTTTTGGCCACATTTACATTTTACTTGCTGTGGATTATGTGTCGAAATGGGTGGAAGCTTTAGCCACCCGTACTGATGATTCGAAAGTGGTTGCAGGTTTTATAAAGCATAACATTTT
Organism: Haberlea rhodopensis; assembly: GCA_907163345.1. Classification (NCBI taxonomy): domain Eukaryota; kingdom Viridiplantae; phylum Streptophyta; class Magnoliopsida; order Lamiales; family Gesneriaceae; genus Haberlea; species Haberlea rhodopensis. Next base: position 1,099,006 of record CAJQUN010000159.1, read on the forward strand.
CTCTAGGTTTGGGACTCCAAGAGCAATCATAAGTGATCGAGGCGCCCATTTTTGCAACAGGACGGTGGAGAGTCTATTAAAGAAGTACCATGTGACACACAAGGTGTCCACCGCCTACCATCCGCAAACAAATGGACAAGCTGAAGTCTCAAATCGGGAAATCAAATCTATCTTGGAAAAGACTGTGAATCCCACTAGAAAGGATTGGAGCTTGAGACTAGACGATGCACTATGGGCTTATCGAACGGCATACAAAACACCAATTGGTATGTCTCCTTATAGACTAATCTTTGGTAAACCCTGTCATTTGCCTGTAGAGTTGGAGCATCGAGCATTTTGGGCCATCAAACACTTAAACATGGCTATGGACAAGAGCGGGGAACATAGAAAGCTGCAATTGCAAGAATTAGAAGAGATCCGCAATGATGCGTATGAAAGTGCAAAGCTTTACAAAGAAAAAACGAAGACATTTCATGACAAGATAATCTCGAGGAAGGAATTTGTCGTTGGTCAAAAAGTCCTCCTCTACCTTTCCAGCCTTCGTCTCTTTCCAGGTAAATTACGTTCTCGATGGGTTGGACCTTTTATAGTAACTGCTGTTTTTCCACATGGTGCAGTTGAAGTCCAAAGCCTAGCAAAAGATAAAACATTCAAGGTAAACAGACATAGACTGAAACCATACTATGAAGGTTTCCATGCCGCCAAAGAAGGAGAAGTGGATCTTGAAGATCCACCAAGCATCACGTGATCAATGAACTGGCGTCGGGCCACCGACGTTAAACAGAGGCGCTGCTTGGGAGGCAACCCAAGGGGAGTTAGTTTCCCTTTTAACCTTTTATTTTTATTGCTTTTTAGTTTAAACTTTTCTCTTTTCTTATATTTTTGCCTTACGTTGGGGACAATGTAAGATTTAAGTATGGGGGAGGGACTAGTAGTGTGTTATTGTTTTTCTTATAGCAAAAATACAAAAAAATCAAAAAATTTGAAAATTTTGAGCTCATAACTAGTAATGAACACATGCTTAGAATCACTAGCCCATGATGAAACCTAATTGATATCATGCATGCTTTTGAACATAGGTGAATTATTAACCTTGGAACACTTTGAACTCTAATGCAAAGTGTACTTTAACTTAGTAAGTTGAATATTTTGCGCACATTATTGTCATGACTTGTGAAGTGTGCATAACTTAGTGAAGATTGTGTGAACTCTGTGATAGTCTTAAGAAGTCTCTAATACATGCTAGAACTTAACTACATGCTCTTTGAGGCGTATGTCTAGACTACTTGCAAACATGAAAATGATATAGGCGATCTTTGATGCGTTTGAGCCTTTCAAGCCTACCATATAAACAAAATCATTCTCTAGTACCTATTTTGAGCCTTAAATGTAAAAGAATGGTAGTATGCTAAGCATACTAAAGACCCCCATTCAACATTTCTTGACTAGCTTATCATCCTACCCTTTAAGCCTAAATGTGATTTTAATCCATACCTTTTAAGGGAGTATGATGTATTTCATTCAAATGCACTTGGGAATCGTTGAAGTATATTTATGAGCTTAATTGTCAAAAGAATGGAATGCATGAAAGAAAAAGGGATGCCTTGAAAAAAATAGATAAAAATATGACTCCAAGGGGAGCCAAGGCACAAAAGAAGCAAAGTGCTGAATAAACCTTGTGAAAAAGAACGAAGTTGAAAAAATCATACAAGAAGAGAAGCTTTTAGTGTGCATTTCATCATACTCTCTTGTTTGAATATCCTTACCCTTTCTTTCATAAGCCAATACCTAGGCCAAGCTACAAGCTAATAAAGACCTACTTGATTTGTGTTTGCAAAGTAGCTAAGATAGTGGAGAAGAGTGTGCAAGTGAGCTTATACTCGTGTTAGTGTATGACTTGAACTATTATGGCTTTGCATATTTTGGATCTATAATTTGTACACAACACTTGTTTATGACCACACACACACGTTCACTACTTCGTTGGGTACGAAATGTTTAGGGATTGAACTTATTCCACTGTTAACTTTTCACTGCCGTTCATTATTATGCATGTTAAAATTGTTGAGGCATTAAAGTGAGGACAAGTTGCTTTGTTATGAACCTATGAGCCAACCAAAAATATTGTAGTTTTGTTTGTTTACTCGAGGTCGAGTAAAGAGTAAGTATGGGGGAGTTTGATGTGACTAGAAATAGACACATCTTGAGTGCTTAATTGTCTACGATTTGGTAGGTTTTGATAGATAAATTGATACGTATGCTACCTAATCGTATATTTGTGTAATTGTAGGTACAATCGAAGAAAACGAGCTAAAAACGATGTGTAAAGACCTAGGAGAGACATGGACATGACAAGGACTCAAAGTTGATCAAGAAAAGGGTAAAAACGTAATTTTGGAGGTGGCAATTGATCGCCCGGAAGAGGAAATCGATCGCCTATGGACATAAACATTTGCATCAAAAATTACGGGTCAGCGATCGATCGCGAAGAAGTGGCGATCGATCGCCAAAGTCTACTGGAGCTCGGCGATCGATCGCCACTTTATAGCGATCGATCGCCTCAATGATTTTTCCAAAAAATAAAAGCCTCGCGATCGATCGCCACACATCAGGCGATCGATCGCCGAAGAGTCCGAAAATTAGAAAATTAGGTCTTTTACCATGTTTAGAAGATTGTAACCTATTTTATCAACCACCAACCCCCATAACTCGAATTATTGAGTCTTAGGCATAGTTTTTCATACTCTTAGAATAATTTTAGATTTTAGATTAATTTTCTTTCAAGTTTTCTTCAAGAACAACGAAGAATGGAACCGGAATCGACAAGCCGGAATCGTGATCCCTTTTAGTAACTCTTTCTTCTCCTATTAATTTGATGTTTTTTAGATTAATTTTGATTGTTGTTAATCTAGTTATGAGTAGCTAAATACTTTTGTGATTCTCGGTTGAGGAAAACGATACATTGGATGTTTACGATTCTTGTGAGATAAGTTTTGATTGTTGATTTGCATTGAGTATCAATTGTTTTTCTGATTTGATTGTTATGATTGTTATGCATGATTGTTGGATTGATCACCTAGCTATTGTTCATACAATTTAAAGCTAAATTAGATATCAAATACGGAATCGTTTGATCACTCTAATTTACGAAGCAACTAAGATTGATTAAATTCCGTTTGTGAGTTTGTTAAATTCTTAGGGTAAACAATTGACTGGATTAAACATAGATGCTTGGATTATGTTGTTTAGCTTCATCGATCTCACTAGTTCACATGCTATCATCGATTTAAATCTTAATCGCTTGTATTTTGATTGATTGTGTGATAAGGGTTAAACTAGAACGCTTGGGCTACTTAACTAAACTTAAGGTGAGATAGGACTTTGATTATTGGATTAAACGTCCACGATGAATATTCATATGGAAATTGAACCATTTGTGAAGATCGATGATCGAGATAGTAAACGCCAATTGTAAAGTTAACCGAAAACCGAGAATCGCACTTTTCTCATAAGTTAATTCATCTAGATAATTTTGCATATTAGTTTAATTTTGCATCGTAGTATTATTACTTTGACTTCAAAACCCCTTTTTATTTTCGTTTGCATAAGTTAACACAAAGATATAACCTTCCTCGTGGGATCGATCCCTACTCACGCTACTACATTCATTACTGTTATTAACTTGAGAGGGTTAATTTGGGCGTATGCGATAAACGCTACCATTCAACTCAGTCCAACCGCAGCACTTACAACAGTTGGCGCACCAGAGTCCGTCGATCCGGATCTGGTGGTGTCCACCGTTGTTACAGCTCTACAGATTGAGGAGCCTTCCAGACCCAGCACTCCTCCAGTCCAATCTGATGAAGATTTGGCGTTCTTAGAAGATTTTTCTTCGGCCTTGGTCACCCTGATCCAGTCCGAAACACGCCATGCTGTCTTATCTTCAATTATACCCATTGCTGAAGAAGATGATCACACCCTGTCGTCATCTGATCACTCTCCAAGCCGTTTATCTGACGCACCTCCATCCCTGGCAAGGACCCTTCAGCACCTATCCGACAACTGTCTGTCTCTCTCTCAACGTGTTATAGAGGTTCATCAAAGTCAGATGATTACATCTTTGGATTTTGATTCATTTAAAGAGAAGATGACAGCCAGTATTAGCAGCCATCAGCGAGGACTGAATGATCTGTTCTATCAGCAAGCTTCTTATAAAAACATCCTGAGAAAAGAGCAGATCGAGTTAGCCACTGAAGTCAGAGCATCCGTCGCCAATTCCCTTCGTACTCAAGACACTCGTCTTGACACTATCAGCGCTCAGCTAGCACAAGTTGTCGATTTTCTTCAAGAGATTGCTGCTGACAAAAAGAGGGAAAAGAGAAAAGACTTCAAGCCGCATCAGTCTCAGTCTTCAAGAAAATAGAAGTTTCGTTGCTTAAATAATCAGACTGTCTGTATGTAAGATTTTTGGTGATCAATAAAAATCTTTCTTTGTTAAGTCCTTGTTCATTTATTTTGAACTAAAATAAAAGGCTTAATCGATCCGAAATCCAACTTAATAATGTTAATTTATTTTGAACAATAAGAAATAATCGATCCGAAAGCATACGCTTCAGAGCTCTTAAAAGACTGGATAAAAAGATTTAGAAGCTAGGTTTTGTCATCATCATAAAGGGGGAATTTGTTAGTTCCGGACTTTATCGATAAGGTTTTAAAGATGACCAAACATATCAGACCGGATCGAGAGAAATCAGACTGACCAGATCGATCGTTCAAAACAGATCAAGCTGATAAGGCATATCGCATATCAGACAGGATCGATAGAAATCAGACTGACTAGATCGAAGCTTCAGATCGATCTCAATCTTTATCAGATCAGAGCAGTCAAGGATGAATAAAGATTGGTTCTTCAGTCCGAATCATTAACGGCTATTTATTGAAGCATTTAATGTCGCAATTAATGCTGAAAAAGACCATAGACTGAAGATTACCATAAAAGGTAAGAAGACAAAGAAGAGCTTATCTGACAGTCGCCGAAAGCATGAACCAGAACGGCAAGTACCTTAAAGAAGAAGACTGTAGCTTACTCAGAGTTTAAGCAGAGTCAAGAGTTGCACATTAAGGGAAATAATGTCGTTGGTACATGCAACTATAAAAGGATGCACAGAAGAGCTCAAGAGAGAGTCTGATCAATCGAAAAACGCACAAGAAAGCAAAACAGCACAAGCTTACAAGCTCAGACATTCTCGAGCTGAAAATATTCATAAGCACAAGTATATTGTAATATTTGATCATTTAGGATCATTGTGTGCATAGACAAAAGTCTATCTTGTGTATTCTGTATTGAAATATAGAAGTGAGAAACAATTGTAACTGTCAGACAGAGTGTGTCTGAACAGATCGAGAGACTAGGAGTTTCAGTCTGGTAGTGAGGTAAATCCAGCTGAATCGGGTTTGTACAACAGGATTGTATAAATCAAAGTCTTCTAGTGGAATCCTTCCTTAATTGGAAGAAGGGGAGACGTAGAAGGATTACACCACCTTCGAACTTTCAGAAACATATTCTGTGTTTTATCTTTCTGCACTCGTTCTATTATTCAAGCCATCGAGCCGTTCTTACTAATTTAAGAACAGACCGTTCCGCACTAAAATACTCAGTGGTCTGTTCTGCAAAAGAGTTGATTAAGAAACAGATTTCTTTCTCTAATCCGAAAGAAATCACAAGGGATTAATTTTTAATAGGAGTGTTCATTCACCCCCACCCTCCCCCCCCCCCCCCCCCCCCCCCTCTAAACACTCCGGACCGATCCTAACAGTATCGATCTACAATGTGTTTGATAAAGAGTTATTTGAAAAGCTTAATACGTATGTTTTATCATGTTCAATTGGCCCTACTTGGTGAAATACTCACCCCTTACCTCATCTCCTCAGATAAGTATGGAAAATATGTTGAAGACGAACAACAAGACAATTCTGGGGCTCATGATCTACCGAGGAGATTTCAAGATCTTATTTTGTTACGCTTCCGTAAACTCTGTTAAAACTAAGGTTTACGAATAAATTGTTTGCTTTTTATTTTCATTTGTAAAGATATTTATTGTTATGGAATAAATAGACTGGTTTTTATCATAGATCTGTACATGAGTCTTCTTGATTTTGAATTAATTTTTGGAATAATGCCGGTGTCATGCGCTCCTGTCTCGGGGCGTGGCATTTTAGTAGAATCAAAGCAAAACCAAGCTCAAAGATCCGGCTGTGAAAAGATTTTTGGTTCATATAAATCAACTGAATTATGAATCCCGGATCTAATAGACAAATGTTTAAAATCAAAATCAGTTCGAATCCGAAATCTGAAAATATAAATGAAGTTACAATCATGAGCAACCCGCAGCGTCGCTGCTGCCCTTCGTCGGAACGTCGATTCATCATCGTGACCGCCTCTCTCAGATGAAGCCATGGTCCAAATCTCAAACCCAACAGACGACGTTGGATGGCTAAATTACCGATCTAAACTCGCGAACCCCAAACCCATCGATTTTCCGATCACGCACCACAGAACACCACCATGACCGTATTCATCAGACGAGAAAAAGCCCTCTATCAATTGCAAAAAGCGTTCACTGTTGGATGAACAATCACCGATCAAATTCTTGCCCTTAAGAACCCTAATTCAGCCGAAATTTAAGCCTTCGATTTTTCACCCATATAAATGTAATTTTAAATCCGATCTAGACTAATGATCCCAATATCATCCTTATCAAAAGCCCCTTAATAAATCAAATTCGCAGTCAAGGAAATCGTCCAATTTCGAGCCTAATCACGGCCTAAAACCCTAACCGTGCCACAATTTTGATTCTCGATTTTTTCTATAATCCGAACATAAAATTCAAATTTAATTTGGGTTAATGATATAAATAGAAAGTATATTAAAACCCCTCTATCAAATTCGAATTACAAGCGAGGAAAAGGAGATGAATTTGCGGATCGAAATCCACTCTACGAAACCCTAACTGCCCGAATATTTAGCCTTCGATTTTCCCTACCATTCCAACACCAAAATCGAATTAATTTCGGATTTTTACTCTACATTGTATATTTAATAAAAGCCATCTATTAGATTTCTTACAAACAAGAGAAAGCTTCCAATTTTGAGCCAAAATCGACGCTCTTTAGAACCCTAAGTCACGAAAATTTGGGATTCGATTTGCCTATAAATCCGAACACCAATTTTATATTAATTTTGGGTTTATGATCCTTAGTCCATGAGTAACAAAAACCCTCTATCAAATTTAAATATCAATCAAGGGAAAATGCTCAATTTTGGATCGTGTTTCTCGCCCCTAGAACCCTAAATTGCGAAACTTTCGGACTTTGATTTCTCCCAAATCACAGAAAGCCATTTTAAAATTAAATTTGGGTTATGAATCCTCATAACATTCATATTAAAAGCCCTTTAACAATTTTCAAATTCCAAAACTCGAGTGATCTAATTATGGAAGCCCCAAACCGCGCCTATGAAGCACTAGAATCCCGAATTCTTTTGCCCTTTGATTCTTCACACACCGAGACATAAAGTTTTGGTTCAACTTGTGAGATTGATTATAAAGTTATCCCCATTAGGAATCATCTATCAATTCAAAGTTTGCAACACCATACCATTATCGAAGAGCCACACCTAAGAACCCTAACCCACGAAATCCATCCTTCGATTCCACATCCACCGTACCAAATTTTGCAATACCACGTCGGGTACGATGACTCATACTCAAACCAGTTTGATCCAAAAGATGGAATATGATATAACCGAATTTAAAGTGTTCCAAGACAAGGAGATGCGAGACAAGATCGAGATGTTAGAGATAATCAATCACTTCCGTCACAAGGCCCAAAGGATGACCTACCACCATCATCGTGCCGACAGTTGGAACGCTTCGAGCAGGAGTTCAATGAGTATCGTGAGAACATGTGGACCCGTATCCAAGCTCTCACGAATGAGAATAACGAATTGGCAAAGGAAGTCGACTACAAGAAAGCTATTATCAATCTCCTTATGGAAGAGGATGATCCCGAGGAAAATCCTACAGTAATGGAAAACGTTGAAAGAGATTTAGGAGATGGAGAAACAACAGACTAGTTTTTATAGTATGAGATGTGATAGAACAATAAGGAATATTTCTTTGGTATTCTAGTAATGGATTTCTTTGTTTAGGATTTCGTCGTGAACCTCTCGGTTTAATTAATAAATTTTAATTTATTCTCCGAGCGTGTCTCGAATTGTGTTAGTCCTCGGTTACACTCCTACACAACAACTTTTTAATTTTTGCTATTATTATTTTGAAAGTTATATCCCTCTTTGTAAGTCACTATGAACTCAATCCACTTGTTTTCCATATATTACGCCCAATTCCTTGAATTTTTATTATTGGCCTAACTTCGAGAATTTTAATTCTCAAATCATTCAATAAATTTGAGTTCATATTTTATTAGATTCATTGATGGAAATTGTTTTGAAAATTTTCACTCAATTCCAAGAAACTTCATTTCAAGTGAAAACTCGGGCTAACTCGAATAGTCGAGAAGATGCTTTCCTTTCTTTTTCCTATTGAGATCCTTAGAAATTAAGTAAATATCATTTTATATTATTGGGACACATAATTTAAGATATATATATATATATATATATATATATATATATATATATATCCATAACTTGGGTATATATTATAACACTTTGGGTTCAAATTGATGTAATCATTTGGTTGAAATAAGATATAATAGATTAGTCCCTCAAACTTTTAGGGTATTAGAAATCTATTTCCTACATTTCAAAATTCGATAAAATTCATTTCGATCAATGAAACCATTTGTCTTCCTTCAAATTTTCTAATGATCATTTTGAACTCATATTTAATTTGACAAACCTATATGACGACCATATTATTTCATTAGAAGAATTATTCGACATATTATACGTACCTTGAAATTTATTTCCTCGATTCTGAAATAGCTTCATTTGCTCAAATACTTACTCAGCTATTGATTCATCTTGGAATTATTCTAGATCATCATCTAATTTAAAAAGTAAGGATTCGTTTGAAACATATCTTATTTGTGAAACAATCGTTCAACCATTCTAGTACTTCTGATATTCATAGTAATTTTTGTTTCATACTTACCCAATTATTCTTTTGTTAATGTGGTTATCATTCTTCATCAAAGTTTGATAGCTCAGTTGTTTATTTATTCATTTTTGAGACTCCATGATTACTTGAGATGATATGACCTTGATCTTCTTCATATCAAAGTTAATTTTTGACTCACAGTGCAAAACTTATTTTGAGTTGATGAACAAGCCTACAGACTTTTTCTTCTTTTCCATTTTCTCAGAATTATCATTCATTCTCTTTCATGTGATGTTATTCAAGAATAATGTATATCATCCTTGTATCGGTTCAGTTCACAAAAGTTGATCATTGATTTTTTTTACCACTTTACGTCCCTTTTAGATTGTATTGAACAACCTTTTTTTATAAGAGACTTTACTCTTATCATTGACCAGTTTGATGAAATCCATTCAATTTGAAACTCTATTCATTCACTTTCTTAAAGCTAAGATAACTTCATTAGAGTACGTGACAGAAGTTCAATAGAAGCAATACTTGTAAATATGGTTTTTGGTTCGATTAGGTAAGACTGATAGAGATCCATGATTGTATCACGACTTTGGAAGAGCTTTCGATAATTTATCAGTACAAAAGTGACTCTGGGTGCCATATCTTACCCACAAACTGTCAGACCAAAAAGGGGAACTCATACCCTCGAGGATATGCTACGAGTGTGAGGCCCAGCCTCCAATGCGAGTTTAGAGCAAACTTTTTGCCCTAAGCGAGTTTCTTTCAACACCGATGGTCCCAAATGAATCATATTAACACTACCTCCAAGAATTCATAATGTCTCCCATGCATCACAACTAAGGAGATACATTATCGACCCAAACCATGTACTCGAAGCAGAACCTTTAGCTATCGAAGGAAACATGAATGAACCTATGAAGTATGAAGAAATTTCGATCTGGAACATGGACTCAAAGGATCAAGTACTAAGATGAAAGAACATTCCATACGTCAAGTCCAAAGGTCAAACTATATGGAAAAGAGGCCACTTGGGAACCGGAAGGAAAGACGCGAGAGAAATATCTATATCTCTTTCAAGATCGAGTTGACTTAAGTTTCGAGGACGAAACTTTCAATAAGGTGGGAGGGATATGATGACCCCAAAATTTGCCTATTTTAGTGCATTTCCCAATCATGAGAGTCATTCATTGTCTTGCTAAAATCATGACATTAGCCATTCAAAGTCATTCAATTGTATGACCCAAATTCTTGTCACCATTCAATCTCACTCAATCTAATTTATCGACCTTTAATATCTTGCTCAATTTATGCCATTAGATGGCCAACATGTGATGACCCCATCCTTTTTGCCATTCATTTTGCCCATTGATAACCTAAAACTCAATTATTGTCATTAGGAGGCCAAACTCATGGAATTTACAATCAATCTCTTACATTAACCATTGATGACTATTCATTACCCCATTTAGTTACTTAATAATATTCCAATTATCATAAAGCCATCCAATTATTATTTAGCTCAAATCTTGTGATTAGAAGGCTAAAGAAATGAATATACAATTAATATCGTCCATTCAAAATATTACCTTATGACCTACCTTTAATCTTGCCATTATGAGCCAAATTTGTGGATCTACATTGGACCATCCCTCCTCACATTAAAACCACAATATACCATGCCAAGAAAAGATTATTCTACACTTAGAAATTTTTGAAAATACACACCATCTCACACACAAGTATTTCGAACACTTCAAGGCAAGGGAAGAGAGCTTTTGTACTATCTGTTGAGCCTTAAACGCATGGTTGCGTTTAATGCGTTAAATTATCCCCGGTCAATCTTTGAGTTTTGATGATCAACAAAACTTGTGTGTTTGTTATACTAATGCATCTACTTAGTGTGCAGATTAAGTGATGAAAAGTGGTTTGGTATGAAGAAAATCGAGTGTGCATATTCTGGCCTGGATCGCCCCAGGCGATGGTGATCATCGCCCCAGGCGATGGGTGCCAGGCGAGGCATCGCCACGCACATCGACAGAGGCGATGACTAGGCGAGCATGCGAGGAAGATCGCTCCAGGCGATGATGACCAACGCCTGTGGCGATGGCAACCATTTGGCACTTCGCCCCGCACATTGACTGAAGCGACGCCGAGGATGCGCGGGCATGCGCGCAGGGGGAGTTCGCCCGAGGCGATGGCACGAACGCCCGAGGCGATGCGCTGAACGCCTGAGGCGATCTGGACTTCGCCCGAGGCGATGCAAGATTTTAGGCTGCTGAGGCTACGGCATTGGAATTTTATTTGAATTGCCTGAGGCGATCCAGACATCGCCTGAGGCGATCCGTGATTTATGCTGACCGTTGGAGCGCGGCGATGGAGATCGCCTGAGGCGATGGCTGAGGCGATCGAGGAGTGATTTCAGCCTTATGTGTAACAACGGCTAGTAGGAGCCTTGGAGGCCTTCTACACTATAAATATGGATGCTTTGGAGCATTTTGAAGCTAAGGAACAAGCCTACAAACTTCTACAAAGTCTTGATAATTATTATTTGTAATTGCATTGCAACCTCCATACATTGTTGTTGTATTGGAGCTTGTAATTCTTATCTTTCTTAGAGTCTTGTTTCTTCGTGTGAGTACACCGTGAAGGTGTTTTTGGGTTGATTCATTGTAAAGGTCCTCCAACACCAAAGCAAGTTGGAAAATTGTAAAGTCATCAACAAGTCTAGTTGGTGCAAGTGTGTGGCTATCCTTGGAGCCCTTAAGGCCAAGAAGACTCGTGAAGAGTGTTGGTAGCTCTGGAAGAGATTTGTATACTCGTGAAGGGTATTGTGCTCGGGAAGAGCGTTGTGTACTCGGGAAGAGTAGTGTGCTCGGGAAGAGCTTTGTAAACTCGGAAAGAGTTGGGTTGTGGCTAACTTGGATCCCTCAAGGCCAAGATCTATTGTTCTAGTGGAACCTCGGTTGGAGGTTATCTAACCGGGAAGAGGAGACGTAGGCGATTCATCGCCGAACTTCTATTACAAATATCCTTGTCATTTACCGCATTATTTCTTTACGCATTTATTTACTTATTCTTTTTATTTATCGATAGACTAAAGGCTTCCGCAAAGCGCAAAACTCTTTTATTTTTCAAACTCATTTTAAAAAGCTAAAGTAGCCAAGGAATCTCATTTACCCCCCCTTTTCGATTCCAACAAGTGGTATCAGAGCCATTTGATTTTTGTTTTTAAATCAAAATCTTTTTATGGCTAATCTAGCAAATGAGTTTGCTCAAGGTCAATTGACGAATCGCCCTCCGCTCTTCACGGGTGATAATTACGGCTATTGGAAAAATAGAATTTCTCTATACATCCAATCCGTAGATTATGATCTATGAAAAATCATAGTTAAAGGTCCACATATTCCTTTAAAGGATGTTGGGGGAATTAGTGTTCCCAAAGAAATGGACGATTTCACTAGAGCGGATATGATTTTAATATCTCAAAATGCTAAAGCGATTAATATTTTGCATTGTGCCTTAGATATGAAGGAGTACAACCGGATCTCGATGTGCTCAACGGCAAAGGAGATATGGGACAAATTACAAATTTGTCATGAAGGAACTAATCAAGTGAAGGAAACCAAGATTGATCTTCTACAACTCAAATATGAGACATTTGAGATGGAGTCCGGAGAAGAGGTGGATTCCATGTTTAGGAGGCTCACCCTTATCATAAATGAGCTTGCCCAACTTGGAGAGAAGTACCCTCCAAAGCAAATATGGAGGAGAGCACTAAGGGTCTTACCTAAAGAATGGGATGCAAAGAGGACGGCTATTATCAAGTACAACAAAGGGGAGAACGCATCTTATGATCTTGATGAGCTCCATGGCACTTTGGTGACCCATGAGCTTGAAGTTGCCACAAGGACTGAAGTAAAGGAGGAGGATAGATCCAAAAGAAATGGGATTGCCTTGGTTGGGAGGAAAGACCACTCAGATGATGAAGAAGATGATGATGATGAAGAGTTGATGTTGTTCACAAAGAAGTTCAAGAAGCTCTTCACCAAACATAGCAAGTCAAAGACCTCCAATGCTACCAAACAAGAATCCAAAATGAGGTAACTTGCTATAATTGTCAAGAAAAAGGCCATTATGCTAACAAATGTCCTAGGAAGAAGAATGAGGACAAAGGCAAGAAGAAGGCGTTTATAGCCACATGGAGTGATAGCGACTCCGATGAAGAAGAAGCCACCAATCTTTGTCTAATGGCTCTTGGAGATGAAGGAGATGAAAGCGACGATGAGGTACCTTCATTTGATGAACTTTTAGAATCTTATAATGAACTCATTGATGCTCTTGGCAAAACCAAGATGAGTAACAAATTGCTCAAACTTGAGATTGCTAAGAAATATGAAGAAAATAATTCATTGAAAAATGAATTAAATTCTTTAAAGATATCTTTTTGCAAATATAGTGAAAGTAGCCATAAGATGAGTGAATTGCTTGGATTACAACGTTGTATCTTTGACAAAGCCGGGTTAGGCTTTTCAAGCAAATCAAAATCTTTTTCAAGCTTGTTGGCCAAAGCAAAGCATGATTCTCCTACTTGCAACTATTGTTGTAAAAATGGCCACACTAAGAATAAGTGTAGGTTTGCTAGAATCCAATACCAACCTAATAAGAGGTGGAAATGGATTCCAAAAGTGCCATTGAAAGTTAACCCTCTAGGACCCAAAAATCAAATGGGTACCAAAGATCCTCCTATTGTTAATTTGTTTTGTAGGGACAACCATGGATTGGAGGATGAAGGCACAAGCAACTCAAAGGAGGAGTTTGTATTATTCACCACTATAGAAGAGGCGCGAGGCATTGGACCAATGACAAGAACGAACTCTTGTCATCGAGGGTAAAATTTACTTTTTACATGTTAAAAGAGCAATTCAAAATTTAATTGGCACAAATTAATTGTGACCAATAAATATTGAAGCTCAATATTCATTGTAGTAAAATGGTATACCCCTTAGCATAATTGTTGAATTGCATGATGTATGCTTACCTTTTTATAGTAAGTATCTTGATATGCCTTGCATTCAAATTTGAATATGATATGTGAAAATGTGCAATTAAATGATTTATTATAATGCTTTGATAATTTTATTTGTTTATTGGGCATGAATGCATGAACATATGCACACAATGCAACTTTTAGAATTAATTGTTGAGTGCCTTAAACACATGGTTGTGATTCATCTCTAGGATTTTATTTTAGGCTTGTTATGCCTATTATATGCTTGATGATGAACATGTGAAAATTGTTATATTATGCAATGTTTATTTGAGTTTTATGCTTTTTGATTATCACAAAAAGGGGGAGAATTTTGTGATAAACTTGAACCTTAATATATGCATAGTTTAAGGGGGAGAGCTTATGTATGCATGGTTTGAGGGGGAGAGTTATTTGTTTATTGTTTTACTTGATAACTTGTAGTGTATGCAATTGTTAAGGGGGAGTCATTGTTACTCACATTTCAAGCATATTACTTATTCAAGTTTATCAAGTTTTGTGATCATCAAAAAGGGGGAGATTGTTGAGCCTTAAACGCATGGTTGCGTTTAATGCGTTAAATTATCCCCGGTCAATCTTTGAGTTTTGATGATCAACAAAACTTGTGTTTGTTATACTAATGCATCTACTTAGTGTGCAGATTAAGTGATGAAAAGTGGTTTGGTATGAAGAAAATTGAGTGTGCATATTCTGGCCTGGATCGCCCCAGGCGATGGTGATCATCGCCCCAGGCGATGGGTGCCAGACGAGGCATCGCCACGCACATCGACAGAGGTGATGACTATGCGAGCATGCGAGGAAGATCGCTCCAGGCGATGATGACCAACGCCTGAGGCGATGGCAACCATTTGGCACTTCGCCCCGCACAACGACTGAAGCGACGCCGAGGATGCGCGGGCATGCGCGCAGGGGGAGTTCGCCCGAGGCGATGGCACGAACGCCCGAGGCGATGCGCTGAACGCCTGAGGCGATCTGGACTTCGCCCGAGGCGATGCAAGATTTTAGGCTGCTGGGGCTACGGCATTGAGATTTAATTTGGATCGCCTGAGGCGATCCAGACATCGCCTGAGGCGATCCGTGATTTATGCTGACCGTTGGAGCGCGGCGATGGAGATCGCCTGAGGCGATGGCTGAGGCGATCGAGGAGTGATTTCAGCCTTATGTGTAGCAACGGCTAGTAGGAGCCTTGGAGGCCTTCTACACTATAAATATAGATGCTTTGGAGCATTTTGAAGCTAAGGAACAAGCCTACAAACTTCTACAAAGTCTTGATAATTATTATTTGTAATTGCATTGCAATCTCCATACATTGTTGTTGTATTGGAGCTTGTAATTCTTATCTTTCTTAGAGTCTTGTTTCTTCGTGTGAGTACACCGTGAAGGTGTTTTTGGGTTGATTCATTGTAAAGGTCCTCCAACACCAAAGCAAGTTGGAAAATTGTAAAGTCATCAACAAGTCTAGTTGGTGCAAGTGTGTGGCTATCCTTGGAGCCCTTAAGGCCAAGAAGACTCTTGAAGAGTGTTGGTAGCTCGGGAAGAGCTTTGTATACTCGTGAAGGGTATTGTGCTCGGGAAGAGCGTTGCGTACTCGGGAAGAGTAGTGTGCTCGGGAAGAGCTTTGTAAACTCGGGAAGAGTTGGGTTGTGGCTAACTTGGAGCCCTCAAGGCCAAGATCTATTGTTCTAGTGGAACCTCGGTTGGAGGTTATCTAACCGGGAAGAGGAGACGTAGGCGATTCATCGCCGAACTTCTATAACAAATATCCTTGTCATTTACCGCATTATTTCTTTACGCATTTATTTACTTATTCTTTTTATTTATCGATTGACTAAAGGCTTCCGCAAAGCGCAAAACTTTTTTATTTTTCAAACTCATTTTAAAAAGCTAAAGTAGCCAAGGAATCTCATTCACCCCCCCTCTTCGATTCCAACACTATCTTTCAACCAAGGATCCATTCTACCACTCTTCGTACATCCGACTGTAAGTGGCTTTTGGCTATGAATATCATTTCATTTTTGAAACTCTATATATATGTGTTAAAAGTTCAGTTGAACACGAAAATGTATTTTATAGATCATATTATGAAAGTTTATGAGAAATACGCATCGAAAGTCGAAGGCTCTGCGGGAGAAAGTGCTACGTGTGTAGGAGCCACCACTTGATTTGGCGAGGCAAAGTGCTACATGATGTGGGCGTGCCACATGCATGGGAGTCACCTCTTGATCATAAGAGCAAAGTGATATGCACACGGGAGCCACCTCTTGATCCCAAGAGGAGATTATGTGATTATGTGATAAGACTCTAGTGTAAGCAACTATGAGTATGTGTATTGATCTACTATGTGTTTGATAAATAGTTATTTGAAAAGCTTTATACGTATGTTTTATCATGTTCAATTGGTCTCTACTTGCTGAGTGTTTTCCTAAACACTCATCCCTTACCTCATCTCCCCAGATAAGTATGGAAAATAGGTTGAAGACGAACAACAAGACAATTCTAGGGCTCATGATCTACCGAGGAGATTTCAAGATCTTATTTTGTTACGTTTCCACAAACTCTGTTAAAACTAAGGTTTATGAATAAATTGTTCGATTTGATTTTTATTAGTAAAGATAATTATTGTTATGGAAAAAATAAACTGGTTTTTATCATTGATCTTACGAGGCTTGTTGATTTCGAATTAATTTTTGGAATCAATGCTGGTGTCACGCGCTCCGATCTCGGGGCGTGACACGTGACAATTGCCGAACAAGACTAAATGCCCGAACCGGAAAATGCTCGAAGAGGATGACACTATGCTCGGTCCTACTTGGTTAAACAGTGGCATAAGACTCGGTCATATTGCCTAATCAACCCAAATTTCCCGGACATGCTTTGAGTAGAACATGCCATAAACAAAAGCTCAATTAGTGGTGTGGGGTTGGCCCACTATCCTTGAATTAGGGATTAGTGGCTAAAGTGGGGAAGTTAATGGGAGTATTTAGTGGCTACGGTGGGGGAATTAATGGTTTTTCCCTTTGTTTTGAGGGGTTTTCACGTAAAAACCGAGAGAAGAAGGGAGATACAGCAATGAATATTCTTCATTTTTTCCTTTGACTCATTATAGCTCATTTATTGTCCAAAATTGTTAAATCATCAATGTTTATAGTGAAATTTTATACTGGATTAGGTTCCGTGATTTTACCCGATGTACATAAACCAAGATCTCGACTTTGCTCATCTTGCTTTACTTCAGAGGGTGAGGTGAGGTGATGTGGTAGGGAGATTAGACCACATCGGGTAAAATCATTGCCGAACAAGACAAAAGTGCCCGAACAGAAAAATGTCGGAAGAGGATGACACTCTGCTCAGTCCCAAGTTGTTAAATAGTGGCATAAGACTCGGTCATAACGCCTGAATAATTACTTGTTTTTGTATTGCTCAATCGATCAATCTGAATTCTCCGGACATGCTTTGAGTATAACATGCCATAAACAAAAGAGCAATTGTGGTCTGGGTTGACCCACTATCCTTTAATTAGGGATTGGTGGCTAAAGTGCGGGGAGTTAATTGGAGTAATTTAATGACTATGATGGTGGAATTAGTGGTTTTTTCCTTTGTTTGGGGAGGTTTTTCACGTAAAAACCGAGAGAAGAAGGGAGAGACAACAATGAATATTCTTCATTTTTTCCCTTGACTCATTTTTGTTCATCAATGTTTATAGTGGAATTTTATACTTAACTAGGTTCCATGATTTTTTCATTCTTTTTGGGTGGTTTTCCATGTAAAAAATCATGGTGTCATAATTTATTTTCTATTGCACTTATTGTACCGAACATAGAAAATAACGGATCATATCACTACGCAAAACCCTCTCGATGTCTTATATGATCTTCAATTTTTTTGCATCTACATATTTTCTTTTTTATGTAATGATTTTTTCTTTTAGTTTTGAAACGAACAATATTCAAAATTTTAAAGTGAATAATTTTTAAGGTGTAATTTTAAAATAGATTATGAATAATATTATGATTTTTCTTTTAATGTATGCATATTTATTGACCAATTTAAATTCTTTTTTTCAAGTTTTTGATATATTTAGTAAACAACAACTGTATATATAAAATAAGTATGTTTTTAAAAAAATCATAAAATATGTTTAAACAATAATAAACATATATATAAACAAAAAATAAGTTATATATAAATTTATATAATATATGAACATTTAGGAACTTGTTTTCATAAAACTTGTATATAGTTTAACGATATTAAATAAAATATATTTATTTGTAAAAGCGATAGGGTTTTGTGCATGAAAATAGAGGTGATTTTCTGCCTTTTTTGTTAACATTGGGAATTTCGTATATATTTACTAAAATACATGGGGTTTTATGCAATTTACCAAAAAAAAACCTATAACTACATAAAATATTTTAATCTTTACAATAGTTCAAACTTCGAACACCAAGTTTTTTTACTATACACCAAGAAAGATTATTCTTTTCCAATAATATTCGTGGTGGGCCAATGTTTTCACCATTTATCCGACCTGTTGGCATGAGTCCTTGAGTATCAATAACGAATCCAAAATTTTTGATAACATACATATTGTGTAAGTAATCCTTAGAGCATACAACGCAGCGGAATAAAAATTTTTTGGATTACTAGAACAATGGATCTATACATAGGATATCATATCGGATAAAGGTTTACAAAATTCTCACCCTTGTAGCGTGTTTGAGCAGATTCCACGAAGCAGCACGTCCAACGAACTCCGAGTCACAAGCAACACCTCCAAGGTCTTGCCTCTACGGTATCCACACGATCAAATCGAAAGGGGACGTTCAAGAACAAGTTGCTAGACTTATTCTTGAACCAAAACCAAACTCTCAGTTCAAAACCGATTAACAGCAGCCTAACTCCACCAAGAAGCAACGACGGCGGCCGTGAGGTAGAAGGCGACGGCCGTGAGCTTCAAGGAATAGGCGGCGAGAGCTTTAGGGTTTAAGGTGGCAAGGTTATTTTGATATCAAGGTATGATATGAAAAGTATGATTAACAATTAATCAAAACCAAGTATTTATATTATAAGGCTTTTAATTAAGGTTGAAGACTTTCTTAAAGTCTTATGGGCCCAAACCCATGATTTAATTAAAACCTTTTAATCACTTAATTAAAACTCTTCTTAATTAATTAATTCATCCAATGAATTTAATTTCCCTTATCGATTTAATCTTTTGTGCGACCCGATAGGATCTTGTAATGTTGGCAGTGACATAAAATCTTATTTTACGTTACAAGCTAAGAGCGGTGTCTAGCAACACATCGAGGCTACCCAAATTACAAGAGTGTCAATGACTCGACATAACCTTTAGAATTTGTGATAATATTAACCATGTAACTTAATCCCTTTGTCCTTTGTGTTTAGATTGAACACGAGTCATGGAATAGTCATACTCGTATATTCAATCTTTATTTCTTGATCACCAAGTAGAACTAGAATAAACGAATAAGCTCGATATCTCATATCGACTCATTCGAGCATGTCCATGCATTTTAGTTCTCACTTGATCAAGGGCCAAACACATCTCCTGTTATATAGGAGGGACAAATCCTATCTCGATCAGTCAACATCCCTCTACATAATTCGTAGTGTATCCAATAGTCGCCTTTATAGATTACCCTGTTACGGGTAACGTTTGACGATATCAAGATACATAACTCCTTATGTTGGGACCTCTGATGATCACAAGTCGTAAGGATTACATACATTATTATCACTATGAGAATTGCATATGACGATCATATAACTATCCATGTTGCATTCTCATGGTGGGTCTGTCCAGTACATCGTTCTCTAACATGTACCCATGTGTTGATTTGATATCTCATATCAATGAACAATTCATCAATCAACACATACTAGTCTCTACATATGGAATCTTACTCAAGCGTTGTCTCTCATCTGGTGTTGAAGGACACTGTTCCTTCGAGAGATAAATACCATGTGTCATAGGCACGAATCCTTTCTTTGATTCTTGCATGCTAAACCTTTTAAGCACTTTGTCTATGTATGTACTTTGACTTAATAAAAAGAAGTCTTCTCGATCTATCTCTATAGATCTTAATTCCTAATACATAGGTGGCTTCTCCCAAGTCTTTCATCGAAAAGCAATTCCCTAGCCAAATCTTTACAGATTGTAAGGCAGGGATATCATTTCCAATGAGAAGTATGTCATCTACATACAACACTAGGAAAATGATTACGCTCCCACTGACCTTCTTGTAGACACAAGGTTCATCTTCGTTTTTGATAAAACCAAACTCTTTGATTGCATCATCAAATCGAAGATTCCAACTCCGAGAAGCTTGCTTCAATCCATAAATAGATCGTTGTAGCTTGCATATCTTTCCAGCATCCTTTGGATCGACAAAACCCTCGGGCTGTGTCATGTACACATCCTCGAGCAGATTTCAATTAAGGAAAGCTGTTTTGACATCCATCTGCCAGATTTCATAATCATGAAATGCAGCTATTGCAAGTAAGATCCTTATGGATTTAACCATGGCCACTGGTGAAAAGGTTTCATCATAGTCAATACCATGAATTTGTTTGAATCCTTTTGCAACCAGTCGACCTTTATAGGTTTGTACGTTACCATCCATATCGGTCTTTTTCTTGAAAATCCATTTACACCCTATGGGTCGTACCCCTTCAGGTGGATCAACCAAAGTCCATACTTGGTTTGCATACATGGATTCCATTTCAGATTTCATGGCCTCTTGCCATTTCTCAGAATCATTGCCCATTATAGCTTGTTGATAGGATGACGGCTCATCCTCATCAATAAGTAGTAAGTCACCTTGTTGAGTCACAAGAAATCCATATCTCTGGGCTCCCGGTGTTCTCTTACAGACCTACGATGGGCTTGTGTCTCTTGAGCAGGTGCTTCTTCCACAACAGCTTGTGGTGCCTGCTCTGTTTCCATCTCAATCTCAGGTTCAGTGTTTTCTTGTGGTTGAACTTCACTAAGTTCTATTTTTCTCCCACTGGTTTTTCTAGAAATATATTCTCTTTCAAGAAATACACCAGTCCGAGCAACAACTACTTTGTTCTCGGTGGGATAATAGAAATAGTATCCTTTTGTTTCCTTAGGATACCCCACAAATAAACACTTATCAGATTTGGGTCCAAGTTTGTTAGTGGCGTGACGTCTAACGAAAGCCTCACAACCCCAAATCTTCATAAAAGACATACTAGGACGCTTCCCAGTCCATATCTCATATGGTGTCTTTTCCACTGATTTAGATGGAACACGGTTCAGTAAGAAAATCGATGTTTCTAGAGCATGTCCCCAAAACGATATCGGAAGATCTGCATGACTCATCATTGATCTAACCATGTCCAACAAGGTTCGATTTCTCCTCTTGGATACACCATTCCATTGTGGAGTATACGGAGGAGTGAGTTGTGGGACTATCCCACATTCCTTTAGATAGTCATGAAACTCTTGGCTTAAGTATTCACCTCCTCGATCTGATCGAAGGATTTTGATACTTTGGCCAAGTTGGTTTTGTACTTCATTCTTGAAATCTTTGAACTTTTCAAAGGTTTCATGCTTATGCTTCATTAGGTACACATACCCATATCTACTGAGGTCATCGGTAAATGTAACGAAGTATTGAAAACCACCTCTAGCTTGTGTACTTATTGGTCCACATACATCACTATGTATTAGTCCCAATAAAACATTTGCCCTTTCAACATGTCCCTTGAAATGGGCTTTAGTCATCTTGCCCATTAAACAAGATTTGCATGTTTCATATGATTCAAAATCAAATGAATCTAATACTCCATCCTTATGAAGTTTAGATATGCGGTTCTCGTTTATGTGGCCCAAGCGACAGTGCCAGAGATAAGTCGGATTACAATCATTATTTTTAATCCTTTTAGTATTTATGTTATAGATAGGCAGATCAAGATTTAATACATAAAGACCATTCACCATTTGTGCACTAGCATAAAACATATCATTTAAATAAATAGAACAACAGTTGTCCTTTATTATAAATGAAAAACCATACTTGTCTAAACAAGAAATAGAAATTATGTTTTTAGTAATAGATGGCACAAAATAACAGTCTTTTAAAATCAACGATAAACCAGAAGGTAAAGCTAAACAATAATCTCCTATAGCTAATGCAGCAACTCTTGCTCCATTTCCAACTCGGAGATCAACTTCACCTTTCGCCAACGTCCTACTCCTTTTTAGATACTGCACATTTACACAAATGTGAGATCCACATCCAGTATCTAATACCCATGATGAAGAAGTAGATAAATTGACTTCTATAACAAAAATACCTGAAGTGGAAGTCACACTTCCTTTCTTTAGATCCTCCAGATATACTTTGCAGTTTCTTTTCCAATGGCCGGTCTCACCGCAATGGAAACAGTTCCCTTCCTTTGCTATCCCTCCTTTTGGTTTCAGTGCATAAGACATTGGCTTAGATTTAACAAAGACCTTCTTTGTTTTCTTATTGCCTTTAGCTTTGGCCTTTCCTTTGCCCTTATTCACAATAAGAACATTTGTGGCCTTAGTCTTCTTTGTATTTGCTTCATATGTTCTCAACATACCAAGCAATTGTGGTAGAGTCTTTTCCATGTCAGTCATATTGTAATTTACGAATTGACTGAAGCTCTCAGGCAACGATTGCAAGATCACATCGGTGGCCAACTCTTGGTCCAATGAAAAACCCAGCTTGTCCAGATTCTCAATGTACCCAATCATCTTGAGCACATGAGTTCCAACTAGGCTTCCCTCTACCATCCTGCACTGAAATAACGCCTTAGAGACGTCATACCTCTCTTGTCTTGCTTGCTGTTGGTACAATTGCTTTAAGTGTTCGATCATATCGAACGCCTCCATTTCCTCATGTTGCTTCTGAAGCTCAGAGTTCATGGTGGCAAGCATAAGGCACCCAACATCAAGTGCGTCACTTTGATGCTTCTTGTAAGCATCTTTATCAGTTCTTGTAGCTGTTAGGGGAGGTTCCTCAGCGGGTAAGGGTTCCTCTAGGACATATTGTTTCTTTTCTTGTTTGAGGACTATCCTCAAGTTCCTATGCCAGTCTAGGAAATTTGTCCCATTTAATTTGTCCTTCTCAAGGACCGATCGCAGTGATAATGTGCTAGTAACGTTGTTAGTGCCATGGATATCTACAATATAAATATGCAAAATAAGTTTATGATTTAATCATTTAACATGGTCTTATATTAAATGATACTCCCACTATTTTGTTTAAAAAATATCAACCCTCAAAACCTTTAGTGGGCCAAGATCCATATTTCGCCTAATCTTGAGTTAGCTTTGGCTAATCGCCCAAGACTCGGTTATTTAGGTAGACAACACTTTGTCAATTACATCACATATAATTCTTGGATAGTTGGACGAACAACACTTTGTTCAATTCATCAAATGAATTATAATCCAACCCATGCCTCTAAGTTCCCAATCCTATTGAGATAACTTAGTTAAGTCGTACCCAATTTTAAGTATAATGGATATCACATTTATCCTTTAGCGCCTTACTAAGATTGCCACGGTGCTTTGCTTTGGCAAACCCACACATGTACAATCGAAGTTATTGACGAGTACTTTTAATTTTGGAAGGCATCTAAAACTTAATATTTTAGAGGGATTTATTGATCTCATGATTAGTTTGATAATTTAAAATATGTCCACTACATATAATTGTATACATATCTACATATATGTGTAATAAAATTATCAATCTAAAACATAAGATAAATCATGCATCAACATACATAATTAAACGTGACATGGTTATAGCCCCTACTAACGATTCTCTCAAGCCAATGAGAAAATCCTAAGAGTCAACCTAAGGTAACTTCACAAGCACCTTCCTTTGGCTCCAATTTGTGAATGGCCTCCTCATCCCGGCACGATGCTCCATCTTCATTGATCACCATCAATAAAATAAACTACACTATTTACAAGATATAGAATTCCTTGATTCACATTCGAGGGGAACATAGGGGAGGGATTACATTTAGAATGAAATAGAGAAGGCACGACACGCATGTCGTATTATATATTACAAACATCCACAAATCCTATCTAATAGGTCAAAGGGCTATAACCACACACCATGCTCAAACAACACATAAAGCATGCATTAACATTTAATTAATTAAATTCTAAACATTTTAAATTTAATTCTAATTAAAACTGTAAAATAATTTTTGAAAACTTATCGTACGCTCGGGACATCACATGCCACGAACTTATGCGAATAAGACACGAACCACCATGTTCGAACCACAAAGCACACGGCTGGACCAATAATGGGCCTAGGGTTCGAAACCCTAGCCCATGGCCGAGCCAAGCTCGAGCGGCGGCGGCGCTAGGGTTCCAAATCCTAGCCGCCACGCACCACCTTGGGTTTTCATTGAGCCATCTTGTTCGAAACGCCGGAATTTGTTAGCCACGAGTCACGGTCAGGCCATGCACGGGGTTGGCTCAACCATCTCGAGCTAAGGGTTCGAAAAACCTTGCTCTCATGTGGTAAAGCTACTAATCCATGCATGCGTGAACCATTATCGAGCCAAAGAGTTCAAAACTCATTCATGTTTCAAAACCTTAGCATAAGAGGCGACGATGGCCGAGCCCATGCACGGCTACTAGGGTTCGAAACCCTAGCCGTCATGAGCTAGCCGTCACGAGCCAATGGGTTCTAAACCCTAATCAATTTTCGACACTTCCATGCACAATTATTAGCCACAACGACTAAGTCATCTCGAGCCAAGGGTTCGAAAACCCTAGCCCTCATGTGGCTAGCCGTGGTGTCATTTGTGATGGTGATGGCCGAAAATATTGCCCAATAAATTTGATTATTCGCCAATTATATCAAATACAATTTTACGATGATTTTCACAAACTAAATATTAACATATCATATATGTTCATACAGTTTTAAATAGCATGCAATATTAATTCTAATATGATTAAACTATTTAACCACATAAATCCGATATGAGCCTTGTACACGGCTCTGATACCACTGTAAGTAATCCTTAGAGCATACAACGCAGCGGAATAAAATTTTTTTGGATTACTAGAACAATGGTTCTATACATAGGATATCATATCGGATAAAGGTTTACAAAATTCTCACCCTTGTAGCGTGTTTGAGCAGATTCCACGGAGCAGCACGTCCAACGAACTCCGAGTCACAAGCAACACCTCCAAGGTCTTGCCTCTACGGTATCCACACGATCAAATCGAAAGGGGACGTTCAAGAACAAGTTGCTAGACTTATTCTTGAACCAAAACCAAACTCTCAGTTCAAAACCGATTAACAGCAGCCTAACTCCACCAAGAAGCAACGACGGCGGCCGTGAGGTAGAAGGCGGCGGCCGTGAGCTTCAAGGAATAGGCGGCCGAGAGCTTTAGGGTTTAAGGTGGCAAGGTTATTTTGATATCAAGGTATGATATGAAAAGTATGAATAACAATTAATCAAAACCAAGTATTTATATTATAAGGCTTTTAATTAAGGTTCAAGACTTTCTTAAAGTCTTATGGGCCCAAACCCATGATTTATTAAAACCTTTTAATCACTTAATTAAGACTCTTCTTAATTAATTAATTCATCCAATGAATTTAATTTCCCTTATCGATTTAATCTTTTGTGCGACCCGATAGGATCTTGTAATGTTGGCAGTGACATAAAATCTTATTTTACGTTACAAGCTAAGAGCGGTGTCTAGCAACACATCGAGGCTACCCAAATTACAAGAGTGTCAATGACTCGACATAACCTTTAGAACTTATGATAATATTAACCATGTAACTTAATCCCTTTGTCCTTTGTGTTTAGATTGAACACGAGTCATGGAATAGTCATACTCGTATATTCAATCTTTATTTCTTGATCCCCAAGTAGAACTAGAATAAACGAATAAGCTCGATATCTCATATCGACTCATTCGAGCATGGCCATGCATTTTAGTTCTCACTTGATCAAGGGCCAAACACATCTCCTGTTATATAGGAGGGACAAATCCTATCTCGATCAGTCAACATCCCTCTACATAATTCGTAGTGTATCCAATAGTCGCCTTTATAGATTACCCTGTTACGGGTAACATTTGACGATATCAAGATACATAACTCCTTATGTTGGGATCTCTGATGATCACAAGTCGTAAGGATTACATACATTATTATCACTATGAGAATTGCATATGACGATCATATAACTATCCATGTTGCATTCTCATGGTGGGTCTGTCCAGTACATCGTTCTCTAACATGTACCCATGTGTTGATTTGATATCTCATATCAATGAACGATTCATCAATCAACACATACTAGTCTCTACGTATTATCATTATCCCTATTCATGATAATACTTGACTAGGGACATCTTTAAGAATAATACAATATTATTCTAAGGACATTAACATATATATTAATTCACATTGCACAGTTAAAAGAATAATATATAATAATGAATTGCCATTCAAGAAATCATAAACATTGTATGTCAAAACAATCATCTATTTGTCTTAGGGCATATCCCAACATATTGTACTTAAGCTGTATGAATGGATGAGTTCGATTTCACGACCATTGACTGAGGCGATGTAGAACCATGCCACGGGCAAATTGTGTTCAACTATTTTTTGTACAATTGATAACATCAATTGATTCAAGATTTCTTATGACATACTTGGTCGAAAATAAAATTTGATTATGTAATACCCTTATCCCATGAAAGTTTAAAATGGTTTATAAAGGCTTGCAATATGATATTATAGCAAATTGTGTTAAACATTTTCGTATAGCGAGGAGGATACAAATTAGTTGTTATATGATCCTATTGTGCACTCGCCTTGCGTGTGCCTGGGCCCGAGCCTTACAGAATGATATCATTGTTGGTCACTGGCAGGAAACACCGGGAGATAAGTGCTATGCACGTGCGTGGAGCCACCTCTTGAGCCTAAGAGGCAAAGTGCGACACGACGGAGGGCCACCTCTTGAACCTGCGGGGTAAAGTGTAACGTGCGTGAGAGCCTCCTCTTGAACCTGCGGGACAAAGTGCTATATGACGGGAGCCACCTCTTGAAATTGTAGGAGCGCCACCTCTAGATTCCTGGTGTTGGTGGATCGATGAGTTAGGTCGTGACGAGGCCGTCGCATTCTAAAGGATGAGTGATTGTAATACCCTTATCTCATATTGGTTGTGTATGAAAGTTTGAAATAGTTTATAAAGGCTTGCATTTGACTATTATATCAACTTGGGTTAATCATTTTCATATAACGAGAACGGATACGAAGTAGTTGTTATATGAGCTCATTGTGCAGTCACACTTGCGTGAATTTGGGCCCGAGGCGTGATAGATTACTTCAACTTGGAGAAAGTTTTTCTTCCAAGTGGGTGGTGATATAGACTCGTAAGCCAATTGAATTGAATTTCATAATTCGCTGAATGTAAAAAAATTCAAATGGACTCCTCATAAAATAGAACCCCTATGGTAGATCAAGGTCCAAACCGGTGACAATGGATTAAATATATAATACCAAAAACGTTTAAAAAATTAATGGCTTTCAAAAGATTTGGGAGATTCAGAACATTTAATTACCCAAAAATTCAAGCAAAATAGTCAAAGCAATCCACGAAACAGCCGAAATGGCCGCCGTGTAGGGAACGACAACAGTGACAATAAATTTTATCCTAAAATAAATATATGACTATAACAAACGTTTTTTTATGAAATATAGATGATTTCATGGCCGTTGTAAATTTTTTTAATATTTTTAATTTTGTTTTGATTTATTTCATTATAAAATTGTCCAAAATTTTCCAAACTAATTTTAAAAAATATTCATGATAATAACTATGATTCGTAAATTATTAATGAAACTGGAAGAACAAACTCTTTGTAAAATATTAATGAACTGGAAAAACAAACTCACGAGGCCCTTCTCGACCATGTTACCCAACCATTGCTCTCAACATCGTTATAGTTTGTTTCAGTCAAAGAAATTTCTAATTTCATCTTGTTAAGCTCACGCGTTTAAAAAGTCAAAAGCCTTAAATCATTCTTATTTCCACTTCTACCCTTCTCTTCTTGACCTTTTTCAAAAAAATCTCCTATATAAACCTCTCAGTATTTGTATCAACTTCACAATTCATTCGATATCTCACTCAATTTTCAGTTTACGAACTAGTAATAATAAATTTTACACCTTTATCCTTGGAAATATTTTATTGGCTTTTACAATACTTTACTTTTGGAAAATTAATTTAACCAAGTTAATCAAGTGTGGGTTAATTTGGTAAGTTTGGGTGGAGGCGGAGACGACACGGAGGAGTGGACAGAAAATGGCAGGATCCGACGGAGGAAGGTCGTTGGAGCAAACGCCGACGTGGGCTGTGGCGGTTGTGTGTTTTGGTTTGGTGGCTATTTCTATAGTCATCGAGTTCATTATCCACTTAATAGGAAAGGTATTACATTATATGAAATGAACTAGTACAGTATATATATATTATGAATATTAAAAAATGCTTTTTATTTATTTGTTTATAGAGTTGGAGACAAGTTTTTAAATGAGATTTTATGATTGACAGTGGTTGAAGTCGAAGCATAAAAGGGATCTGTATGAATCATTGGAGAAGGTTAAAGCTGGTACGTATATTTGCAGATGACTAAAAATTGCATTAAAATGATAAAATTTAACTATTTAACTTTCCAGAAATATATAAAATTTATATTTTCTTCCACTTTTCGTTTCAATTTTTTTTCCAGAATTGAATTTTTAATTGTGAAAATTATAGTTGTCTTTGTTTTGAATTCTCCCCCGTCTAGTTTTGACGGATGGACCTTATATAAAATAGTTGTATTTAGAGCATTTTTGTTCAATATGTGTTTATATATAATTAACCCTTTGGTTAAGTAACTCACTGAAGTTGACAGACTTGATATAACTCAAATCGAGAACAAAAAAGTGAGAGAATCAATTCACATTGGGACTAATTTATTGACCATCTTATGCCTCTAATCATATTTAATTTTGTAAATAATTTTAATGTATATATTCTTTTTTTTTTCTATTTGTTTTTGGGATTTAAGAGTTGATGCTGCTGGGATTTATCTCATTGCTGCTGACAGTCGGACAAAATCTGATTTCTAGTATCTGCATATCAAAGGAAGCGGCTGCCACGTGGCATCCATGTAGCAAGAGGCAAGAAGGAGAAAAATACCCCGAAACTCTTGCAGATGAAAACCGCCGGAAACTTCTCACCGCCGACGGCGGATACGACGGCACGCATCGGAGATTCTTGGCCTCAGCGAAAACTGACAAATGTGGAGCCAAGGTACCCACTATCCATTTTAGGATATATGTTATACATCCCACCGGATATTGTATTTAGGCTTTCATTCTAAGAAAGCAAAAAGCATGCAATGACTTCAATGGATGATTTATCTTGTTATCCAGAATTTATTTATGTCATTTTGTGGTGATAATATATCTTTTGTTTCTCAAAAAAATAAATAAAAAATTCGAGATGTATCACATATCTTATATTTATTTCATATTTTACATACACTAAAATATAGCTAGATTTCATTAATTTGCAGGGACAAGTGACATTTGTGTCTGCGTATGGGATCCATCAGCTTCATATTTTTATCTTTGTTCTGGCTATTTTCCATGTCCTCTACTGTATTGCAACTTTAGCTTTGGGAAGAGCCAAGGTATATATATATATATATATATCTGTAAATATATTATTTTCCAAGAACTTTTATATTTTGCTTAAAACGTGCTCTGAATTATGTATAGTACGAGTAGGGAATAGGATAGTCTTTTCTATAATTTTATAGTTTTTTTTGCAAATCTTATGTTTATTTATTTAATATTAATATGTATTTTGTCCCTATTTCAATAAATTTTCTGTAATTAGGTATCCAACGCTTGTCTTTGACAAAGTATATAAAATTTGTTGGGTCTCTTTGACTTTTTGATAAATTATATATTTATTGATTATTCATCAAAATTATTCATATATGTTTTTTAAATTTTTATTTTAGATGAGGAGATGGAAAGAATGGGAAAAAGAAACAAGAACGGCTGAGTACCAACTTTCGCATGGTAATTAATGTGGATGAAAAATTTCGAACTAAACCAGATTTAATTACTATGAATTATGATTTATTATTAAATAAAGATAAATAATTAAAATAAAGTAATGAATATCTTGCAGATCCGGAGAGATTTAGATTCGCTAGAGAGACGTCATTTGGAAGGAGACATATGAGCTTCTGGAGCAAAACACTCCTTTCCCTATGGATTGTAAGTATTTTTTTATTTTTTTATTTATATAACACATATATATATTCAAAAATATAATTTTGCAGCAACATTGTTCGAATTTGAAATTGAATTTCTATCAATTCGGTTAGGCTTCGTTTGATGGAAGGATCTGATGGATTTTTATTTCAAATCTTTAATATAAATTCATTCAAACTGTTTAGATAATTTTGAAATCTATTGATTTCAATATTATTATTTCAATTTTAAGATATTTTTTTGAATAATACAAAGTTATTTCAAATTAATAATTATTGAAATTATTTCAAATATAAATTTTCAAATCAATTGTTAAAACGAAATCCTACTATCTAAATAAAATATTATGTTAAAGTATTTTCATAAACCCATATGTAATATGCACAGAATGATTAAAAAAATGCAGAGATGACTCATGATTATTCTAACATTTAGCATGTGATGTACCCCAATTTTTAATTTTTTTTTTTCAAAACATCGGGTACATAACTTATAACTTTTTTTAAAAATTAAATGAATTATAAGTATCCTACACAAAATTAAAATGGACGATTAGATAGTACCCATTATATTTATCTACATATCCTACACTCAAAATTAAAATTTAAGAAGGGAATACTAAAACTTCAACTTACGAGAGGAAAACATATAATTTTAAAAATTTATGACAAATTGTGGAAAAAATATTGTTTGAGAGATAACATAACGGAACGTGACCATTTCTTTCTTAGATTAGTTGTTATAAAATAGTCAAAAATAGTGGTTATAATCAATTAATTATTTTTTTGAATATTTAAAAGAGGTCACCATGTGTGGTATAGAAGTCTAAGACCAATAACTAAAAAAGTGCCCCGTAAGTCTATTCATGACTCACTTTAATAAAATATTTGTTTATAAAAATGGACCAATTCATCACATTCGACTTTCGTTATTTTTGTTCCTCCTAATTGATGGGTAACATTTTCAAGTTTCTTATTTACTTTTCTTGTTTTATAATTATAAATCATATTGAATAAATTTAAATCATTATGATCTTAATAGCCCATTGATTCTTCTATCGCTTTATACATATATTGTTTTATTATAGTGAAATAGTATACGATCAAGAGCATGACGTTTTATAAAAAAATTATGACTAATAATAATAGTTAAACTTTAATATTTTAAATCATACTGCAACATAAGAGTCATAATTCGATCGCTTTTGCATCATGGATAATTATAACTTCCCAATAATAGTATATTTTTGCAACTCATGAGAATCGAATATGTAAAATTGACTCTGATACTAATTGTAGGTTCATGCTTGTCACTTTATCAAAACTTATAACTATTTGTCACTTTATCAAAAACTATAACTATTGTTAACGGTACATGTGATTGCTCTCATTTTACATGATGCTTCCCGTCATTAATAGTCTGATTTTTTCTACAAGACGTTAACCTTTGACCTTTTTTCTTGATTGGAGTGATTTCCAAGTTCGTCACACATTATTAATTGTTTTTTTTGAATTTGTAGTTTATTATACTTGTACGACAGCTGTAGCATTTAATAGTTACATTTTACAGGTTTGCTTCTTTAGACAATTCGTAAGATCCGTTCCAAAAGTGGACTATTTGACTCTGCGCCATGGATTTATCATGGTAAGTTTACATACAAATTTTTGTGTGCAGTGAAACTTGCAATGTATAAGCCATTACAAGTAAAATTTGAAATTATTTAGTTTGATTGTAATAGTTAAATTTGAAATATTTTAGTTTGATTGTAATCGAAACCGAAACTAAAACTGTTTCAATTTAAGGAACAGAATCATTTTTAGCTTTCGATTCTAAAATCGAATTAGATTCAAGAACTTAAAGTTCGGTTCTAGGAATTGGAAACAAGGACTAAACTTGAATTATATGAAAACATAATTGAAATCGTCTTAATTTTAAAGTTTATAAGATAGCTAAATTAGACGATATTAAGTTGGCACGGAAAACGTATACAAGGGGTTTGGTTTTTTTTTTTAAGGAAATACTATAACTACAATTTTGGGGGATTCAATCCGTCGTCAACATGAATAAAGTCGGGTGACAAACCACCAAGCTAACCCTGGGTTGTCCAAGTAGTTTGGTTTCAAGTCTACCTTTCATCTATAAAAAATGTGGTCAAACCCATCATTACCCCCTGACTGATAATGTTCTTGCCTCCTAATATCAACATATTCACATAGATCAATTGAAAAATGCTTTAATTTTTTTATATTTCATATAGATATTTTATGTGAATTTTTTTAAAAATATTTTTAAATTTTTATTTAGGTAAATTTTTTCTTCAATCTGAAATTTTACTTTGTACGAATTTCAGGCGCACTTGGCTCCACATAGCCAAACAAAATTTGATTTTCAAAAGTATATCAAGAGATCATTAGAAGAAGACTTCAAAGTGGTAGTTGGGATAAGGTTGGTATTTCATTTTCTACTTTAAATTTTTCTTCATTCCTTAAATGATTGACATTATGATTAATTGAAAACCACGTGGTTTCTTCACAAGATAATCCCAAGAAAATTTCTTATACATTTTTCAAATGTCATTTATTCCACGTTGAATAATATTTCAAAACTTATAATTTTATTATCCAACTTATCTACGTATCTTATATTTGGCTTACCAACTTTTCATAAAATCACATGTCATGTAACTTCATTTAGTACTATTTTATTTATTTTTATCTCAATTTTCAGTCCACCAATCTGGTTTTTTGCTGTGCTGTTCTTGCTCTTCAATACGCATGGTAAGTGATTAATCTATCAAATAATCAAAAGATTAATATCGAGTTGTCATTCTTGTTATTTTGATCCATCTTGTTTACTATCGTTTAAAAGATTTTAAAGATTTGACTCATTAATAAGAGGGATCAAAATGATTTTAAACAAACAATGGGGACGAGAAAAGTAGTTATCCTACTTAAATGAGATATATTAGGATTATTGGTTGCTACTTCATATGAGATACTACCCTTAAAGGGATAGCAACAATTGGATATGAATATTCACATTCATATTGGATGAGAATACTCATACCCAATGGTTTGATCTACTCTTAATGACAATACTCATAAGGGTAGCATCAAACCGATTGGCAAAGCATTAGGGCATTTAAATTGTATCAATAATTATTGATGTCCGAAACAATATTAAAAATTTGGCTAAAATACCCTTCTCAAAATGTATCCCTTGATAATGTGTTAGTATGGTTTATTTTGATGGCATCGAGACTTCCTATATCTAACAAAAATATTGCACCAATTTGTCAACAGGCTGGTACTCATATTTTTGGCTACCATTCATCCCATTGATTGTAAGTATACCACTCAAAGTTATACTTCATATCTATATATTTGGCTTCAAATTTTTATTTAAATTTCTACTATAACAATTTATTTAGACCACTTATTAATAGAGAACTAAAACTTTGGAAATTAAACTATATACAGATTATATTGCTGGTGGGAACAAAGCTACAAGTGATAATAACGAAAATGGGGCTTAGTATTCAAGAACGCGGCGAAGTAGTTAAGGGAGTCCCCGTGGTTCAGCCCGGAGATCATCTTTTCTGGTTCAATCGCCCTCGACTCATTCTTTACCTAATTAATTTTGTGCTATTTCAGGTAATATATATTTTTTAAAAATTCCATTTTAAAATAAGAAAAAGATAAATAAGATAAATATGGAATATGAAATATTAAAGTCTTGGTTTGATAATTACTTACAGATTATTTAAAGTTGCTAAGTTTTGTTCTACCATTGCAGAATGCATTTCAACTTGCATTCTTTGTCTGGACAACGGTAAGTAATGCAACAAGTTAATTTTGTGATATCTCAATCATCATTCCTTCATGACAGCCTTCTTTCATCTTAATAATTGTTAAGAATTCATGGGTTCCAAATAAGCAATTAGTTATCAGTAGAGTAACACAGATTTATTTATAAGGAGCAGATATAATTTTTAAGTTTCAAATGTGGGACAACAACTCTCAACATGTACTCTCACGTGTGACATTATATAAGTCAAACACGTTGATTGATAACTGGGGGACAACGAGCTTGTGGGCGGAATAACTAATCGAATGAAAAACCTGGCTCTGGTATCATGTTAAGAAATTGTGGGGTTCCAACTCATAACAAATTGATTATGAAATGAGTAACTCAGAATCATTTATAAGGAGCATATATACCTTTAATGTTCCCAATGTGAGACAACATCTCTCAACAACAATAAAATTTTGAATTTTTATATAGTTTTCTCAAAAAATAAAATTTAATGTTATCATAATACATTAAACCGTAACGCAAAAATTGGACCACGTGCTCAAGAATTTTTACAACGAATAAAAGCAAAGTTTTCGTATTAAAATATGGTAATTCACCAAAATCGAAAAATTATTGGAGGAAATTAATTAATTTTGTAGAAAAATACCAAAGTTTTTGAGAATTTATTTTCTATATTCCTTCTCTCAAATATATTTATTGATGATGTTGACATATTTGAATTCCTTGGACAGTACGAGTTTGGGTTAAGATCATGTTTCCATGAGCATGTGGAGGACATCATAATCAGAATTTCAATGGGGTCAGTTTCATTTAAATTATCTAATTTAATAGTTGATATATTTTGACTTTATGATAAAGTTAATTATTACAATTAAACAATGCTGTTAAGAAGTTGTCATTTTCTAATCAACAGGATTCTCATCCAGTTTTTGTGTAGCTATGTCACACTTCCTCTATATGCCCTCGTCACTCAGGTATGTGCATAATTTATTATTTTACCTCCAATCATTCTTTATATATATATATATATATATATTTTCTACTAAGATTTTGTTAAATTGGCTAAATATTCATTATATGTCATAAAGATTTTTTTAAAACGAATTAATTTTGCTAGTTATATTATAAAGATTTTATCAAAAAACAAAACTTCGAAAATTGCAAAAAATTTATACTAATAAACAAACCCCTTGTGATTGAATTATTATCATAATTGCTTGACACTTCAATGCACAAATAACTAAGGTTTCTTTTGGATGAAATTATTTATGACTTGAATTTCAAATCTTTATAGAAATTCATTTATTCATTTGGCTAATTTTGAAATCCATAGATTTCAAATCCATCATATTTAATTTTAATACATCTTTTAACAGTATCGAAGTAATCCATCATATTCAATTTTAAGGCATTTTTTTTGACAATATCGAGGTATCTTAAATTCCTAATTATTAAAATCATTTCCAATCCAAATTTCAAATCCCTTGTTGAATAAAATCTTTCATGCATTAAATGTTTTCATATTAAAGCTCCAAGCGATAAGTGTTCATTAAATTAAACTTTGACCTCCATGCCATAAGTGTTCATTAAATTAAAGCTCGGATATATTTTTTTTACCTAATTTATTAAGATTGAAAGAAACTATAATATATGCTAAATGCAGAAATATCGGCATGTCGTGAATTCAAGCAAATGTTGTCATGCTAATATATTATAATTTTTTTGGATATTTTACGAGTAAAATGGGAATCGTTTCTTCAAGTTTTCGTATGACAAATGGTGTAACTCTTTCTTTGAATAGATGGGATCATCCATGCGACCAACTATATTTAACGAACGAATCGCGACAGCCCTACGAAACTGGCACAACACAGCCAAGAAACACGTCAAACACAACAAGCATTCTACATCAGTCACACCAATGTCTAGCATGCCCCCCACACCTTCCCACGGCATGTCTCCTATTCATCTGCTACGCAATTACAAGGGTGATATTGACAGTCTCCAGACTTCCCCCCGCAAATCAAACAACTATTCGGAACATTGGGACCCCGAGGGATCGCCATCGCCCACCCGCTTTCATAAGGACGATGGATCATATCAACACCATGTTGAGTTAGGACATTATATGGAACACGAGACTGAGATCCATCAGGAGCCTGGTTCGTCCCAAATTGTACCATTACCACAACTATTGCACGAGGGTGTAGAGATAAATGTTATCGATGGGAGGAAGGATTTCTCATTTGAGAAGAGAACCAAGACATGAAATTTTAAATACTGGACTTGACATAGGTTTGGAATATGGAAAAAGATCCATAGAACGAAAATAAAGTTCTTCTTTCTTTAATTAAAGCACTATCTTTTAACAAATTATGAATGTCAGACACTCATAAATATATATTTGACATGAATTCGTTAAATTTATTTTATTCACATTATTTGTATACAAAGAAACAGTAACTGACAACCTCACAACATGAACCTTGTTAGGACCCTAACCCCTAGCCCTCCCACACAATGTAAGGGAATACTATGAAATATACTACTCTAACAGTAAAAGTTACGCAGGGAAGCGTAAAAGCTTGACAAAAGACTCCAACAAAATATCAGATATCCTATTTGTCCTCCCATTCCCCTATTTTATTTTGTTCTCCACCCCCAACTAACTTCTCTATCCCCTTTCTCTTCACGTGTTGACCCCTCTTTCTCCTCAATGTGCCTCTCTCCTTGAATTCCAGTAGCTAGCCTATTAATCAATTGGTTTGGGCTATATAAACTTAGGTCTGTAACAATATTTCATCGTCAAAAACATCATTGTCCATAAGGATGATATTTGTACCTTGATCACACTGAAGATCACCAATTGACCAGCCAACATAAAAAAACAATCATCATAAAACCCAAGTCGGAGAACTGATCATGCCAACTAAAAATTATAGATCGGGATTGTAGTAGAAAATGTTTCTTCCAAGTAATCAGCAACACCAAACACCTTGAACCCATCCTATCTCTCTTTGTCTATCATAGTTAGCCCCTCTCACAGCCTGCCTACTGTCCATACTCGTTTTGTCAACTGCAACCACTCCATAAACTCTCCTCTCCTTCCAACCAACATAAAAAACAACTAATACAAATCCAATGCTGAAGCACTAATCACCAAAATACCAAATACCAGAAGGATAGTCTCCCGCACCTGCTTTAGACATCATAAACAACCCCCATTTCTTATAATACTATGAGGGCTCTCAACATTGTTCCTCAACATCCACATCTTTGTTGGGTTTTTCGTACCCCGGCGTCAGATCCAAACGCAGCGAATAAAACATAAACAGAACTAACCCGTGGACGGATCAATCGCTTGATTCCTATCTAAATGCAGTGATACCTCGAGTCCAACCAATCTGACCAGATCCACGATCTCAACGTAAGTGCTAGTTTGGTGTTAGTCTTTCTACGACGAGAATTATGACTGTTTATTGATTGTTAAACAACTGTCTTATGTGTTAGGGACATACTATATATATAGGTGCTAATGAGCCACTAATGGGCTTGGGTGCATAAAGCCCAACATGCCAACTTTTGGCTTGTATGACAAATATGCTAACAATCTCCCACTTGCCCAAAAGCCAACACACGAGCACTAAAATCATAATCCAAGTAGCTCAATCCGATTGAACAAATTGAAGTACAACCATTGTACATAGTTATGAGACATAAATATATCAACCGTTTTAATTTTAGAACTTTCTATAAATGAAAAATTTTCAAATATAGAAACTCCACTTGTAAGGACCCCGTGCCCTTAACCCGTTATTAGTGCATTAAGCCATACCATGAGTGCATATAATCATACTATCAGGGGGAAACCCTATGCAAGTGCAACACCGTATGCTACCCAGAAAATTTCTTGCATTCAATTCCCAATATTCAAATTCCCCCTACCAATATTATTCACATAACATGCACCCACATAATACACTAATATGCTCTTAGTTCATTTAGCAATTCCATAATTAATTGCATGCAACCATAATGAACAGAAAGAGGCCATAGCCCATTTATACATCCCATATACACGTAAGGTGTACTCACATAAGAGTACTCAATGAATAAGTGTGTATTTGATGCATAAAACACTATACCGGATACCGTTACTGGTACTTCAATCCTGGAAGCATCTTCCAAGCACAACTCGATCTCAACACTGGATCTGTGCACTTCTTTGACCAGCTCTGGTACCTCGATCCTGGGAGTACCCCAATCAATAGCCTGAGCTCAACTTCAAAGCTACCGCTACACCTGTATTACCTGCCCCAACAGAGACAGCCCCCACACGGGGTGAGCATACCAATACCACCCATCCAATAAGCATAATATTGCAATTCAAATACAAAATGTAAATGCTTTAATTTAAATGATACTCCCTGGATGGCAATACCCTCATCCGGGATCCCCTGTATTGTCCCTGTTCTCAAAATAACCAAACTCATCAAATTCCCAAAGCCAGTTAATCGTCACATAGATTAACTAATACCGTTCTATTATACCAGTTCCATGATCAATGTAGTAAGAACACAATGTAAAAGACCATAGATATCACATATATCTACCCAATCATTCCATGTTCCTATTTCCTCGCTCGCTCCTCAATAGCGGTATAATAAACCTTGCGCACGCTCAACAATAGCGGCGTCATAACCGATGGTCGCCCAATGGCGACCGCATCCCGGATCATTACTCGCTCGAAGACGGCATCGTATGATTCCCAATATATATATCCATTTAAGGCAAATACCATTTACCATGCATATTATTATCCATTTGTAGTAAGTATCATGCACCATGCATTTCAATACTTATCCGATGTAATTACCACATGCCACATATTGCAATGTCCATACAATACAATTACCATACACCATGTATTTCAATGCCCATTTAATACCATTATCACAAACCATGCATTTTACAGTTGCAATACTATAATAGGCTATGCTCGTACGTCCCACGTACCTTAAGTCCCCGTAGTCCAAGCCAAACCTTGCTTGAGTTCCACGCCTCTAGAAATTTGTGCTAAAACACATAACAATTCACAATCAAGAATAAGCATGTGACCACGTGCCCAAGCACGTTCATAGCTCCCAAACATATCGTCAATCCATGACGATTACCAAAATAAAAGCTCCCCGGCTAAGCATGCGTAATACCCAAAATAAACCATTTTACAAGTTTAAAAGATTGCCAAGAATTCAACCGGGAATTCCTTTTAATTTAATTTGGCTCCAAAAAACCCATTTTTAAAAGCAAAGCATTCCCATTGGAATGTAGACATTGCCCCGGAAACGGCCCCTTTAAACCTCGGTTCCAAAATCCCGACATTTTCCCAAAATTCCAAAAAAACACATTTTCTCGGGTGGCGATCGATCGCCGCATTTACCGCGATCGATCGCCACACTCCAGTGGCCATCCAGTGCACTCTCGCGATCGATCGCCCATCCTCGCGATCGATCGCCAACCCGCTCGCGATCGATCGCCGAGCCTCGCGATCGATCGCCATCACTGTTCATCGTCTACAAAAATTTGGATTGCTCGTCGCGATCGATCGCCCCACCTTGGCGATCGATCGCCACCTGCGATTTTTCCGAAAAATCGAGCTTCCATGGTGTTTTTCACACCCCAACTCAAAACCAACACCCCCAACCTCCTAAACACCACTCAAACACGAGTTAAGCTCCATAAAAACACTTAAAACCAACATTTTGATTTTAACCCAAAAATTTCCAAAACCCATAGCCAACTAAAACCCCAACCAAAAGCTACCAAACTACTATCAAATCGAAGCCAAGGACGAGGGGAAGATGAATACCTGATTATCTTCGAGGAACCGGCCTCCGATCCAAGCCACCCGCGATTTCTCTTCCAAGGGAGAAAGGGGGAAAGGGTTTGGGGCGATGGAGAGAGAGAGAGAGAGAGGGAGAGAAATGGATTCCAATGACGGAATCCCAAGTCTGACTGGTATATATAGCAAAAATGCTCCGAAATACCAATACTCCCACAAATACATCATAACTCATTAAAAATCATCTGTTTACAAAAATTCC
Organism: Haberlea rhodopensis; assembly: GCA_907163345.1. Classification (NCBI taxonomy): domain Eukaryota; kingdom Viridiplantae; phylum Streptophyta; class Magnoliopsida; order Lamiales; family Gesneriaceae; genus Haberlea; species Haberlea rhodopensis. The sequence goes on from CAJQUN010000159.1 coordinate 1,139,472, forward strand.
CTCTCCAACACCAAGTCCCCAGACTGGCCCAAACATAAAGCACCCTGGACACCAAGTCCCATTAAAACCCAATTCATAGGTTTTCCACCGAAATGAGAATACAATCTCAACCTTTGGATCCAGCGATCCCAAATGCCCGATTAAGCAATCCCAGGGGATGCCAAACTGCAATTACTTCCTAATTGCCACAATTAAAAATCCATCAAGGATTATTACCATACCGGGATTAACACCATTAATCTCCGGACATCACAATTATCCCCCACTAATAAAATTTCGTCCCCGAAATTGCACCGGTGTACTCCACGTAACACCAGGACTACACCAACAAAACAAAGCAACAATCCCGATTCTGAACCATATTAGAATCGAATTAACAACCACGAGAACACCCATCTCGCACCAAGCTAAAAAATAGAGCAAACGCCAAAACCAATACAAATCCAAAAGATAACGACATACCTCGACGTGAATCGTCCCAGAAATCAGTCCACCACGACTGCAAACCAACCAAATCTCCATTGGTTCTAACATAGGCATCATCCCGTGGTATACACCACCTGTCCACGATGCTCGACACGCATCGTCAAGATGGGGACCACTAGTATACAACAGTATACTCGCAGAAAAACCGGTTTCCGCTTTCCAGCCCATCTCTTCCAAAGGAGTAGTTGCACCACTTGCAACCCAGACCGGGTTACCCACGGTCACTGATCCACACAAAATACATCACCGAGGATGTTTACACCGGCGTGTTCCAAGAAATCATATCTTGGTCCCGACACACCATCAAGACTCCACCAAGTCTCAAGTTCCATAGGGGACATGGAAGGCAACCAATTGCATTCCTACACAAGTGTCAACCATGACACTAAACAAATCCGAATCTCGGCCATCCCTCATTTATCCTTGGATCTAACAATCCTAAAATAGGAAGGCTATCGAATTATCCAACAAGAACCACCATGATTCCAAATCACATCGATCCCTCCTCGGGGAATCAAACAACCCTCACGATCATTCATTAGAATGCATCGTGCCATCGAGATTACCGATCTCGAGGTTCCACAATCTCACACCGGAGATCCACTAAACCAATTATACACACTCGGCGTTCCACAATGAACGAAATAAGGTTGGCATTCATATACACACACGGCATACATGCCCATACACCACACAACATGCATACGCAATGCAATAGACTCGGGTGTCTCCAATCACACCCAAATCCCAAAACCAACTGTCAAACCCCGATTATTCTCGCCCCACGGAGAATGATGGTTGACAAACCAAAACCAAAGGGTGTGATTTCAACATCACCACCACACGAACCAAAATAACGAATCTCCCCAAAAGATTCAACCGGTAGGAATCACAATACCGTCTTCCTCTCAAGGAAGAAGTCATGAATCCATGATCCTCCAATCCTCGAATTACCGTTCGGAAAACCTGGTATATTAATACCAAAACATATCCTGGAACCCAGAAATATACAATTGGTTAGAGTAGTGCATCAATACTACCATTACCCGATCCAAAAATCCGTATACGCCATGTATACACCTTCCAACGATGCTCTGTACTAATACCATAGTACTCCAAAATCGAGCATCTCCCCGAAGACGTCTCCTCAAACGTCTCACCGAGGTAAGAAATCCATTACTCGGTCCAACATCAGTAATGCTTACCATGGCTGACTTACAATCAAACCACGACCGATGCAAGCTGTCTCCAAGACAGTACAATCCAAATCTCTCCAAGAGATAAAAATCAATATAGTAGTGTCACCCCACTAACTATATCTCACAAACCATTGTGACTCCCATTGCATGCCATATGCAAGGATGCTCAACTAGAGCTAACCACGACTTGTTGACACTCACGTTGGTAATACCAACAAACTTGAGCTGTCCCAGCACAAGTCCCTCAAAACAATGACGTATAACGTCCCCGTGAGGTATTCCCTACCTCAAACACCATGCCACATAGAGACTACAAGAGTCTACCATAACCCTCATCGTATCACCATACGATTCACCAAACTCGAATCCAACGAGCATTATAATAGCTACCACAAGCACACTAAAGCACTGCAACAATACCTGGCTAGTGATTCGCTGGTCCCATAGGCTTATACCAACCTATTAACGCGACACACATTCCATCCCGGTATACCATACCGCCCAAACCATTAGAGTTGTGGGTCATTGCCCAACATATCTCTAAAACACCAAAGCACACTGGACAACCCGGCGTCCACGCTCAATTATCATGCAATCCTAATCCATTAGGACTTCTTCCACGCCCTTAGGGTGGGTGTAACCATGTTTACTCCTCATCACAATAACAAGCGAGTAGTTTCCTCAATGACTACTCTTACCACCATTCACTTGGCCTTAGCCATCCCAGCGAGCATACCCAAGGGTATCATTGCTCGTCAATAATATACCTCCATAATACGATGCGTACTCTCACCGGTACAATGCATCAATGATCCATCGAGCAAACCTGCTCGGCAAAAGGTCTCGTCAACTAAATACCCAGACCCTACCATGTGCCCACCATCGGCACTCAAACCATACAACCATATACATAAACATGAATGTATAAATCACCAAAATGACGCCAAGCGTCCACATAGTTATCCCAAATAACATCGTCGAACATATGACGGTACCTGTCGATACACGACATCCATAATCTCATCGTCAAACACATGACGGTAAATAATAATACACCATAATCACCATACTGATAACAAAAGTAATATGCCATACCTCATCGCTATCGAGATAGCGGAATACCTGTATCCATCGTCCACCAGCGGTACATAAGCAGCACCCATCGCTCGTAGGCGGCATAATCCAGTGCTACACACATAGCGGTATAACCCATCGCTATCGAATCAGCGGCATGATCCCTCGCCATGGAGTCAGCGGCATAAAATGTCGCTATAGATATCCGGCGGTATAAACCATCGCCAATAGAATACCCGGCGTAACCGTCGCCAATAAAATACCCGGCGTAACCATCGCCAACAAAATACCCGGCGTAACCATCGCCAATAAAATACCCGGCGGAACCATCGCCAATAAAATACCCGGCGTAACCATCGCCAATAAAATACCCGGCGGAACCATCGCCAATAAAATACCCGGCGGAACCATCGCCAATAAAATACCCGGCGGAACCATCGCCAATAAAATACCCGGCGGAACCATCGCCAATAAAATACCCGGATAATCGCGGACTCAAGAGGTACTCACACTCATGTAGTACTTTGTTCCCGATCACATCGCTACGTCATGACAACGGCATCATCGCTTCGACGTAACAGCGGCATGTATCATCGCTTCGACACGACAGCGGCATCATCGTTTCGACATGACGGTGGTACCATCGCTTCGACGTGACAGCGGCATTTACCATCGCTTCGACACGACAGCGGCATTTACCATCATTCCGGCATGACAGCGGAAATACCCTTCGCTTCGACGTATTAGCGGCATAATATCCCTCGCAATAATAATATGACAGCGGCATTTTCCTTCGCTTCGACATATTTGCGGCAAATATTCTTCATCGCTATAATACGACAGCGGCAAGTATTCATATCGCTACGCCATGCATGCAACCGTAATGCATAACCCGTATTTCAATAATTGTTTCGGCACGACAGCGGCATCATCGCTTCGACGTGACAGCGGCATTTACCATCGCTTCGACACGACAGCGGCATCATCGCTTCGACGTGCATGCAACCGAAATGCATAACCCGTATTCCAATAAACATCGCCATGAGTGCATTTTAATGCACATCGCTCCAACATATAGCGGCAAAGCATTAAGTTCATCACTCCGATGTATATCTATGCAACCGTAATGCATAGTCCATGTCTAATAAGACCCTGCAACCACCATGGTTAGCAACCCATATTCCAATTATGAACACATATCATAAACGCACATAAGCAATCATGCATAAGTATGTGCTTCTCATTCCTGATAACATGTTCCTAGGCCCTCAACAGCCCCAAAGAGCTAACCACTGCTCTGATACCACTAATGTAAGGACCCCGTGCCCTTAACCCGTTATTAGTGCATTAAGCCATACCATGAGTGCATATAATCATACTATCAGGGGGAAACCCTATGCAAGTGCAACACCGTATGCTACCCAGAAAATTTCTTGCATTCAATTCCCAATATTCAAATTCCCCCTACCAATATTATTCACATAACATGCACCCACATAATACACTAATATGCTCTTAGTTCATTTAGCAATTCCATAATTAATTGCATGCAACCATAATGAACAGAAAGAGGCCATAGCCCATTTATACATCCCATATACACGTAAGGTGTACTCACATAAGAGTACTCAATGAATAAGTGTGTATTTGATGCATAAAACACTATACCGGATACCGTTACTGGTACTTCAATCCTGGAAGCATCTTCCAAGCACAACTCGATCTCAACACTGGATCTGTGCACTTCTTTGACCAGCTCTGGTACCTCGATCCTGGGAGTACCCCAATCAATAGCCTGAGCTCAACTTCAAAGCTACCGCTACACCTGTATTACCTGCCCCAACAGAGACAGCCCCCACACGGGGTGAGCATACCAATACCACCCATCCAATAAGCATAATATTGCAATTCAAATACAAAATGTAAATGCTTTAATTTAAATGATACTCCCTGGATGGCAATACCCTCATCCGGGATCCCCTGTATTGTCCCTGTTCTCAAAATAACCAAACTCATCAAATTCCCAAAGCTAGTTAATCGTCACATAGATTAACTAATACCGTTCTATTATACCAGTTCCATGATCAATGTAGTAAGAACACAATGTAAAAGACCATAGATATCACATATATCTACCCAATCATTCCATGTTCCTATTTCCTCGCTCGCTCCTCAATAGCGGTATAATAAACCTTGCGCACGCTCAACAATAGCGGCGTCATAACCGATGGTCGCCCAATGGCGACCGCATCCCGGATCATTACTCGCTCGAAGACGGCATCGTATGATTCCCAATATATATATCCATTTAAGGCAAATACCATTTACCATGCATATTATTATCCATTTGTAGTAAGTATCATGCACCATGCATTTCAATACTTATCCGATGTAATTACCACATGCCACATATTGCAATGTCCATACAATACAATTACCATACACCATGTATTTCAATGCCCATTTAATACCATTATCACAAACCATGCATTTTACAGTTGCAATACTATAATAGGCTATGCTCGTACGTCCCACGTACCTTAAGTCCCCGTAGTCCAAGCCAAACCTTGCTTGAGTTCCACGCCTCTAGAAATTTGTGCTAAAACACATAACAATTCACAATCAAGAATAAGCATGTGACCACGTGCCCAAGCACGTTCATAGCTCCCAAACATATCGTCAATCCATGACGATTACCAAAATAAAAGCTCCCCGGCTAAGCATGCGTAATACCCAAAATAAACCATTTTACAAGTTTAAAAGATTGCCAAGAATTCAACCGGGAATTCCTTTTAATTTAATTTGGCTCCAAACAACCCATTTTTAAAAGCAAAGCATTCCCATTGGAATGTAGACATTGCCCCGGAAACGGCCCCTTTAAACCTCGGTTCCAAAATCCCGACATTTTCCCAAAATTCCAAAAAAACACATTTTCTCGGGTGGCGATCGATCGCCGCATTTACCGCGATCGATCGCCACACTCCAGTGGCCATCCAGTGCACTCTCGCGATCGATCGCCCATCCTCGCGATCGATCGCCAACCCGCTCGCCCTCGCGATCGATCGCCAACCCGCTCGCGATCGATCGCCGAGCCTCGCGATCGATCGCCATCACTGTTCATCGTCTACAAAAATTTGGATTGCTCGTCGCGATCGATCGCCCCACCTTGGCGATCGATCGCCACCTGCGATTTTTCCAAAAAATCGAGCTTCCATGGTGTTTTTCACACCCCAACTCAAAACCAACACCCCCAACCTCCTAAACATCACTCAAACACGAGTTAAGCTCCATAAAAACACTTAAAACCAACATTTTGATTTTAACCCAAAAATTTCCAAAACCCATAGCCAACTAAAACCCCAACCAAAAGCTACCAAACTACTATCAAATCGAAGCCAAGGACGAGGGGAAGATGAATACCTGATTATCTTCGAGGAACCGGCCTCCGATCCAAGCCACCCGCGATTTCTCTTCCAAGGGAGAAAGGGGGAAAGGGTTTGGGGCGATGGAGAGAGAGAGAGAGAGAGGGAGAGAAATGGATTCCAATGACGGAATCCCAAGTCTGACTGGTATATATAGCAAAAATGCTCCGAAATACCAATACTCCCACAAATACATCATAACTCATTAAAAATCATCTGTTTACAAAAATTCCCTCTCCAACACCAAGTCCCCAGACTGGCCCAAACATAAAGCACCCTGGACACCAAGTCCCATTAAAACCCAATTCATAGGTTTTCCACCGAAATGAGAATACAATCTCAACCTTTGGATCCAGCGATCCCAAATGCCCGATTAAGCAATCCCAGGGGATGCCAAACTGCAATTACTTCCTAATTGCCACAATTAAAAATCCATCAAGGATTATTACCATACCGGGATTAACACCATTAATCTCCGGACATCACACCACTAAAGTGAGGAGCTTTCAAAAAATTAAGCTCAGCCTTTAAACATCAATCACATAAACTTGAGCACTTAACATTTAAGTCTCAATTCTCATCGGCAGATCGGCGGCCGGTTGCTTGTGATCCAGCGAGGCTCAAGTGTATTATAGTAGTAGAATCACAACCTTTGTGATTTTAGAAGTCAAACAACTTTTTTGGGCTTACCGTGAATGCCCCATTGTCAATTAAACTCCTTTAATAGACAATGACCGAAATATAATTCCAACAATAACCTACCGATCGTGGGTAGCGTCTAGCATCTGCGCTTCATGGAGACCTAGATACAAATGACTAGCAACGTACGAGAACCTGCCATAGTTAGCGTGCAATACATTCATTTCACTCAATATGTCCCGATTGAATCAAGAGCATTGGTTGATCGAGACCCTTATGATTTCAATAACTATGTATTTGTTTCACGTTATATGATTGATTGTGTGTATATATGAAAAACTCTTTTTTTCACAAGCACTACCCACTATGGCCAGAGATTCCATGAATCAAATACAAAAAAACATATAGGACATCCTGGTTCATCAAGACTTGGTGAATGAGGAGTAATGGTGCACAACTATGACTAGAAATTCTATATTCGACAAATGGTAACCACTTATAGAATTCCGAGAGGGTCGTTCAGTGAACTCATTTCTAATGAGCACTTATGCATGTGTGTTGACTTCTCCAATCCAACGCTGATAAAATGCGGCATACTACACTAGACACATCATGAATACTAGTCTCTAACAAGTATATATCGATATCCCATTCTCGAAGGCTCATCGACCAGGAACATTCAGAAATCGCAGTTGAGAATGTATTTCATGGTCACCATCATATGCGTAACCACATTCTATGGACTATAAAAATCTCAAGGACTTCATCAATACATCAAGATGCATGGGTAAATAGATGAAGAAGTGCCATATATATTAATATTCAAACAAATATTTGTCATAATAAGATTATAAGTACAATCAACTATTGATTTACTTAATCACATATGACAACAATATCTTTCACTTTTTCAAAGCCAACTACTCATGTGTCTCAAGACCATCTTCCCAAGATGTCTGGCAGACACCAATCGTTGTAAATGCTTTGTCAGTGGATTCACTATATTTTTCTGTTGAAGCAATTCTCTCGATAATAATGTCGAATCTACCATATCTATCATTAGATAGTATTTTCTCAATATATGTTTGGATAGTGATGAGATCTTGGCTATTCATAATAGCTCAACTGTTCTCACAGTACCAGGGACTGTGTCAACCGCACTAGAAATTACACCCAACACTTGGATAAAATTTCATATCTAAACTGCCTCTTTGTTGCATCGTATGCTGCAATGTATTCAACTTCAGTGGTGGAATCGAATGTGGTGTCTTGCTTGGAACGTTTCCAAGAGACAACACCATCATGGAGCTTAAATACAAATCCAAACATCGATTTGTAATCATCTACATCCGACTTAAAATTAGCATCAACTTAGCTTTTAACTTTTATTTCTCCACTTACAGATCCAAAAACCATGAACATATCCTAAGTTCTTCATAAGTACTTGAGGATTATTTCTTAGTTTTCCAGTGACCTTCACCGGGATCTGTCTGATGTTTGCTCATTACACTAAGAACATACATCAGACCAAGTACATAACATAACATACATTATGTTATTAAAAATCGAAACATAAGGTACCAATGTCATCTTTTCTCTCTCCTCGTCAAACTCGAGATGAGTACTATGACATATTGGGAAGTAACTCCTTTTTCGACTATTCCATGCTAAACCTTTTTAGCACAGTGTTTATGTACGTAGATTGAGAGATCTTAAGCATCCTTTTGATCCATATAGATCCTTACGCCAAGCATGTAGGACGATTCTCCCAAATTTTTCATGGAGAAATTAGTAGATAATCATGCTTTAATTGATTACTCCAATATCATTCACAATGAGTAGGATAGCATCGACTTAAAGCACTACAAATATAACCTCGCTCCCACTAACCCTTTTGTACACACATGATACTTCCGGATTTTCAACAAAACCAAACATTTTGATGATGTTATCAAAACGGAAATTCAAACTTCGGGACGCCTTCTTAGGCCTATAAATGGACATCTAGAGTTTGCAAACATTTTGCTCACTCCCAGTAGTTTTGAACACCTCTGGCTGCTACATTTCTACTTCAATGTCACTATTGAGAAATGTTGTCTTCACATCCATTTGTCATATCTCATATTCATAATATGCAGATATAGCTAATAAAATCCAAATAGACTATAGCATCACAACTGATGAAAAGTTCCTCACAGACAACTCTTTGCCTATGAGAATAACCTGTTTCCATCAGTTAAGCTCTAAAGATCGTTACCTTCTCATATACTCCAAGCTTTCGCTTGTAGATCCATTCGCAGCCAATGTGAACAATTCTCTCAATATGATCTACTAAGGTCCATACCTTATCAGAGTACATGAAGTCTATTTCAAATCTCATGGCATCTTGACAATGTACCTAAACGATGTCCAACATCGTCTCCTTGAAAATCCTAGGATCACATCCATGTTCAATATCATTTGACTACTTTCGAGGAGTAAATTTAATTTATCAGGAGTTCTTGAAACACCTTCAGATCTCCTTGGTGTGTGTAGTTCAAAGGTTATGATTGACTCAATTAATTTCACCGTTTTCACTTTTTTGGTGGTTTGTGGTTCTTGAACCCTTTCAAGTTTTATATATTGTCATTCATTTTGTAAGGACCCCCGTGCCCTTAACCCGATATTAGTGTATTAACCACTGTACTTAGTGCATACTATCATGTTAACAAGGGGAAAGTAATTACATGCAACTCTAGCATGAATGCCATCTATAAAATTCATTTACATTAATCGTGTAATGTCTATACTTTCCCAATATATTCCATAAAACATGTCATGCACCTTTCAACATACACTAATATGCTCTCAATTCATTTAGCAATTCCACATTTAATTGCATGCTAACCGTAAATGAATAGAGAAAAGCCGTAGCCCATTTATACATTCCATATACACGTAATATGTACTCACATAAGAGCACCCAATGAATAAGCGTGTATCTAATGTATAAAACACTCTACGGGATACCATTACTGGTGCTTCGATCCTGGAAGCACCTCTCAAGCGCAACTCGATCTCGACTCTGGATCTGAGCGCCTATCCATCCAACTCTGGTACCTCAATCCTGGAAGTACTTCAATCAACAGCCCGAGCTCAACTCCAAAGCTGCTGCTACACCTGTACCACCTGCCCCAACAGAGACAGCCCCCACACGGGGTGAGCATACCAATATCCCAAATCCAATAACCACAACAATACAATTCATAATTTACAAAAATGTTGGGAAAACGATTTCTAAGTTTTGGTGATTACAAACACCTACTGGATGTTAAAGATCAACCGGATGCTAAAGACCTACCGGGTGAATACACCTACCGGATATTAAAGTCTCACCGGGTAAAGACATCAACTGGATAGATACCAACCGGACAAGTTATCAACTGGTAAAGACATCAACCGGATGAAGACATTAACCGGATGAAGTCATCAACTGGATAGTCATCAACCGGATGAAGACATCAACTGGATAGTCATCAACCGGATGAAGACATCAACTGGATAGATACCAACCGGACAAGTTATCAACTGGTAAAGACATCAACCGGATGAAGACATCAACCGGATGAAGTCATCAACTGGATAAAGTTATCAACTGGTAAAGACATCAACCGGATGAAGACATCAACCGGGTGAAGTCATAAACTGGATAACTATCAACTGGAAAGTCTCTCACTGAACAAGGACATCAACTGGTCTTAAGAGGATGAACGACCAGTTGAACAAAGAAACCAGCAGAAGTCTAAGCAACGAGACAAAGTAAGTACAACATTCTCTGACAAAGGTACAACAGAGCGGCGCACCCTGCTATATCTCTGCCACCATTACCGTCAGAGTGAAAAGAGCCGTTGTTTTACAAAATAGGAAAGAAGACAACAGGTATTTGGAAAGCTAATCCATTCCATATACAAAAAGGCTACCGTTGGACAACCAAACCTATAAATACGTCCAAGCAGAGAATGAAGAAGTGCTGAGCAACTTTCAAACTAAGAGAAATACTTCAAAGCAAGAAAGCTATACGATTGATATTTCAAACGTTCAGCAAAGAGCAGACAAACCGCAAAACTGAATCTGTGACAGATTACTTTCAATTGAAGTCTGCTGCTTAGAAACTCTTAAAGCTAGAAAGTTTTATTCTGTAGAGAGTGTTGTAAAATCACTTGTATCCAAAAGATAAGAAGAGTGTGATTGCTAGGAGTTTAGGCCAAGTGTGTTAGTGCCTAAGGAGGTTGTATACTGTAAAGTGTAAACCAAGTCTTCTAGTGAATCCTTCCTGCAAAGGAAGAAGGGGAGACGTAGAAGCGTTGTGCTTCGAACTTCCAGAAACAACTCTCGTATTATTCGTTTATTGCTTTATTACTTCAGTTTTATTCCTCACAAGTTTTGTAGACGTCTTCCGCACTATAATAAGTGTCTACTGACTTGCCTGTTATTGAGAAGCAACTGTAACACTTAACAGTTTACAGTTAACCAGAAAAGAAATCGAAATTATATCTAGTGTTTATTCAACCCCCCCCCTTCTAAACACTACCCCGATCCCAACAAGTGGTATCAGAGCTTAGGTCTTCTCAATCTTGAGAAATTACTATTTACCAAAAACTGATGGCCTCATTCAGCAAGATTCCAATGTTCAAGAAAGACGAATATGATGACTGGAGGATCCGTATGCAAGCACATCTAAGTGCTCAAGATGATGATATGTGGTATGTGATCACCGAAGGACCGTTGAAGATCATGAAAATCAATACAGCTGCCTCTATCACAAGTGGTGATCCACAAATGGTAGAAAAGGAAAGATCTCAATGGTCAAATGAAGACAAAAAAAAGGCAAACCTAGACAACGTGGCTAAAGACATTTTGTTCAAAACTTTGGACAAAAATATGTTCAACAAAATCAAAATGTGCCCAACAGCCAAAGAGATCTGGGAAAAGATTGCTCAACTCTGTGAAGGAAATGATCAAACCAAGGAGAACAAGCTTACTGTGGCTTTACAAAAGTTTGAGCATATCAAAATGATAAATGGAGAAACTCTCAACGAGTATGATGAAAGAGTGACTGGAATAATAAATGAACTAAGCAGTCTGGGTAAGGAGTTACCCAACAGAGAAGTCACTCTCAAAGTGATGAGAGGTCTACCAAGAGAATGGGATGTCAAGACCATTGCTATGAGAGAATCGAAGGATATCAACAAGATAGATCTACATGATCTGTTTGCTGATTTAAAAGCCTATGAATTCGAATTAGGCATTCGGGTTGAAGATGAACCAAGTACAAGTCAACCAACAAAAGCTCTCACTGCATCTGAGTCTCTGCCTACTCCTACTGAAATGACTCCAGAAAAGATGTGTAACGATGCGATGGCAATGTTCGTAAAGAAATTTGGAAAATTCATGAAGAAGAACCAGAGACCTTATCAATCATATCCTCGAAGGCAAAGCTCCAAAGGAAATTCAGAAGAAGAAGAGCGAGTATGCTTCAACTGTCTCAAACCAGGGCACTTCATCGCAGACTGTCCTAAACCCAAAAAGGATGATCACAAAAGAGGATCCAAGGATTACAGAAAATCCAAGGAAACCAGAAGAACATCCAAACGGGACAGAGATCAAAAGGTTTTAGTGGCAGAAGATAGTAAGAGCAAATGGGCTGATTCTGAATCAGAATCAGAGGAGTCAATTAGCTCATCCAGCGAAAGTGAAGACGAAGAAGTCCACTGCTTAATGGCGAATGATGAAAATGAGGTACATGAAACCAACCTATCTGAATTTACACATCATGAACTCACCAATGCATTGCAGGACATGATAAATGAGTATCAGACGCTATACGAATCTTTTGAAAGCTATAAGACTGAGCACTCAATTCCAACTAAAACGCTTGAACAAACTTGATTGTGAACAATCAAGGGAGTTGAATTGCTTAAGGGAAGCAGCCAGTCGCCTAGTGAAAGAAAGAGATGAAGCCAAGTGTGCGTACCAGAAACTCAGCAAACTGGTTAGCACTTGGAATGCGTCGACTACCAGAAAGGATGAAATGCTTGAGTCTATAAGGCTTGCTGGTGATTTAACTGGCATAGGCTTTAATAGCAATGACAGCAGATCATCTGGTAATGAGCCTCAACTGTGTCTAACAAAAGGCAAGGTTCAATCAATGAACTTTGTAAGATCTAGCACAGTATATGACCCGTATGAACTGGTTAAAGAACCTGTTAAAGCAACACTCATCAAGGAACAGGTACAGCACAGAGGTATCGGTTATGTAGAACCACTCAAAGAGGCTAAACCAAGGCAAAAGTTCAGAAATGAACTTAAAACCACTGGTCGAGCAGCTAGAGAGGTTAAACCCAACTGGTACTACAACTGTAAACCTGTCCAGAAGAGGTATATGCTGAATAACAGGAACTACAAACCAAAAGCACATGCATACACATATTATCACACTCCACAGCTAAAATCATCACCTACATTTATAAATGCACACACATTTCAGAACACACACCGACCTAAGTCATTCAGGGTCATACAAGTGTGGGTTCCGAAAGGACTAATCCTACCAGGACCCAAGTAGGATTGGGTACCAATCAGTCTATCGCTTTAATTGCAGGAAACTAGAATGCATCCAGTTCGGAGCTCAGAATGGTTCCTAGACAGCGGATGCTCTAGACATATGACAGGGAATGCAAGCTTATTGTCTGAACTAGTGGACTCCACCGGACCCAGAATAACTTTTGGAGATAACGCGAAAGGTAGAACCGTGGGTAAGGGTAAGATTATCTACGGTAACCTCATCATTAAAGATATTCTTTTAGTTGAAAATCTATGCTATAATTTGATTAGCATAAGTCAATTGTGTGACAATGGTCATTCCGTAGAATTCAATCAGCATTCATGCACAATTAAATCTACTGATGGCAATGTATTACTTATAGGAAGAAGGCATGATAACACATATAAAATTGATTGGAATCTTAATCAGCCTACTTCCTTTACTTGCTTAGCTGCCCAGAATACTTCCAAAAATTGGCTTTGGCACAAACGGTTGAGTCACTTAAATTTTAAAACTATTGCTAGTCTGCGTAAACTTGATCTAGTTGTTGGACTGCCCCAAATTGAGTTCTCAAAGGACAAGATCTGTGCAGCATGCCAACTCGGTAAGCAAATCAGATCCTCTTTTAAGACCAAAGGGAGTAAATCTTCTTCTCGGTGCCTAGAGTTGCTGCATATGGATCTGTTTGGTCCTATACCAGTAACAAGTCTAGGGGGAATGAAGTACACCCTAGTGTTAATAGACGATTACACTCGTTTCACGTGGGTCTTGTTCCTAAGTGGTAAAGATCAGGCTACTCCAAAGCTGATCAAATTACTGAAAAGACTCCAAAATGAGAAATCGTGTGGGATAGATAGAATTCGCAGTGATAAAGGTACTGAGTTTACCAATCAATCACTCGAATCATATCTAGATGACATTGGTATTAAACACGAATACTCTGCAGCTAGAACTCCTCAACAAAACAGAGTTGCTGAGCGTAGGAACCGCACTTTGAAAGAAGCTGCGCGAACTATGCTCGCGGAATCAGAAATATCGCAGAGATTTTGGGCAGAAGCTGTCAACACAGCATGTTATACGCAGAACAGATCGATGATTAATAAGCGAGCTAATAAAACCCCTTATGAGATCTGGAATGGCAGTAAGCCAAATATTTCTTATTTCCATGTGTTTGGTTGCAAATGTTTTATTCACAACAATGGAAAGACTCATCTCACCGCCTTTGATGCCAAATCTGATGCTGGAATATTTCTTGGCTATTCTACAGTTAGTAAGGCATTCAGAGTATTTAATAATAGAACTCTTAATGTAGAAGAATCAGTACATGTAAAATTTGATGAACCTACTGACTGTACACTATCCGATATACAAATCAACAACTTGAGTAATCGACTGGAAAGCACTTATATTGACGAAAATATTGATGATGAGATTGATTACAGAAGCAGGGCTGACTGCTCCTTAGAACCAGAAATCCCTGAAGCACAAGCAGAGGAGTCTGCTGGCCAACAAGCACTGCAGCCAGCCATCAATGAAACAGTGGCATCCACCTCTACTGCAGTTGAAGGAACCAATGAGAAAGATGGGTCTATCAGAATCTCTGATTTACCTACTCACATCCAGTCAACTGAAGAACTCAACCCACTAGGACCTTCGCTCCGGTGGAAGAAGGATCATCCACCCGAGCAGGTCATCGGTAACCCTCTTGCTCCTCTACGCACCAGAGGACAAATGATTAACGAATTTCTTCATGCTGCATTCATATCTCATATAGAACCTAAGAAGATTGATGAAGCTATATTAGACCCAAGTTGGGTAGAAGCAATGCAGGAAGAACTAAACCAGTTTGAGCGAAACAGAGTATGGTATCTAGTACCACGACCACAGCATCACACTGTAATTGGCACCAAATGGGTATTTAGAAATAAATTAGACGAAAACGGAACAGTAATTAGAAATAAAGCAAGATTAGTTGCACAGGGCTACAGACAGGAAGAAGGCATTGATTTCGATGAAACCTTTGCCCCTGTAGCACGACTAGAAGCAATTCGCATATTTCTTGCATTTGCTGCATTTAAAGACTTTAAAGTCTATCAGATGGATGTTAAGAGTGCATTTCTTAACGGCAAACTCCAGGAAGAAGTTTATGTTGAACAACCTCCTGGATTTGAAAACCATCAGCAGCCATCTCATGTTTTCCGTCTGAATAAAGCTCTGTATGGTCTAAAGCAAGCTCCCCGTGCCTGGTATGAAACTTTATCAAAATATTTGACAGAACACAACTTTGTTATTGGCACGGTGGACAAGACCCTTTTTAAATTTACAAAGGGAGATCATACGTTGCTAGTTCAAATATATGTTGATGATATTATCTTCGGGAGTACTAACCCAAAACTGTGCGAAAGATTTTCTAAAATCATGCAGGAACAATTCGAGATGAGCATGATGGGAGCGTTATCATTTTTCTTAGGATTGCAAGTCAAGCAATCTAGTGAAGGAATTCTGATAAATCAGTCCAAGTACACTAAAGAGCTACTGAAGAAATATGGAATGAGTACCAGCTCAGCTGCTGCTACACCAATGAGCTCATCCGCCAAACTCGACTTGGATAATTCAGGAATACCAGTCGAAGTTATAATGTATCGAGGCATGATCGGATCTTTACTATACTTGACAGCCAGCCGACCCGACATTATGTTTGCAGTATGTATGTGCGCCCGGTTTCAAGCAAATCCCAAGCAGTCGCACTTCACTGCTGTCAAGAGGATCCTAAAATACTTAAAAGGAACCGAGAATGTTGGTCTATGGTATCCAAGAGACTCAACTTTTAATCTCATTGGATACTCAGATGCTGACTATGCTGGATGTAAAATTGACAGGAAAAGCACCAGTGGATATTGTCAATTTCTTGGTGATCGGTTAATATCATGGGGATGCAAGAAACAGACATCCATCGCAACCTCCACTGCAGAGGCAGAGTACCTTGCTGCTGGAAGCTGCTGTGCCCAACTGCTCTGGATTCAGCAACAACTCAGAGACTATGGAATTGAGTCCACAGAGGCTCCTATTTTCTGTGACAATACGTTTGCCATTGCCATTACATACAATCCAGTTCTTCATACTCGTACTAAACATATTGACATTCGTCATCATTTCATCAGAGATCATGTTATGAAGAAGGAAATACGGCTGGAGTACATTTCCACAGAACAACAGGCAGCAGACATCTTCACAAAACCCCTACCGGACGCTAAGTTTTCTTACTTTCGAAATATTCTTGGTTTAATTGAAATTACTTCTTGATTATTTTGATTGGGTAATGGATTCAGGGGGAATTTGTTAGTTGCATTTATTTAGGGGGAATTTCTGTTTTAATTTTATCATGGTTATTTAAGCTAAGCTGGTAATACAATGATCAACTGCAGTGGGGTTATTCGTACCAGTAGGACTCTGCATCCAGTAGATGTTTTCCTACCAGTCGAACCTCACATACCAGTTGATGTTACCAAATATGCTTTGACAAAAATAACCCTCGATACTAATTAACCTAATGAACGTCGGAATTCAAAATTACTTTTGTGTAAAAATAAATTATTTCACTCCCGCCTAAATCCTGTCCTTTTATTTTTGGTTAAAATCTTTTTAATCGTTAGATGATTGCCACGTATACATGTGTCCGCTCATCTACAGTACGACGTTACATATACTTCCTTTTTCACCGCCTTTAGTTTTTCTCTTCTCTTCATCTTCTCCAAACATCTTACTGCAACAATCGTTTCTTTCAGAAAATTTCCTTTAACAGATTGCTGCTGCTCCTTCACCTCAATCATTCAAAATGTCGAAGAATGTTCAACCGAGTTTTATCACAAATGCTGTTCACGTCGATTTTAACTCCATATATACTTCATCTGATGAGGAAACAAAGGATTTAATTCAAAAGCTGGATACCTCAGGGCTATTAGTGATCCTAAGCCAGGCTCCCTCATTTTACCAGGATGAACTACAAGAATTCTTTGCCACAGCAACTGTTGTGGATGACACCGTTGTGGCATCCATCTCTGGGCAGTCACTCACCATCACTCAACCAGAATTTGCCACTCATCTGTGCCTACCCTCCACTGGACTCACTGACTTTTCGACTATTCCGGCAGACCTAAGAGAAGAGATGCGGCTCACAGTGTCGGACTCTGACCATCGTATTCAACGACCTCCCTTCAGGAAGGTATTAATGAAGAGCCACTATCGACAACTGGCAGACATCATCTCAAAGGGGATCCTCTGTAAAGCTGGATCATTTGATATGATTACCCCTGAGAAATTCGATGTCATGACTGCCATATGCAAAAGATTGGAGATAAACTGGTCAGCGGTGTTATTTCAAATACTGACTAGTCTCGTCGTATCTGGCAAGGGTCAATCCGGTTTTGCTCTCCCGCTAAGCAGTCTATTTGAGAGCAAAAACATCAAGACAGGGGCTCTCTCTCATCTTCATCCAGGGAGACTCGTCACTCACAAGTACCTTCAGCTTCATCACCAACGAAGTGGCAGAGAAGGTGGAGCAACAAAGCGCCGGTTGACTCAAGTCATTAGTGACTCGGAACAGACTGTCTCTGAATCCGCTGAGTCTCCTCCTCCTCCTCCTCCTCCTCCTCCTCCTAAGAAGCCAAGGACCAGAAAAATTGCTTCTCTAGATGCTCGTCAGAGAGACACTGCCGCCTCCGACACTATCTCCTCTGCTGGACCTACAGGTGTTATTTCTGACAGAGATCCCAGCCCTGTCATCCCTTCAACCGGGGAACCCACTGCTGCATTAGCCATGGTATCTGCTCCATTAATAGACACCCCTTCAGCTCAGGTGAGCTCTCAGCAGGCCCCAGGCTCTATCAGCTTCAGGACACCCAAGTCTACTTGTCCTTACTGTCATCCCAAGGCCACTCCAGCTGACAAAGGAAAATCTCTTATTGCTCCAGTGTCCACTCCTGTTGCATTCGAGATTCAAATGGTCATGGATGCAGTTAAAGCCCAACTGGAACCCCAACTGGAGATTTTTGATCGTTGGGTAAAGGCTCGAGTACAGGTTCGCTTTGATGATATCGATCCTATTCTGGCTCAGGCAAAGCAAGATGAAAACAAAATCCTGACCTATCTTCAAATCCCCGAACCTGAGAAAAGTTTGAAGCTGCGTGATGTCTTTAGTATTATGAACTATGTGGGCGGACTCCAAGCTCTTGTTACATCCCGCATTCAAGTGTTTGATGGACATTCAAGAACAGCGAATCATGATCGAGCAGTTTTAAACGCTCTAGGCCTCAAGCTGGAAATGGCTGAGCTTGCTCTTCATGATCTTCGCATATCCACTGGGATTCATTCATGCTCCTCTTCTGAAATTGTTGCAAGCCCTGATCAGCCAGATCTACAAATGGCTATTGCAAATTTAGAGGTTGTCCCTCCTACTGTGGAGCTTACTTCTACTGTTTTGGAGACCTCTCCTACTGGAGCAGACGCCACACCAACTACTTTGGAGGCAGCATCCTCTGCTCCCAGCTCTCAACATGATCAACAGCCCCACCAAATGATTGTTGATCACACCAATGTCGATTCAGTTATTCAGAATGTGGTTCAGCAGGTGACCATCTCCTCTGCAAATAATGAACCAAGTGAATCCTCTCATTCCAATGATCACACTCAAGCGTCTGCTGCTGGGATTGATCAAGCCAATGCTGAACTGGATGCTCCGCACGTGGAAGAAATTGGAACTATAGATGTAGCTATCTCCGCCTCAACTGCGGCCCTCATATGGACGCTACTACTTTACCATCCACTGCAGTCGTCATTGCTCATCCCAATGCGCTTGCCCCTGCTGCTGATATCCCAATGCTTGTCGGCGATCCGTCCATGGATCAGGAACTATCCGAGGGTTTCTTTGTCTTCACAAACCCTCTGGACGAGCCACCAAACATCGCTGCCCAGCTAGCTCATCTCTCCACCGCTATTACATCACTGACCAATGATGTTCATAAGCTTAAGCAGGAAGAGAGGGCTGCAACTCTTATTTTAGGAACTCTTCAGCAGCAAACGGACTCTAAATTCCAGCAAGTCTACGCTGACCTAAGTAGTTTAACTACTACTGTCACTAGACTTCAAACCTTTGCTGAGAATGCGGTTGCAGAAGCAGTTTCTCATATTGGCCAGGCGCGTCTTCAGATCAATCAGAACAATGAATCTCTTCATACTGCCACCTCAATGGCTCTTGGAGAAAAGATTGACGACGCCAAAAAGATTTTGACTGATCAATTGGCCACCATGCAAGCAGCGTTTGCGTCTCAAATTCAAGATATCTGCAACAGTCTGCCTGCTGCTCCTCAAACTATCCGCAGGCTGCCTGAACCCAGTCGAACTGCTCCCTCTTCTCAGAGAGCCTCAAGTTCCGCTGCTCATTCATCCCCTGCAACTGGAGCACTCCCTCAGTCCAGACCCACTGCTCTCGAAGTCCGCGCCAACCGCCTACCGAAAAACGCGACTATTCCAAACATTGGTTCGGGCGCAAATAGTATCATTTTCTGACTCTCTCTTACTTACTCCTATTTACTTCTGTGTTAAATTGACTGTCTCTCTGTATTCACTATTTAACATAAATGCATTCACATTGATTGCTACCTTGTTTTTCCTATAAATAGAGGTTCTTGTTTGATCACATAACACACATTCACTCATCATGCTTACTTTTAAGTTATTTCTCATTCCATGGTTTTCTGTTAGATCCTTTCCCGCTTCATGGGTTTATTACTTATCTAAATCAACCCCTCATGGGTTGATTACTTATCTAACCCAGCTCTGATAAGCTTCAGCGCTTTGATCCTGTTCTGGTGCTCCTCATCAGTCAGGAACTACTAACAGCAGATGCCTGGGTGCTGATGACAAAAAGGGGGAAGACAGAGATAGAGTATTCTCGACAGAGATAGAATATTTTTATTAGGCGATTCCATAAAAACTAAAGGAGCTGCCTGATGAATATACATATGACTCTTCCTCTTCCCGACCTTCTCTCTGAAACAAGGTGGATCGAGCTCTTCCTCTCCGCAACTAGGTGGATCGAAGCCTTCCGGTCTACTTTGTTTATTTAAAGAGAAATTTGTCATGTATCATCTATTTTATGTAAAACTAGACTTGTCTTAGATTCTATTCAAAGTGTAAGAATTCATCTTATATAAAGATGAATTTCTCTCAATTGTCCAGTTTGATTACAACTTGTAATCTGCTTATATTTAATGAAAATTTCTTTTCCATGATGTCTTCAAGTATTTTCAGGACTCTTATCTTATTTACTCTAGTAGGAAATCGATTACTGCTTAGTTTTGTCATCACCAAAAAGGGGGAAATTGTTGGGAAAACGATTTCTAAGTTTTGGTGATTACAAACACCTACTGGATGTTAAAGATCAACCGGATGCTAAAGACCTACCGGGTGAATACACCTACCGGATATTAAAGTCTCACCGGGTAAAGACATCAACTGGATAGATACCAACCGGACAAGTTATCAACTGGTAAAGACATCAACCGGATGAAGACATCAACCGGATGAAGTCATCAACTGGATAGTCATCAACCGGATGAAGACATCAACTGGATAGTCATCAACCGGATGAAGACATCAACTGGATAGATACCAACCGGACAAGTTATCAACTGGTAAAGGCATCAACCGGATGAAGACATCAACCGGATGAAGTCATCAACTGGATAAAGTTATCAACTGGTAAAGACATCAACCGGATGAAGACATCAACCGGGTGAAGTCATAAACTGGATAACTATCAACTGGAAAGTCTCTCACTGAACAAGGACATCAACTGGTCTTAAGAGGATGAACGACCAGTTGAACAAAGAAACCAGCAGAAGTCTAAGCAACGAGACAAAGTAAGTACAACATTCTCTGACAAAGGTACAACAGAGCGGCGCACCCTGCTATATCTCCGCCACCATTACCGTCAGAGTGAAAAGAGCCGTTGTTTTACAAAATAGGAAAGAAGACAACAGGTATTTGGAAAGCTAATCCATTCCATATACAAAAAGGCTACCGTTGGACAACCAAACCTATAAATACGTCCAAGCAGAGAATGAAGAAGTGCTGAGCAACTTTCAAACTAAGAGAAATACTTCAAAGCAAGAAAGCTATACGATTGATATTTCAAACGTTCAGCAAAGAGCAGACAAACCGCAAAACTGAATCTGTGACAGATTACTTTCAATTGAAGTCTGCTGCTTAGAAACTCTTAAAGCTAGAAAGTTTTATTCTGTAGAGAGTGTTGTAAAATCACTTGTATCCAAAAGATAAGAAGAGTGTGATTGCTAGGAGTTTAGGCCAAGTGTGTTAGTGCCTAAGGAGGTTGTATACTGTAAAGTGTAAACCAAGTCTTCTAGTGAATCCTTCCTGCAAAGGAAGAAGGGGAGACGTAGAAGCGTTGTGCTTCGAACTTCCAGAAACAACTCTCGTATTATTCGTTTATTGCTTTATTACTTCAGTTTTATTCCTCACAAGTTTTGTAGACGTCTTCCGCACTATAATAAGTGTCTACTGACTTGCCTGTTATTGAGAAGCAACTGCAACACTTAACAGTTTACAGTTAACCAGAAAAGAAATCGAAATTATATCTAGTGTTTATTCAACCCCCCCCTTCTAAACACTACCCCGATCCCAACAAACAATGTAAATTGCTATGAAATACAAAATATACTCCCTGGATGGTATCATCCTCATCCGGGGTTTCCTGTACTGTCCCTGTTCTCAAAATACTGAAACCATCAAATTCCCAAATGCCAGTTAATCATTACATTGATTAACAATTCCATGAGCCATATACCAATATCATAATCAATAACATCAAATCATTAAACAATGATTATAGACAATCTATGTTTCTCACTTATGGTTTCATAGCTCTATTTCATTGCTCGCTCTACAATAGCGGCATTCAATTTCCACGTATGCTCAATGGCAGTGGCGTCGTAATCGATGTTCGCTCAAAAGCGACAACATCCAATCATTGCTCGCTCAAAGGCGGCACCATATGATTCACAATGCATATATGTCCGTTTGTAGAAATTACCATAAACCATGTAATTCCAATATCCATTCACTACTGATATCATATATCATACTTTTCTACACATATTCATTTCAATACAGTGTACCAAGCATTCAACAATTGCAATTATATAAAAGGCTATCCTCGTACGTCATACATACCTTATACTTTCCGTAGTTCAAGTCCAAACCTTGCTTTGGTCCCGTGACCGATGAATTATATGCTAAACATGATAATAATCCACAATTAATCTCAAGCATGCAACCACGTGCCCAAGCACGTTCACAAACCCCAAATATATCGTCATCCATTACGATTAACCATTTAAAAAGGCCCCGAGCGAAGCATGCATCGAAAACTCAACACGAAATAAATCCCCAAAATAAGGCATTGTCGATCGATCGCATGATTTCAGGCGATCGATCGCCTCGTGAAAATAGGAACAGGCGATCGATCGCTCCTTTTCAGGCGATCGGTCGCCTCTTAGCGTAAATGGCCACTGCCTCATGGCGATCGATCGCTTCATTTGAGGCGGTCGATCGCCTCAATGTTCATCTTCCTGAAATTTCCAACAACGTCACGGCGATCGATCGCCCTGCCCTAGGGATCGATCGCCTCGACCTGTAAAAGCCAAGAATGGCGTTTTTCTTGCAAAATTTTGCCCAACAACAATCCTCACACCCCTTACAACATTAAACCTCAAAATAAACTCCATAAAAACTCCTCAACCCAACCAACCCAAAATTCTTTAAAATTCGAAAACTCAAACCCAACCCATAAAACCACCAAACAACACAAAACAACATTCAAATCGAAGACAATTACGAGGGGAAGAAACTTACCAACTTATCTTCGAGAAATCTGGCTCCTAGGACGCGCCTCCAACGATTTCGCCCATCAAAGGGAAAGGGGAAGGGTTTGGGTGAGAGAGTGGCGTGAGAGGGAGAGGAGAGGAGAGGAATGGATTCCAAATGACGGAACCCCGAGTCCAACTGGTATATATAGCAAAAAATGCCCCAAAATACCAATACCTTCACAATTACATCATGATTCATTAAAAATCATCTGTTTTCAAAAACTCTCTCTCCAACATCAAATCTCCAGACTGGCCCCAACATAAGGCACCCCGGACACCAAGTCCCACTAAAAACCCAACTCGTAGGTTTTTCACCAAAATGAGAATACGATCTCAACCTTTGGATCCAACGATCCCAAATGCCCGATTTAACAACCTCGGGAGACGCAAAACCGCAATTAATTCCTAATTGTCACAATTAAAATCCATCAAGGATTAATACCACACCGGGATTAACACCATAAATCCCCGGACATCACAATTATCCCCCACTAATAAAATTTCGTCCTCGAAATTTGCACCGGTATACTCATCGTAACACCAGGACTACACAAACAAAGTAAAGCCACAACCCCGATTTTGGACTACATTGGAATCGAATCATTAACTGCGAGAACACCAATCTCGCACCAAGCTCTACAATAGAGCAAACGCCAAAACCAATAAAACCCAAAAAATAACAACATACCTCGATGTGAATCGTCCCGGAAGTCAGTCCACCATGACTGCAAATCAATCAAAACCCCATTGGTTCTAACATAGATATCTCTCCATGATATCCACCACTCGCCCACGATGCTTAACACACATCGTTATGATGGGAACCACTAGTATACAATCAGTATACTCCCGGAAAAATCCGGTTTCGCTTTCCCGTTCATCTCCTCCAAAGGAGTAGTTGCACCACTTGCAACCCGTATCGGGTAAACCACGGTCACTAATCCACACAAAACACATCACTATAGATGTCTACTACCATGTTTTCCAAGAAGTCCCATCTTGGTCCAAAACACACTATCGAGACTCTACAAGGTCTCAAGTTCCACAGGGGACATGCAAGACAAACAATTGCATTCCCAAACACGTGTCTGTTGGGATATGCCCTAAGACAAGTCATTAGATGATTGTTTAAGACATACAATGTTTATGGATTTATGAATGGCAATTCATTATTATATATTATTCTTTTAACTGTGCATTGTGAATTAATATATATGTTAATGTCCTTAGAATAATATTGTATTATTCTTAAAGATGTTCCTAGTCAAGTATTATCATGAAAGGGATAATGATAATACGTAGAGACTAGTATATGTTGATCGATGAATTGTTCATTGATATGAGATATCAAATCAACATATGGGTACATGTTAGAGAACGATGTACTGAACAGACCCACCATGAGAATGCAACATGGATAGTTATATGATCGTCATATGCAATTCTCATAGTGATAATAATGTATGTAATCCTTACGACTTGTGATCATCAGAGATCCCAACATAAGGAGTTATGTATCTTGATATCGTCAAACGTTACCCGTAACAGGGTATACTATAAAGGCGACTATTGGATACACTACGAATTATGTAGAGGGATGTTGACTGATCGAGATAGGATTTGTCCCTCCTATATAACAGGAGATGTGTTTGGCCCTTGATCAAGTGAGAACTAAAATGCATGGCCATGCTCGAATGAGTCGATATGAGATATCGAGCTTATTCGTTTATTCTAGTTCTACTTGGGGATCAAGAAATAAAGATTGGATATACGAGTATGACTATTCCATGACTCGTGTTCAATCTAAACACAAAGGACAAAGGGATTAAGTTACATGATTAATATTATCACAAGTTCTAAAGGTTATGTCGAGTCATTGACATTCTCGTAATTTGGGTAGCATCGATGTGTTGCTAGATACCGCTCGATGCTTGCGACATAAAATGAGACTTTATGTCACTGCCAACATTACGAGATCCTATCGGGTCGCACAAAAGATTAAATCAAGAAGGGAAATTAAATTCATGGGATGAATTAAATAATTAAGAGGAGTCTTAATTAATAATCATAAGGATTAATTAAATCATGGGCTTAAGCCCATGAAGCTTTAAGAAAGCCTTTAATTAATCATATTTAATATGATTGCATGGTTTTTAATTGGAAGACAATTTTAATATCACTAAACCTACACCATAGGAAGCATCGGCCGCCGCTCTCCCTCTCTCTCTCGGTTTGCTTGATAGCCGTAGGGGGCTTGGAGGTGTTTGAACCGTTTTCGATTTAGAATCGAGTTTGCTTCGTGTATTGGTTTAATAACTTGTCTAGCAACTTGTTATTAAATCATCCCTTCATTCGATTTGATCGTGTGGATACCGTTGAGGCAAAACCAATCGAGTTTTGCTTAGTGACTCGGAGAAGGCGTAAGACGTGGTGCAGCTCCGTGGATTCGGCTTCAAACACGCTACAAGGGTAAGATACTTGTAATTCTCTAATCCGATATGAATCCCTATGTATAGATCGCTGGTTTGTAATCCCAAAATTTTATTCCGCTGCGCTGTATGCTCATGGGGTTACTTACAGTGGTATCAGAGCCGTGTACAAGGCTCATATCGGATTTATGTGGTTAAATAGTTTAATCATGTTAGAATTAATATTGCATGTTAATTAAACTGTTTAAATTCATATTTGATATGAAATTAATTTTAGTTTATGAAAATCATCGTAGTAATTGTATTTGATATAATTGGCGAATAAAATTATTTATTGAGCATAAACTTTCGGCCACCACCATCACAAATGTCACCATGGCTAGCCACATGAGGGCTAGGGTTTTGGAACCCTTGGCTCGAGATGGTTTAGTCGTTGTGGCTAATAATTGTGCATGAAAGTGTCGAAAATTAATTAGGGTTTAGAACCCATTGGGCGTGACGGCTAGCTCATGACGGCTAGGGTTTCGAACCCTAATAGCCGTGCATGGCTCGGCCATCATCGCCCTATTTTCTTAAATTTTGATGCTTGGATGAGTTTTGAACTCCTTGACTCGATAATGGTTTTTGCATGCATGGATTAGTAACTTTACCACATGAGAGCAAGGATTTTCGAACCCTTAGCTCGAGATGGTTGAGCGAACCCCGTGCATGGCATGACCGTGACTCGTGGCTAACAAATTCCGGCGTTTAAAACAAGATGGCTCGATAAAAACATCAAAAGGGTGCGAGGCGGCTAGGGTTGGAACCCTAGTGCCGCCGCCGCATGGACCATGGCTCGGCCATGGGCTAGGGTTTCGAACCCTAGGCCCACTATTGGTCCAGCCGTGGGTTTTGGTTCGAACCATGGTGGTTCGTGTTTTAGTCGCTTTAGTTCGTGGCATGTGATGTCCCGAGCGTACGATAATTTTTCAAAAATTATATTACAGTTTTAATTAAAATTAAATTTAAAATGTTTAGAATTTAATTAATTAAATGTTAATGCATGCTTTATGTGTTGTTTGAGCATGGTGCGTGGTTATAGCCCTTTGACCTATTAGATAGGATTTGTGAATGATTGTAATTTATAATACGACCTGCGAGTCGTGCCTTTCTCTATTTTATTCTAAATGTAATCCCTCCCCTATGTTCCCCTCGAATGTGAATCGAGGAATTCTATATCTTGTAAATAGTATAGTTTATTTTATTGATGGTGATCAATGAAGATGGAGCATCGTGCCGGGATGAGGAGGCCATTCACAAATTGGAGCCAAAGGAAGGTGCTTATGAAGTTACCTTAGGTTGACTCATAGGAGTTTCTCATTGGCTTGAGAAACTCATTAGTAGGGGCTATAACCATGTCACGTTTTAATTATGTATGTTGATGCATGTTTTATCTTATGTTTTAGTTTGATAATAGTATTACACATATATGTAGATATGTATACAACTATATGTAGTGGACATATTTTAAATTATCAAATTAATCATGAGATCAATAAATCCCTCTAAAATATTAAGTTTTAGATGCCTTCCAAATAAAAGTACTCGTCAATAACTTCGATTGTACATGTGTGGGTTTGCCAAAGCAAAGCACCGTGGCAATCTTAGTAAGGCGCGAAAGGATAAAAGTGATATCCGTCATACTTTAATTGGGTACGACTTAACTAGGTTATCTCAATAGGATTGGGAACCTAGAGGCATGGGTTGGATTATAATTCATTTGATGAATTGAACAAAGTGTTGTTCGTCCAACTATCCAAGAATTATATGTGATGTAATTGACAAAGTGTTGTCTACCTAAATAACCGAGTCTTGGGCGATTAGCCAAAGCTAACTCAAGATTAGGCGAAATATGGATCTTGGCCCACTAAAAGTCTCGAGGGTTGATATTTTTCAAATAAAATAGTGGGAGTATCATTTAATATAAGACCATGTTAAATGATTTAAATCATAAACTTATTTTGCATATTTATATTGTAGATATCCATGGCAACTAACAACGTTACTAGCACTTTATCACTGCGATCGGTCCTTGAGAAGGACAAATTAAATGGGACAAATTTCCTAGACTGGCATAGGAACTTGAGGATAGTCCTCAAACAAGAAAAGAAACAATATGTTCTAGAGGAACCCTTGCTCGCTGAGGAACCTCCCCTAACAGCTACAAGAGCTGAAAAAGATGCTTACAAGAAGCATCAGAGTGACGCACTTGATGTTGGGTGCCTCATGCTTGCCACTATGAACTCTGAGCTTCAGAAGCAACATGAGGAAATGGAGGCGTTCGATATGATCGAACACTTAAAGCAGTTGTACCAACAGCAAGCTAGACAAGAGAGGTATGACGTCTCTAAAGCGTTATTCCAGTGCAGGATGGTAGAAGGAAGCTTAGTTGGAACTCATGTGCTCAAGATGATTGGGTACATTGAGAATCTGGACAAGCTAGGTTTTCCATTGGACCAAGAGTTGGCCACAGATGTAATCTTGCAATCGTTGCCGGAGAGCTTCAGTCAATTTGTAGTAAATTACAATATGACTGATATGGAAAAGACTCTGCCCCAGTTGCTTGGTATGTTGAGAACATATGAAGCAAACACTAAGAAGACTAAGGCCACAAATGTCCTTATTGTGAATAAAGGCAAAGGAAGGGCCAAAGCTAAAGGCAACAAGAAAGCAAAGAAAGTCTTTGCTAAATCTAAGCCAAAGTCTTCTGCACTGAAGCCAAAAGGGAGGGATAGCAAAGGAAGGGAACTGTTTCCATTGCGGTGAGACCGGCCATTGGAAAAGGAACTGCAAAGTATATCTGGAGGATCTAAAGAAAGGAAGTGTGACTTCCGCTTCAGGTATTTTTGTTATAGAAGTCAATTTATCTACTTCTTCATCATGGGTATTAGATACTGGATGTGGATCTCACATTTGTGTAAATGTGCAGGATCTCAAAAGGAGTAGGACATTGGCAAAAGGTGAAGTTGATCTCCGAGTTGGAAATGGAGCAAGAGTTGCTGCATTAGCTATAGGAGATTATCATTTAGCTTTACCTTCTGGTTTATCGTTGATTTTAAAAGACTGTTATTTTGTGCCTTCAATTACTAAAAACATTATTTCTATTTCTTGTTTAGACAAGTATGGTTTTTCATTTATAATAAAGGACAATTGTTGTTCTATTTATTTAAATGATATGTTTTATGCTAGTGCACAAATGGTGAATGGTCTTTATGTATTAAATCTTGATATGCCTATCTATAACATAAATACTAAAAGGATTAAAAATAATGATTGTAATCCGACTTATCTCTGGCACTGTCGCTTGGGCCACATAAACGAGAACCGCATATCTAAACTTCATAAGGATGGAGTATTAGATTCATTTGATTTTGAATCATATGAAACATGCGAATCTTGTTTAATGGGCAAGATGACTAAAGCCCCTTTCAAGGGACATGTTGAAAGGGCAAATGTTTTATTGGGACTAATACATAGTGATGTATGTGGACCAATAAGTACGCAAGCTAGAGGTGGTTTTCAATACTTCGTTACATTTACTGATGACCTCAGTAGATATGGGTATGTGTACCTAATGAAACATAAACATGAAACCTTTGAAAAGTTCAAAGATTTCAAGAATGAAGTACAAAACCAACTTGGCAAAAGTATCAAAATCCTTCGATCAGATCGAGGAGGTGAATACTTAAGCCAAGAGTTTCATGACTATCTAAAGGAGTGTGGGATAGTCCCACAACTCACTCCTCTGTATACTCCACAATGGAATGGTGTATCCGAGAGGAGAAATCGAACCTTGTTAGACATGGTTAGATCAATGATGAGTCATGCAGATCTTCCGATATCATTTTGGGGACACGCTCTAGAAACAGCGATTTTCTTACTGAACCGTGTTCCATCTAAATCAGTGGAAAAGACACCATATGAGATATGGACTGGGAAGCGTCCTAGTATGTCTTTTATGAAGATTTGGGGTTGTGAGGCTTTCGTTAGACGTCACGCCACTAACAAACTTGGACCCAAATCTGATAAGTGTTTATTTGTGGGGTATCCTAAGGAAACGAAAGGATACTATTTCTACTATCCCACCGAGAACAAAGTAGTTGTTGCTCGGACTGGTGTATTTCTTGAAAGAGAATTTATCTCTAGAAAAACCAGTGGGAGAAAAATAGAACTTAGTGAAGTTCAACCACAAGAAAACACTGAACCTGAGATTGAGATGGAAACAGAGCAGGCACCACAAACTGTTGTGGAAGAATTACCTGCTCAAGAGACACAAGACCAGCGTAGGTCTGTAAGAGAACACCGGGAGCCACAGAGATATGGATTTCTTGTGACTCAACAAGGTGACTTTGTGAGACCCCGTTATCACATCAAGATATTAAGGTGCAATTTAGAGAACTAAACATACATGTGATTATATCAGAGTAATGTGCCGTGTTGATTAACCTGAGCTTTAGAGATTACAGTACCAAAATGTTCCAAAAGGAAAGACGTACTTCCTACAAAGGTACTACACCATAGCCTTACTCTACTCAGTAGAAGCTATACAAAAACTCTAACATGCTAATCCTGTAGCACTCCTTACAGCTCAGCATATCAACCCCGGCCCTGGTTCTCGTCAACAAAAGCACCTACAAAGACAACCCCCAACACATGAGCATAACACAATTCATATTTAACATAATATGAAAGTAAGGCATAAATGCAAATCTTAAACACAAGTCCTTCCTGTATTTCCAGCATTTATATCGCCCATTGGTTGTCCCTGTACCATAATTCATAATAGAAACACATTATATGAATGTATGGATATGCAATGTCATGACATTCCTTTTTCCTTAAATTCTTATTTCATCCTGAGCCCTTATCATTAGTACATTTTAATGCTTCTTGCTACTCCATGTAAGCGGAATTCTTCCTCGCTTCCAATGGACTTTAGCGTTGCTACTCCATGTAAGCGGAATTCTTCATCGCTTCCAATGGACTTTAGCGTAAGCCATTAAAATCCTTACTAAGATAACTTTGACTCGTGAAATACACCTCTTATATTTCACAACATACATATGCAAAAACAATGCATAAAAACATGTATCATAATCTTAATGCACCACATGGCATTCATCATGTGTCATAAAGACAAACATAAAGTACATGTTACCGTTGGGATGCCCGTACGTCGCTTACGTACCTTTCAAAAGATAGAGGAGTCAATCGACTTTATCTCCTCGGTTGTGCTGGCACCTGGGATGGTTCTACATAGCCACACAACACAATATTAGGCACCTCATAATAATCCGGAAGCAAAACCAAATTAAAAACCAAATTAATCCTACAATATCATCTCGCGATCGATCGCCCATGAGCCCCGATCGATCGCGAGATGCTACTGCCTCGCATACCAAAAAAAAACATTCAGCGATCGATCGCCCCAATATTGGCGATCGATCGCCAAAACCCACTGGAACGTCGCGATCGATCGCGCCTCCTTGGCGATCGATCGCCAACCTTGTTCCTTCGGCGATTTTCCAGAATTGCTTAACACCGATATTTATACCCTTAAATCTAACATGTAGGACATAATACATACTAAGATCATCATGCTAGCATTTGAACTACACTACCCTGAGTGTATTCAAACCAAATATACACCCTGAGCATAAACCTACATGCATAAATATCGATCATTTAAACAAGTACTGGATCAACTTTTTCTGGAAACAGGGCACATTTTCATTTCCAGAATTCTTGAGCACCTCTTTACATGCTATCAAAACTAACACATATAACATAAACCGTGCTCAACTAAACATGCCATGGGTTTCACAAAACTACCAAGCATATTTTTACATCAAAGTTTCTCCAATATATAAGCTTATCATGCATGATAACACCTCCTCAAAAACACTCCCAACCCACGTTTTCCAGAAAAACAGAGGAAATCTCTACCCAGATTTTTGAGCACTACTTTTCACAAGCTTAAATCTTCCACATAAAACATGCATCATGCTTAAGGAAAATTACAGAGAGACTCATAAAAACACCATGTAAGCATTTAAATCACAGGTTTCAAGAAACATATGCTAACATGCCGTTTTTCACCATGCTCAAAAGTAGAACCAAACCAGTTTTTTTTTCCAGAAAGAAACAGGGTAGTTCCTCACCCTACTTTGCCCCGATTTTTGAAGGATTTCCAGGCGATGGAAATGGAAGGGCTCCTCCTAAAATTGCTTAGCAGCTACTGGATGGTATTTTGGAAGAGGAGGTTCGAAATTTGGAGTGCTGGAAAGGTGTTAAATTATTGAGCCAAGTGGAAGCATGGCCAGCTCATGCTGAGTCAAAGTATGGGTTGGGGGGGGTGGTTAAGTGTTGGGTGGTTTGATGTGTTATGTTTTGGTCCCGAATTAGCACGATGTATTTAAAATATCCCCACATGATATTTATAGTATTTTCTCAACAAAATACTTCAATTACCCCTTTCTTTTTGCATGCTTTACCAAAACAAACAATACACACCCCAAAAACCCAATACAGTTACATGCACCCTGAAGTAAATCTCTCCAATAAAATTTATCCAATCCCATGAATTAACACATTAACATCACAATATAACTTAAATGATTAAAATCACATAATCATTTCGGGGATATCACAATACTCCCCTACTTATAGGATTTCGTCCCGAAATCAAACATGCTACTAACCAGAAATAAAACAGTATATAAACCCATACCAGAAAATAACTCTGGATAGTGCTGCACCATGTGTCGCTCTGTCTCCCACGTGGCCTCCTCGACACCCCTACGATCCCACTGTACCTTGATCATAGGAATAACCTTGTTCCGAAGTCTGCGGTCTGCTCTATCCAAAATCCTGATAGGCCGCTCCACATAAGAAACATCGGACTCAATCTGTACCTCAGAAGGCTGCAACACATGTGAAGGATCTGGCTCATACTTCCTTAGCATAGACACATGAAAAACGTCGTGTATGCTAGACAGAGAGGGCGGTAAAGCCAACCGGTACGCCAGAGTACCAATACGCTGTAAGATCTCATACGGCCCTACATACCTCGGGGATAACTTCCCTCGCATCCCAAACCGTACTACGCCTCTGAAGGGTGAGATCTTTAAAAACACTCTGTCGCCTAACTGAAACTCCAACGGTCTACGCCGCTGATTGGCATATGCTGCCTGTCTATCCTGAGCTGCCTTCATCTTTGTTCTGATAACCTTAACTTTCTCTTCCATTTCCTGAACCAACTCAGGTCCTCCAACCGACTTACGGTCCATGTCATCCCAACACAAGGGTGACCTACAACGCCTACCATAGAGGGCCTCAAAAGGAGCCATCTGAATACTTGCCTGGTAGCTGTTGTTGTAAGAAAATTCCACCAAGGCTATCGAGTCCTGCCATGAAGTGTCAAACTCCAGCACACAAGCCCTCAACATATCTTCGAGCGTCTGTATCGTACGCTCGGTCTGTCAGTCCGTCTGGGGATGATAGGCTGTGCTCAACCTCAACTCTGTACCTAGAGCTGTCTGCAGACCCTCCCAAAAGTGAGATGTAAACCGCGGATCTCGATCTGACACAATCGAAACAGGGATCCCGTGCAGTCTCACCACATCTCTGACATATAACTGCGCCATTCTTAAGTGTGTGAAGGTCATACAGTAGGGAATGAAATGAGCACTCTTAGTCAATCTGTCCACGATTACCCAGATGGCATCAAAACCCGAAACAGTCCTCGGCAAGTGGGTCACGAAATCCATAGATACGTGCTGCCACTTCCACTCGGGTACCTCTAAACTTCTTAGTTCACCTCCAGGCCTTTGTCTCTCAGCTTTCACTTGCTGACAAATCAAACAACGCTTGACAAAAGAGGTTACATCCTGTTTCATACGCCTCCACCAGAACTGGCTGCGTAGATCCTTATACATCTTCTTCCCACCTGGATGGATACTCATCCTGCTGCAATGAGCTCGCTGTAATATACCTTGGCGCAACTCGGGTGTATCTGGAACCACCCAACGGTCGCCGAGCCTCAGAGAACCGTCCTCAGCCACTCTAAATCTCGATGGCTGTCCTGAATGAACCACTAACATCCATCTCTGAACCTCTACATCGGTCCCCTGAGCCTTCCTGATGTGATCAAATATAACAGGCTCAGCTAGCAGGGTCAAAACCTGTACTGGTGAAGAAGATACATCATAATCGAATCCCAAATGGCAGTAGGAGCCAAACATAGCTGACAGAGACATAGCATCCTCTGCTGTGCTCCTCACCTTCCGACTCAAAGCGTCGGCTGTCAAATTTGCTTTTCCCGGGTGATATTCGATTTCACAATCGTAGTCCTTCAGCAGGTCCATCCATCTCCTCTGCCTCATGTTCAGCTCAGCCTGTGTAAACAAGAACTTCAGGCTCTTGTGATCAGTGAAGATGGTGAATGAGGTACCGTATAAGTAGTGTCGCCATATCTTCAAGGCGAACACTATAGCTGCCAACTCCAGATCATGGACTGGATACCTCGTCTCATGTGGCTTCAACTGTCTCGAAGCGTAAGCCACAACATGTCTGTCCTGCATCAGCACGCACCCTAATCCCTGTAGAGATGCATCGGTATAAAGGACAAATCCTTTGTTCTCCTTGGGTATCACTAGAACGGGTGCAGTAGTCAGTCTGTGCTTTAATTCCCGGAAGCTCTGCTCACAAGCCTCTGACCAACAAAATGGGATTCCCTTCTGAGTCAGCTGTGTAAGTGGCTTGGCGATCTTTGAGAAACCCTCGACAAAACGTCGATAATAGCCAGCCAGACCAAGAAAACTTCGAATCTCACTGACTGAAGTAGGGGTAGACCAATCCATAACTGCCTCTATCTTCCTCGGGTCTACTGATATCCCCTCTCGTGATATGATATGGCCCAAAAATGCAACACTGTTCAGCCAAAACTCACACTTGCTGAGTTTGGCGTACAACTGGTGATCTCTGAGGATCTGGAGTACTATCCTCAGGTGATCGGCATGATCCTCCTCATTCCTCGAATAGACCAGGATGTCATCAATGAACACGATCACAAACTGATCGAGGTACTCCTGAAATACTCTGTTCATCAGGCTCATAAAGACTGCAGGTGCATTTGTCACTCCGAACGGCATCACCAAGAACTCATAGTGTCCATACCGAGTTCTAAAAGCCGTCTTTTGGACATCACCAGCTCTAACCCGTACCTGGTGATAGCCTGACCTCAAATCTATCTTGGAGTACACCTCCGTACCCTGAAGCTGGTCGAACAGATCATCAATCCTCGGAAGCGGATATCTGTTCTTCACTGTAGCCTTGTTCAGTTGCCTGTAGTCAATGCACAGACGCATTGATCCATCCTTCTTTTTCACGAACAAGACTGGCGCACCCCAAGGCGATACACTAGGACGGATGTATCCCTTGACGAGGAGCTCCTGTAACTGTACCTTCAGCTCCCTCAGCTCTGCCGGTGCCATCCTGTATGGGGCACGGGAAATGGCTGACGTCCCCGGCAGCAGCTCAATAGCAAACTCCACATCCCTGACAGGCGGAAATCCCGGAATCTCATCTGGAAACTCATCACTGAACTCCGCCACAACTGGAATGTCCTCGGCTCTCACTTCCTTCTCCTCTGAAGCATCCATAGCATAAATAAGGTACCCAGTATGGCCACGTTCCAATAACTGCGACATCTTAACCGCCGAGATTACTGGTATCTTTGGACGAGAGCCGTCCCCATAAAAAGTCCACTGGAACCCCTGATCAGACAGAAAGCGAACCATCCTCTTTTGGCAATCTACCATAGCTCGGTATCTGCTCAACACATCAATGCCGATAATGCAGTCAAAGTCTGCCATCTCTAACTGAATCAAATCGGCCCTCAGATCATTGCCCTCAAAATAAATGAGGCAATCAGATAAGTGTCGATCCGCAATCACATGTTTCCCCGTGGGTGTCGAGACCATGAGAGGCGTGGGTAACAGAGACGAGCACACATGGTGTCCTTCCACAAAGGCAGTAGATACAAAAGAATGGGAAGCACCTGTATCTATCAATATAAGTGCAGGGTACGTAAGTAAATGACACGTACCAGCAATGACCTCCTCTGGGGCTGCCTCGGCCTGCTCCCGGGTCAGTGCATACACCTGTCCCTGCGGCGGTCCTGTCGTCTGACCTCCCAGGGGTCGTGGTGCAAACTGCTGCCTCTGTGGTGCCCTCCCAGCATCAAACCTTGGCCTATTCGGCCCTGAATCCGTCTGAACTGCCCGATTGGGGCAACCCCGAGCTATGTGGCCCATCTTGCCACAAATATAGCAACCCCGACAGTCACGTAACAAATGCCATCCTCCACAGTTGGTACACCTGGGTACCTCTGTCCTGCTTCCCTGTGTGTGCCCCCGGGTGCTCTGCTTCTGTCCATGAGACTTCTTCCCACTAAACCTGGAAGATGATGAGGCCCCACGGGCCTTAAACTGATCCCCTCGTGGCTTCAGACTATCAGTAGTAGGCCTCTGTGATGGTACAAAAGGGGGTACAACATCCTTGTATGCGCCTACGGCAATCTCTGCCAACTCTGCCCGTGTCAGGGCGTCGTCAAACGAGCTGGGGTTGTTAGAGATAACCCTATCGAATAGCTCCGGCCTCAGACCTTTCAGAAAGTTCCTCATCTTGGCATGGCTGTTGACAGCAATATGAGGTACATACCTCAGCAGTGAGGAATACTGCATAGCGTAGTCTGCTACGGACATGCTACCCTGCTTCAAACTGTTGAACTCATCCTCCTTCAATTGTCTGGCAGCTGCAGAGAAATACCGGTTAAGGAACCGGGTCCGGAATACAGTCCAGTCAACTGCCATACCTAGAGCTCTCAGCTCCATCACGGTGGTCTTCCACCACATAGCAGGCTTCTTAGCCAGCTGAAACTCTGCTAACCTCAGCCATGCCGTGAGTGCACAAGGTGCAGTCACAAGTATCTGCTCTATACGTTCCAACCACTCCTCAGCTACTTCGCCAGACTCAGTCCCCTCAAACATGGGCGGATGGAAACTCAGAAACTGCTTCAAACTGAGCTCCCCTGGCAGTAATATCTGTACACTGGGCTCCACGCCCACAGCAGGTGGTGGTAAGGGGTTCGGCTGAGCAATACTGGCATGTCTACTGTCCATATCTCCTACCTCTTCATTGAGGTTCGCCATGCTGCAACACAATAGTTAACAACAATACCAAAAGCAGTTCATAATATAAGCCGTTAGATAACAAGAGTAAAATATTCAAAGCATGTTAGTATATCACGTATACAACCATATGCATCACATGCATAAGCATGCCTAAATGAATACCTAGCCAACTTGTCTCTAAAGGCTACCCTTCACTCTTCCCTGGTTATCTAACCACTGCTCTGATACCACTAAATGTGAGACCCCGTTATCACATCAAGATATTAAGGTGCAATTTAGAGAACTAAACATACATGTGATTATATCAGAGTAATGTGCCGTATTGATTAACCTGAGCTTTAGAGATTACAGTACCAAAATGTTCCAAAAGGAAAGACGTACTTCCTACAAAGGTACTACACCATAGCCTTACTCTACTCAGTAGAAGCTATACAAAAACTCTAACATGCTAATCCTGTAGCACTCCTTACAGCTCAGCATATCAACCCCGGCCCTGGTTCTCGTCAACAAAAGCACCTACAAAGACAACCCCCAACACATGAGCATAACACAATTCATATTTAACATAATATGAAAGTAAGGCATAAATGCAAATCTTAAACACAAGTCCTTCCTGTATTTCCAGCATTTATATCGCCCATTGGTTGTCCCTGTACCATAATTCATAATAGAAACACATTATATGAATGTATGGATATGCAATGTCATGACATTCCTTTTTCCTTAAATTCTTATTTCATCCTGAGCCCTTATCATTAGTACATTTTAATGCTTCTTGCTACTCCATGTAAGCGGAATTCTTCCTCGCTTCCAATGGACTTTAGCGTTGCTACTCCATGTAAGCGGAATTCTTCATCGCTTCCAATGGACTTTAGCGTAAGCCATTAAAATCCTTACTAAGATAACTTTGACTCGTGAAATACACCTCTTATATTTCACAACATACATATGCAAAAACAATGCATAAAAACATGTATCATAATCTTAATGCACCACATGGCATTCATCATGTGTCATAAAGACAAACATAAAGTACATGTTACCGTTGGGATGCCCGTACGTCGCTTACGTACCTTTCAAAAGATAGAGGAGTCAATCGACTTTATCTCCTCGGTTGTGCTGGCACCTGGGATGGTTCTACATAGCCACACAACACAATATTAGGCACCTCATAATAATCCGGAAGCAAAACCAAATTAAAAACCAAATTAATCCTACAATATCATCTCGCGATCGATCGCCCATGAGCCCCGATCGATCGCGAGATGCTACTGCCTCGCATACCAAAAAAAAACATTCAGCGATCGATCGCCCCAATATTGGCGATCGATCGCCAAAACCCACTGGAACGTCGCGATCGATCGCGCCTCCTTGGCGATCGATCGCCAACCTTGTTCCTTCGGCGATTTTCCAGAATTGCTTAACACCGATATTTATACCCTTAAATCTAACATGTAGGACATAATACATACTAAGATCATCATGCTAGCATTTGAACTACACTACCCTGAGTGTATTCAAACCAAATATACACCCTGAGCATAAACCTACATGCATAAATATCGATCATTTAAACAAGTACTGGATCAACTTTTTCTGGAAACAGGGCACATTTTCATTTCCAGAATTCTTGAGCACCTCTTTACATGCTATCAAAACTAACACATATAACATAAACCGTGCTCAACTAAACATGCCATGGGTTTCACAAAACTACCAAGCATATTTTTACATCAAAGTTTCTCCAATATATAAGCTTATCATGCATGATAACACCTCCTCAAAAACACTCCCAACCCACGTTTTCCAGAAAAACAGAGGAAATCTCTACCCAGATTTTTGAGCACTACTTTTCACAAGCTTAAATCTTCCACATAAAACATGCATCATGCTTAAGGAAAATTACAGAGAGACTCATAAAAACACCATGTAAGCATTTAAATCACAGGTTTCAAGAAACATATGCTAACATGCCGTTTTTCACCATGCTCAAAAGTAGAACCAAACCAGTTTTTTTTTCCAGAAAGAAACAGGGTAGTTCCTCACCCTACTTTGCCCCGATTTTTGAAGGATTTCCAGGCGATGGAAATGGAAGGGCTCTTCCTAAAATTGCTTAGCAGCTGCTGGATGGTATTTTGGAAGAGGAGGTTCGAAATTTGGAGTGCTGGAAAGGTGTTAAATTATTGAGCCAAGTGGAAGCATGGCCAGCTCATGCTGAGTCAAAGTATGGGTTGGGGGGGGTGGTTAAGTGTTGGGTGGTTTGATGTGTTATGTTTTGGTCCCGAATTAGCACGATGTATTTAAAATATCCCCACATGATATTTATAGTATTTTCTCAACAAAATACTTCAATTACCCCTTTCTTTTTGCATGCTTTACCAAAACAAACAATACACACCCCAAAAACCCAATACAGTTACATGCACCCTGAAGTAAATCTCTCCAACAAAATTTATCCAATCCCATGAATTAACACATTAACATCACAATATAACTTAAATGATTAAAATCACATAATCATTTCGGGGATATCACAGACTTACTACTTATTGATGAGGATGAGCCGTCATCTTATCAACAAGCTATAATGGGCAATGATTCTGAGAAATGGCAAGAGGCCATGAAATCTGAGATGGAATCCATGTATGCAAACCAAGTATGGACTTTGGTTGATCCACCTGAAGGGGTACGACCCATAGGGTGCAAATGGATTTTCAAGAAAAAGACCGATATGGATGGTAATGTACAAACCTATAAAGGTCGACTGGTTGCAAAAGGATTCAAACAAATTCATGGTATTGACTATGATGAAACCTTTTCACCAGTGGCCATGGTTAAATCCATAAGGATCTTACTTGCAATAGCTGCATTTCATGATTATGAAATCTGGCAGATGGATGTCAAAACAGCTTTCCTTAATGGAAATCTGCTCGAGGATGTGTACATGACACAGCCCGAGGGTTTTGTCGATCCAAAGGATGCTGGAAAGATATGCAAGCTACAACGATCCATTTATGGATTGAAGCAAGCTTCTCGGAGTTGGAATCTTCGTTTTGATGATGCAATCAAAGAGTTTGGTTTTATCAAAAATGAAGATGAACCTTGTGTCTACAAGAAGGTCAGTGGGAGCGTAATCATTTTCCTAGTGTTGTATGTAGATGACATACTTCTTATTGGAAATGATATCCCTGCCTTGCAATCTGTAAAGATTTGGCTAGGGAATTGCTTTTCGATGAAATACTTAGGAGAAGCCACCTATGTATTAGGAATCAAGATCTATAGAGATAGATCGAGAAGGCTTCTTGGTCTAAGTCAAAGTACATACATAGACAAGGTGCTTAAAAGGTTTAGCATGCAAGAATCCAAGAAAGGATTCGTGCCTATGACACATGGTATTTATCTCTCGAAGGAACAGTGTCCTTCAACACCAGATGAGAGACAACGCATGAGTAAGATTCCATACGCATCAGCTATTGGATCTATCATGTATGCCATGATATGTACTCGTCCCGATGTATCGTATGCTTTGAGCATGACGAGCAGATATCAAGTTGATCCAGGTGAAGGTCACTGGATTGCTGTCAAGAATATCCTAAAGTACTTGAGAAGGACTAAGGATACATTCTTGATTTATGGAGGTGAGGAAGAGCTCAATGTAATGGGTTACACTGATGCAAGCTTCCAAACCGACAAAGATGATTTTCGATCGCAATCTGGATATGTGTATTGCCTGAATGGAGGTGCTGTGAGCTGGAAGAGTTCAAAGCAAGAAACAGTAGCCGATTCTACAACGGAAGCTGAGTATATTGCTGCCTCGGATGCAGCAAAGGAAGCTGTTTGGATGAGGAAGTTCATTTCTGAACTTGGAGTGGTGCCTAGCAATAAAGATCCCATAGAACTCTATTGTGACAACAATGGAGCGATCGCATTGGCTAAGGAACCAAGATCTCACCAAAGATCCAAGCACATACTTAGGCGTTTCCATTTCATTCGAGAAATCGTTGAAAGGGGAGATGTTAAAATATGCAAAGTACCAACAGATGATAATGTATCTGACCCATTGACGAAGCCGCTGTCACAGCAGAAGCATGATCGTCATACTAGATCTCTAGGCATTAGGTATATGTCTGAGTGGTCTTAGTGCAAGTGGGAGATTTGTTGGGATATGCCCTAAGACAAGTCATTAGATGATTGTTTAAGACATACAATGTTTATGGATTTATGAATGGCAATTCATTATTATATATTATTCTTTTAACTGTGCATTGTGAATTAATATATATGTTAATGTCCTTAGAATAATATTGTATTATTCTTAAAGATGTTCCTAGTCAAGTATTATCATGAAAGGGATAATGATAATACGTAGAGACTAGTATATGTTGATCGATGAATTGTTCATTGATATGAGACATCAAATCAACATATGGGTACATGTTAGAGAACGATGTACTGAACAGACCCACCATGAGAATGCAACATGGATAGTTATATGATCGTCATATGCAATTCTCATAGTGATAATAATGTATGTAATCCTTACGACTTGTGATCATCAGAGATCCCAACATAAGGAGTTATGTATCTTGATATCGTCAAACGTTACCCGTAACAGGGTATACTATAAAGGCGACTATTGGATACACTACGAATTATGTAGAGGGATGTTGACTGATCGAGATAGGATTTGTCCCTCCTATATAACAGGAGATGTGTTTGGCCCTTGATCAAGTGAGAACTAAAATGCATGGCCATGCTCGAATGAGTCGATATGAGATATCGAGCTTATTCGTTTATTCTAGTTCTACTTGGGGATCAAGAAATAAAGATTGGATATACGAGTATGACTATTCCATGACTCGTGTTCAATCTAAACACAAAGGACAAAGGGATTAAGTTACATGATTAATATTATCACAAGTTCTAAAGGTTATGTCGAGTCATTGACATTCTCGTAATTTGGGTAGCATCGATGTGTTGCTAGATACCGCTCGATGCTTGCGACATAAAATGAGACTTTATGTCACTGCCAACATTACGAGATCCTATCGGGTCGCACAAAAGATTAAATCAAGAAGGGAAATTAAATTCATGGGATGAATTAAATAATTAAGAGGAGTCTTAATTAATAATCATAAGGATTAATTAAATCATGGGCTTAAGCCCATGAAGCTTTAAGAAAGCCTTTAATTAATCATATTTAATATGATTGCATGGTTTTTAATTGGAAGACAATTTTAATATCACTAAACCTACACCATAGGAAGCATCGGCCGCCGCTCTCCCTCTCTCTCTCGGTTTGCTTGATAGCCGTAGGGGGCTTGGAGGTGTTTGAACCGTTTTCGATTTAGAATCGAGTTTGCTTCGTGTATTGGTTTAATAACTTGTCTAGCAACTTGTTATTAAATCATCCCTTCATTCGATTTGATCGTGTGGATACCATTGAGGCAAAACCAATCGAGTTTTGCTTAGTGACTCGGAGAAGGCGTAAGACGTGGTGCAGCTCCGTGGATTCGGCCTCAAACACGCTACAAGGGTAAGATACTTGTAATTCTCTAATCCGATATGAATCCCTATGTATAGATCGCTGGTTTGTAATCCCAAAATTTTATTCCGCTGCGCTGTATGCTCATGGGGTTACTTACAGTGTCGACCGTGACACTAAACAAATCCGAATCCTGGCCATCCCTCATTTTCCCTGGGATTCAACAATCCTAAAACAGGAAGGCTATCGAATTATCCAACAAGAACTACCATGGTTCCAAAACACGACAATCCCTCCTCAGGGGAAGTCAAACAGACCTCACGATTATTCCTCAGAATACATCGTGCCATCGAGATTACCAATCTCAAATTGCCACAATCTCCCACCAGAGATTCATCAAACCAAACACACTAACCCGACGTTCAACAAGGAACGAATTAGAGTTGGCATTTGTATACACACACGGGTATACATGTCTAAGCACCCACAACAGGCACAATCAAAGCAATATACTCGGGTATCTCCAAACATACCCAAAGTCCCAAAACCTACTGCCAAACCTCGATTATTCTCACTCCACGGAGAATAGTGGTCA
This sequence comes from Haberlea rhodopensis, assembly GCA_907163345.1. Taxonomy (NCBI): domain Eukaryota; kingdom Viridiplantae; phylum Streptophyta; class Magnoliopsida; order Lamiales; family Gesneriaceae; genus Haberlea; species Haberlea rhodopensis. The sequence goes on from CAJQUN010000159.1 coordinate 1,182,562, forward strand.
ACAGACCAAAGCCAAATGGTGTGATTCCAACATCAACACCACATAACCAAAGCAACGAATCTCCCAAAAGATTCAACCGGCAGGTATATCAATACCGCCTTCCCACAAGGATAGTGTCATGAATCCAAGACCCTCCAACCTCGAACCACCGTCCGGAAAACTGGATATACATACCAACATATATCTCGGAACCAAAATATGCAATTGGTTCAGAATAGTGCATCGAAGCCACTATCATCAAATCGAAACTCGTATACGCCAGGTATACTCAACCAACGATGCCATGTACTATTGTCATAGTACTACACAACTCGAGCATCACCCCAGAGACGTCTCCTCAAACGTCTCACTGGAAATACGAAGCCATCACCTAGTCCAACACTTGTAGGGCTTACCCTGGTTGATTCACGATCAACCCTCAACAAATACTAGTTGTCTCCATGACAGTACAATCTAGACCTCTTCAAGAGATAAAGTCAATATAGTAGTGTGTAAGGACCCTAGTTCCTTAAGTGCGGATTAAAGGCATAATTAGAGCTAACATAAATTATCTGAGTAAATAATCGTGTTGAGACTATGAGCCTTAAGAATTACATGCCAAAATGAGGACTATCAAATGGATTAGTTACATTCCCAATCGAATGAATGTATTTACTATAGTTTTACACTACTCCTAGAGTAGATACTATACAAAAATAATCACGTCCTTCCTCTACCAAAAGTGATCTTCACAAGCTCACTGCCTCAACCCGCTTTAGCCCCTTATATCATGCCAAAAGTACCTACAAGGACAACCCCCAAACATGAGCAATGATAACATTCATATTCAACACAATATGAATATAAAGCGTAAATGCATAAATCACAATAAAACACTTCCTGTTTTCCCATGCATTTCAAACGCTTCCAGTTTGGTTGTCCCTGTACCATAACTCATGAGTATAATCAACAGATTATTTAATGGTCTACACATGTCATGACACAATACCATCTCATCAAACCAAATACCAATCACCAATCCCTAGTCTGTCCATCACAATGTATTTTAATGCCCCTCGCTTATTTACATATAGGCGGCATAGAATAACCTCGCTTCAATGGACATGCGGTGCTCCCACCCCTCGCTTCACATTGAGCGGCAAATATTCTTTCCTCGCCCTATATGATAACCACGCTCAAATGTGACATGCGGCGCTCCCACCCCTCGCTTCACATTTAGCGGAAACAAACCAAATAGCGGCAAGCATTAAAATCATCAAGGGATGACCAAGACTCATGGGATGTGCACCAATAACCATCATATGCATATACAATCATCATGCATAATTCAACATGTATTTGCATCCACAATGCATAATTCCACATATACTCGCATCCACAATGCATAAACAATGAGTATATTAGATACATGTACCGTTGGGTGCCCGTACGTCCTCTACGTACCTTTCCAAAAGTAGGATGTGGTAGGACTTCACTTCCTTGGCTGAGTTGCCACCTGGGATGGTTCTACATGTTCACACAATTCAACATTAGAACCCAATAATAGTCCAATACCAAAAATTTCATCAATCATGCCAAGGAAATAATTTTCAGCAAAAACGCTCTACCGATCGATCGGTCATCCTTACCGATCGATCGGTAGCTGTTCATAATTTCCATTTTAAGCTACGGCTTTTACCGATCGATCAGTCCAAGATACCGATCGATCACTAGCCATCCACCGATCGATCGGTCGCTTTTACCGATCGATCGGTAAGCAGAGAAATTTCACCCCTCTCTTCGCACTTGCACCGATCGATCGTCGCCCTGCTACCGATCGATCGGTCGCCGCGACATTTCGGACAAACTCCATTTTTTGGTACAAAACCACCAAATAACCCAAAACATCTTAAACAAAAGACATCCCAACAACATAATAACACAATATATCAACAAAATACACCCCAAATCCAACCCTCAACCAAAACAACACCAACCCACAACAAACCCATTTCACAAACCCTTCAAAACCATACCAAACTTAAATAAAACACTACAAAATCAACAATGAGGTATCCATACCTCTTGGGGACTTCAAATCTCCCAATAAACTCCACAAATCAAGGTTTTTGGAAGGATTCTCTCCACCCTTATGCACAAAAACGAAAATGGAAAAGGGGAAAGGGTTTGGAGGAGAAATTGGGAAAGTAAAGTGATGGGTGGTGAGGGGTTGGGGTATATAAAGGGGTTGGGTTTAATTAAAATGCATTCCACAATCCCATGGTGTATAAAACACCCCAACATGATATTTTTAAAAGCATTAATCCAAAATGCACCAAAATACCAATTAAACTCATGATTTCCAATTAATTGCTAACCATGGCAAATAAATCATGCTAATAACAATTTTCCCAACATGCACAATATGCACCCTGAAATGCTCTCCCGGGTCACTCTATCATGTGACTAAGCATTTCCATATGATAAATAATTCCAGTCCATAATTAATTACCACCATAATTAATCATATAAACACAATTTATGCCCAAATTGCAATTAATCATTTCGGGGATATCACAATACTCCCCTACTTATAAGATTTCGTCCTCGAAATCACATGCACTTACCCCCAAAAGAAACTAAACATAATCACATACCAGAGAATAGTTCCGGGTAGTGCTGCACCATATACCGCTCCGTCTCCCACGTAGCCTCCTCGACACCCCTGCGATCCCACTGAACCTTGATCATAGGTATCACTTTGTTCCGAAGTCTACGGTCTGCTCGATCCAGAATTCTAACAGGCCGTTCCACATAAGACACATCGGATTCTAACTGAACCTCGGAAGGCTGTAACACATGAGATGGATCCGGCTCATACTTCCGCAGCATCGATACATGAAACACATCATGTATACCAGATAAAGAAGGTGTGTAAGGACCCCCTTAGCCCTTAACCCCTGATTAGTGTATTAACCACTATGTGTGGCACATGCTTTCAATAAAAAGTCAATCGGGAAGCTCAGATGATACTTTACCATTGAATGTCAATTACAAAATTTCCTTTAATACTCAATGTTATAAGATCATCATCCTAACAATAAAAGACTCATATGTTTGCCCTTTTACCAACCCCTTGGTGCCACTTTTCACATTGTGAACTTTTATAAAAATTTGGGCAGAGTCTCCCCATAAATAGAGCTATCCCGAAAAAAAGGCACAACACATAACATAATTCCCGGCCAGGGAACACATAATACTCATCAGAAAGCAGTAATACAAGTAAATTCCCAGCCAGGGAAGACACCACACATATGACGACAAAAGTGGGTTTCAACACCCACATAATACACCAATGACTCTCATATCATTTAGCAATTCAACCTCTAATTGCATGCAACCTCAAATGAAAGAGAGAAAGGCTCATGCCTTTATATACAATCCATATACAAGTATAATCGTGCTCACATGCGAGCATCATGAATATGTATAAAATCCTCAGGTGTATATAAGTACTCTATACGATACCGTGCTACATCAAGCCCTGGTACCACGATCCTGGGAGTACCTCCAATCAACAGCTCGAGCTCAGCTCCACAGCCATCGATGTACCTGTTCACCTGTCCCAACAGAGACAGCCCCCAACGGGGTGAGCATACCAATACACAAAATCCCATAATCACAATAATGAAATTCATAATTTACAACAAAAGTAAATGCTAATGAATTTAAATGATACTCCCTGGATGGCAACATCCTCATCCGGGATTCCGTGTACTGTCCATGTTCTCACAATCATCAAACTCATCAAATCTCATAAATCAGTAAATCAACACATTGATTTAACTCATTGCATGCCTAGTTCTCGAATATCAATAATTAATGATTCCAAGTTCATCATTCATGCAAATATAGATATCTCAATATCTAGTACTGATTTCATAACCTCGCTATAAATCATAGATAGCTCAAATGCCTAGCATTTCTTTTACCAATTCTCAATTATACCTAGACATCTCAAATGTCTTATAATGAATACATGATCCCATGATCATTCTCAGGCATCTCAAATGCCCTACAATAGTCATATAAACCCAGTACCCCCCTTATATCTTGTAAGAGTTATCCTACTCTAGTGTCACGCACGCTACAAGCGGCGATATCAAGATTTGATCGTTCCTTGGCTATATCAACATATATATATAACCACACGCACAATATTTGATGCAATCAAAACACATTATGCATTTCACAATGCTCTAATATATATAGTAATGCTCGTACGTCGCACGTACCTTAAATCTCCGAAGTCCGAGCCAAACCTTGCTCGAGTTCCATGCCCCAAGGAATGATGTGCTAACACGATAAATAATTCACAATTATTTACGAACATGCAACCCATGCTCAAGCACACCCATAACCCTCAAAATATTGTCAACGCACGACAATTAACCTTTTAAAAATACCCGGGGCAGGGAGGGAAACGAATGAGACAATAACGAAAATTGTTCAAGAACACCCTACAATTTTCGAACCCTAATCTCACAAATCGAACCCAATTAAACACCATAATTCATCTAAAAAGTGAATTAAACTATCAATAGCAAGAATCATCATCCTTGCCAAAACCCCCCAAATTTTCGAACTCAAGCCCTTAAATTCGAACCCAATAATTCTTCAACGAACACAAGAAGCATCAATAATACATCTAAAACATGTAATAAACGACCCATAACAAGAATCGTCACACCCCTGCCAAAACCCCCAAATTCGAACCAAACCCTACAAAAATTCGAAAATAATTTGGAACCAAAACCACCAATTTCAGTAGGGAAAAACACGAGAAGATGAAAAAGAGGTAAAGGAGGTTACCCAATCGAAAATCGGAAGGAAAATCGACCGAAATCGAAGAACCCTAGAAATTGGGGATCGACGCATTCCTGCTAAATCTGACTTCAAAATGCGACGAAACTTCGAATTGACGGAGGGGATAGCTGCGCCTCGACGAGACGAAGCCGGTGACGGGTCGCACGCGCCGAACGGCGGCCGGACAGCGGCGGGCGAAGCGCCTGAAGCGGCGGGGGCAGGGGAGATCGGGAATGGGGCGCGAGCGGGGAGAGAGAAAAGTAAGGGGCTGAAATGAAATTTTTATGTAAAATTTTGGGTTCAATTGGTATTTATAGCAAAAATACCCCAAAAAACTAATAGCCCCACAAATACTTCATGATTCATTAAAAATCATCTGTTTTCAAAAATTCTCTCTCTAACTCCAAAACTCCCTACCGGTGCTTACACAGCACCCGAGATCCCGAGACACATCAAAAACCCTACTCTTAGGTTTTTCACCCAAATGAGAATACAATCTCAACCTCTGGATCCAACGATCCCAACTACCCAAATAAACGAGCCCATAAGGCCCAACACCTCGATTAAACTCCAAATCGCCACGTAAAACCACTTTAGGGATTATTAACACTATGGGATTAACATCTATAATCCCTGGTCATCACAATATCCCCCACTAAAAGAATTTAGTCCTCGAAATTAGCACTGGTGTATCACGTAACACCCAGGCTACACAACAACATGAATCCATAACCTCGATTCTTGACCATATCAGAATCGTATTTATAAACGCAAGGGTACCTACCTCTCATCAAACTCTGAAACAGAGCGACTTACCAAAACCAACATATCACCCAAGAGGCAAAACATACCTCGATGCGGGTTATCCCAAAAGTCAGTCCCTCATGACTGCAAAATAACCAATACTTACGACTGTAGATCGGACAATCATCCTTAGTTCTAATACAACTAGTAAGAACGCATCCTGAATGACACCTCAACTGTGAGAACGTTGACCTCGTGTCAAACTCTGGAGTGGGATAGACTTCCAAATCCATCATAACGTCAAAGAGCGTCAGCACAGCTCAACGCTAATAATCCAAAAGCAGTTAGTCAACTGAAACTGTAAGGATTCGAATCGCTCCCGATTCCATCGTAAATATCATCCAATGACATCTCTAACATGACTCACGATGTCTAACATACATCGTTACGAGGGAAACACTAGTACACCACGGTGTACACATACCAAACCTGGTTTCCACTTTCAAACCTCCTCCATCGAAGGAGCAGTCGCACCCTCAGCAACTCAATTTGGGCAACTCACGGCCACAAATTCACACAAAAGACATCTCACAAGATGTCCACCTCCGGATATCCCAAGAACCACATCCTGGTCAATATAAACAATCGAGACTCCACAGAGTTTCGAATCTGAAAGGACATGCAATAAACTCATTGCCTCCTCAACGCTTGTGTCGTCAGCGACACCCAACAAATCCGAATTCCTGCCATCCCTTGATAAACCTAGGATTTAACAATCCAAACTTGGGAAGGCTATCGAAAACTCGAAAGAAAATACCAACAAGGAAATACCTTAACCCACACAAGATAATTCCTCCTCAAGGGAAGTCAACTAACTTCACGATTATCCCTCATAATCATCGTGCCATGGAGATTCCCAATCTCAAGGTGTTCCATATCTCTCATCAGAGATTTAACCATCCAAAAATAGCATGACTCTATGCTTGACAAAAGGAAATCAACAACTGGCATCCGTATACTCATTGGTATACCTGCCTAAGCACGAACACCTCGTGCATACTCAATGCACTTGGCTCGGGTATCTGCAACATACCCCTAAGCCCCAAACACAACCGTCAATTATGAGTCATTCCCTACCCAGTGGAGAACGATAATCGACGATCAACAACACGGTGTGATTCCCAAAATTAACACCACACGTACCAACTCACCGAATCTTTCAAAGATTCCCAAATAGGTATATACTACCTCCTTCCTCACAAGGGAAGTACCATCGAACTCGAGATCCACTAGTCTCGAACCATTGTTCGGGAAAACTGGATACAATAACACCCATTGCATCCCAAATACACGGGTTCCCTCAGATCGAGTCAAAACGACCTGATGACTCTCTTGTTGGTACTCCAACATCATGAGCTGTCCCAGACAAGTCTCACCAAGATTAAACATAAACGTATACACGTTTCAGTGAGGCATGCACAACCTCAACCTCAAATGACGTGGTGACTACTAGAGTCCACCACAATCCACATCGTATCACCTTACGATTTGCCAAACTTGGTTCCAACGAGCAGTAAAACGGCTCTGGCAAGCCCCTCATGGTGCTGCACACACACGGCAGACAAACTAGTCGCCGCGTCTCTAGGTTCACCTCAAACCTACCAATAAGAAGGACGTTTCCACATGGTATATCATACTATGGGAAGAAAACTCAATAGAGTAGTGGGTCTTTATCCAACATTCCTCTAATGCCGATACACCCTGGACACTCCAATGTCCCTATGTACGTAACATAACCTGATCCTACTCCCTTAGGACCCATCCTACACCTTCAAGGGTGGTGTGACCATGTCCACCACATTTCACATCGACAGAAAGCGAGTAATTTCTTCCATGATTACTCCTGTCGTCAGGTCACATGGCCAAAAGCCATTCCAACGAGCATAACGAGCATACCTCAAGGGTATCACCACTCGTGATATGATTACCCCAACATAAGCTGTGGTACAATCACATGTACAGCGCATCCATCCATTCCTCGAGCAACCCGCTCGGTATAAGGGTCACGTCAATCGGTGCCGCACACACCACCTTGTGCTCGGTACTGGCACCCAAGGCATACCTACTGAATACGTATACTCAACACATTGTTCATCGTAACGATGATGCATGTCTAATAAGACATCTCCTACACCATCGTCATCGTCATCCCATGACGACACATGCCAACTCATGGCATCTAAGGCATTGTCAACTAGTGACGATACATGTACATCAACGTATGTCATCCACCATCATGCTAGTAAAATAGGCATAATAAAACATGTATATCAACGCATGCCAGCTACAATAAAGCTAATAGAATAGCAATATCTCATACCTCATCACTAACAATATAGCGGTATACCTGTCTCCGTCGCTCAATAATAGTACAAAATCAGCACCCATCGCTCGAAGGCGGCAAAATCCTGTGCTGAGTACATAGCGGCACAATCCATCGCTATAGAATCGACGGCATGATACCTCGTCATATAATAAGTGGCATGAAACCTCGCTATACACCTGAGCATGAATCATCGTCCACATAATAGCGGAAAGAGGCATCACTATCAATACCCGGCGGTATAAACCATCGCCAATCAATATAGCGGAATGAACCATCGCTATCAATACACCTGGCGGAAAGAACCATCGCCAATAAATATAGCGGAATGAACCATCGCTATAAATATACCTGGCGGAATGAACCATCGCCAATCAATATAGCGGAATGAACCATCGCTATCAATACACCTGGCGGAAAGAACCATCGCCAATAAATATAGCGGAATGAACCATCGCTATAAATACACCTGGCGGAATGAACCATCGCCAATCAATATAGCGGAATGAACCATCGCTATCAATACACCTGGCGGAAAGAACCATCGCCAATAAATATAGCGGAATGAACCATCGCTATAAATACAAATCGACACAGCGGAATACCTCACTGCTATCATCCGTGTCCTCAGAATGAAATGAATATAAATCGACACAGCGGGACACATCACCGCTATCATCCGTGTCATCATAATGAATGCATCATCATCCTTTCTTGAGTCAGTCATCATCAGTTATTTTAATGCTTCCTCGCTTTCATAATCTCAAAACAAGCGGTATCGCATACTCGCTTTTTCATACTAGCGGTATCTCTTCCTCGCTCAGTATGGTATACCTCGCCTCCATGTGCCAGCGAGCCTCCCCCCTCCCGCTCCACATGCGCAGCGATAATGCGTAACCTCGCCTCCATGTGCCAGCAAGCCTCCCCCCTCCCGCTCCACATGCGCAGCGATAAAGCGTAAGCATTAAAACCTTAACTGTGATCGCCCTGACTCGTGGAATACACCTCTTTATTCCACATCACAATATGCAACAACAATGCATAATAACATGTATCATAACCTTAATGCATCACATTGCATTCATCATGTGTCACACAGACAAACATGAATACATGTTACCGTTGGGATACCCGTACGTCGCTTACGTACTCCATATTTCCTGTAACCTGCAACCATCATGGTTAGCAACAATAGCCATATACGCTATGCATCAATCATCCAATGCATAAATGCAACCACTTGCAAGTCAATACGTATACCAAGACATGTTACCTCGGAAATATCCCTTTACCTGATTCTTTTACAAAATCAGATTCCTTGGCACGTAACACACGGAGTGCCAGACATCACTATTAATGCCATCCTATCGTGTTCCACACGATTCCTGCAACCACAATGGTTAGCAATACCACTTTTCATATCATAAAAGCACATAAACAATTCGTTATGTCATACAACATTAATGCCATCATGCATAAATATGTGCTATCAATAACTTCCTAGGCCCTTAACAGCCCCAATGAGCAACCACTGCTCTGATACCACTAATGTAAGGACCCCCTTAGCCCTTAACCCCTGATTAGTGTATTAACCACTATGTGTGGCACATGCTTTCAATAAAAAGTCAATCGGGAAGCTCAGATGATACTTTACCATTGAATGTCAATTACAAAATTTCATTTAATACTCAATGTTATAAGATCATCATCCTAACAATAAAAGACTCATATGTTTGCCCTTTTACCAACCCCTTGGTGCCACTTTTCACATTGTGAACTTTTATAAAAATTTGGGCAGAGTCTCCCCATAAATAGAGCTATCCCGAAAAAAAGGCACAACACATAACATAATTCCCGGCCAGGGAACACATAATACTCATCAGAAAGCAGTAATACAAGTAAATTCCCAGCCAGGGAAGACACCACACATATGACGACAAAAGTGGGTTTCAACACCCACATAATACACCAATGACTCTCATATCATTTAGCAATTCAACCTCTAATTGCATGCAACCTCAAATGAAAGAGAGAAAGGCTCATGCCTTTATATACAATCCATATACAAGTATAATCGTGCTCACATGCGAGCATCATGAATATGTATAAAATCCTCAGGTGTATATAAGTACTCTATACGATACCGTGCTCCATCAAGCCCTGGTACCACGATCCTGGGGGTACCTCCAATCAACAGCTCGAGCTCAGCTCCACAGCCATCGATGTACCTGTTCACCTGTCCCAACAGAGACAGCCCCCAACGGGGTGAGCATACCAATACACATAATCCCATAATCACAATAATGAAATTCATAATTTACAACAAAAGTAAATGCTAATGAATTTAAATGATACTCCCTGGATGGCAACATCCTCATCCGGGATTCCGTGTACTGTCCCTGTTCTCACAATCATCAAACTCATCAAATCTCATAAATCAGTAAATCAACACATTGATTTAACTCATTGCATGCCTAGTTCTCGAATATCAATAATTAATGATTCCAAGTTCATCATTCATGCAAATATAGATATCTCAATATCTAGTACTGATTTCATAACCTCGCTATAAATCATAGATAGCTCAAATGCCTAGCATTTATTTTACCAATTCTCCATTATACCTAGACATCTCAAATGTCTTATAATGAATACATGATCCCATGATCATTCTCAGGCATCTCAAATGCCCTACAATAGTCATATAAACCCAGTACCCCCCTTATATCTTGTAAGAGTTATCCTACTCTAGTGTCACACACGCTACAAGCGGCGATATCAAGATTTGATCGTTCCTTGGCTATATCAACATATATATATAACCACACGCACAATATTTGATGCAATCAAAACACATTATGCATTTCACAATGCTCTAATATATATAGTAATGCTCGTACGTCGCACGTACCTTAAATCTCCGAAGTCCGAGCCAAACCTTGCTCGAGTTCCATGCCCCGAGGAATGATGTGCTAACACGATAAATAATTCACAATTATTTACGAACATGCAACCCATGCTCAAGCACACCCATAACCCTCAAAATATTGTCAACGCACGACAATTAACCTTTTAAAAATACCCGGGGCAGGGAGGGAAACGAATGAGACAATAACGAAAATTGTTCAAGAACACCCTACAATTTTCGAACCCTAATCTCACAAATCGAACCCAATTAAACACCATAATTCATCTAAAAAGTGAATTAAACTATCAATAGCAAGAATCATCATCCTTGCCAAAAACCCCCAAATTTTTGAACTCAAGCCCTTAAATTCGAACCACTCAAAGCCCTTAAATTCGAACCCAATAATTCTTCAAATTCGAACACAAGAAGCATCAATAATACATCTAAAACATGTAATAAACGACCCATAACAAGAATCGTCACACCCCTGCCAAAACCCCCAAATTCGAACCAAACCCTACAAAAATTCGAAAATAATTTCGAACCAAAACCACCAATTTCAGCAGGGAAAAACACGAGAAGCATGAAAAAGAGGTAAAGGAGGTTACCCAATCGAAAATCGGAAGGAAAATCGACCGAAATCGAAGAACCCTAGAAATTGGGGATCGACGCATTCCTGCTAAATCCGACTTCAAAACGCGACGAAACTTCGAATTGACGGAGGGGATAGCTGCGCCTCGACGAGACGAAGCCGGTGACGGGTCGCACGTGCCAAACGGCGGCCGGACGGCGGCGGGCGAAGCGCCTGAAGCGGCGGGGGCAGGGGAGATCGGGAATGGGGCGCGAGCGGGGAGAGAGAAAAGTAAGGGGCTGAAATGAAATTTTTATGTAAAATTTTGGGTTGAATTGGTATTTATAGCAAAAATACCCCGAAAAACTAATAGCCCCACAAATACATCATGATTCATTAAAAATCATCTCTTTTCAAAAATTCTCTCTCTAACTCCAAAACCCCCTACCGGTGCTCACACAGCACCCGAGATCCCGAGACACATCAAAAACCCTACTCTTAGGTTTTTCACCCAAATGAGAATACAATCTCAACCTCTGGATCCAACGATCCCAACTACCCAAATAAACGAGCCCAGAAGGCCCAACACCTCGATTAAACTCCAAATCGCCACGTAAAACCACTTTAGGGATTATTAACACTACGGGATTAACATCTATAATCCCTGGTCATCACAAGGTGGCAGAGCTAGTCGGTAAGCTAAGGTGCCAATGCACTGCAAAATCTCGTACGGTCCAACATACCTCGGTGACAGTTTTCCGCGCATCCCAAATCGCACAACGCCTCTGAAAGGCGAGATCTTCAAAAAGACCTTATCTCCCAACTGAAATTCCAACGGTCTACGCCGTTTATTCGCATAAGCTGCCTGTCTGTCCTGGGCTGCTTTCATTTTCTGCCTTATCATCTTTATCTTCTCTTCCATTTCTCGTATCAACTCTGGTCCTCCGACCGAATTGCGGTCCAAAACATCCCAACACAAGGGTGACCTACACCGTCTGCCATAAAGAGCTTCAAAAGGAGCCATCTGACTGCTCGTGTAAGGACCCTAATCCTTAAGTGCGGAATCAAGGCATAATTAGGGCTAATAATATGATCAGAGTAGAATAAACATGTTGAGTCTATGAGCTTAAGCCTTTACATGCCAAAATAAGGACTACCAAAAAGGATTAATTACATTCCAATCAATGAATGTACAACTATAGTTTTATACTACTCCTAGAGTAGATACTATCAAAAATAATCCTGTCCTTTCTGCCTCAAAAGAATGCTTCATAAGCTCACCACCTCAACCCGTTCAAGCCCATCTATCATGCCAAAAAGGTACCTACAAGACAACCCCCAAACATGAGCAATAATAATCATTCATATTCAACACAATATGAAGATAAAGCGTAAATGCATAATCAATATAAAACACTTCCTGTTTACCCATGCATTTCAAACGCTTCCCGTTTGGTTGTCCCTGTACCATAACTCATGAGTATAATCAACAGATTATTTTTAATGGCCAAAACATGTCATGACATCATATACCATCTCAACTGTACCACATATTGGTCACCATTCCCTAGTCTGTCCATCACAGTGTATTTTAATGCCCCTCGCTTATATTCATATGGGCGGCATAGGATAACCTCGCTACAATGGACATGCGGCGCTCCCACCCCTCGCTTCACAGAGAGCGGCAAATACCCTTTCCTCGCCCCATATGACAACCACGCTCAAATGTGACATGAGGCGCTCCCACCCCTCGCTTCACATTTAGCGGAACCAATACAAAAAGCGGCAAGCATTAAAATCATCAAAGGATGACCACGACTCATGGGATGTGCATCCAATAATCATAATATGCAACTAACATCAATATGCATAAATTACCATGTATATGCATCCACAATGCAATACCTCATATGGCATAAATCAACATGTATATGCATCCACAATGCAATACCACATATATACTCGCATCCACAATGCATAAACAATGAGTATATAAAATACATGTTACCGTTGGGTGCCCGTACGTCCACTACGTACCTTTCCAAAATGTAGGATATGGTAGGACTTCAATGCCTTGGCTGTGTTGCCACCTGGGTTGGTTCTACATATTCACAAATACCAATATTAGAATCCAATAATAGTCCAATACCAAAAATCCCACAAAAATAACCAAAAACATCATTTTTGGCATCTCGCGATCGATCGCCATCAAGCCCCGATCGATCGCGAGATCACACTGCCTCGCCCAACAAAATTGCACAATCCGCGATCGATCGCGAAGCTAGCGCCGATCGATCGCGGCCTTGCCGATCGATCGCGCCAAGCTCGCGATCGATCGCTGAGGCTTACTGCCTCAGCCCTGCTGCTCGCGATCGATCGCGAGAAAAAACGCCGATCGATCGCCGAGCTGTGGGCATGCGGGGTTTGGGCACTATTCACCCATCTTCAACCCCCACTCAAAAACACCCACATACACCAATATCAACCAAACCCCACAACTCAAACCAACTATAAACATCAACATAAACTCAAATATACAACATCCAACCAAAATATTACCAAAACCACAACACCCAACACAAACACATTTTAAACCCTTCAAAACCAACCCAAACTAAAACAAATCTTACAAAATTAACAATGAGGTACCCATACCTCTTGGGGATCTCAAATCACCCAACAATCTCCTCAAAACAAGATTTTGCAAGAACTTCTCTTCACCTTTGGCCTCAAAAACGAAAATGTGAAGAGGAGAAGGGTTTGGGTGTTGGAAATGATTTGGTAAAGTAAAAGTGTTGGATGGGGTGGGGTTGGGTATAAAAATGAGTTATTAAATCAAATGCATACCAAAATAATCCCATGGTGTATAAAACACCCCAACATGATATTTTTCAAAGCATTTACTCAAAATGCACCATAATATCAATTAACACATGATTTCCAATCAATTGCTAACCAATGCAAATAAATCATGCTTCCAATAATATTTACCCAACATGCACCACATGCACCCTAAAATGCAATCCCGGGTCACCCCTATCCATATGACCATGCATTTTCCATAAGGTAAATAAATCCCAAAACATAATCAATTACCACATAATTAATCATGTAAACACAATTAAAGCCAAATAGCAATTAACCATTTCGGGGATGTCACAATACTCCCCTACTTATAAGATTTCGTCCTCGAAATCACATGCACCTACCCCAAAAGAAACTAAACATAAACTCATACCAGAGAATGGTTCCGGGTAGTGCTGTACCATATGCTGCTCCGTCTCCCACGTAGCCTCCTCGACACCCCTGCGATCCCACTGAACTTTGATCATCGGTATCACTTTGTTCCGAAGTCTACGGTCTGCTCTGTCCAGAATTCTAACAGGCCGTTCCACATAAGATACATCTGACTCTAACTGAACTTCGGAAGGCTGTAACACGTGAGACGGATCCGGCTCATACTTTCGCAGCATCGATACATGAAACACATCATGTATCCCAGATAAAGAAGGCGGCAAAGCCAGTCGGTAAGCCAATGTGCCAATGCGCTGCAAAATCTCGTACGGTCCCACAAACCTCGGAGACAGTTTCCCGCGCATCCCAAACCGCACAACGCCTCTGAAAGGCGAGATCTTCAAAAAGACCTTATCTCCCAACTGAAACTCTAACGGTCTCCGCCGTTTATTCGCATAAGCTGCCTGTCTGTCTTGGGCTGCTTTCATTTTCTGCCTTATAGTCTTTATCTTCTCTTCCATTTCCCGGATCAACTCAGGCCCTCCGACTGATCTACTGTCCAAATCATCCCAACATAAGGGTGATCTACATCGTCTGCCATAAAGAGCTTCAAACGGAGCCATCTGAATACTTGCCTGGTAGCTATTGTTATACGAAAACTCTACCAAAGGCACTGAATCCTGCCAAGAGGCATCGAACTCCAAAACGCAAGCTCTTAACATGTCCTCGAGCGTCTGAATAGTGCGCTCGGTCCGGCCATCCGTCTGAGGATGATAAGCAGTGCTCAATCTGACCTCAGTTCCCAAAGCTGACTGAAGGCCTTCCCAGAAATGAGATGTGAATCGCGGATCTCGATCTGACACAATAGAAACGGGGATCCCATGCAATCTCACCACATCTCTAATATATAACTGCGCCATCCTCAAGAATGTAAAGGTCATGCTATAGGGGATAAAGTGGGCTACCTTGGTCAATCTGTCCACAATCACCCAAATAGCATCGAAGCCTGAAGCACTCCTCGGCAAATGAGTCACGAAGTCCATGGAAATGTGCTCCCACTTCCACTTCGGTATCTCCAAGCTTCTCAACTCGCCGCCAGGTCTCTGCCTCTCTGCCTTAACCTGCTGGCAGATCAGACACCTCTTCACAAAAGCGACGACATCAGACTTCATTCTCTTCCACCAAAACTGACCACGCAGATCTCTGTACATCTTCTTCCCGCCTGGGTGGATGCTAAGTCTGCTACTGTGAGCTCGCTCCAAGATTCCCTTACGCAACTCCGGCGTACTCGGAACTACCCAGCGGTTACCCAATCTCAAAGATCCGTCGTCGGCCACTCTGAACTTCGTCGGCTGACCAAGATGCACTATAGACAACCATCTCTGAACCTCAGCATCTGACCTCTGAGCTCTCCTGATGTTCTCATAAATATCTGGCTCAGCTAATAAGGTAGAGACATACACTGGTGATGCATCTATATCAAAATCATAGCCGAGATGGCAATAGGAGGTCATCATAGCCGACAAATGGATGACGTCCTCCGCAGAACTCCTCACTTTCCGGCTCAAGGCGTCCGCTGTCAAATTGGCTTTCCCGGGATGGTACTCTATCTCACAGTCATAGTCCTTGAGTAGGTCCATCCATCTCCTCTGCCTCATGTTCAGCTCTGCCTGAGTGAATAAAAACTTGAGGCTCTTGTGATCCGTGTATATGGTGAATGAAGTACCATATAAATAATGCCTCCAGATCTTCAGGGCAAAGATGATAGCCGCCAATTCCAAGTCGTGAACTGGATATCTGGTCTCATGCGGCTTCCACTGCCTCGATGCATAAGCTACCACATGCTTATCTTGCATCAGAACACACCCAAGGCCCTGAAGCGATGCATCCGTATACAGAACAAATCTGGAGTTCTCCGTCGGGATCACTAATACTGGCGCCGTCGTCAACCGGTGCTTCAACTCCTGGAAGCTCTCCTCACAAGCTTCTGACCAAAAGAAAGGCACTCCCTTCTGAGTCAACTGAGTCAGCGGCTTGGCAATCTTCGAAAAGCCCTCGACAAAGCGCCGATAATACCCGGCCAAACCAAGAAAACTCCGGATCTCAGGCACAGAAGTGGGGGCAGCCCACTCCATTACAGCCTCAATCTTCTTCGGTTCCACTGATATCCCGCTGCTCGAAATGACATGCCCAGAAACACTACACTGCTCAGCCAAAACTCGCATTTACTGAGCTTAGCATACAACTGATGCTCTCTGAGAATCTGAAGCACTGTCCTCAAGTGTTTCACATGATCTTCCTCACTCCGGGTGTGATGTCCGGGAATTATGGTGGTAATCCCGGTGTTGTATTAATCCTTGATGGATTTTTAATTGTGGCAATTAGGAAGTAATTGCAGTTTGGCATCCCCTGGGATTGCTTAATCGGGCATTTGGGATCGATGGATCCAAAGGGTGAGATTGTATTCTCATTTCGGTGGAAAACCTATGAATTGGGTTTTTAATGGGACTTGGTGTCCAGGGTGCTTTATGTTTGGGCCAGTCTGGGGACTTGGTGTTAGAGAGAGAATTTTTGTAAACTGATGATTTTTAATGAGTTATGATGTAATTGAGGGAGTATTAGTATTTCGGAGCATTTTTGCTATATATACCAGTCGGACTTGGGATTCCGTCATTGGAATCCATTTCTCTCTCTCTCTCTCTCTCTCTCCATCGCCCCAAACCCTTTTCCCCTTTCTCCCTTGGAAGAGAAATCGCGGGTGGCTTGGATCGGAGGCCGGTTCCTCGAAGATAATCAGGTATTCATCTTCCCCTCGTCCTTGGCTTCGATTTGATAGTAGTTTGGTAGCTTTTGGTTGGGGTTTTAGTTGGCTATGGGTTTTGGAAATTTTTGGGTTAAAATCAAAATGTTGATTTCAGTGTTTTCATGGAGTTTAATTGTTGTATTTGAGGCATTGAGGTGGTATGGGGTGTTGGTTTGGAGTTGGGTGTGAAAAACACCATTGGAACTCGAGTTTTTCGGAAAATTGCAGTCCGCGATCGATCTTGGCGAGGCGCCGATCGATCGCGACATGCTACTGGATTTGGGAAGGCGATGAGCAGTAGCGGCGATCGATCGCGAGAAGTGGGCGATCGATCGCGAGGGTCTTGGCGATCGATCGCGAGATGTGGCGATCGATCGCGGCTTGTTTATTTTCGGACAGTAGGCTATGGCGATCGATCGCGGCTTGGCGCCGATCGATCGCGGCCCTGTTCCCTTGGTTTTTTTCAAATTTTGGAAAATGTCGGGATTTTGGAACCGAGGTTTAAAGGGGCCGTTTCCGGGGCAATGTCTACATTCCAATGGGAATGCTTTGCTTTTAAAATGGGTGGTTTAGAGCCAAATTAAATTAAACGGAATTCCCGGTTGAATTCTTGGCAATCTTTTAAACTTGTAAAATGGTTTATTTGGGTATTACGCATGCTTAGCCGGGGAGCTTTTATTTTGGTAATCGTCATGGATTGACGATATGTTTGGGAGCTATGAACGTGCTTGGGCACGTGGTCACATGCTTATTCTTGATTGTGAATTGTTATGTGTTTTAGCACAAATTTCTAGAGGCGTGGAACTCAAGCAAGGTTTGGCTTGGACTACGGAGACTTAAGGTACGTGGGACGTACGAGCATAGCCTATTATAGTATTGCAACTGTAATATGCATGGTTTGTGATAATGGTATTAAATGGGCATTGGAATACATGGTGTATGGTAATTGTATTATATGGACATTACAATAGCTGGCATGTGGTCTGGCATGTGGTAATTACATTGGATAAATATTGAGATGCATGGTGCACTATATTTACTTCAAATGGATAATGATATGCATGGTATATGGTAACTGTGATAAATATATATATATTGGGAATCATACAGTGCCGCCTTCGAGCGAGCAATGATTCGGGATGCGGTCGCCATTGGGCGACCATCGGTTTTGACGCCGCTATTGTTGAGCGTGCGCGAGGTTTAGTATGCCGCTATTGTGGAGCGAGCAATGAAATAAGAACATGGAATTGTTGGTTAGATATATGCGATATCTATAGTCTTTTACATTATGTTCTTATCCCTTTGATTATGGAACTGGTATAATAGAACGGTATTAGTTAATCTATGTGACGATTAACTGGCTTTGGGAATTTGATGAGTTTGGTTATTTTGAGAACAGGGACAATACAGGGGGATCCCGGATGAGGGTATTGCCATCCAGGGAGTATCATTTAAATTATGGCATTTACATTCTGTAAATTATGAATTGCAATATTATTATTTTGTGATTGGTGGCATTGGTATGCTCACCCCGTGTGGGGGCTGTCTCTGTTGGGGCAGGTAACATAGGTGTAGCGGCTTTGGAGTCGAGCTCGGGCTTTTGGTTAGAGGTACTTCCAGGATCGAGGTACCAGAGCTGGCTAGATGGACGCTCAGATCCAGTGTTGAGATCGAGTTGTGCTTGGAAGGTGCTTCCAGGATAGAAGTACCAGTAGCGGTATCCGGTATAGTGTTTTATGCATCAAATACACGTTTATTCATTGAGTACACCTTACGTGTATATGGGATGTATAAATGGGCTATGGCCTCTTTCTGTTCATTATGGTTGCATGCAATTAATTATGGAAATTGCTAAATGAACTAAGAGCATATTAGTGTATTATGTGGGTGCATGTTATGTGAATAATAATGGTAGGGGGAATTTGAATATTGGGAATTGAATGCAAGAAATTTTCTGGGTAGCATACGGTGTTGCACTTGCATAGGGTTTTTCCCCTGATGGTATGATTATATGCACTCATGGTATGGCTTAATGCACTAATTACGGGTTAAGGGCACGGGGGTCCTTACATTAGTGGTATCAGAGCAGTGGTTAGCTCTTTGGGGCTGTTGAGGGCCTAGGAACATGTTATTGGGAATGAGAAGCACATACTTATGCATGATTGCTTATGTGCGTTTATGATATGTGTTCATCATTGGCATATGTGTTGCTAACCATGGTGGTTGCAGGGTCTTATGAGACATGGACTATGCATTACGGTTGCATAGATATACATCGGAGTGATGATTTTGATGCTTTGCCGCTATATGTTGGAGCGAGGTGCATTAAAAATACACTCATGGCGATGTTTATGGGAATACGGATTATGCATTACGGTTGCATGCACGTCGAAGCGATGATGCCGCTGTCGTGTCGAAGCGATGGTAAATGCCGCTGTCACGTCGAAGCGATGATGCCGCTGTCGTGCCGAAACAATTATTGAAATACGGGTTATGCATTACGGTTGCATGCATGGCGTAGCGATATGAATACTTGCCGCTGTCGTATTATAGCGATGAAGAATATTTGCCGCAAATATGTCGAAGCGAAGGAAAATGCCGCTGTCATATTATTATTGCGAGGGATATTATGCCGCTAATACGTCGAAGCGAAGGGTATTTCCGCTGTCATGCCGGAATGATGGTAAATGCCGCTGTCGTGTCGAAGCGATGGTAAATGCCGCTGTCACGTCGAAGCGATGGTACCACCGTCATGTCGAAACGATGATGCCGCTGTCGTGTCGAAGCGATGATACATGCCGCTGTCACGTCGAAGCGATGATGCCGTTGTCATGACGTAGCGATGTGATCGGGAACAAAGTACTACATGAGTGTGAGTACCTCTTGAGTCCGCGATTATCCGGGTATTTTATTGGCGATGGTTCCGCCGGGTATTTTATTGGCGATGGTTACGCCGGGTATTTTATTGGCGATGGTTCCGCCGGGTATTTTATTGGCGATGGTTACGCCGGGTATTTTATTGGCGATGGATACGCCGGGTATTTTATTGGCGATGGTTACGCCGGGTATTTTGTTGGCGATGGTTACGCCGGGTATTTTGTTGGCGATGGTTACGCCGGGTATTTTATTGGCGACGGTTACGCCGGGTATTCTATTGGCGATGGTTTATACCGCCGGATATCTGTAGCGACATTTTATGCCGCTGACTCCATGGCGAGGGATCATGCCGCTGATTCGATAGCGATGGGTTATACCGCTATGTGTGTAGCACTGGATTATGCCGCCTACGAGCGATGGGTGCTGCTTATGTACCGCTGGTGGACGATGGATACAGGTATTCCGCTATCTCGATAGCGATGAGGTATGGCATATTACTTTTGTTATCAGTATGGTGATTATGGTGTATTATTATTTACCGTCATGTGTTTGACGATGAGATTATGGATGTCGTGTATCGACAGGTACCGTCATATGTTCGACGATGTTATTTGGGATAACTATGTGGACGCTTGGCGTCATTTTGGTGATTTATACATTCATGTTTATGTATATGGTTGTATGGTTTGAGTGCCGATGGTGGGCACATGGTAGGGTCTGGGTATTTAGTTGACGAGACCTTTTGCCGAGCAGGTTTGCTCGATGGATCATTGATGCATTGTACCGGTGAGAGTACGCATCGTATTATGGAGGTATATTATTGACGAGCAATGATACCCTTGGGTATGCTCGCTGGGATGGCTAAGGCCAAGTGAATGGTGGTAAGAGTAGTCATTGAGGAAACTACTCGCTTGTTATTGTGATGAGGAGTAAACATGGTTACACCCACCCTAAGGGCGTGGAAGAAGTCCTAATGGATTAGGATTGCATGATAATTGAGCGTGGACGCCGGGTTGTCCAGTGTGCTTGGGTGTTTTAGAGATATGTTGGGCAATGACCCACAACTCTAATGGTTTGGGCGGTATGGTATACCGGGATGGAATGTGTGTCGCGTTAATAGGTTGGTATAAGCCTATGGGACCAGCGAATCACTAGCCAGGTATTGTTGCAGTGCTTTAGTGTGCTTGTGGTAGCTATTATAATGCTCGTTGGATTCGAGTTTGGTGAATCGTATGGTGATACGATGAGGGTTATGGTAGACTCTTGTAGTCTCTATGTGGCATGGTGTTTGAGGTAGGGAATACCTCACGGGGACGTTATACGTCATTGTTTTGAGGGACTTGTGCTGGGACAGCTCAAGTTTGTTGGTATTACCAACGTGAGTGTCAACAAGTCGTGGTTAGCTCTAGTTGAGCATCCTTGCATATGGCATGCAATGGGAGTCACAATGGTTTGTGAGATATAGTTAGTGGGGTGACACTACTATATTGATTTTTTTTATCTCTTGGAGAGATTTGGATTGTACTGTCTTGGAGACAGCTTGCATCGGTCGTGGTTTGATTGTAAGTCAGCCATGGTAAGCATTACTGATGTTGGACCGAGTAATGGATTTCTTACCTCGGTGAGACGTTTGAGGAGACGTCTTCGGGGAGATGCTCGATTTTGGAGTACTATGGTATTAGTACAGAGCATCGTTGGGATGTGTATACATGGCGTATACGGATTTTGGATCGGGTAATGATAGTCTTGATGCACTACTCTAACCAGTTGTGTATTTCTGGGTTCCGGGATATGTTTTGGTATAAATATACCCAGGTTTCCGAACGGTGGTTCGAGGATTGGAGAATCATGGATTCATGACTTTTTCCTTGAGAGGGAGACGGTATTATGATTCCTACCGGTTGAATCTTTTGGGGAGATTCGTTATTTTGGTTCGTGTGGTGGTGATGTTGAAATCACACCCTTTGGTTTTGGTTTGACAACCATCATTCTCCGTGGGGTGAGAATAATCGAGGTTTGACAGTTGGCTTTGGGATGTGGGTATGATTGGAGATACCCGAGTCTATTGCATTGCGTATGCATGTTGTGTGGTGTATGGGCATGTATGCCGTGTGTGTATACGAATGCCAATGTTATTTTGTTCATTGTTGAACGTCGAGTTGTATGCTTGGTTTGGTGAATCTCCGGTGTGAGATTGTGGGACCTCGAGATCGGTAATCTCGCTGGCACGATGCATTCTGATGAATGATCGTGAGGGTTGTTTGACTTCCCCGGAGGAGGGATTATTGTGTTTTGAAACCATGGTAGTTCTTGCTGGTTAATTCGATAGCCTCCCTGTTTTAGGATTGTAAAATCCCAGGATAGACAAGGGGTGGCCAGGATTCGGATTTGTTTAGTGTCATGGTTGACACTTGTGTAGGAATGCAATTGGTTGCCTTCCATGTCCCCTATGGAACTTGAGACTTGGTGGAGTCTTGATGGTGTGTCGGGACCAAGATATGATTTCTTGGAACACACCGGTGTAAACATCCTCGGTGATGTATTTTTGTGTGGATCAGTGACCGTGGGTAACCCGGTCCGGGTTGCAAGTGGTGCAACTACTCCTTTGGAGGAGATGGACTGGGAAGCGAAATCTGGTTTTTCTGTGAGTATACTGTTGTATACTAGTGGTCCCCATCTTGACGATGCGTGTCAAGCATCGTGGGCAGGTGGTGAATATCACGGGATGGTATCTTTGTCAGAACCAATGGAGATTTGGTTGGTTTGTAGTTTTGGTGAACTGACTTCTGGGACGATTCACGTCGAGGTACGTTATTATCTTTCGGGTTTGTATTGGTTTTGGCGTTGCGCTATTTTAGGGCTTGGTGCGAGACTGGTATTCTCGCAGTTGTTAATTTGATTCTAAGGTGGTTCAGAATCAGGGTCTTGGCTTTGTTTTGTTGGTGTAGTCCTGGTGTTACGTGGAGTACACCGGTGCAATTTCGGGGACGAAATTTTATTAGTAGGGGATAATTGTGATGTCCGGGAATTATGGTGGTAATCCCGGTGTTGTATTAATCCTTGATGGATTTTTAATTGTGGCAATTAGGAAGTAATTGCAGTTTGGCATCCCCTGGGATTGCTTAATCGGGCATTTGGGATCGATGGATCCAAAGGGTGAGATTGTATTCTCATTTCGGTGGAAAACCTATGAATTGGGTTTTTAATGGGACTTGGTGTCCAGGGTGCTTTATGTTTGGGCCAGTCTGGGGACTTGGTGTTAGAGAGAGAATTTTTGTAAACTGATGATTTTTAATGAGTTATGATGTAATTGAGGGAGTATTAGTATTTCGGAGCATTTTTGCTATATATACCAGTCGGACTTGGGATTCCGTCATTGGAATCCATTTCTCTCTCTCTCTCTCTCTCTCTCCATCGCCCCAAACCCTTTTCCCCTTTCTCCCTTGGAAGAGAAATCGCGGGTGGCTTGGATCGGAGGCCGGTTCCTCGAAGATAATCAGGTATTCATCTTCCCCTCGTCCTTGGCTTCGATTTGATAGTAGTTTGGTAGCTTTTGGTTGGGGTTTTAGTTGGCTATGGGTTTTGGAAATTTTTGGGTTAAAATCAAAATGTTGATTTCAGTGTTTTCATGGAGTTTAATTGTTGTATTTGAGGCATTGAGGTGGTATGGGGTGTTGGTTTGGAGTTGGGTGTGAAAAACACCATTGGAACTCGAGTTTTTCGGAAAATTGCAGTCCGCGATCGATCTTGGCGAGGCGCCGATCGATCGCGACATGCTACTGGATTTGGGAAGGCGATGAGCAGTAGCGGCGATCGATCGCGAGAAGTGGGCGATCGATCGCGAGGGTCTTGGCGATCGATCGCGAGATGTGGCGATCGATCGCGGCTTGTTTATTTTCGGACAGTAGGCTATGGCGATCGATCGCGGCTTGGCGCCGATCGATCGCGGCCCTGTTCCCTTGGTTTTTTTCAAATTTTGGAAAATGTCGGGATTTTGGAACCGAGGTTTAAAGGGGCCGTTTCCGGGGCAATGTCTACATTCCAATGGGAATGCTTTGCTTTTAAAATGGGTGGTTTAGAGCCAAATTAAATTAAACGGAATTCCCGGTTGAATTCTTGGCAATCTTTTAAACTTGTAAAATGGTTTATTTGGGTATTACGCATGCTTAGCCGGGGAGCTTTTATTTTGGTAATCGTCATGGATTGACGATATGTTTGGGAGCTATGAACGTGCTTGGGCACGTGGTCACATGCTTATTCTTGATTGTGAATTGTTATGTGTTTTAGCACAAATTTCTAGAGGCGTGGAACTCAAGCAAGGTTTGGCTTGGACTACGGAGACTTAAGGTACGTGGGACGTACGAGCATAGCCTATTATAGTATTGCAACTGTAATATGCATGGTTTGTGATAATGGTATTAAATGGGCATTGGAATACATGGTGTATGGTAATTGTATTATATGGACATTACAATAGCTGGCATGTGGTCTGGCATGTGGTAATTACATTGGATAAATATTGAGATGCATGGTGCACTATATTTACTTCAAATGGATAATGATATGCATGGTATATGGTAACTGTGATAAATATATATATATTGGGAATCATACAGTGCCGCCTTCGAGCGAGCAATGATTCGGGATGCGGTCGCCATTGGGCGACCATCGGTTTTGACGCCGCTATTGTTGAGCGTGCGCGAGGTTTAGTATGCCGCTATTGTGGAGCGAGCAATGAAATAAGAACATGGAATTGTTGGTTAGATATATGCGATATCTATAGTCTTTTACATTATGTTCTTATCCCTTTGATTATGGAACTGGTATAATAGAACGGTATTAGTTAATCTATGTGACGATTAACTGGCTTTGGGAATTTGATGAGTTTGGTTATTTTGAGAACAGGGACAATACAGGGGGATCCCGGATGAGGGTATTGCCATCCAGGGAGTATCATTTAAATTATGGCATTTACATTCTGTAAATTATGAATTGCAATATTATTATTTTGTGATTGGTGGCATTGGTATGCTCACCCCGTGTGGGGGCTGTCTCTGTTGGGGCAGGTAACATAGGTGTAGCGGCTTTGGAGTCGAGCTCGGGCTTTTGGTTAGAGGTACTTCCAGGATCGAGGTACCAGAGCTGGCTAGATGGACGCTCAGATCCAGTGTTGAGATCGAGTTGTGCTTGGAAGGTGCTTCCAGGATAGAAGTACCAGTAGCGGTATCCGGTATAGTGTTTTATGCATCAAATACACGTTTATTCATTGAGTACACCTTACGTGTATATGGGATGTATAAATGGGCTATGGCCTCTTTCTGTTCATTATGGTTGCATGCAATTAATTATGGAAATTGCTAAATGAACTAAGAGCATATTAGTGTATTATGTGGGTGCATGTTATGTGAATAATAATGGTAGGGGGAATTTGAATATTGGGAATTGAATGCAAGAAATTTTCTGGGTAGCATACGGTGTTGCACTTGCATAGGGTTTTTCCCCTGATGGTATGATTATATGCACTCATGGTATGGCTTAATGCACTAATTACGGGTTAAGGGCACGGGGGTCCTTACACCGGGAGTAGATAAGAATGTCGTTAATAAACACGATGACGAACTGATCAAGATACGGCTGAAACACTCTGTTCATCAGACTCATAAAGACGGCCGGGGCGTTCGTCACACCGAACGGCATTACTAAGAACTCATAATGCCCGTATCGAGTCCGGAACGCTGTCTTCTGCACATCTTCCTCTCTGACCCGAATCTGATGATACCCGGATCTCAAATCAATCTTGCTATACACCCTGGTACCTTGCAACTGATCAAATAAGTCGTCTATCCTTGGGAGAGGATACTTGTTCTTCACTGTAGCCTTGTTCAGTTGCCGGTAATCGATGCACAACCGCATCGAACCGTCCTTCTTCTTCACAAAGAGAACTGGTGCGCCCCATGGCGACACGCTCGGGCGTATATAACCCTTGTCAAGGAGATCCTGCAACTGCTCTTTCAACTCTCTCAACTCTGCCGGTGCCATCCTATAAGGTGCACGAGAGATAGCGGATGTCCCTGGCAACAACTCGATCCCAAATTCAACTTCCCTGGCCGGTGGAAATCCTGGAATCTCTTCTGGAAATACATCAGCAAACTCTGCTACCACTGGCACATCCTCAACTCTTAGTTCTTTACTCTTTCCAGACGTGTCCACGGCATAAATAAGATAGCCCGTGTGCCCACGTTCCAACAGCTGAGACATCTTGATCGCTGAAATCAACGGAATCTTCGCACGAGACCCGTTGCCAAAGAAAGTCCACTGACTGCCCAACTCAGGTCTGAACTTCACTGTTCTCTGTCGGCAATCTACCACTGCCTGATATCTGTTCAGAACATCTATACCCAAGATGCAGTCGAAGTCTAACATACCCAGCACAATCAAGTCTGACCTCAATTCGTTGCCCTCAAAATAAATGAGGCTATCTGCCAAGAACTGATCAGCAACGATGTTTCTTCCAGTGGGTGTCGAGACCAATAGAGGCGTGGGCAAAGAAGACGTGCGCATATGGTGTCTTTCCACAAATCCCACAGACACAAAGGAATGGGAGGCACCTGTATCTATCAAAACAAAAGCGGGGTACGTAAATAAATGACACGTACCGGCAACCACCTCCTCTGGAGCTGCCTGAGCCTGCTCCCTGGTCAGTGCATATACTTGTCCCTGGGGTGGTCCCACTGTCTGACCTCCCGATGGACGAGGCTCAAACTGTTGCCTCTGCTGCACTGTCCTGTCCTCAAACCTTGGCCTGTTGCCCTGATACTCTGACTGGCCTCCCCTGGTGGGACAATACCGAGCAATGTGGCCCATCTTGCCACAGCTAAAACATGCAGGACACTTATTTGAAGAATGCGGCCCTCCACAATTGTTGCACCTAGGCTCTCCCGGCCTCTCCCCTTGTGAAGATCCTCGATTGGCCGACCAATTACCCTTCTTGTTATCCTGCTTCTGTCCAAAGTGTTTCTTTCCACCATACCGCGAAGATGAAGAGGCACCACGGGGTTTAAATGGCTCACCCCGAGGCCTCAAACTGTCACTAGTCTGCCTCTGTTGCGGTACCGGTGGTGGCATGGCATAAGCTCCCACTCCTAGCTCAGCAAGCTCCGCTCTTGTGAGAGCATCATCAAAAGAAGTTGGGTTATTGATGATAACCCGGTCATAGAGCTCCGGTCGCAGTCCTTTCATGAAATTTCTCATCTTGGCACGTCCATCAGAGGCAATATGGGGGACATACCTCAGTAGTGATGAGTACTGTGTGGTATAGTCTGCCACTGTCATGTTCCCCTGCCTCAGACTTGTAAATTCATCCTCCTTTGTCTGTCTCGCTGCCGCGGAGAAGTATCGGTTCAAGAACCTGGTCCTGAAGAGCGTCCAATCAATCACAGCACCTAGTGCTCTCATCTCCATCACTGTGCTCCTCCACCACATCAATGGTTTCTTAGCCAACTGGAACTCCGCCAGCCTCAGCCAAGCAGTCACAGCACATGGAGCCGATACAAAGATCTGCTCAAGTCTTTCTAACCACTCTTCAGCCTCTTCTCCGGACTCTGTCCCCTCAAACCGGGGCGGATGATAAGACAGAAACTGAGTCAAGCTAATCTCACCCGGTAGCAATAACTGGACCACTGGTTCCATTCCTACAGCCGGTGGAGGTAGAGGATTAGCCTGTCCAATACTCGCATTTACACTCCCAACATCTCCGACTTCCTCATTAGCAGCCATGCTGTAACACAAATGTTAACAACAATCCAAAGCAATATATATATCATGTCGTTAGATAACAGGAGTGATATAAGCATGTTAGTATAACCAAATATACACCAATATGCACCACATGCATAAACATGCTTCAAATGTAAGCACCTAGCCAAACATGCTAAGGCTACCCTTCACTCGTTCCCGGGTTCTCTAACCACTGCTCTGATACCACTAATGTAAGGACCCTAATCCTTAAGTGCGGAATCAAGGCATAATTAGGGCTAATAATATGATCAGAGTAGAATAAACATGTTGAGTCTATGAGCTTAAGCCTTTACATGCCAAAATAAGGACTACCAAAAAGGATTAATTACATTCCAATCAATGAATGTACAACTATAGTTTTATACTACTTCTAGAGTAGATACTATCAAAAATAATCCTGTCCTTTCTGCCTCAAAAGAATGCTTCATAAGCTCACCACCTCAACCCGTTCAAGCCCATCTATCATGCCAAAAAGGTACCTACAAGGACAACCCCCAAACATGAGCAATAATAATCATTCATATTCAACACAATATGAAGATAAAGCGTAAATGCATAATCAATATAAAACACTTCCTGTTTTCCCATGCATTTCAAACGCTTCCCGTTTGGTTGTCCCTGTACCATAACTCATGAGTATAATCAACAGATTATTTTTAATGACCAAAACATGTCATGACATCATATACCATCTCAACTGTACCACATATTGGTCACCATTCCCTAGTCTGTCCATCACAGTGTATTTTAATGCCCCTCGCTTATATTCATATGGGCGGCATAGGATAGCCTCGCTACAATGGACATGCGGCGCTCCCACCCCTCGCTTCACAGAGAGCGGCAAATACCCTTTCCTCGCCCCATATGACAACCACGCTCAAATGTGACATGCGGCGCTCCCACCCCTCGCTTCACATTTAGCGGAACCAATACAAAAAGCGGCAAGCATTAAATCATCAAAGGATGACCACGACTCATGGGATGTGCATCCAATAATCATAATATGCATCTAACATCAATATGCATAAATTACCATGTATATGCATCCACAATGCAATACCTCATATGGCATAAATCAACATGTATATGCATCCACAATGCAATACCACATATATACTCGCATCCACAATGCATAAACAATGAGTATATAAAATACATGTTACCGTTGGGTGCCCGTACGTCCACTACGTACCTTTCCAAAATGTAGGATATGGTAGGACTTCAATGCCTTGGCTGTGTTGCCACCTGGGTTGGTTCTACATATTCACAAATACCAATATTAGAATCCAATAATAGTCCAATACCAAAAATCCCACAAAAATAACCAAAAACATCATTTTTGGCATCTCGCGATCGATCGCCATCAAGCCCCGATCGATCGCGAGATCACACTGCCTCGCCCAACAAAATTGCACAATCCGCGATCGATCGCGAAGCTAGCGCCGATCGATCGCGGCCTTGCCGATCGATCGCGCCAAGCTCGCGATCGATCGCTGAGGCTTACTGCCTCAGCCCTGCTGCTCGCGATCGATCGC
Source organism: Haberlea rhodopensis (assembly GCA_907163345.1). Lineage (NCBI taxonomy): Eukaryota > Viridiplantae > Streptophyta > Magnoliopsida > Lamiales > Gesneriaceae > Haberlea > Haberlea rhodopensis. The sequence continues at coordinate 1,212,259 of CAJQUN010000159.1, forward strand.
GAGAAAAACGCCGATCGATCGCCGAGCTGTGGGCATGCGGGGTTTGGGCACTATTCACCCATCTTCAACCCCCACTCAAAAACACCCACATACACCAATATCAACCAAACCCCACAACTCAAAACCAACTATAAACATCAACATAAACTCAAATATACAACATCCAACCAAAATATTACCAAAACCACAACACCCAACACAAACCCATTTTAAACCCTTCAAAACCAACCCAAACTAAAACAAATCTTACAAAATTAACAATGAGGTACCCATACCTCTTGGGGATCTCAAATCACCCAACAATCTCCTCAAAACAAGATTTTGCAAGAACTTCTCTTCACCTTTGGCCTCAAAAACGAAAATGTGAAGAGGAGAAGGGTTTGGGTGTTGGAAATGATTTGGTAAAGTAAAAGTGTTGGATGGGGTGGGGTTGGGTATAAAAATGAGTTATTAAATCAAATGCATACCAAAATAATCCCATGGTGTATAAAACACCCCAACATGATATTTTTCAAAGCATTTACTCAAAATGCACCATAATATCAATTAACACATGATTTCCAATCAATTGCTAACCAATGCAAATAAATCATGCTTCCAATAATATTTACCCAACATGCACCACATGCACCCTAAAATGCAATCCCGGGTCACCCCTATCCATATGACCATGCATTTTCCATAAGGTAAATAAATCCCAAAACATAATCAATTACCACATAATTAATCATGTAAACACAATTAAAGCCAAATAGCAATTAACCATTTCGGGGATGTCACAGCTCGCCTGGTAGCTGTTATTATAGGAGAATTCTACCAAGGCCACTGAATCTTGCCAAGAAACTTCAAACTCCAATACACAAGCCCTCAGCATGTCCTCGAGCGTCTGGATGGTACGCTCGGTCTGGCCATCCGTCTGAGGATGATATGCAGTGCTCAATCTAACTTCAGTTCCCAAGGCTGACTGAAGACCCTCCCAAAAATGAGATGTAAATCGGGGATCTCGATCCGACACTATGGAAATGGGGATCCCATGCAATCTCACCACATCTCGAATATACAACTGCGCCATCCTCAAAAAGGTGAAAGTCATGCTATAGGGGATGAAATGAGCTACCTTTGTCAATCGATCCACAATCACCCAAATAGCATCAAAACCTGAAGTACTCCTCGGCAGGTGAGTCACGAAGTCCATGGAAATGTGTTCTCACTTCCACTTCGGTATTTCCAAGCTTTTCAACTCGCCGCCAGGTCTCTGTATCTCTGCCTTAACCTGCTGGCAGATCAAACACCTCTTAACAAAAGTGACGACATCAGATTTCATCCTTTTCCACTAGAACTGATTACGCAGATCTTTATACATCTTCTTCCCGCCTGGGTGGATGCTAAGTCTGCTACTATGAGCTCGCTCCAAGATCCCTCTACGCAACTCCGGCGTACTCGGAACCACCCAACGGCTACCCAATCTCAAAGATCCGTCCTCAGCCACTCTGAATTTCGATGGCTGACCAAGATGTACTAAAGATAACCACCTCTGAACCTCATCATCTGACCTCTGAGCTCTCCTGATGTTCTCATAGATATCTGGCTCAGCTAACAAGGTCGATACATGCACTGGTGATGCATCTATGTCAAAATCATAGCCTAGATGGCAATAGGAGGTCATCATAGCCGACAAATGGATGACATCCTCAGCAGAACTCCTCACTTTCCGGCTCAAAGCGTCTGCTGTTAAATTAGCTTTTCCGGGATGGTACTCAATCTCACAATCGTAGTCCTTAAGTAAGTCCATCCACCTTCTCTGCCTCATGTTCAGCTCCGCTTGGGTGAATAAAAACTTGAGGCTCTTGTGATCCGTGTAAATGGTAAATGAAGTACCATACAAATAATGCCTCCAAATCTTCAGGGCGAAGATGATAGCCGCCAATTCCAAGTCATGGACTGGGTATCTGGTCTCATGCGGCTTCAGCTGCCTCGATGCATAAGCTACCACATGCTTATCTTGCATCAGTACACACCCAAGGCCCTGAAGTGATGCATCGGTATACAAAACAAATCTGGAGTTTTCTGAAGGGATCACTAACACTGGCGCCGTCGTCAAACGGTGCTTCAACTCCTGGAAGCTCTCCTCACAAGCTTCTGACCAAAAGAATGGTACTCCCTTCTGGGTCAACTGTGTCAATGGCTTGGCAATCTTCGAAAATCCCTCGACAAAGCGTCGATAATAACCGGCCAAACCAAGAAAGCTCCGTATTTTCAGGTACAGAAGTGGGTGCAGCCCACTCCATCACAGCTTCAATCTTCATGGGATCCACAGATATTCCGCTGCTCGATATGACATGCCCCAGAAACACTACACTGCTCAACCAAAATTCGCACTTACTGAGCTTGGCATACAACTGGTGGTCTCTGAGAATCTGGAGCACTGTCCTCAAGTGTTTCACGTGCTCTTCCTCAGTCCGGGAGTAGATGAGAGTGTCGTCAATAAATACAATGACGAACTGATCAAGATACGGTTGAAACACTCTGTTCATCAGACTAATAAAGACCGCTGGAGCATTCGTCATGCCAAATGGCATCACTAGGAACTCATAATGCCCATATCGAGTCCGAAATGCTGTCTTCTGTACATCTTCCTCCCTGACTCGAATCTGGTGATACCCGGACCTCAAATCAATCTTGCTATAAAGTCTGGTACCTTGCAACTGATCAAACAAATCATCAATCCTTGGGAGAGGATATTTGTTCTTTACTGTGGCTTTATTCAGTTGCCGGTAATCGATGCACAACCGCATCGAACCGTCCTTCTTCTTCACAAAGAGAACCGGTGCGCCCCATGGCGATACACTCGGGCGTATATATCCCTTGTCAAGGAGGTCCTGCAACTGCTCCTTTAATTCTCTCAACTCTGCCGGTGCCATCCTATAAGGTGCACGAGAGATAGCGGATGTCCCCGGTAACAACTCGATCCCAAACTCAACTTCTCTAGCGGGTGGGAATCCTGGGATCTCCTCTGGGAATACATCAGCAAATTCTGCTACCACTGGCACATCCTCAACTCTCAATTCTTTATTCTTCCCAGACGTGTCCACGGCATAGATGAGATAGCCCGTGTGGCCACGTTCCAACAGTTGAGTCATCTTGATCGCTGAAATCAACGGAATCCTTGCACGAGAACCGTTGCCATAAAAAGTCCACTGTATTCCCGAATCAGATCTGAACCTCACTGTTCTCTGCCGGCAATCTACCACTGCCTGATATCTGTTCAGAACGTCAATACCCATGAGCAGTCGAAGTCTGACATGCCCAACACAATCAAGTCTGCCTTCAACTCGTTGCCCTCAAAATAAATGAGGCAATCTGCCATAAACTGATCGGCAACGACATTTCTTCCAGTGGGTGTCGAGATCATGAGAGGCGTGGGTAAAGAAGACGTGCGCATATGGTGTCTCTCCACAAAGCCAACAGATACAAAGAGTGGGAGGCACCTGTATCTATCAAAATAAAAGCAGGGTACGTAAATAAATGACATGTACCGGCGATCACCTCCTCTGGGGCTGCATGGGCCTGCTCTCTAGTCAGCGCATACACCTGCCCCTGGGACGGTCCCCCTGTCTGACCTCCCGATGGTCGAGGCACAAACTGCTTCCTCTGGTGCACTGTCCTGTCATCAAATCTCGGCCTGTTGCCCTGAAACTCTGACTGTCCTCCCCGGGTGGGGCAATACCGAGAGATGTGGCCCATCTTGCCACAGCTATAGCAGGCAGGGCACTTGCTCGAAGAATGTGGCCCTCCACAATTGTCGCACCTTGGCTCTCCCGGCCTATTTCCTTGCGTAGGTCCTCGGTTGGCTGACCAATTGTTCTTCTTGCCCTCTTGCTTCTGCCCAAAGAATTTCTTCCCACTGAACCGTGAAGATGAAGAGGCACCACGAGGTTTAAATGGCTCTCCTCGGGGCCTCAAGCTATCAATAGCTTGTCTCTGTTGTGGTACTTGTGGTGGTACAGCACTAGGATAAGCTCCAACTCCAATCTCCGCAAGCTCTGCTCTTGTGAGAGCATCATCAAAAGAAGTGGGGTTATTAGTAATAACCCGGTCAAAGAGCTCCGGTCGCAACCCCTTCATAAAATTTCTCATCTTTGCGTGTCCATTGGTGGCAATGTGGGGAACATACCTCAGCAACGAGGAATAATGCATGGCATAATCTGACACTGTCATGCTCCCTTGTTTCAAACTTGCAAACTCGTCCTCCTTCGTCTGTCTCGCCGTTGCAGAGAAGTACCGGTTCAGAAACCGGGTTCTGAAGAGTGTCCAATCAATCACAGCACCCTGTGCTCTCAGTTCCATTACCGTGCTCCTCCACCACATCAAAGGTTTCTTTGCCATCTTGGTCCAAAACACACTATCGAGACTCTACAAGGTCTCAAGTTCCACAGGGGACATGCAAGACAAACAATTGCATTCCCAAACACGTGTCGACCGTGACACTAAACAAATCCGAATCCTGGCCATCCCTCATTTTCCCTGGGATTCAACAATCCTAAAACAAGAAGGCTATCGAATTATCCAACAAGAACTACCATGGTTCCAAAACACGACAATCCCTCCTCAGGGGAAGTCAAACAGACCTCACGATTATTCCTCAGAATACATCGTGCCATCGAGATTACCAATCTCAAATTGCCACAATCTCCCACCAGAGATTCATCAAACCAAACACACTAACCCGACGTTCAACAAGGAACGAATTAGAGTTGGCATTTGTATACACACACGGGTATACATGTCTAAGCACCCACAACAGGCACACTCAAAGCAATATACTCGGGTATCTCCAAACATACCCAAAGTCCCAAAACCTACTGCCAAACCTCGATTATTCTCACTCCACGGAGAATAGTGGTCAACAGACCAAAGCCAAATGGTGTGATTCCAACATCAACACCACATAACCAAAGCAACGAATCTCCCAAAAGATTCAACCGGCAGGTATATCAATACCGCCTTCCCACAAGGATAGTGTCATGAATCCAAGACCCTCCAACCTCGAACCACCGTCAGGAAAACTGGATATACATACCAACATATATCTCGGAACCAAAATATGCAATTGGTTCAGAATAGTGCATCGAAGCCACTATCATCAAATCGAAACTCGTATACGCCAGGTATACTCAACCAACGATGCCATGTACTATTGTCATAGTACTACACAACTCGAGCATCACCCCAGAGACGTCTCCTCAAACGTCTCACTGGAAATACGAAGCCATCACCTAGTCCAACACTAGTAGGGCTTACCCTGGTTGATTCACGATCAACCCTCAACAAATACTAGTTGTCTCCATGACAGTACAATCTAGACCTCTTCAAGAGATAAAGTCAATATAGTAGTGTGTAAGGACCCTAGTTCCTTAAGTGCGGATTAAAGGCATAATTAGAGCTAACATAAATTATCAGAGTAAACAATCGTGTTGAGACTATGAGCCTTAAGAATTACATGCCAAAATGAGGACTATCAAATGGATTAGTTACATTCCCAATCGAATGAATGTATTTACTATAGTTTTACACTACTCCTAGAGTAGATACTATACAAAAATAATCCTGTCCTTCCTCTACCAAAAGTGATCTTCACAAGCTCACTGCCTCAACCCGCTTTAGCCCCTTATATCATGCCAAAAGTACCTACAAGGACAACCCCCAAACATGAGCAATGATAACATTCATATTCAACACAATATGAATATAAAGCATAAATGCATAAATCACAATAAAACAATTCCTGTTTTCCCATGCATTTCAAACGCTTCCAGTTTGGTTGTCCCTGTACCATAACTCATGAGTATAATCAACAGATTATTTAATGGTCTACACATGTCATGACACAATACCATCTCATCAAACCAAATACCAATCACCAATCCCTAGTCTGTCCATCACAATGTATTTTAATGCCCCTCGCTTATTTACATATAGGCGGCATAGAATAACCTCGCTTCAATGGACATGCGGCGCTCCCACCCCTCGCTTCACATTGAGCGGCAAATATTCTTTCCTCGCCCTATATGATAACCACACTCAAATGTGACATGCGGCGCTCCCACCCCTCGCTTCACATTTAGCGGAAACAAACCAAATAGCGGCAAGCATTAAAATCATCAAGGGATGACCACGACTCATGGGATGTGCACCAATAACCATCATATGCATATACAATCATCATGCATAATTCAACATGTATTTGCATCCACAATGCATAATTCCACATATACTCGCATCCACAATGCATAAACAATGAGTATATTAGATACATGTACCGTTGGGTGCCCGTACGTCCTCTACGTACCTTTCCAAAAGTAGGATGTGGTAGGACTTCACTTCCTTGGCTGAGTTGCCACCTGGGATGGTTCTACATGTTCACACAATTCAACATTAGAACCCAATAATAGTACAATACCAAAAATTTCATCAATCATGCCAAGGAAATAATTTTCAGCAAAAACGCTCTACCGATCGATCGGTCATCCTTACCGATCGATCGGTAACTGTTCATAATTTCCATTTTAAGCTACGGCTTTTACCGATCGATCGGTCCAAGATACCGATCGATCGCTAGCCATCCACCGATCGATCGGTCGCTTTTACCGATCGATCGGTAAGCAGAGAAATTTCACCCCTCTCTTCGCACTTGCACCGATCGATCGTCGCCCTGCTACCGATCGATCGGTCGCCGCGACATTTCGGACAAACTCCATTTTTTTGGCACAAAACCACCAAATAACCCAAAACATCTTAAACCAAAGACATCCCAACAACATAATAACACAATATATCAACAAAATACACCCCAAATCCAACCCTCAACCAAAACAACACCAACCCACAACAAACCCATTTCTCAAACCCTTCAAAACCATACCAAACTTAAATAAAACACTACAAAATCAACAATGAGGTATCCATACCTCTTGGGGACTTCAAATCTCCCAATAAACTCCACAAATCAAGGTTTTTGGAAGGATTCTCTCCACCCTTATGCACAAAAACGAAAATGGAAAAGGGGAAAGGGTTTGGAGGAGAAATTGGGAAAGTAAAGTGATGGGTGGTGAGGGGTTGTGGTATATAAAGGGGTTGGGTTTAATTAAATTGCATTTCACAATCCCATGGTGTATAAAACACCCCAACATGATATTTTTAAAAGCATTAATCCAAAATGCACCAAAATACCAATTAAACTCATGATTTCCAATTAATTGCTAACCATGGCAAATAAATCATGCTAATAACAATTTTCCCAACATGCACAACATGCACCCTGAAATGCTCTCCCGGGTCACTCTATCATGTGACTAAGCATTTCCATATGATAAATAATTCCAGTCCATAATTAATTACCACCATAATTAATCATATAAACACAATTTATGCCCAAATTGCAATTAATCATTTCGGGGATATCACATAGTGTCACCCCACTGGCTATACCACACAATTCCAATTGTGACTTCCGTCGCATACCATATTTAAAGATGCTCAACCAGAGCTAACCACGACTTGTCGGCGCTCACGTTGGTATGTCCAACAAAAACTGAGTTGTCCCAAAACAAGTCTCTTAAAACATTTGACGTATAACGTCTCCGTGAGGTATTCCCTGCCTCAATTATCATGCCACAAAGAGACTAAAAAAGTCTACCAAAAGTCCTCATCGTATCATCATACGATTCACTGAACTCGAATCACACGAGCAGTATAATGGCTAACACAAGCACACCAAGGACTGCAACAATACCTGGCTAACGGTTCGTTGGCCCTATAGGCTCATACCAACCTATCAACGTGACACACGTTCCATCCCGATATACCATACCGTACAAACCATTAGAGTTGTGGGTCATCACCCAACATACCTCTAAAACACCAAGCACAATGGACAACCCGATGTCCTTGCTCAACTATGATGCAGTCATAATCCGTTAAGACTTATTCCACACCCTCAGGGTGGGTGTAATCATGCTTACACTATATCATAACAACAACGAGTAGTTTCCTCAATGACTACTCTTACCACCAATCACTTGGCCTTAGCCAAACCAGCGACTATACCCGGAGGGTATCATTACTCGAAAATATTTACCTGTATCACGTGATGCGGTACTCTCACTTGTACCGTGCATCCAATAATCCATCGAGCAATCTGCTCGGCGTAATGGTCTCGTCAACTAGTGACCCAGACACTACCATGTGCTCACCATCGGCATCCAAACCATACAACCAAATACATAAACATGAATGTATTAATCATCAAAACGATGCTACACGTCTACATAGAACATCCACTATGTCATCGTCACCCCGTGACGGTACCTGTCAACATATGACTTTGAAATAACATCGTCGACTCGTGACGATATATGTCGATACACGACGTCCATAATCTCATTGTCAAGCACATGACAATCATAAGTAAATCAACACATGATATCCACAATAGTGCTAAATAAACAGTAATATGCCATACCTCATTGCTAACTATATAGCGGCATACCTGTCTCCGTCATCCACAGTGGTACGCAATCAGCACCCATCGCTCGTAGGTGGCGTAATCCAGTGTCATGTACATAGCGGTATAACCCGTTGCTATAGAATCAACGGCATAATCCCTCGTCATAGAGTCAGCAGCATAAAACATCGCTATAGATATCCGGCGGCATGAACCATCGCCATGGATGTAGCGGAATGACCCGTCGCTATATAGTACTCGGTGGCACGAACCATCGCCACTAGAATAGCGGAATGAACTATCGCTATGAATACCCGGCGGCATAAACCATCGCCAATAGAATAGCGGAATGAACCATCGCTATGAATACCCGGCGGCGTAAACCATCGCCAATAGAATAGCGGAATGAACCATCGCTATGAATACCCGGTGGCGTAAACCATCGCCAATAGAATAGCGGAATGAACCATCGCTATCAATATATCCGGCGGTATAAACCATCGCCAATCAATATAGCGGAATGAACCATCGCCATCAATATATCCGGCGGCATAAATGACCGCTTTATTTTTAAACAAAAGATATTTCAAAGAATATTGTGAAGCGATTCTACCGCAAGTGCACGGTTGTCAAGTTTTAGTATAGTGAAAATTAAGTATGGGATGTCGAATCCACAGGGACTAACGTATAAGTACCAAATAAGATTAATACAATTATATTTAGCCTACGATTAACAAAGGTGATTAACTAATGCTAAATTTAAACTGAAGGCCGAAAAATAAACAAGCAACAAAAAGATGAATAGTTCCGGATATGCGAAGGCAAGTCACTCGAGAAAATTACCAAGATCGTCGTTCAACTATGTTATCTTTAATGATTCAAGTGAATTCTCAAATTATCAACCAATTGATTTTAAAGGTGAACGGTTTTCGCGATTATTCGATACACTCTCTCGAGCTGTAAAGAAACTAACATTAATTAGAATAAGTCACTCTCGTGCACATATTTACTAATATAATATTGCATAAGACGTCAACACCTTATAACTCTAAATCTTTCGATTCCAAGTTCTCACGTATGCGATATCATCTCTCGATCTCAATCGTAACATACATCATAAATTAATGGAGCGTGTTACAACGTTATCTCTCGATCTCGGTTATAACTCTCAAATTCAATCAAAGCTAGCTAGACTTTGATCTACACAAACAATTAATTTATGAACAATAACAATCAATACGCTCAAACACAATTGAATCAATAATCAAAACACAATGAAACTAAAACTCGATAACATAAACTAGATTTAATTCAAATCAAATACATAAGAGTTTAATTGTCTCTCGACCTCAAAAACATCAAATGGACTTGAAAATCAAAGAAATCAAAGTTTAGAAATACGATAAACGGTGGATGAATCCGTGCGTTGCACCGTGATTTCTTATCTTGCTCCTTCCTTGCACTCCGGAATGGATTGGCTCGACTTTGGACGAAGAACGGAGATTGAATCTCCTTCGGCGGCGTTATGCGGCGGCTAGGGCTGCTGATTTTCGACCTAATCACGTCTGGTATCGTATATCCTTGATTTGGAAATAATTTATCCTTTTATACCTCAAAAAATCATTTCAAAAATTGAAGATAAGATTTTCCTGGATTTGCGTCTCGATCGATCGAGATTTGCGTCCGATCGATCGGTGCACTGTTCATGTCAGCCTTTGAAACTCACTGCCTCGCTCGATCGATCGAGATTTTCTACCGATCGATCGAGACTTTGAAAAAAATCAGCTCTGAAGTTACTGCCTCGCTCGATCGATCGAGATTTTCCACCGATCGATCGAGACTTGAAATTTTTTTCTTCTCAGCGCACTGTCTGGCTCGATCGATCGAGAATCCGAAAATCTCACTTCTTCAATTTCAACTCTTTCTCGCCTAGATTTCGCCCGTTATCTTCATATTAGCTCATTTCTTCCACTTCCGATCTAATTTCCTGAAACAAACGAATAAACACCAAAAAACATAATATCATCCAGGAAAAAGTATGGAAAATGGGAAGAAATTACAGTTAAAAACACTTAAAATCTAAGCCTATCAACTCCCCAAACTTAGACTTGATCGTCCTCGAGCAAGCAATCAGCTCAAAAAGAAAAGGTAAACTCGATACTAAGCATGAATCATCTTTACAACATACGTAAAAACTCAGAAATCCTACTTACACATCAATAGAAGTCATTCAACACTTAACAAGAAGCAATTTCTCCTAAGTTAAACAATACATCGCAACATCGGAACGTGCGTGTGTGCTATTGTCAAACATGAGTTACATACATATCTTTAAGATCAACATGTGCCATATCAACTCCTAGTCAAGATTACTTTGAATTACTCTACAAATTAACTATCCAGCACTTCTCCACTAATTTAATTATTCCCTAGACTTGGATCAACAGGACTTTAAAAGCTTATAACATTAGGCCTTTTGGTGCTGGCTCCAAAGAAAATGTAAGATAGAAGCAAAGAAGAGAGTATAACAGAATCAGTTCAAAATCTTCTCACATAATCATTGAGATTCTCTTCACATTTTCTAGCCTTGGCCACTTTGGGTCTTATTTAAATTTTCTTTTCAAGGCTTTTTCTCTACATCTTTTCTTTTTCTTTGCTCATTCTTTTGTTCATTTCATTTTTTTCACAATGAACTTATCAACATATAACAATTTAATGCAATGAATGAGATTCATTATACTCTCTTAGGGGTGGGTCAAAATTTTCTTTTAGGCTCAATCCAAGGTAGGTATAATGAGGTTGCCAAGAATGTCGAATGGAGGTCTAATCATATGCAATGCATATACCATTCTTTTTCAGTAAGGCACAAGAGGGGACACTAAGGAATAATGTATAACAGGTAGGCTTGAAAGGTTCAAACGGTCCAAAGATCGCCTAAATCATCTCCAAGTCTAGTTCCTAATTATAAATTTCGCCTCAAAGTGCTTTCAACTAAACTGTAGAGTTATCTAAGATACTCAAGACTCATCATAGTTAACACAAATTTTCAATTTAATCAATACATACTTCACTCAATCATGACTCAATAAGTGCTCAAATAATTCCTCAGTTTTGACATATGGTTAACAACGGATATATGCAAACAAGTTAAACATTTCCACGACTCCTATCTAGATGAGGATTAATTTCATCATGTATTACCGTTGCAATTCCAACTCATCAATTCTCAAGAATAACTTAATCAATAAAAAAAAAATTGTTGGTATTGCTCAAGGATGAATCAGTCTCAAAATCATGCAATCATGCAAGGTAGGGGAACAAGACAAGTAGCAATATGTGCAAAAGCAAGATATATACAAATACTCAAAACCCCCCCCAAACTTAGCATGTGAATTGCCCTCAATGAACAAGAAAAATGAATGCACAGGCAAAGACACATACCATGACGACGATCGTCACTGATCGTCGTCCTCATCATGCTCCGGAGGGGGGACTGGGTAGTGGTACTCCTCGCCCTGATATGGCGGAAAAGGTGGGTACTCAGAAGGTGGAGGTGCATGCGGATGATAAGGTGCAAAGTGTGGCTCCGGCGGGAACTGGAAATTTGGAAAGCCCTGGGCCATGGCAGTGTTCCATGCACTCTGATAGTGCATGAACTCCATCTGTCGCTGAACTACCGCTCATGGTCCATCTGCAATGCTCTCTGCATGCTATGAATGTCCCGCTGCATGCTGTGAATGCTCTGCTGCTCCAGGCGAATATCTTGGAGATCCGTATGAAGAGAGTCCAAAGTAACACGTGTATGTTCTGCAGCAGAGGATGATGCTCCAGCTTGTGTAGTGTCCGAAGGTCTTCGTCGGCCCGTAGGAGGTCGTGGAGCGTCCACAATGATCGGTGTCTTCGGCGGAAGTAGCTCCTCGTCTTCCCCCCATGTCACTCCGTACCGCTGACATAAAGCAGTGATCGTGGATGGAAACGGTAGTGCGGAGGTCGGTGGGATGCTCCCAATCTCTTGAATGTGATCACTGATGATCTCGCCGAAGTCCACTTCCTTCCCTGAGAGGATGGCATATACCAGGACCGCTCTGTCTTTTGTCACCTCAGAAGTGTGGGTCGATGGCATGACCCGCGAGGCGACAAATGGAAACCATGCTTGGGCCTCTGGCTTCAAATGTTTCTTTAGAACCAACTGTGGCTCTGCTTTATCATTCCTTTGCCAATCCACTCCCGGCTTGCCAATAACTGTCAATATCTCATCGTAATCAATCCTGCTATTCTTGAAAGATTGGTATGCATAGTTGTGAATTAAAGGCATCCGGTGAATATTGTTGATTGCGGCTCGATCCACCAACACATCCTTCCCTCGAACATAAACACTTACTTGGTGCCCTGGTCTAACAGCTCGAAGATTTGTGTAAAACTCCCTTACCAGTGGCACCACAGCATCAATCGGTGTCTGAACAAATTGAAACCACCCTTTTCGGCGTACTGTCCTAATGACAGGACACTCCAATTTATCCATGCTCATTCCCCTTTCATGGCTCAGGGGTTTCTTATGATAGGTGGGATATAACTCAGCAATTGTGGCATTGATAAACTTCTGTTCATCATACCCTGGCTCAGAAGCAGTGGCCTCCTTCTGCTTTTGCTTTTGGGAAGCCTCTGCCTGCTTTGACCTCTTTATAGACGACATTTTCTTGCTAAATTATTCCCAACTAACTCAATTAACTTCAACTAACCACCACCTCAAAGATACAGCAGTGCCAATACCCCTCAACACAACAATACTTCCCCCAAACGTTGATGCTTATCTACCCAATTCAATTCAACAAAGTAATAGCACCAACGGATGAAAATAAATGAATTATTAAAGAAATTACCAAGTAAAAATTTGATCTTTGATGACTCTTTGTGCTTGACTTGGAATTTCCTTTCGTCTGCAATTCTACCAAATTCGGAGCGTAATATTTCAGATCTGCAAAAAATTTCTCATTAGAATCAATTCTTACTTCAAGAATTTGAGATAATTGGACAATTGATGGAACAAGGATGAGATTAGATGGAAGAATTGAAAGAGGCGATTAGGGTTCTGCTGTGGAGTAGGAGAGAAGGTGTTTTGTAAAGTGCAGCTTTGTCTTCGGTGCCCTATATTTTTTTCAAAATTTTCTCTCGCTCGATCGATCGAAAGAAATTCTTGATCGATCGAGCGAGGCAGTAGCTTAAAACGTCTTTTAAAAACTTTGGGCGATCGATCGAGATTTTGTCTCGATCGATCGCCAACACCAGAAGCCAGAAATTTAAATTTCTCTCAACACTTTCTCTCGGATTGCCTCGCCTACAACCAAATTGCTCTTGCTTTCACACCTGCAATAGAAAACACACAAATTCATTCCCAGACAAACTAGAAACACAACTAACAACAAAACAAACTAAAACAAGGAATTGAAACAAAACTCGAGGAAGGAAGAGAAAGTTCTTAATTTATAGTCCCAAGCTGGACTGTCACCTCCTTGTCTTGTCAATTCGATGGCTCCTTTGGATTCTTTACAGAATCACTCGGGAGCGTACCTTGCGTCCTCCCAGATATCAACGTGGCCAACTGCCCTATCTACACTTCCAAATTTTTAATAGATGCATCCTGATTCTGCATCCTTACCTCCGTCGATGAAATCAACTTTGCCATAAGTTCCTCCATACTCGGCTTTTGTGTGAACACTGCCTGCGGTTGTGGGTTCAACACATTCTCTTGATTCGACCATCTCAAATTCGGGTGGTTCCTCCATGGTTGATTGTAATTCGAGTATGAATTATTGGGTGGCCTGTTACCTACAAAATTCACAGCCTCGACAGATTGGTTAAACTGGTTACCTGCCTGACACTCGATGCTAGGATGACCGCCTCCACACAGCTCACAGAAGATAGCTTGGGCTTGCATTGCTGCCGCTCCCATGCTGTCTATCTTCCAGTTCATGGCTTCTAATTGAGCCGAAAGAGCAGTGATCTCGTCCACTTGATGGACTCCCATTGGCTTCTGTGGCGTGATCCTCTCTGATTGCCACTGGTAACTGTTGCACGCCATTTCCTCCAACAAGCTATATGCCTCTTCCGGCGTCTTCCTCATTATGGATCCCCCAGATGCTGCATCAATCATTGAACGGTTAGAAGAAAATAAACCGTTATAGAAAGTTTGTACCTGCAACCAAATGGGTAGACCATGGTGTGGGCATCTCCTCAACAATTCCTTAAAATGATCCCACGCTTCATATAATGTCTCGGGGTCAAACTGCCCAAAAGTTGTGATATCGTTCCGCATCTTCGCCGTCTTGGAAGGGGGAAAGTACTTTGATAAAAACGCCTTCGTCATCCCCTCCCATGTTGTTATAGAACCTGCAGGTAGTGAATTCAACCATGCCTTAGCTTTGTCTCGTAATGAAAAGGGGAAAAGTCTTAACCTGATGGCGTCGTCGGAGACGCCATTATGTTTGAAAGTGTCACAAATCTCCAAAAAGTTGGAGATGTGATTATTTGGGTCGTCCGTGGCCGCTCCCCCAAACATAACCGAGTGCTGTATCATTTGTATGATCGCCGGCTTGATCTCAAAGTTTTTTGCTTGAATCATCGGCCTCGTAATACTTGACAACGATCCATGAAAGGCCGGTTGCGCAAAGTCCATCATTGACCTTGGGTTCTGTGCTTCATTATTATCTGCCATCGCTCGAGCTTCTCGTAATCGCCTAAGTAGGGGTTCTTTCTATTTCCGGATCGAAAGGCTCGAGAATGGGCTCCTCTCTTCTGAGCATGCACTAGAGAAACGATTCCTGTACAAAACAGACAAAAGGAGACAACAAAATACACCAAGTTATTAACAAAGATAAACAAAAGAAAACAGAAAAGAAAAACAAAAACGCAATAATAAAAGAATTGGCTAAATTACAATTAACTAATCTCGTATGATATTATACAGATTAGTCCCCGGCAACGGCGCCAAAAACTTGACCGCTTTATTTTAACGAAAAGATATTTCAAAGAATAGTGTGAAGCAATTCTACCGCAAGTGCACGGTTGTCAAGTTTTAGTATAGTGAAAATTAAGTACGGGATGTCGAATCCACAGGGACTAACGTATAAGTACCAAATAAGATTAATACAATTATATTTAGCCTACGATTAACAAAGGTGATTAACTAATGCTAAATTTAAACTGAAGGCCGAAAAATAAACAAGCAACAAAAAGATGAATAGTTCCGGATATGCGAAGGCAAGTCACTCGAGAAAATTACCAAGATTGTCGTTCAACTATGTTATCTTTAATGATTCAAGTGAATTCTCAAATTATCAACCAATTGATTTTAAAGGTGAACGGTTTTCGCGATTATTCGATACACTCTCTCGAGCTGTAAAGAAACTGACATTAATTAGAATAAGTCACTCTCGTGCACATATTTACTAATATAATATTGCATAAGACGTCAACATCTTATAACTCTAAATCTTTCGATTCCAAGTTCTCACGTATGCGATATCATCTCTCGATCTCAATCGTAACATACATCATAAATTAATGGAGCGTGTTACAACGTTATCTCTCGATCTCGGTTATAACTCTCAAATTCAATCAAAGCTAGCTAGACTTTGATCTACACAAACAATTAATTTATGAACAATAACAATCAATACGCTCAAACACAATTGAATCAATAATCAAACACAATGAAACTAAAACTCGATAACATAAACTAGATTTAATTCAAATCAAATACATAAGAGTTTAATTGTCTCTCGACCTCAAAAACATCAAATGGACTTGAAAATCAAAGAAATCAAAGTTTAGAAATACGATAAACGGTGGATGAATCCGTGCGTTGCACCGTGATTTCTTCTCTTGCTCCTTCCTTGAACTCCGGAATGGATTGGCTCGACTTTGGACGAAGAACGGAGATTGAATCTCCTTCGGCGGCGTTAGGCGGCGGCTAGGGCTGCTGATTTTCGACCTAATCACGTCTGGTATCGTATATCCTTGATTTGGAAATGATTTATCCTTTTATACCTCAAAAAATCATTTCAAAAATGGAAGATAAGATTTTCCCGGATTTGCGTCTCGATCGATCGAGATTTGCGTCCGATCGATCGGTGCACTGTTCATGTCAGCCTTTGAAACTCACTGCCTCGCTCGATCGATCGAGATTTTCTACCGATCGATCGAGACTTTGAAAAAAATCAGCTCTGAAGTTACTGCCTCGCTCGATCGATCGATATTTTCCACCGATCGATCGAGACTTGAAATTCTTTTCTTCTCAGCGCACTGTCTGGCTCGATCGATCGAGACATAATCTCGATCGATCGAGAATCCGAAAATCTCACTTCTTCAATTTCAACTCTTTCTCGCCTCGATTTCGCCCGTTATCTTCATATTAGCTCATTTCTTCCACTTCCGATCTAATTTCCTGAAACAAACGAATAAACACCAAAAAACATAATATCATCCAGGAAAAAGTACAGAAAATGGGAAGAAATTACAGTTAAAAACACTTAAAATCTAAGCCTATCAATAAACCATCGCTAATCAATATAGCGGAATGAACCATCGCTATCAATATATCCGGCGGCATAAACCATCGCCAATCAATATAGCGGAATGAAGCATCGCTATCAATATATCCGGCGGTATAAACCATCGCCAATCAATATAGCGGAATGAACCATCGCTATCAATATATCCGGCGGCATAAACCATCGCCAATAGAATAGCCGGTCCCTAGTCATTGTCACGGTAGTGTATTTTAATGCCCCTCGCTTGAATAAAACATGCGGTACTCCAACCCCTCGCTTCACATATAGGCGGCATAGAATAACCTCGCTTAAATGGACATGCGGCGCTCCCACCCCTCGCTTCACATTTTAGCGGCAAATATTCTTTCCTCGCCTCATATGATAACCACGCTTCAATGTAACATGCAGCGCTCCCACCCCTCGCTTCACATTTTAGCGGCACAAAACAATAATTAGCGGCAAGCATTTAAAATCATCACTCATCCATAACAATGACTCATGGGATATTCACCAAGTATTCCGTCTATACCTGCAACACAAAGCATATTCCATATTCCAACATACATCATCATGGGTGTATTTTAATGCACCTCGCTCAAATGCGACATGCGGCACTCCCACCCCTCGCTTCAACATTTGGCGGCAGAGCATTAAAATCATCACTCCATTGTACACATGCAACCACAATGCATAATCCATGATGTATATAAAACGCAGGTTACCGTTTCGTGTCTTTCGACCCTGGCCTTAGCCTTTCGTGTCATAGTGTCCCTACAGGAACAATCCCAAACCATGAGCATACGATAATCCATATTCGCCACAATATGATTATAATGAGTAAATGCATAAACTATGAGTACAAAGTACTTCCTGTATCCCAATGCATTTCAAACGCTCCATTTGGTTGTTCCTGTGTCATAACTCACAATCATAATCAACAGGTTATATTATGATTCTATAGATGTCATGACATATAATCGTTTCACTATGATCACATATCACAAATGCACATAAGCAAAATAGTTGTGTCACACAACACTAACTACTATCATCCATAAATATATGCTACCCATCCCTATCAGCATGTTCCAAGCCTTCAACAGCCCCAAAGAACTAATCACTGCTCTGATACCACTAATGTAAGGACCCCCGTGCCCTTAACCCAATATTAGTGTATTAACCACTGTACTTAGTGCATACTATCATGTTAACAAGGGGAAAGTAATTACATGCAACTCTAGCATGAATGCCATCTATAAAATTCCTTTACATTAATCGTGTAATGTCTATACTTTCCCAACATATTCCATAAAACATGTCATGCACCTTTCAACACACACTAATATGCTCTCAATTTATTTAGCAATTCCACATTTAATTGCATGCTAACCGTAAATGAATAGAGAAAAGCCGTAGCCCATTTATACATTCCAAATACACGTAATATGTACTCACATAAGAGCACCCAATGAATAAGTGTGTATCTAATGTATAAAACACTCTACGGGATACCATTACTGGTGCTTCGATCCTGGAAGCACCTCTCAAGCGCAACTCGATCTCGACTCTGGATCTGAGCGCCTATCCATCCAGCTCTGGTACCTCAATCCTGGAAGTACTTCAATCAACAACCCGAGCTCAACTCCAAAGCTGCTACACCTGTACCACTTGCCCCAACAGAGACAGCCCCCACACGGGGTGAGCATACCAATATCCCAAATCCAATAACCACAACAATACAATTCATAATTTACAACAATGTAAATTGCTATGAAATACAAAATATACTCCCTGGATGGTATCATCCTCATCCGGGGTTTCCTGTACTGTCCCTGTTCTCAAAATACTGAAACCATCAAATTCCCAAATGCCAGTTATCATTACATTGATTAACAATTCCATGAGCCATATACCAATATCATAATCAATAACATCAAATCATTAAACAATGATTATAGACAATCCATGTTTCTCACTTATGGTTTCATAGCTCTATTTCATTGCTCTCTCTACAATAGCGGCATTCCATTTCCACGCATGCTCAATGGCAGTGGCGTCGTAATCGATGTTCGCTCAAAAGCGACAACATCCAATCATTGCTCGCTCAAAGGCGGCATATGATTCACAGTGCATATATGTCCGTTTGTAGAAATTACCATAAACCATGTAATTCTAATATCCATTCACTACTGATATCATATATCATACTTTTCTACACATATTCATTTCGATACAGTGTACCAAGCATTCAACAATTGCAATTATATAAAAGGCTATGCTCGTACGTCATACGCACCTTATACTTTCCGTAGTTCAAGTCCAAACCTTGCTTTGGTCCCGTGACCGATGAATTATATGCTAAACATGATAATAATCCACAATTAATCTCAAGCATGCAACCACGTGCCCAAGCACGTTCACAAACCCCAAATATATCATCATCCATGACGATTAACCATTTAAAAAGGCCCCGGGCGAAGCATGCATCGAAAACTCAACACGAAATAAATCCCCAAAACAAGGCATTGGCGATCGATCGCATGATTTCAGGCGATCGATCGCCTCGCGAAAATAGGAACAGGCGATCGATCGCTCCTTTTCAGGCGATCGGTCGCCTCTTAGCGTAAATGGCCACTGCCTCATGGCGATCGATCGCTTCATTTGAGGCGGTCGATCGCCTCACTGTTCATCTTCCTGAAATTTCCAACAACGTCGCGGCGATCGATCGCCCTGCCCTAGGGATCGATCGCCTCGACCTGTAAAAGCCAAGAATGGCGTTTTTCTTGCAAAATTTTGCCCAACAACAATCCTCACACCCCTTACAACATTAAACCTCAAAATAAACACCATAAAAACTCCTCAACCCAACCAACCCAAAATTCTTTAAAATTCCAAAACTCAAACCCAACCCATAGAACCACCAAACCACACAAAACCACATTCAAATCGAAGACAATTACGAGGGGAAGAAACTTACCAACTTATCTTCGAGAAATCCGGCTCCTAGGACGAGCCTCCAACGATTTCGCCCATCAAAGGGAAAGGGGAAGGGTTTGGGTGAGAGAGTGGCGTGAGAGGGAGAGGAGAGGAGAGGAATGGATTCCAAATGACGGAACCCCGAGTCCAACTGGTATATATAGCAAAAAATGCCCCAAAATACCAATACCTTCACAATTACATCATGATTCATTAAAAATCATCTGTTTTAAAAAACTCTCTCTCCAACATCAAATCCCCAGACCGGCCCCAACATAAGGCACCCCGGACACCAAGTCCCACTAAAAACCCAACTCGTAGGTTTTTCACCAAAATGAGAATACAATCTCAACCTTTGGATCCAACGATCCCAAATGCCCGATTTAACAACCTCGGGAGACGCAAAACCGCAATTAATTCCTAATTGTCACAATTAAAATCCATCAAGGATTAATACCACACCGGGATTAACACCATAAATCCCCGGACATCACACATTTCTAATAGAAACATTTTCTCTAGAAAGACTGCACTTGCTATACAAACACTTTGTCTCCATCCACAAAATAGCATAAGATGGATCAACTATACAACTCATCTCCCACTGACTGCTTCACATAAGCATAACAATATCAAATCCATATTTGGATTATTTTTCAGCCCACATCGTACATGGAGTTTTGGTCACTGCAATTGTATGAATTATGTTCAACCAAATATGTTACTTTTGAGAGTTACTCAGAGAGAATCACATTCTGTTTAAGATAACTCAATATCCTCTTGCACTAACATTTAGTGCTCCATGTACGTCCATATGAATCAAATTCAATAGACGTTCAACACATGCTAAAGATATGTGGATTTAAGTTATCATTATTTTTATATTCTTTAAATATAATCATACTAATCATTCAGAAGTTCACCTGATTCAATAAAACATGCATTCTTAAAAATACTGCAAATCACATTCGCATATTTAAAAGAATATCATTCTCTATCAAAATAGGAACAATGTTCATGATCAAATCTAGAACAGATAAATAATTGCTCATACCAGTTCCTAACCAGTTCAAGATTTTATATTAAATAAATATTTCGAATAGCCTTTGCAACAACTCTTGCTACAATATTTATACTCAGGTAGGTTTCACCTTCCTAGGGTTCTCTACTTCTTCTCAACATCCACAACTCTTTGCATAGATTTGAGCACAATTGGTATCATATACCAAAGAAGTAGAAACAATAGAAAAATTATTTTTTTGTAAAATTCACCATTTCCAGAACGCTTCTGGTCTAGGTATTCCTTGCAGTTTTGCGACAGTGACCAGCAGTGAAAACATAGACGCCTCTCCTTTCTTAGTTGCTACTATATCCATTTTACTCTTTTGAGGTTGGGACCATTTCCCTTCCTCTTATTTATCCTTGAACTCTTCCTACCATTGATATAAGATTCAACAAGAAGACATATTTCTTCTTTTGAATCAAGGACTCATGAGTTTACAACATTTTGACTATAAGATCAAATATACAGTCAGTTAATGAGCTATTGTCACATTCAGATTTTCCAATTTCTCAACAAGAGATATTTTTCTTACACCATGCTCATAGACCGAAGCCCCATCTTGCATGTGAAATGAAAATAGCTCTTTTTAAGTCGCGAGTCTCAGTAATCGCGTATGTTCAGCAAACACCATTTGTAGGTGTTGGAAAATATCAGCAATGTGAGCGACTTTCTCATATCTATGTTGAAACTCATTGGTGACATTGATGTTCTCGTATAACACCTAGCTGAGAGATCATCATCCCACCACTTCTCAAGTGTGGCGATCTCTTCATGAGACGAACTAGAGACACTTCAACAGGAGGCTCCCACCAAGGGTATATAGTAACTTTTTAGAAGCAAGCATTATTTTAAAATTAATAGCCAATCAGAATAATTTGGTGGTTAATTTTTTTATCGAGACTTGATGTAATCGGATTCACGGCAATCACAATACTGAGAATAAACAGAAATATATGCAAACCGTTTGATTATTAATTAATTCAAAAACTATGAACTTTAGTTATTGAATGCTCCAACTAAATTTTTTGAATTCATCACCCTCATGATACATGAACGGAAAATCATATTTTCTTAGTGTGCTTGGAATCCAACTAGCTCATGATAGCCCCGGGCGGTGGTCCAGCCAACCTCATGATACTAAAGGTAGCTCACAATTGCATCATATGCAACCCCCAAGATATTCGTCTCGTGATTGGCATAACCCTACGGAGGCAGGCCAATTATGTCTTCTCACGTCAAACTAACCCATCCCACAGATGGTAATGCCCGCCAATAAGACCCCACGAGGGCGAGCAATCTTAAAGGTTAACAGAACTATCTATAATTAAGTGGCAGTTAAACAAACAGCTTTCCCATGACAGATGCCCCCCACGAGGGTGAGACAATACACCTGACATGAGTAGCGTCTCATGGCTTAACTGTTGATGGAATACAGGAAGCAACAAACCCCTTTGTGCTCCCCTTCACAGATTGATATTAAATTTTTTGAATCATATCCAAAAGAGTGAATTAATTTTATTTTAAAATCCCATCAAGTGCCCGTTTGTTTGTTTGCCGGATTCATGCAACTATGTTTTATTCATGCAACGTCAATTGTACTAATAAAACATACAAACAAACATTTATCATACATCACATGCATAAATAAAAATAAATATAGACAATTACAACCTTTTCCTAATTGACAATTACATTCAAAAATGCCCGCAAAAACTCAAGGAGGCTTTGAGTCACATCCACCCTAGTATTCTTCATGAATCAACTCGGCCCATTGGATAGGTTCTTCTTCTTCTTTAACATTTGTAACACTGTTGAGCTTTGTTTCAGTTTCGTGGGATGTCTTATCGTCATCTGAAACTTCATTGAAGCTTCCTTCAAACTGTTTCGTCTTCGGCTATTTCTTTTTCAGCACCTTTGGAGATAGTGTTCTCCTCCGCTGATTTTGTCCTACCAAATTTCAGTAATAATTCCTCTATGAAACAATCCAAGTGAGATCGGGAAAGTATGGTGAGCCCATAAAATCAAAGATCAGCCTCACCCACCATGCACATGAAAGCAAGTTGGAGTCGTTCCCCAAACATTGTGCGGTTGGTTGAAAAATAGTTCTCTGCTTGCAAGAGCCAAAGTCTGGACTTCCATCCATCAAACTTTGGCTTAACCCAGCCAAACCATGTCGTTACCATCCTTAGTATCGAACCGCAGTTCGACCAATTGTTAGGACCCTAGCCCTCACACACTCCAGAAATAGAAAGCAAGTACAAGAAGTATTCTTGAAAAAATATGAAGAACACATCCCACGATAACAATGAATTCATACCAAACAAAAATGCTGCAATATATTATATATTAAAGATTAAAATGCAAGGGAATAAATGAAATATACTACTCAACAATCAATATTACACATGGAAGAAATATTCCCTGCACAAGCGTAAAAGCTTGCCAAAAGACTCCAACAAAATATCAGGTACCCTGTTTGTCCTCCCCCTCCCTATTTTATTATGTCCCCCCCCCCCCCCCCCTCCCCAACTAACTTCTCTCTCCCCTTCTCTTCACATGTTGACCTCTCTCTCTCTCTCTCTCCTCAATGGGCTTATGTAAGGCCTCTCTACCTTACCAGTGAAATAAACATATAAATAGGGCTTAACATGCATTAAAGACAGTTTATGGTTCCGGTTGCAGCCTTGAGCTATTAGAATAACAGGCCAAAAATAAAATTCCAAAAGCTAATTAATTACATCCCCAAAATGAATGTTAATACTATAGATTTACACTATTCCTAGAGTAGAGACTATCCAAAAATCCTGTAACCTAATTCCTTAATATTCCTCGTAGCTCACTGCCTCAACCCAGCCCATAGCCCTCCAAGCCAAAAGGTGTACCTACAGGAACAACTCACCATGAGCATATACATCACTTATTCAACAAATCCAAGCACAATAACATAAGTAATTGCATGAGATATGTATGTATGTATGCTCCCTGATTTACCACATTAGCACATTTTCATTGTTGTTCCTGTTTCATAAACTCATGCACAAAATCATTAGTTCACAATATAATGATCGATACCACGTTCCAGTTATAACCACAATATTCCATATTAATCACTAGAAATGTGACTGTTCCGGTCCTGTTACAACAGCGGAATTTTAGGACCCCTGGCTTCGACATATAGCGGCATCATATGATATCCCTCGCTTTGACAATGACAGCGGATGTACATCGCTTCGACATGACAGCGGCAAACTCGACTTCCCTTGCCGGTGGAAATCCGGGAATCTCCTCCAGAAATACATCGGCAAACTCTGCGACTATGGGTATATCCTCTACCCTTAACTCCTTCTTCTTATCAGCAACATCAATGGCATAAATAAGATAACCCATATGCCCACGTTCCAATAACTGAGCCATCTTGATAGCCGATATCAATGGGATTTTTGAGCGGGAACCATCCCCATAAAAAGTCCACTGAACCCCCAAATCAGATCTGAACCGCACTGTTCTCTGTCTGCAGTCTACCATTGCCTGATACCTATTCAGTACATCAATACCCACAATGCAGTCAAAGTCTGACATTCGCAGAACAATCAAATATGACTTCAACTCATTGCCTTCAAAATAAATGAGGCCGTCAACAACAAATTGATCAGCAATCATACTCCTTCCAGCGGGTGTCGAGACCAGAAGAGGCATGGGCGATGGAGACATGCATATGCGGTGCCTCTCCACAAAACTCGTCGACACAAAGGAGTGTGACGCACCTGTGTCTATCAAAATAAAGGCAGGGTGCGTAAATAAATGACACGTACCCACTATTACTTCTTCTGGAGCCGCTGTAGCCTGCTCCCTGGTTAGAACGTACACTTGCCCTTGAGGTGGCCCCAACGGCTGACCTCCCAATGGTCTCGGTACAAACGGTGGTCTTTGTTGCACTGCCCTGTCTGAAGGTCTCTCCATAGTGTTCTGTTGTCCTCCCCGATTAGGACATTCTCGAGCAAAGTGGCCATGCTTCCCACATTCAAAACAAGCGGAACACTCTTTCACCGAGTGAGGTCCCCCGCAAAGGAAACATCTAAATCTCCCATGATTACTTGATTGTGACTGTCACCTATTTGACGGGCCATTTTTCCCACGGTTTCCCCTTCCACGCACATCAGGCCGTCTACCACTGAATCGGGAAGCTGATGAGTTCCCCATTGGCTTAAAATTGTCGCCCTTTGGTTTCAAGTTTTTCGGGGTCGATCTCTGTGGTGGTGCTGGAGGTGGCGCTACAGTCGGATATGCATCCACTCCAAATTCTGCTAGCTCGGCTCGTGCAAGGGCGTCATCAAAATAAGTAGGGCCATAAGTGATCACCCTATCATACATTCCGGCCTCAAGCCTTTCATGAAGTGCCTCATCTTTGCTTGGGTATTTGTGGCTACATGAGGTACATATCTGAGCAAAGAACAGTAGTGGAGAGCATAGTCTGACACCGGCATAATACCTTGCTTTAGGTTAGTAAATTCATCCCCCTTAGCTTCCCGTGCAGCAGCCGAAAAATACCGGGTCAGAAATCGAGTTCTGAACATCTTCCAGTTTATTTCATGACCTTGAGCCTCCTGTTCTAACACCGTGGTCTTCAACCACATTAGTGCCTTCTTGGACAGTTGGAATTCTGCTAACCTTATCTAGGCCGACTTCGCACAAGGAGCCGCCACAAAGATTTGTTCCATCCTTTCTAACCACTCTTCGGCATGTTCCCCTGTCTCAGTTCCTTCAAACGTTGGGGGTCGATATGCAAGAAATTGAGTCAAGCTCAGTTCCCCGGGAAACAGCTGCTGTTCAGACGGTTCTTCGCCCAAAGCTGACGGTGGTAGTGGATTTGTACGCCCAGCACTTGCATTAACACTCACTGCGTCTCCTATATCGATATTTGCTGCCATGCTGTAACACAAGGGTTAACAATAATACCAAAATAGTTCATAAAATACACCGTTAGATAACATGAGTAACAATAACCAAAACATGTTAGTATAACATTTATATACTCTATATGCACTAAACATGTTTAAAAAAAGCACCTAGCCAACCTATTGCTAAGGCTACCCTTCACTCATTCCCGGGTTCTCTAACCAGGCTCTGATACCACTAATGTAAGGCCTCTCTACCTTAACAGTGAAATAAACATATAAATAGGGCTTAACATGCATTAAAGACAGTTTATAGTTCCGGTTGCAGCCTTGAGCTATTAGAATTATAGGCCAACAATAAAATTCCAAAAGCTAATTAATTACATCCCCAAAATGAATGTTAATACTATATATTTACACTACTCATAGAGTAGAGACTATCCAAAAATCATGTAACCTAATTCCTTAATATTCCTCGTAGCTCACTGCCTCAACCCAGCCCATAGCCCTCCAAGCCAAATGGTGTACCTACAGAAACAACTCACCATGAGCATATACATCACTTATTCAACAAATCCAAGCACAATAACATAAGTAATTGCATGAGATATATATGTATGTATGCTCCCTGATTTATCACATTAGCACATTTTCATTGTTGTTCCTGTTTCATAAACACATGCACAAAATCATTAGTTCACAATATAATGATCGATACCACGTTCCAGTTATAACCACAATATTCCACATTAATCACTAGAAATGTGACTGTTCCGGTCCTGTTACAACAACGAAATTTTAGGACCCCTCGCTTCGACATATAGCGGCATCATATGATATCCTTCGCTTCGACAATGACAGCGGCATGTACATCGCTTCGACATGACAGCGGCAAATATCATATTACCATCGCTTCATATGACAGTGGCAAGTACCTCACTCGCTCGCATATAACAACCACCGGAACAATCAAGCATTTCCAATCACATATAAATAACCACAATACTTGAGTCCACAATCATAATGCATCACCATTATCTCAATATATATCAACACATATCATAATACACACTTGTATATATAACCAAAGGCGTAAAAACACATTTTACCGTCCGATGCCCGTACGTCTCACTACGTACCTTAATCTCAAAAGTGGAGAAGTTGAAGAACTTTATCTCCTTGAAGTTGTTGGTACCTGGGATGGTTCTACACAGCCATACAAATCAATATTAGAAGCCAATTATAGTCCAATATCAAAAATCCCACAAAAACAAATCTAAAAACACAATATTTTGCATCTCGCGATCGATCGCGAGATTATTCTGCCCGATGCCAAAAATTTTATCCTTCGGCGATCGATCGCCACATTTGGCACGATCGATCGCCAGCCTCGCCGATCGATCGCCCAAAAGTGGCGATCGATCGCCCAAAAGTGGCGATCGATCGCCGAATGCTTCTGGAGCCTACTGGTTGCGCGCGACCGATCGCCAAAAACGGGCGATCGATTGCCGCTGTCTGTGTTGCGAGAAACACCATTTTTGCACCATAAATTCATCACCAACCTCACCAACACTTATACCAACAAACCAAAAACATAAAAACACTTTAAACCTTGAATATACACCATTAACAAGCCAAAAATCCAACTCCCAACCAATACCCATAACAACCCAACACAAACCCATTTCAAAACCATATCAAAACTAAACCAAACACCATAAAAATACCAAGGAGGTATCCATACCTCTTGGGGGCTCCAAATCTCACAAATAATCCCACCAATCAAGTTTGTGCAAGGATTTCTCCTCTCCTAGAAGCCAAAAATCGAAAATGGAGGGGAAAGTAGGGTTTGGAGAGTGATTTGGGGATTTTAATAAAGTGATTGGTAAAGTGAAGTAAAGTGGGGGTATAGTGGGGTTATAAGGGTTATGATTAAATTTGTACCCCAACAATTAACATGATGTATAAAATACCCCAACATGGTATTTTAAAAGCATTTTACAAAAATGCACCAAATGACAATGTGCACATGTGCGGGGTCACCACTTGCGCCTACGGGGCATGTGGCACGTGCATGGGAGTACCTCTTGGGCCTGCGGAACAAAGTGATACATTCCTGATTATGCCGCTGTCATGTCGAAGCGATGATGCCGCTGTCGTGTCAAAGTGATGGTAAATGCCAATGTCATGTTGAAGCGATGATGCCACCGTCATGTTGAAGCGATGATACCACCGTCATGTCAAAGCGATGATGTCACTGTCATGTCGAAGCGATGATACATGCCGCTATCACGTCGAAGCGATGATGCCACTGTCATGACGTAGCGATGCTATCGGGAACAAAGTGCTGCATTTAATGTGAGCCACCTCTTGGGTCCGAAAGGAACAAAGTGCTACATGAATGTGAGTACCTCTTGAGTCCACGATTATACCGCTGATTTTATGGCGATGGTTCTTGCCACCGATTGTATAGCGATGGTTTATGCCGCTGATTATTGGCGATGGTTTATGTCGCCGGGTATTCACAGCGATGGTTCATTCTGCTATTCTATTGGCGATGGTTTATGCCGCCGGATATTCATAGCGATGGGTTATTCCGCTATTATGTTGGCGACGGTTCATGCCGCTGTGTATTTATAGCGATGGTACATTCCGCTAGTTTATTGGCGATGGTTCATGCAGCCAGGTATTATATAGCGATGGGTCATTCTGCTACATCTATTGGCGATGGTTCATACCGTCGGGTATCTCTATAGCGATGGTTCATTCCGCTACATCTATTAGCGATGGTTCATACCGCCGGGTATCTCTATAGCGATGGTTCATTCCGCTACATCTATTGGCGATGGTTTATACCGCCGGGTATCTCTATAGCGATGATTCATTCCGCTACATCTATTGGCGATCGTTCGTACCGCAGGGTATCTCTATCGCGATGGTTCATTCCGCTACATCTATGGCGATGGTTCATACCGCCGGGTATCTCTACAGCGATGATCTGCTACATCTATGGCGATGGTTCATACCGCCAGATATATATGGTGATGTTTTATGACCGCTGACTCTATGGTGATGGTTCATACCGCCAGATATATATGGTGATGTTTTATGACCGCTGACTCTATGGCGAGGGATCTTGTCGCTGGCTCTATAGCGATGGGTTATATGCTAGGTACATAGCACTGGATTACGCCACCTGCGAGCAATGGGTGCTGCTTGCGTACCACTGGTGGACGATGGACACAGGTATGCCGCTATCTTGTTAGCGATGAGGTATGGTGTATTATTATTTTATTATCATTATTGTTGATGTCATGCGCTGATATACCTGTATCGTCACGTGTTTGACGATGAGATTTTGGATGTCATATGTTGGCATATACCGTCACAGGATGACGATGACATAGTGGATATTCTATGTAGATGTGTAGCATCGTGATGACGAATAATACGTCTAGATGTATATGTATTTAGTCATATGGTTTGAGTGCCGATGGTGAGCACAAGGTGGTGTCTACGTCACCGGATGACGAGACTGTTATGCCGAGCAGGTTTGCTCGATGGATTTTGGATGCATTGTACCGGTGAGTGTACCGCATCATGTAATTGAGGTAAATATTTTTGAGTAATGATACCTTTGAGTATACTCGCTGGGATGGCTAAGGCCAAGTGATTGGTGGTAAGAGTAGTCATTGAGGAAACTACTCGCTTGTCTTTGTAATGTGTGGTAGACATGGTCACACCCACCCTGAGGGTGTGGGATAAGTCCTAATGGATTAGGATTGCATCGTGGTTGAGCAAGGACACCGGGATGTCCATTATACTTTGGTGTTCTAGAGGATATTGGGTGATGACCCACTACTCTAATGGTTTGTACGGTATGGTATACCGAGTGGAACGTATGTTACGTAGGTAGGCTTGATATAAGCCTATGGAGGCAGGGATTTTGCTAGCCAGATATCGTGGCAGTGATATAGTGTGCTTGTTGGAGCCATTCACGTTGGGACAAAGTTTGGTGAATCGTACGGTGATACGATGAGGGTTTATGGTAGACTCTTGTAGTCTCTTTGTGGCATGATGATTGAGGCAGGAGTGCCTCACGGGGAGTTTATACGTAAAATATTTTGAGGGACTTGTACTGGGACAACTCAGTTTTGTTGGGAGTACCAACGTGAGTGTCGATAAGTCATTGTTGGTTCTAGTTGAGAATCCTTGCATATGGAATGCAATGGGGGACGCAATTGGAATTATGGGATATAGCAAGTGGGGTAACACTACTATATTGATTTTATCTCTTGGAGAGATTTGGATTGTACTGCCATGGAGACAGCTGGTATTGGTTGAGGGTTGATTATGAATCAACCGGGGTAAGCCCTACTAGTGTTGACTAGGTGATGGCTTCGTACTTTCGGTGAGACGTTCGAGGAGACGTCTCCGGGGTAATGCTCGAGGTTGTGAAGTACTATGGTATTAGTACGGAGCATTGTTAGAACGAGTTTACGTTGTGTATACGATTTTCAATTTGGTAATAGTGGCTTGATGCACAATTCTGAACCAGTTGCGTATTTTTGGTACCGAGATATGTTTTGGTATAAATATATCCAGTTTTCCGAACGTTGGTTCGAGGTTGGAGGGTCGTGAGATCATGACACTTCCCTTGTGAGGAAGGCGGTATTGATTTACCTACCGATTGGGAATCTTTGGGAGATTCAATGAGTCGGGTTGTGTAGTGTTGATGTTGGAATCACACCATCGGTCGTGGTCTGTCAATCATTATTCTCCGCGAGGTGAGAATAGATGGGGTGTTAGGATCGGTCCGGAGTGTTTAGAGGGGGGGGGGTGAATGAACACTCCTATTAAAAATTAATCCCTTGTGATTTCGTTCGGATTAGTGAAAGAAATCTGTTTCTTAATCAACTCTTTTGCAGAATAGACCACTGGATATTTTAGTGCGGAACGGTCTGTTCTCAAATTAATAAGAACGGCTCGATGGCTTGAATAACAGAACGAGTGCAGAATGACAAAACACAGAATATGTTTCTGGAAGTTCGAAGGTGGTGTAATCCTTCTACGTCTCCCCTTCTTCCAATTAAGGAAGGATTCCATTAGAAGACTTTGATTTATACAATCCTGTTGTACAAACCCGATTCAGCTGGATTTACCTCACTACCAGACTGAAACTCCTAGTCACTCGATCTGTTCAGACACACTCTGTCTGACAGTTACAATAGTTTCTCACTTCTATATTTCAATACAGAATACACAAGATAGACTTTAGTCTATGCACACAGTGATCCTAAATGATCAAATATTACAATGTACTCGTGCTTAAGAAGAATTTCAGCTCGAGAGCTTCTGAGCCTTGTGCTGTTTTGCTTTCTTTTGCGTATTTCGATTGATCAGACTCCTTCTTGAGATCTGCTGTTGCATCCTTTTATAGTTGCATGTTCCAACGACATTATTTCCTTTAATGTGCAACTCTTGACTCTGCTTAAACTCTGAGTAAGCTACAGTCTTCTTCTTTAGGGTACTTGCCGTTCTGGTTCATGCTTTCGGCGACTGTCAGGTAAGCTCTTCTTTGTCTTCTTACCTTTTATGGTAATCTTCAGTCTATGGTATTTTTCAGCATTAATTGCGACATTAAATGCTTCAATAAATAGCCGTTAATGATTCGGACTGAAGAACCAATCTTTATTCATCCTTGACTGCTCTGATCTGATAAAGAATGAGATCGATCTGAAGCTTCGATCTTGTCAGTCTGATTTCTATCGATCCGGTCTGATATGCGATATGCCTTTTTAGCTTGATCTGTTTTGAGCGATCGATCTGGTCAGTCTGATTTCTCTCGATCCGGTCTGATATGTTTTGTCATCTTTAAAACCTTATTGGTAAAGTCCGGAACTAACAAATCCCCCCTTTTTGATGATGACAAAACCTAGCTTCTATATCTTTTATCCAGTCTTTTAAGAACTCTGAAGCGTATACTTTCGGATCGATTACTTCTTTTTGTTCAAAATAAATGAACATTATTAAGTTGGATTTCGGATCGATTAAGCCTTTTATTTTTTTTTAGTTCAAAATAAATGAACAAGGACTTAACAAAGAAGGATTTTTATTGATCACCAAAAATCCTACATACAGACAGTCTGATTATTTAAGTAACGACACTTCTATTTTCTTGAAGACTGAGACTGATGCGGCTTGAAGTCTTTTCTCTTTTCCCCCTTTTTGTCAGCAACAATCTCTTGAAGAAAATCGACAACTTGTGCTAGCTGAGCGCTGATAGTGTCAAGACGAGTGTCTTGAGCACGAAGGGAGTTGGCTACGGATGCTCTGACTTCAGTGGCCAGCTCGATCTGCTCTTTTCTCAGGCTGTTTTTATAAGAAGCTTGCTGAGAGAACATATCATTCAGTCCTTGTTGAAGGCTGCTAAACTGGCTGTCATCTTCTCTTTAAATGAATCAAAGTCCAAAGATGTAACCCTCTGACCTTGATGGACCTCTATAACACGTTGAGAGAGAGACAGACAGTTGTCGGATAGGTGCTGAAGGGTCCTTGCCAGGGATAGAGGTGCGTCAGATAAACGGCTTGGAGAGTGATCAGATGACGACAGGGTGTGATCATCTTCTTCAGCAATGGGTATAATTGAAGATAAGGCAGCATGGCGTGTTTCGGACTGGATCAGGGTGATCAAGGCCGAAGAAAAATCTTCTAAGAACGCCAAATCTTCATCAGATTGGACTGGAGGAGTGCTGGGTCTGGAAGGCTCCTCAATCTGGAGAGCTGCAACAACGGTGGACACCACCAGATCTGGATCGACGAACTCTGGTGCACCAACTGTTGTAAGTGCTGCGGTTGGACTGAGTTGAACATGGGAGACTGATGATCCCAGAGGAATAGATGTTGTTGGGGAGTCCAACAAGACATTCAACGGTTCATCTTCTGTAGCAGACAGAGCATTAGTCATTGGCTGCTCCACTGTCTGATCGGCTATACTATCTGCTATCTGGTCTGCTGTTTGATCTACTGTCTGGTCTGCTGCTCCAGAGGGAACAACCTCTATGAAAGATTTTGCCAGAGTCTTGCTCGCAGATGGATGATCCGGGCTGGGTACTGGAGTGGATATGCTGAGCTTCTGTCGTTGAAATCGGACAGCCAAGTGAAGAGCATGAATATCCATTTCCAATTGAGCAATAACAGCACCATCATCTTTGGCAGTTGGAGTGTTCGGGTCGAAGTTCGCTTTCTTAGCGGCCAAGAGCAAAGATGCCAGTCTGAATTTCTGGTTGGCCTGAAAAAGATCTTTGCGAAGCACCGCGACTCTCACATCATCCGTCTCTGTCCCCTTAAGGACTTCTTCTTCCATTTTCTGCAGTCTGCGCAGCTTGCCGAAGAACATCTCAATGTGGTTGATTGTTCTGTACTCGACGTATTCATCAAAGACTACAACGAGCTCCTTCACCTTCTCTTCAACATCCTCCATAGCGATGTCGATGGCTGTTTGCGCGGCAGATTTGGGTTTGGAGGAGAGGGGTTCAGTGAGAATGGCTTTGCCCTTGCCTGTGGAAGATGGAGATTTGATCCCTGATTGGGTGTAGTCT
Source organism: Haberlea rhodopensis (assembly GCA_907163345.1). Lineage (NCBI taxonomy): Eukaryota > Viridiplantae > Streptophyta > Magnoliopsida > Lamiales > Gesneriaceae > Haberlea > Haberlea rhodopensis. The sequence continues at coordinate 1,245,846 of CAJQUN010000159.1, forward strand.
CCCAACTCAGTGATAACAATCCCTTTGACCACGGGAATGGCAGAGGGGACTCGGATGGTTACTTTGGTTGCAGTGGTTGAAGCGGTTGTAAGTTGGGTTGTAGGTTGGGGTGCAGGGGTGGCTTTTGTGGGAGGCAATATGGGTAGGGTTTTGAGAGGTAAGGTTTTGTGTGGCTTGGTGATCTGGGTTCTTGGCTTTTTGGGAAGGGGCTTGGCTGGTGATGAAGAAGCAGACTGAGTTTCCTCGGAGTCAGTCTGAATGGTTAATTTGCGCTTGACCCGAGTTTTTCGAGCAACAGCCTGTTCTTCTCCCTTCTCAATCTTGACGGCCACCAGATCGGTAGGAGTGGGTGGAGCACTCTTGGACTTCAGTAGTGCTAGCCCTTTGGAGTTGAGAATTTTGAAGGGACTGAGAGCAGACGGCTTCCCCAGCTCGATGTCCAAAGTCTCCAGTAGCTTGCTGAGAGGAACAGCAAAGAAGACGGCCTGTTTGGAGGCAATCACTGTTTCCAACAGGACTCCAAATAGAATTACGGACCAGTTCATCTTCTGTCTAGAAACAATAACAGCCATGGCCCTGAATTTCTCGGCAGTGACGACGTCAAAGCTTCCGGCTTTGCCCAATTATGGCTTACCAACGATCTCGCATAACACCTGGAAATGAAAGAGCATTTCCTTCTTCTTGAATGAAGGCTGCAGGCGGTGGCCAAAGATAGATACCTTCCCCTGAAGAGCTGTGAGAGAAGCTTGAGGAATCTGGCCAAACTCAGTCAGTCCGGAGTTGGGAAGACCAAAGGTCTTTGCCAGCGTCGACGGAGAGATTTCAAAGGATGTTCCCTTTACGGTGGTGGAGATGAAAGACCTCTATGATATAGCATTGGCGAACAGTTCGCAAATCTTCGACTCGTAAACCACCGTGCCACACTCCAGAAAATTCCTTAATCCAGACGATTCCAAAGCTCGGAAAATAGAGACCATCTCTGTATCTTCAGCCCTGTAGATATCATCGAACTCAACGGAGAGAGAGTTGTGAGTGATAGTGGCCATTTGAGTGTAATGGAGAAATGCGAAGAGTTTGAAAAATAATATGAGAGAGTTAGATAGCAGACAATGGTAAATTGTAAAAAGTGAATGAAAAATGAAATGTTCAGCCCGCTAAATAAGAGAGAGAAGACACGTGTCTTTATCTCGATGACTGATCATAAAATAATTCAAAATAAAAGGTCAGGATAAAAGAGAGATAATGCGGTTAAAATTTGCGATCAGTCCGGGCTATTTTAAATAATTACTTTATTTAAAGATTTGTTGACCAGACAGATCATGGGATAACATCAGAATTGACTAAGATCAGTCTGAAAGTTCGGACCGGTCTGTGTCATTCTGATAATTGTATTATCGATCTGTGCCAGCATACAATCTTTAAAAGATAACTAAAAGAAAGATACTTCTAAAAACATCAGGATAAATCTATTAAACCAAGAATTTGACGAAAGTAATTAAACTTAGCCTCAGGAAGTGGTTTGGTGAAGATATCTGCTGCCTGCTGTTCTGTTGAAAAATACTCGATCCGAATTTCCTTTTTGCCAACATGATCTCGAATAAAATGATGTCTTATATCAATGTGCTTTGTTCGAGAGTGCAAAACTGGATTATACGTTATAGCGATTGCACTTGTGTTGTCACAAAATATCGGAGATTCAACAACTTGAATGCCATAGTCTTTGAGCTGGTGTTGAATCCAGAGCATTTGAGCACAACAGCTTCCAGCGGTAAGATATTCTGCTTCAGCTGTAGATGTGGCAATAGATGTTTGCTTCTTGCTAAACCAAGAGATCAATCTTTCACCTAAGAATTGACATGTTCCACTGGTGCTTTTGCGATCAATCTTACAGCCAGCATAATCAGCGTCTGAATATCCTATTAAGCTGAAATTTTAATCTTTGGAATACCAAAGACCAACGTTCTGAGATCCCTTCAAATATTTCAGAATACGCTTAGCAGCAATGAAATGTGATTGCTTTGGTTCTGACTGAAATCTAGCACACATACAGACTGAGAACATAATATTAGGCCGGCTCGCTGTTAGATACAAGAGCGATCCGATCAGTCCGCGATACATAGATACTTCAACTGTTGTTCTCCCTTTGTCTTTATCTAACTTGATTGAAGGACTCATTGGAGTTGATGCAGTTGAACATGTTTCCATTCCGAATCTCTTGAGTAGCTCTTTGGTATACTTGGTTTGATTGATGAAAATGCCATTGTTGAGCTGTTTGACTTGAAGACCCAGAAAGAATGAAAGTTCTCCCATCATACTCATCTCAAACTGTCCCTGCATTAACTTAGAAAATTTCTCGCATAATTTGGGGTTAGTTGACCCAAAATGATATCGTCAACGTAAATTTGAACTAACAAAGTATGTTCCCCCTTAATAAATTTAAATAGAGTTTTATCTACTGAGCCGATCTGAAAATCATGGTTCAGCAGAAATTGAGACAGAGTATCATACCAGGCTCTTGGTGCTTGTTTCAGACCATATACTGCTTTATTCAGTAGATATACATGATTAGGAAATGAGTGGTTCTGAAATCCAGGAGGTTGCTCAATGTAGACTTCCTCCTGAAGCTTACCATTAAGAAAGGCACTCTTAACGTCCATTTGATATACCTTGAAGTCTTTAAAAGCAGCATAAGCAAGAAATGTTCGGATTGCTTCAAGTCTGGCGACTGGTGCAAAAGATTCATCGAAGTCAATTCCTTCTTCTTGTCGGAATCCTTGTGCCACCAGTCTGGCTTTGTTTCTAACCACAACTCCATCTGCGTCTAGCTTGTTTCTGAACACCCATCTGGTTCCAATAACAGGCAGATCGCTTGGCTTGGGGGTTAGACTCCAAACTTGATTCTGTTCAAATTGATTAATCTCTTCTTGCATTGCTTTAATCCAGTTGAAATCAGTCAACGCTTCATCAATCTTTTTAGGTTCCAGATTTGATATGAAAGCAGCATGAGTGAATTCATCCATCATCTGTCCTCTGGTTCTAATTGGTGCAGAAGGACTTCCAATGAATAGATCAGGTGGATGCCTCTTTGTCCATCGATAACTCGATTCTGGATTGTCTGGTCTAGACGGATGAGTAGAAGCGGCATTATCAGCATCTGTTTTAACATTCGAGTGAGGATCATCCGGATCGGCTCGATCTGAAGGAGCTTCATTGCCATGATCCGATCTGTCTGGTACTTCAGGTTCCGGTGGATTGTCTCTTGACCTGTTATCTACAATCTCATCATCACTGTTAGCTTCGAGATGGATATTTTACATCTGATTTTGAATTGATTCCATGCTACCTCAATACATAAAGATTCATCAAATACTACATGAACAGATTCTTCTACAGTTAAAGTGCGATTATTGAAAACTCTAAAAGCTTTGCTATTAGATGAATATCCTAAGAATATCCCATTATCTGATTTAGCTTCAAATGCTGTAAGATGATTCTTACCATTATTGTGGACGAAGCATTTGCAACCAAATACATGAACGTGAGAAATAGACGGTCTGTTACCAGTCCATATTTCATATGGAGTAAGATTCAACTTCTTGTTAATCATAGACCGATTTTGAGTGTAGCAAGCAGTATTTACAGCTTCTGCCCGGAACTTTTGCGAAATTCCAGAATCAGCAAGCATTGTTCTTCCTGCCTCTTTAAGCGTTTTGTTTCTTCGTTCTGCAACTCCATTTTGTTGGGGAGTTCGGGCGGCTGAAAATTCATGCTTAATTCCATGATCTTCTAGAAAGGATTCAAGATTCTGATTTGAAAACTCAGTGCCTTTGTCACTTCGAATCCTATCTATGCTGGATGATTTCTCATTCTGAGTACGTTTCAGCAGCTTGATCAATTTCGGACCGGTCTGATCTTTACTGCTCAAAAATATAGTCCAAGTAAAACGTGAGTAATCATCAATAACAACAAGAGTATACCGCATTCCCCCTAAACTTGTTATTGGTATAGGACCAAACAAGTCCATATGCAGTAGTTCTAAGCAGCGTGAGGAGGATTTGGCATTCTTGTTTTTGAAGGATGATCTGATCTGTTTCGATGTTGTGTGTGATAGTGTGTGCGATATGGAAACCTTTTATTCTCATAGGGTAGTCTATATCTTCGTTGAATTGGTTTTGAATTATAGTAATTGTATTATCTTCCTTGCCTTAGATCTTGCACCTTTATATTTGGTCTGAAAGACGCAAAGCTTGCTGGTGCCTTTTCTTTGGCTTGATTGACATATCCAATCCCTTTTCTCAAACCTTGATTCTCGAAAGAGACTACCGTTTGAATTATAGGTGCTTCAGTCTCATATACTGTGCTGGATTTAACAAATGTCATTTGTTTGATTTTGTTCTTTACCAGCAACAGTTCAGATTCATCTTTGGTGCAGTCTTTGATATCAAAGCCTATGCCTGTAACATCACCGACATTTCTTTGTACCTCTTGCAATTCTTCCAATGATGTTCTGGATTTTGTCCATGATTTGAAGATATGAGAAAGCTTAGCATTTTGCGTGCTAATTCTCTTATTTTCTTCATGGAGCTGATCATAAGAGATTTTTAGCTTATTCAGCTCGATCTGTAGATTGTTGCACTCACCCAGCTCAGAGCAGCTTGGTTTGATGTGCTCATCCATTTGATCATTGGCTTTAGCTTTGGTTTTCTCAAATGATTCAACTAAAATTCTATAATCATTAGCCATGTCTTGCAGTGCGGACATGAGCTCTTCACGTGTAAATTCATTTGAGTCAAGATCGAATACCTCGTCTGTTTGACTCATCTCTTCGTCTGCCATTAGACATTGAATATCTTCTTCGCTTTCGCTGGAAGAATATTCAGAGCTTTCTGAGTCTGAATCAGTCTGAGCCCATTTGTTGTTTCCTTCTTCTGCTACTAGGACCTTTTGGGACTTTCCATGATTTTTGCGGTCTTTGTAGTGCTTCTTTTTCCTGTCATCACGATGTTTCTCTTTACGTTCTTCTTTCTTCGGTCTGGTGCAATCTGCAATAAAATGTCCGGTCTTACCACAATTGTAGCAAGCCTGATCATTAACAACATCGCCCTTTCTTGATTTATAATGATGAGAGGGTTTAAAGTTCCTCTTATTTTTAGACATGAATTTACCAAATTTCTTGATAAATAATGACATAGCATCATTACTTATCTGTTCGATAGATCGATCTGTTGTGGGGGCGATCTGGTCTGGAATGGCTGCCAGTGCTTTGTTTGGTTGAGAGATGAATGGCTCTGCTTCACCTCTGCTGATCAGTTCGAACTCATATGCTTTAAGATCTGCGAACAGGTCATGAAGTTCAACCTTGTTCAGATCTTTGGACTCCCTCATTGCAATGGTCTTAACATCCCATTCTTTTGGCAGGGCTCTCATAACTTTCAGAGCAATCTCTCTGTTTGAGTATTCCTTGCCCAGACCATTCAGTTCATTGATAATACCAGTAACTCTTTCATCAAACTCATTTAGAGTTTCTCCAATCTTCATTTTTATGCTCTCAAATCTTTGAAGAGCAACATTCAGCTTGTTTTCCTTGGTCTGGTCGTTCCCTTCACATAGCTGTGCTATCTTCTCCCAAATTTCTTTGGCAGTTGAGCACATTTTGATTTTACTGAACATGTTCTTGTCCAATGTCTTGAACAAGATGTCTTTGGCAACAATGTCGAGATTTGCTTTCTTTCTTTCTTCATTCGTCCAGAGGGATCTATCCTTCTCGACCATATGGGGTTCACCACCAGTAATGGATACTGCTGTATTGACTTTCAGAATCTTCATTGGTCCATCAGTGATGACGAACCACATATCGTCATCCTGTGCTGCCAGATGAGCTTGCATTCTGATTCTCCAATCATCATACTCTTCTTTTGAGAACATAGGAATTTTGTTGAATGATGCCATCAGCTCAAGTGTCTTTGTGCTGATTAAGATGACATGCTCTGATACCACTTGTTAGGATCGGTCCGGAGTGTTTAGAGGGGGGGGGGGGGGGAATGAACACTCCTATTAAAAATTAATCCATTGTGATTTCGTTCGGATTAGTGAAAGAAATCTGTTTCTTAATCAACTCTTTTGCAGAACAGACCACTGGATATTTTAGTGCGGAATGGTCTGTTCTCAAATTAGTAAGAACGGCTCGATGGCTTGAGTAACAGAACGAGTGCAGAATGATAAAACACAGAATATGTTTCTGGAAGTTCGAAGGTGGTGTAATCCTTCTACGTCTCCCCTTCTTCCAATTAAGGAAGGATTCCACTAGAAGACTTTGATATATTCAATCCTGTTGTACAAACCCGATTCAGCTGGATTTACCTCACTACCAGACTGAAACTCCTAGTCACTCGATCTATTCAGACACACTCTGTCTGACAGTTACAATAGTTTCTCACTTCTATATTTCAATACAGAATACACAAGATAGACTTTAGTCTATGCACACAGTGATCCTAAATGATCAAATATTACAATGTACTCGTGCTTAAGAAGAATTTCAGCTCGAGAGCTTCTGAGCTTGTAAGCTTGTGCTGTTTTGCTTTCTTGTGCGTATTTCGATTGATCAGACTCCTTCTTGATATCTGCTGTTGCATCCTTTTATAGTTGCATGTTCCAACGACATTATTTCTCTTAATGTGCAACTCTTGACTCTGCTTAAACTCTGAGTAAGCTACAGTCTTCTTCTTTGGGGTACTTGCCGTTCTGGTTCATGCTTTCGGCGACTGTCAGGTAAGCTCTTCTTTGTCTTCTTACCTTTTATGGTAATCTTCAGTCTATGGTATTTTTCAGCATTAATTACGACATTAAATGCTTCAATAAATAGCCGTTAATGATTCGGACTGAAGAACCAATCTTTATTCATCCTTGACTGCTCTGATCTGATAAAGAATGAGATCGATCTGAAGCTTCGATCTTGTCAGTCTGATTTCTATCGATCCGGTCTGATATGCGATATGCCTTATCAGCTTGATCTGTTTTGAGCGATCGATCTGGTCAGTCTGATTTCTCTCGATCCGGTCAGATATGTTTTGTCATCTTTAAAACCTTATTGGTAAAGTCTGGAACTAACATGGGGATTGACAGTTGGTTATGGGACTTTGGATATGATTGGAGATACCTGAGTCTATTATATTGAGTATGCAGCTTGTATTGGTACTTAGGCATGTATGCCGGTGTAGGTATATGAATGCCAGCATTTTCTTGGTACTCGTCGAGCATCGGATTTATATGCTTTGATAAATGAATCTCCGGTAAGAGATTGTGGCACCTTGGGAGTGGTAATCACAATGACACGATGTATTCTGAAGAATGATCGTGAAGTCTGATTGACTCCCTTGAGGAGGGATTGTCGTGTGTTGAAGCGATGGTAAGTCATTTTGACTAATTTGTTAACATCCCTGTGTTAGGATTTTTGAATCCTAGGATAAACGATGGATGACTTTGTGTCGAAGTTGTTAAGTGTCGTGGTTGACACGTGTGGCGGGAATGCAATTGATTTTCTTGCATGTCCTTTCGAGAACATGAGACCTTATGGAGTCTCGATAGTGTGTTTGGGACCAAGATGTGATTTCTTGGAACACATGGATGTAGACATCTTTGGAGATGTGTTTTGTGTTGATCGGTGGCCGTGTTGTTGCCCAATCCGTGTTGCAGTGTGGTGCAACTACTCTTCGATGGAGATGAGTTTGGAAGCGGAAGTCGGATATAGTTTAGGTACACTGCTGTGTACTGGTGGTTTCTGTAAGGACCCTAGTTCCTTAAGTGCGGATTAAAGGCATAAAATAGAGCTAACATGCATTATCAGAGTTTAATAGATCGTGTTGAGACTTTGAGCCCAAAGAATTACATACCAAGTTAAGGACTATCAAAAGGATTAATTACATTCAATCAATGAATGTTATTCCCTATAGCTTTACAGTACTCCTAGAGTAGATACTATACAAAATAATCATGCCCTTCCTATCAAAAGCGTTCTTCACGAGCTCACCGACTCAACCTGCCTTAGCCCCTTTTTGCCAAAATATACCTACAACGACAACCCCCAAAACATGAGCATAATATAATTCATATCCAACACAATATGAATATAAGACGTAAATGCATAAACCATAATAAAACACTTCATGTTTTTCGCATGCATTTTAAACGCTCCCTTTTTGGTTGTCCCTGTACCATAACTCATGAGTATAATCAATAGATTGTTTAATGGTTCAAACATGTCATGACATAACACCTTTCCATTATCATCAATTACCAATCCCTAGTCTGTTCATCACAATGTATTTTAATGCCCCTCGCTTCACATATAAGCGGCATAGAATAACCTCGCTTCACATACAAGCGGCATAGAATAACCTCACTTCAATGGACATGCGGTACTCCCACCCCTCGCTTCACATTTTAGCGGCAAATACTTTCCTCGCCTCATTTGGTAACCTCGCTTCAATGTGACATGAGGTACTCCCACCCCTTGCTTCACATATAGCGGCACAAAATAAATAGCGGTAAGCATTAAAATCATCAAGGTGATAACCATGACTCATGGGATGTGCACCAATAATCATCATATGCATATACAATCATCATGCATAATCCAACATGTATTTGCATCCACAATGCACAATTCCATATATACTAGAATCCACAATGCATAATCAATGAGTATAATAGATACATGTACCGTTGGGTGCCCGTACGTCTTCTACGTACCTTTCCAAAAGTGGGATTTGGTATGACTTTACCTCCTTGGTTGCGTCGCCACCTGGGATGGTTCTACACAATCACACAACCCAATATTAGAAGACAAATAATAGCCAAATACCAAAAAATTCAACAAAAAACATCATTTCCCACATTCCAGCAGCTGGCGATCGATCGCTGCATCGAGGCGATCGATCGCGAGCCTTACCGATCGATTGCTTTGATGTAGCGATCGATCGCCTGACCTTTCTACCTCACGGCGATCGATCGCGCCATATATGGCGATCGATCGCCTGCCTTGTTTTTCGCCACTGCCCTTCGGCGATCGATCGCTGCATTTGTAGCGATCGATCGCCACCTGCTGTGTGCGCGATTCTTCACCATTTTTTTTTGAGCATTTTCCAAGGTCTATCACAAACACTTCAAACTCAAACATTCCAACAACTCAAATACCATCATAACTCACTAAAACCCACATAAAACACCTCAAAAATCATACCCCATCCACATACAACACATACCCAAAAACAAACCCACATAAAAACTCAAATACCAACCCATTTCAAAATCAAACACCATAAAAACTTTAGGAAGGGTTCCATACCTATTATGGACTCCAAATCCTATCAAGATTCCAACAAATGGAGAGTTTGCAATGATTTCTCCTCCTCCTCTTTGGCTTGGACGAAAATGGGAAGTGGGTTAGGGTTGGGAATGAAATTTGGGGATTTAAGAGTGGTGGGTAAAGTGAAAGTAAAGTGATGGTTAAGAGGTGGGGTAAGGGTTATAAGGTTAAATAAAGTTGTACCCCAAATATTAACATGATGCATAAAATACCCCAACATGGTATTTTAAAAGCATTTTACAAGAATGCACCAAACTCCCAATAAATTCATGTTTTCCAAATAATTAACAACCAACATGAATAACCCATGCTAAAACCCAGTTTTCCCAACGTGCACAACATGCACCCTGAAATGCACCCCCGGGCCACGCCTACCATGTGACTAAGCATTTCATCAAGATAATTAATTCCAACACATAAGTTAATTATCACCATAATTAATCATACAAACATAATTAATGCCCAAATTGCAATTAATCATTTCGGGGATATCACAATACTCCATTACTTATAAGATTTCGTCCTCGAAATCGCATGCACTTACCCCAAAAAGAAACTAAACATAAATCACATACCAGAAAATAGTTCCGGGTAGTGCTACACCATATGCCGCTCCGTCTCCCACGTGGCCTCCTCGACACCCATGCGATCCCACTGAACCTTGATCATAGGTCTCACTTTGTTCCGAAATCTGCGGTCTGCTCGATCCAGAATTCTAACAGGCCGTTCCACATAAGATACATCGGATTCTAACTGAACCTCGGAAGGCTGCAACACAGGCGATGGATCCTGCTCAAACTTCCGCAACATAGACACATGGAACACATCGTGTATACCAGACAAAGAAGGTGGCAAAGCCAGTCGGTAAGCTAAGGTGCCAATGAGCTGCAAAATCTCGTACGGCCCAACATACCTCGGAGACAGTTTCCCGCGCATTCCAAATTGCACCACACCTCTGAAAGGTGAGATCTTCAAGAAGACCTTATCTCCCAACTGAAATTCTAACGGTCTCCACCGTTTATTCGCATAAGATGCCTATCTATCATGGGCTGCTTTCATTTTTTGCCTTATCACCTTTATCTTTTCTTCCATTTCCCGAACCAGTTCCGGCCCTCCGACCGATATACGATCCAAGTCATCCCAGCACAAGGGTGATCTACATTGTCTACCATAAAGGGCCTCAAAAGGAGCCATCTGAATGCTTGCCTGGTAGCTATGGTTATAAGAAAACTCTACCAAGGCCACTGAATCCTGCCAAGAAGCATCGAACTCCAATACACCAGCCCTCAACATGTCCTCGAGCGTTTGGATTGTACGCTCGGTTTGGACATCCGTCTGAGGATGATATGCAGTGCTCAATCTAACTTCAGTTCCCAAAGCTGACTGCAGACCCTCTTAAAAATGAGATGTGAATCGTGGATCTCGATCCGACACTATGGAAATGGGGATCCCGTGCAATCTTACCACATCTCGAATATACAATTGATCCATCCTCAAATAGGTGAAGGTCAAGCTATAAGGAATGAAGTGAGCCACTTTGGTCAATCTGTCCACAATCACCGAAATGGCATCAAAACCCTCGGCACTCCTCGGCAAGTGAGTCACGAAGTCCATGGAAATGTGTTCCCACTTCCACTTTGGTATCTCCAAGCTTTACAACTCGCCGCCAGGTCTCTGCCTCTCTGCCTTAACCTGCTGGCAGATCAAGCACCTCTTAACAAAAGCGACGACATCACACTTCATTCTTTTCCACCAAAACTGATCACGTAGATCCTTATACATCTTCTTCCCGCCTGGGTGGATACTAAGTCTGCTACTATGAGCTCGCTCCAAGATCCCTCTACGCAACTCCGGCGTACTCGAAACCACCCAACGGCTACCCAATCTCAAGGATCCATCCTCGGCCAGTCTGAACTTCGATGGTTGACCAAGATACAATAATGATAACCATCTCTGAATCTCATCATCTGACTTCTGAGCTCTCCTGATATTCTCATAGATATCTGGCTCAGCTAATAAGGTCGATACATACACAGGTATCTATGTCGAAATCATAGCCCAGATGGCAATAGGAAGTCATCATGGCTGACAAATGGATGACGTCATCAGCAGTACTCCTCACTTTCCGGCTCAAAGCGTCTGCTGTCAAGTTTGCTTTTCCAGGATGGTACTCAATCTCACAATCATAGTCCTTGAGTAAGTCCATCCATCTTCTCTGCCTCATATTCAGCTCTGCCTGAGTGAATAAGAACTTCAGGCTCTTGTGATCCGTGTAAATGGTAAACGACGTACCATACAAATAATGCCTCCAAATCTTTAGGGCGAAGATGATAGCCGCCAATTCCAAGTCATGGACTGGGTATCTAGTTTCATGCGGCTTCAACTGCCTCGATGCATAAGCTACCACATGCTTATCTTGCATCAATACACACCCAAGGCCCTGAAGCGATGCATCAGTATAGAGGACAAACCTAGTGTTCTCCGTAGGAATCACCAACACAAGCGCCGTCGTCAACCGGTGTTTCAACTCCTGGAAACTCTCCTCACAAGACCAAAAGAATGGTACTCCTTTTTGGGTCAACTGTGTCAACGGCTTGGCGATCTTTGAAAATCCCTCGACGAAGCGTCGATAATAACTGGCCAAATCAAGGAAGCTCTGTATCTCTGGCACAGAAGTGGGTGCTGCCCACTCCATCACAACGTCAATCTTCTTGGGATCCACCGATATCCCACTGCTAGATATGACATGCCCCAGAAAAAATACACTGCTCAACCAAAACTCACACTTGCTGAGCTTGGCATACAACTGGTGATCTCTGAGAATCTGGAGTACTGTCCTCAAGTGTTTCACATGCTCTTCCTCACTCCGAGAGTAGATGAGTATGTCGTCAATAAATACAATGACGAACTGATCAAGATATGGTTGAAACACTCTGTTCATCAAGCTCATAAAGACAGCTAGGGTGTTCGTCACACCGAACGGCATCACTAGGAACTCATAGTGCCCATACCTAGTCCGAAATGCTGTCTTCTGCACATCCTCCTCTCTGACCCGAATCTGGTGATACCCGGATCTCAAATCAATCTTTCTATACAGCTTTGTGCCTTGCAACTGATCAAACAAGTCATCAATCCTTAGGAGAGGATACTTGTTCTTCACTGTGGCCTTATTCAGTTGCCGGTAATCGATGCACAACTGACCGCTTTTATTTTTAAACAATTATTTTTCAGTGTATGGGTTGAAGCGATTCTACCGCAAGTGCACGGTGTCAAGTTTTAGTATAGTGAAAATTAAGTAAAGGTTGTCGAATCCACAGGGACTAACGTATAAGTACCAAATAAGATCAATCAAATTATATTTAGCCTACGATTAAAGGAGTTTGATAAACTAACACTAAATTAAACTAAAGAACAAAATTAAACGAGAAATAATGACAAGAATGGTTCCGGAAATGCAAAGGTAAGTGACTCGAGAAAATTACCAAGTTCGTCGTTCAATTATGTTATCTCTAATGATTCAATGGAATTCTCACTTTATTAACCAATTGATTTTAAAGGTGAAAGGTTTTCATGATTATTCGATACACTCTCTCGAGCTGTAACGAAACTAACAATAAATTAGAACAAGTCAATCTCGTGCACCTATTTACTAATTCAAAGTTGCTTAAATTATCAAAACCTATTAACTCTAAATCTTTCGATTTCAAGTTCTCACGTATGCGATATCATCTCTCGATCTCAATCGTAGCATACATCATAAATTAATGGAGCGTGTTACAGCGTTATCTCTCGATCTCGGCTGTAACCCTCAAATTCAATCAAAGCTAGCTAGACTCTGATCTACACATGCAATTAATTTAGGAACAATAAATATCAATGCGCGCAAATATCAATGAATCAATAATATCAAACACAACGAACTAAAACTTCAATAATATAAACCAATTTTAATTCAAATCAATAACAGATGAGTTTTCTTGTCTCTCGACCTTAAAAACAACAAATGAAAATTGAAAATCAAATAAATTAAGTTCAGAAATACGATAAACGATGGATGAATCCGTGCGTTGCACCGTGATTTCTTCTCTTGTTCCTTCCTTGCACTCCGGAACGGATAGGCTCGACTTTGGACGAAGAACGGAGATTGGATCTCCTTCTTCCGGCGTTGGGCGGCGGCTAGGGCGGCTGCTCTTGACCTAAAAAGTCTGATATATTCTATCAAAATTCGTCCCTAATTCTCTGGAAGAGAGTCCCCTTAAAAAGCCCTCTAAAAATCTCGATAAAATAGGAAAATAAAATCTTCAGATCTCGCGTCTCGATCGATCGAGAATTTCACCGATCGATCGGTGCACTGTTCACGCCAGCTTTTGGAACTTACTGCCTCGCTCGATCGATCGGGAATTTCCACCGATCGATCGAGATTTCTCAAAAATTGTTGCTGAAGTTACTGCCTCGCTCGATCGATCGATATTTCTACCGATCGATCGAGCCTTCGAAAATTCTGAGTCTTGCTACTGGCTGGCTCGATCGATCGAGAATAAATCTCGATCGATCGAGATCTGAAAAAATCATCTTCTTCATTTTTCTCATCTTTTATGCCTCGATTTCGCCCGTTATCTTCTCATTAGCTCATTTCTTCCACTTCTGATCTAATTTCCTGAAACAAATGAATAAACACCAAAAAACATAATATCATCCAGGAAAAAGTACAGAAAATGGGAAGAAATCACAGTTAAAAACACTCAAAATCTAAGCCTATCAACTCCCCCAAACTTAGACTTGATCGTCCTCGAGCAAGCAATAAACTCAAAAAGAAAGTTAAACTCGATACTAAGCATGAATTTTCTTTGCAACATATGTAACAGCTCAGAAATCCTACTTACACATCAATAGGATTCAATCAACATTTAACCAGAAGCATTTTCTCCTAAGTTAAACAATGCATCGAAACATCGGAACGTGCGTGTGTGCTATTGTCAAACATGAGTTACATATATATCTTTAACATCAACATGTGCCATATTAACTCCTAGTCAAGATTACTTTGAATTACTCTACAAGTTTACTATCCAGCACTTCTCCACTAATGTAATTGTTCCCTAGACTTGGATCAAAAGGTCTTGAAAGCTTATAACGTTAGGCCTTTTGGTGTCGGCTTCAAAGGAAAGGTAAGATGAATTCAAAGAAGAGAGTATAACAAAATCAGTTCAACTATTTTTGAGCTTCTCTTCAGCTTTTTTTTTCTAGCCTTGGCCACTTTGGGTCTTATTTTGAATTTTTCTTTTCAAGGCTTTTCTCTACATCTTTTCTTTTTCTTTGCTCATTCTTTTGTTCCTTTTGAACTCATTTGCATATACAATTCTGTGCAATGAATGAGATTCATTATACTCTCCTAGGGGTAGGTAAAAATTTTCTTTTAGGCTCAAACCAAGGTGGGTATAATGAGTTGCCAAGAATGTCGAATGGGGGTCTAATCATATGCAATGCATATACCATTCTTTTTTCAATAAGGCTCAAAAGGGGACACTAAGGAATAATATATAACAGGTAGGCTTGAAAGGCTCAAACGGTCCAAAGATCGCCTAAATCATCTCCAAGTCTAGTTCCTAATTATAAATTTCGCCTCAAAGTGCTTTCAACTAAACTGTAAAGTTCTCTAAGATACTCAAGACTCATCATAGTTAACACAAGTTTTCAATTTAATCAATACATACTTCACTCAATCATGACTCAATAAGTGCTCAAATTATTCCTCAGTTTTGACATATAGTTAACAAAGGATATATACAAACAAGTTAAACATTTTCATGGCTCCTATCTAGATGAGGATTAATTTCATCATGTATTACTATTGCAAGTCCAATTCATCAATTCTCAAGAATAACTCAATCCAAAAAAAAAATTTTGTTGGTAATGCTCAAGGACGAATTAGTCTCAACATCATGCAGTCATGCAAGGTATGGGAATAAAACAAGTAGCAGTACGTGCAAAAACAAGATTATATACAAATACTCAAAAACCCCCCCAAACTTAGCATGTGAATTGCCCTCAATGAACAAGAAAAATAAATGCCAAGGCAAAGACACATACCATGATGACGATCGTCACTGATCGTCATCCTCATCATGCTCCGGAGGGGGGACTGGGTAGTGGTGCTCCTCGCCCTGATATGGCGGAAATGGTGGGTACTCGGAAGGTGGAGGTGCATGTGGCTGGTAAGGTGCAAAGTGTGGCTCCGGCGGGAACTGGAAACCTGGGAAGCCCTGGGCCATGGCAGTGTTCCATGCACTCTGATAGTGCATGAACTCCATCTGACGCTGAGCTACCTGCTCATGGTCCATCTGCAATGCTCTCTGCATGCTATGAATGTCCCGCTGCATGCTGTGAATGCTCTGCTGCTCCAGGCGAATGTTTTGGAGATCCCTATGAAGAGAATCCAAAGTAACTCGTGTATGCTCTGCAGCAGAGGATGATGCTCCAGCTTGTGTAGTATCCGAGGGTCTTCGTCTCGTAGGATCGGCCACAATGATTGGTGTCTTCGGCGGGAGTAGCTCCTCGTCTTCCCCCCAAGTCACTCCGTTCCTCTGACATAAAGCAGTGATTGTGGATGGAAACGGTAGTGCAGAGGTCGGTGGGCTACTTCCAATATCAGCAATGTGATCAGCAATAATCTCGCCGAAATCCACTTCCTTCCCTGAGAGGATGGCATATACCAGGACCGCTCTATCCTTTGTCACCTCAGAAGTGTGGGTCGATGGCATGACCCGCGAGGCGACAAATGAAAACCATGCTTGGGCCTCTGGCTTCAAATTTTTCTTTAGAACCAACTGTGGCTCTGCTTTATCATTCCTCTGCCAATCCACTCCCGGCTTGCCGATAACTGTCAATACCTCATCGTAGTCAATCCTGCTACTCTTAAAAGATTGGTATGCACAGTTTTGAAGTAACGGCATCCGGTGAATATTGTTGATTGCGGCTCGATCCACCAACACATCCTTCCCTCGAACATAAACACTTACTTGGTGCCCTGGTCTAACAGCTCGAAGATTCGTGTAAAACTCCCTTACCAGCGGCACCACAGCATCAATCGGTGTCTGAATGAATTGAAACCATCCTTTTCGGCGTACTGTCCTAATGACAGGACACTCCAATTTATCCAAGCTCATTCCCCTTTCACGGCTCAGGGGTTTCTTATGGTAGATGGGGTATAACTCAGCAATCTTGGCATTTAGAAACTTCTGTTCATCATAAACTGGCTCAGAAACAGTGGCCTCTGCCCGCTTTTGCTTCTGGGAAGCTTCTGCCTGCTTTGACCTCTTTCTGGACGACATTTCTTTGCCAACAGATTCTCAAATACTTCAATTCAATTCAATTAACACCCCACAACACTGTAATCCGACACCTTTCAATACCACACAACTTCCTCCTAATTGAAATTCTTTTCCAATCCCCTTCTAATAAAATTCACGAAAAAGCACCAAAAGCTCAAATCTAGGATGATTGGAAACCAATTACCTCGTAAAAACTTGATCTTGGACAAATGTGGCCCTCGGCTTGGAATTCCCTTCTTTATGCGCTTCTACCCAATTTTCCTTTCAAATCTTCAAATCTGCAATGTAAATCTCATTAGAATGAATGTTACTTCTTAGAATTGAAGTAAATCGAAATTTGATGAACAAAATTTGAGATTTGATGAAAGGATTTTAAAAAAATTGGCTAGGGTTTTGTTTTGGAGAGGAGAAGAATGAATTATGGCTGCTGCGTCTGCCTCTTTTTTTTTCAAAAAATCCGTTCGCTCGATCGATCGGAAAAATTCTCGATCGATCGAGCGAGGCAGTACTTCACAATGCATTTTAAAAAACGGGCGATCGATCGAGATTTTGTCTCGATCGATCGCCAACTCCAGAACTTAGGATTTTCATTTCTCTCTCAACACTTTCTCTCGGGTTGCCTCGCCTAGCTCGTTGTTGCTCTTACTTTCACACCTGCATTAAAAACACACGAATTCAATCCCAGATAAACTCAAAACAAACACACTAACAAAAACACACCAAAACAAGAAATCAAAAACAAGACTCAAGGAAAGAAAAAAAAAACGGAAGTTCTTAATTTATAGTCCCAAGCTGGACTGTCACCTCCTCGCCTTCTCAATTTGATGGCTCCTTCGGATTCTTTACAGAATCACTCGGGAGCGTACCTTGCGTCCTCCCAGATATCAACGTGGCCAATTGCCCTATCTGCACCTCCAAATTTTTGATTGATGCATCTTGATTCTGCATCCTCACCTCTGTTGATGAAATCAGCTTCGCCATCAATTCCTCCATACTCGGCTTTTGTGTGAACCCGGCCTGCGGTTGAGGGTTCAACACATTTTCTTGATTCGACCACCTCAAATTCGGGTGGTTCCTCCATGGTTGGTTGTAATTCGAGTAGGAATTATTGTGTGGCCTGTTACCTACAAAATTAACAGCTTCAACGGATTGGTTAAATTGATTACCTGCCTGGCACTCGATGCTAGGATGACCGCCTCCACACAGCTCACAGAAAATAGTTTGGGCCTGCATTGCTGCTGCTCCCATGCTGTCTATCTTCCGGTTCATGGCTTCTAATTGAGCCGAAAGAGCAGTGATTTCGTCCACTTGATGGACTCCCATTGGTTTCTGTGGCGTGCTCCTCTCAGATTGCCACTGGTAGCTGTTGCACGCCATTTCCTCCAACAAGCTATATGCTTCTTCCGGCGTCTTTCTCATTATGGATCCCCCAGATGCTGCATCAATCATTGAACGGTTAGCAGAAAATAAACCGTTATAGAACGTTTGTACCTGCCATATGGGTAGACCATGGTGTGGGCATCTCCTCAACAACTCCTTAAACCGATCCCACGCTTCGTATAAAGTTTCGAGGTCAAACTGACCAAAAGTCGTGATATCGTTCCGCATCTTCGCCGTCTTGGAAGGGGGAAAGTACTTTGACAAAAACGCCTTTGTCATCCCCTCCCATGTTGTTATTGAACCTGCAGGAAGTGAATTTAACCATGCTTTAGCCTTATCTCGTAATGAAAAGGGAAAGAGCCTTAACCTGATGGCATCGTCAGAGACGCCATTGTGTTTGAATGTATCACAAATCTCCAAAAAGTTGGATATGTGATTGTTCGGATCATCTGTAGCTGCTCTCCCGAACATCACCGAGTGCTGAATCATTTGTATGATTGCCGGCTTGATCTCAAAATTGTTTGCTTGGATCGTCGGCCTTGTGATACTCGACAACGATCCATGAAATGCAGGTTGTGCAAAGTCCATCATTGATCTAGGGTGCTGTGCTTCGTTATTGTCAGCCATTTCTCGAGCTTCTCGTAATCTTCTTAGTAACGTTCTCTCTATCTCTGGATCAAACGGCTCGAGAAAGGGTTCCTCTCTTCTATGCATGTACTAAAGAACTGATTCCTGTACAAAATAGACAAAAGGAGACAACAAAAATGCACAAAATTATTCACAAATATCAACAAAAGAAAACAAAGAAAACAAAAATGCAATAATAAAAGAATTGGCTAAATTACAATTAAATAATCTCGTATGATATTATACAGATTAGTCCCCGGCAACGGCGCCAAAAACTTAACCGTTTTTATTTTTAAACAATTATTTTTCAGTGTATGGGTTGAAGCGATTCTACCGCAAGTGCACGGTGTCAAGTTTTAGTATAGTGAAAATTAAGTAAAGGTTGTCGAATCCACAGGGACTAACGTATAAGTACCAAATAAGATCAATCAAATTATATTTAGCATACGATTAAAGGAGTTTGATAAACTAACACTAAATTAAACTAAAGAACAAAATTAAACGAGAAATAATGACAAGAATGGTTCCGGAAATGCAAAGGTAAGTGACTCGAGAAAATTACCAAGTTCGTCGTTCAATTATGTTATCTCTAATGATTCAATGGAATTCTCACTTTATTAACCAATTGATTTTAAAGGTGAAAGGTTTTCATGATTATTCGATACACTCTCTCGAGCTGTAACGAAACTAACAATAAATTAGAACAAGTCACTCTCGTGCACCTATTTACTAATTCAAAGTTGCTTAAATTATCAAAACCTATTAACTCTAAATCTTTCGATTTCAAGTTCTCACGTATGCGATATCATCTCTCGATCTCAATCGTAGCATACATCATAAATTAATGGAGCGTGTTACAGCGTTATCTCTCGATCTCGGCTGTAACCCTCAAATTCAATCAAAGCTAGCTAGACTCTGATCTACACATGCAATTAATTTAGGAACAATAAATATCAATGCGCGCAAATATCAATGAATCAATAATATCAAACACAACGAACTAAAACTTCAATAATATAAACCAATTTTAATTCAAATCAATAACAGATGAGTTTTCTTGTCTCTCGACCTTAAAAACAACAAATGAAAATTGAAAATCAAATAAATTAAGTTCAGAAATACGATAAACGATGGATGAATCCGTGCGTTGCACCGTGATTTCTTCTCTTGTTCCTTCCTTGCACTCCGGAACGGATAGGCTCGACTTTGGACGAAGAACGGAGATTGGATCTCCTTCTTCCGGCGTTGGGCGGCGGCTAGGGCGGCTGCTCTTGACCTAAAAAGTCTGATATATTCTATCAAAATTCGTCCCTAATTCTCTGGAAGAGAGTCCCCTTAAAAAGCCCTCTAAAAATCTCGATAAAATAGGAAAATAAAATCTTCAGATCTCGCGTCTCGATCGATCGAGAATTTCACCGATCGATCGGTGCACTGTTCACGCCAGCTTTTGGAACTTACTGCCTCGCTCGATCGATCGGGAATTTCCACCGATCGATCGAGATTTCTCAAAAATTGTTGCTGAAGTTACTGCCTCGCTCGATCGATCGATATTTCTACCGATCGATCGAGCCTTCGAAAATTCTGAGTCTTGCTACTGGCTGGCTCGATCGATCGAGAATAAATCTCGATCGATCGAGATCTGAAAAAATCATCTTCTTCATTTTTCTCATCTTTTATGCCTCGATTTCGCCCGTTATCTTCTCATTAGCTCATTTCTTCCACTTCTGATCTAATTTCCTGAAACAAATGAATAAACACCAAAAAGCATAATATCATCCAGGAAAAAGTACAGAAAATGGGAAGTAATCACAGTTAAAAACACTCAAAATCTAATCCTATCAACAACCGCATCGAACCTTCCTTCTTCTTCACAAAGAGAACCGGTGCGCCCCATGGCGATACGCTAGGGCGTATATATCCTTTCTCAAGGAGTTCCTGCAACTGCTCCTTCAATTCCCTTAACTCCGCCGCCGCCATCCTGTAAGGTGCACGAGAGATAGCAGATGTCCCCGGTAATAACTCAATCCCAAACTCAACTTCTCTAGCCGGTGGGAATCCGGGAATCTCCTCCGGGAACACATCAGCAAATTTTGCTACCACTGGTACATCCTCAACTCTTAATTCTTTATTCTTTCCCGACGTGTCCACGGCATAGATGAGATAGCCCGTGTGACCAGGTTCCAACAACTGAGACATTTTGATTGCCGAAATCAACGGAATCTTCGCACGAGAACCGTTCTCATAAAAAGTCCACTGTATCCCCAAATCAGATCTGAACCTTACTGTTCTCTGCCGACAATTTACCACTGCCTGATATCTGTTCAGAATGTCAATGCCCACAATGCAGTCGAAGCCTGACATGCCCAACACAATCAAATCTGCCTTCAACTCGTTGCCCTCAAAATAAATGAGGCAATCCGCAAGAAACTGATCGGCAATAACACTTCTTCCAGTGGGTGTCGAGACCATGAGATGCGTGGGTAATGAAGACGTGCGCATATGGTGTCTCTCCACAAAGCCAACAGATACAAAAGAGTGGGAGGCACCTGTATCTATCAAAATAAAAGCAGGGTACGTAAATAAATGGCACGTACCGGCGATCACCTCCTCCGGGGCTGCCTGGGCCTGCTCTCTGGCCAGTGCATACACCTGCCCCTGGGACGGTCCCACTGTCTGACCTCCCGATGGTCGAGGCATAATCTGCTGCCTCTGATGCACTGTCCTGTCGTCAAATCTCAGCCTGTTCCCTTGAATATCTGACTGTCCTCCCCGAGTGGGGCAATACTGAGAGATGTGGCCCATCTTACCACAACTGTAACAAGCGGGGCAATTGCTCGAAGAGTGTGGCCCTCCACAATTATCGCACCTTGTCTCCCCCGATCTATTCCCTTGCATAGGCCCCCGGTTGGTCGACCAATTGCTCTTCCTGTTCTCTTGCTTCCGACTAAAAGATTTCTTTCCACTGAACCAAGAGGATGAAGAAGCACCACGAGGCTTAAATAACTCTCCTCGGGGCCTCAAGCTATCAGTAACTTGCCTCTGTTGTGGCACAAGTGGGGGTACAACATTAGGATAGGCCCCAACTCCGATCTCCGCAAGTTCTGCTCTCGTAAGAGCATCATCGAAAGAAGTGGGGTTGTTGGTGATAACCTGGTCAAATAGCTCCGGCCGTAACCCCTTCAGAAAGTGCCTCATCTTTGCATGTCCGCTTGTGGCAATATGATGGACATACCTTAGCAATGAAGAATAGTGCATAGCATAGTCTGACACTGACATACCTCCTTGCTTCAAGTTTGTGAACTCATCTTCCTTTATCTGTCTCGCAGCCGCATAGAAATACCGATTCAGAAACCGGGTTCTGAAGAGAGTCCAATCGATCAATACACCATGAGCCCTTAGTTCCATCACTGTAGTCTTCCACCACATGGAAGGTTTCTTCGCTAGCTGGAACTCCACCAATCTCAGCCATGCCGTCCTTGCACAAGGAGCGGACACAAAAATCTGTTCCAGTCTCTCAAGCCATTCCTCAGCCTCTTCCCCTGTCTCTGTCCCCTCAAACGTAGGCGGGTGGAAGGTCAGAAACTGAGAAAAACTGAGCTCACCAGGTAGTAACAACTGAGCCACTGGTTCCACACCTACAGCTGTTGGAGGGAAAGGGTTTGTCTGACCAATGCTCGCATTAACACTGCCAACGTCACCTACCTCTTCATTGAGGTTCCCCAAGTTCATAGACGCCATGCTGTAACACAAGGGTTAACAACAATTCCAAAACAACAATAGATATGTTATGCCGTTAGGTAACAGGAATGAAAATAAGCATGTTAGTATAACAGTATATACATCAATATGCACCACATGCATAAACATGCCCCAAATGTAAGCACCTAGCCAATCATGCTAAGGCTACCCTTCACTGGTTCCCGGGTTCTCTAACCACTGCTCTGATACCACTAATGTAAGGACCCTAGTTCCTTAAGTGCGGATTAAAGGCATAAAATAGAGCTAACATGCATTATCAGAGTTTAATAGATCGTGTTGAGACTTTGATCCCTAAGAATTACATGCCAAGTTAAGGACTATCAAAAGGATTAATTACATTCTCAATAAATGAATGTTATTCCCTATAGCTTTACACTACTCCTAGAGTAGATACTATACAAAATAATCATGTCCTTCCTATCAAAAGTGTTCTTCACGAGCTCACCGACTTAACCTGCCTTAGCCCCTTTTTGCCAAAATGACAACCCCCAAAACATGAGCATAATATAATTCATATCCAACACAATATGAATATAAGACGTAAATGCATAAACCATAATAAAACACTTCCTGTTTTTCCCATGCATTTTAAACGCTCCCTTTTTGGTTGTCCCTGTACCATAACTCATGAGTATAATCAATAGATTGTTTAACGGTTCAAACATGTCATGACATAACACCATTCCATTATCATCAATTACCAATCCCTAGTATGTTCATCACAATATATTTTAATGCCCCTCGCTTCACATATAAGCGGCATAGAATAACCTCGCTTCAATGGACATGCGGTACTCCCACCCCTCGCTTCACATTTTAACAGCAAATATTCTTTCTTAGCCTCATATGGTAACCTCGCTTCAATGTGACATGAGGTACTCCCACCCCTCGCTTCACATATAGCGGCACAAAATAAATAGCGGTAAACATTAAAATCATCAAGGTGATAACCATGACTCATGGGATGTGCACCAATAATCATCATATGCATATACAATCATCATGCATAATCCAACATGTATTTGCATCCACAATGCACAATTCCATATATACTCGCATCCACAATGCATAATCAATGAGTATAATAGATACATGTACCGTTGGGTGCCTGTACGTCTTCTACGTACCTTTCCAAAAGTGGGATTTGGTATGACTTTACTTCCTTGGTTGCGTCGCCATCTGGGATGGTTCTACACAATCACACAACCCAATATTAGAAGACAAATAATAGCCAAATACCAAAAAATTCAACAAAAAACATCATTTCCCACATTCCAGCAGCTGGCGATCGATCGCTGCATCGAGGCGATCGATCGCGAGCCTTACCGATCGATCGCTTTGATGTAGCGATCGACCGCCTGACCTTTTTGCCTCACGGCCATCGATCGCACCATATATGGCAATCGATCGCCTTCCTTGTTTTTCGCCACTGCCCTTCGGCGATCGATCGCTGCATTTGTAGCGATCGATCGCCACCTGCTGTGTGCGTGATTCTTCACCATTTTTGAGCATTTTCCAAGGTCTATCACAAACACTTCAAACTCAAACATTCCAACAACTCAATTACCATCATAACTCACTAAAACCCACATAAAACACCTACCCAAAAACAAACCCACATAAAAACTCAAATACCAACCCATTTCAAAATCAAACACCATAAAAACTTTAGGAAGGGTTCCATACCTCTTATGGACTCCAAATCCTATCAAGATTCCAACAAATGGAGAGTTTGCAATGATTTCTCCTCCTCCTCTTTGGCTTGGACGAAAATGGGAAGTGGGTTAGGGTTGGGAATGAAATTTGGGGATTTAAGAGTGGTGGGTAAAGTGAAAGTAAAGTGATGGTTAAGAGGTGGGGTAAGGGTTATAAGGTTAAATAAAGTTGTACCCCAAATATTAACATGATGCATAAAATACCCCAACATGGTATTTTAAAAGCATTTTACAAGAATGCACCAAACTCCCAATAAATTCATGTTTTCCAAATAATTAACAACCAACATGAATAACCCATGCTAAAACCCTGTTTTCCCAACGTGCACAACATGCACCCTGAAATGCACCCCCGGGTCACGCCTACCATGTGACTAAGCATTTCATCAAGATAATTAATTCCAACACATAAGTTAATTATCACCATAATTAGTCATATAAACATAATTAATGCCCAAATTGCAATTAATCATTTCGGGGATATCACAGTTTCCTTGGCAACGATGTATGTTTAACATCGTGTGCTGGATTGTAGGGATATCATCGAGGCAATATCTATTTTGGAATCACGAATGCTTTGAAATGGTTGGCATTGGGATATGCTGACGTTCTGTTGTGGTTGTAATGGTTTGGGAGGTTTATCCCATTCCAGGTTTTGGTACGAGGTCGGTATCCTTGCGGTCGGTGTGTCATTCATGACATGTTCATGATTCGACGATGTGAATCCGTTGGGATTTTTTTGGAATCTCGGCAATACGTGGAGTACATCGTGCAAATGTCGAGGACAAAATTTTATTAGTGGGGGATAATTGTGATGCCCGGGGATTTATGGTGTTATTCCCGGTGTGGTAATAATCTTTAATGGATTTTAATTGTGGTACTTATGGATTAATTGCGGTTTTGGGACTCCCGGGGATTTTAAATCCGGTATTTGGAGTCATTGGATCCAATGGATGAGATTGTATCCTCGTCGTGGTGATAACCTTGGAATTTGATCTTTGGTGGGTGTGATATCCCCAAAATAATTAATTGCAATTTGGGCATTAATTATGTTTATATGATTAATTATGGTGATAATTGATTTATGTGCTGGATTTAATTATCATGTCGAAATGCTTAGTCACATGGTAGGCGTGACCCGAGAATGCATTTCAGGGTGTGTGTTGTACATGTTGGGAGAATTGGGTATTAACATGATTTATTTATTATGGTTGGCAATTAATTGGAAAGCACGGATTTAGTTGAGATTTTGGGTTCATGTTGGTAAAGCTTTTAAAATACCATGTTGGGTATTTTATACATGATGTTAATTATTGGGACACAATTTTAATTTATTCCCTCTTAATCCCACTACCCCACCTTTACCAACCACTTTACCCAAAAACCCCTAACTCACTCTTTCCAACCCTAACCCACTCTCATTTTCGAAATTGGGTTCAAGGTGGAAGAGAAACCTTTGCAAAAACTCCTTTGGTGTGATTCTTGGTAAGATTTGAGGTCTAGGAAGGGTATATATCCTTCCTTGTTTTTTTGCAAAGATTTATTTTGATTTGAGTTTGATATTTGAGTTTTGAGATGGGTTTGTTGGGATTGGTATGGTTTTTGGTTGGATGTTAAATTTTTGGTTGTTTGATGGTGTTTATTGAAGGTTTTTAGTGTTTTTATGTTTTGGGTTTGTTGGTGTAAGTGTTGGTAAGATTGGGGAAGAATTTATGGCTTAAAAATGGAGAAATCGCGTGCACAGGCTGTGGCGATCGATCGCCTGAAATGGCGCGATCGATCGCCGAAGGGCAGTGGCAAAACGCATGGCAGGCGATCGATCGCCATGTATGGCGCGATCGATCGCCTCGAGGCATAAAGATCAGGCGATCGATCGCTACATCGAAGCGATCGATCGGTAAGGCTCGCGATCGATCGCCTCGTTGTAGCGATCAATCGCCAGCAGCAGAAAAATGGGAAATGGATTTTTTGACAATTTTTTGGTATTTGACTATTATTTGGCTTCTAATATGAGGTTGTGTGATTGTGTAGAACCATCCTGTAAGGACCCTAGTTCCTTAAGTGCGGATTAAAGGCGTAATAGAGCTAAACATGCATCTAAGAATATAAGTTTGTATTGATGTATTGAGCCGTTAAGATTACAGGCCAAAATAAAATTTCCAAAAGGGATTAATTACATTCCCAACCAACTGAATGTTAATCCTATAGCTTTACACTACTCCTAGAGTAGAGACTATGCAAAAGAATTAGGCCTGCTATGCCAAAAGCACTCCTCGCTGGCTCACCGTATCAACCCGCCTTAGCCCGTCCGCCCAAAAGTACCTACAGGAACAACCCCAAACCATGAGCATGTATATAAATCATATTCACAATAATATGATCATAATTCAATGCATAAACCATAAATGCGATTCACTTCCTGTATTCAACACATTTAAAAGCTCATTTGGTTGTCCCTGTACCACAATAATAATCAATGGATTATAATACCGATATGTATGTCATGACATGCACCCATTCCGTGTATACCAATGGCCAATTCCCGGTCTTATTATATCAGTGGCATAATACTCCTCGCGTTTATATGACAGCGGCATTAATACCCCTCGCTTCGACATATTAGCGGCATAATATCCCTCGCATCAATATGACAACGACATTATCCTTCGCTTCGACATATTTGCGGCAAATATTCTTCATCGCTAAATATGACAGCGGCAAGTATTCTATCATCGCTTCGACATGAAAGCGGCAAGTATTCTTCATCACTGTAATATAATCTCGACTCAAAATCATATGCAACCGCAATGCATATCCAATCAATTATGCAACCATAATGCATATCCAACCATGTATGCAGCCATAATGCATATCCAACCATGTATGCAACCATAATGCTTATTCAATTATGTATGCAATCACAATGCATAATTAAGACCATGTATACAACCATAATGCATAACCAATCAAGCGTAATAAATACGTTTTTATCGTCCGATGCTCGTACGTCTCACTACGTACCTTAGTTCCAAAAGTGGAGATGTCGTGGGACTTTATCTCCTTTGATGTGTGGCTACCTGGGATGGTTCTACACAATCACATGAATCCATATTAGAAGCCAATAAATGAACCAATACTAAAAATAACATCATTTAGAACAAAATCCCAAAACCCACATTTTAAGCCTTGCGATCGATCGGTTCCCCAGCCTCGATCGATCGCTAATGTTCATCAAAAAGGCATTTTGGTTCTGCCTCTGCCGATCGATCGAGATTTTATCTCGATCGATCGAGATTTCACACATCGATCGATCGGAACTTTTTCCCAATCGATCGGTGAGCTCGTTTCAAGCCTTGGCCAGGCTCTGCCCCGCTCGATCGATCGGACCCATATTTCGATCGATCGAGCAGCCCTGTTCCTGCCAGAAACCTCCATGTATGAGCTCCAACTAACACTTAAACCCATATATAACAAAGATCAACCACCCAAACAACATTAAACCACAAAACAACATTAAAATACATCCTCCAAACATGAACAACATGTTGGACCAAGATCCACTCTTTTAACCCCAAAGATGAGTTACAAAACTAACCAAAACTCAATAAAACTTTACCATAATGAAAGCTTACCACTTGAGCTTTAAGTTTTTAGCAAGAAATCACAAAAAGACTCCTTTTTCAAAGCTTTCTCCTCTCCTCTTGTTTCAGAAACGAAAATGGTAGATCTTAGATGAAAGGAGAGGGTTTGGGGACATAAAGCTGATAGAGGAGTGGATGGGATGTAAAGGTGTGCAAGTGGCTCCCTTGCCAACTTACATGGGATTTAATTGTACATCTAAACAAAAGCATGATGTATAAAATACCCCAACATGATATTTCAAAAGCATTTTACCAAAATGCATCAAAATCCCTATTAAAATCATGCTTTACCAAATAAACACAACCCATGTCATTTAAACCATAATACCCAATCACCCAACATGTATAACATGCACCCTGAAATGCTCTACCGGGTCACGCCTACCATGTGACAAGCATTTCACCAAGATAATTAGTCCCAACACATAATCTAATTATCACCATAAAATCACATAAACATAATTAATGCCCAAATTGCAATTAATTATTTCGGGGATATCACACATCCCAGGTGGCGACGCAACCAAGGAAGTGAAGCCATATCAAATTCCACTTTTTGGAAAGGTACATAGAGGACGTACGGGCACCCAACGGTACATGTATTTATTATACTATGCATTGTGGATGCGAGTATACGTGGAAATGTGCATTGTGGATGCGAATACATGTTGAACTTATGCATGATGACTATATATGCATATGATGATTGTTGGTGCACATCCCATGAGTCATGGTCATCCTTTGATGATTTTAATGCTTGCCGCTATTTGTTTGGTGCCGCTCAATGTGAAGCGAGGGGTGGGAGCGCCGCATGTCACATTGAAGCGTGGTTGTCATATGAGGCGAGGAAAGAATATTTTCCGCTAAAATGTGAAGCGAGGGGTGGGAGCGCCGCATGTCCATTAAAGCGAGGTTATTCTATGCTGCCTATATGTGAAGCGAGGGGCATTAAAATACATTGTGATGAACGGACTAGGGATTGGTAATTGATGAATATGGAATGGTATTATGTCAATGTGTGAACCATTAAATAATCTATTTGATTATACTCATGAGTTATGGTACAGGGACAACCCAAAAGGAAGCGTTTAAATGCATGGGAAAAACAGGAAGTGTCTTATTATGATTTATGCATTTACGCCTTATATTCATATTGTCTTGAATATGAATAATTTTATGCTCATGTTTTGGGGGTTGTCTTTGTAGGTACATTTTGGCATGATAAGGGGGCTAAGGCGGGTCGAGGTGGCGAGCTTGTGAAGAACACTTTTGATAGATGAAGGACAAGATTATTTTGTATAGTGTCTACTCTAGGAGTAGTGTAAAACTATAGTGAAAACATTCATTTGCTTTGGGGATGTAATTAATCCACTTGAAAGTCCTTGATTTGGCATGTAAATTTAAGGCTCATAGTCTCAACTCGATCATATTTACTCTGATAATGTATGTTAGCTCTAATTATGCCTTTAATCCGCATTTAAGGAACTAGGGTCCTTACATTAGTGGTATCAGAGCAGTGGTCAGAGAACCCGGGAACGAGTGAAGGGTAGCCTTAGCATGATTGGCTAGGTGCTTACATTTGGAGCATGTTTATGCATGTGTTGCATATTGATGTATATATTGTTGTACTAACATGCTTATTATCATTCCTGTTATCTAACGGCATAACATATATATTTGTTTTGGAATCGTTGTTAACCCTTGTGTTACAGCATGTCGGCTATGAACTTGGGAAACCTCAATGAAGAGGTAGGTGACGTTGGCAGTGTTAATGCGAGTATTGGTTAGACGAACCCTCTACCTCCACCAGCTGTAGGCATGGAACCAGTGGCTCAGTTGTTACTACCTGGTGAGATCAGTTTGACTCAGTTTCTGACCTTCCACCCGCCTATGTTTGAGGGGACAGAGTCAGGGGAAGAGGCTGAGGAATGGCTTGAAAGACTGGAACAGATTTTTGTGTCCGCTCCTTGTGCAAGGACGGCATGGCTGAGATTGGCGGAGTTCCAGCTAGCGAAGAAACCTTCCATGTGGTGGAAGACTAGAGTGATGGAACTAAGGGCTCAGGGTGTATTGATTGATTGGACTCTTTTTAGAACCCGGTTTCTGAACCGGTATTTCTCTGCGGCTGCGAGACAGATAAAGGAAGACGAGTTCACAAACTTAAAGCAAGGAGGTATGTCAGTGTCAGACTATGTTATGCACTACTCTTCATTACTGCGTTATGTTCCGCATATTGCCACAAGCGGACATGCAAAGATGAGACACTTTCTGAAGGGGTTACGGCCGGAGCTTTTTGACTGGGTTATCACCAACAACCCCACTTCTTTCGATGATGCTCTAACGAGAGCAGAACTTGCGGAGATTGGAGTTGGGGCCTATCCTAGTGCTGTACCCCCACAGGTGCCACAACAGAGGCAAGCTACTGATAGCTTGAGGCCCCGAGGAGAACCATTTAAGCCTCGTGGTGCTTCTTCATCCTCACGATTTAGTGGAAAGAAATCTTTTGGTCGGAAACAAGAAAACAGGAAGAGCAATTGGTCGACCAACCGAAGTCCTATGCAAGGAAATAGATCGGGGGAGATAAGGTGCGACAATTGTGGTGGGCCACACAATTTGAGTAATTGCCCTACTTGTTATAGTTGTGGCAAGATGGGCCATGTCCCTCGGTATTGCCCCACACGGGGAGGACAATCAGGTTTTCAAGGGAACAGGCCGAGATTTGAGGACATGACGGTGCATCAGAGGCAGCAGACTATGCCTCGACCATCGGGAGGTCAGACAGTGGGACCGTCCCAGGGACAGGTGTATGCACTGACCAGAGAGCAGGCACAGGCAGCCCCAGAGGAGGTGATTGCCGGTACGTGCCATTACGTACCCTGCTTTTATTTTGATAGATACAGGTGCCTCCCACACTTTTGTATCTGTTGGTTTTGTGGAGAGACACCATATGCGCACGTCTTCATTACCCACGCCTCTCATGGTCTCGACACCCACTGGAAGAAATATTATTGCCGATCAGTCTCTTGCGGATTGCCTCATTTATTTTGAGGGCAACGAGTTGAAGGAAGATTTGATTGTATTGGGCATGTCAGACTTCGACTGCATCGTGGGTATTGACATTCTGAACAGATACCAGGCAGTGGTAAATTGTCGACATAGAATAGTGAGGTTCATATCTGATTTGGGGATACTTTTTATGGCAATGGTTCTCGTGCGAAGTTCCCGTTGATTGCGGCAGTCAAAATGTCTCAGTTGTTGGAACGTGGTCACACGGGCTATCTCATCTATGCCGTGGACACGTCGGGAAAGAATAAAGAGTTGAGAGTTGAGGATGTACCAGTGGTAGCAGAGTTTGCTGATGTATTCCCGGAGGAGATTCCCGGATTCCCACCGGCTAGAGAAGTCGAGTTTGGGATTGAGTTATTACCGGGGACATCTGTAATGCCTCGATTTGTTTTATACACGTGTGATATGATTCTGGTGTAATTATATCAATTGGCGGTATGCTATTGGGGGTTCGGGTGGAACCAAGAATGAATGAATACATGTATGGAATGATATATGGTAAAGAATGAAACATGGTGGTGTATACTAATTTGAATAGTAACATATCAAGTAACATGGAATAGTAGGCATTTGATCTTGGTATGAGAGTTGTATATACATGTGCATTGTAATTTAATTTACTAGGAATGTCATGTAAATTTCATTTCATATTCAAGTATATAAAGTGAAAGTCAGCTTTGAAAACACATATTACACATATTTTCACCTAAAAATCTCTACAAGGTGCTCTCCTAAACCCTTACCTTCTTGCTTGGTTCTAGCTTGGGAAGCATAGGGAATTGAATTCAAAGTGAAGTGTGTGGTAAGGATTTGAGGCATGAAAGCTGGTTATATTGCTAGTTGGAAACATTATGTGATGTCCAGATTATTATTAATCATTTGTTGGACTAAATATGATTTGAATTTTATTGATAATTAATTTTAGAATTAATTAGAAGTGGAATTGACCAAGTGAAGGTCAACTGGCAAATTAATCGGATCCTAAAATATTTTGAGATTGTAAAATATACTCCGATAATATTTTAGAGATAAATTAATTAAAATGAAGAATTTAAGTTTTGGGTTTTTGGGGTGTGTATAAATCCCAATTGTTGTCTCTAAATAATATGTCAGTGCACCCGCGACACTTCGATGTACAAAACCGGGTTAGGATACAAAAAAATAAATATGTTTTGTTTGGCATTTTTCGGACACACACAGTAAAAGGTGTAAAATCACGCACAGAAATCCCGATCCCTTCTTTTCTTTCTGCATTTCGCGCACATTCAGACCCCTCACCACTAATCCGCCGCGCCCGCCGCCGTCCGAGCTCCTTCCGGCGCGTCCGAACCGCCGCCGCCTTCGTATCTCCCAGGCGCTTCTTTCCATACCAATATCGCGAAGTTTTGTCGAGGATTGCGTCCGGATCTTGCAAGGAAGCGCCGCGGGTTGAAGTCGCGATTTCGTCCAATTTTGGGACGATTTTCTTCCGATTTTTTTGTGGGTAATCCTCGCCGTCCCTCAGTCGTTATTTACCTGAAATCCCACGAATTTTTGATGAGCTTTGGTTCGATTTTGTTGGCATTTTTGGAAGGGTTTGAGTGTGTGCTAGTGTGTGCAGCAGTGTGTGTGCGTGTGTGTGTGTTTCGGCGTGTGTGTGTGTGTCCAGCATGTGTTTGTGGATGAAGATGGTGTGTATGTATGTATTCCAACATGTATTGGTATAGGTACAAGACTTCTATATATGTTGTGCCTTGTGGTTGGATGATGTTTTGTTAATGTAAAAGGTTAACTTAAATTAGTGTAATGAGTTAAGGCGGTTATGTGACGATAAATTGAGTATGAACAATTGGGAATTGGATAGCATGAAAATGTTATTAATTGTAGGGATTTAATCATAACTCACATTATTGAACGGATAATTGTTGAAAATGAATTGGTGATTAAATGTCGTGATTTAGTGTCATTGTTGTTAAAAGGTGAAGACTAGATACATGCTAGTATGTGTTGACATGGAATAGAGTTATGGTGATGATTATGCTCAAGTGGATAGCATGGCATGTATTAATGATTTATGTCACTTTATTGAGTTTCAAATCTTATTAGTACTAAATCAAGAATTATGGAACCAATGCATCTTTA
This sequence comes from Haberlea rhodopensis, assembly GCA_907163345.1. Taxonomy (NCBI): domain Eukaryota; kingdom Viridiplantae; phylum Streptophyta; class Magnoliopsida; order Lamiales; family Gesneriaceae; genus Haberlea; species Haberlea rhodopensis. The sequence continues at coordinate 1,278,853 of CAJQUN010000159.1, forward strand.
AAGTGTTAAAGTTGAATTTAATCAAATAAATGACTTTATGTGGGGATTAAGGGGATTAGATTTAAAAGAGTAGAATCTTGTATCTACATGGATCCCTTCTTTCGTGTCTTGGTTTGAATCACCTCGGTGTGGGTTTGAATAATTGTGGAACGTGTTAATTGGCTTAATTGGATTGTTTTAATTAGACACTAGTTGTATATCATTATACATACACCCTTGCACTTCCTTTCCCTCTGTTGAACTTGTGTGTCTAGTGAACTGCTATGTGAGTTGGACGTGATCTTGCACGTATGGGTGTGTGTATCCCGCATCATGTGTGTGATGTAGCGGATGGTGGGAGAAAATGGGGTTTGCATCACCAATGACATATCATGATTCATGTGAGGATGTGTGCATCCAAAGTGTTGATTATGATTTGATTCATAATATTGAGTTATTGATTTGTGATATAGAAATGAAAGTAAGAACTATTTGATGGATGTTCATTGCTCGGATTATGAGCTAATATTGAATTGACGTTCGATATAGACTCTACAGGAGACTTCGGACGTTGATGATTGTGAGACCTTGTTATCACATCAAGATATTAAGGTGCAATTTAGAGAACTAAACATACATGTGATTATATCAGAGTAATGTGCCGTGTTGATTAACCTGAGCTTTAGAGATTACAGTACCAAAATGTTCCAAAAGGAAAGACATACTTCCTACAAAGGTACTACATCATAGTCTTACTCTACTCAGTAGAAGCTATACAAAAACTCTAACATGCTACTCCTGTAGCACTCCTTAAAGCTCAGCATATCAACCCCAGCCCTGGTTCTCGTCAACAAAAGCACCTACAAAGACAACCCCCAACACCTGAGCATAACACAATTCATATTTAACATAATATGAAAGTAAGGCATAAATGCAAATCTTAAACACAAGCCCTTCTTGTATTTCCAGCATTTATATCGCCCATTGGTTGTCCCTGTACCATAATTCATAATAGAAACACATTATATGAATGTATGGATATGCAATGTCATGACATTCCTTTTTTTCCTTAAATCCTTATTTCATCCCGAGCCCTTATCATTAGTACATTTTAATGCTTCTTGCTACTCCATGTAAGCGGAATTCTTCTTCGCTTCCAATGGACTTTAGCGTTGCTACTCCATGTAAGCGGAATTCTTCCTCGCTTCCAATGGACTTTAGCGTAAGCCATTAAAATCCTTACTAAGATAACTTTGACTCGTGAAATACACCTCTTATATTTCACAACATACATATGCAAAACAATGCATAAAAACATGTATCATAATCTTAATGCACCATATTGCATTCATCATGTGTCATAAAGACAAACATAAAGTACATGTTACCGTTGGGATGCCCGTACGTCGCTTACGTACCTTTCAAAAGATAGAGGAGTCAATCGACTTTATCTCCTCGGCTGTGCTGGCACCTGGGATGGTTCTACATAGCCACACAACACAATATTAGGCACCTCATAATAATACGGAAACAAAACTAAATTTAAAACCACACAAATCCTTTAATATCATCTCGCGATCGATCGCCTATGAGTCCCGATCGATCGCGAGATGCTACTGCCTTGCATACCAAAAAAATTCAATCCGCGATCGATCGCCACTATATTGGCGATCGATCGCCAAAACTCACTGGAACGTCGCGATCGATCTTGCCTCCTTGGCGATCGATCGCCAACCTTGTTCCTTTGGCGATTTTTCCAGAATTGCTTAACACCGATATTCATACCCTTAAATCTAATATGTAAGACATAATACATGCCAAGACCAACATGCTAGTAGTTGCACTACACTACCCTGAGTGTATTCAATTCAATTTTACTCCTTAAACATAAGCCCACATGCTTAAACGTCGACCACTTATACAAGAACCGAATCAACTTTTTCTGGAAACAGGGCACATTTTCATTTCCAGAATTCTTGAGCACCTCTTTACATGCTATTAAAACTAACACATATAACATAAATCGTGCTCAACTAAACATGCCATGGGTTTCACAAAACTACCAAGCATATTTTTACATCAAAGTTTTTCCAAAACTTAAGTTTATCATGCATGATAACACCTTCATAAAAGTACTCTTCGCACATATATTTCCAGAAAACAGGGCACTTGAACCTTGCCCAGAATTTTCGAACACTACCTTTCACATGATTAAATCTTTCACATAACACATGCAACATGCTCAAGGAAATATACTGGTACCTTCAACAAGTTACCATACATAAAAACACATCAAAGGTTCAACCAAAACCTAAGTTAGCATGCTTCGAAACATCATGGTAAAACCCTTCCTAACATGGAAAACAGAGTACTTCTCTGCTCGGATGTTCGAGGAGCCCTTTTCTCTACCACAAATCTAGCACATAAAGCATGCAAGTTTCTTAACTAAACATGCTAAAGGCTTCACAAACATCTCATAAAGGTACTCATAACAATATAACATCATATCCTAAACTAGCATGCTAAATCTGCTACTAAGAACAAGCATGCCAGGAAACTGAAAACTGGGAAGAAAACGTGATTCCTCACCACTTTTGCCCTTCAATTTTCTATATGCAAGGAAGAATAAAACCCGATCACTTTTCTCCTGGAACTCGACCAAGTTGCAGAGAAATGAAGGGAAAAAGAAGGAAGATTTGTGGAAGAGGCAAGAAGAAAATATCTTCAAGTAAAGTTGCTTGCTTAGTCAATGCTTTCCCAGAAAAACAGGGGTGGGCGTGGGTTTGGCTGCAAGTGGGGGTTGGGTGGTTGCATGTGGGGTGGTTTGTGGTGTTTAATTGTGTCCCGGTATTTCATACGATGTATAAAAATATCCCTCCTCGATATTTTATTATTCTACCACATCAACACAACAATTAAAAACACCTAACATGCTTCCTAAACCACATCATCAAATTAAATAAATTAATCCCACATACAAACGCTTTAAACATATAGGTTCATAATTAACCACCCTTAAATGCATGATTACCCACGTAATCTTTTCGGGGATATCACAATGATAGCTTGTTCATGTTGTCTACTATAAGGTACGTGGTGACGTACGAGCAGGTATATCTAGTATCTATACATTCATGTATACATGCAAATTTTGAATATGATGATTCAGGTAAGTGTTTGACTTTAATAATTGAGTTTCATATACGAGTTATGGGGGACACGTAGTGGTGCGTGATCCAATTTTACTTGTTGAGTAGTGATGCCGTGGGCATGAATGTTATGAGAAAATATCGAGAATGAGATAGTGGGATAACCAGGGTTATATTGGGATAACCAGGTTTACATTGATGTTGAATTATTTATGTTGAGCATAAATGATGCATTGTTGTTGTATTGAATTCATAGTGTTGTTGGATATCATATTTTCAATGATAATACTGAACTTGACATTATGAAAGTCCGTGAGTTTGAAACAGGAACAGTGTGTGGAAGCTATACAGATTCGGAATTATACAGGGAGGAGTATATTTTAGGAGTTTTGAACAATCTAAATTGTTGCATTATGATTTCATATGTCGATTTGTGATCGAATATTGAGTTGGAGTGTGCCCACCCTAGTTTTGAGTTAGGGGGGTTGGTTTTGAGTTTGGGTGTGAAAAACACCATGGAAGCTCGAGTTTTTATGAAAATCGCAGGTCGCGATCGATCGCCGAGGAGGGCCGATCGATCGCGACGAGCAGCTGTTAAAATTGGTGACGATGAACAGTGCGGGAGATCGATCGCGAGTTCTAACCGATCGATCGCGAGTTCTCGGCGATCGATCGCGAGTTCTCGGCGATCGATCGCGAGCGAGTTGGCGATCGATCGCGGAGACTCGCGATCGATCGCGATAAGGCGCTGTTGCCCACTGGACAGGGGCGATCGATCGCGATCAAATCCGCGATCGATCGCCGCCCTCAGGATTTTGTTTTTTTGGAAAAATTTGTAAAATGGCGGGATTTTGGAAACGGGGTTTAATTACCGATTTTCGGGGCAATGTCTACATTCCAATGGGAATGCTATACTTTTAAAATGGATTGGTTGGAGCCAAAATTTAATAAAACGGAATTCTCGGTTGAGTTTTTGGCTATCTTTTAAACATATAAAATTGAATATTTTGGGTATTATGCATGCATAGCCGGGGGGCTTTTATTTTGGTAATCGTCTTGGATGGACGATAGGTTTGGAAGTTGTGAACGTGCTTGGGCACGTGATTGCATGCCTATGTTTAATTGAGAGTTATTTGCATGTTAGCACTTAACTCATCGGGTCGTGGGACTCCGGCAAGGTTGGACTCGAGCTACGATATTATATGACGTACGAGCATATCTTTAATATATTATTGCAATTGTGGTGCATGATATAATATAATTGTGTCGAATTGATGGATAACGGAAATGGAATACAATTACATAGAATTGGTCGATAACATCAATTGTATGGTGTCGCTACGGAGCGAGTGATATTCTGGATGTTGTCGCCATGGAGCGAACATCAGTTATGAATGCCGCTGCTGTTGAGCAAGCGAGGAAATGGAACCATTGGTTAGATATCTAGAATATCTGTAATGACTGGTTAATGAAAAATGTTATCGATATTGGAATTTGGAAAGGATTAGCTAATCAATGTAATGATTAACTGGCCATTAGGGATTTGATGATTTTGTTTATTTTGAGAACATGATCAGTACAGGGGATTCCCGGATGAGAATGATGCCATCCAGGGAGTATCTTTTATATTTCATGGCATTTACATTTTTGTAAATTATGAATTATGTTATTGTAATATTGGTTTGGTGGTATTGGTATGCTCACCCCGTGTGGGGGCTGTCTCTGTTGGGACAGGTGAACAGGTTCGTGGTTGGCTTTGGAGTTGAACTCGAGCTTTGGATTGGAGGCACTTCCAGGATCGAGGTACCAGAGCTGGGAATATGGTATTTTATACATTACGTACACATACGTTTATTTGGTGCTCGCTTGTGAGCAGTGTATATGTGTACATGGGTTGTATAAAAGGCAAGTGTCTTTCTCTTTTCATTTATTTGTGGTATGCAATTAATTGGGAATTACTAGATGCATTGAGAATGTAATTAGTGTATTTCAAGGGTACATGATATGTTAAATGGTTTAGTTGGGGAAACTGGAAATGACATGGAATGAAATAAACGGAGAAATCTTATTATTGGTATATTATGCTAAGTTAGCATATGGTTATTTCCCAACATAGATGGTTACATGTACATGATTATGAGATTAATGCACTAATTACGGGTTAAGAGCACGGGGGTCCTTACATGTACTTACTGGAGCTCTTGCAAGTAGATGTGCTATACCGGAGTTTTTTTCATGTAGACCTACTGTTGGGATATGCCCTAAGACAAGTCATTAGATGATTGTTTAAGACATACAATGTTTATGGTTTTATGAATGTCAATTCATTATTATATATTATTCTTTTAACTGTGCATCGTGAATTAATATATATGTTAATGTCCTTAGAATAATATTGTATTATTCTTAAAGATGTCCCTAGTCAAGTATTATCATTAATAGGGATAATGATAATACGTAGAGACTAGTATATGTTGATCGATGAATTGTTCATTGATATGAGATATCAAATCAACATATGGGTACATGTTAGAGAACGATGTACTGGACAGACCCACCATGAGAATGCAACATGGATAGTTATATGATCGTCATATATTCTCATAGTGATAATAATGTATGCAATCCTTACGACTTGTGATCATCAGAGATCCCAACATAAGGAGTTATGTATCTTGATATCGTCAAACGTTACCCGTAACAGGGTATACTATAAAGGCGACTATTGGATACACTACGAATTATGTAGAGGGATGTTGACTGATCGAGATTGGATTTGTCCCTCCTATATAACAGGAGATGTGTTTGGCCCTTGATCAAGTGAGAACTAAAATGCATGGCCATGCTCGAATGAGTCTATATGAGATATCGAGCTTATTCGTTTATTCTAGTTCTACTTGGGGATCAAGAAATAAAGATTGGATATACGAGTATGACTATTCCATGACTCGTGTTCAATCTAAACACAAAGGACAAAGGGATTAAGTTACATGATTAATATTATCACAAGTTCTAAAGGTTATGTCGAGTCATTGACATTCTTGTAATTTGGGTAGCATTGATGTGTTGCTAGATACCGCTCAATGCTTGAAACGTAAAATGAGATTTTATGTCACTGCCAACATTACAAGATCCTATCGGGTCGCACAAAAGATTAAATCGATAAGGGAAATTAAATTCATTGGATAAATTAATTAATTAAGAAGAGTCTTAATTAAGTGATTAAAAGGTTTTAATTAAATCATGGGTTTGGGCCCATAAGACTTTAAGAAAGTCTTGAACCTTAATTAAAAGCCTTATAATATAAATAAGAGGTTTTGATTAATGGTTAATCATACTTTCATATCATTCTTTGATATCAAACATAAACCTAGCCATCCTCCAAAAGGCTCTCGGCCGCCACCTTCCTTGCCGCCGCCGCCGTGAGAAAAGGTTGGAGATTGGTGGCTATTGATCGGTTTTGAACCGTGTTTTGATATAGGTTCAAGAATAAGTCTAGCAACTTGTTCTTGAACATCCCTTTCGATTTGATCGTGTGGATACCGTAGAGGCAAGACCTTGGAGGTGTTGCTTGTGACTCGGAGTTCGTTGGACGTGCTGCTCCGTGGATTCTGCTTCAAACACGCTACAAGGGTGAGAACCTTCGTATTCCTTAATCCGATATGATAACCTATGTATAGATCTGCTGGTTTGTAATCCAAAATTTTATTCCGCTGCGTTGTATGCTCTAAGGATTGCTTACAGTGGTATCAGAGCCGTGTACAAGGCTCATATCGGATTTATGTGATTAAATTGTGTTAATCATATTAGAATTTATATTGCATGCTTATTAAAACTGTTTAATTCATATATGATATGAAATAAATATTTAGTTTTTGAAAATCATCGTAATAATTGTATTTGATATAATAGGCGAATAATTGTATACGATACACGAAAGCGTAAAATCGAGGTGTTGGCTCAAGGTGGTTCGACCACTTCATGACTTGACCCTCGGGCCACCGCTAGTGAGCTAGGGTTCGGACCCTTGGCTCATGCATGGGGCCGCGCCACTTCCAAGAGGCTAGGGTTTTGAACCCTAGTCACATAAGCCACTCGGCCGCCGCTTGGGCTAGGGTTTTTCGAACCCTTGGCTCGAGATGGTTAAGCCGTCACCGTCATGAACCGTCCATGGTTGGACCGTGGCTTGTGGCTCGTGGATTTCGGTGTTTCGAGCAAGTTGGCTCGATGAAAAACCAACATGGTGCAAGGCGGCTAGGGTTTGGAACCCTAGCGGCGCCGCACCCATGCCATCGGCTCGGACCATGTCGTGGGCTAGGGTTTCAAACCCTAGGCCCATAATTGGTCCAGCCGTGGTGTATGGTTGGTTCGAACCATGGTGGTTCGTAGCTAAGTCGCATTAAGTTCGTGACATGTGATGTCCCGAGCGTACGATAATTTTTCAAAAATTATTTTACAGTTTTAATTAGAATTAAATTTAAAATGTTTAGAATTTAATTAATTAAATGTTAATGCATGCTTTATGTGTTGTTTGAGCATGTTGCGTGGTTATAGCCCTTTGACCTATTAGATAGGATTTGTGGATGTTTGTAATTTATAATACGACCTGCGTGTCGTGCCTTTCTCTATTTCATTCTAAATGTAATCCCTCCCCTATGTTCCCCTCGAATGTGAATCGAGAAATTCTATATCTTGTAAATAGTGTAGTTTATTTTATTGATGGTGATCAATGAAGATGGAGCATCGTGCCGGGATGAGGAGGCCATTCACAAATTGGAGCCAAAGGAAGGTGCTTGTGAAGTTACCTTAGGTTGACTCATAGGATTTTCTCATTGGCTTGAGAAAATCATTAGTAGGGGCTATAACCATGTCACGTTTAATTATGTATGTTGATGCATGATTTATCTTATGTTTTAGTTTGATAATAGTATTACACATATATGTAGATATGTATACAACTATATGTAGTGGACATATTTTAAATTATCAAATTAATCATGAGATCAATAAATCCCTCTAAAATATTAAGTTTTAGATGCCTTCCAAAATTAAAAGTACTCGTCAATAACTTCGATTGTACATGTGTGGGTTTGCCAAAGCAAAGCACCGTGGCAATCTTAGTAAGGCGCGAAAGGATAAAAGTGATATCCGTTATACTTTAATTGGGTACGACTTAACTAGGTTATCTCAATAGGATTGGGAACCTAGAGGCATGGGTTGGATTATAATTCATTTGATGAATTGAACAAAGTGTTGTTCGTCCAACTATCTAAGAATTATATGTGATATAATTGACAAAGTGTTGTCTACCTAAATAACCGAGTCTTGGGCGATTAGCCAAAGCTAACTCAAGATTAGGCGAAATATGGATCTTGGCCCACTAAAGGTTTTGAGGGTTGATATTTTTTTAAACAAAATAGTGGGAGTATCATTTAATATAAGACATGTTAAATGATTTAAATCATAAACTTATTTTGCATATTTATATTGTAGATATCCATGGCAACTAACAACGTTACTAGCACTTTATCACTGCAATCGGTCCTTGAGAAGGACAAATTAAATGGGACGAATTTCCTAGACTGGCATAGGAACTTGAGGATAGTCCTCAAACAAGAAAAGAAACAATATGTCCTAGAGGAACCCTTGCCCGCTGAGGAACCTCCCCTAACAGCTACAAGAGCTGAAAAAGATGCTTACAAGAAGCATCAGAGTGACGCACTTGATGTTGGGTGCCTCATGCTTGCCACCATGAACTCTGAGCTTCAGAAGCAACATGAGGAAATGGAGGCGTTCGATATGATCGAACACTTAAAGCAGTTGTACCAACAGCAAGCTAGACAAGAGAGGTATGACGTCTCTAAAGCGTTATTCCAGTGCAGGATGGTAGAGGGAAGCCTAGTTGGAACTCATGTGCTCAAGATGATTGGGTACATTGAGAATCTGGACAAGCTGGGTTTTCCATTGGACCAAGAGTTGGCCACCGATGTGATCTTGCAATCGTTGCCTGAGAGCTTCAGTCAATTTGTAGTTAATTACAATATGACTGACATGGAAAAGACTCTACCACAATTGCTTGGTATGTTGAGAACATATGAAGCAAATACAAAGAAGACTAAGGCCACAAATGTTCTTATTGTGAATAAGGGCAAAGGAAGGGCCCAAGCTAAAGGCAACAAGAAAGCAAAGAAGGTCTTTGCTAAATCTAAGCCAAAGTCTTCTACACTAAAGCCAAAGGGAGGGATAGCAAAGGAAGGGAACTGTTTCCATTGCGGTGAGACCGGCCATTGGAAAAGAAACTGCAAAGTATATCTGGAGGATCTAAAGAAAGGAAGTGTGACTTCCGCTTCAGGTATTTTTGTTATAGAAGTCAATTTATCTACTTCTTCATCATGGGTATTAGATACTGGATGTGGATCTCACATTTGTGTAAATGTGCAGGATCTAAAAAGGAGTAGGACGTTGGCGAAAGGTGAAGTTGATCTCCGAGTTGGAAATGGAGCAAGAGTTGCTGCATTAGCTATAGGAGATTATCATTTAGCTTTACCTTCTGGTTTATCATTGATTTTGAAAGATTGTTATTTTGTGCCTTCAATTACTAAAAACATAATATCTATTTCTTGTTTGGACAAGTATGGTTTTTCATTTATAATAAAGGACAATTGTTGTTCTATTTATTTAAATGATATGTTTTATGCTAGTGCACAAATGGTGAATGGTCTTTATGTATTAAATCTTGATATGCCTATCTATAACATAAATACTAAAAGGATTAAAAATAATGATTGTAATCCGACTTATCTCTGGCATTGTCGCTTGGGCCACATAAACGAGAACCGCATATCTAAACTTCATAAGGATGGAGCATTAGATTCATTTGATTTTGAATCATATGAAACATGCGAATCTTGTTTAATGGGCAAGATGACAAAAGCCCCTTTCAAGGGACATGTTGAAAGGGCAAATGTTTTATTGGGACTAATACATAGTGATGTATGTGGACCAATAAGTACACAAGCTAGAGGTGGTTTTCAATACTTCGTTACATTTACTGATGACCTCAGTAGATATGGGTATGTGTACCTAATGAAACATAAGCATGAAACCTTTGAAAAGTTCAAAGATTTCAAGAATGAAGTACAAAACCAACTTGGCAAAAGTATCAAAATCCTTCGATCAGATCGAGGAGGGGAATACTTAAGCCAAGAGTTTCATGACTATCTAAAGGAGTGTGGGATAGTCCCACAACTCACTCCTCCGTATACTCCACAATGGAATGGTGTATCCGAGAGGAGAAATCGAACCTTGTTAGACATGGTTAGATCAATGATGAGTCATGCAGATCTTCCGATATCGTTTTGGGGACATGCTCTAGAAACAGCGATTTTCTTACTGAACCGTGTTCCATCTAAATCAGTGGAAAAGACACCATATGAGATATGGACTGGGAAGCGTCCTAGTATGTCTTTTATGAAGATTTGGGGTTGTGAGGCTTTCGTTAGACGTCACGCCACTAACAAACTTGGACCCAAATCTGATAAGTGTTTATTTGTGGGGTATCCTAAGGAAACGAAAGGATACTATTTCTATTATCCCACCGAGAACAAAGTAGTTGTTGCTCGGACTGGTGTATTTCTTGAAAGAGAATTTATTTCTAGAAAAACCAGTGGGAGAAAAATAGAACTTAGTGAAGTTCAACCACAAGAAAACACTGAACCTGAGATTGAGATGGAAACAGAGCAGGCACCGCAAGCTGTTGTGGAAGAAGCACCTGCTCAAGAGACACAAGCCCAGCGTAGGTCTGTAAGAGAACACCGGGAGCCACAGAGATATGGATTTCTTGTGACTCAACAAGGTGACTTACTACTTATTGATGAGGATGAGCCGTCATCTTATCAACAAGCTATAATGGTCAATGATTCTGAGAAATGGCAAGAGGCCATGAAATCTGAGATGGAATCCATGTATACAAACCAAGTATGGACTTTGGTTGATCCACCTGAAGGGGTACGACCCATAGGGTGCAAATGGATTTTCAAGAAAAAGACCGATATGGATGGTAACGTACAAACCTATAAAGGTCGGCTGGTTGCAAAAGGATTCAAACAAATTCATGGTATTGACTATGATGAAACCTTTTCACCAGTGGCCATGGTTAAATCCATAAGGATCTTACTTGCAATAGCTGCATTTCATGATTATGAAATCTGGCAGATGGATGTAAAAACAGCTTTCCTTAATGGAAATCTGCTCGAGGATGTGTACATGACACAGCCCGAGGGTTTTGTCGATCCAAAGGATGCTGGAAAGATATGCAAGCTACAACGATCCATTTATGGATTGAAGCAAGCTTCTCGGAGTTGGAATCTTCATTTTGATGATGCAATCAAAGAGTTTGGTTTTATCAAAAATGAAGATGAACCTTGTGTCTACAAGAAGGTCAGTGGGAGCGTAATCATTTTCCTAGTGTTGTATGTAGATGACATACTTCTTATTGGAAATGATATCCCTGCCTTGCAATCTGTAAAGATTTGGCTAGGGAACTGCTTTTCGATGAAAGACTTAGGAGAAGCCACCTATGTATTAGGAATCAAGATCTATAGAGATAGATCGAGAAGGCTTCTTGGTCTAAGTCAAAGTACATACATAGACAAGGTGCTTAAAAGGTTTAGCATGCAAGAATCCAAGAAAGGATTCGTGCCTATGACACATGGTATTTATCTCTCGAAGGAACAGTGTCCTTCAACACCAGATGAGAGACAACGCATGAGTAAGATTCCATACACGTCAGCTATTGGATCTATCATGTATTCCATGATATGTACTGGTCCCGATGTATCGTATGCTTTGAGCATGACAAGCAGATATCAAGTTGATCCAGGTGAAGGTCACTGGATTGCTGTCAAGAATATCCTGAAGTACTTGAGAATGACTAAGGATACATTCTTGATTTATGGAGGTGAGGAAGAGCTCAATGTAATGGGTTACACTGATGCAAGCTTCCAAACCGACAAAGATGATTTTCGATCGCAATCTGGATATGTGTATTGCCTGAATGGAGGTGCTGTGAGCTGGAAGAGTTCAAAGCAAGAAACAGTAGCCGATTCTACAACGGAAGCTGAGTATATTGCTGCCTCGGATGCAGCAAAGGAAGCTGTTTGGATGAGGAAGTTCATTTCTGAACTTGGAGTGGTGCCTAGCATTAAAGATCCGATAGAACTCTATTGTGACAATAATGGAGCGATCGCATTGGCTAAGGAACCAAGATCTCACCAAAGATCCAAGCACATACTTAGGCGTTTCCATTTCATTCGAGAAATCGTTGAAAGGGGAGATGTTAAAATATGCAAAGTACCAACAGATGATAATGTATCTGACCCATTGACGAAGCCGCTGTCACAGCAGAAGCATGATCGTCATACTAGATCTCTAGGCCTTAGGTATATGTCTGAGTGGTCTTAGTGCAAGTGGGAGATTTGTTGGGATATGCCCTAAGACAAGTCATTAGATGATTGTTTAAGACATACAATGTTTATGGTTTTATGAATGGCAATTCATTATTATATATTATTCTTTTAACTGTGCATTGTGAATTAATATATATGTTAATGTCCTTAGAATAATATTGTATTATTCTTAAAGATGTCCCTAGTCAAGTATTATCATGAATAGGGATAATGATAATACGTAGAGACTAGTATATGTTGATCGATGAATTGTTCATTGATATGAGATATCAAATCAACATATGGGTACATGTTAGAGAACGATGTACTGGACAGACCCACCATGAGAATGCAACATGGATAGTTATATGATCGTCATATGCAATTCTCATAGTGATAATAATGTATGCAATCCTTACGACTTGTGATCATCAGAGATCCCAACATAAGGAGTTATGTATCTTGATATCGTCAAACGTTACCCGTAACAGGGTATACTATAAAGGCGACTATTGGATACACTACGAATTATGTAGAGGGATGTTGACTGATCGAGATAGGATTTGTCCCTCCTATATAACAGGAGATGTGTTTGGCCCTTGATCAAGTGAGAACTAAAATGCATGGCCATGCTCGAATGAGTCGATATGAGATATTGAGCTTATTCGTTTATTCAAGTTCTACTTGGGGATCAAGAAATAAAGATTGGATATACGAGTATGACTATTCCATGACTCGTGTTCAATCTAAACACAAAGGACAAAGGGATTAAGTTACATGATTAATATTATCACAAGTTCTAAAGGTTATGTCGAGTCATTGACATTCTTGTAATTTGGGTAGCATTGATGTGTTGCTAGATACCGCTCAATGCTTGAAACGTAAAATGAGATTTTATGTCAGTGCCAACATTACAAGATCCTATCGGGTCGCACAAAAGATTAAATCGATAAGGGAAATTAAATTCATTGGACAAATTAATTAATTAAGAAGAGTCTTAATTAAGTGATTAAAAGGTTTTAATTAAATCATGGGTTTGGGCCCATAAGACTTTAAGAAAGTCTTGAACCTTAATTAAAAGCCTTATAATATAAATAAGAGGTTTTGATTAATGGTTAATCATACTTTCATATCATTCTTTGATATCAAACATAAACCCTAGCCATCCTCCAAAAGGCTCTCGGCCGCCACCTTCCTTGCCGCCGCCGCCGTGAGAAAAGGTTGGAGATTGGTGGCTATTGATCGGTTTTGAACCGTGTTTTGATATAGGTTCAAGAATAAGTCTAGCAACTTGTTCTTGAACATCCCTTTCGATTTGATCGTGTGGATACCGTAGAGGCAAGACCTTGGAGGTGTTGCTTGTGACTCGGAGTTCGTTGGACGTGCTGCTCCGTGGATTCTGCTTCAAACACGCTACAAGGGTGAGAACCTTCGTATTCCTTAATCCGATATGATAACCTATGTATAGATCTGCTGGTTTGTAATCCAAAATTTTATTCCGCTGCGTTGTATGCTCTAAGGATTGCTTACACCTACCCTACCGGACCAAAAACAGTAGACTTCCAGAAACAGCCCAAAAATAAGAATATAATAGTTCCAAGCTCGGGAAACTAACGAAAACTCTCACAACGGCTATATTATTGTATCTAAGGTATATATAATTATTTGGGGATATATACAAGACTTGGAGGGCAACAATAGTGGTTAAGATCAATCCAACAATTCCAAAGCAAACCCATTTGGATTCAAATGGGGAACATCAAAGACAATCTCTGCTAAATGAAAAGCGCTGCCCAAACCTTTTGGCACCTCTTGCAAGCTTATATCAGATCTTCTATGAGATCATTGTTCCTTTATATTCACTATATTCATTGTATTTTTGAGCGAAAATATAAGAGTGAATACCATTTAACAGTTGGTGATCTATCACAATTGGGTGAGAAGGTCTTTGCATATGAGACATTAAAGAACATGCTCTTTGTGGATTAGGAGTTTAGACTATCTGTGTGATATTAGCTTAAGTAAGTTGTAAAATGTTATGTGCTTGATAAAACACCAATACATATCATTCTAAGGCCATCTCCAACCACAAACTTCATTTTAGCGCAACTTTTGCAACAAAATAGTGTAATTTCTGCACCAAATACAAAACACATCTCCAACTCATCTACTCCAAACTTTACTCCAAAAAGAATATTCCTTATAATATTCCTTTTAATTTCATTTATAATAATTATTTTATTCAATTATTTATCTATTATAATTTTATTAATATATTTATATATTACATTTACGTTTAGCAAATTTGTTTAATTGTTAATTCAATTTAATTTATTAATTTAAATTAATACAAATAATAATTTATTTATAATAATTTATTTATTTTATAAAACTAAATATTAAAATAAATTAAATATTATACAAAAATAACTTAGAAACATGATAACAAATATTATAAACTTGAATTGAAATGAAACCAACATGACATACACACTAATTTAATTATTAAAATTACTATATTCATCCCACAAATGATCAATCAATGCATCTCGTAATGCGATATGAGCATCTTTATCCTTCATACGTCTGTGCCGAGAGAGAAATGTTTTTAATTTTCTTGTTTTTAACAAGTTTATTTCTTTTAGAAAAAAATTATTTAATTAAAAAATATTTTTATAAATCTTAAATATATAAATAATTAATTAATATATTAAAATAATTATTTTATTAGTATTATTTTAATTTTAATTTTATTACTAAATAATTAAAAATTTTGCAAATTAAGTAAGAAACTCACGTTTGATTAGAGTTTACAAATTACAACCAAATAACGAATACATCAATTTTAATTATCTCATACCATAAAATAATAAATAATCATTTTAAACAAAAAAAAAAACTGAAAAAAATTTGGCGTTGCTACAGTGCCGCACCAAATTTGGTGCGGCACTGTAGCGCTGCACCATTTTCACGCTGAAAATGGTGCAGCGTTGGATTTGTTGGGGACGCCAAAATGGCGTTGCCCGTTGGAGTTGCCCTAAGTATTTGATAAAATGCTTCAACCAAACTGTTTTTACATATTTATTACAAACCTTTAAAATGATTTTGAAATGGTTAATCAGTTATAGAGCGGGTAATGTCGAGTGTCTTCCGCTTGGTTTTAAAATTGAACCCGATAAAATCTCTGGGTGCAATGATTTCAAGAACACGAGCTATTGAAGCTCAAGTTGGTTGAACTCGATGTGGATTGGTAACCCATTCTCGAATCTATCCAAACAAGTGGTATCAGAGACATGTTGTTCTTGGAAAGCATTTTAACCGATTTTAGGCGGAAATATTTTTAAGAAAATTTCATTAGCATAAAATATTTTCATCGCATATTTGTCAAATTTTAGATGTAATAATTTTTGGCATGAAACTTATTTTTATTGCATTCATTATGCATGAAAATATTTAAAAACCTGTTAACTAGTTTTTAATTTGAAAATTATTACTTTGAGATTTTTCTAACAATTTTTGAAACATTTGAGTTTTTCTGGCGGCCTGCAGCAGTCCTGGGAAAAATGGCATAACTTTTTGCTCAGATGTCCAAATGACAAACAGTGTTTTGCGTTGCAAACTAAACACATAGAGGATCTCAATGGCATTGGTCTTGCAGGCAAAACTGGCTCTAGGAAAAGCAATTTATTGGTTCAAGTCGGATTAAGTGTGCTGCCACAGAATGTATGAAATGGACATTGTTGGGTTTTTTGTCAAGAAATTCAAGGATGCTTCTCATTGGTTGTCATTTTCTTTTATTCAAATTTTAAGGGGGGGAATTAACTCAATCTTTGTGGGCGAGAAAATTTTATTTGTCTTCCTTTTAGATTCACACAAAAAAGCGGAAAAATATGTTAAAATAAAAATATGGATTCTTGTTATGCAACATTGTGCTTTAATATTTATATTTTTATTCAAGTTTTGTGATTATCAAAAGGGGAAGATTGTTGCGTTTTGGGAACCCGAATTATTTTGGTTTTGATGTTAACAAAACTTATTATTGTCTTGCTAACATATTTCATCAAGTGTGCAGTTCATAGAAGACATTTTACAGCTTGATGAATGGTGAAGAAAGTTATTTTGATGAAATGAGAATTCAACCTCCGCTGGACAAAAAGAGCTGCTGAGTAAATCGATCATATCTCATGGCTCGGACATCAAAACAATGTACTTCTAAAGGGGTTGAATAGCCAACTAGATTTACTACAAGTCGTGTTTTAATCTAGCAGACTAGATTCGAAGGTTAGCATGTCTGCAAGAGTTTGCTGGTGCAAATTTGAAACAACATCAGCGAGATTATAGCAATTGTGGTAATTCAACCATAACTCTCAGCTCACATATTGAAATGGAACGATTTAGTATGGGTTGGAAAGATAAGATGAAGATCTACAAACCATCTTGAAAAATCGAAGCCTGAATCAAAACCTAAGATGGAGAAAAATAATCAGCAAGTTTCAAGTTTTACTGCTACATTCAGAAACTTGCAGCAGACATGTTCTGGTATTTCAAGCATAACACTCTCGTACAAACTCCAAATCGAGTGATTCTTAATTCTTTGGAATAATAACATAAATGGCAAAACTTTTATGTTTATCACTTTGCCCAGAGATTAACGAATCAAGAGCCATAATCAATAGAACATAATAGTAGAGTTCGGACAGCAAGGTTGCACCTACTCTACCGGAGCTGTTGCAAGTAGACGTACTATACCGGAGCCTTTGCAAGTAGACGTACTCTACCGGAGACTTTGCAAATAGACCTACTCTATCCAAGCCTTTGCAATTAGACGTATCCTACTTCAGCCCTTGACAAGTAGGCTACCCTGCTGCAGCATTTGACAAGTAGACTACCGTGCTAAAATCTTTGACAAGTAGACCTACACTCCCGAAGTTGTTGCAAGTAGACGTACTCTACCGAAGCTATTTCAAGTAGATGTACCCTACTAGAGTCCTTGCAAGTAGAACTATCCTATCGGACAAAAAACAACAGAAACAGGCCAGAAACCTGAATATGACAATTACAAGCTCGGGAAACTTACCAAAACTCTCACAACGGTTATATTCTTGTATCTAATGTATATATCATTATTTGGGCTATATATACAAGACTTTGAAGCTCAAAACATCGATTGAAGATCAATCAAAGCATTCCAAAGCAAACACACTTAGGATTCAAATGTGGAACTTCAAAGACAATCTCTGCTAAATCAATAGCACTCCCCAAACCTTTTGGCACCTCTTTCAAGCTTATATTAGTTCTTCTACGAGATCATTTGTACCTTTGTATTCACTCTAATCATTATATTTATGAGCTAAAATATGAGTATATACCATTGTAACAGTTAGTGATATCACAAATGGGTGAGAGGGTCTTTGCATATGGAGAACATGCTCTTTTTGGACTGTGTGGACTAGGAATTTATGTTATCTGTGTGGTATTAGCCTAAGTGGGTTCTACATTTTTGAGTGTAAACCCAAGTCTTCTAGTGTATCCTTCCATTCGATGGAAGAAGGGGAAACACACCACCTTCAAAATTTCATAAAACTTGTGTATTTACTTAAATGCATTGTATTTACTTAAATGCATTTAATTATCTTGTTGTATTGGTTAGTATAGGTGAAGCACTTTATGTGCTTGATAAAACACCAAAGTTTAGCATTCTAAGTGTGTGATATAATGCTTCATCAAATTGTTGTTACACATTTATTTGCATACATTTATAATGATTTTCAAATGGTTAATCGGTTATAGAATGAGTTATGTCGAGTGTCTTATGCTCGTGTGGAAATCGAACTCGAACAAATCTCTGGGTGTAATTATTTCAAGAACACAAGCTACTGAAACTCAAGTTGGTTGAACATGGATGTGGATTGGCCACCCACCCTCGAATCGATCCTAACAAGTTGAGGATCCTTTTTTGATAAGAATAATTCATAACATGAATCAATTAAGGAACAATTCAAACTAAATCAATGTTCCCACAATAGAATCAGTGGCACAGCCGAACACGGTTTATATGGTACCATTAGTTAAAATATTAGTATAAATTAGCGATTAGTGAGTAATAAGTAGTTAATAAATAAATAGTCAAGGTCCCAACTATAGTACCATTGGCACACCCGAGCGTTGTCTATATTGTACACATAATTAAAATGCCAGTATAAAATTAGTTGTTAGTGAGTAGTTATCCTTTACTCATAATAATTAATGACCCCCCTATAGCATTACTGGTCACGCTTATCATGTACGCCCAAATTAACCATTTTAAGATAATAACAGTTATAAGAATGTAGTAGCGTGAGTAATGATCGATCATACGAGGAATGATGTACTTTTGTGTTGAAGTGTGCAAAACAAAGTAAAAAGGGGGTTTTGAATTTGATGTTATTACTATTATGAGTTTAAAATTTAAAGGCTATAAATTAAAGTACTATGCAAGATTAAAATAAAATGAATTAAATTATGAGAGAAAATATATTCTGGACTTTCGTTCGACACTACAATTGAAGTTTATTATCTTAATCATGAATTCTTACAAAGAATTCAATTTGCATACCCGCCTTAGAAACTTAATTCATATCTCACATTAATCTTAGTTATATAGCCCACACGTTCTATTCTAGCTCTTATCAATCAATCAACCAAAATACATGCTATAATGATAAAAAGATGATAGCTTTACAAACTAGTTAG
This sequence comes from Haberlea rhodopensis, assembly GCA_907163345.1. Classification (NCBI taxonomy): domain Eukaryota; kingdom Viridiplantae; phylum Streptophyta; class Magnoliopsida; order Lamiales; family Gesneriaceae; genus Haberlea; species Haberlea rhodopensis. The sequence goes on from CAJQUN010000159.1 coordinate 1,298,159, forward strand.
AAATACGAAACTATACAATATAATCAACACATCTACATTTTAATCTAATTGAATGTTTTCCCTAAGAATCTGACAATCTCGCATGCGCGAAATTATTAATCTTAGTTTCTTCATAGACCAAGCATTAGATTGCATACAAAATAACTAGGTGGTCAATTCAATAATGAAACACAACAATCATGACAATAATATCTGAAAACAATCAATATTCAATCAAGATTGACAATTAAAAACATGAATATCATAAGAATAATAAATCTCAATTGTATTTTCTTCGTCAACAAAGAATCAAAAGAGTTTAGCTACTCGTAATTAAATCAAAACAAGAAAAATATATTCTAAAAAGCATAACAAAAACAAGATAAACTATTTCGATCATCACTTGTCGAGGTTGTCACGCCCGCATTCGCTTCGATCTTCGTAGCCGCCTTCAAAACTCTCTTGGGACGTGAAAGCTAGGTCTAAATCTGATATTTAGTCTAATAAAATGCATTTGAATGGGCTGGACTTCGTGGGGTATAGATAGGAGGTGGAAGAAGGAGTTAGAATCCCAGTGAAATGAAAGAAATAAAGTCTCCATATTTTTTTCGGATTCACCTACCGATCGATTTGTAGCTCTTAATTTTTATTTTTCAATCCACGTACTTCATCGATCGAGGTGGTCTTAAATTTTGTTGTCGTAGTTTCGCACTTTTGTCATGCCTCGATATGACGTATACATATGTTAGATGATTATGGTGTACTTATGATTAATTACAGTACGATGTGGACTCGGTTTCAGATTAAACCGAGCACGATTAATGTTATACATGAATAAAATCACATAGGTGACTTCTAATGTGTCTTGCATTTAACATGAATTTGGAGAGAATGTGTATTTGCATTTGGAGTGCATGTGGAGGTGATAGGATATAACTAAATAATCAGCTTGTCTTCACACAATACACCATAAGTCACCTAGTAATCTCTACACATTTTCTCTCATTCTCTTGGAGTTTGTTGTGGGAGTTGGCTTGGCAAGAACATCAAGCAAAGATATACTTTGGTAAGGAAAATAGAAGTTCATGCTTTGGTATCATAATTGCTGGATACATGTGTTTAGTATATTCATCTTAAAGCATGTAGAGTAATACTTGTATATGCATTTATATGAGTTTCAAGTAATCTTTTGAAAGTAGAACATGATGAAAAGTTGTGTCTATGATGCTAGTGATTTAGTGTTCCAGTTGGTAGGGTATGAAATAAGGGGTGTGAGAAGAACCAAGATGATATGCTTGAAAATCGCCATGGTTTAAAATTTTTGTCTTCGACCGATCGATCGCTAGGATCGTACCGATCGATCGGTAAAACAGGGGAAAAGTACGGCGGTGTATGTACCGATCGATCGCTGAAAGCGACCGATCAATCGGTGAAATGCCGTAGCATTTTAAAGAAATTCAAACAGTTAAGCGATCGATCGCTAGCTTTTTACCGACCGATCGCTAGGGTTACTTGTTTGGACCGATCGATCGCTAGGGTGACCGATCGATCGGTAGACTTCAAATGTTATATTTTTGTAGAATTTGATTTTAATGCCTATGATAACATTATATATTATTGGCATTGTTGTAGCACCATCACAGGGGACAGGATAACGAGGCAATTAGCTAGGGACGACTGATTTATCTCGTTTGTGTCGCTTTCCAGGTACGTGTTGACGTACGGAGTATAGATATGATGTGATGATGATGTTATGGTTTTGATATCATATGATTTATGTTCACTTGTATCATATGATTGGTAGTATCATATGCATGTACATACATCGATTTCATATGATTGGGATGGATGCCTTGATAGATATGTGTATATGCTTTGGTAAGATCAGTGCCTTGATAGATATGCCTGGTGTGGTATATGCTTTGGCTGGGATCGTTGCCACGATAGATATACTACATATGATTTGGCTTGAGAGATATACGCCTGGTGTGGGTATATGCTCTGGCTATTATCACAGATGAGTATGGTACTATGATGTGCTGCTAATATGAAGATGTGACGTGGTTCCACTAACATATTGAGCTGAATAGGCATATCATATGGGGCTCGTGATAATAGGGTAATTGTTGAGACATGTCATGACATAGTGCATTTGTTGATGCATGATACAGAACATTCACCTTAGATGATTTATTGTATTGTGCTTTATCATTGATATTGATATTGTGTTTTGATATCGCACTGAGATAGTTGTTTATCTATACTCAAGGTGTGAATGTTTCTGTAGGGACTCATAGACGTGGGGAGACGGGATGTGAGTCATTTTCCGCTGCGAGCTGGACCACTGCTTAGGAGTTATCTTGTAGTAGGTTTTTGTTTGTACATGTGATGTATATAGTTGGTTAGGTTTTGTAACAACGTAACTAGTACGATACTCTTAATCAGTGCATGTTTTACTTAATTCAGACTCACCTATGTATGTTAACATGATACATAATGAATTAAGTAATGAGGACCCCACATTAGTTGTATCAGAGCAGTGGTTCGAGAACGGGGTGAACATGGGTAGAGGAAGTGTCTTAGGGAGTTACCTAAACACTTGAAAACATGTTGAGAGGGTACTATCATGTTAGGATTTGGATTATGATGTTATTCTAACATGTTATATACTTGTGATTGTTATTGTTAACCCTTGATCTACAGCTATGACAGACAGAGGGTATCATGAGGATGTTGGGGATGCCATGAGTGGCAATGCTAGTGTAAGAATGGCGCCTGTGCCACCACCACCGATTGAGCAAGGGCCAGTGGAACATGTACTGTTACCTGGAGAATTGACGTTGACGCAGTTTCTGAGTTATCAGCCACCCAGGTTTGAGGGGACTGAATCAGGGGAACTGGCGGAGGAATGGCTGGAACGTGTGGAACAGATATTTGTATCAGCACCGTGTGCCAAGACAGCTTGGTTACGTTTAGCTGAATTCCAGTTAGCTAAGAAAGCTATGATGTGGTGGAAATCCACAGTGCTTGAGTTGAGGGCTCAAGGACAGACAGTTAACTGGGATGTGTTTAGAACGAAGTTCTGGAACATTATTTCTCTGTTGCTGCAAGGCAGAGGAAAGAGGATGAATTTACAAACTTGAGACAGGGAGCAATGACCGTATCGGATTATGCGGTACACTATTCTTCTTTGCTCCGGTATGTGCCACATATTGCTGTTAACACCAAGGCAAAGATCAGACAATTTGTGAAAGGTTTGAGGCCTGAATTGTTTGATAGGGTCATGTCCAATAACCCTACATCATATGAAGTAGCGTTGACTAGAGCCGAGATGGCTGAGATTGCAGTAGGAGTATATAAAGATGTTGGAAAAGCCCAACCACCTACATCTGAAAGTATGAGACCTAGAGGAGAACCATTTAAATCATCACGAGGTGGTGCATCTTCATCTAGGTTTAGTGGGAAACATTTTGGACCTCGGAAAGGGGATGACCGAAGAGCTAAGGGACAATCCCAAGGAAGTAGTAGTAGTAGTGGACGAGGATTACAATGTTTTAAATGTGGAGGGCCACATTATCAAAGAAATTGTCCACAGTTTGATACGGTGGTTTGTTTCCGTTGTGGGAAGCCAGGACATGTGATCCGTGATTGTCCTCAAGTGGGTGGACAACAGAGGAGAGGACCAATGTCAGAGAATACAGTACAACAGAGACCACAGGGTGTACCACAGTCTGGTGGAGGACAGAGGACAGGACCACATCAGGCTCAGGTGTATGCACTGAATAGAAAGGAAGCAGAGGCAGCTCCTGATACTGTGATAGCGGGTAAGTGTACTTTGTTTACTTATCCTGCTTTTCTGTTGATTGATACTGGTGCATCACATTCTTTTATTGCACAAGCTTTTATTGATCAGTATCATATATGCTCGTCTCCACTGTTGATGCCTCTTTATGTTTCGACACCCGTGGGAACTACTGTGATGACTTGTCAGAGTGTGTCTGATTGTGCTATTCAGTTTGAGACTGAGTATGGGCTACAGGCTGATTTGATTGTGTTAAACATGTCAGATTTTGATTGCATCCTTGGAATTGTTGTATTGAGTAAATACCAGTCTGTTGTGGATTGTAGTCAAAAGATTGTGAGATTTCAGTCTGATACTGGAACTCAACGGTATTTCTATGGCCAGGGATCGAGGGCATTGATTCCTTTGATATCAGCACTTCGAATGTCGCGTTTGTTAGAACGTGGACATACGGGTTATTTGATTTATGCCCTTGATGTAACTGAACAGAAAAGAGAAAGGAACTTGGAGGAGATACCAGTGGTTGCAGAATATGCGGATGTGTTTCCAGATGAGATACCTGGATTCCCACCGAGTCGAGAAGTGGAATTTGGTATTGATTTGATACCTGGTACTTCTGCAATTTCACGAACTCCTTATCGGATGGCACCAACTGAATTGAAAGAATTGAAAACGCAATTGCAAGATTTATTGGACAAGGGGTACATACGTCCTAGTGTATCGCTTTGGGGTGCTCCGGTTTTATTTGTTAAGAAGAAGGATGGGACAATGCGATTGTGTATTGACTATAGACAATTGAACAAGGTAACGATAAAGAATAAATATCCTCTTCCTCGTATTGATGATTTGTTTGATCAGTTGCAGGGATCAATGATTTATTCTAAGATTGATTTGAGGTCAGGATATCATCAAATACGTGTGAGGGAAGGAGATATACAGAAGACAGCATTCAGGACTCGTTATGGACATTATGAGTTTCTGGTAATGCCATTTGGAGTGACAAATGCTCCAGCTGTCTTTATGAGTTTAATGAATCGGGTTTTTCAGGAATACCTTGATCGATTTGTCATTGTCTTTATCGATGATATACTGATTTATTCGCAGAGTGATGCAGAACATGTTCAACATTTGCATATGGTATTGCAATTGTTGAGGACACATCAGTTGTATGCCAAACTCAGTAAGTGTGAGTTTTGGTTGACTAGTGTCGGCTTTTTGGGGCATGTAATTTCAGAGGAAGGTATATCAGTTGATCCAAAGAAAGTGGAAGCAGTGTTGAATTGGTCAGCACCTAGTTCTGTGCCAGAGATTCGTAGTTTCTTGGGTTTGGCTGGATATTATAGACGGTTTGTTGAAGGATTTTCAGCGATTGCCAAACCATTGACACAATTGACACAGAAAGGAGTACCGTTTCGATGGTCAGAGCCTTGTGAGCGTAGTTTTCAGGAATTAAAACATCGATTGACTACAGCTCCAGTCTTGATCATTCCATCGGAGCATGACAGATTTGCATTATATACTGATGCATCTTTACTTGGTTTGGGTTGTGTATTGATGCAGGACAAACATGTAGTGGCTTATGCATCACGACAGTTGAAGCCACATGAAATGAAATATCCAGTACATGATCTGGAATTGGCTGCTATTGTTTTTGCCTTGAAAATATGGCGACATTATTTATATGGTACGTCGTTTACCATATACACAGATCATAAGAGTCTAAAATTTCTATTCACTCAAGCGGAGTTGAATATGAGGCAAAGGAGATGGATGTATCTGTTGAAAGATTATGATTGTGAGATTGAATATCATCCAGGAAAAGCTAATCTTACAGCATATGCCTTGAGTCGAAAAGTACATCATACAGCTGATGAGATGATTCATTTATCCACATTGATGACTTCTTGTTGTACTTTGGGTTATGATTTTGATGTGGAAATAGTGCCAGTACGGGTATCAACATTGTTGGTTGAACCCGACATTTTTGAGAAAATCAGAACGGCACAACTGACTGATGATGAAGTACAACAGTGGAAGGAAAGGATAAGTCAAGGACAAACATCTCAATTTGTACCTACAAGTGATGGAACTTTGAAGTACAGAAACTGTTGGGTAGTACCTGCTTCATTAGGACTACGCCAAGAACTACTACAACGTGCTCATTGTAGTAGATACAGTATACATCCTGGAGGGAAGAAAATGTATCATGATTTACGTACACAATTTTGGTGGAAACTTATGAAACAGGATGTATTGAGCTTTGTGAAACGATGTTTGATCTGTCAACAAGTGAAAGCGGAAAGACAGAAACCAGGAGGTGAATTACACAGTTTGGAAATTCCTCAGTGGACATGGGAACATATCACGATGGATTTTGTGACTCATTTACCACGGACGTCTTCTGGTTGCGATGCTATTTGGGTGATCGTTGACCGACTCACCAAAGTATCTCATTTCGTGCCATATTGTATGACATTTACATATCTGAGAATGGCACAGTTATACATTCAACATGTAGTGAGACTACATGGTATTCCAGTTTCCATTGTATCGGATAGGGATCCGAGATTTACTTCTCATTTTTGGGAAGGGTTACAGACAGCGATGGGAACTGAAGTGCGGTTGAGTACAGCATATCATCCTCAGACAGATGGACAAACAGAGCGTACGATACAGACGCTTGAGGATATGTTGCGTGCCTGTGTATTAGAGTTTGATACCTCTTGGCAAGAGTCATTGCCATTAGTGGAATTTTCATATAACAACAGTTATCAGTCTAGTATACAGATGGCACCATTTGAGGCTTTGTATGGGCGACGATGTAGATCGCCATTATATTGGGATGATGTGGATCAGTCTTCCTTACATGGACCGTATATGATTCATGACATGGAAGAGAGAGTAAAGTTAATTCGATTGAAACTGAAAGCTGCTCAAGATCGACAGGCTACTTATGCCAATAAGCGACATAGACCACTTGAATTTCAAGTTGGTGACCGTGTGTTCTTGAAAATCTCACCTTTTAAAGGTGTAGTACGGTTTGGTAAGCGTGGAAAATTGTCTCCACGGTATGTTGGTCCATATGAGGTGTTGCAACGTATTGGTACGTTGGCATATCGATTGGCACCACCACCGGCCTTGAGTAGTATTCATGATGTTTTTCATGTTTCACTGTTGAGGAAATATGAACCAGATCCGAGTCATGTATTGCAGTTACCTGATGTACAGATGGATACAGATGTGTCGTATGAGGAACGACCGGTTATGATCTTGGAGCGAGCTGAACGCAGGTTGCGTAATAAAGTGATTCCTATGGTTAAGGTACAGTGGGACAGACGGGGTGTCGAAGAGGCAACGTGGGATACGGAGCAGCATATGATACGATAGTATCCTGAGTTGTTTTCTGGTATGATTTTACAGTTTTATGATACTATTGGTACATACGTACTGTATTGTTACATACATTATCATGTTTCCTCGCTTCATGTAGTAGGATTGTTGAGTTGCGTGTTTATACCTGCATGTTTGCATATGTAATTTCGAGGACGAAATTCAATAGGTGGGGGAGAAATGTCATGCCTCGATATGACGTATACATATGTTAGATGATTATGGTGTACTTATCATTAATTACAGTACGATGTGGACTCGGTTTCAGATTAAACCGAGCACGATTAATGTTATACATGAATAAAATCACATAGGTGACTTCTAATGTGTCTTGCATTTAACCTGAATTTGGAGAGAATGTGTATTTGCATTTGGAGTGCATGTGGAGGTGATAGGATATAACTAAATAATCAGCTTGTCTTCACACAATACACCATAAGTCACCTAGTAATCTCTACACATTTTCTCTCATTCTCTTGGAGTTTGTTGTGGGAGTTGGCTTGGCAAGAACATCAAGCAAAGATACACTTTGGTAAGGAAAATAGAAGTTCATGCTTTGGTATCATAATTGCTGGATACATGTGTTTAGTATATTCATCTTAAAGCATGTAGAGTAATACTTGTATATGCATTTATATGAGTTTCAAGTAATCTTTTGAAAGTAGAACATGATGAAAAGTTGTGTCTATGATGCTAGTGATTTAGTGTTCCAGTTGGTAGGGTATGAAATAAGGGGTGTGAGAAGAACCAAGAAGATATGCTTGAAAATCGCCATGGTTTATAAATTTTGTCTTCGACCGATCGATCGCTAGGATCGTACCGATCGATCGGTAAAACAGGGGAAAAGTACGGCGGTGTATGTACCGATCGATCGCTGAAAGCGACCGATCAATCGGTGAAATGCCGTAGCATTTTAAAGAAATTCAAACAGTTAAGCGATCGACCGCTAGCTTTTTACCGACCGATCGCTAGGGTTACTTGTTTGGACCGATCGATCGCTAGGGTGACCGATCGATCGGTAGACTTCAAATGTTATATTTTTGTAGAATTTGATTTTAATGCCTATGATAACATTATATATTATTGGCATTGTTGTAGCACCATCACAGGGGACAGGATAACGAGGCAATTAGCCAGGGACGACTGATTTATCTCGTTTGTGTCGCTTTCCAGGTACGTGTTGACGTACGGAGTATAGATATGATGTGATGATGATGTTATGGTTTTGATATCATATGATTTATGTTCACTTGTATCATATGATTGGTAGTATCATATGCATGTACATACATGGATTTCATATGATTGGGATGGATGCCTTGATAGATATGTGTATATGCTTTGGTAAGATCAGTGCCTTGATAGATATGCCTGGTGTGGTATATGCTTTGGCTGGGATCGTTGCCACGATAGATATACTACATATGCTTTGGCTTGAGAGATATACGCCTGGTGTGGGTATATGCTCTGGCTATTATCACAGATGAGTATGGTACTATGATATGTGCTGCTAATATGAAGATGTGATGTGGTTCCACTGACATATTGAGCTGAATAGGCATATCATATGGGGCTCGTGATAATAGGGTAATTGTTGAGACATGTCATGACATAGTGCATTTGTTGATGCATGATACAGAACATTCACCTTAGATGATTTATTGTATTGTGCTTTATCATTGATATTGATATTGTGTTTTGATATCGCACTGAGATAGTTGTTTATCTATACTCACGGTGTGAATGTTTCTGTAGGGACTCATAGACGTGGGGAGACGGGATGTGAGTCATTTTTCGCTGCGAGCTGAACCACTGCTTAGGAGTTATCTTGTAGTAGGTTTTTGTTTGTACATGTGATGTATATAGTTGGTTAGGTTTTGTAACAACGTAACTATTACGATACTCTTAATCAGTGCATGTTTTTACTTAATTCAGACTCACCTATGTATGTTAACATGATACATAATGTATTAAGTAATGAGGACCCCACAACTTTGCTGATTGATCGGGAACTTCCCACTGATCGATCGGTTGGTCTTTTTCAACTTTTTTCGGCTTTTCGCGTCCGTCTTTGCTTCCTCTCGATTCTTGTCCATTCATATATCTTAATTCATTGTTATTAGCTCTTTTTCTTTGCTTCCACCTAAGTTAAAGTAAATATATGATTAAGTAATATATGTGTCAAATTATCAATCAAATATATCAAATCGTAGATAATTAAACGCAATAGTTGTGTCTATTTCTAGGCACATCAATTATTGTCATAGACTATCAACGTTTCTAAGGTACCAAGGATTTATTACTCTATTAGTAATTAAATATGCAAACATTAAGGAGAGATTCAATATTTATTGTATCAAAATTGATAATAAATCAAGGCTCCCATTATAGAACCATGGGAATAAACGAGATACATCTATATGATTCCAAGAATTTAATATTCTAATGATAATAATAAATTAGAACTCTCACTGTCGATTGTGTTTAACATCGAAAATGAAATGATGTTTAAACAACAAAAAAGGAAATATAACACAAAACATCACAACGTAATTAAATCTCATAATTAATGTAAAATAATTATTCTCGCATTATTAAAATATCAAAAGACTCACATTTTCACCTTGATAAATAGAAATTAACTAAGCACGCAGATTATGAAGCATATTCATGAAACAAAATGGAAAATGAAGAAGGAATTGAGAACTTTTTCTCTTACAAGACAATGCTTAATTCTTTGCACATTGAAAGTTGTTCACAATCTATTATTTCACCTCTATTTATAGGAAAAAATGATCATAAATTTCCAAATGAAATAATGATAATTTTGTTTGCGTTTATCAAGAAAATTGTAGGTGTTTATCTTTGGCTTTTATAGGATTTTCAATTTTACATGGATTTGGGATTTCATGTCTTCAACAAAATTGTAGGTCCAATATGATTTTCGAAGCTCCACGTCATTCCATTTCATTGAACGTATAAAATAAGCTTCACCGACACCATTGTAAAGTAATCAATTTTTATTTTTTTCGAACTTTAAAAAACGTTATTTATTAAATATTATGATTATTTTATTATAATATTATTATACACATTTATTAACTATTCATGAGAGAACGATCGAAATGTGTCACTAAAATTTCAATATGGTTTAAAAGATTTGAGTTGTACGATTACCAAAAGCTATAATTTTTGGTAAAACAATAAGTTTTTGATCCTAGAATTGATATAAAAATCAATGTTATGTGTTTGGTTCTCGTGGATTTGCAAGGAGTGTAATTATTTGGATAAAGATTATTGGGGAAATAATAATTATATCTGCTAGGAGAACGATTGAAAAGTGGTGTTTGTGATGTATGTTTTAAAAGATTTGAATTGCATCATTTCCATCAGTTATAATTTTTGGTAAATCGTTAAGCGTTTGATTCTACAAATTCTAGAAAACAAAGATGAGGATGAAAACAAGATCTGCCTAAGAGTGGAAATGGCAAAAGTGAAATGAAGTGGGTATCTATCCCTAAATATAGAAGTATTACAATCATCCTGGCCAATTATTTTGGTTTAAGATCAATGAACCTAATTCTTTCTAGATTTCAGAAGTCAGAAGGACATATTAAGTTGTCACCGTTTCAAATTCCTGTGTACATTAACTCATGTGGTTATTTTTTGGTTACCTCATGAGACATTATGTCATGAGTGGATCAATGATCCAGATTTATCGTTGCATTGGCCCAACACAAAAAAGTGAGATATTAAAAATTTGGGTCATTGATCCAATATTTGGGATAGTGTCATATGGCGTAGCCAAGAATATTTGTAACTCGAGGGACGAAACTAAGGGGGCTAGCTTGTTACACCTTATATTAGCCCTGACCCTTACCCAGACTACTATATGTGCCTCCTCTCCTAGAGTAAGTAGAAGAAGTTTTAGCTTTATTGATCCTAGAAAACAATAGCTGGAATGACCGATTAAAGACTCCTATGTAATTTTCCAATTCTTTTGTTGTGTGTTTATCTTTTAAGGTGATTGGTAGTTTAGGGGTGGAAAATGGAAAGAGGATTCTAATTTGAAGAGGCAAAATAATTTGAAGGTGTTGTGGTGTAATGCAGTGAAATTGACAAAAAATTGAGATCAAAGATCGTTGCTTTTTCCTGATTTTGGACGGACGACATTTAGTTGGTTGCATCAATGGTGTTCATGAGTGATAGTCATCTTTGTTTGTTTTATTTAATGCAGGAGTACTATGTTTAGCCATCATCAAGGAAATTCATATTTCCTATTTGAGGAAAAGTTTTATGTTTTTTGTTTATCTAGTTGGCCTTTTGTTCGACAGCCCCGGGATAGGGGCTTTTTCTTCGACAACCTCTTTTTTTAATCTAGCTGGCCCTGATCCTTATCCCTTATATATTATGTTGGAAATTTGAATTAAATCAAAGAAAAAAAAAAAAATTATAGCAGCTCGATCGATCGAGAAGCCATAAGTTTTCGATTTGTTGGAAACAAGGGTTCGATCGACCGAGCACCAGACACCGATTGATCGAGCCCTGCGTCTGTTGGACATAATCATTGACATACTATAAATATAACATCTCTCACTTGAATTGGACATGAAAGTTTCGAAAATCACATCATATTAAAGATTAAAATTTGAGTAATCTTGTGGATCTGCATCCTTGTTTAATATTGAGTGCTTTTAAACCTTTGTGGTTTAAAGAGGATTTATGATTTGGAGTGCTCCTATCACAAATCATAGTCGTTGTATCTTGAGAGACAAATTACCAATTGAACCATTAGCACCATAGCAGGGCAATATTGTCTTAAGGACGGAGATTCCAAATCTCGCCTCGACATTTCTAATACAAAGCCATTTGTTATTTTTGCTTGCTACTTTCATAAGATACATACCCATAAATTTTGTACTACAAGTTCTTCATCTTCTTCATAGAGAAAGTACAACTCTTAGGTGACTTTGATTTTCGTTTAAAGCTTCCGGTTTTTACTTGCATTTTGTGCTTCTGTTTTAAGTTCTCTTCCCCTTCATCTTTGGATATTAATTGTTTTCTGAGTGATCATCTTAATTAGCATATTATGGAAAAGTTTGTTATTTAATTAGAGTGGAGTATAAGAGCCTTACTCTTCACCAAAATGGGGGAAGGAAAGGAATCAATGGTTAATACGTTTAGCTACGAACTAGGTGTAGAGTCCGGACTGTGAATTAACATTTTGAGTCATTAAATTTTCGTATAACAAATAAAGTAAGAACTCATCAAGTTTTTCATAATAGTCATCAATCACATATCATGTAATTGATAGATATAATTATAAATACTATCTTTACATATATTTGACTGATTAATTTTTCATATTACTGATTTTTTTTGTAATGGTCGCGGCTCATCTGTAAGCTGGTCTATATATCTGTATATGACATGTTTATATATATTATATATATATATATATATATATATATATATATATATATATATATATATATATATATATATATATATATATTGTATGATTTTGTTATCTTGTGTATGTGACCAATATCATATTTATTTTGGGGAGACGATATTTGTATAAAAAGGTTTGTATATTGTATTACATATTTATGTCCATGATATTTTTGGGAGGTTTCATTACGGGAAGATTATGGCAAACAGTTTATACAAATAATGTCATGCTTTCTCTGTTTACGTGGCGAGATCTGTGACGCCATATTTTCACATAAAAAAATACTATTTAAATTTAATTTTAGTCCACCCTATTATGAAATCCTGATTTGGTCCCTGATTAACTCAACTCATCTACTTATCTCATTTCACATTCCCGCGACACGAGCCTTCTCTTCAACATGTCGATCTGACTTGGGGCAGTAACTATTGATACCTCTGGTAATTTGTGTTTGATAATAGAGATTTCTCTGTTGATTTTTCTCGACACCTCAGATATTATACGTCAGCTTGTGGTCAGATGGTCACAGTTAATGAAGAAATAATAGATTCATGGTAGATTGATTCATCAAGGCAATACGCCAGCTACTTAGCTGTAATACTTGACTATTCAGCTCAAAACCCTCGAGTGCCTGAATCTGAGCTGCTATTGAAACAAACATGCAATATGCTCAGACAGATTAGCCGAGTCTACGACTAAGTCAAATAATCCTCTTACACCCTTTCGCGCACTGACGCTCCGATCTCGAACTGACGCATTGAGTGTGTGCGACCCACTAAATTTTACTAAGTTGCACACTAATTTTAATAAGTCGCGCACCGACGCTCCAATCGTGATGTGGCGATTGAGTGTGCGTCCGACGCTTACGACAATGTTTTATTAAGTCATGTACTATGTTTTACTAAGTCGTTAACTTAAATGTTAGACATTCTTAATTCTCTGTAAACAATATAAGTCATTTTAATAAATTCATAAGTATTACAAAACATGTTGAAACACAGATGTAATAGTTGGTTTTATTTTTCGAATTCATTATCTTATGACAAAATATTAATAATTCATTTTCATTTTCCATTCTCTAAAATATATATTTCCGAGATATTAGGAGAGCGATCGAATAAAATATTTGAAATATATATATGTAGATATATTTTTGAAATTTGACGCACTAGTGCATTCGTATACGCCCGCACACGCGCATCATGTGACATAGGTCTATGACTCATTGAGTGGCCAAATTACTGATGTATTTAAGTTTACACATTTACATTTTATGTATAGATTCGGTCCTGACAAGTGAGTGGATAAGAATCCAAATAATTAAAAGAACATCACATGGATCTCTGGGAGTACAACTCTATTTTCTTTTCTTCTTTTATAAATTGGGGAGGGGAGTTCAACGGATCTCGAATCATGATAGTTGTCCCATTTGGGATACTTGGTGCCATCCAGGCTAGAATCCTGTGGTTATACAACTCTATATTTTACATTACAAATAAGAAAATGTGTTCATGCATATCGTAGTATATCTGTTAAGATAGTAGCTATAAAGAGTTCAATTAGAGCAGTTCCTAGTAAGAAGTTCAGTTGGTTTGTTCAGTCAGTTGCTATTAGTTAATCTGTTAATAACAGAATAGAAGTTAGTTAGTTACATAACTGAAATGAAGTTGGATCAGTTACAAGTCCGTGTTAAATGCTTCCACTTGTACATGAATTGAATAATAATACAATATAGTTTTTCATTGACCTCTTCATCGTGCATACATTGGCATGAATATTTCTCTTCTTCTTGATTGATTTACTGAAGCTTTCAGGCAGATCTACACTATACGTAAAGATATAACATGATATCAGAGCAGAATTAATTTCTCCATCGTCAAGATCAATTGCTGATGACTTCATCCAATCCCACCTTTGGATTCATTGCACAAATGGGAGAGGTGCAATGCCATCGTCCTTTCATGGATTATGAGATCAGTTTCTCGGGAGATTTTTGGTGGCATCATATATTACACAGTCTTCAAGCGTATGGAAAGAATTGAAGGTGTTGCGTATTTCAGCAAGTTTCACAAGAACTCTTTGAACATCAAACAATTTTGGTTGCTGTCAGGACTTCAAATCTCGACCACTTGAAGGTATATTGGTATATTTTGAGTTTATGAACTTGAATGGTCAAATATTTGAGTTACATTCAGTTCAAGTGAGAAATATTGTTGTCAAAACATGTTCTACAGATTTCAGTTTTATATGGTTTGTCATTTCTAATTTATGGCATAGTTGTGCTTCGGATTTGAAAATGGTGAATCTAATAAAGTTGTAATGTTTTGTGCTAGCTTTAATTGGCCACAAAAATCAGCTAATTTGGAGTTAAGATGAAAACGTTATGGTCATTTTACCGAAATGTGTACAATCTGAAAATTCAGTGCATGCGAATTTCATGCATCGTGTTCTTCGTGTTGCTGTGAAAAATGAGCTTCCAATTTGATGATTGTTGCCAAATTAGAGTTGTATTGTTTGGTGTTAGCTTGAATTTGGCACTGACCTCACTCAATTTGGAGTCAGGATGCAAAAGATATGCTAATTTTATCAACATCTATGCAATCTAGAAACATAGTACATGCAAGTTTCTAAATTCTCTCACTAAAATCAGGTCCTTTGGAATACTTATGAATTAATGTGATATCCGAAAATTATAATGATAATCCCGGAGTGATTATAATCCTTAATGGATTTTACTTGGAGTAATTATGAGATAATTACGGTGTTGAGATTCCCGAGGATTTTAATTCAATATCAGGATTGTTGGATCCAAGGGTTGAGATTCATTCTCGTTGAGGTGCTAAACCTTGGAATTGTGTTGGTAGTGGGGTCTGGAATCTGGGGAACTTTGGATTGAGGTTGGAATTGAAAATAGTAAGTGTGAGATAATTATTGAACACAGATGATTTTTTATGAGTTATGGTACGAGTATTTGAGACTTGGGTTTTTGGAGTCTTGGTACTAAATATACCAAGTGGAATCGGTGTTCAATCATTTGGCATTGATTCTTGATGGATTTCGAGCAGATAATTTGGTAATACTCTTCCCGTCTCTCTTATCTTCTATTTGATAGTAATTTGATGGTATTTGGTTAAGTATAGAGTTGGGATTGAGTTTTGGATTTTTGGAGATTTTGGTTGTTATGTTTTGGGGAGGATTTAGGGTTCCTTGTTGAGGATTTATGATGTATTGGGTGTTGGGATTGTTATTCTGGGTGTTTTATCTTGGAAAACTTCATTTTTAGGCTGAATCAGAGCTCGCCGATCGATCGGCTAGGGGCCACCAATTGACCGCGCGTCGTTAACAAAATTTGACGACGATGAATAGTGTGCTCGATCGATCGAGCAAAACGACCGACCGATCGAGAAGGTCGGGCGATCGATCGAGCGAGAACGATTTTATTTATGTGGCTCTCGATCCATCCAGAGCTCTTGGCCGATCGATCGAGAGGCCAGGTTTAGGGAAAAATATTGGCTTGTTGTGGAACCGATACATGCTTAGCCCGAGTTTAAATGATTAATCATCATGGCTTCATGATGTATTTTGATGTTGAATACATGCTTGGGTACGTGATTGTGTACACGTAATTAATTGTGAGTTTAACTGTGTTTATCGAATAATTCACCGGATCTTGGGGGAAAGACAAGGGTTGGCTCTTGCTATTGGATTATAAGGTACGTGTAACGTACGAGAATAGTTAGATATATTATTTTCATGTGTATGAATAATATATTGTTATTGCAATCATTATGATATGCAATGAGGATCATGGCATGTCGCTATTGAGTGAGCAATGAGTAATGCCGTCGCTGTTGAGCGAGCATTGGATTGTGATTTCGCCGCTGTTGAGCGAGCGATGGGACATGATGTGGTGATAAGGCGAAATCATTAATTGAGTTGTATATGATTTTGTTGTGATTAGTGTACTAATTTAACCATATTTGATTATGAAGTTGGCATGGTGAGGATAAGTTTAGTTAATCAATGCAATGATTAACTGATTTTGAAAGTTTGATGGTTTTGGGTATTGTGAGAACATGAACAGCACAGAGGATCCCATATAATAATGATACTATACATGGAGTATCTTTTAAATTTACATCTTTATATTATTTAAATCATGAATTGTGATATTGTAGTTATTGAGATGGTGTTATTGGTATGCTCACCCTGTGTGGGGGCTGTTTCTGTTGGGACAGGTGAACATGTACAACATTTGCTCTGGAGTTGAGTTCGAGCTGATGATTGGAAATGCTTCCAGGGATGAGGTACCAATGTTGGTATTGAGTAGTATTTTTTATACATTAGATGCACATTCACTTATTCAATGCTCGCTTGTAAGCATTCTGATGTGTATATGGGTTGTATAAAGGTTATGAGCTTTTCTCTTTTCATTTATGTGTTGTATGCAATTAATTATGGGAATTGCATAATGAATTGAGAACATGTTAGTGTGTTATAAGGTGCATACTTATGTAAGTTGAACTCTATGGGAATTGAACTTAAAGAGAATTGATGTCAAAATTTTATAGATGACATGTTAATGCTCTAGAAGTATGTATAAGAATTCCATAATGGCATGAATGTATGCACTAATAACGGGTTAAGGGCGTGTGATCCTCATATTAGTGGTATCAGAGCAGTGGTTTGCTCTTTTGGGCTGTTGAGGGCTAAGGACGTGTGGATAGAAATGAGTAGCACATAGTTTATGCATAATTGTAGTTAGTGTTGTGTGACACAACTATTTTGCTTATGTGCATCTATGATATGAGATCATAAATGAAAAGGTTATGCTAACCATTGTGGTTCCAGGATCTTATGGTATTGATGTAAATGATTTGCACTTTATGTAGTAAGTGCTAAGCAGTCCAATTTTGTAGGAAAATCAGGGAATGAGAAACGTGATGCACTGTCTGAGGACAGAGAATGATAGACAATATGGGGTCGTCAATAGGTGACAGCAGATGATGTGATGACCAGGTATGGTTGCATTATGATTATGAGAATTCAGGTATATGTGAATGTGCACAGACATTGAGAGTGTTTTGTTATCACGATATTAAATGCTTAATATCGTTATTGTGCATGCGAGTGTATTGCAATTATTGTACTGCTATGGGTTATCGATTAGGAATGGACCAGAAAATTTGCCGCTGTCTTATCAAGCGATGAATCAGGGTATTTGTCGCTGTCATATAATAGCTCGGGTCGCTGATATGTCGAAGCGAGGGATATCATTTGTAAGGACCCCGTGCCCTTAACCCACTATTAGTGTATTAACCCATTATTTAGTGCATACAATCATGTAATCAGGGGGAAAAACCACATGCTACCATAGCATAATATACCAACAATAAAATTCTTACATTATTCCATATAATGTCCATATCCCTCATACCACTAAACCCTTAAGTATGCATCTTATAATACAATAACATGTTCTCAATTCATTTAGCAATTCCTTAATTAATTGCATGCGACACATGAATGAAAGAGAAAGGCTCTTGCCTTTTTATACAAACCAAATACACAATAGTAGTGCTCACATGCGAGCATTAGATGAGTGAATGTGTATTTAATGTATAAGGTGCCCTACTCAATATCGGCACTAGTACCTCGATCTTGGAAGTACCTCCAATTCATAGCTCGATCTCAACTCCGGAGCTACCACTATACCTGTCCCACCTGTCCCAACAGAGACAGCCCCCACACTGGGTGAGCATACCAATCCACCATTTCAATAACAACAATATCACAATTCATAATTTACAGGACATAAAGCTGTAAACGTAAAAGATACTTCCTGTATAGTATCGTAATCACATAGGATTCCCCGCGCGGTTCCTGTTCTCACAATAACCAAACCATCAAATCCCTAAAATCAGTTAATCATCACATTGATTAACTACGCCCATTCTTACCATGCCAATTTCATGATTAAGTATGAATAAATCATTCAACTAATGATTACAGATAACACATGTATCTATGCCATGATTCCATAGATCTATCACATCATATTTCATCGCTCGCTCAATATCGTCGGCATTCCATACTCTCGCACGCTCAACAACGGCGGCATCGTGACCGATGTTCGCTCCGTAGCGACAACATCCCAACCATTGCTCGCTCCATAGCGGCACCATATAATTTGCAATACTTACCAATTTATTGCATTAACAGTACATCATGCATTTCACAATTGCAAGAATATAAAAGATTATGCTCTTACGTTATACGTACCTTATAATTCCGAAGTCCGAATCAAACCTTGCCTTGGTCTCGCGATCCGATGAATTAAGTGCTAACACATAAAATAATTAACAATTATTAATGAGCATGCAACCACGTGACGAAGCACGTTCACAATCCCAAATTATATCATCAATCCATGACGATTAGTGTGATACCCCCGAAATAATTATATGCATTTGGGCATTAATTATGTTTATGTGATTAATTATGGTGATAATTAAATTATGTGTTGGAATTAATTATCTTGTTGAAATGCTTAGTCACATGGTAGGCGTGACCCGTGGGTGCATTTCAGGGTGCATGTTGTGCATGTTGGGAAATTGGGTATTAGCATGATTTAATTGTAATGATTGGCAATTATTTGGAAAGCATGAAATTATTGGGAGTTTGGTGCATTTTTGTAAAATGCTTTTAAAATACCATGTTGGGATGTTTTATACATCATGGTAATTGTTGGGGTTCAATTTTTAATTTAACTCCCCCACAACCCCTTATTACCCCACTTTACCAATCACTTTATTAAAATCCCCAACTCACTCTCCAAACCCTACTTTCCCTTCCATTTTCGATTTTTGGCTTCTAAGAGAGGAGAAATCCTTGCAAAAACTTGATTTGTGGGATTTATTGTGAGATTTGGAGTCCCCAAGAGGTATGGATACCTCCTTGGTATTTTTATGGTGTTTGGTTTAGTTTTGATATGGTTTTGGGTGGTTTTGAAATGAGTTTGTGTTGGGTTGTTATTGGTATTGGTTGGGAGTTGGATTTTTGGTTGTTAATGGTGTATATTGAAGGTTTAAGGTGTTTTTATGTTTTTGGTTTGTTGGTATAAGTGTTGGTGAGGTTGGTGAAGAATTTATGGTGCAAAAATGGTGTTTCTCGCAACACAGACAGCGGTGATCGATCGCCCGTTTTTGGCGATCGATCGCGCGCAACCAGTAGGCTCCAGAAGCATTCGACGATCGATCGCCACTTTTGGGCGATTGATCGGTGAGGCTGGCGATCGATTGCGCCAAATATGGCGATCGATCATCAAGAGCAGAAAATTTTAGAAGCGGGCAGTATGATCTCGCGATCGATCGGGCCTTGGTGGCGATCGATCGCGAGATACAAAATTTGTGTTTTTGGTGTCTTTTTGTGGAATTTTGATATTGGACTCTAATTGGCTTCTAATATTGATTTGTATGGTTGTGTAGAACCATCCCAAGTACCAACAACTTCAAGGAGATAAAGTTCTTCAACTTCTCCACTTTTGAGACTAAGGTACGTAGTGAGACGTACGGGCATCGGACGGTAAAATGTGTTCTTACGCTTTTGGCTATATATATATCCTGGACAAGTGTGGATTACGTAATGTGTTGATAAATATTGAGATAATGGTGATGCATTATGATTGTGGACTCAAGTGTTGTGTTTATATATAAGTGGTTAAAAATGCTTGATTGTTCCAGTAGTTGTTATATACGGGCGAGGGAGGTACTTGCCGCTGTCATATGAAGCGATAGTAATATGATATTTGCCGCTATCATGTCGAAGCGATGTACATGCCGCTGTCATTGTTGAAGCGAGGGATATCATATGATGCCGCTATATGTCGAAGCGAGGGGTCCTAAAATTCCGCTGTTGTAACAGGACCGGAACAGTCACATTTCTAGTTATTAATGTGGAATATTGTGGTTATAACTGGAACGTGGTATCGATCATTATATTATGAACTAATGATTTTGTGCATGAGTTTATGAAACATGAACAACAATGAAAATGTGCTAATGTGGTAAATCAGGGAGCATACATACATATATATCTCATGCAATTATTTATGTTATTGTGCTTGGGTTTTGTTGAATAGTGATGTATATGCTCATGGTGAGTTGTTCCTGTTGGGATATGCCCTAAGACATATCATTAGATGATTGTTTATGACATACAATGTAATATGATTTTATGAATGACAATTCATTATTATATATTATTCTTTTAACTGTGCAATGTGAATTAATATATATTTTAATGTCCTTAGAATAATATTTTATTATTCTTAAAGATGTCCCTAGTCAAGTATTATCATGAATAGGGATAATGATAATACGTAGAGACTAGTATGTGTTGATTGATGAACTGTTCATTGATATGAGATATCAAATCAATACATGGGTACATGTTAGAGAACGATGTACTTGACAGACCCACCATGAGAATGCAATATGGATAGTTATATGATCGTCATATGCAATTATCATAGTGATAATAATGTATGTAATCCTTACGACTTGTGATCGTCAGAGATCCCAACATAAGGAGTTATGTATCTTGATATTGTCAAACGTTACCCGTAACAGGGTAAACTATAAAGGCGACTATTGGATACACTACGAATTATGTAGAGGGATGTTGACTGATCGAGATAGGATTTGTCCCTCCTATATAACAGGAGATGTGTTTGGCCCTTGCTCAAGTGAGAACTAAAATGCATGGCCATACTCGAATGAGTCGATATGAGATATCAAGCTTATTCGTTTATTCTAGTTCTACTTGGGGATCAAGAAATAAAGATTGAATATACGAGTATGATTATTCCATGACTCGTGTTCAATCTAAACACAAAGGACAAAGGGATTAAGTTACATGGTTAATATTATCACAAGTTCTAAAGGTTATGTCGAGTCATTGACATTCTTGTAATTTGGGTAGCCTCGATGTGTTGCTAGACACCGCTCCTTGCTTGCGACATAAAATGAGATTTTATGTCACTGCCAACATTACAAGATCCTATATGGTCGCACAAAAGATTATATCGAGAAGGGAAATTAAATTCATGGGATGAATTAAATAATTAAAAGGAGTCTTAATTAATAATTATAAGGATTAAATTAATATCATGGGCTTGAGCCCATGAGGCTTTATGAAAGCTTTAATTTAAATCATATGTAAATGGTTAACAAGGTGATTAATGTGATTATTCCAAGACATAAAAACCTAGCCACCATTTACAAGGTGCTCTCGGCCACCTCCCAAGAAATACGCACGGCCGCCATCTCTTACTCTCTCTCGACTTCCATATAGTCGACGTGAGGTAGAGGAATTTGGGGCCATCTTCTTGATTGTGAATCAAGTGTGTTTCTTGTTCCGGTTTAAGAACTTGTCTAGCAACTGCTTCTTAAACTATCCCTTCACCCGATTTGATCGTGTGGATACCGTTGAGGCAAAACTTGATAAGTTTTGCTAGTGACTCGAAGAAGGCGTTGGACGTGGTGCTGCTTCGTGGAATCTGCTCAAACACGCTACAGGGGTGAGACCTTCGTATATCCTTTATCCGATATGATAACCTTAGTATAGATCCGCGGTTTAGTAATCCAAAATTTTATTCCGTTGCGTTGTATGCTTTAAGGATTACTTACAGTGGTATCAGAGCCGTGTACAAGGCTCATATTGGATTTTGTGATTAATTGTGTTAATCATATTAGAACTTATATTGCATGCTATTTAAAACTGTATGAACATATATGATATGTTAATATCGAATTTGTGAAAATCATCGTAAAATTATATTTGATATAAATTGGCGAAAATCGAACCATAAATCACAAGAGTTCGGCCATCACCATCACAAATGACACACGGCTAACCACATGAAGGCTAGGGTTTTCGAACCCTTGGCTCAAGATGGTTTAGCCGTTGTGGCTAATAATTGTGCATGGAAGTGTCGAAACTTGATTAGGGTTTAGAACCCAATGGCTCGTGACGACTAGCTCATGACGGCTAGGGTTTCGAACCCTAGTAGCCGTGCATGGGCTCGGCCAACGTCGCCCCTTTGCTAAGGTTTTGAACTCTTTGGCTCGATAATGGTTCAAGCATGCATGGATAAGTAGCTTCACCACATGAGAGCTAGGGTTTTTCGAACCCTTGGCTCGAGATGGTTGAGCCACCACCGTGCATGAACTGACCATGATTCGTGGCTCAAGAATTCCGGCGTTTCGAACAAGTTGGCTCGATGAAGACCAAGAAGTGGTGCACGGCGGCTAGGGTTTGGAACCCTAGCGCCGCCGCCGCTAGCACAAGGCTTGGCCATGGGCTAGGGTTTCGAACCCTAGGCCCATGCCATGGTCCAGCCGTGGGGCATGGTTGGTTCGAACCATGGTGGTTCGTAGCTAAGTCGAAATTAGTTCGTGGCATGTGATGTCCTGAGCGTACGATAATTTTTCAAAAAATTCTATTTTACAGTTTTAATTAGAATTAAATTTAAAATGTTTAGAATTTAATTAATTAATTGTTAAAGCATGCTTTATGTGTTGTTTGAGCATGGTGCATGGTTATAGCCCTTTGACCTATTAGATATGATTTGTGAATGTTTGTAATTTATAATACGACCTGTGAGTCGTGCCTTCTCTATTTCATTCTAAATGTAATCCCTCCCCTATGTTCCCCTCGAATGTGAATCGAGGAATTCTATATCTTGTAAATAGTGTAGTTTATTTTATTGATGGTGATCAATGAAGATGGAGCATCGTGCCGGGATGAGGATGCCATTCACAAATTGGAGCCAAAGGAAGGTGCTTGTGAAGTTACCTTAGGTTGACTCTTAGGATTTTCTCATTGGCTTGAGAAAATCATTAGTAGGGGCTATAACCATGTCACGTTTAATTATGTATGTTGATGCATGATTTATCTTATGTTTTAGATTGATAATTGTATTACACATATATGTAGATATGTATACAAGTATATGTAGTGGACATATTTTAAATTATCAAACTTATCATGAGATCAATAAATCCCTCTAAAATATTAAGTTTTAGATGCCTTCCAAAATTAAAAGTACTCGTCAAAAACTTCGATTATACATGTGTGGGTTTGCCAAAGCAAAGCACCGTGGCAATCTTAGTAAGGCGCGAAAGGATAAAAGTGATATCCGTTATACTTTAAATTGGGTACGACTTAACTAGGTTATCTCAATAGGATTGGGAACTTAGAGGCATGGGTTGGATAATAATTCATTTGATGAATTGAACAAAGTGTTGTTCGTCCAACTATCCAAGAATTACATGTGATGTAATTGACAAAGTGTTGTCTACCTAAATAACCGAGTCTTGGGCGATTAGCCAAAGCTAACTCAAGATTAGGCGAAATATGGATCTTGGCCCACTAAAGGTTTTGAGGGTTGATATTTTTTAAACAAAATAGTGGGAGTATAATTTAATATAAGACCATGTTAAATGATTAAATCATAAACTTATTTTGCATATTTATATTGTAGATATCCATGGCAACTAACAACGTAACAAGCACTTTATCACTGCGATCGGTCCTTGAGAAGGACAAATTAAATGGGACAAATTTCCTAGACTGACATAGGAACTTGAGGATAGTCCTCAAACAAGAAAAGAAACAATATGTCCTAGAGGAACCCTTACCTGCTGAGGAACCTCCCCTAACGGCTACAAGAGCCGAAAAGGATGCTTACAGGAAGCATCAAAGTGACGCACTTGATGTTGGGTGCCTTATGCTTGCCACCATGAACTCTGAGCTTCAGAAGCAACATGAGGAAATGGAGGCGTTTGATATGATCGAGCATCTTAAGCAACTGTACCAACAACAAGCTAGATAAGAGAGGTATGACGTCTCTAAGGCGTTATTCCAGTGTAGAATGGTGGAAGGAAGTCTGGTAGGAACTCATGTACTCAAGATGATTGGGTATATTGAGAATCTGGAGAAGCTGGGTTTTCCTTTGGACCAAGAGTTGGCCACTGACGTGATCTTGCAATCGTTGCCTGAAAGCTTCAGTCAATTTGTCTTAAATTACAGTATGATTGAAATTGAGAAGACACTACCACAGTTACTTGGCATGCTTAGAACTTTTCAAGCAAATAGCAAGAAGTCTAAACCTACAAATGTTCTTATTGTGAATAAGAACAAAGGAAAGACTAAAGCTAAGAACTTCAAGAAAAACAAGAAGGTCTTTGTTAGCCAAAGTCATCTGCACTGAAACCAAAGGGAGGGATAGCAAAGGAAGGGAACTATTTACATTGCGGTGAGATCGGCCATTGGAAAAGAAACTGCAAAGTATATCTGGAGGATCTAAAGAAAGGAAGTGTGACTTCCACTTCAGGTATTTTTGTTATAGAAGTCAATTTATCTACTTCTTCATCATGGGTATTAGATACTGGATGTGGATCTCACATTTGTGTAAATGTGCAGGACCTCAAAAAGAGTAGATTGTTGGCGAAAGGCGAAGTTGATCTCCGAGTTGGAAATGGAGCAAGAGTTGCTGCATTAGCTATAGGAGATTATTATATATCTTTGCCTTCCGGTTTATCATTGATTTTAAAAGATTGTTATTTTGTGCCTTCAATTACCGAAAACATTATTTCTATTTCTTGTTTAGACAAGTATGGATTCTCATTTATTATAAAGGACAACTGTTGTTCTATTTATTTAAATGATATGTTTTATGCTAGTGCACAAATGGTGAATGGTCTTTATTTATTAAATCTTGATATGCCTATCTATAACATAAATACTAAAAGGATTAAAAATAATGATTGTAATCCGACTTATCTCTGGCACTGTCGCTTGGGCCACATAAACGAGAACCGCATATCTAAACTTCATAAGGATGGAGTATTAGATTCATTTGATTTTGAATCATTTGAAACATGCGAATCTTGTTTAAGAGGCAAGATGACTAAAGCCCATTTCAAGGGACATGTTGAAAGGGCAAATGTTTTATTGGGACTAATACATAGTGATGTATGTGGACCAATAAGTACACAAGCTAGAGGTGGTTTTCAATACTTCGTTACATTTACTGATGACCTCAGTAGATATGGGTATGTGTACCTAATGAAGCATAAGCATGAAACCTTTGAAAAGTTCAAAGATTTCAAGAATGAAGTACAAAACCAACTTGGCAAAAGTATCAAAAATCCTTCGATCAGATCGAGGAGGTGAATACTTAAGCCAAGAGTTTCATGACTATCTAAAGGAGTGTGGGATAGTCCCACAACTCACTCCTCCGTATACTCCACAATGGAATGGTGTATCCGAGAGGAGAAATCGAACCTTGTTGGACATGGTTAGATCAATGATGAGTCATGCAGATCTTCCGATATCGTTTTGGGGACACGCTCTAGAAACAACGATTTTCTTACAGAACCGTGTTCCATCTAAATCAGTGGAAAAGACACCATATGAGATATGGACTGGGAAGCGTCCTAGTATGTCTTTTATGAAGATTTGGGGTTGTGAGGCTTTCGTTAGACGTCACGCCACTAACAAACTTGGACCCAAATCTGATAAGTGTTTATTTGTGGGGTATCCTAAGGAAACGAAAGGATACTATTTCTATTATCCCACCGAGAACAAAGTAGTTGTTGCTCGGACTGGTGTATTTCTTGAAAGAGAATTTATTTCTAGAAAAACCAGTGGGAGAAAAATAGAACTTAGTGAAGTTCAACCACAAGAAAGCACTGAACCTGATATTGAGATGGAAACAGAGCAGGCACCGCAAGCTGTTGTGGAAGAAGTACCTGCTCAAGAGACACAAGCCCAGCGTAGATCTGTAAGAGAACACCGAGAGCCACAGAGATATGGATTTCTTGTGACTCAACAAGGTGACTTACTACTTATTGATGAGGATGAGCCGTCATCTTATCAACAAGCTATAATGGGCACTGATTCTGAGAAATGGCAAGAAGCCATGAAATCTGAGATGGAATCCATGTATGCAAACCAAGTATGGACTTTGGTTGATCCACCTGAAGGGGTACGACCCAGAGGGTGCAAATGGATTTTCAAGAAAAAGACCGATATGGATGGTAACGTACAAACCTTTAAAGGTCGGCTGGTTGCAAAAGGATTCAAACAAATTCATGGTATTGACTATGATGAAACCTTTTCACCAGTGGCCATGGTTAAATCCATAAGGATCTTACTTGCAATAGCTCCATTTCATGATTATGAAATCTGGCAGACGGATGTAAAAACAGCTTTCCTTAATGGAAATCTGCTCGAGGTGTGTACATGACACAACCCGAGGGTTTTGTCGATCCAAAGGATGCTGGAAAGATATGCAAGCTACAACGATCCATTTATGGATTGAAGCAAGCTTCTCGGAGTTGGAATCTTCGTTTTGATGATGCAATCAAAGAGTTTGGTTTTATCAAAAACGTAGATGAACCTTGTGTCTACAAGAAGGTCAGTGGGAGCGTAATCATTTTCCTAGTGTTGTATGTAGATGACATACTTCTCATTGGAAATGATATCCCTGCCTTACAATCTGTAAAGATTTGGCTAGGGAACTGCTATTCGATGAAAGGCTTGGGAGAAGCCACCTATGTATTAGGAATCAAGATCTATAGAGATAGATCGAGAAGGCTTCTTGGCCTGAGTCAAAGTACATACATAGACAAAGTGCTTAAAAGGTTTAGCATGCAAGAATCAAAGAAAGGATTCGTGCCTATGACACATGGTATATATCTCTCGAAGGAACAGTGTCCTTCAACACCAGATGAGAGACAACGCATGAGTAAGATCCCATATGCGTCAGCTATTGGATCTATCATGTATGCCATGATATGTACTCGTCCCGATGTATCGTATGCTTTGAGCATGACGAGCAGATATCAAGTTGATCCAGGTGAAGGTCACTGGATTGCTGTCAAGAACATCCTGAAGTACTTGAGAAGGACTAAGGATACATTCTTGATTTATGGAGGTGAGGAAGAGCTCAATGTAATGGGTTCGCAATCTGGATATGAGTATTGCCTAAATGGAGGTGCTGTGAGCTGGAAGAGTTCAAAGCAAGAAACAGTAGCCGATTCTACAACGGAAGCTGAGTATATTGCTACCTCGGATGCAGCAAAGGAAGCTGTTTGGATTAGGAAGTTCATTTCTGAACTTGGAGTGGTGCCTAGCATTAAAGATCCGATAGAACTCTATTGTGACAACAATGGAGCGATCGCATTAGCTAAGGAACCTAGATCTCACCAAAGATCCAAGCACATACTTCGGCGCTTTCATTTCATTCGAGAAATCGTTGAAAGGGGAGATGTTAAAATATGCAAAGTACCAACAGATGATAATGTATCTGACCCATTGACGAAGCCACTGTCACAGCAGAAGCATGATCGTCATACTAGATCTCTAGGCATTAGGTATATGTCTGAGTGGTCTTAGTGCAAGTGAGAGATTTGTTGGGATATGCCCTAAGACATATCATTAGATGATTGTTTATGACATACAATGTAATATGATTTTATTAATGGCAATTCATTATTATATATTATTCTTTTAACTGTGCAATGTGAATTAATATATATTTTAATGTCCTTAGAATAATATTGTATTATTCTTAAAGATGTCCCTAGTCAAGTATTATCATGAATAGGGATAATGATAATACGTAGAGACTAGTATGTGTTGATTGATGAATGTTCATTGATATGAGATATCAAATCAATACATGGGTACATGTTAGAGAACGATGTACTGGACAGACCCACCATGAGAATGCAACATGGATAGTTATATGATCGTCATATGCAATTCTCATAGTGATAATAATGTATGTAATCCTTACGACTTGTGATCGTCATAGATCCCAACATAAGGAGTTATGTATCTTGATATTGTCAAACGTTACCCGTAACAGGGTAAACTATAAAGGCGACTATTGGATACACTACGAATTATGTAGAGGGATGTTGACTGATCGAGATAGGATTTGTCCCTCCTATATAACAGGAGATGTGTTTGGCCCTTGATCAAGTGAGAACTAAAATGCATGGCCATGCTCGAATGAGTCGATATGAGATATCAAGCTTATTCATTTATTCTAGTTCTACTTGGGGATCAAGAAATAAAGATTGAATATACGAGTATGACTATTACATGACTCGTGTTCAATCTAAACACAAAGGACAAAGGGATTACGTTACATGGTTAATATTATCACAAGTTCTAAAGGTTATGTCGAGTCATTGACATTCTTGTAATTTGGGTAGCCTCGATGTGTTGCTAGACACCGCTCCTTGCTTGCGACATAAAATGAGATTTTATGTCACTGCCAACATTACAAGATCCTATCGGGTCGCACAAAAGATTAAATCGAGAAGGGAAATTAAATTCATGGGATGAATTAAATAATTAAGAGGTGTCTTAATTAATAATTATAAGGATTAAATTAATATCATGGGCTTGAGCCCATGAGGCTTTATGAAAGCTTTAATTTAAATCATATATAAATGGTTAACAAGGTGATTAATGTGATTATTCCAAGACATAAAAACCTAGCCACCATTTACAAGGTGCTCTCGGCCACCTCCCAAGAAATACACACGGCCGCCATCTCTTACTCTCTCTCGACTTCCATATAGTCGACGTGAGGTAGAGGAATTTGGGGCCATCTTCTTGATTGTGAATCAAGTGTGTTTCTTGTTCCGGTTTAAAAACTTGTCTAGCAACTTGTTCTTAAACTATCCCTTCACCCGATTTGATCGTGTGGATACCGTTGAGGCAAAACTTGATAAGTTTTGCTAGTGACTCGAAGAAGGCGTTGGACGTGGTGCTGCTTCGTGGAATCTGCTCAAACACGCTACAAGGGTGAGACCTTCGTATATCCTTTATCCGATATGATAACCTTAGTATAGATCCGCGGTTTAGTAATCCAAAATTTATTCCGCTGCGTTGTATGCTTTAAGGATTACTTACAGTTTCTGTAGGTACACCTTTTGGACTTGAAGGGCTATGGGCTGGGTAGAGGCAGTGAGCTACGAGGAGCATTAAGGAATTATGATACAGGATTTTTGGATAGTCTCTACTCTAGGAGTAGTGATAGGCGTAGATTTTGAGTGATTTTAACTGTGATTTCTTCCCATTTTCTGTACTTTTTCCTGGTTGATATTATGCTTTTTGGTGTTTATTCATGTGTTTCAGGAAATTTGATCAGAAGTGGAAGAAATGAGCTAATGAGAAGATAACAGGCGAAATCGAGGCGTAAAAGACAAGAAAATTAAGAAGGTGGATTTTTCAGATCTCGATCGATCGAGATTTATTCTCGATCGATCGAGCCAGCCAGTAGCAAGACTCAGAATTTTCGAAGGCCCGATCGATCGGTGGAAATTCCCGATCGATCGAGCGAGGCAGTAAGTTCCAAAAGCTGGCGTGAACAGTGCACCGATCGATCGGTGAAATTCTCGATCGATCGAGACGCGAGATCTGAAGATTTTATTTTCCTAATTTATCGAGATTTTTTGAAGGCTTTTTAAGAAGACTCTCTTCCACAGAATTAAGGACGATTTTGGAGAGTAAATATCAGACTTTTTAGGTCAAGAGCAGCCACCCTAGCCGCCGCCTAACGCCGGAAGAAGGAGATCCAATCTCCGTTCTTCGTCCAAAGTCGGGCCTATCCGTTCCGGAGTGCAAGGAAGGAACAAGAGAAGAAATCACGGTGCAACGCACGGATTCATCCATCGTTTATCGTATTTCTGAACTTAATTTATTTGATTTTCAATTTTCATTTGTTGTTTTTAAGGTCGAGAGACAAGAAAACTCATCTGTTATTGATTTGAATTAAAATTGGTTTATATTATTGAAGTTTTAGTTCGTTGTGTTTGATATTATTGATTCATTGATATTTGCGCGCATTGATATTTATTGTTCCTAAATTAATTGCATGTGTAGATCAGAGTCTAGCTAGCTTTGATTGAATTTGAGGGTTACAGCCGAGATCGAGAGATAACGCTGTAACACGCTCCATTAATTTATGATGTATGTTACGATTGAGATCGAGAGATGATATCGCATACGTGAGAACTTGAAATCGAAAGATTTAGAGTTAATAGGTTTTGATAATTTAAGCAACTTTGAATTAGTAAATAGGTGCACGAGAGTGACTTGTTCTAATTTATTGTTAGTTTCGTTACAGCTCGAGAGAGTGTATCGAATAATCATAAAAACCTTTCACCTTTAAAATCAATTGGTTAATAAAGTGAGAATTCCATTGAATCATTAGAGATAACATAATTGAACGACGAACTTGGTAATTTTCTCGAGTCACTTACCTTTGAATTTCCGGAACCATTCTTGTCATTGTTTCTCGTTTAACTTTGTTCTTTAGTTTAATTTAGTGTTAGTTTATCAAACTCCTTTAATCGTAGGCTAAATATAATTTGATTGATCTTATTTGGTACTTATACATTAGTCCCTGTGGATTCGACAACCTTTACTAAATTTTCACTATACTAAAACTTGACACCGTGCACTTGCGGTAGAATCGCTTCAACCCATACTTTGAAATATCTTTTGTTAAAAAAAATAAGCGGTCAAGTTTTTGGCGCCGTTGCCGGGGACTAATCTGTATAATATCATACGAGATTAGTTAATTGTAATTTAGCCAATTTCTTTTATTATTGCGTTTTTGTTTTTTTTTTGTTTTCTTTTGTTGATCTTTGTTAATATTTTTCTTTGTGTATTTTTGTTGTCTCCTTTTGTCTATTTTGAACAGGAATCGGTTCTTTAGTGCAAGCATAGAAAAGAGGAACCCCTTCTCGAGCCGTTTGATCCAGAGATAGAGAGAACTCTACTAAGTAAATCAAGAGAAGCTCGAGAAATGGCTGACAATAACGAAGCACAGAACCCTAGATCAATGATGGACTTTGCGCAACCCGCACTTCATGAATCTTTATCCAGTATTACGAGGCCGACGATTCAAGCGAACAACTTTGAGATCAAGCCGGCGATTATACAAATGATTCAGCACTCGGTTATGTTTGGGGGAGCGGCCACGGAAGATCCAAACAATCACATCTCCAACTTTTTGGAGATTTGTGACACGTTCAAACATAATGGCGTCTCCGACGACGCCATCAGGTTAAGGCTCTTTCCGCTAAATCATGGTTAAATTCGCTACCTGCAGGTTCAATAACAACATGGGAGGAGATGATGAAAGCATTTTTATCAAAGTACTTTCCCCCTTCCAAGACGGCGAAGATGCGAAACGATATCACGACTTTTGGGCAGTTGGACCCCGAGACATTATATGAAGCGTGGGATCGTTTTAAAGAATTGTTGAGGAGATGCCCACACCACGGTCTACCCATTTGGTTACAGGTACAAACTTTTTATAACGGTTTATTTTCTTCTAACCGTTCGATGATAGATGCAGCATCTGGGGGATCAATAATGAGGAAAACGCCGGAAGAGGCATATAGCTTATTGGAAGAAATGGCGTGCAATAGCTACCTGTGGCAGTCAGAGAAGAGCACGCCACAGAAGCCAATAGGAGTCCATCAAGTGGACGAAATCACTGCTCTTTCGGCTCAATTAGAAGCTATGAACCGGAAGATAGATAGCATGGGAGCAGCAGCGATGCAAGCTCAAGCTATCTTCTGTGAGCTGTGTGGAGGCAGTCATCCGAGCATCGAATGCCAGGCAGGTAACCCATTCTTGCAAACTAATGAAGTGGTGAATTTTGTAAATAACAGGTCACCCACCAGTCCGTATTCAAATTTATACAACCCGGGGTGGAGGAATCATAACAATTTTAGGTGGCCCAACAAAGAGAAAGTGTTAAATCCACAGCTACAACCGGGAGGATCGAATAAACTGAGTATGGAAGAGCTAATAGCCAAGTTCATAGCATCAACTGAATCCA
This sequence comes from Haberlea rhodopensis, assembly GCA_907163345.1. NCBI lineage: Eukaryota > Viridiplantae > Streptophyta > Magnoliopsida > Lamiales > Gesneriaceae > Haberlea > Haberlea rhodopensis. The sequence continues at coordinate 1,330,727 of CAJQUN010000159.1, forward strand.
GGATGACAACCCAGGATGTAGCAATAAAGAACTTGGAAGTGCAAGTGGGTAAGCTCGCATCATTAATCACAGGACAATTGTAGGGCAACATCTCAAGTAGAACAGTGAAGAATCAAAACGAGCAAGCAAAGGCCATTGAGTTAAGAAGTGGAAAAGAGCTAAGACCGCAAGTTGAAGCTGAAGAGAGTCATGGAGAGACATCCGAAAGCAAGGATATGACTGAGAAAAAGGCAACAGAGAAAGGTAAGCATTCTAACACTACACCGAACACACACATTGATAGGATAGTAATTCCTCCCCCATTTCCCGCAGCATTGAAAAAAGCTAAGATGGACGCAGAATTTGGTAAATTTCTTGAAGTTTTTAAGAAACTACACATTAATATTCCATTTGCTGACGCTTTACTTCAAATGCCTAGTTATGCTAAGTTTTTGAAGGAAATCTTGTCGAGTAAACGAAAGCTGGGCGAATATGAGACGGTAAGTTTGACGGAGGAGTGCTCAGCACTTGTGCAAAATAAAATGCCTCCAAAGTTAAAAGACCCAGGGAGTTTTACTATACCATGCACTATAGGATCATTATCTTTTACAAAGTCATTATGTGATTTGGGTGCTAGTATAAATTTAATGCCATTTTCTATTTTCAGGAAGTTGGGGCTAGGAGAGCCAAAACCTACCAAGGTTTCACTGCAGTTAGCAGATCGATCCATCACATACCCTAGGGGTATCATTGAAGACGTTCTAGTCAAAGTGGATAAATTCATCTTTCCCGTTGACTTTCTGGTACTTGATATGGAAGCAGATTCAGAGACACCATTGATTTTGGGTCGACCATTTTTAGCAACGGGAAAAGCAATAATCGATGTGCAACAAGGGAAGTTGGTCCTCCGAGTAGGGGAGGATCAAGTTACTTTTAATGTTTTCAAAGCACTTAAACATCCACACGATGAGCACATGTGTTTCAGTATTGATATAATTGATATTCTGACAGATGATTTTTTGCAAGATACATTCAAGAGTAACATGGAAGCATGCCTATTGGAAGCTGATGAGCAACACTGCCAGGACGACATTGAGCATATAGCTTTTATGAACAACACCAGTCCCTACATGAAGCGAGCCACCGAGAATCTGGGAGAATTGGGAAAAAGGGATATTAAACCTCAAAAGCCATCAATTGAAGAGTCACCTAATCTTGAACTCAAACCTCTCCCATCACATCTCAAGTATATTTTCTTAGATACTGAAAGAGCTTTACCAATCATTATTTCTTCGTCTTTGACAGGTGATAATGAGGAAAAGCTTCTGAAAGTCCTTCAAGAGCACAAGAAAGCATTTGGATGGAAGATATCAGATATCAAAGGAATTAGCCCATCGGTCTGTATGCATAAAATACTTATGGAAGACACATTCAAGGCCGTGGTTCAACCTCAACGTCGTCTCAATCCAAAAATGCAAGAGGTAGTCAAGGCTGAGGTGATTAAGCTTATGGACGCAGGTATTATCTACCCTATTTCTGACAGCTCATGGGTAAGTCCTATTCAATGTGTACCAAAAAAGGGAGGTATTACTGTTGTTCCTAATGAGAATAATGAGTTAATACCCACTAGAACAGTCCCAGGGTGGAGAGTGTGTATTGATTATAGGAGGTTAAATGATTCCACTCGTAAAGACCATTTCCCCCTTCCCTTCATTGATCAGATGGTGGAAAGGTTAGCAGGGTATGATTTTTATTGTTTTCTAGATGGATATTCGGGATATAACCAAATTGCTATTACGCCTGAGGATCAAGAGAAGACTACCTTCACTTGTCCTTATGGCACATTTGCATTCCGACGAATGCCATTTGGGTTATGTAATGCACCTGCTACCTTTCAACGATGTATGGTAGCCATATTTCATGACATGATAGAGAAGTTCCTAGAAGTATTCATGGATGATTTTTCTGTATTTGGTTCTTCTTTTGATATATGTTTAGCTAACTTGAATCTGGTGTTGGCTAGGTGTGAAGAGACAAATCTCGTACTAAATTGGGAGAAGTGTCATTTTATGGTCCAAGAAGGAATAGTCTTGGGACATAAGATATCTGAAAAGGGTATTGAAGTGGATCGGGCTAAAATTCAAGTGATACAACAATTACCACCGCCGACAACAGTGAAAGGGATTCGGAGTTTTTTAGGACATGCAGGATTTTATCGACGTTTCATTAAGGACTTTTCACAAATTTCTAAACCTCTATCTCATTTGTTAACTAAAGATGCATCTTATGAGTTCAATTCTGATTGTATGCAGGCGTTCGAGACACTCAAAGAGAAATTGGTAACAGCACCGGTATTGGTCGCACCTGATTGGGAGTTACCTTTTGAACTAATGTGTGACGCCAGTGACACTGCGGTAGGAGCAGTCCTAGGACAAAGGAGGAACAAGGTATTTCATACAATTTACTATGCTAGTCGCACTTTGAATGAAGCACAACTTAACTATGCCACCACTGAAAAAGAGCTTCTAGCCATAGTTTTTGCTTTTGATAAGTTTCACTCCTACCTATGTCTTGCTAAAGTTATTGTGTACACTGACCACGCTGCACTAAAGTACTTACTTGCGAAGAAAGATGCAAAACCACGCTTGATTAGGTGGATTTTATTATTGCAAGAATTTGACTTAGAGATAAGAGATAAGAAAGGTGTTGAAAATGTGGTTGCAGATCATTTATCGCGAATTGAGAACTTGCATGAGACAAATGACAATGAGGTAGTTGAGATTAATGAGAATTTCCCTGATGAGCAATTGTTTAGTGCTAAATTGTTGCCTTGGTATGCACAGTATGCAAACTATATTGTTAGTGGTATCCTCCCACAAAATCTGAATTTTTATCAAAAGAAAAAATTCTTTTCTGAGGTTAAACATCTTTTGTGGGAGGAACCATACTTGTTTAAAGTCTGTGCAGATAACATAATAAGGCGTTGTGTCCCAAAGGAGGAGATACAGGATATTATGCAGAAATGTCATGATGGGGATGCTGGTGGGCATTTTGGAGCTACTAAAACAGCAGCTAAGGTACTTGCTTCTGGATTTTATTGGCCAACGCTGTATAAGGATACATTCAGGTATGTCTCTTCATGTGATAGATGTCAGAGGGTCGGTAATATTTCTCGAAGGAATGAATTACCATTGATTAATATGCTTGAATGCGAAATTTTTGATGTGTGGGGAATAGATTTCATGGGACCTTTCCCAAGCTCTTGTTTAAATAAGTACATACTTGTCGCAGTAGATTACGTGTCAAAGTGGGTAGAGGCGGAAGCTTTGCGTACTAATGATGCTCGCGTGGTTGTGCAATTTCTGAAAAGAAAAATTTTTACTCGTTTTGGCACCCCTCGAGCAATCATTAGTGATGGTGGCACCCATTTTCGTAACAAACAATTTGAAAAACTTTTGAGTAAATATGGTGTCACCCACAAAGTGTCTTCGCCTTATCATCCACAAACCAGTGGGCAAGTAGAGGTTTCAAATCGAGAGTTGAAGAGGATTTTAGAAAAGACAGTGACTCTAAGCCGAAAGGATTGGTCCTTACGCTTAGATGATGCATTATGGGCTTATCGAACTGCTTTTAAGACACCCATTGGCACATCACCTTATAAGTTGGTATTTGCTAAGGCATGTCACCTCCCTGTTGAACTTGAACATAAGGCATATTGGGCTATTAAATGGTTAAACTTTGACTGCCAGGCTGTAGGTGAGAAGCGTCTTCTACAATTGAATGAGATGGAAGAATTCCGCAATCAAGCATATGAGAATGCCAAGATTTACAAAGAGAAAACTAAGAAGTGGCATGATTCGCGTATACAACAAAGGGAATTCAAGGTAGGAGATGCTGTACTCTTGTTCAACTCCAGATTGCGACTCTTCCCAGGCAAACTACGCTCTCGTTGGTCCGGACCATTCAACATTGCAAAGATCTATCCCTCTGGTGCAATTGAAGTTACTGATCCTAACAGGGGAACATTTACAGTGAATGGGCAACGCTTAAAGCATTACCACATGAGCAACGAAGTCCAAACGGTTGCATCTGTAGTTTATCTTGACGACTGAGAGAGAGGAGATGACAGTCCAGCTTGGGACTATAAATCAAGAACTTTTCCTTTTTCCCTGTGTTTCTCTTTCTTTTTCTGTAGTTTAATTTATTGCGTTAGTTATTTTTTATTTTTGTTTTGTAGCATGGATCCGTGTGTGGCGAGGAGCACCACTACCCAGTTCCCCCTCCGGAGCATGATGAGGATGACGATCAGTGACGATCGTCATCATGGTATGTGTCTTTGCCATTGCATCTCTTTTTCTTGTTCATTGAGGGCAATTCACATGCTAAGTTTGGGGGGGGTTTTTGAGGATTTGTACATAATCTTGCTTTTGCACATATTGCTACTTGTCTTGTTTCTTTTCCTAGCATGAATGCATGATTTAGTGGACTAATTCATCCTTGAGCACTACCAACAAAATTTTTTTTATTGATTGAGTTATTCTTGAGAATTGATGAATTGGACTTGCAACAGTAATACATGATGAAATTAATCCTCATCTAGATAGGAGCCATGAAAATGTTTAACTTGTTTGTATATATCCTTTGTTAACTATATGTCAAAATTGAGGAACTATTTGAGCACTTATTGAGTCATGATTGAGTGAAGTATGTATTGTTTTAATTGAAAATTTGTGTTAACTATGATGAGTCTTGAGTATCTTAGATAACTATACAGTTTAGTTGAAAGCACTTTGAGGCGAAATTTATAATTAGGAACTAGACTTGGAGATGATTTAGGCGATTTTTGGACCGTTTGAGCCTTTCAAGCCTACCTGTTATATATTATTCAATAGTGTCCCCTTTTGAGCCTTATTGAAAAAGAATGGTATATGCATTGCATATGATTAGACCCCCATTCGACATTCTTGGCAACTCACTATACCCACCTTGGTTTGAGCCTAAAAGAAAATTTTTACCTACCCCTAGGAGAGTATAATGAATCTCATTCATTGCAAAGAATTGTTATATGCAAATGAGTTCAAAAGGAACAAAAGAATGAGCAAAGAAAAAGAAAAGATGTAGAGAAAAGCCTTGAAAAGAAAAATTCAAAATAAGACCCAAAGTGGCCAAGGCTAGAAAAAAAAAAAAGTTGAAGAGAAGCTCAAGAAAGAGTTGAACTGATTTTATTATACTCTCTTCTTTGAATCCCTCCTACCTTTTCTTTGAAGCCGACACCAAAAGGCCTAACGTTATAAGCTTTTAAGACCTTTTGATCCAAGTCTAGGGAACAATTACATTAGTGGAGAAGTGCTGGATAGTAAACTTGTAGAGTATTTCAAAGTAATCTTGACTAGGAGTTAATATGGCACATGTTGATTTTAAAGATATATATGTAACTCATTTTTGACAATAGCACACACGCACGTTCCGATGTTGCGATGTATTGTTTAGCTTAGGAGAAAATGCTTCGTGTTAAATGTTGATTGACTTCTATTACTGTGTAAGTAGGATTTCTGAGCTGTTACATATGTTGCAAAGATAATTCATGCTTAGTATCGAGTTTAACTTTTCTTTTTGAGTTTACTGCTTGCTCGAGGACGATCAAGTCTAAGTTTGGGGGAGTTGATAGGCGTAGATTTTGAGTGATTTTAACTGTGATTTCTTCCCATTTTCTGTACTTTTTCCTGGATGATATTATGCTTTTTGGTGTTTATTCATGTGTTTCAGGAAATTTGATCAGAAGTGGAAGAAATGAGCTAATGAGAAGATAACAGGCGAAATCGAGGCGTAAAAGACAAGAAAATTAAGAAGGTGGATTTTTCAGATCTCGATTGATCGAGATTTATTCTCGATCGATCGAGCCAGCCAGTAGCAAGACTCAGAATTTTCGAAGGCCCGATCGATCGGTGGAAATTCCCGATCGATCGAGCGAGGCAGTAAGTTCCAAAAGCTGGCGTGAACAGTGCACCGATCGATCGGTGAAATTCTCGATCGATCGAGACGCGAGATCTGAAGATTTTATTTTCCTAATTTATCGAGATTTTTTGAAGGCTTTTTAAGAAGACTCTCTTCCACAGAATTAAGGACGATTTTGGAGAGTAAATATCAGACTTTTTAGGTCAAGAGCAGCCACCCTAGCCGCCGCCTAACGCCGGAAGAAGGAGATCCAATCTCCGTTCTTCGTCCAAAGTCGGGCCTATCCGTTCCGGAGTGCAAGGAAGGAACAAGAGAAGAAATCACGGTGCAACGCACGGATTCATCCATCGTTTATCGTATTTCTGAACTTAATTTATTTGATTTTCAATTTTCATTTGTTGTTTTTAAGGTCGAGAGACAAGAAAACTCATCTGTTATTGATTTGAATTAAAATTGGTTTATATTATTGAAGTTTTAGTTCGTTGTGTTTGATATTATTGATTCATTGATATTTGCGCGCATTGATATTTATTGTTCCTAAATTAATTGCATGTGTAGATCAGAGTCTAGCTAGCTTTGATTGAATTTGAGGGTTACAGCCGAGATCGAGAGATAACGCTGTAACACGCTCCATTAATTTATGATGTATGTTACGATTGAGATCGAGAGATGATATCGCATACGTGAGAACTTGAAATCGAAAGATTTAGAGTTAATAGGTTTTGATAATTTAAGCAACTTTGAATTAGTAAATAGGTGCACGAGAGTGACTTGTTCTAATTTATTGTTAGTTTCGTTACAGCTCGAGAGAGTGTATCGAATAATCATAAAAACCTTTCACCTTTAAAATCAATTGGTTAATAAAGTGAGAATTCCATTGAATCATTAGAGATAACATAATTGAACGACGAACTTGGTAATTTTCTCGAGTCACTTACCTTTGCATTTCCGGAACCATTCTTGTCATTGTTTCTCGTTTAACTTTGTTCTTTAGTTTAATTTAGTGTTAGTTTATCAAACTCCTTTAATCGTAGGCTAAATATAATTTGATTGATCTTATTTGGTACTTATACATTAGTCCCTGTGGATTCGACAACCTTTACTTAATTTTCACTATACTAAAACTTGACACCGTGCACTTGCGGTAGAATCGCTTCAACCCATACTTTGAAATATCTTTTGTTAAAAAAAATAAGCGGTCAAGTAGTATAAATCTATAGTATTAACATTCATTATTGAGAATGTAATTAATTAGCTTTTGTAATTTTATTTTTGGCCTGTAATCCTGTTAGCTCAAGGCTACAACCGGAACCATAAACTGTCTTTATTGCATGTTAGCCCTATTTATATATTTTTTACACTGTTAAGGTAGAGAGGCCTTACATTAGTGGTATCAGAGCCAGGTTAGAGAACCCGGGAATGAGTGAAGGGTAGCCTTAGCAATAGGTTGGCTAGGTGCTCTTTTTAAACATGTTTAGTGCATATAGAGTATATAAATGTTATACTAACATGTCTTGGTTATTGTTACTCATGTTATCTAACGGCGTATTATATGAACTGTTTTTGGTATTATTGTTAACCTTTGTGTTACAGCATGGCAGCAAATATCGATATAGGAGACGCAGTGAGTGTTAATGCAAGTGCTGGGCGTACAAATCCTCTACCACCGCCAGCTTTGGGCGGAGAACCGTCTGAACAGCAGTTGTTGCCCGGGGAACTGAGCTTGACTCAATTCCTTGCATACCGACCCCCGATGTTTGAAGGAACTGAGACAGGGGAACAGGCCTAAGAGTGGTTAGAAAGGATGGAGCAAATCTTTGTGGCGGCTCCTTGTGCAAAGTCGGCCTGGATAAGGTTAGCAGAATTCCAACTGGCCAAGAAGGCACTAATGTGGTGGAAGACCACGGTGTTAGAACAGGAGGCTCAAGGTCATGAAATAAACTGGAAGCTGTTCAGAACTCGATTTCTGACCCGGTACTTTTCGGCTGCTGCACGGGAAGCTAAGGGGGATGAATTTACTAACCTAAAGCAAGGTACTATGCCGGTGTCAGACTATGCTCTTCACTACTGTTCTTTGCTCAGATATGTACCTCATGTAGCCACAAATACTCAAGCAAAGATGAGGCACTTCATGAAAGGCTTGAGGCCTGAATTGTATGATAGGGTGATCTCTTATGGCCCTACTTGTTTTCATGACGCCCTTGCATGGGCCGAGCTGGCAGAATTGGGAGTGGGTGCATATCCGACTGTAGGGCCACCTCCAGCACCACCACAGAGATCGACCCCGGAAAACTTGAAACCAAGGGGAGACCATTTTAAGCCAAGGGGGAACTCATCAGCTTCCCGATTCAGTGGTAGACGGCCTGATGTGCATGGAAGGGGAAATCGTGGGAATAATGGCCCGTCAAATAGGGGACAGTCACAAGCAAGTAATTATGGGAGAGTTAGATGGTTCCTTTGCGGGGGACCCCACTCGGTGAAAGAGTGTTCTGCTTGTTTTGAATGTGGTAAGCATGGCCACTTTGCTCCAGAATGTCCTATTCGGAGAGGACAACAGAACACTATGGGGAGACCTTTAGACAGGGCAGTGCAACAAAGACCACCGTTTGCACCGAGACCATTGGGAGGTCAGCCGTTGGGGCCACCTCAAGGGAAAGTGTACGCTCTGACCAGGGAGCAGGCTACAGCGGCTCCAGAGGAAGTGATAGCGGGTACGTGTCATTTATTTACAAACCCTGCTTTTATTTTGATAGACACTGGTGCGTCACACTCCTTTGTGTCGACGAGTTTTGTGGAGAGGCACCGCATATGCACGTCTCCATCGCCCACGCCTCTTCTGGTCTCGACACCCGCTGGAAAGAGTGTGATTGCTAATCGGTTTGTTGTTGACGGCCTCATTTATTTTGAGGGCAACGAGTTGTAGTCAGATTTGATTGTTCTGGTAATGTCAGACTTTGACTGCATTGTGGACATTGATGTACTGAACATGTATCAGGCAGTGGTGGACTGCAGACAGAGAACAGTTCGGTTCAGATCTGATTTGGGGGTTTAGTGGACTTTTTATGGGGATGGTTCCCGCTCAAAAATCCCATTGATATCGGTTATCAAGATGGCTCAGTTATTGGAACGTGGACATATGGGTTATCTTATTTATGCCATTGATGTTTGATAAGTGCCATTTTTGCACTAATATTTCGACGTTTTCTAGCAGTATTTTACAATGATTCTTGAATGATATTATATTTATTGGTATTAATTTACATGTTTCAGGAATCTTTGTGAAAATGCGAGGAAGTGAAGAAAATGAGCTAACTAATGATGAAAAGTGCATAGAAGTGGAGATGACCCAAATTGATGCCTGACAGTAGGATTTAAATAAGATTTGCATAATACGGAAAGAAAATATTGGGCTAAATGTATAAGATTTCAGATCACGTTAAGTATTCCATATATCTCCGTAAACCCAACCAATCACAAGCCTCTCTCTCTTTCCATATCACACGCCTCTTACCTTTCATCAACCAATAACAATTCTCCTAACCAATCACTACACTCCACATGAAAATAAACTCACGCTCCAATCACAATCCCCTGCTCCCTCATCCTCACACACGTCCAACTCTTCTATCACTTTAACAACCAATCAAAAAAAAAACCATTCACGCCTATATAACCCAAAAACACACGTCTTCTTCTGAATAATCTGATACATACGCATTCTTCACCATTTTCCATCTTCCAATACACGTCCCCTTCCAGCCCTCACATTCTTTCATCATCCAACCTTCAACCTTTCACCCTATGACTTTGGAATAACTCCACAAGGCGATTAAAGTGACGATCGAGAAGGAACAAGAGAAAAAGCAAAGATCTACAACCGAAGTCGACGCTGAAAGTTTTTCTTTGTCTTTAATTCTTAGTTTTGTTGTGTTTTGATTTATTATGACGAACTAATTTTATTTATCGAGGCTAGGCGAATCCTTTGTCAAGAACCTATGATTTGATGATTTATTTGATTGAATTCCTTTAATTCTTTGCGTATAATTTATTGATCTTCATGCTTTTGAGGGATTGATCACCCTTGAATGATTGTTATATTGCGATTGAATTGACCATAGGATATTGCAATACGATAGAGTAAATTATACCGTGGGTTTTAGGTTGAGACGGACCAAGTAAAATCTAGCACACGTGTGATAGCAATAGATTTACTAAAATCGAAGGCTAGTAGTTTTCATAGATCTTTATTCGATATTAATTGTGCAATAAGGACACGGGAGTGGTTTACTGCAACATTAATATTAGACTTGTTATAACTGGACCAAAGTATAACGAATGCATTAGGAAAACTCGTCACCTTAGAAATATTTGGATATTCAATCGAGAATTGTAGGGGATTGCATTGGTGAGCCAAAGTCTCGATAATCTTCTCTAGTGGATTTTTCTCGTTTACTTTTATTGACTTGGTTGGATTAGTAGTTAATTTAATTAATTAGTAGTTTAATTATTAATTCAATTTCGTAGGTTAAATATAGTTAAAAACATCTTATTTGGTACTTGCTTATTAGTCCCTGTGGGTTCGACAATCCGTATTCTTCCTATCTATACTAAAACTTGACACCGTGCACTTGCGGTACACAATCGCTACACTGAAAAATATTGTTTAAAATAATAGCGATCAATGTTGCTGAAAAGAAGGAAGAGTTAAGGGTCAAGGATATACCCGTAGTCGTGGAGTTTGCCGATGTATTCCCGGAGGAGATTCCCAGATTTCCACCGTCTAGGGAAGTCGAGTTTGGGATTGAATTACTACCGGGAACACCCGCTATTTCTCGTGCCCCTTACAGGATGGCACCAACAGTGTTAAGGGAGTTGAAAGAGCAACTACATGAACTCCTTGACAAGGGTTACATACGCCCCAGCGTATCGTCTTGGGGTGCGCCTGTATTATTTGTGAAAAAGAAAGATGGATCGATGCGTCTGTGCATCGATTACAGATGAACAAGGCCACAGTGAAGAATAAATACCCTCTTTCGCGGATCGATGACTTGTTTGATCAGTTGCAGGGCATGAGGTTGTATTGTAAAATTGATTTGAGGTCGGGGTACCATCAGTTTTGAGTTAGAGAGGAAGATGTGCAGAAGACAGCATTCCGGACCCGTTATGGTCATTATGAGTTTTTGGTCATGCCGTTTAGAGTGACAAACGCCCCGGCTGTCTTTATGAGCTTGATGAACCGAGTGTTCCAACCATACATTGATCAGTTCGTCATAGTGTTTATTGACGACATACTCATCTACTCTCGGAGTGAGGAAGAGCACAAGAATCATTTGAGAGCAGTGCTTCAGATTCTTAGGGGCAATCAGTTGTACGCCAAGCTCAGCAAGTGTGAATTTTGGTTGAGCAGCGTGGTGTTTTTAGGGCATGTGATCTCTAGTAATGGGATAGCTGTGGATCCCAGGAAGGTTGAGGCAGTGATGGATTGGTCTGCGCCTACATCTGTGCCCAAGATCCGGAGTTTCCCTGGTTTAGCGGGTTATTACCGACGTTTCGTCGAGGGATTCTCTAAGATCGCTAAGTCGTTGATGCAGTTGACTCAGAAAGGGGTTCCGTTCTTGTGGTCTGAGGCATGTGAGCAGAGCTTCCAAGAGTTGAAGCACCGGTTGACTACAACACCTGTATTAGTGATTCCTTCGGAGAACGAGAGGTTTGCTTTGTACACGGATGCATCACTGCAGGGACTGGGCTGTGTACTGATGTAGGATAAGCACGTGGTGGCTTATGCTTCGAGGCAGTTGAAGCCTAATGAGACCAGATACCCAGTTCATGATTTGGAACTGGCGGCTATCATTTTCGCCTTGAAATTTTGGCGGCATTACCTATATGGTACTTCATTTACCATTTATACGGACCATAAGAGCTTGAAGTTCTTATTCACCCAAGCGGAGCTGAATATGAGGCAGAGGAGATGGATGGACTTGCTCAAGGAATATGACTGTGAGATAGAGTACCATCCGGGGAAGGCGAATATGACAGCTGACACCTTGAGTAGGAAGGTGAAGTATACCGTGGAGGATGTTATTCAGCTATCAGCCATGATGACTTCCTGTTGTCATCTGGGGTATGACTTTGATGTAGATACATCACCGGTACATGTATCGACCCTATTGGCAGAGCCGGACATCTTTGAATCTATCAGGAAAGCTCAGATGTCAGATGTTGAGGTGCAGAGATGGTTATCATATTTACGTCTGGGTAAGTCATCAAAGTTCAGGGTGGCAGAAGATGGTTCTTTGAGGCTTGGTAACCGTTGGGTAGTACTGAGGGCACTGGAGTTGCGTCAAGGGGTCTTGCATCGTGCTCATAGTAGCAGGTTTAGCATACATCCAGGTGGGAGAAAGATGTACAAGGACTTATGCGCCCAGTTTTGGTGGAGGCGGATGAAAAGAGACGTCATCACCTTTGTCAAGAAGTGCTTGATTTGTCAGTAAGTAAAAGCGGAGAGGCAGAGGCCTGGTGGCGAGTTGAAGAGTTTCGAAGCTCTTTACGGTCGATGTTGTAGGTCACCGTTGTACTGGGAGGACTTGACTAGTAAGACGGTCGGGGGACCGGATTTGATTCGGGAAATGGAAGAGAAAATCAAAGTGATCCGTCAGAAAATGAAAGCGGCTCAGGATAGGCAAGCAGCCTACGCTAATAAACGGCGGCGACCGTTGGAATTCCAAGTGGGAGATAAGGTCTTTTTGAAGATCTCACCTTTCAGAGGTGTGGTTCGTTTTAGTATGCGCGGGAAGTTGTCTCCGAGGTATGTTGGGCCATATGAGATATTGCAGCGCATCGGTACTTTGGCTTACCGTTTGGCTCTACCACCGTCATTGTCTGGTATACATGACGTTTTCCATGTCTCTATGTTGCGGAAGTATGAGCCAGATCCGTCTCATGTTTTACAGCCCTCAGAGGTTCAGTTGAGTTCAGATGTGTCCTACGTGGAACGACCGGTTAGAATTTTGGGTCGAGAGGATCGCAGACTTCGGAGCAAGGTTATACCGATGGTAAAGGTTCAGTGGGATCGTAGGGGTGTAAAGGAGGCCACGGGGGAGACGGAGCAGCATATGGTGCAGCATTACCCGGAACTATTTTATGGTATGTGATTTATGTTTTGTTTCGTTTTGGGTAAGTGCATGCGATTTCGAGGTCGAAATCTTGTAAGTAGGGGAGTATTGTGATACCACCGAAATAATTATATGCATTTGGGCATTAATTATGTTTATGTGATTAATTATGGTGATAACTAAATTATGTGTTGGAATTAATTATCTTGTTGAAATGCTTAGCCACATGGTAGGCGTGACCCGGGGGTGCATTTCACGGTGCATGTTGTGCATGTTGGGAAATTGGGTATTAGCATGATTTAATTGTAATGATTGGCAATTATTTGGAAAGCATGAAATTATTGGGAGTTTGGTGCATTTTTGTAAAATGCTTTTAAAATACCATGTTGGGATGTTTTATACATCATGGTAGTTGTTGGGGTTCAATTTTTATTTTAACTCCCCCACAACCCCTTATTACCCCACTTTACCAATCACTTTATTAAAATCCCCAACTCACTCTCCAAACCCTACTTTCCCTTCCATTTTCGATTTTTGGCTTCTAAGAGAGGAGAAATCCTTGCAAAAACTTGATTTGTGGGATTTATTGTGAGATTTGGAGTCCCCAAGAGGTATGGATACCTCCTTGGTATTTTTATGATATGGTTTTGGGTGGTTTTGAAATGGGTTTGTGTTGGGTTGTTATTGGTATTGGTTGGGAGTTGGATTTTTGGTTGTTAATGGTGTATATTGAAGGTTTAAGGTGTTTTTATGTTTTTGGTTTGTTGGTATAAGTGTTGGTGAGGTTGGTGAAGAATTTATGGTGAAAAATTGTGTTTCTCGCAACACAGACAGCGACGATCGATCGCCCGTTTTTGGCGATCGATCTCGCGCAACCAATAGGCTCCAGAAGCATTCGGCGATCGATCACCACTTTTGGGCGATCGATCGGTGGGGCTAGCGATCTATCGCGCCAAATGTGGCGATCGATCGCCAAGAGCAGAAAATTTTAGAAGCGGGCAGTATGATCTCGCGATCGATCGGGCCTTGGTGGCGATCGACCGCGAGATACAAAATTTGTGTTTTTGGTGTCTTTTTGTGGAATTTTGATATTGGACTATAATTGGCTTCTAATATTGATTTGTATGGTTGTGTAGAACCATCCCAAGTACCAACAACTTCAAGGAGTTAAAGTTCTTCAACTTCTCCACTTTTGAGACTAAGGTACGTAGTGAGACGTACGGGCATCGGACGGTAAAATGTGTTCTTACGCTTTTGGCTATATATATATCGTGGACAAGTATGGATTACAAAATGTGTTGATATATATTGAGATAATGGTGATGCATTATGATTGTGGACTCAAGTGTTGTGTTTATATATAAGTGGTTGGAAATGCTTGATTGTTCTGGTAGTTGTTATATACGAGTGAGGGAGGTACTTGCCGCTGTCATATGAAGCGATGGTAATATGATATTTGCCGCTGTCATGTCGAAGCAATGTACATGCCGTTGTTATTGTCGAAGCGAGGGATATCATATGATGCCGCTATATGTCGAAGCGAGGGGTCCTAAAATTCCGTTGTTGTAAGAAGACCGGAACAGTCATATTCTAGTGATTAATGTGGAATATTGTGGTTATAACTGGAACGTGGTATCGATCATTATATTATGAACTAATGATTTTGTGCATGAGTTTATGAAACAGGAACAACAATGAAAATTTGCTAATGTGGTAAATCAGGGAGCATACATACATATATATCTCATGCAATTATTTATGTTATTGTGCTTGGATTTTGTTGAATAGTGATGTATATGCTCATGGTGAGTTGTTCCTATAGGTACACCTTTTGGACTTGAAGGGCTATGGGCCAGGTTGAGGCAGTGAGCTACGAGGAGCATTAAGGAATTAGGATACAGGATTTTTGGATAGTCTCTACTCTAGGAGTAGTGTAAATCTATAGTATTAACATTCATTATTGGGAATGTAATTAATTAGCTTTTGGAATTTTATTTTTGGCCTGTAATCCTGTTAGCTCAAGGCTACAACCGGAATCATAAACTGTCTTTGATGCATGTTAGCCCTATTTATATTTTTTTTACACTGTTAAGGTAGAGAGGCCTTACAATTAGCCATTTAAAAAGACCCCGTGTAAAATATGCATCGATTCCATAACAACAACACAATATAAACCACAAAACAGAGCATCTCGATCGATCGGCCAAATGTACTCGATCGATCGAGAGCTCCAGCAAAATTATGCCCAAAATTCTTCATTGCTCGATCGATCGACCGACCATCTCGATCGATCCGCAACTTTGCTCGATCGATCGAGTGTACTGTTCATCGTCGCCCAATTTTACAAATTACGCGCGATCGATCGAGCCCTCTTGCCGATCAATCGGCGAGCCCTGCAATAGCCCAAAAATGGCATTTTATGGTTTAAAACCCCCAAATAAACAAACCCAACACCCATTATACCAAAGCCGATTCTACAACGGAAGCTGAGTATATTGCTGCCTCGGATGCAGCAAAGGAAGCTGTTTGGATGAGGAAGTTCATTTCTGAACTTGGAGTGGTGCCTAGCATTAAAGATCCGATAGAACTCTATTGTGACAACAATGGAGCGATCGCATTGGCTAAGGAACCAAGATCTCACCAAAGATCCAAGCAAATACTTAGGCGTTTCCATTTCATTCGAGAAATCGTTGAAAGGGGAGATGTTAAAATATGCAAAGTACAAACAGATGATAATGTATCTAACCCATTGACGAAGCCACTGTCACAGCAGAAGCATGATCGTCATACTAGATCTCTAGGCATTAGGTATATGTCTGAGTGGTCTTAGTGCAAGTGGGAGATTTGTTGGGATATGCCCTAAGACATATCATTAGATGATTGTTTATGACATACAATGTAATATGATTTTATGAATGGCAATTCATTATTATATATTATTCTTTTAACTGTGTAATGTGAATTAATATATATGTTAATGTCCTTAGAATAATATTGTATTATTCTTAAAGATGTCCCTAGTCAAGTATTATCATGAAAGGGATAATGATAATACGTAGAGACTAGTATGTGTTGATCGATGAATTGTTCATTGATATGAGATATCAAATCAACATATGGGTACATGTTAGAGAACGATGTACTGGACAGACCCACCATGAGAATGCAACATGGATAGTTATATGATCGTCATATGCAATTCTCATAGTGATAATAATGTATGTAATCCTTACGACTTGTGATCATCAGAGATCCCAACATAAGGAGTTATGTATCTTGATATCGTCAAACGTTACCCGTAACAGGGTAATCTATAAAGGCGACTATTGGATACACTACGAATTATGTAGAGGGATGTTGACTGATCGAGATAGGATTTGTCCCTCCTATATAACAGGAGATGTGTTTGGCCCTTGATCAAGTGAGAACTAAAATGCATGGCCATGCTCGAATGAGTCGATATGAGATATCGAGCTTATTCGTTTATTCTAGTTCTACTTGGGGATCAAGAAATAAAGATTGGATATACGAGTATGACTATTCCATGACTCGTGTTCAATCTAAACACAATGGACAAAGGGATTAAGTTACATGGTTAATATTATCACAAATTCTAAAGGTTATGTCGAGTCATTGACATTCTTGTAATTTGGGTAGCATTGATGTGTTGCTAGATACCGCTCAATGCTTGCGACATAAAATGAGATTGTATGTCACTGCCAACATTACAAGATCCTATCGGGTCGCACAAAAGATTAAATCGAGAAGGGAAATTAAATTCATTGGATGAATTAATTAATTAATAAGAGTCTTAATTAAGTGATTAAAAGGTTTTAATTAAATCATGGGTTTGGGCCCATAAGACTTTAAGAAAGTCTTGAACCTTAATTAAAAGCCTTATAATATAAATACAAGGTTTTGATTAATTGTTAATCATACTTTCATATCATTGCTTGATATCATAAAACCTAACTCCTCAAGCACTCTCGGCCGCCTCCTTGAAAGCCGTGAGCTTTTCATCGCCGCCGTGTTACTTGGTGTTTCGTGGTGGTCGTCGATCGGTTATTGTAACCGTGAGTCTTGTTTGTTCAAGAATAAGTCTAGCAACTTGTTCTTGAACATCCCTTTCGATTTGATCGTGTGGATACCGTAGAGACGAAGGTGCAAACTTTCGTTTGTGACTCGTGGTGCTACAACGAGGATTCTGCTTCAAACACGCTACAAGGGTGAGACACTTGTTATTCCTTTATCCGGTATGAAATCCTATGTATAGATCTGCTGGTTAGTAATCCATAAAATTTTATTCCGCTGCGTTGTATGCTCTTGGATTACTTACAGTTCTCAGTCTGTATGTGCGCCAGATTTCAGTCAGAACCAAAGCAATCACATTTTATTGCTGCCAAGCGTATTCTGAAATACTTAAAAGGATCTCAGAACGTTGGTCTTTGGTACTCCAAAGATTCAAACTTCAGCTTGATCGGATATTCCGACGCAGACTACGCTGGGTGTAAGATTGATCGTAAAAGCACTAGTGGAACATGTCAATTTCTAGGTGAAAGATTGATCTCTTGGTTCAGTAAAAAGCATACATCGATTGCCACATCTACAGCTGAAGCAGAGTATCTAGCCGCTGGAAGTTGTTGCGCTCAAATGCTTTGGATTCAACACCAGCTCAAAGACTATGGCATCCAAGCTGTTGACTCTCCTATATTTTGCGACAACACAAGTGCAATCGCTATAACGTATAATCCAGTTTTGCACTCTCGAACAAAGCACATTGATATACGCCATCATTTTATTCGAGATCATGTTGGTAAAAAGGAAATTCGGATCGAGCACATCTCAACAGAGCAGCAAGCAGCAGACATCTTCACCAAACCGCTCCCAGAGACTAAGTTTAATTATTTCCGTCAAATTCTTGGTTTAATTGACTTATCTTAATAGTTTAGATGTTCTCTTACTTTCGCACTTAAAGATTTTTGTTGCCACAGATCGATAATACAATGTTCAGAAAGACACAGACCGGTCCGAACTTTCAGACCGATCCATGTCAATCTGATGTTATCACATGATCTGTCTGGTCAATACATCTTTTGTACAAAAATAGCCCGGACTGATCGCACTTTAACCGCCTTATCTATCTGTTATCCTGACCGTTTATTTTGAATTTCTTTTTATCAGTCATCGAGATAAAGACACGTGTCTTCTCTCTCCTATTTAGCGGGCTGAACATTTCATCTTCTTTCACTTTTTACAATTTACCGCTATCTGTTTTCTTATTCTTCCACTCTCCTAAATCTTCGCACTCTTTTACCTTCATTCCAATGGCTACCATTACTCACAACTCTCTCTCCGTTGATTTTAATGATATTTACAGGGCAGAAGAAGCAGAGATGGTGTCCATCTTCCGAGCTTTGGAATCATCTGGTCTGAGAAACTTTCTGGAGTGCGGCACAGTTGTTTATGAATCAAAAATCCGTGAACTATTCGCCAATGCCGTCTCCCAGAAGACATCAATATCCACTACTATCAAGGGCAAATCATTTGAGATCTTGCCGATGACGCTGGCCAAAACCTTTGGCCTCCCCAATTCCGGACTGACAGAATTTGGACAGATTCCTCAAGCGTCACTCTCAGATCTTCAAGGGAAGATCTCTATTTTTGGCCACCACCTGCAACCCTCGTTTAAGAAGAAGGAAATGCTCTTTCATTTCCAGGTGCTGTGCGAAATCGTTGGCAAACCTCTTCTGGGCAAAGCAGGAAGTTTTGACGCTGTAACCGCAGAGAAGTTCAGGACTATGGCGGCTATAATATCCGGACAGAAGATGAACTGGTCCGTGATTCTTTTTGGAGTTCTGATGGAAACGGTGATTGCATCAAAACAGGCCGTATGCTTTGCTATTCCTCTCAGCAAGCTACTGGAGTCCTTAGACATCGAGCTGGGAAAGCAGTCCGCTCTCAGTCCCTTCAAGATTCTAAACTCCAAAGGGCTCGTACTGCTGAAGTCCAAGAGTGCTCCGCCTACTCCTGCCACTCTGGCTGCAGTCAAGATTGAGAAGGGCGAAGAACAAGCTGTTGCGCGCAAACCTCGCGTCAAGCGCAAACTGACCATCCAGACTGATTCGGAAGAAACTCAGTCTGCTCCCTCGCCACCAACCAAGCCACTTCCAAAGAAGCCCAGAACCCAGATTACCAAACCAACAAATTCCCCCTACCCCTACCCATTTTGCCACCAACTAAAGTCACCCCTGCACCCCAATCTTCAAAACAAATTTCAACCACTTCAACCCCTGCACCTCAACCTTCAACCCAAACTTCAACCCCTGCACCCCAAGTCACTATCCGAGTCCCCTCTACCATTCCTGTGGTGAAAGGGATTGTTATCACTGAGTTGGACGACTATACCCAATCAGGGATCAAGTTCCCTTCCTCCACCGGCAAGGGAAAAGCCATTCTCTCCGAACCAGTCTCCTCTAAACCCAAATCGGCAGCGCAGACAGCCATCGACATTGCTATGGAGGATGTTGATGAGAAGGTGAAGGCACTCATTGTGGTCTTTGATGAGTACGTCGAGTACCGGACTGTCAACCACATTGAGATGTTCTTCAGAAAGCTGAACAGACTGAAGAAGATGGAAGAGGAAGTTCTAAAAGGAACAGAGACCGATGATGTTCGGCTTGCCGTGCAGCGCAAAGAACTATTTACGGCAAATCAAAGATTCAGTCTGGCCACTCTGCTCCTAGCTGCTAAGAAAGAGAACTTTGATCCGATTGCTCCAACTGCCAGAGATGATGGGGCCGTTATTGCTCAATTAGAGATGGATGTTCATGCTCTTCACTTAGCTGTCCATTTTCAACGACAGAAGCTCAGTGTATCCACTCCCACAACCAGCCCGGATCATCCCTCTGCAAGCAAGACTCTGGCAGAACCTTTCGTTGAGGTTATTCATTCTGATGCAGCAGAACAGACAGCCGAGCAAGCAGTGGATCAGACTGTAGAGCAAGTACCAGACCAGACAGCGGAGCAGCCATTGCCTAATGCTCCGTCTGCGACAGATGATGAACCATTGAATGTCTTGTTGGACTCTCCAACAACATCTATTCCTTTGGGGTCATCAGTCTCCCACGTTCAAATCAGTCCAATAGCAGAACTTGCAACAGTTGGCGCTCCAGAGTTCGTCGATCCGGATCTGGTGGTGTCCACCGTTGTTGCCGCTCTCCAGATTGAGGAGCCCTCCAGACCAAGCACTCCTCCAATCCAATTAGATGAAGATATGGCTTTCATTCAAACATTTCTTCGGATCTGGTCACCTTGATCCGGTCCGAAAGTCACCAAGCTGATGTATCTTCACTTGTCCCGTTTGCTGAAGACGATGAACAGGCCTTGTCCTCATCAGATCGCTCTCCCAGCCGACTATCTGATGCACCTCCATCTCTGGCAAGGACCCTTCAGCACTTATCTGACAACTGCCTGTCTCTCTCTCAGCGTGTTCTAGAGGTTCATCAAGGCTAGAGGGTTACATCTCTGGACTTTGATTCATTTAAAGAAAAGATGACAGCCAGTATCGGCAGCCTTCAGGGAGGCATAAATGATATGTTTTCTCAGTAAGCCACTTATAAGAACAGCCTGAGAAAAGAGCAGATCGAGCTAGCCACTGAAGTCAGAGCATCTGTTGCCAATTCCATCCGTGCTCAAGACGTTAGTCTTGACGCTATCAGCGCGCAGCTCGCACAAGTTGTTGATTTTCTTCAAGAGATTGCTGCTGACAAAAAGGGGGAAAAGAAGAATGACTTCAAGCCGCCTCCAACTTCAAGAAGATAGCAGTCTCGTTGGTTAAATTTTTAGACTGACTGTATGCGAGATTTTTTATCAATAAAATCTTTCTTTATTAAGTCCTTGTTCATTTATTTTGAACTTTAATAAAGGCTTAATCGATCCAACTTAATAATGTTCATTTATTTTGAACAAAAAGAAAGTAATCGATCCGAAAGTTTTCGCTTCAGAGTTCTTATCAGACTGGTTAAAAAGACTTAGAAGCTAGGTTTTGTCATCATCAAAAAGGGGGAATTTGTTAGTTCCGGATCTTATCGATGGGATTTTAAAGATGACAAAACATATCAGATCGGATCGAGTGAAATCAGACTGACCAGAACGATCGCCCAAAACAAATCAAGCTGATAAGATGACAAAGCATATCAGACCGGATCGAGGCTAATCAGACTGACCAGATCAATAGCTCAAAACAGAACAAGCTGATAAGGCATATTACCTATCAGACCGGATCGATGGACTTCAGACTGACTAGATCGATGCTTCAGATCGATCTCAATCTCTATCAGATCAGAGCAGTCAAGGATACATAAAGAATGGCTCCTCAGTCCGAATCATTAACGGCTATTATTGTAGCATTTAATGTTGTAATTAATGCTACAAAGGACCAAAGACTGAAGATTGCCATAAAAGGTAAGAAGACAAAGAAGAGCTTACCTGACAGTCGCCGAAAGTATGAACCAGAACGGCAAGTATCCTGAAGAAGAAGACTGTAGTCTACTCAGAGTTTAAGCAGAGTCAAAGTTGCACATTAAGGGAAATAATGTCGTTGGTACTTACAACTATAAAAGGATGCAACAAAAAGGAACATAGAAGACTCTCGCTGATCAATTGAAAAACGCACAAGAAAGAAAAACAGCACAAGCTTACAAGCTCAGAAGCTCTCGAGCTGAAATTATTCTTAAGCACGTTTACTTTGTAACATTTGATCATTTAGGATCACTGTGCGCATCTTTTGTTTTCTGTGTTGAAAAATAGAAGTGAGAAACATATTGTAACTGTCAGACAAAGTGTGTCTGAGCAGATCGAGTGACTAGGAGTTTCAGACTGGTAGTGAGGTAAATCCAGCCTGAATCGGGTTTGTACAACAGGATTGTATAAATCAAAGTCTTCTAGTATAAACTTCCTTAATTGGAAGAAGGGGAGACGTAGAAGGATTACACCACCTTCGAACTTCCAGAAACATATCCTGTGTATCTTATTTCTGCACTTGTTCTTTCATACTAGCCATCGAGCCGTTCTTACATATACAAGAACAGACCGTTCCGCACTTATACTTTCAGTGGTTTGTTCTGTACAAGAGTTGATTAAGAAACAGATTTCTTTCACTAATCCGAAAGAAATCACAAGGGATTAATTTTTAGAAGGAGTGTTCATTCACCCCCCCCCCCCTCTAAACACTCCGGACCGATCCTAACAAAATAGCAAGAAGTCTAAACCTACAAATGTTCTTATTGTGAATAAGAACAAAGGAAAGACTAAAGCTAAGAACTTCAAAAAAAACAAGAAGGTCTTTGTTAAATCTAAGCCAAAGTCATCTGCACTGAAACCAAAGGGAGGGATAGCGAAGCAAGGGAACTGTTTCCATTGCGGTGAGACCGGCCATTGGAAAAGAAACTGCAAAGTATATCTGGAGGATCTAAAGAAAGGAAGTGTGACTTCCACTTCAGGTATTTTTGTTATAGAAGTCAATTTTTCTACTTCTTCATCATGGGTATTAGTTATTAGATGTGGATCTCACATTTGTGTAAATGTGCAGGACCTCAAAAAGAGTAGATTGTTGGCGAAATGTGATAAGTGTCATTTTTACACTTATATTTATATGTTTTCTCGTTGATTTTTATAGTGGATCTAGAATAATATTACGGTTTATTATATTATAATTGCATGTTTCAGGAATTCACGTAAAAGTGCGCGAATTGACAAAATGACCCCAAATAAGTTGAAAAGAAGAACAAAGTATTATCAAGATATGCATGGAATCTTTCTTCCAACGTGGACTATCCATGCAAGAAAGGAAACTCAAGATTTATATACAGCAGATTCACGTGAAGCAAGCAGATTGAAATCTATTCATTCACGTAACTCACATGACACGGCACAAAATATTTTATTGAGCAACAAATAAGGAAATTAAAGTTCCATGAAGGAAAGAACTCGTGAATAGCAAATTCACGTGGGACCACAAAAGATGAAGGTAGTAGATTCATGATATATGGGAAACAAATATTATGGTAAAGGAGATTCATTCTACACGCCTCTACCATAACTTAGTGGGCCAAGATTTGTTTAATATATTTGAAGGAAAGTTGGTGCCAAAAGATTGATATGATATTCACCACAGCTGATGTGGAAGAAGAGGGTGTGAAAATCTTTCCTACTTGATAGATTTTTTTCCTTTCACACCCATTGACTCTAACCTCACGCCTCTTTCCACTCCATAATCCAGCCACCACCTCACGCCTCACAAAAGAACCTCACGTCCAGAACCCTCTTAACCTTTGATTCCACAGCACGTCCAGAACACCTTGAACCCCATCCTTCAACCATTCACCCTATGACTTTGGAACAACTCCAACAAGGCGATTAAAGTGACGATCGAGAAGGAAGCAAGAGAAGGAGCGAAGATCTACAATCGGAGTCGACGCTGGGAGTTTTTCTTTGTCTTTAATTCTTAGTTTTGTTGTGTTTTGATTTATTATGAGGAACTAATTTTATTTATCGAGGCTAGGAGAACCTTTGTTATGAACCTTAGATTTGATGATTTGATGATTGAATTCTTATAGTTCTTTGCGTATGTTTTATGTTCTTCATGCTTTTAGAGGATTGATCACCTTTGAATGATGTTAGTATCGTAATTGAGATCGAGAGATGATTTTATGATACTGAATTAATAACTCATACCATGGATTTCAGACCGAGATCGAGAGATGACGTCAAATACATGCGTGATAGCCATAGATATCTAGTAATTGAAAGCTAGGAGTTTTCATGGATCTTATGCAATATTGAGTTGTTAAATAAGTACACGAGAGTGACTTACTGCAATTTGATATTAGGTTTAATATAACTCGAGAGAGTATATTAGATAAATTCGGAGAACTCGTCACCTTAGAAATATTTGGATATTCAATCGAGAATTGTAGGGGATTGCATTGGTGAGCCAAAGTCTCGATAATCTTCTCTAGTGGATTTTTCTCGTTTACTTTTATTGACTTGGTTGGATTAGTAGTTAATTATAATTAATTAGTAGTTTAATTATTTAATTAATTTTCGTAGGTTAAATATAGTTAAAAGTGTCTTATTTGGTACTTACTTGTTAGTCCCTGTGGGTTCGACAATCCGTATTCTTCCTATCTATACTAAAACTTGACACCGTGCACTTGCGGTCTAAAATCGCTAGATTGGAAATAATTGTTTAAAATAAAAGCGATCAAAAGGCGAAGTTGATCTCCGAGTTGGAAATGGAGCAAGAGTTGCTGCATTAGCTATAGGAGATTATTATTTATCTTTGCCTTCCGGTTTATCATTGATTTTAAAAGATTGTTATTTTGTGCCTTCAATTACCATAAACATTATTTCTATTTCTTGTTTAGACAAGTATGGATTCTCATTTATTATAAGGACAACTGTTGTTCTATTTATTTAAATGATATGTTTTATGCTAGTGCACAAATGGTGAATGGTCTTTATTTATTAAATCTTGATATGCCTATCTATAACATAAATACTAAAAGGATTAAAAATAATGATTGTAATCCGACTTATCTTTGGCATGGTCGCTTGGGCCACATAAACGAGAACCGCATATCTAAACTTCATAAGGATGGAATATTAGATTCATTTGATTTTGAATCATATGAAACATGCGAATCTTGTTTAATGGGCAAGATGACTAAAGCCCCTTTCAAGGGACATATTGAAAGGGCAAATGTTTTATTGGGACTAATACATAGTGATGTATGTGGACCAATAAGTACACAAGCTAGAGGTGGTTTTCAATACTTCGTTACATTTACTGATGACCTCAGTAGATATGGGTATGTGTACCTAATGAAGCATAAGCATGAAACCTTTGAAAAGTTCAAAGATTTCAAGAATGAAGTACAAAACCAACTTGGCAAAAGTATCAAAATCCTTCGATCGGATCGAGGAGGTGAACTTAAGCCAAGAGTTTCATGACTATCTAAAGGAGTGTGGGATAGTCCCACAACTCACTCCTCCGTATACTCCACAATGGAATGGTGTATCCGAGAGGAGAAATCGAACCTTGTTAGACATGGTTAGATCAATGATGAGTCATGCAGATCTTCCGATATCGTTTTGGGGACAAGCTCTAGAAACAACGATTTTCTTACTGAACCGTGTTCCATCTAAATCAGTGGAAAAGACACCATATGAGATATGGACTGGGAACCGTCCTAGTATGTCTTTTATGAAGATTTGGGGTTGCGAGGCTTTCGTTAGACGTCACGCCACTAACAAACTTGGACCCAAATATGATAAGTGTTTATTTGTGGGGTATCCTAAGGAAACGAAAGGATACTATTTCTATTATCCCACCGAGAACAAAGTAGTTTTTGCTCGGACTGGTGTATTTCTTGAAAGAGAATTTATTAATAGAAAAACCAGTGGGAGAAAAATAGAACTTAGTGAAGTTCAACCACAAGAAAACACTGAACCTGAGATTGAGATGGAAACAGAGCAGGCACCACAAGCTGTTGTGGAAAAAGTACCTGCTCAAAAGACACAAGCCCAACGTAGGTCTGTAAGAGAACACCGGGAGCCACAGAGATATGGTTTTCTTGTGACTCAACAAGGTGACTTACTACTTATTGATGAGGATGAGCCGTCATCTTATCAACAAGCTATAATGGGCACTGATTCTGAGAAATGGCAAGAGGCCATGAAATCTGAGATGGAATCCATGTATGCAAAACAAGTATGGACTTTGGTTGATCCACCTGAAGGGGTAAGACCCATAGGGTGCAAATGGATTTTCAAGAAAAAGACCGATATGGATGGTAATGTACAAACCTATAAAGGTCGGCTGGTTTCGAAAGGATTCAAACAAATTCATGGTATTGACTATGATGAAACCTTTTCACCAGTGGCCATGGTTAAATCCATAAGGATCTTACTTGCAATAGCTGCATTTCATGATTATGAAATCTGGCAGATGGATGTCAAAACAGCTTTCCTTAATGGAAATCTGCTCGAGGATGTGTACATGACACAGCCCGAGGGTTTTGTCGATCCAAAGGATGCTGGAAAGATATGCAAGCTACAACGATCCATTGATTGAAGCAAGCTTCTCGGAGTTGAAATATTCGTTTTGATGATGCAATCAAAGAGTTTGGTTTTATAAAAAATGTAGATGAACCTTGTGTCTACAAGAAAGTCAGTGGGAGCATAATTATCTTCCTAGTATTGTATGTAGATGACATACTTCTCATTGGGAATGATATCCCTGCCTTACAAGCGGTAAAGATTTGGCTAGAGAACTGCTTTTCGATGAAAGACTTGGGAGAAGCCACCTATGTATTAGGAATCAAGATCTATAGAGATAGATCGAGAAGGCTTCTTGGCCTGAGTCAAAGTACATACATGGACAAAGTGCTTAAAAGGTTTAGCATGCAAGAATCAAAGAAAGGATTCGTGCCTATGACACATGTTATATATCTCTCGAAGGAACAGTGTCCTTCAACACTAGATGAGAGACAACGCATGAGTAAGATCCCATATGCGTCAGCTATTGGATCTATCATGTATGCCATGATATGCACTCGTCCCGATGTATCGTATGCTTTGAGCATGACGAGCAGATATCAAGTTGATCCAGGTGAAGGTCACTGGATTGCTGTCAAGAACATCCTGAAGTACTTGAGAAGGACTAAGGATACATTCTTGATTTATGGAGGTGAGGAAGAGCTCAATGTAATGGGTTACACTGATGCAAGCTTCCAAACCGACAAAGATGATTTTCGATCGCAATCTGGATATGTGTATTGCCTAAATGGAGGTGTTGTGAGCTGGAAGAGTTCAAAGCAAGAAACAGTAGCCGATTCTACAACGGAAGCTGAGTATATTGCTGCCTCGGATGCAGCAAAGGAAGCTGTTTGGATTAGGAAGTTCATTTCTGAACTTGGAGTGGTGCCTAGCATCAAAGATCCGATAGAACTCTATTGTGACAACAATGGAGCGATCGCATTAGCTAAGAAACCTAGATCTCACCAAAGATCCAAGCACATACTTCGGCGCTTTCATTTCATTTGAGAAATCGTTGAAAGGGGAGGTGTTAAAATATGCAAAGTACCAACAGATGATAATGTATCTGACCCATTGACGAAGCCACTGTCACAGCAGAAGCATGATCGTCATACTAGATCTCTAGGCATTAGGTATATGTCTGAGTGGTCTTAGTGCAAGTGGGAGATTTGTTGGGATATGCCCTAAGACATATCATTAGATGATTGTTTATGACATACAATGTAATATGATTTTATGAATGACTATTCATTATTATATATTATTCTTTTAACTGTGCAATGTGAATTAATATATGTGTTAATGTCCTTAGAATAATATTGTATTATTCTTAAAGATGTCCCTAGTCAAGTATTATCATGAATATGGATAATGATAATACGTAGAGACTAGTATGTGTTGATTGATGAATTGTTCATTGATATGAGATATCAAATCAACACATGGGTACATGTTAGAGAACGATGTACTGGACAGACCCACCATGAGAATGCAACATGGATAGTTATATGATCGTCATATGCAATTCTCATAGTGATAATAATGTATGTAATCCTTACGACTTGTGATCATCAGAGATCCCAACATAAGGAGTTATGTATCTTGATATTGTCAAACGTTACCCGTAACAGGGTAAACTATAAAGGCGACTATTGGATACACTACGAATTATGTAGAGGGATGTTGACTGATCGAGATAGGATTTGTCCCTCCTATATAACAGGAGATGTGTTTGGCCCTTGATCAAGTGAGAACTAAAATGCATGGCCATGCTCGAATGAGTCGATATGAGATATCGAGCTTATTCGTTACCCGTAACAGGGTAAACTATAAAGGCGACTATTCGATCTATCTCTATAGATCTTGATTCCTAATACATAGGTGGCTTCTCCCAAGTCTTTCATCGAAAAGCAGTTCCCTAGCCAAATCTTTACAGATTGTAAGGCAGGGATATCATTCCCAATGAGAAGTATGTCATCTACATACAACACTAGGAAGATAATTATGCTCCCACTGACCTTCTTGTAGACACAAGGTTCATCTACGTTTTTGATAAAACCAAACTCTTTGATTGCATCATCAAAACGAAGATTCCAACTCCGAGAAGCTTGCTTCAATCCATAAATGGATCGTTGTAGCTTGCATATCTTTCCAGCATCCTTTGGATCGACAAAACCCTCGGGCTGTGTCATGTACACATCCTCGAGCAGATTTCCATTAAGGAAAGCTGTTTTGACATCCATCTGCCAGATTTCATAATCATGAAATGCAGCTATTGTAATCTAAGGAGTCATGGTATCTAGCAACACGAGTCATGGAATAGTCATACTCGTATATTCAATCTTTATTTCTTGATCCCCAAGTAGAACTAGAATAAACGAATAAGATCGATATCTCATATCGACTCATTCGAGCATGGCCATGCATTTTAGTTCTCACTTGATCAAGGGCCAAACACATCTCCTGTTATATAGGAGGGACAAATCCTATCTCGATCAGTCAACATCCCTCTACATAATTCATAGTGTATCCAATAATCTCCTTTATAGTTTACCCTGTTACGGGTAACGTTTGACAATATCAAGATACATAACTCCTTATGTTGGGATCTCTGATGATCACAAGTCGTAAGGATTACATACATTATTATCACTATGAGAATTGCATATGACGATCATATAACTATCCATGTTGCATTCTCATGGTGGGTCTGTCCTGTACATCGTTCTCTAACATGTACCCATGTGTTGATTTTGATATCTCATATCAATGAACAATTCATCAATCAATACATACTAGTCTCTACGTATTATCATTATCCCTATTCATGATAATACTTGACTAGGGACAATGTTTAAGAATAATACAATATTATTCTAAGGACATTAACATATATATTAATTCACATTGCACAGTTAAACGAATAATATATAATAATGAATTGCCATTCATAAACTCATAAACATTGTATGTCAAAACAATCATCTAATGACTTGTCTTAGGGCATATCCCAACAAATCTCCCACTTGCACTAAGACCACTCAGACATATACCTAATGCCTAGAGATCGAGTATGACGATCATGCTTCTGCTGTGACAGTGGCTTTGTCAATGGGTCAGATACGTTATCATCTGTTGGTACTTTGCATATTCTAACATCTCCCATTTCAACGATTTCTCGAATGAAATGAAAGCGCCGAAGTATGTGCTTGGATCTTTGGTGAGACCTAGGTTCCTTAGCCAATGCGATCGCTCCATTGTTGTCACAATAGAGTTCTATCGGATCTTTAATGCTAGGCACCACTCCAAGTTCAGAAATGAACTTCCTAATCCAAACAGCTTCCTTTGCTGCATCCGAGGCAGCAATATACTCAGCTTCCGTTGTAGAATCGGCTACTGTTTCTTGCTTTGAACTCTTCCAGCTCACAGCCCCTCCATTTAGGCAATACACATATCCAGATTGCGATCGATAATCATCTTTGTCGGTTTGGAAGCTTGCATCAGTGTAACCTATTACATTGAGCTCTTCCTCACCTCCATAAATCAAGAATGTATCCTTAGTTCTTCTCAAGTACTTCAGGATATTCTTGACAGCAATCCAGTGACCTTCACCTGGATCAACTTGATATCTGCTCGTCATGCTCAAAGCATACGATACATCGGGACGAGTACATATCATGGCATACATGATAGATCCAGTAGCTGACGCATATGGAATCTTACTCATGCATTGTCTCTCATCTAGTGTTGAAGGACACTGTTCCTTCGAGAGATATATACCATGTGTCATTGGCACGAATCCTTTCTTTGATTCTTGCATGCTAAACCTTTTAAGCACTTTGTCTATGTATGTACTTTGACTTAGGCTGAGAAGCCTTCTTGATCTATCTCTATAGATCTTGATTCCTAATACATAGGTGGCTTCTCCCAAGTCTTTCATCGAAAAGCAGTTCCCTAGCCAAATCTTTACAGATTGTAAGGCAGGGATATCATTCCCAATGAGAAGTATGTCATCTACATACAACACTAGGAAGATAATTATGCTCCCACTGACCTTCTTGTAGACACGAGGTTCATCTACGTTTTTGATAAAACCAAACTCTTTGATTGCATCATCAAAACGAAGATTCCAACTCCGAGAAGCTTGCTTCAATCCATAAATGGATCGTTGTAGCTTGCATATCTTTCCAGCATCCTTTGGATCGAAAAAACCCTCGGGCTGTGTCATGTACACATCCTCGAGCAGATTTCCATTAAGGAAAGCTGTTTTGACATCCATCTGCCAGATTTCATAATCATGAAATGCAGCTATTGCAAGTAAGATCCTTATGGATTTAACCATGGCCACTGGTGAAAAGGTTTCATCATAGTCAATACCATGAATTTGTTTGAATCCTTTTGCAACCAGTCGACCTTTATAGGTTTGTACATTACCATCCATATAGGTCTTTTTCTTGAAAATCCATTTGTACCCTATGGGTCGTACCCCTTCAGGTGGATCAACCAAAGTCCATACTTGGTTTGCATACATGGATTCCATCTCAGATTTCATGGCCTCTTGCCATTTCTCAGAATCAGTGCCCATTATAGCTTGTTGATAAGATGACGGCTCATCCTCATCAATAAGTAGTAAGTCACCTTGTTGAGTCACAATAAATCCATATCTCTGTGGCTCCCGGTGTTCTCTTACAGACCTACGCTGTGCTTGTGTCTCTTGAGCAGGTACTTCTTCCACAACAGCTTGCGGTGCCTGCTCTGTTTCCATCTCAATCTCAGGTTCAGTGTTTTCATGTGGTTGAACTTCACTAAGTTCTATTTTTCTCCCACTGGTTTTTCTAGAAATAAATTCTCTTTCAAGAAATACACCAGTCCGAGCAACAATTACTTTGTTCTCGGTGGGATAATAGAGCTATTGTCCTTTCGTTTCCTTAGGATACCCCACAAATAAACACTTATCACATTTGGGTCCAAGTTTGTTAGTGGCGTGACGTCTAACGAAAGCCTCACAACCCCAAATCTTCATAAAAGACATACTAGGATGCTTCCCAGTCCATATCTCATATGGTGTCTTTTCCACTGATTTAGATGGAAAGAAAATCGTTGTTTCTAGAGCGTGTCCCCAAAACGATATCGGAAGATCTGCATGACTCATCATTGATCTAACCATGTCTAACAAGGTTGATGTGACTAGAAATAGACACATCTTTAGTGTTTAATTATCTACGATTTGGTAGGTTTTGATGGATAAATTGATACGTATGCTACCTAATCGTATGGTTGTGTAATTGTAGGTACAAGCGAAGAAAACGAGCTAAAAATGATGTGTAAAGACCAAGAAGAGACATGGACATGACAAGGACTAAAAGTTGATCAAGAAAAGGGCAAAAATGTAATTTTGAAGGAGGAGATCGATTGCCACGAAGAGGAGATCGATCGCCTATGGACAGAAACTTAATCAACAAAATTCACGAGCCAGCGATCGATCGCGAAGAAGTGGCGATCGATCGCCAAAGCCCACTAGAGCCACGCGATTGATCGCGAAGATGTGGCGATCGATCGCCAATACATTCTGCCTGAAAAATAAAAGCCAGCGATCGATCGCCACATATCAGGCGATCGATCGCCGCAGAGTCCGGAAATTAGGAAATTAAGTCTTTTACCATGTTTAAAAGATTGTATTCCATTTTTATCACTCCCATACCCTAAAACTCGAGACTAAGCCTCATTAGCAGCAGTTTTTGATAGTTTTTCTAATTTGGAGAATAATTTGAGATTTTAGATTAATTTTCTTTCAAGTTTTCTTCAAGAACAACGAAGAACGGGACCGGAATCGACAAGCCGGAATCGTGACTATTATTAGTAATTTCTTCTCCTTAATTATTTTAATGTTTTCTAAGAATACGTTGTTAATTTTAGATTCAATTATGCTAGGCTAAAACCCTTTGATTCTTGGTTGAAGGGATACCTATTTTTGGATTTGAATCTTTTATGAGAATTCGGTTTGATTGTTGAATTAGATTTCGATTTCAATTTGTTTCTCAAATTTCGAATTCCATGATAGTTGTGTTTGTGTAATAGACCGATCACCTAATATTCAAGTACATAATCGATAGTTTGTTAAGAAACACCTAAGATCAATAATTAACCGGCTGTAGGTGTTATTGAATTCTTAGGAGAAACGGTTGAGTAATCAATTTTAACGGCTGTAGTTTTCATTGATTAGATTTATCGAACTCATTAGTTTTGAAAACTATTATTGATTTTATCATTAACGGCTGTAGTGGTGATTAGAGATTTGGTAAGGGTTGAATTGAATGCTGTTTTCTCTTTGACCATGAATAAGATGAGTCGGAATTGAATTTCCAATCGATAGATAATCGAAAGAATTCGAATGTTTTGATTTGATGACTAAAAGATAATTTTCCAAAAGTACGGTTACCTGAAAACCAAGAATCGCTTTAATCCCATAAGTTTTAATCGTTTTAGTTAGACTCGTTTATTAGTTTGATATTTGCTAAGCAGTAGTAATCCAGTCCAAAACCCCCATTGTTACTATTTGTTTGATAATTGACACAAAATAAATTTACCTTCCCTGTGAGATCGATCCCTACTTCCACTACTACATATTTTTGTTATTAACTGAAGAAGGGTTAATTTGGGCGTACACGATAAACGCTACCAAATTTTGGCGCCGTTGCCGGGGAGGACAACATTTATTAGTGTCGATTTTTTTCTATTTCGTTTTTGTTATTTGCTTTCCCGCACGACTACTAAGGTTTGTTGATGAGTACAGGCGGATCGTTTGATTACAAGGATAATTCATATTACGATCCAGAAATCGAGAGGACGCTGCATCAAAGAAGGAGAGATACTCGGAGACAAGAAGCGGAGGGAAGGAACGATGTGGCTGCGAACCAAAGTCTATGCCAACTGGCCAATCCATATTTGGACCAACAACCTCTTTGCATAAATTTTCCTGCTTTCGCAACTAATGTAAGTTTTGAACTTAAATCGGGACCCATACATTTGTTGCTTTCTTTTCATGGACTCGCAGGAGAGGATCCCCACAAGCATCTGATGGAGTTTCATGTGGTTTGCACCACTATGAAACCGACGGGAATTACTGAAGATCAGATCAAGTTAAGGGCTTTCCCTTTTTCTCTAAAGGACGCGGCGAAAGACTGGCTCTTCTACCTACCACCAGGCTCCATCACAACATGGACCGACCTCCAAAGAACGTTTTTGGAGAAGTACTTTCCAGCATCAAGAGCGGCTAACATACGCAAGGAGATCTACTCCATTAGACAATTCAGTGGAGAAACATTGCATGAGTATTGGGAACGCTTCAAAAAGTTGTGTGCAAGCTGCCCACAACACCAGATAAGTGCACACTTACTCATTCAATACTTTTATGAAGGTTTATTGTCTAGTGACAGGAACTTAGTCGATGCTGCGAGTGGGAGAGCCTTTGTCGATAAAACGCCGGAGGATACGCGGAGCTTGATAGCTAACATGGCGGCAAACTCACAGCAGTTTGGCAACTTTCGAGCGGAACCAGCACAAAGGAAACAAGGGGAGGTAAATGTTTCCAACCTCGAACAACAACTGATAGATTTAACGTTTCTTGTGCGTGGTATGGCAGGTGGCAATGTGGGAAAGGTAAAACCTTGTGGTATATGTTTGGAGATGAGTCATACCACTGATGTATGTCCATCACTTCAAGAGACATCAGCTGAGCAAGTGCATGCAGCAGGGGGATTTCCGGGACAACCCCAACGAAGACATGACCCTTACTCCAACACATACAATCCAGGATGGAGAGACCACCCTAACTTGAGTTATGGACCGCAATCGATAAATCACGTTCCTCCTCAAGCGCCACAACAACACCCTCCGCCATACAGACCACCTTTTCAGAGGGCACAACAACAACCCAATTATCCTTCTACAACTGACTGGTTAGATGTTATAATTCAACCACTCTACCATCCCAAACAGTGGTGAATCCGAGAGAAAATGTAAATGCAGTCACAACTAGGAGTGGGAAGGAATTGGAGGTGCCAGAGAAGATAGAGAAAGAACCACCAAAGAGTGAGGAAGAAAAGGAAAAGGAAGTAGGAGGAAAGACCGGGATAGAACACGAGGCACCAAAAGGTAAACCTCTTTCTTTTTCTGAGTATAAAGTACCACCCCCTTTTCCCCAAGCTTTGAAAGATAACAAGAAAGACGCTGGACTCAAAGGCCTATATGATACCTTCCGAAGATGTGAGATAAACATACCATTGCTGGACGCAATCCAACAAGTACCGCGCTATGCGAAATTCTTGAAGGAATTATGCACTGCCAAGAGGAGTCATAGATTGAAGGGACCCCAGAAGTTTGAACTGGGTGAAAACGTTTCAGCGGTGATACAAAGAAAAATCCCTACCAAGTGTAAGGATCCAGGTATGTTCTCTATCCCGTCCACCATTGGTACCACTCGACTTGAAAAAGCCATGTTAGATCTAGGAGCATCAATTAATGTTATGCCATATTCTATATATGCTTCTTTACAACTTGGTCCCTTGAGTCCTACTGGAGTGGTAATTCAATTAGCGGATAGATCTAGTGCATATCCTAGGGGTTTAATTGAAGATGTGTTGGTGCAAGTAAATGAACTAGTCTTCCCAGCTGATTTTTATATCCTTGACATGGAAAATGGTGATAAGAGTAGTCCTATATTGTTAGGAAGACCATTTCTCAAAACGTCTAAGACTAAGATAGATGTGCATAGTGGTACCCTCACTATGGAGTTTGATGGTGAGATTGTTACATTTAACATCTATGATGCAATGAAATATCCTTGCAATAATGATGATACTCTGTACTCTGTTGATGTTATTGATTACCTGTCCGAGAAAGTTTTTGAGAATACAGGGAAAGATGAACTGGAACGCACTCTTACCACGGACATGGAGAAAGAAGACGACGCCACACCCCTCATGGACGAAGTGAAGCACGCCGTTGACGCACTGGATGATACACCTGAGCTACCTCAGTCAGGTACTATTTCTTTAATATCATTACCTGTTTCTAATACCAGGATTCCCCCATCTGTTTTGCAGGCACCCAAAACCGAGCTTAAGCCGCTGCCAACTCATCTCTCAAGTACGTATTCCTTGGTGAAGGTAATACACTACCAGTGATCATCTCCAGCAAGTTGGGGGATGATCAAGAGAAGGACCTGATTCATGTGCTCAAGGAGCACAAGACTGCTATAGGATGGACCATTGTAGACATAAAGGTAATCAGTCCCTCCACATGCATGCACCGGATTCTACTGGAGGAAGGAGGAAGCCCCACACGTCAACCACA
This sequence comes from Haberlea rhodopensis, assembly GCA_907163345.1. NCBI lineage: Eukaryota > Viridiplantae > Streptophyta > Magnoliopsida > Lamiales > Gesneriaceae > Haberlea > Haberlea rhodopensis. The sequence goes on from CAJQUN010000159.1 coordinate 1,366,225, forward strand.
AAGGAAGCTGAACCCACCCATGATGGATGTGGTGAAGGAGGAGATTCTGAAGCTCTTATCCGTTGGCGTGATATATCCTATATCTGATAGCCAATGGGTTAGTCCGGTACAAGTGGTTCCTAAGAAGACCGGTATTACTGTGATAAAAAATAAAGACGATGAACTTATACCCACACGCATTCAAAATGGTTGGCGCGTGTGCATTGACTACCGGAAGCTCAACGATGTGACTCGAAAGGACCACTTCCCTCTACCTTTTTATTGATCAGATGCTTGAGAGGTTAGCATGACATTCATTTTATTGTTTTCTTGACGGTTACTCGGGCTATTTTCAGATTGCAATCGCTCCGATGGACCAAGAAAAGACCACCTTCACGTGTCCGTTCGGCACGTTCGCATACCGTCGCATGCCCTTTGGCCTCTGCAATGCCCCAGCTACTTTCCAACGGTGTATGATCAATATCTTTTCTGAGTTTATTGAACATATCTTAGAGGTATTCATGGATGATTTTACTGTTTACGGTAACTCATTCAAGGATTGCTTATCTAGCCTTACACTGGTTTTGAAGAAGTGCATCGATACTAACCTTGTTTTAAATTCTGAAAAATGTCATTTTATGGTCGAACAAGGTATAGTGCTAGGTCATGTTGTGTCTGCCAATGGTATAGAGGTCGATAAGGCAAAAATTGATGTCATGCAATCTTTACCTTATCCTACTTGTGTTCGGGATGTGCGCTCGTTTCTTGGTCATGCAGGTTTTTACAGGAGGTACATCAAAGACTTTGCCAAGATAGCTACACCTTTGTGTAAGCTACTACAAAAGGATGTCCCGTTTGAGATGACTGACGAAGGCAAGAGCGCTTTTGATACACTGAAGAAGTCATTGACTTCTACCCCTATTATCCAACCACCCGACTGGAACAAGCCCTTCGAGATCATGTGCGATGCAAGTGATTATGCGGTTGGTGCTGTCTTGGGACAAAAAGAGGGCAATGCTTCCCATGCCATCTACTACGCATCCAAAACCTTGAATGACGCCCAACGCAACTACTCTACTACTGAGAAAGAGCTATTAGCAGTCGTTTTTGCCCTTGAAAAATTTAGATCTTATTTACTTGGTACTAAGGTGATTGTTTATTTTGATCATGCAGCTCTTCGCTATCTGATGACGAAGAAGGAGGCAAAACCAAGGCTAATAAGATGGATTTTACTCTTGAGTGAATTCGACATCCAAATCAAGGATAAGAAGGGCAGCGAGAACAAAGTCGCGGACCACTTAAGCCGTCTACCATATTTGGACAATGAGCTGTGTTTGAAGGAGGAGTTCCCGGATGAGCACCTCTTCGCCATCAACGACAATTTACCATGGTACGCTCATATTGTGAATTTTTTAGCTTCTAATGTGCTACCCCATGAACTCTCTAGGGCCCAACGAGCCAAGATTAGAAGTGACGCCAAGTACTACGTATGGGATGACCCTTACTTATGGAAGAACTGTGCGGACCAAATCATTCGACGATGCATACCCGAGACAGAGGTAAATGACATTCTTACGTTCTGCCACTCATATGCGTGTGGTGGCCATTTTGGAGCCAAAAGGACGTCGAGAAAGGTACTGGAATGTGGGTTCTTTTGGCCCACCCTATTTCGTGACTCATATCTTTTCTGCAAGACTTGTGCACAATGCCAACTGACCGGTAATCTCTCCCAACGAAAGGAGATGCCCCAACAGCTCATTCTCATTTCTGAAATTTTTGACGTATGGGGCATCGACTTTATGGGACCTTTTCCTATGTCTTATGGTCATATTTATATACTGCTTGCTGTTGATTATGTCTCGAAATGGGTGGAAGCTATAGCTACCCGGACTGACGATTCCAAGGTTGTTGCAGATTTTATCAAGCATAACCTTTTCTCTAGATTTGGAATCCCACGAGCCATCATCAGTGATCGAGGGACACAATTCTGCAATCGGACAGTGGAAAGTCTATTCAAGAAATACCACGTGACTCACAAGGTCTCCACTGCCTATCATCCGCAAACAAATGGTCAAGCCGAGGTCTCCAACCGAGAAATCAAGGCCATATTGGAGAAAACCGTCAACCCGACACGGAAAGATTGGAGCTTGAGACTTGATGATGCACTATGGGCCTACAGGACCGCATACAAGACCCCGATAGGTATGTCCCCTTATAGACTGATTTTTGGAAAACCGTGTCATCTTCCTGTAGAGTTGGAGCACAAAGCGTACTGGGCAGTGAAGAACTTCAACATGAACTATGATGAAAGTGGAGTGCATAGGAAGCTGCAATTGCAAGAGCTCGAGGAGATTCAAAATGACGCATATGAAAGTGCAAGATGTTACAAAGAGATGACAAAGGATTTTCACGACAAGATGATCTCTAGGAGGAATTTTGAAGTTGGTCAGAAAGTTCTCCTTTACCATTCCCGCCTTCGTCTATTTCCAGGTAAGCTTCGTGCCAGGTGGCATGGTCCTTATGTTGTTACTAATGTGTTTTCCCATGGTGCAGTTGAGATTCAGAGTTTGGACACCACGAAGACATTCAAAGTGAATAGTCACCGATTGAAGCACTATTATGAAGGTGTCCAAAATGAAGACGGAGGACGAGTAGACATCAAGGTGGCTCTAGAAGACCCACCTACTTTTGACTGAGGAAGGGGATAGTGTCGGGCCACCGACGTTAAACAGAGGCGCTGCTTGGGAGGCAACCCAAGGGGAGTTAGTTTCTTTTCTCCCTTTTATTTTTATTGCTTTCATAGTTGGACTTTTATTTTCTCTTGTCTTTTTGCCTTACATTGGGGACAATGTCAGATTTAAGTATGGGGGAGGGATTAGTAGTGTGTTATTGTTTTTCTTATTTCAAAAATACAAAAAAATCGAAAAATTTAAAATTTTGAGCTCATAGTTAGTAATGAACGCATACTTAGAATCACTAGCCCATGATGAAACCTAATTGATATCATGCATGCTTTTGAACATAGGTGAATTGTTAACTTTGGAACACTTTGAACTCTAATGCAAAGTTTACTTTAACTTAGTAAGTGAATATCTTGAGCACAATTTTATCATGACTTGTGAAGTGTGCATAACTTAGTGAAGATTGTGTGAAGCTTGTGATAGTCTTAAGAAGTCTCTAATACATGCTAGAACTTAACTACATGCTCTTTGAGGCGTATGTCTAGACTACTTGCAAACATGAAAGTGATACAGGCAATCTTTGATGCGTTTGAGCCTTTCAAGCCTACCATATGAACAAAATCTATCTCTAGTATCCTTTTTGAGCCTTAATGCAAAAGAATGGGAGTATGCTAAGCATACTCAAGACCCCCATTCAACATTCCTTGACTAGCTTATCATCCTTCCCTAATGAGCCAAATGTGATTCTAATCCATACCTTTTAAGGGAGTATGATGTATTTCATTCAAATGCACTTGGGAATCATTGAAGTATATTTGTGAGCTTAATTGTCAAAAGAATGGAATGCATGAAAGAAAAAGGGATGCCTTGAAAAAATAGATAAAAATATGACTCCAAGGGGAGCCAAGGTACAAAAGAAGAAAAGTGTTGAAATAAACCTTGAGAAAAGGATCAAAGTTGAAAAATTCATGCAAGAAGAGAAGCTTTTAGTATGCATTTCATCATACTCTCTTGTTTGAATATCCTTACCCTTTCTTTCATAAGCCAATACCTAGGCCAAGCTACAAGCTAATAAAGACATACTTGATTTGTGTTTGCAAAGTGGCTAAGACAGTGGAGAAGGGTGTGCAAGTGAGCTTATACTTGTGTTAGCGTACAACTTGAACTATTATAGCTTTGCATATTTTGAATCTATAATTTGTACACAACACTTGTTTATGACCACACACACACATTCACTGCTTTGTTAGGTACGAAATGTTTAGGGATTGAACTTGTTCCACTGTTAATTTTTCACCGCCGTTCATTATTATGCATGTTAAAATTGCTGAGGCATTAAAGTGAGGACAAGTTGCTTTGTTATGAACCTATGAGCCAACCAAAAATATTGTAGTTTTATTTGTTTACTCGAGGTCGAGTAAAGAGTAAGTATGGGGGAGTTTGATGTGACTAGAAATAGACACATCTTTAGTGTTTAATTGTCTACGATTTGGTAGGTTTTGATGGATAAATTGATATGTATGCTACCTAATCGTATGTTTGTGTAATTGTAGGTACAAGCGAAGAAAACGAGCTAAAAATGATGTGAAAACACCAAGAAGAGACATGGACATGACAAGGACTAAAAGTTGATCAAGAAAAGGGCAAAAATGTAATTTTGAAGGAGGAGATCGATTGCCACGAAGAGGAGATCGATCGCCTATGGACAGAAACTTAATCAAAAAAATTCACGAGCCAGCGATCGATCGCGAAGAAGTGGCGATCGATCGCCAAAGCCCAATGGAGCCACGCGATCGATCGCGAAGAAGTGGCGATCGATCGCCAATACATTCTGCCTGAAAAATAAAAGCCAGTGATCGATCGCCACGTATCAGGCGATCGATCGCCGCAGAGTCCGGAAATTAGGAAATTAAATCTTTTACCATGTTTAAAAGATTGTATCCCATTTTTATCACTCCCATACCCTAAAACTCGAGACTAAGCCTCATTAGCAGCAGTTTTTGATAGTTTTTCTAATTTGGAGAATAATTTGAGATTTTAGATTAATTTTCTTTCAAGTTTTCTTCAAGAACAACGAAGAACGGGACCGGAATCGACAAGCCGGAATCGTGACTATTATTTTAATGATTTTCGAAGAATATGTTGTTAATTATTTTAATGTTTTCGAAGAATATGTTGTTAATTTTAGATTCAATTATGCTAGGCTAAAACCCTTTGATTCTTGGTTGAAGGGATACCTATTTTTGGATTTGAATCTTTTATGAGAATTCGGTTTGATTGTTGAATTAGATTTCGATTTCAATTTGTTTCTCAAATTTCGAATTCCATGATTGTTGTGTTTGTGTATTAGACCGATCACCTAATATTCAAGTACATAATCGATAATTTGTTAAGAAACAACTAAGATCAATAATTAACCGGCTGTAGGTGTTATTGAAATCTTAGGAGAAACGGTTGAGTAATCAATTTTAACGGCTGTAGTTTCATTGATTAGATTTATCGAACTCATTAGTTTTGAAAACTATCATTGATTTTATCATTAACGGCTGTAGTGGTGATTAGAGATTTGGTAAGGGTTGAATTGAATGCTGTTTTCTCTTTGACCATGAATAAGATGAGTATGAATTGAATTTCCAATCGATAGATAATCGAAAGAATTCGAATGTTTTGATTTGATGACTAAAAGATAATTTTCCAAAAGTACGGTTACTGAAAACAAAGAATCGCTTTAATCCCATAAGTTTTAATTGTTTTAGTTAGACTCGTTTATTAGTTTGATATTTGCTAAGCAGTAGTAATCCTGTCCAAGACCCCCATTGTTACTATTTGTTTGAAAATTGACACAAAATAAATTTACCTTCCCTGTGAGATCGATCCCTACTTCCACTACTATATATTTTTGTTATTAACTGAAGAAGGGTTAATTTGGGCGTACACGATTAACGCTACCAAATGTTCGATTTCTCCTCTCGGATACACCATTCCATTGTGAAGTATACGGAGGAGTGAGTTGTGGGACTATCCCACACTCCTTTAGATAGTCATGAAACTCTTGGCTTAAGTATTCACCTCCTCGATCTGATCGAATGATTTTGATACTTTTGCCAAGTTGGTTTTGTACTTCATTCTTGAAATCTTTGAACTTTTCAAAGGTTTCATGCTTATGCTTCATTAGGTACACATACCCATATCTACTGAGGTCATCAGTAAATGTAACGAAGTATTGAAAACCACCTCTAGCTTGTGTACTTATTGGTCCACATACATCACTATGTATTAGTCCCAATAAAACATTTGCCCTTTCAACATGTCCCTTGAAAGGGACTTTAGTCATCTTGCCCATTAAACAAGATTCGCATGTTTCATATGATTCAAAATCAAATGAATCTAATACTCCATCCTTATGAAGTTTAGATATGCGGTTCTCGTTTATGTGGCCCAAGCGACAATGCCAGAGATAAGTCGGATTACAATCATTATTTTTAATCCTTTTAGTATTTATGTTATAGATAGGCATATCAAGATTTAATAAATAAAGACCATTCACCATTTGTGCACTAGCATAAAATATGTCATTTAAACAAATAGAACAACAGTTGTCCTTTATTATAAATGAAAATCCACACTTGTCTAAACAAGAAATAGAAATAATGTTTTTGGTAATGGATGGCACAAAATAACAGTCTTTTAAAATCAACGATAAACCAGAAGGCAAAGATTAATAATAATCTCCTATAGCTAATGCAGCAACTCTTGCTCCATTTCCAACTCGGAGATCAACTTCGCCTTTCGCCAACAATCTACTCTTTTTGAGGTCCTGCACATTTACACAAATGTGAGATCCACATCCAGTATCTAATACCCATGATGAAGAAGTAGATAAATTGACTTCTATAACAAAAATACCTGAAGTGGAAGTCACACTTCCTTTCTTTAGATCCTCCAGATATACTTTGCAGTTTCTTTTCCAATGGCCGGTCTCACCGCAATGGAATCAGTTCCCTTCCTTCGCTATCCCTCCCTTTGGTTTCAGTGCAGAAGACTTTGGCTTAGATTTAACAAAGACCTTCTTTGCTTTCTTATTGCCCTTAGCTTTGGCCTTTCCTTTGCTCTTATTCACAATAAGAACATTTGTGGCCTTAGTCTTCTTTGTATTTGCTTCATATGTTCTCAACATACCAAGCAATTGTGGTAGAGTCTTTTCCATGTCAGTCATATTGTAATTTACTACAAATTGACTGAAGCTCTCAGGCAACGATTGCAAGATCACATCGGTGGCCAACTCTTGGTCCAAAGGAAAACAGAGTAAACATCTTACCCCCTTTTTTCCACAAGAATTCCCCAATAATTTTCACAACATAAACCCTTCCTTCCTGCAGCTAGGGGGACGTTTTTTTGTTGCAGGAGAAAGGAAAGGGGAGAGGAGAATGATAGGGAGAAGGAGGGATGGGTTGATGATATGATGAGGCATGGGTTGGACCAAGTTGGGGTATGGGTTGCCATGTGGGGGAGGTGGTGACCGATTAGGTGGGGGTGGGGTGGTGTGGTTGGGGTGCTATGTGGTGTTTAATTGTGCCCCGGTATTTAGCACGATGTATTAAAATATCATCACTCGATAATTCATAACACTACTTAATTAATACATCCCTTAAACACCCAACATGCCCCCTAAACCATATTATCATAACATACATCACACCCCATTAAATAAGACATGAACATAACCCCCAAATTAAATGTACCACAACCCTTAAAACACAACATAATCGTTTATGATAACACATAAACACATAGACATTTCGGGGGTATTACAATAGTTTATGAATATATGTGCTTAGTGTATCAACCTTGACACATGTGAAGTACTACTTGTATATGAATTGCTATCAGTTTAAAGTAATCATTTGAAAGTATAAAATGATGGAAAGTTGTGTATGATGCTAGTTTATCTAGTGGTCAAGTTGTTATGGTATGAAGTAAGGTTTGTGAGAAGAACCATGAAGATAAGCATAAAAAATCGCCATTGTTTGAAAAGTTTGTTGTCGACCTATCGATCGCTAGGATCGTACCGATCGATCGGTGAAACAGGGGAAAGTAAGGTGGTTCATGTACCGATCGATTGCTGAGGGCGACCGATCGATCGCTCCAAGGCCGTGGCATTTTTAAGAAATTCAGATTTTAGAGCGATCGGTCGCTAGCTTCTGATCGATCGATCGCTGGGGTTGCATGTTTGGACCGATCGATCGGTAGAGTGACCGATCGATCGGTAGACTTAAATGTTATATTTTTGTAGATTTTGATTTTGATGCCTATGATAACATGATACATTATTGGTATTGTTGTAGCATCATCACAGGGGACGGGACAACGAGGCAGTTAGACATTGACGCCTAATATATATCGTTTTTGCCGCAGATTAGGTACGTTTTGACGTACGAGTATATGATATTGTTGTGATGATGATGTGAGCATGGTATCATATGATTAGTGGTATCATATGCATGTGCATTCATGATTCTTTATATTGTTGAGAGGGATGCCACGATAGATGTGTAGCATATGCTGTAGCTGATATCGGTGCAACGATAGATATGCCAGTGTTGGGCATATGCTTTGGCTGGGATTGTTGCCACGATAGGTATGCTACATATGCTTTGGCATGAGAGATATACGCCGGTTGGGTATATGCTCTGGCTGTTATAACATGTGAGGACAGTACTATGATATGTGCTGCTAATATGAAGATGTGAGGAAGTTCCACTGACATATTGAGCTGAGATAGACATATCATATTGGTCTGGTTATAACAGGATGAAGAATGAGACATGAAATATTTGCATTTGATGACGCATGATACAGACAATCACATTTGATGTTTATAGTGCTTTATCGTTATGTTTTGTATTGATATCGCACTGGGATGGTTGTTTATCTTTACTCATGTTGTGTGATTGTTTCTGTAGGGACTCATAGACGTGGGAGGATGGGAATGTGAGTCTTATTCCGCTGCGAGCTGAACCACTGCTTATGAGTTTTATTAGTCTATGTTGTTTTACAATACATATGATGTATATTATTACAAGATTTTGGTATTACTGTATCAACCTACATAGTAGAACTCTTAATCAGTGTATGTTTTACTTAATTCTGACTCACATATGTATAATGATTTGATACATAAAGGATTAAGTAACGAGGACCCCACATTAGTGGTATCAGAGTAAAGGTTCGAGAATGGGGTGAACAAGGGTAGAGGAAGGTATTAGGGAGTTACCTAATACATTCAAAGCATGTTATGAGTCATGATATAATGTTATACTAACATGCTTTATATATTTGTTGCTGTTGGTAACCTGTATTTGCAGTAATGGCAGACAGGGTACCACATGATGAGGTTGGGGATGCCATGAGTGGCAACGCTAGTGTTGGATTGGAGCTTGTGCCACCACCACAATTTGGGCAAGGGCCGGTGGAACAGGTACTGTTACCTGGGGAGTTGACTTTGACACAGTTTCTGAGTTATCAGCCACCTCGCTTTGAGGGTACTGAATCAGGGGAACAAGCAGAGGAATGGTTGGAACGTATTGAACAGATTTTTGTGTCAGCACCATGTGCCAAGTCTGTCTGGATACGTTTGGCTGAATTCCAGTTTGCAAAGAAAGCTATGATGTGGTGGAAGGCCACATTGATTGAGCTGAGAGCTCAAGGACAGACAGTGAATTGGGATGTTTTCAGAACTCGGTTTCTTGATCACTATTTCTCTGTAGCTGCAAGGCAGAGGAAAGAAGATGAGTTCACAAATCTGAGACAGAGAACAATGACATTGTCTGATTATGCTGTGCAGTATTCTTCATTGTTACGGTATGTACCGCATATTGCTGCAAACACAAAAGCAAAGATCAGACAGTTTGTGAAAGGCTTGAGGCCTGAGTTGTTTGATAGGGTGATTTTTAATAACCCTACGCCATATGAAGAAGCATTGACTAGAGCTGAAATGGCTGAGATTGCCGTTGGTGTGTACAAGGATGTAGGACAACCCCAACCACCTACATCAGAAAGCATGAGACCTAGAGGAGAACCATTTAAATCATCACGAGATGGTGCATCTTCCTCTAGATTTATTGGGAAGCGGTTTATTATGCGAAAGGGTGGTGACCGAGGTACCAGGGGACAATCCCAAGGTAGTAAGAGTAGCAATGGTCAAGGGTTACAATGTTTTAAGTGTGGAGGGCCAAATTTTAAAAGAGATTGTCCACAACTTGATACTCCAGTTTGTTTCCACTGTGGGAGGACAGGACACATGATCAGAGATTGTCCTCAAGCTGGGGGACAACAGATGAGAGGGAATATATCAGAGAGTACAGTGCAGCAGAGACCACAGGGTATTCCACGGACTGGTGGAGGACAGAGGACAGGATCGCCTCAGGCTCAGGTGTATGCACTGAACAAGGAGCAAGCAGAGGCAACTCCTGATGATGTGATTGCGGGTAAGTGTAGTTTATTTGCTTCTCCTACTTTACTATTGATTGATACTGGTGCATCACATTCATTTGTTGCACAAGCGTTTATTGACCGGTATCAAATATGCTCATCTCCACTATTGATGCCTCTATATGTCTCGACACCCATGTGAACTACTGTGATGGCTTGTCAGAGTGTGTCTGATTGTATTATTCGGTTTGATTCTGAGTATGGGATACAGGCTGATTTGATTGTACTAGATATGATGGATTTTGATTGTATTCTGGGTATTGATGTGTTGAGCAGATATAAAACTGTTGTAGATTGTTGTCAGAAGACAGTGAGATTTCAGTCTGATACTGGAAACCAATGGATTTTCTATGGACATGGATCACGTGCCAAGATTCCATTGATATCGGCTCTTTGAATGTCCCATTTATTATAACGTGGACATACGGGATATGTGATATATACAATCGATGTCACAGATAAGAAAGTAGAAAGAAGAGTGGAGGATATACCAGTGGTTGCAGAGTATGCAGATGTATTTCCAGATAAGATTTCTGGATTTCCACCAAGTCGAGAAGTAGACTTTGGTATTGAGTTAGTGCCGGGTACTTCTGCAATTTCAGAAGCACCATATCGAATGGCACCTTCGAAATTGAGAGAGTTGAAAACTCAATTACAAGATTTATTGGACAAGGGGTACATAAGTCCTAGTGCATCGCCTTGGGGTGCTCCGGTATTGTTTGTCAAGAAGAAGGATGGTTCAATGCGACTTTTCATTGACTATAGACAGTTGAACAAGGTAACCATAAAGAATGAATATCATCTTCCTCGTATTGATGATTTGTTTGATCAGTTACAGGGATCTACAATCTATTCTAAGATTGATTTGAGATCTGGATATCATCAAATACGTGTGTAGGAAGGAGATGTACAGAAGACAGCATTTAGAACTCGCTATGGACATTATGAGTTCCTAGTGATGCCATTTGGTGTGACGAATGCTCCAGCTGTCTTCATGAGCTTGATGATCGACTTTTCCAGGAGTTTCTTGATTTTTGTCATTGTGTTCATTGATGATATATTGATCTATTCTCGGAGTGAAAATGAACATGTCCAACATTTACACCTGGTGTTACAGTTATTGAGAAAACATCAGTTATATGCCAAACTCGGTAAGTGTGAGTTTTGGTTGACCAGTGTAGGATTTTTGGGACATGTGATATCTAAAGATGGTATATCCGTTGATCCGATAAAGATAGAAGCGGTGTTGAATTGGTCATCACCTACTTCTGTTCCAGAGATTCGTAGTTTCTTAGGTTTGGCTGGATACTATAGACGGTTTGTTGAAGGATTTTCAGCAATTGCCAAACCACTCACACAACTGACATAGAAGGGAGTACCAATTAGATGATCAGACGCATGTGAGCATAATTTTTTTCAGGAATTGAAACATCGGTTAACTAATGCTCCAATGTCATCATTACTTGGGTTAGGTTGTGTATTGATGCAGGATAAACATGTAGTGGCTTATGCATCACGACAATTGAAGCCACATGAAATGAAATATCCAGTGCATGATCTAGAGTTGGCTTCCATTGTCTTTGCCTTGAAGATATGGCGACACTATTTATATGGTACGTCATTTACCATATATACTGATCACAAAAGTTTAAAGTTTTTATTCACTCAAGCAGAGTTGAATATGAGGCAAAGGAGATGGATGGATCTCTTAAAGGATTATGATTGTGAGATCGAATATCATCCAGGAAAGGCTAATCTCACAGCAGATGCCTTAAGTTGAAAAGTTCACAATACTGCTGATGATATGATGCATATATCAGCATTGATGCATTCTTGTTGTACCTTGGGTTATGAATTTACTGTGGACACAGAACCAGTCCGGGTATCAACATTGTTGGTTGAACCCGATATCTTTGAGAAAATCAGAACGGAACAAGTTACTGATGATGAGGTACAACATTGGAAGGAAATGTTATGTCAAGGACAAACATCTCAATTTGTAATTGCCAGTGATGGAACATTGAAATACATCCTGGAGGAAGGAAAATGTATAAAGATTTGCGCACCCAATTCTGGTGGAAACGCATGAAACAGGAGGTGCTGAACTTGTGAAACGTTGTTTGATATGTCAACAAGTAAAAGCAGAACGACAAAGACCAGGAGGTGAATTGAGGAGTTTGGAGATTCCTCAATGGAAATGGGAACATGTTACAATGGATTTTGTTACCCATTTGCCACGGACTTCCTCTGGCTTTGATGCAATTTGGGTAATTGTTGATAGACTGACAAAAGTAGCTCACTTCATACCTTACAGTATGACATTTACTTATTTGAAAATGGCTCAGTTATATATTCAAAATGTAGTGAGACTACATGGCATACCAGTGTCAATTGTATCGAACAGAGATCCGAGATTTGATTCTCATTTTTGGGAAGGATTACAGTCAGCACTAGGGACGGAAGTATAATTGAGTACAGGGTATCATCCTCAAACAGATGGACAGACAGAACGTACAATACAGACGCTTGAGGATATGTTGCGTGCCTGTGTATTGGAGTTTGATAACTCATGGCAAGAGTCGTTGCCATTAGTGGAAGTTTCGTACAATAACAGTTATCAAACTAGTATCCAGATGGCACCATTTGAGGCACTGTATGGGCGATAGTATCCAGATGGCACCATTTGAGGCACTGTATGGGCGACGCTGTAGATCGCCATTATATTGGGATGATGTTGATCAGACTGCACTCCATGGACCAGAAATGCTACGTGAAATGGAGGAGAAAGTGAAATTGATCAGATTGAAATTGCAAGTTGCTCAGGATAGACGGACTGCTTATGCCAATAAGTGACGTAGGCCACTTGAATTTCAAGTTGGTGATCGAGTATTCTTGAAAATCTTACCTTTTAAAGGTGTGGTACGATTTGGTAAACATGGAAAGTTGTCTCCACGGTATGTTGGTCCTTATGAAGTGTTGCAATGTATTGGTACGTTGGCATATCGATTGGCACTACCACCAGCATTGATTAGTATCCACGATGTGTTTCATGTCTCACTGTTAAGGAAATATGAACCAGATCCGGGTCATGTATTGCCACCATCTGAAGTACAATTGGATACAGACGTATCATATGTAGAACGACAAGTGAAGATTCTGGATAGAGCTGAGCGAACATTGCGTAACAAAGTGATACCAATGGTAAAGGTACAGTGGGATCGACGGGGTGTCGAGGAGGCAACGTGGGAGATGGAGCAGCATATGATACAGCAGTATCCTGAGTTATTTGCTGGTATGAATTTACATTGTTATGATACTCTTGGTGAGTAATGGTACTTCTATCATGTTGTTTCTTTCCTTATATAACAGGATGGTAGAATTGAGTATATGCCTATGTGTTTCATATTATGTATATGTAATTTCGAGGACGAAATTCAATGAGTAGGGGAGAAATGTCAAGCCTCGATCTGACGTATACATGTGTAATATGATTATGGTGTAATTATGATTAATTACAGTACGATGTGGACTCAGATTCGGGTTGAATCGAGCAGACTAATGTTATGCATGAATGAAACCTCATGTAAATATGAGAAATCAAAGAGAGTGAGTTAAGAACATGAACATGTGATAGAGGGACTTAACATTATTGTGTTATAATAGCAAAGAGACTTGAAGTGCATCACATAGTTGAATACTAATGTGTCCTACATTTGACATGAATTTGAGGGGATTTACATTTGAAGTTGAGTTTGCATGTGATGTGTATGTGAGTTGCATGCCCTTTGAATTTGAGTTGAATTTGAAGGTGTGGTTATATATCAAAAATCAGATTGTAAAACACATACCTCACCATTTTACACCTAGTAATATCTACACACTCTCTCTACTTCTCCTTGAGTTGTTGTTGGAGTTGGACTTGCAAGAACAACAAGGAAGTGCATAAATTGGTAAGGAAAGTAGAATTTCCATGCTTTGTTATCATAGTTGTAGGGTCTTCCTACCTTAACAGTGTTATAATGACATAAGATGGACTAAACATGCATTAAATAACATCTTAGGGTTCCGGTTGTTACGTGAGCTAACAGGATTACAGGCCAAAAATAAAACTTCAAAACTTATTAGTTACATTCCCAAAAAATGAATGCTAACATTTTAGATTTATACTACTCCTAGAGTAGATACTAATCAAAATCCTGAATCCTATTCCTTTTTGTGCTCCTTGTAGCTCACTGCCTCAACCCGACCCTTAGTCCTTTAGTCCAAAAGCGTACCTACAGGGACAACCCATCAGGAGCATGTACATCATTACTTAACATCATAAGAAAATGGCATATGAATAAATGCATGAAATAACCATTAACATGTACTTCCTGGTTAATCGTTAACCCCTTTTTGTTGTCCCTGATTCACATTCATGTATGTAATCATTAGTACTTGACATAAATGATTAACATCATACTTCACTTATATGCCCATAATCAACAATGTTAATTAGAAATTTGGATGTTTCTGGTCTTGTTATGTCAGCGGAACAATTGGCCGCCTCGCTTCGACATATAGCGGTACTGTGATACCCCTCGCTACACCTTGATAGCGGATGTATCTCCTCGCTAGCTATGTCAGTGGTAAGTACCTTCCTCGCTTTCCCATAACAACTACCAGAACACTCTACCATTCTCAATAACATAGTTAAACATACATCATCATCATCATACCATAAACATCATCATCTTATAAACATCATCATCTTGTAAACATCATCATCTTATAAACATCATCATCTTATCATAAATACTTATGCAATCATTGCATAGTCATAGTATAGAAGTGTGTTTTACCGTCCGATGCCCGTACGTCTCTTACGTACCTTTTCAAAAGGTGGAGGAGTCAATAGACTTTATCTCCTTGATTGTGCTGGTACCTGGGATGGTTCTACATAACCACATAATACAATATTAGATACCATTTCTAGTGTCATTGTCAAAAAATTCTTCAAAATAAATCAATTAAAAATATTTGCCAAGATTCTGCCTCTCTCGATCGATCGGTACCCAAGTCTCGATCGATCGAGAAAGCATGATAAACAGTTCCCAACTTTATGCCTCGATCGATCGATCGAAATGTTTTTACCGATCGATCGAGGAACTTTACCGATCGATCGGGAATTCCTTCGATCGATCGGCCCCTGAATTTCAAACCATGCTTTAAATCTTCTGCCTCGCTCGATCGATCGGGACCCAAAACTCGATCAATCGAGCACTCTGAAAAATCGAGATTTCCCCATATTTTCGAGTACCCTTCTTCATAGCAAGTAACCTACTTCATAACACATAAAACTTGCCCAATAAAACATGCTAGGAACTTCATAAAACTTCTATTTAAGCACTTAAATCAAAGGTTTCACAAAATCTAAGCTAGCATGCATCATAACATCCTCATAAACTTCAAACCCATTCATAAATTAAGAAAAACAGAGTAAACATCTTACCCCCTTTTTTTCACAAGAATTCCCCAATAATTTTCACAACATAAACCCTTCCTTCCTGCAGCTAGGGGGACGTTTTTTTGTTGGAGAAGAAAGGAAAGGGGAGAGGAGAATGATAGGGAGAAGGAGGGATGGGTTGATGATATGATGAGGCATGGGTTGGACCAAGTTGGGGTATGGGTTACCATTTGGGGGAGGTGGTGACCGATTAGGGGGGGTGGGGTGGTGTGGTTGGGGTGCCATGTGGTGTTTAATTGTGCCCCGGTATTTAGCACGATGTATTAAAATATCATCACTCGATAATTCATAACATTACTTAATTAACATCCCTTAAACACCCAACATTCCCCCTAAACCATATTATCATAACATACATCACACCCCATTAAATAAGACATGAACATAACCCCCAAATTAAATGTACCACAACCCTTAAAACACAACATAATCGTTTATGATAACACATAAACACATAGACATTTCGGGGGTATTACATTACTCCCCTACTTATAAGATTTCATCCTCGAAATCCACATGCATCACTATAACAAAACTAAACATAAAAACATACCAGAGAATAGTTCCGGATAGTGTTGCACCATATGCCGTTCCGTCTCCCACGTAGCCTCCTCGACAGCCCTTCGATCCCACTGAACTTTGACCATCGGAATAATCTTGCTTCGTAATCTGCGATCCTCTCGATCCAGGATACGTCTGAGTCCAACTGTATTTCAGTAGGCTATAAGATATGAGACGGGTCTGGCTCATACTTACGTAACATAGAGACGTGAAAAACATCATGTATGCCAGATAAGGATGGTGGTAGAGCCAAACGGTAGGCCAATGTACCGATACGCTGCAAAACTTCATATGGCCCAACATACCTCGGAGATAACTTCCCCTGCATACCTAACCGAACCACACCCCTGAAGGGCGAGATCTTTAAGAAGACCTTGTCTCCTAATTGGAATTCCAGCGGTCGTCGTCGCTTATTGGCATAGGCTGCTTGCCTATCCTGGGCCCCTTTCATCTTCTGGCTTATCAACTTAACCTTCTCTTCCATATCCTTGATCATATCCGGTCCTCCGACCGCTTTACTAGTCAATTCCTCCCAATACAGCGGTGACCTACATCGTCATCCGTAAAGAGCTTCAAAAGGAGCCATTTGAATGCTCGCCTGATAGCTCTTATTATAGGAGAACTCCACCAGTGCCACTGAATCCTGCCACGGAGTATCGAACTCCAAAACACATGCCCTCAACATGTCTTCGAGCGTCTGAATGGTACGCTCTGTCTGGCCGTCTGTCTGAGGGTGATAAGCTGTACTCAGTCTCACCTCTGTGCCCAAAGCTGTCTGGAGACCCTCCCAGAAATGTGAAGTAAACCTTGGGTCTCTGTCAGACACAATCGAGACTGGAACCCCATGCAACCTCACCACATCCCGTATATATAATTGGGCCATCTTTAGGTATGTGAAAGACATACAGTATGGGATGAAGTGAGCCACCTTCGTCAGCCTATCTACGATTACCCAGATCGCATCAAATCCTGAGGCCGTTCTTGGCAAGTGGGTCACGAAATCCATAGATATATGCTCCCACTTCCACTTAGGTACTTCTAAGCTCTTCAGCTCGCCACCAGGCCTCTGCCTTTCTGCCTTTACCTGCTGGCAGATCAAACATCTTTTGACAAAAGCTATAACATCACGCTTCATGCGTCTCCACCAGAATTGACCACTTAGGTCCTTATACATTTTTCTTCCTCCTGGGTGGATACTGAACCGGCTACTGTGAGCTCCCTCCAATATTCCTCTACGCATCTCCGGCGTATCTGGGACTACCCAACGGTTGCTCAGTCTCAAGGAATCATCCTCAGCCACTCTGAACTTTGATGGCTGACCCTGAAGTACTATTGACGACCATCTCTGAACCTCATCATCCGACCTCTGGGCTTTCCTGATAGCCTCAAATATGTCTGGCTAGGCCAATAAGGTCGACACTCGCACCGGCGACGTGTTCACATCGAAATCGTAGCCCAGATGGCAATAAGAAGTCATCATAGTTGATAAACTCATGGTATCCTCAACAGTACTCTTCACCTTCCGACTTAAAGCGTCTGCTATCAAGTTTGCTTTACCAGGATGTTACTCAATTTCACAATCATAATCCTTGAGTAAATCCATCAATCTTCTTTGCCTCATATTCAGCTCCACTTGAGTGAATAAGAACTTCAAGCTCTTATGGTCCGTATAGATGGTAAACGACGTACCATACAAGTTATGCCTCCAAATCTTCAAGGCAAATATAATGGCCGCCAGCTCCAAATCATGGACTGGATACCTAGCCTCATGCGGCTTCAACTGCCTCGAAGCATAAGCTACCACATGCTTATCTTGCATCAGTACACAGCCCAAACCCTGCAGTGACGCATCCGTGTACAAGGCAAACCTCTTATTCTCAGAATGAATCACAATTACAGGTGCCGTAGTCAAACGATGCTTCAGCTCTTGGAAGCTTTCCTCACAAGCTTCGGACGAATAGAATGGTACTCCTTTCTGAGTCAGCTGTGACAGGGGTCTGGCAATCTTTGAGAAACCCTCGACGAAACGTCGGTAATATCCTGCCAAACCGAAAAAGCTCCGTGTAGGGTCTTCCTACCTTAACATCATATTATACACGTATTATGGACTAAACATGCATTCATAACCTCTTAAGGGTTTCGGTTGTAGCTTTGAGCTAAGAAGATTACAGGCCAAAATAAAATTTCAAAAGCTAATTATTTACATTCTCAATAAAGAATGTTAAAGCTATAGGTTTACACTACGCCTAGAGTAGAGACTATCAAAATCCTGTATCCCATATTCATCTTGCTCCTTTTAGCTCACTGCCTCAACCCGACCCTAGGCCCTTCGGTCCAAAAGTGTACCTACAGGAACAACCCATCATGAGCATGTACATCATCACTTAACATCATAGGGTAATGGCATATAAATAAATGCATGAAAGTAATTGGTAATGTATACTTCCTGGTTAATCGCATTAACCCTCTTTGGTTGTCCCTGTTGCATAGTCATGCATAAAATCATTAGTTCTTGACATAAATGATTAAAATCATACTTCACATATATGCTCATAATCAACAATGTTAATTAGAAATGGGACTGTCATGGTTCTATTATGGCGGCAGCACAATTGGCCCCCTTGCTCGACATAAAGCGGAATTGTGATACCCCTCGCTACGCCTTGATAGCGGATGTATCTCCTTGCAAGCTATGTCAGCGGCAAGTACCTTCCTCGCTTGCCCATAACAACCACCGAACATTCTACCATTTCTAGTAACATAGTTTAATATTCATCATAAACATCATAGCATCTTATAGACATCATCATCTTGTAAACATCATCATCATATAGACATCATCATCTTATAAACATCATCATCATATAACATCGTCATCTCATAAACATCATCATCATATAACATCATCATCTTATAAACATCATCATCATATAACATCATCATCTTATAAACATCATCATCATATAACATCATCATCTTATAACAACATAACAAATATAACCGTAAATGTACGAAATCTTAGTTAAGTAAACTTGCTGGTTATTTGTTAACTTCTTTTTGTTGACCCTGATTCACATTCATGCATATGGGCATCTTACCCTATCGTATGGCATCTTACCATATCATAAACATTGCATGGCATCTTACCATGTGGGCATCTTACCCTACCTTATGGCATCTTACCATATCGTAAACATCGTGTGGCATCTTACCACGATGGCATCTTACCCTATCGTATGGCATCTTACCATATCATGTCATCGTGTGGCATCTTTACCACAAGGGCATCTTACCCTATCGTATGGCATCTTACCATATCGTAAACATCGTGTGGCATCTTACCACATGGGCGTCTTACCCAATCATATACATCATATCGTTAAATAAACATCGTATAAACATTATCATAATCTTACTTATCACAATCATCATCATAAACTTACTTATCATTACCATCATCTTAAACATCATCATCATAAACTTACTTATCATTACCATCATCTTAAACATCATCATCATAAACTTACTTATCATAACCATCATCTTAAACATCATCATCATATACTTACTTATCATTACCATCATCTTAAACATCATCATCATAAACTTACTTATCATAACCATCATCGTAAACATCATCATCATAAACTTACTTATCAAATCATTATCATAAACATCATATCATCTTTACTTATCATAAACATCATCATCATAATACTTGTGCAATCATTGCATAATTATAGTATAGAAGTATGGTTTACCGTCCGATGCCCGTACGCTTCTTACGTACCTTAATTCCAAAAGTGGAGAAATTGAAGAACTCTATCTTCTTGATGTTGTTGGCATTTGGGATGGTTCCACACAATCATACAAATCAATATTAGAAGCCAAATAATAGCCAAATACCAATAATTCATCAAAAATATCATTTTCCATGTTTTACACAGTGGCGATCGATCGCTACTTGAGGCGATCGATCGCCTCGCTCTTTTGCCTTGCGGCGATCGATCGCTTAATTTTAGGCGATTGATCGCCTGCTATGTGAAATGGCAACTGGCCATCGGCGATCGATCGCCTCATACAGGGCGATCGATCGCCACCCACTGGTGCGCGATTTCCACCATTTCCTTGAGCATTTTCTAAGCTCGGTCCCATACCATTCAAACCCAAACTTTCCAACCACACTAACATCATCATAACTCGTTAAAACCCACATAAAACACTTCAAAAATCATACGCCAACCATAAATAACATACACCCCAAACAAACCCATTTCAAAACCCTCCAAAACCATAACAAACTCAAATAAAACTTTACAAAAACATCAAGGAGGTATTCATACCTCTTGGGGACTCCAAATCTCCCAACAAATTCCACAAATCAAGATTTTTGAAGGATTCCTCTTCCTCTTTTAAGCCATGGACGAAAATGGAGGGGGGGTAAGGTTTTGGGTTCTTGATTTGGGGATTTAGAGTATAAAGGGGAAAGTGAGTTAAAAGGTGGGGTAGTGGGGATTATAAGGGTTTAATTAAATTTGCACCCCAATACTTAACATGATGTATAAAATACCCTAACATGGTATTTTAAAAGCATTTACAAAAATGCAACCAACTTCATTAAATCCATACTTTCCTCATAATTAAAATCAACACAATTAAATCATGTTAACACTTCATTTCCACACATAACTTAATCATCGCAATAATTCATCATATAAACATAATTAATGTCCAGATTGCCATTAATTAATTTCGGGGCATCACAATACTCCCCTACTTATAAGATTTCGTCCTCGAAATCGCATGCACTTACCCAAAATGAAACTAAGCATAAATCATACCAGAAAATAGTTCCGGGTAATGCTGCATCATATGCCGTTCCGTCTCCCACGTGGCCTCTTCGACACCCCGACTATCCCACTGAACCTCGACCAACGGTATAACTTTGCTTCGTAGTCTGCGATCCTCGTGATCCAGAATTCTGAACTGTCGTTCTACGTAGGACACATCTGAGCCTAACTGTACTTCTGTAGGCTGTAATACATGAGATGGGTCTGGCTCATACTTCCGTAACATAGAGACGTGGAAAACATCATGAATACCAGATAAAGACGGCGGTAGAGCCAAATGGTAGGCCAAAGTACTGATACGCTGCAATACCTCATACGGCCCAACATACCTCGGAGATAACTTTCCCCGCATACTGAACCGAACTACACCCCTGAAGGGTGAGATTTCCCAGAAGACCTTGTCTCCTACTTGGAATTCCAGCGGTCGTCGCCGCTTATTGGCATAGGCTGCTTGCCTATCCTGGGCCCCTTTCATCTTTTGGCGTATCAACTTTATCTTACCTTATATATCCTTGATCATATCCGGTCCTCCGACCGCTTTGGTAGTCAAGTCCTCCCAATACAGCGGTGACCTACATCGTCGTCCGTACAGAGCTTCAAAGGAGCCATTTGAATGCTCGCCTGATAACTGTTATTATAGGAGAACTCCACCAGTGGCACTGAATCTTGCCACAGAGTATCAAACTCCAACACACATCCCTCAACATGTCCTTGAGCGTCTGTATGGTACGCTCCGTCTGGCCGTCTGTCTGAGGGTGATAGGTCGTACTCAGTCTCACCTCTGTGCTCAAAGCTGCCTGGAGACCCTCCCAAAAAAAATGTGAAGTAAACCTTGGGTCTCTATCAGACACAATCGAGACTTGAATGCCATGTAACTTCACCACATCCCGTATATACATTTGAGCCATCTTTAAGTATGTAAAGGACATACAATAAGGGATGAAATTGGCCACCTTCGTCAGCCTATCTACGATCACCCAGATCGCATCAAATCCTGAGGCCGTCCTTGGCAAGTGGGTCACAAAGTCTATAGAGATATGCTCCCACTTCCATTCGGGTACCTCTAAGCTCTTCAGCTCGCCACCAGGCCTCTGTCTTTCTGCCTTCACCTGCTGGCAGATCAAACATCTTTTAACGAAAGCGATCACATCGCGCTTCATGCGTCTCCACCAGAACTGACCACTTAGGTCCTTGTACATTTTCCTTCCTCCTAGGTGGATACTGAATCGACTACTATGAGCCCGTTCCAATATTCCTTTACGCAACTCCGGCGTATCTGGGACTACCCAACGGTTGCCTAGTCTCAAGGATTCATCCTCAGCCATTTTGAACTTTGATGGCTGACCCTGAAGTACCATTGATGTTCACCTCTGAACCTCATCATCCGACCTCTGGGCCTTCCTGATCGCCTCAAATATGTCTGGCTCAGCCAACAGGGTCGACACTCGCACCGGCGATGTGTCACATCAAAATTATAGCCCAGATGGCAATAAGAAGTCATCATAGCGGATAAACACATAGTGTCCTCAGCAGTACTCTTCACCTTCCGACTTAAGGCGTCTGCTATCAAATTTGCTTTACCAGGATGATACTCAATCTCACAGTCATAATCCTTGAGTAGATCCATCCACCTTCTTTGCCTCATATTCAATTCAGCCTGAGTGAATAGGAACTCCAGGCTCTTATGGTTCGAAAGATAGTAAACGTCATACCATACAAGTAATGCCTCCAAATCAATGAAAACAATGACGAACTGATCCAAATACGGTTGGAACACCCATCAGGCTCACAAAAACAGCTGGGGCATTCGTCACCCCAAAAGGCATGACTAGGAATTCATAGTGCCCATACCTAGTCCTGAAAGCTGTCTTCTGTACATCATCCTCTCGAACTCGAATCTGATGATACCCCGATCTCAGATCGATCTTACTGTAGAGCCTCGTACCCTGCAACTCGTCAACTAAATCATCGATCCTCGGAAGCGGATACTTATTCTTCACTATGGCTTTGTTCAGTTGTCTGTAATCGATGCAAAGCCGCATCGAACCATCTTTCATTTTGACAAATAGGACTGGTGCACCCCAGGGCGATATGCTAGGGCGTATATAGCCCTTGTCAAGGAGCTCCTGCAACCGAACCTTTAACTCCCTTAGCTCCGCTGGTGCCATCCTATACGGGGCACGAGAAATGGTAGACGTCCCTGGTAGTTACTTAATCCCAAACTCGACCTCGCTCGTCGGTGGGAATCCGGGAATCTCTTCCGGAAATACATCAGGAAACACCGCCATTACGGGCACATCCTCAACCTTTAACTCTTCCCTCTTCTCAGTAATATTAACAGCATAGATGAGATATCCTTTATGGTCTCGTTCCAATAACTGTGCCATCTTGACAGCAGATATTAACGGAATCCTTGAACGGGAACCATCCCCATAGAATGTCCATTGGACTCCCATATCAGACCTGAATCGGACGGTCCTTGTCTGCAGTCCACAACTGCCTGATACTTGTTCAGCACATCGATGCCCACAATGCATTCGAAGTCTGACATTCCCAGAACAATCAAGTCTGTCCTCAGCTCGTTACCCTCAAAATTAATGAGGCCGTCATAAACAATCTGATCAGTTATCAAACTTCTTCCAACGGGTGTCGAGACTACACGAGGCATGGGCGACGGAGAAGTGCATATGTGGTGCCTTTCCACAAAACATGTCGACATTTGCTGCCATGCTGTAACACAAGGGTTAACAACCATACCCAAAAGCAGTTCATATCATACATCGTTAGAGAAACAAAACATG
The DNA here is from genome assembly GCA_907163345.1 of Haberlea rhodopensis. Classification (NCBI taxonomy): domain Eukaryota; kingdom Viridiplantae; phylum Streptophyta; class Magnoliopsida; order Lamiales; family Gesneriaceae; genus Haberlea; species Haberlea rhodopensis. The sequence goes on from CAJQUN010000159.1 coordinate 1,390,094, forward strand.
TTAATGTAACATCATGTACTTCATATGCAACATATGCACAAAACATGTTTTAAAAGTAAGCACCTAGCCAACTTATTGTTAAGGCTACCCTTCACTCATTCCCGGGTTCTCTAACCACTGCTCTGATAGCACTAATGTAGGGTATTCCTACCTTAACATCATATTACACACGTATTATGGACTAAACATGCATTCATAACCTCTTAAGGGTTTCGGTTGTAGCTTTGAGCTAAGAAGATTACAGGCCAAAATAAAATTTCAAAAGCTAATTAATTACATTCTCAATAATGAATGTTAAAGCTATAGGTTTACACTACTCCTAGAGTAGAGACTATCAAAATCTTGTATCCCATATTCATCTTTCTCCTTTTAGCTCACTGCCTCAACCCGACCCTAGGCCCTTCGGTCCAAAAGTGTACCTACAGGAACAACCCATCATGAGCATGTACATCATCACTTAACATCATAGGGTAATGGCATATAAATAAATGCATGAAAGTAATTGGTAATGTATACTTCCTGGTTAATCGCATTAACCCTCTTTGGTTGTCCCTGTTGCATAGTCATGCATAAAATCATTAGTTCTTGACATAAATGATTAAAATCATACTTCACATATATGCTCATAATCAACAATGTTAATTAGAAATGTGACTGTCCTGGTTCTATTATGGCAGCAGCACAATTGGCCCCCTTGCTCGACATAAAGCGGAATTGTGATACCCCTCGCTACGCCTTGATAGCGGATGTATCTCCTCGCTAGCTATGTCAGCGGCAAGTACCTTCCTCGCTTCCCATAACAACCACCGAACATTCTACCATTTCTAGTAACATAGTTTAATATTCATCATAAACATCATAGCATCTTATAGACATCATCATCTTGTAAACATCATCATCATATAGACATCATCATCTTATAAACATCATCATCATATAACATCATCATCTCATAAACATCATCATCATATAACATCATCATCTTATAAACATCATCATCATATAACATCATCATCTTATAAACATCATCATCATATAACATCATCATCTTATAACATCATAACAAATATAACCGTAAATGTACGAAATCTTAGTTAAGTAAACTTGCTGGTTATTCGTTAACTTCTTTTTGTTGACCCTGATTCACATTCATGCATATGGGCATCTTACCCTATCGTATGGCATCTTACCATATCATAAACATCGCATGGCATCTTACCATGTGGGCATCTTACCCCTACCTTATAGCATCTTACCATATCGTAAACATCGTGTGGCATCTTACCACGAGGGCATCTTACCCTATCGTATGGCATCTTACCATATCATATCATCGTGTGGCATCTTTACCACGAGGGCATCTTACCCTATCATATGGCATCTTACCATATCGTAAACATCGTGTGGCATCTTACGACATGGGCGTCTTACCCAATCATATACATCGTATCGTTAAATAAACATCGTATAAACATTATCATAATCTTACTTATCACAATCATCATCATAAACTTACTTATCATTACCATCATCTTAAACATCATCATCATAAACTTACTTATCATTACCATCATCTTAAACATCATCATCATAAACTTACTTATCATAACCATCATCTTAAACATCATCATCATAAACTTACTTATCATTACCATCATCTTAAACATCATCATCATAAACTTACTTATCATAACCATCATCGTAAACATCATCATCATAAACTTACTTATCAAATCATTATCATAAACATCATATCTTCTTTACTTATCATAAACATCATCATCATAATACTTGTGCAATCATTGCATAATTATAGTATAGAAGTATGGTTTACCGTCCGATGCCCGTACGCTTCTTACGTACCTTAATTCCAAAAGTGGAGAAATTGAAGAACTCTATCTTCTTGATGTTGTTGGCACCTGGGATGGTTCCACACAATCATACAAATCAATATTAGAAGCCAAATAATAGCCAAATACCAATAATTCATCAAAAATATCATTTTCCATGTTTTACACAGTGGCGATCGATCGCTACTTGAGGCGATCGATCGCCTCGCTCTTTTGCCTTGCGGCGATCGATCGCTTAATTTTAGGCGATCGATCGCCTGCTACGTGAAATGGCTACTGGCCATCGGCGATCGATCGCCTCATACAGGGCGATCGATCGCCACCCACTGGTGCGCAATCACATGCTTTCCCGTGGGTGTCGAGACCATGAGAGGCGTGGGTAACAGAGACGAGCACAAGCGGTGTCTTTCCACAAAAGCAGTAGATACAAAGGAATGGGAAGCACCTGTATCTATCAATAAAAGTGCAGGGTACGTAAGTAAATGGCACGTACCAGCGATGACCTCCTCTGAGGCTGCCTCAGCCTGCTCCCTGGTCAGGGCATACACTTGTCCCTGCGGCGGTCCTGCCGTCTGACCTCCCTGTGGTCGTGGTGCAAACTGCTGCCTCTGTGGTGCCCTCCCAGCATCAAACCTTGGCCTATTCGGCCCTGAGTCTGTCTGAACTGCCCGATTTGGGCAACCTCGAGCCATGTGGCCCATCTTGCCACAGACATAGCAACCTAGACAGTCACGTAACAAGTGCCATCCTCCACAGTTGGTACACCTGGTTACCCCTGTCTTGCTCCCCTGTGTGGGCCCCCGGTTGTTCTGCTTCTATCCCTGAGGCTTCTTCCCACTAAACCAGGAAGATGATGAGGCCCCACGAGCCTTGAACTGATCCCCTCGTGGCCTCAGACTATCAGTAGCAGGCCTCCGTGGTGGTACGAAAGGGGGTACAACATCCTTGTACGCGCCCACGGCAATCTCCGCCAACTCTGCCCGTGTCAGGGCGTCCTCAAATGAGCTGGGGTTGTTGGAGATAACCCGATCAAACAGCTCTGGCCTCAGACCCTTCAGAAAATTCCTCATCTTGGCATGGCTGCTGACAGCAATATGAGGTACATACCTCAGCAGTGAGGAATACTGCATAGCGTAGTCTGCCACCGACATGCTACCCTACTTCAAACTGTTGAACTCATCCTCCTTTAATTGTCTGGCAGCTGCAGAGAAATACCGGTTAAGGAACCGGGTCCGGAATACAGTCCAGTCTACCGTCATACTCTGAGCTCTCAGCTCCATGACTGTGGTCTTCCACCACATAGCAGGCTTCTTAGCCATCTGAAACTCGGCTAACCTTAGCCATGCCGTGCGTGCACAGGGTGCAGTCACACGTATTTGCTCTATACGCTCCAACCACTCCTCGGCTACTTCACCAGACTCAGTCCCCTCAAACATGGGCGGATGGAAACTCAGAAACTGCTTCAAACTGAGCTCCCCTGGCAGTAACATCTGCTCGCTGGGCTCCACGCCTACAGCAGGTGGTGGTAAAGGATTCAGCTGAGCGATACTGGCATTCCTACTGTCCATATCTCCTACCTCCTCATTGGGGTTCCCCGGGTTAATCTCAGCCATGCTGTAACACAAGAGTTAACAACAATACCAAAAGCAGTTCATAATATAAGCCGTTAGATAACAAGAGTATAATATTCAAAAGCATGTTAGTATAGCACTTATACAACAATATGCATCACATGCATAACATGCCCAACAATGAATACCTAGCCAACTTGTCTCTAAAGGCTACCCTTCATTCTTCCCTGGTTATCTAACCACTGCTCTGATACCACTAAATGTGAGACCCCGTTATCACATCAAGACATTAAGGTGCAATTTAGAGAACTAAACATTTATGTGAATATATCAGAGTAACGTGCCGTGTTGATTAACCTGAGCTTTAGAGATTACAGTACCAAAATGTTTCAAAAGGAAGACACAATTCCTACAAAGGTACTACATTATAGTCTTACTCTACTCAGTAGAAGCTATACAAAAATTTTCTCTAACATGCTAATCCTGTAGCACTCCTTACAGCTCAGCATATCAACCCCGACCCTGGTTCTCGTCAACAAAAGCACCTACAAAGACAACCCCCAACACATGAGCATAACACAATTCATATTCAACATAATATGAAAGTAAGGCATAAATGCAAATCTTAAACACAAGCCCTTCCTGTATTTCCTGCATTTATATCGCCCATTGGTTGTCCCTGTATCATAATTCATAATAAAACACATTATATGAATGTATGGCTTCATAAATAAATGTCATGACATCCTTCCTCCTTAAATCCTTATTTCAATCCTGAGCCCTTATCATTAGTACATTTTAATGCTTCTTGCTACTCCATGTAAGCGGAATTCTTCCTCGCTTCCAATGGACCTTAGCGTAAGCAATTAAAATCCTTACTAAGATAACCTTGACTCGTGAAATACACCTCTTATATTTCACAACATACATATGCAAAAACAATGCATAATAACATGTATCATAATCTTAATGCACCACATTGCATTCATAATGCGTCAAAAAGACAAACATAAAGCACATGTTACCGTTGGGATGCCCGTACGTCGCTTACGTACCTTTCCAAAAGATAGAGGAGTCAATCGACTTTATCTCCTCGGTTGTGATGGCACCTGGGATGGTTCTACATAGCCACACAACACAATATTAGGCACCTCATAACAATCCAATATCAAAACTTTAACAAAATATATCAATTTAAATTTTTCAACATTCTGGGTCTCTCGATCGATCGGCCCCTCTTCCCGATCGATCGAGAAGACGCCTAAATCAGAACCAAGATTCTGCCTCGCTCGATCGATCGAGAAGAAATGTCGATCGATCGAGATGCCCTGTTCGAGAAATACTAACCCAGAATTCTCGAACACCTATATACATACCCTTCGATCTAGCATAAAACATACACCACATGTTTGAACAATTATGCTAGCAATTACAATACACTACTCCGAGTGTATTCGCACCAAATTTACACCCTAAGCATAAGCCTACATGTATAAACGTCGATCATTTAAACAAGTACTGGATCAACTTTTCTGGAAACAGGGTAACATATTCATTTCCAGATTTCTTGAGCACCTCACTTCATGCTGTTAAACCTATCACATATAGCATAAAGAAAGCTCGAACAAACATGCCATGGGCTTCACAAAACTACCATGCATATTTTCACATCAAAGTTTTACCAAAACCTAAGCTTGACGTGTATGATAATGCCTTCATAAAAACACTCCTCACACATATATTTCCAGAAAAACAGGGCACTTGAACCTTGCCCAGAATTTTCGAACACTACCTTTCACATGATTAAATCCTTCACATAATACATGCAACATGTTCAAGGAAAAATACTGGTACCTTCAACGAGCTACCATACACAAAAGCACATCATAGGTTCGACCAAAACCTAAGTTAGCATGCTTCAAATATTCATGGTAAAACCCTTCCTAACATGAAAAACAGAGCACTTCCTTGCTCGGATGTTCGAGGAACCCTTTTCTCTACTACAAATCTGGCACATAAAGCATGCAAGTTTCTTAACTAAACATGCTAAGGGCTTCACAAACATCACATAAAGGTACTCATAACAATATAACATCATACCCTAAACTAGCATGCCAAATCTGCTACACAGAACAAGCATGCCAGGAAACTGAAAACTGGGAAGAAAATGTGACTCCTCACCACTTTTGCCCTTCGATTTTCTATATGAAAGGATGCTTGAAATCCGATCACTTTCCTCCTAGAAACCGTCCAAGTTGCAGACAAAAGGAAGGGAAAAAGAAGGAAGCTTTTTGGAAGAAGCAAGATGAAAATATCTAAGTCCAAAGTTGCCTCTTAGTCAATCTGCTTTCCAGAAAAACAGGGGAGGGGCGTGGGTTGAGTCAAGTGGGGGTGGGGTGGTTGCATGTAGGGTGGTTTTGTGGTGTTTAATTGTGTCCCGGTATTTCATACGATGTATAAAAATATCTCTCCTTGATATTTTATTATTTTACCACATCATCACAACAATTTAAAAACACCTAACATGCTCCCTAAACCACATCATCAATTAAATAAATCACTCCCACATACAAAACTCCTTTTAACACATAGGTTCATAATTAGCAACCCTTAATTGCATGATTACCCACATAATCATTTCGGGGATATCACAATACTCCCCTACTTATAAGATTTCGTCCCCGAAATCAAACATGTTGCTAACAAGATATAAAACAATACATAAACGCATACCAGAAAACAGCTTTGGATAGTGGTGCACCATGTGTCGCTCTGTCTCCCACGTGGCCTCCTCGACACCCCTACGATCCCACTGAACCTTGATCATAGGAATAACCTTGTTCCGAAGTCTGCGGTCTGCCCTATCCAAAATCCTGATAGGCCGCTCCACATAAGAAACATCGGACTCAATCTGTACCTCTGAAGGCTGCAACACATGTGAACGATCCGGCTCATACTTCCTCAGCATAGACACATGAAATACGTCATGTATACCCGACAGAGAAGGCGGTACAGCCAAACCGGTACGCCAGAGTACCCACACGCTGTAAGATCTCATACGGCCCTACATACCTCGGGGATAACTTTCCTCGCATCCCAAACCGTACTACGCCTCTGAAAGGTGAGATCTTCAGAAAAACTCTGTCGCCTAACTGAAACTCCAACGGCCTACGCCGCTGATTGGCATATGCTGCCTGCCTGTCCTGAGCTGCCTTCATCTTTCCTTTGATAACCTTAACTTTCTCTTCCATTTCCTGAACCAACTCTGGTCCTCCAACCGACTTACGGTCCACGTCATCCCAACACAAGGGTGACCTACAACGCCTACCATAGAGGGCCTCGAAATGAGCCATCTGTATACTGCCTGGTAGCTGTTGTTGTAAGAGAACTCCACTAAGGCTATCGAGTCCTGCCATGATATGTCGAACTCTAGCACACAAGCTCTCAACATATCCTCGAGCGTCTGTATCGTACGCTCGGTCTGTCCGTCCGTCTGAGGGTGATAGGTTGTGCTCAGCCTCAACTCTGTACCTAGAGCTGTCTGCAGACCCTCCCAAAAGTGATATGTGAACCGCAGATCTCGATCGGACACTATCGAAACAGGGATCCCGTGCAGTCTCACCACATCTCTGACATATAACTGTGCCATCCTCAAGTGCGTATATGTCATACAATAGGGAATGAAGTGAGCCACTTTAGTCAGTCTATCCACGACTACCCAGATGGCATCGAAACCCGAAACAGTCCTCGGTAAGTGGGTCACAAAATCCATAGACACGTGCTGCCAGTTCCACTCGGGTATCTCCAAACTCTTTAGTTCACCTCCAGGCCTCTGCCTCTCAGCCTTCACCTGCTGACAAATCAAACAGCGCTTGACAAATGAGGTGACATCTTGTTTCATACGCCTCCACCAGAACTGGCTGCGTAAATCCTTATACATCTTCTTCCCTCCTGGGTGGACACTCATCCTGCTGCAATGAGCACGCTGTAATAAACCCTGACGCAACTCAGGTGCATCTGGAACCACCCATCTGTCGCCAAGTCTCAGGAAACCGTCCTCAGCCACTCTGAATCTCGACGGCTGACCTGAATGAACCACTAATATCCATATCTGAACCTCTGCATCGGTCCCCTGAGCCTTCCTGATGTGATCATATATAACAGGCTCAGCTAGCAAGGTCAAAACCTGTACTGGTGAAGAGGATACATCATAATCAAAACCCAAATGGCAGTAGGAGCCAAACATAGCTGATAGTGACATAGCATCCTCTGCTGTGCTCCTCACCTTCCGACTCAAAGCGTCGGCTGTCAAATTTGCCTTCCCCGGGTGATATTCAATTTCACAGTCGTAGTCCTTCAGCAGGTAAATCCATCTCCTCTGCCTCATGTTTAGTTCAGCCTGTGTAAACAAGAACTTCAGGCTCTTGTGATCAGTGAAGATGGTGAATGAGGTACCATATAAGTAGTGTCGCCATATCTTCAAGGCGAACACTATAGCTGCCAACTCCAGATCGTGGACTGGATACCTCGTCTCGTGTGGCTTCAACTGTCTCGAAGCGTAAGCCACTACATGTCTGTCCTGCATCAGTAAGCACCCTAAGCCCTGTAGCGATGCGTCTGTATAAAGAACAAATCCTTTGTTCTCCTTGGGAATCACTAGAACCGGTGCAGTAGTCAGTTTGTGCTTCAATTCCCTGAAACTCTGCTCACAAGCCTCTGACCAACAAAAAGAGACTCCCTTCTGAGTCAGCTGTGTAAGTGACTTGGCGATCTTTGAGAAACCCTCGACGAAACGTCGATAATAGCCAGCCAGACCAAGAAAACTTCGAATCTCACTGACTGAAGTAGGGGTAGACCAATCCATAACTGCCTCTATCTTCCTCGGGTCTACTGATATCCCCTCTCGTGATATGATATGGCCCAAGAATGCTACACTGTTTAGCCAAAACTCACACTTGCTGAGTTTGGCGTACAACTGATGATCTCTGAGGATCTGGAGCACTATCCTCAGGTGATCGGCATGACCCTCCTCATTCCTTGAATAGACCAGGATGTCATCAATGAACAAGATCACAAACTGATCGAGGTACTCCTGAAATACTCTGTTCATCAGGCTCATAAAGACTGCAGGTGCATTTGTCACACCGAACGGCATCACCAAGAACTCATAGTGCCCATACCGAGTTCTAAAAGCCGTCTTTTGGACATCACCAGCTCTAACCCGTACCTGGTGATAGCCTGACCTCAAATCTATCTTGGAGTACACCTCCGTACCCTGAAGCTGGTCGAACAGATCATCAATCCTCGGAAGCGGATATCTGTTCTTCACTGTAGCCTTGTTCAGTTGCCTGTAGTCAATGCACAGACGCATTGACCCATCCTTCTTTTTCACGAACAAGACTGGCGCACCCCAAGGTGATACACTAGGATGGATGTATCCCTTGTCGAGGAGCTCCTGTAACTGTACCTTCAGTTCCCTCAGCTCTGCCGGTGCCATCCTGTATGGGGCACGAGAAATGGCTGATGTCCCTGGCAGCAGCTCAATAGCAAACTCAACATCCCTGACAGGCGGAAATCCCGGAATCTCATCTGGAAACACATCAATGAACTCCGCCACGACTGGAATGTCCTCGGCTCTCACTTCCTTCTCCTCTGAAGTATCCATGGCATAAATAAGGTACCCAGTGTGGCCGCGTTCCAATAAACGTGACATCTTAACCGCCGAGATTACTGGTATCTTTGGACGAGAGTCGTCCCCATAAAAAGTCCACTGGAACCCCTGATCAGACAGAAAACGAACCATCCTCTTTTGGCAATCTACCATAGCTCGGTATCTACTCAACACGTCAATGCCGATAATGCAGTCAAAGTCTGCCATCTCTAACTGAATCAAATCGGCCCTCAGATCATTGCCCTCAAAATAAATGAGGCAATCAGATAGCAGCCGATCCGCAATCACATGCTTTCCCGTGGGTGTCGAGACCATGAGAGGCGTGGGTAACAGAGACGAGCACAAGCGGTGTCTTTCCACAAAAGCAGTAGATACAAAGGAATGGGAAGCACCTGTATCTATCAATAAAAGTGCAGGGTACGTAAGTAAATGGCACGTACCAGCAATGACCTCCTCTGAGGCTGCCTCAGCCTGCTCCCTGGTCAGGGCATACACTTGTCCCTGCGGCGGTCCTGCCGTCTGACCTCCCTGTGGTCGTGGTGCAAACTGCTTGCCTCTGTGGTGCCCTCCCAGCATCAAACCTTGGCCTATTCGGCCCTGAGTCTGTCTGAACTGCCCGATTTGGGCAACCTCGAGCCATGTGGCCCATCTTGCCACAGACATAGCAACCTAGACAGTCACGTAACAAGTACCATCCTCCACAGTTGGTACACCTGGTTACCCCTGTCTTGCTCCCCTGTGTGGGCCCCCGGTTGTTCTGCTTCTGTCCCTGAGGCTTCTTCCCACTAAACCTGGAAGATGATGAGGCCCCACGAGCCTTGAACTGATCCCCTCGTGGCCTCAGACTATCAGTAGCAGGCCTCCGTGGTGGTACGAAAGGGGGTACAACATCCTTGTACGCGCCCACGGCAATCTCCGCCAACTCTGCCCGTGTCAGGGCGTCCTCAAATGAGCTGGGGTTGTTGGAGATAACCCGATCAAACAGCTCTGGCCTCAGACCCTTCAGAAAATTCCTCATCTTGGCATGGCTGCTGACAGCAATATGAGGTACATACCTCAGCAGTGAGGAATACTGCATAGCGTAGTCTGCCACCGACATGCTACCCTGCTTCAAACTCTTGAACTCATCCTCCTTTAATTGTCTGGCAGCTGCAGAGAAATACCGGTTAAGGAACCGGGTCCGGAATACAGTCCAGTCTACCGTCATACTCTGAGCTCTCAGCTCCATGACTGTGGTCTTCCACCACATAGCAGGCTTCTTAGCCATCTGAAACTCGGCTAACCTTAGCCATGCCGTGCGTGCACAGGGTGCAGTCACTAGTATTTGCTCTATACGCTCCAACCACTCCTCGGCTACTTCACCAGACTCAGTCCCCTCAAACATGGGCGGATGGAAACTCAGAAACTGCTTCAAACTGAGCTCCCCTGGCAGTAACATCTGCTCGCTGGGCTCCACGCCTGTGATGTCCGGGAATTATGGTGGTAATCCCGGTGTTGTATTAATCCTTGATGGATTTTTAATTGTGGCAATTAGGAATTAATTGCGGTTTGGCATCTCCCGAGGTTGGTAAATCGGGCATTTGGGATCGTTGGATCCCGAGGTTGAGATCGTATTCTCATTCCGATGAAAACCTGCGAGTTGGGTTTTTAGTGTGACTCGGAATCTCGAGTGCTTGGTGTGGGCACCGGTAGGGGGTTTTTGAGTTAGAGAGAGAATTTTTGGAAACAGATGATTTTTAATGAATCATGATGTATTTGAGGGAGTATTGGTATTTCGGAGCATTTTTGCTATATATACCAGTCGGACTTGGGATTCCGTCATTGGAATCCATTTCTCTCTCTCTCTCTCTCTCTCCATCGCCCCCAAACCCTTTTCCCCTTTCTCCCTTGGAAGAGAAATCGCGGGTGGCTTGGATCGGAGGCCGGTTCCTCGAAGATAATCAGGTATTCATCTTCCCCTCGTCCTTGGCTTCGATTTGATAGTAGTTTGGTAGCTTTTGGTTGGGGTTTTAGTTGGCTATGGGTTTTGGAATTTTTGGGTTAAAATCAAAATGTTGATTTCAGTGTTTTCATGGAGTTTAATGGTTGTATTTGAGGCATTGAGGTGGTATGGGGTGTTGGTTTGGAGTTGGGTGTGAAAAACACCATTAGAACTCGAGTTTTTCGGAAAATTGCAGTCCGCGATCGATCTTGGCGAGGCGCCGATCGATCGCGACATGCTACTGGATTTGGGAAGGCGATGAGGCAGTAGCGGCGATCGATCGCGAGAAGTGGGCGATCGATCGCGAGGGTCTTGGCGATCGATCGCGAGATTGGCGATCGATCGCGGCTTGTTTATTTTCGGACAGTAGGCTATGGCGATCGATCGCGGCTTGGCGCCGATCGATCGCGGCCCTGTTCCCTTGGTTTTTTTCAAATTTTGGAAAATGTCGGGATTTGGAACCGAGGTTTAAAAGGGGCCGTTTCCGGGGCAATGTCTACATTCCAATGGGAATGCTTTGCTTTTAAAATGGGTGGTTTAGAGCCAAATTAAATTAAACGGAATTCCCGGTTGAATTCTTGGCAATCTTTTAAACTTGTAAATGGTTTATTTGGGTATTACGCATGCTTAGCCGGGGAGCTTTTATTTTGGTAATCGTCATGGATTGACGATATGACTGGGAGTCTTGAACGTGCTTGGACACGTAATCGCATGCTTATTCTTGATTGTGAGTTGTTTATGTGTTTTAGCACATATTCCTCGGAGCATGGAACTCGAGCAAGGTTTGGCTCGGACTTCGGAAATTAAGGTACGTGGGACGTACGAGCATAGCCTATTATAGTATTGCAACTGTAATATGCATGGTTTGTGATAATGGTATTAAATGGGCATTGGAATACATGGTGTATGGTAATTGTATTATATGGACATTACAATAGCTGGCATGTGGTCTGGCATGTGGTAATTACATTGGATAAATATTGAGATGCATGGTGCACTATATTTACTTCAAATGGATAATGATATGCATGTATATGGTAACTGTGATAAATATATATATATTGGGAATCATACAGTGCCGCCTTCGAGCGAGCAATGATTCGGGATGCGGTCGCCATTGGGCGACCATCGGTTTTGACGCCGCTATTGTTGAGCGTGCGCGAGGTTTAGTATGCCGCTATTGTGGAGCGAGCAATGAAATAAGAACATGGAATTGTTGGTTAGATATATGCGATATCTATAGTCTTTTACATTATGTTCTTATCCCTTTGATTATGGAACTGGTATAATAGAACGGTATTAGTTAATCTATGTGACGATTAACTGGCTTTGGGAATTTGATGAGTTTGGTTATTTGAGAACAGGGACAATACAGGGGGATCCCGGATGAGGGTATTGCCATCCAGGGAGTATCATTTAAATTATGGCATTTACATTCTGTAAATTATGAATTGCAATATTATTATTTGTGATTGGTGGTATTGGTATGCTCACCCCGTGTGGGGGCTGTCTCTGTTGGGGCAGGTAACATAGGTGTAGCGGCTTTGGAGTCGAGCTCGGGCTTTTGGTTAGAGGTACTTCCAGGATCGAGGTACCAGAGCTGGCTAGATGGACGCTCAGATCCAGTGTTGAGATCGAGTTGTACTTGGAAGGTGCTTCCAGGATAGAAGTACCAGTAGCGGTATCCGGTATAGTGTTTTATGCATCAAATACACGTTTATTCATTGAGTACACCTTACGTGTATATGGGATGTATAAATGGGCTATGGCCTCTTTCTGTTCATTATGGTTGCATGCAATTAATTATGGAAATTGCTAAATGAACTAAGAGCATATTAGTGTATTATGTGGGTGCATGTTATGTGAATAATAATGGTAGGGGGAATTTGAATATTGGGAATTGAATGCAAGAAATTTTCTGGGTAGCATACGGTGTTGCACTTGCATAGGGTTTTTTCCCCTGATGGTATGATTATATGCACTCATGGTATGGCTTAATGCACTAATTACGGGTTAAGGGCACGGGGGTCCTTACATTAGTGGTATCAGAGCAGTGGTTAGCTCTTTGGGGCTGTTGAGGGCCTAGGAACATGTTATTGGGAATGAGAAGCACATACTTATGCATGATTGCTTATGTGCGTTTATGATATGTGTTCATAATTGGAATATGTGTTGCTAACCATGGTGGTTGCAGGGTCTTATGAGACATGGACTATGCATTACGGTTGCATGCACGTCGAAGCGATGATGCCGCTGTCGTGTCGAAGCGATGGTAAATGCCGCTGTCACGTCGAAGCGATGATGCCGCTGTCGTGCCGAAACAATTATTGAAATACGGGTTATGCATTACGGTTGCATGCATGCGTAGCGATATGAATACTTGCCGCTGTCGTATTATAGCGATGAAGAATATTTGCCGCAAATATGTCGAAGCGAAGGAAAATGCCGCTGTCATATTATTATTGCGAGGGATATTATGCCGCTAATACGTCGAAGCGAAGGGTATTTTCGCTGTCATGCCGGAATGATGGTAAATGCCGCTGTCGTGTCGAAGCGATGGTAAATGCCGCTGTCACGTCGAAGCGATGGTACCACCGTCATGTCGAAACGATGATGCCGCTGTCGTGTCGAAGCGATGATACATGCCGCTGTCACGTCGAAGCGATGATGCCGTTGTCATGACGTAGCGATGTGATCGGGAACAAAGTACTACATGAGTGTGAGTACCTCTTGAGTCCGCGATTATCCGGTGTATTTTATTGGCGATGGTTACGCCGGGTATTTTATTGGCGATGGTTACGCCGGGTATTTTATTGGCGATGGTTACGCCGGGTATTTTATTGGCGAGGTTACGCCGGGTATTTTATTGGCGATGGTTACGCCGGGTATTTTATTGGCGATGGTTACGCCGGGTATTTTGTTGGCGATGGTTACGCCGGGTATTTTATGGCGACGGTTACGCCGGGTATTCTATTGGCGATGGTTTATACCGCCGGATATCTATAGCGACAATTTATGCCGCTGACTCCATGGCGAGGGATCATGCCGCTGATTCGATAGCGATGGGTTATACCGCTATGTGTGTAGCAACTGGCATTATGCCGCCTACGAGCGATGGGTGCTTGCTTATGTACCGCTGGTGGACGATGGATACAGGTATTCCGCTATCTTCGATAGCGATGAGGTATGGCATATTACTTTTTGTTATCAGTATGGTGAGTATGGTGTATTATTATTTACCGTCATGTGTTTGACGATGAGATTATGGATGTCGTGTATCGACAGGTACCGTCATATGTTCGACGATGTTGTTTTGGGATACTATGTGGACGCTTGGCGTCATTTTGGTGATTTATACATTCATGTTTATGTATATGGTTGTATGGTTTGAGTGCCGATGGTGGGCACATGGTAGGGTCTGGGTATTTAGTTGACGAGACCTTTTGCCGAGCAGGTTTGCTCGATGGATCATTGATGCATTGTACCGGTGAGAGTACGCATCGTATTATGGAGGTATTTTATTGACGAGCAATGATACCCTTGGGTATGCTCGCTGGGATGGCTAAGGCCAAGTGAATGGTGGTAAGAGTAGTCATTGAGGAAACTACTCGCTTGTTATTGTGATGAGGAGTAAACATGGTTACACCCACCCTAAGGGCGTGGAAGAAGTCCTAATGGATTAGGATTGCATGATAATTGAGCGTGGACGCCGGGTTGTCCAGTGTGCTTTGGTGTTTTAGAGATATGTTGGGCAATGACCCACAACTCTAATGGTTGGGCGGTATGGTATACCGGGATGGAATGTGTGTCGCGTTAATAGGTTGGTATAAGCCTATGGGACCAGCGAATCACTAGCCAGGTATTGTTGCAAGTGCTTTAGTGTGCTTGTGGTAGCTATTATAATGCTCGTTGGATTCGAGTTTGGTGAATCGTATGGTGATACGATGAGGGTTATGGTAGACTCTTGTAGTCTCTATGTGGCATGGTGTTTGAGGTAGGGAATACCTCACGGGGACGTTATACGTCATTGTTTTGAGGGACTTGTGCTGGGACAGCTCAAGTTTGTTGGTGTTACCAACGTGAGTGTCAACAAGTCGTGGTTAGCTCTAGTTGAGCATCCTTGCAATTGGCATGCAATGGGAATCACAATGGTTAGTGAGATATAGTTAGTGGGGTGACACTACTATATTGATTTTATCTCTTGGAGAGATTTGGATTGTACTGTCTTGGAGACAGCTTACATCGGTCGTGGATTGATTGTAAATCAGCCATGGTAAGCATTACTGGTGTTGGACCGGGTAATGGATTTCTTACCTCGGGTGAGACGTTTGAGGAGACGTCTTCGGGAAGATGCTCGATTTTGGAAGTACTATGGTATTAGTACAGAGCATCGTTGGGATGTGTATACATGGCGTATACAGATTTTGGATCGGGTAATGATAGTCTTGATGCACTACTCTAACCAGTTGTGTATTTCTGGGTTCCAGGATATGTTTTGGTATAAATATACCCAGGTTTCCGAACGTGGTTCGAGGATTGGAGAATCATGGATTCATGACTTTTTCCCTTGAGAGGGAGACGGTATTATGATTCCTACCGGTTGAATCTTTTGGGGAGATTCGTTATTTTGGTTCGTGTGGTGGTGATGTTGAAATCACACCCTTTGGTTTTTGGTTTGACAACCATCATTCTCCGTGGGTGAGGAATAATCGAGTTTGACAGTTGCTTTGGGATGTGGGTATGAGTGGAGATACCCGAGTCTATTGCATTGTGTATGCATGTTGTGTGGGTGTATGGGCATGTATGCCGTGTGTGTATACGAATGCCAACCTTATTTTGTTCATTGTGGAACGCCGAGTGTGTATACTTGGTTTAGTGGATCTCCGGTGTGAGATTGTGGAACCTCGAGATCGGTAATCTCGATGGCACGATGCATTCTAATGAATGATCGTGAGGGTTGTTTGATTCCCGAGGAGGGATCGGTTTGATTTGGAATCTGGTGGTTCTTGTTGGATAATTCGATAGCCCTTCCTATTTTAGGATTGTTAGATCCAAGGATAAATGAGGGATGACCGAGATTCGGATTTGTTTAGTGTCATGGTTGACACTTGTGTAGGCATGCAATTGGTTGCCTTCCATGTCCCCTATGGAACTTGAGACTTGGTGGAGTCTTGATGGTGTGTCGGGACCAAGATATGATTTCTTGGAACACCACGGTGTAAACATCCTCGGTGATGTATTTTTGTGTGGATCAGTGACCGTGGGTAAACCCGGTCCGGGTTGCAAGTGTGCAACTACTCCTTTGGAGGAGATGGACTGGGAAGCGAAATCTGGTTTTTCTGTGAGTATACTGTTGTATACTAGTGGTCCCCATCTTGACGATGCGTGTCAAGCATCGTGGGCAGGTGGTGAATATCACGGGATGGTATCCTTGTCAGAACCAATGGAGATTTGGTTGGTTTGTAGTTTTGGTGAACGACTTCTGGGACGATTCACGTCGAGGTACGTTATTATCTTTCGGGTTTGTATTGGTTTTGGCGTTGCGCTATTTTAGGGCTTGGTGCGAGACTGGTATTCTCGCAGTTGTTAATTCGATTCTAAGGTGGTTCAGAATCGGGGTCTTGGCTTTGTTTTGTTTGTGAAGTCCTGGTGTTACGTGGGATACACCGGTGCAATTTCGAGGACGAAATTTATTAGTGGGGGATAATTGTGATGTCCGGGAATTATGGTGGTAATCCCGGTGTTGTATTAATCCTTGATGGATTTTTAATTGTGGCAATTAGGAATTAATTGCGGTTTGGCATCTCCCGAGGTTGGTAAATCGGGCATTTGGGATCGTTGGATCCCGAGGTTGAGATCGTATTCTCATTCCGATGAAAACCTGCGAGTTGGGTTTTTAGTGTGACTCGGAATCCGAGGCTTGGTGTGGGCACCGTAGGGGGTTTTTGAGTTAGAGAGAGAATTTTTGGAAACAGATGATTTTTAATGAATCATGATGTATTTGAGGGAAGTATTGGTATTTCGGAGCATTTTTGCTATATATACCAGTCGGACTTGGGATTCCGTCATTGGAATCCATTTCTCTCTTCTCTCTCTCTCTCCATCGCCCCAACCCTTTTCCCCTTTTCTCCCTTGGAAGAGAAATCGCGGGTGGCTTGGATCGGAGGCCGGTTCCTCGAAGATAATCAGGTATTCATCTTCCCTCGTCCTTGGCTTCGATTTGATAGTAGTTTTGGTAGCTTTTGGTTGGGGTTTTAGTTGGCTATGGGTTTTGGAAATTTTTGGGTTAAAATCAAAATGTTGATTTCAGTGTTTTCATGGAGTTTTGTTGTTATTTGAGGCATTGAGGTGGTATGGGGTGTTGGTTTGGAGTTTGGTGTGAAAAACACCATTAGAACTCGAGTTTTCGGAAAATTGCAGTCCGCGATCGATCTTGGCGCGATCGATCCGATCGATGCGACATGCGCGGATTGGAGGGGATCGCGACAGCTAGATTTGGAGGCGATGAGCGAGCGCGACGTCGCGAGAAGTGGGCGATCGATCGCGAGGGTCTTGGCGATCGATCGCGAGATGTGGCGATCGATCGCGGCTTGTTTATTTTCGGACAGTAGGCTATGGCGATCGATCGCGGCTTGGCGCCGATCGATCGCGGCCCTGTTCCCTTGGTTTTTTTTCAAATTTTGGAAAATGTCGGGATTTTGGAACCGAGGTTTAAAGGGGCCGTTTCCGGGGCAATGTCTACATTCCAATGGGAATGCTTTGCTTTTAAATGGGTGGTTTAGAGCCAAATTAAATTAAACGGAATTCCCGGTTGAATTCTTGGCAATCTTTTAAACTTGTAAAATGGTTTATTTGGGTATTACGCATGCTTAGCCGGGGAGCTTTTATTTTGGTAATCGTCATGGATTGACGATATGACTGGGAGTCTTGAACGTGCTTGGACACGTAATCGCATGCTTATTCTTGATTGTGAGTTGTTTATGTGTTTTAGCACATATTCCTCGGAGCATGGAACTCGAGCAAGGTTTGGCTCGGACTTCGGAAATTAAGGTACGTGGGACGTACGAGCATAGCCTATTATAGTATTGCAACTGTAATATGCATGGTTTGTGATAATGGTATTAAATGGGCATTGGAATACATGGTGTATGGTAATTGTATTATATGGACATTACAATAGCTGGCATGTGGTCTGGCATGTGGTAATTACATTGGATAAATATTGAGATGCATGGTGCACTATATTTACTTCAAATGGATAATGATGCATGGTATATGGTAACTGTGATAATATATATATTGGGAATCATACAGTGCCGCCTTCGAGCGAGCAATGATTCGGGATGCGGTCGCCATTGGGCGACCATCGGTTTTGACGCCGCTATTGTTGAGCGTGCGCGAGGTTTAGTATGCCGCTATTGTGGAGCGAGCAATGAAATAAGAACATGGAATTGTTGGTTAGATATATGCGATATCTATAGTCTTTTACATTATGTTCTTATCCCTTTGATTATGGAACTGGTATAATAGAACGGTATTAGTTAATCTATGTGACGATTAACTGGCTTTGGGAATTTGATGAGTTTGGTTATTTTGAGAACAGGGACAATACAGGGGGATCCCGGATGAGGGTATTGCCATCCAGGGAGTATCATTTAAATTATGGCATTTACATTCTGTAAATTATGAATTGCAATATTATTATTTTGTGATGGTGGTATTGGTATGCTCACCCCGTGTGGGGGCTGTCTCTGTTGGGGCAGGTAACATAGGTGTAGCGGCTTTGGAGTCGAGCTCGGGCTTTTGGTTAGAGGTACTTCCAGGATCGAGGTACCAGAGCTGGCTAGATGGACGCTCAGATCCAGTGTTGAGATCGAGTTGTACTTGAAGGTGCTTCCAGGATAGAAGTACCAGTAGCGGTATCCGGTATAGTGTTTTATGCATCAAATACACGTTTATTCATTGAGTACACCTTACGTGTATATGGGATGTATAAATGGGCTATGGCCTCTTTCTGTTCATTATGGTTGCATGCAATTATGGAATTGCTAAATGAACTAAGAGCATATTAGTGTATTATGTGGGTGCATGTTATGTGAATAATAATGGTAGGGGGAATTTGAATATTGGGAATTGAATGCAAGAAATTTTCTGGGTAGCATACGGTGTTGCACTTGCATAGGGTTTTTCCCCTGATGGTATGATTATATGCACTCATGGTATGGCTTATGCACTAATTACGGGTTAAGGGCACGGGGTCCTTACAACCTACATCAGGTGGTGGTAAAGGATTCACTGAGCGATACTGGCATTCCTATGTCCATATCTCCTACCTCCTCATTGGGTTTCCCCGGGTTAATCTCACCATGCGGTAACACAAGAGTTACAAATACCAAAAGCAGTTCATAATATAAGCCGTTAGATAACAAGAGTATAATTCAAAGCATGTTAGTATAGCACTTATCAACAATATGCATCACATGCATACATGCCCAACAATGAATACCTAGCCAATGTCTCTAAAGGCTACCCTTCACTCTTCCCTGGTTATCTAACCACTGCTCTGATACCACTAAATGTGAGACCCCGTTATCACATCAAGACATTAAGGTGCAATTTAGAGAACTAAACATTTATGTGAATATATCAGAGTAACGTGCCGTGTTGATTAACCTGAGCTTTAGAGATTACAGTACCAAATGTTCAAAAGGAAGACACAATTCCTACAAAGGTACTACATTATTTCTTACTCTACTCAGTAGAAGCTATACAAAAATTTTCTCTAACATGCTAATCCTGTAGCACTCCTTACAGCTCAGCATATCAACCCCGACCCTGGTTCTCGTCAACAAAAGCACCTACAAAGACAACCCCCAACACATGAGCATAACACAATTCATATTCAACATAATATGAAAGTAGGCATAAATGCAAATCTTAAACACAAGCCTTCCTGTATTCCTGCATTTATATCGCCCATTGGTTGTCCCTGTATCATAATTCATAATAAAACACTTATATGAATGTATGGCTTCATAAATAATGTCATGACATCCTTCCTCCTTAATCCTATTTCAATCCTGAGCCCTTATCATTAGTACATTTTAATGCTTCTTGCTACTCCATGTAAGCGGAATTCTTCCTCGCTTCCAATGGACCTTAGCGTAAGCAATTAAAATCCTTACTAAGATAACCTTGACTCGTGAAATACACCTCTTATATTTCCACAACATACATATGCAAAAACAATGCATAATAACTGTATCATAATCTAATGCCCACATTGCATCATAATGCGTCAAAAGACAAACATAAAGCACATGTTACCGTGGGATGCCCGTACGTCGCTTACGTACCTTTCCAAAAGATAGAGGAGTCAATCGACTTTATCTCTCTCGATTGTGATGGCACCTGGGATGGTTCTACATAGCCACACAACACAATATTAGGCACCTCATAACAATCCAATATCAAAACTTAACACATATATCAATTTAAATTTGTTCAACATTCTGGGTCTCTCGATCGATCGCCCCTCTTCCCGATCGATCGAGAAGACGCCTAAAATCAGAACCAAGATTCCTGCCTCGCTCGATCGATCGAGAAGAAATGTCGATCGATCGAGATGCCTGTTCGAGAAATACTAACCCAGAATTCTCGAACACCTATATACATACCCTTCGATCTAGCATAAAACATACCAC